>CM068369.1:316377387-318777387 GCA_034769895.1 Magicicada septendecula | reverse complement strand
ATTATACGTATAATTAGGACTAAATATAAAGAAAAAACTATGTTATTGTTATTAGTGTCGTTTATGAATCTTAATTAGAAAATATTGTTCAAAAATATAAATTTTACTCACATTTTTTGAATGATGACAAATCCGGATACTATAGGCATTACACAATTGTTCATATTTTCTTGAAAATGAGTTCCACACGCCGCATCTTGAAGTTTCTAAAAATATTTATTACCCTTTCCTTGAAAGTTGGGTCCTTTGTGCACATAGATGTCAATTCTTTTTCAATGGACAAAGTAGCCAATTGTGATAATCTTTTATTTTTTATGGCATTACGAAGGTACGTTTTGATCCTCTTCAGTGTACTCACTCATTAAACGCTTAGTCGATGCCGATGTAACTGGAATACTCAGTACTAATTTCAATAACTTTAATGTTCGTTCATACACACTATCGAGTTGATTCTCCACAATATATTCTAGCAGTTTAACACACGGAAGCATTTTATCATCATTGTTGTAGATGTTCAATAATTAATTGCACGATGTTACCCAGTCAAAGAATTTTGGGAACAACATTTCAGCTTGTCAAACCGGAGTTGAGGAAAATTCCTCCGAAATTCAACTTTTTCTCATTTAGAAGTTCTACAAAAAAGATATTTTCAAATTCGCCGAATCGGGTGTCTAGTTGCACTGTTACAGAATAAAGAATTTCATAAGCAATGCGTTTATGCACTTCACTTACAGATTCCAGCAATACATTATTATGGTCAGCATTCATGCGCCTACATTCGTCCATACAGTTTTGCAGCACTTTATTTGAACGCAGTGCTGCGATATTTTCTTTCACTGTCCTAATTTCATTAGTGCAGAGATTTACATCACTGCTAGATTTTACCTGGACACATTAAACAGATGTTAAGTAAATACAAAAATTCGATCATATACTCGTATGCACAAGTAAAACATGAAAGATCTTGATTTTAAAATATTTAGGAGACCAATTGCAACACTCACAGACTCAGGATCCCAATCATAACACTCGATAATGTGAGAACCCACACAATATAGTTCTTTGTAATTAATATTGGTTATTAAACTTTCACTTGTGAACTTACTTTGTTTCCTCCCGTATGCATTTCGGCGTGATGTGTGCCGTCGTCAGCGGTGTGAGACAGACTGTCAGTAACTGGTAACGGTTTTTTTAGTTGGTAGGTTGTGTGGGGGGTGTGGTGGAAGGGAATTGGCGCGGGGATCCGAATTATTGTTTGTTTTATGTATACTTGTGTCAAAGAGTGTGTGTGATTTATAGTGTAATTGGTCGTTAAGTATGTTGTTTGGTTGTGTTGTGTAGTGTTTGTATATTTCATATTGTTTTGCTGTGTTAAGTTTTTGACTTTTAGGTAAGTAATGTAATATCTCAAGATTAGTATCTATGTGTGTGTAGCTGTGGTTTTTTGTGTGTATGTGTGTGGCAAATGCGGAATGTATGTTGTTGCTGGATAGAGCTTTTAGGTGTTCAGAGCCACGTGAAGAAAAAGATCTTCCCGTCTGGCCTATATAGAAACTATTACAATTATTACAGTTTAATTTGTAAACACCTGTTTTTTTGTATTTGTCTATGTCCGTGTTTGTGTCATTGATGTGTTTTTTGATGGTATTGTTTGTTATGTATGCTATTTTGTACTTGTGTTTCCTGAATGTGTTGGCGATTTTGTGTGTGTTGGAGTTATGGTATGTGAGTGTGATGTATTTCTTTTGTTGTGTGTTGTTGGTATTTATTGTTTTGTTGTTTTTGTTTATGATGTGTCTGTGTAGTTTGTTTATTAAATTAGGGTTGTAACCATTTTTTATTGCTATATATTTGATTGTGTTGAGTTCTTCATTATAATCCCGTTTATTTAATGGTATTTTTGTTAGTCTATGGAGCATATGGTTGAATGCCGCATGTTTGTGTTGCGTTGTGTTCTTTGTAATGTTCTTTGATTGTTGAAACTGCCCGCGAGTGGTAATTTCAAAGGGTTGATGTTGGGTGAGGAAGTTTAAACCCTTGTTCTTGGAGTAAATCAGATCTAGGAGCAGATCTACGGAAGAAACTATGAAATGCCGTTAAATTATAAATAAACAATTTAACTTTAATATTTCTTGCACTGTGTAACAAGACCAAATTAAGTTGGTGAGCATAGCAATGCACAAATATTGCCTGTGGACACTGTTGACGAACAAGGGTTTGTACTCCACCGTGACGACCAGCCATCACAGAAGCACCGTCATATGTTTGGCTTACTAATTTATTTTCAATGTTATATTCTTTCAAAACTGAAATGATTTTATTAGCCAACCCTTCTGCGCTTTTGTTAGAAGAAACATAAAAAAAGCCTAAAACCATTCCTCAGTTTTCAAACCACGAACATATCGCACAATTATACTCAGTTGTGCTTGAACAGATACGTCGGTTATTTCATCAGCTTGAACGTTAACAAAATCAACCTTGTTTATTTCATCACGAATTGTTTCATTAATAGCGATGGAAACAAACTCGATTAAATCATTCTGAATTTCAGATGTGCCTTTAAATACAGTGTTGGTTTCTATATGTTCCTTCATGAAAGACTCTTCCATTGCCAGTAAATTTCCAAATAATTGGGTAGTTTATAAATAATTGCCCTTATTAAGAGACTGCTCATTTTCCTTATGGCCCGTAAAAGCTAACTCTTACCTCTTGCCTCCCTAAATAACAAACAACATCTATCAAACAGCCTACTATCCTTCGATTTTGAGCCACATTTTCATTGTGCTGCACTGTTTGAATTCTAGCTAATTCGGATATGCAATGTTCTATGCTGTTACGTCCTAGCATGTTAAACATCTCAGAATTTTTTATGAGTTTTGCTGCCAGCATGTTTAGCGGCTTTAGATTCAAAATTTTTTATAGTGCCTACTCCAACATTGCTCCATGGTTCCTCTCCATTAAATATCAAACAATAATAACAGTGCAGAGTTTTGCTTCGCTTACAACCAGAGAGCCATCTATATTTACTCTACCAAACTTTCTGAAATTTTCTGACAATTTTTCCATCCTTCTGCGACAAATCTAAAGGCGGCCGAGATATTTTTGACTTTAGCAATACCTTTTGCTCTAATGGTAACGTACTGATTTCGTATTTTAACAAAAATCCTAGTGAATCAAAGTTGTCAGAGTTCATATCAAATACTTCTGAGACAGAAGTGGTACTAACTGTATTCATTTTGCTGCATTAAATCAATTAAACAGCATGCTTAAAACACTTAAAGGACGACACTTATATACGTTTAATAATAAATAATTAGTACGTAAATGATCACACACTTCTTAGTCTATAACACTATATACAAAATTAAAAATAATTTGTAAACTCAACAAAAACAAATATTCACTACATGTGCATAATGAAACAAACACAGGCAGCCAGGCGAAAATTCTGTACTATTCAGTCAGGGGAGACGTGTCTTTTGACGTGATGTACTGAACATATGATTATGCTGCGCGTGCAGGTCCCTTCCCGTTGTTGTCCACCAAAGCCCTCCTCACCTCCAGCCTTGTTGCAAAGACATTCCAAGTAACGTCTACCCTGATACTCCGGGTACAGTTGCATTGCACAGCAAGGTTCCAAGGATCACGTGGTCGCATCATGTCGCGTAATACTTAACTTTTTAAATTAGTTTTATACCCTTTCTGAGTATCTTACGCAACTTAATTCATAAATAAAAGTTAATTACTTTATGAACAAATTATTTGGTGAGTTACTGTCTCCCCTGACTCTTCGCCACTGCTTGTCGGTAAATTTATTGTAAAAGTTTGTAAGCCCTAAGAAACTTTTTAACTGTTTGGGGTTTCTAGGTGTTGGAAAATTTAGGATAGTGGCTACTTTATCCAGTTTTGCCTTAATCGCGTTTGTTGATAAACAGTAACCAAGATACTGAATCTCTTTACAGAAAAACTGCGATTTATCCAAATTAATTGTCATGTTAGCATTTTTTAGGTTTTTTAGTAGATTTTCTAAGTGTACAACATGTTCCTGTTCATTATTAGAAAAACATAGAATGTTGTCTACGTAAATGATGGTGTTCTTCTTTACTTCGTCTGTAAGTACTTAGTCTAGCCCATGTGCTAAGCTTGCGAGGGTTGTACTTAGGCCAAATGGTGTAATCTTGAAACGGTAGCATTTACCGTCATGTAGGAAGCCCGTATAGTCACGACACTGTTCCTTTAGGGGTACCTGACAAAAACTATTGGTCAAGTCTATTGTAGACATAACTTTTATATTATTACACCTTGCCAATATCTCATTTATTGGAGGTGGCCCTTCATAATCTGGTATTGTCACACTATTTACCTTCCGGGCGTCCAGACACAAGTGCACTCTTCCGTCCCTTTTTATCACAGTTACCAGAGGGTTGATATAGGGGCTTTGGGCTCATTCTATTATCCCATATTCAAGCATTCTCCTAATCTCAGCCTGTATGGCCTTCTGGTACTTAATGGGCATGGGGGCACGGGCCATCCTTTTTGCAGATATGGCGTGTTATCGGTTACCTGTAAGTGATGTTCGTATCCCTTGACGAGGCCTGGTCACTCATCAAACACTTCTCTGTATTGATATAACAGTTGCTCTAGCTGGCTCCTCATTGTTAAGTCCACACCCTCTATTTTGTCGATCTTACTATTTATTCCTTCCTCTATGCTACTAACGTCTTCTTGTATCGCCATTAGTGGTATCTCACAAGAACTTTCATCTCCTATTGTTTTTAACTGTTTGTAATTGGATCTTATTCTTTGGTATGTTAATTATCCTTCCTGTTTGCTTGAGAAAATTCATTCTGAGTATGCACACTCGTACAAGACCTGGTATTATTAAGAAAACACAATCAAAACTTAAACTATTATTAATGCTAACTTCACAAAATATTTGTTTTCTAATATGCCTCGACTTATTTCCTACAGCACTAATTACAGTAGTGCTATTTACGCTCAGGATCTCATGCTTACCAAGCTTAATTTGGTTATTAATATACCACTTTTCGGATAAAGCATTAATCGCACTTCCGGTGTCAATCAAGGCATTTACATTTATATTATTTATTTTAATTACTAATTCTGGACTTTTAAGACTTTCTTTCTTAATGTTTTGTCCACCCTCCTCCATCAATTCATTTCTTATATCCGGGAAAATTGTATCTACGAATGTGTCGGACTCTTTAAATTCGTTTGTTTGTTTACAATCAGCTGGGTGCATCGACCTTGTAAGTAGCCGTCACGGGCCACTTTCTCGTGAAGTAGTGGATCATTCACCCTCTTTACTGCCAGCTGTTTGACGTTCGACAACTAAATAATTTATTGCTTGTCTGTCACTTTCTCCTCATGGCTTTGGTGAAAACTTTTCTCACCACCCCTGTCTGGGCTTGTTGATCCCATTGTTCTCTCGAGGCTGTTGTTGCTCATTTTTAAATTTCATAATGCTTTGTTCACCCGCTTTCTGCGATTCATTATTTACTCTTGTATTTATTCCCATATACTCGCGCAGTAATACTTCAAAGCTATTAATAGTGGTTATACCTCTCGTTACCACTGCTATTTGAATTTCTCTATTATAGTGGCGTGCTAATTTTTTTATTAGGTGCCGATCTGATAGAATTGGTATTAGTTGTCTGCATTGGAGTACAAATCGTTCCATATATTGTATCATGCTGAGAGACCCGTTAGGATTAAATCTTCCATATTCCAGCTGATCACGAATGCGCTCCTGCTGAGTAGCCCCCCAGTATTTCTCCATAAATATTTCTTCAAATTCTTTAAATGTATTGAAATGTATTGGGGGGGATTACCTGTCCCCCTTACAATGCGCCACCAGATTGCCACTTCGCCTGTCAGATGCCTGCTTAGCCATCTTGTGTTTTCTGCTGGGTAATATGTTTCTTGTAATTCTTTCAGTTCTTTAAGAAACTCCATCGGAAAACTGTCTTCACCGTCAAACGTTATTTCCTTACTAACATTGGTCCCATTCATGGCGACGGCTGGTCTCTGCTCAATCTCTTCTAATCTATGCTGTACCCTTTGTTGGTTTTCTCGAACAGTTGTGAGGGTGTTTGTCATTCGTCAAGTCTCCTACCTTTTTCTACAGATACACTGTACAACTTCTCTTCTGTGTCTTGTTGAGCTTCCTTCGGGTTCCTTACCTGCTGTTCGATTTCCTCTACTTGCTGCTTGTTCTGATTTTGAGTATTAATAATTGCATCCTGCCACACTCTGCGGTCCTTCTCTCGCATTTCCTTATTCTCCTTGGCTTGTTTCTTAATTTCTTTGTTTATTTCTTTGATACCGTTCTCATTCTTCTTTTGTACCTCTCCAAGTATTTCTTCCCACTTTTTTGATTGCTCTTGCAGATCTACATTTACTTTGTTGATCTGACCTTGTAGATTCTCTTTTATTATTTCTATCCTTTCTTCTATCTTTTTGTGATTCTTTCTTTGGTCTTTTCTAATTGTTTTTGGTGTTCTTTAAGGCTTTGCCTGTGCATTTCTTCATTATGTTTTCTTTGTTTTTCATTCATTTCTTCCTTATGTTTTCTTTGTTTTTCATTCATTACTTCATTCTGTTTTCTTTGTTTTTCATTCATTTCTTCATTGTGTTTTCTTTGTTCTTCATTCATTTCTTCATTATGTTTTCTTTGTTCTTAATTCTGTTGTTTTATAAATTCTATCACATATTGAAGTTCATCTCGCGCAGTTCCGTTTCCTGTCCCCACGCCCTACTCAGGTTATTCCCTTCGCTGGCGGTTACATTTACATCACTTTCCATCATATTATTTTCCAACCCTTCCATACCCAACTGATTATTTATGTCGAATTCCTGCTCCTGGCTCTCAGAACTTGTATCTCTCGTAGCCATTTTTGCGCGTCTACGCGTAATCATTCAGGCACTTAGAGATTAAGTTTTTATTACTATTCTACTCTACTTAATTCAACAGGTTAATAATCACACTGTCTGTCCTCTGCCCTAGCTTAATAACAATAAAATATTACTTTGTATATCAAGCCGTGCGTTGCGGCGCCAATTTATAACAATAATTTATTATGGCCCACGTTGGGCGCCAATTTATAACAATAATTTATTATGCCCCAAGTTGTGGGTGTCATACTTTAAACTCTTATTGGTAGTTGTGAAATTAATAGTATGAAACTCATGTATTAATTTTTACTCAGAAGTGATGAATACTAATTCTTTAATTTATTTGTTGGTGTTCATGAAAACTATTTAAGTAATAGTGTTGTATAATCCCTAAGGTTGATCTTTAATAAATTAAAACAGGACACATTTATCAATCAAACCAACACATTTATTACATTTATATTAACTGTCATTAATACCAGTTCTCTATGCCTTTTAACATATTGTTATCATTAATTAATTTAAACATGATTTTTACCAATAGACAATTTATATGCTAAGATCTCTATATCTCAGAGTTCCTTTGATTTTGTATATAAGCATGAATAATACTTACATCTAGTTACTTATTATATTACAAAATATATTGTAAGTAAACAGGATCCAGTGTGTTATGAACTGTTCAATTGTTTTTAAATTTTAATTGAAGTTTAATTTTAGTTCATTATTTTTATTGATTTATTCAATTCAATTCAATCGTTCATTGAATCCAATGTAAATAAATCCGATGAATGCACTGGAAGTTAGTTAGCGAAGTCTTTTAAACTTCGGTTAATTTATTTTAATTTGTTATTCATCTGTCAACTAGGCGAATTGGTGACGTAGATTCCTCGCTGAAAGCATAAATATTTGGTAAGAAATGATCACTTACTTGTAGTGAGTCTTGCCGATCTTGCAGGGTCGATGTAGCAATCTAATCTGTAGATTGACTTACCGTATTCAAATTCGCTGCTGCGTGTCGTGCTATCCAATGAGAGTCGTTCACCTATTCTCAAAACCCTAGTCTACTGAAATGAACTAACTGACTCCGTTTCCTCGTATAAAATGATAATTTATTCTTTTTAACACTTCTTTTTTAATGATCTAAAGTATCATTAACCATTTTAGTTCAAAATTAAGTAACATTAGTTGTTTGTTTCATAAAAATTGTCTCAGGGTGGTAAAACTGATCTATGTCAGTGTGTGATTAAAATGCTTTTTAGTTAAATAAATTAATTCATATGTGGGTTCTTTTAGCTTACAGAATACCAAATTATTTACTAGAACTCTTACTCTACCATTATTAGGCAGTTTGAGGATGATTACAACTCAATCATCTCTTAATATTTAATATTTAAAATTATAACAATGCCTGCTTTGGACATTTTAGGTTAACTAAATTATTAGTCAACCGACAATAAATGATTTAAAGAATGTTTGTTAACGTTAAAAGAACTCTTGATAAAACATTTAAAATGTGAACAATAAAATAATATTTTGAAACAGTGTTGTTGAATGAAACATCTGAATCATCATTTGACTCTATAAAAGGTAATTGTTTAGTTGTAAGTATTTATATAGCTTAACAACCTTAGTTTCTTATTCATAATAGACATAAATATTTAAATAGTAATAGTAGTAGACTCTCTCTAAATTACAAAACATAAATAGTATTTGCATTTTTCATTAACTTTCGTTAATTGCTTCAGACAGTCGACAATTCTCAATCACTTATGAATGCTTGTTAGTCTGATCTAGGTTTATTAAACAACAACTTCAATCAGGTGTGGTTATATCACACTTAGTATTCATACGTAATAAATGATTAATTGCTTGTAAAATTCTTAATAATAGAATATTTAAATTAAGTTGAGGATTGTCATTAGTACTGTTGATTGAATAATATTAATAATGCACCATAATCTACATACTTTATTTATACACATTATTAGAATGTGGTTCGATTTATCGTCTTTTCAAATTCTTAAGTAATTTTGAGAAAATCACTGTACTCCCTTTTTTACATCCTGGAATTGCTATGGATTATACACTTAGCAATCCTTATTAACACACTGTTACACTTAAAACATCTTCAATGCTAGTGTAGTTATGTTGGCACAAATTTAGGTTATGTTGCTTTGTTGACAACGGTGATGCGCACAAATTATGTAAACAGCTGTTTCCTTGTGGTGTCGAGTAGCCATCTGCTTTCCTCTAAAGTTGATTAAAAAGTGTCTCAAAATGGCATCTCAATCTCCCGTTCCGTCCTGTGATCGTTGTAAAATTGGGTAATTTCTTGGATTTGATTGGTTGATGATCTTTAATTTGATGCATGTACCCCCTCCGCACAATATTTTAATTGTTGTTCTTAGCGTGGGGAGTCTGGGTTTGAGATTATAAACATTTGCTCGATTTGACACAAATATTTTATAATTGTAATAACTTTCTTATTATGGCATAGATTTAAAATCTAAGCTTATCACTGTATTGGTAACACTTGGCTCTATATTTAGAGTCCACTCATGGTGTGCTTTTGTTCATTATTAAGGGAGTTAATGATTGAGATTATCACATTACACTATTCACTATTAATTGTATTTATTCTTAAATTAAAACTATTTAATGGCAATCATATCTCCTTGTGAGCATGCCTTCCAAGTCCTTCAACACTTCTCACTTATTTGTTACTTATATTTATTGACAAAATATAATTCTTATGCTACCATTGATTTAGCCTAAGAGTCTATTAATTGTACTGTATTTACAAATTATTTACAATAAAAGGTATCTGGGTAACTTCTGTATTGCCCCAGTTGTAAACAATGAGTTGTTACAACTACTGTTTGTTGGAATATATTGTTATTCCTTGGTATTTTTGTCATTAATGTGACCTCTATGTGGCACTATGAAGTGTACCTTTAATTTAACTCTTTTTTGGAATGTAGTGTCTTTTCAGACCATTATTTATTAATATGAACTTACTTTCTTTATCACTTCCCCAAACGTTTCGAGGTGATGTGCCTCTTCCTCAGTGGGAGTAAATACTGAATGTCATTTAACAGAATAACGGTTATGGGTTTAGGTGTGTATGGTGGGGGTTGATGGTGGGAGGGAATTGGCGCTGAGGTTCAAATTGTGTGTTTGGATCAGTGTATCAAATAGTGTATGTGATCTATAATGTAATTGTTCATTTAGTATGTTGTTTGGTTGTAGTGCATGATATCTGTATATTTCAAATTATTCAGCTGTGTTTAGTTTTCTACTGTTAGGTAAGTAGTGTAATATTTCCATGTTGTTTTATGGAAATATTACACTACTTACCTAAAAGTAGAAAACTAAACACAGCTGAACAATTTTAAATATACAGATATCACTCACTACAACCAAACAACATACTAAATGAACAATTACATTATAGATCACATACACTATTCGATACACTGATCCAAACACACAATTTGAACCTCAGCGCCAATTCCCTCCCACCATCAACCCCCACCATACACACCTAAACCCATAACCGTTATTCTGTTAAATGACATTCAGAATTAGTCCCACTGAGGAAGAGGCACATCACCTCGAAACGTTTGGGGAAGTGATAAAGAAAGTAAGTTCATATTGTGAAAGTTTATATATATAATAATATTTTATAAAGTGAACGAAGAGGATGGATCAACAAGATAACCATTATTTAGTTTAGAATAGTTTACTAGTAGTAGTATATTGATAGTTAGTCTTGTGTTTTTAACACACTAGTCTGTCCCTTAGCGTATAGCATTGGATAATAGTAGTTACATCTGGTGTCATATGACAGGTGTGCTTATTTATTCTTATTACACATTATGTCCTTGCTTATAATTCTTTTATGCTATTATAATAGTGATTTTATATCTTACTTATGACATAGGTATCCTTCTGTTATTCCTATTTAGCATTACAATGTGGTTTTGTCTATGTTTCACATAGTGAATCTCATTTTGGCTGGTTTTGTTCACTTTCTTTACTTGAATTCTTATATAAAGATTACTCTTGGTATCTGATATTGGTATTGGTAGAAACCTTATTACTTCTACTTGATTTGGGGTACAAAATATTTTAGTTTAGATATCTTTTACCTACTATTAAATATAAAATTAGGTGGAAAGTACCTGTATCGAGGTTATGTGGTTTTATTATTTGTAGCAACAATGGGTGTATTGAGTTGATACAAATTTATATTTTTTACCTTGTTTTTTCAAGTATAATGTTATTAATGACAACTGGTAATTCATTATTTAGTTCTTTTTTCTATCTTACATGATTTTTTGATTACTTGACTAACAATTATTATAATTATGAGACAATTTTAATTCTCCCTTATATTACATTGATGCTGTGCATAACATGTCATTATGCTTTTATTTACAGCTTCTTTTATGTTAACATTATTGTTACTTCCACTCTTTGTCTAATATAGGATGTCCTACTCATTTACAATATTATTAGTTGTATATGGGACATCTAAGTTAGTCAGTTATTGTCTATATTTTCAATCTGTAAGTTCTTCAGTTATTATTTATACGGGTAAGATGTTAATCTATAGTTGACTGGCTCTTGGAATCTATATTTTATGCCAAGTGTTATGTGTCTTTCTCGTAGTATGTTTCTTCCTTGTTTTCATTTGTTCCTTACTGACTGAATCTATTGGGTTATTGGTTCCTGTGGTATAATCACTGTTTGCTGTATCTTCTTTCTTCATATATGTTATTGTTATTGTTATTGTTATTTACCACTAGCAGAATACCCGTGCTTCGCTACGGAGTTTCACATTGTACGTAATGAAAATGTTAGTTTAATTAACAAAGTTCAATTAAAGTAGGCTTCTTAATAATAAATAGCTGTTGCCCACAACTTCGTTCGCGTGGTCTTCAATTTAATGCGATAATATATTTAGAACAGAATCTATTCTATTGGGTTGCCATAGTAGCCAGATCTAATAGTTTTTTAAGACTGCTAAGGACCCCCCAGAGGATCGTATCGAAAAAAAAACACCTGTCTACGTTGGTTCTCCCGTTGTGTAAAATATTTGTGCCAAGTTTGGTTGAAATCGGTCCAATGGTTTAGGTGGAGACGTGGAAGACCCCAAAGGACCCCAAAGGATCGTATCGAAAAAACACTTGTCCTATGTTGGTTCTCCCTTTGCGTAAAATATTTGTGCCAAGTTTGGTTGAAATCGGTCCAGTGGTTTAGGAGGCGATGTGGAAAACCCCAAAGAACCCCCAAAAGGACCCCATCGAAAAAACACCTACCCTATGTTGGTTCTCCTGTTGCGTAAAATATTTGTGCCAAGTTTGGTTGAAATCGGTCCAGTGGTTTAGGAGTAGATGTGGAAGACCCCAAAGAACCCCCCAAAGGACCCCATCGAAAAAATACAGAAACCTTCGCGGACGTGCGCACAACAACTCACCGAAGTTTCATCGCAATCGGATGAATGGTATAGGAACGCATACGGGACAAACAAAGAAACATTCATTTTTATATATAAGATTACAGTAAGGAGACGATTTTGGGAGGTTGTGGCTACGTTTAACAATATAACTTAAAACTTAATATTGTTTTCTCACTGCTAGAAAACAATTTTTTAAGGTGCGCGTTGAGACACAACCATCTGCAACAGCCTGCTTGTGCGTTCTGAGCCTGCGCGACAGGCAACCTTTGTTATATTAAGTCGGAGGAGGAAGTTGGAGGGGGAAGCGGTGAGAGGTGCCTTTCGGTCCGACGACGGCAGCGGCGTGCGCGTGGGGCACGTGTTGCTCGACTTTTTTCTTTTCTTTTGTTTCTTTTTTTTTCCAAAATAAAAGTAGCCTAAGTTACTCCTTATAACATCAGCTATCTGCCAGTGAAAGCCCGTCAAAATCGGTCCAGCCGTTTCGGAGATTAGCCGGAACAAACAGACAGATAGACAGACAGACAACAATTTTTTAAATTGTTTTTTTGTTATAAGTACCTTATATACTTTCATATGCATTTAGTAAAAAGCTGTTATTTTGACATTTCAAACAGACACTTCAATTTTATTTATTTGTATAGATTGCATTTTATTAACTCCTGTGTTGTGAGTTTATTCTTCTTGATGAGCTGCTCATGTAGTTTCATTCTTGGCATTTTAGATTAAATACTTGGTGTGTCTTGTTGACTCAATTATTATAACTTGTGTTAATATTTTGGTTACTTAAATATTGGGTTCATATGTCTTGTTACAATATATTGCGACAATACAAGCATAGGCTGTAATGCGCATATATGAAATAAATAAATATTTAATTTAATTTTAATAATATGTAATAGACGAGCAGGTGTGAAATTGGAAGCTGGCTTTCAAACAGGAATCAACAAGAAATATCACACGATTACTGCTGTAAGCGTGTACTCAAGTAAATATGGTGTGTGCGTGAAGCCTGTTTGAGCCTGAAAGCTTGCAACCTCACCCCAAGTAAATGCTAAATTAAGAGTATATTTAATTTTAAGCAAACCATAAATGTTAGAAAGAATGAAAAACTTCTAAAAATGTGTAAAAATCAGACACATGTGCAGTGCGAATTCTACGTAATTCGGACAATCAGTGCGAATTTTGTTCGATTTTTAAAGCATAATAATTACACTAATGATGCGATCATTGTGATAATTACATATCATGTGTGTAATTAAATTAGACATTATTAGATCACCTTGAAATCCGCATTAAACAGTGCGATTGGCAAAAAAGTGTGAATATGTGAAATGAGATGAGAGTGGGGGCACTCAAGCCATGGACAGTTTTTGACATGCTTATTCCTGAGCCAACAGGTGTGGTTTTCTTGGTGGATATAAATACGAGCCTAGGAGAGCCAAACTCTCTCTTCTAACATTCTTCAGTCGTGGCGGTACGCTATGCCCGTCTGAGACGCGAATTTTTAATTACTTTGGACAAAGTTAGACGCTATGCCTAACATCAACAAGACTTTTATATTGTAACTATAAAGTATTACGGGAAATGTTTTGATTTCAATTAGTAATGAAAAACAATAAATAAAAAGTACCGTAACAATAAAATTGTCAGACGTCTATGAGCAGTCTACAACTAAGAACATCAACTCTAGACAGATGGCGAGAGAACTTCTAGCAGAGGAACGAGACACAGAGCACTAGAGACGGTTCTATCATAACAGTGACCGATCCAGAGCAAAACTCATTACAATCTACAGCAGCCGATGTACCATGAAGGACGAGAGACGGGAGAATGAGCAGTGAGACCAGGAAGGACAAGAGGACCAGGAGGAGGATAAGAGATGGATCACTTGAGGACATGGGACAATCTGCAGAATTTAAGGTGACAAAAAACCAATTTATAATTATCAAAGAATAAAGACATTGAAAGATTTTAATAAAAAACATTTATAAAATTAAAGAATAACTATGTAGATAGAGATAAGAGAATGTAATTTATGTGTAATCAGAATATTCTTTAATTATTTTTCTTTAATGAATGAACAGGCAATGTAAGAATAGTTTAAATCCTTGCTTGAATATTTAACAAGTAATTAATTCATTTAAATATTTTTATTGAAAGTACATGAAGTAAAGTAATTGGAAATAATCAATTAGTTGTGTTAAAATGATTATAAAGCCGTAAAAGGTATGTCAAGTATAGAATAAGAATGTATTAACAAATTTAAAAAGCACACATTCAGACTGAGTAGTTGAGAAATTATAATATAACGAAGAAATGCTTTACTTAGAATTGATAATATAATATCTAAGCTATAAAATCTATTTTTGTGATGAGAAAACGGCAAGTGAAGAAACTTTGAAACCATAGATAATGAATATCGTATGGCGAATTAATCATTATTTTTATATTATTATTTTTATTATGTTTGTTTGAATTAATAAAGGAAAACATATTATGATTCCTAAAAGGACTACTCTTATTATAATTACACCTGAACCCCAATTATACAGACATGTTGTTAGTAATGTTATATATAAATGTTATATGAGTATAAACACAGCACCAATTAAAATTTCATTAAATACAGGAATGTGTACCGTTGTAATATATATTGTAACATCACAAAATGTTCCATACTATTTACATACAAAATGTTCCATACAATTTAGCCTGGCATTTACAGTAAGACGACCATGCCTCACACATACAATACCAGACACCAGTCCAAACAAGGAGAAAGCGAACCGGAGTGAACATGGAGGTACATGAAGATCAACCAACGTCTGAAATGGAAATTACAACAGATGATACCCTGGAAAACCAACCAGAAGAAAGTCAACCTGAAAAACCCACACAAACTGTGGACACAAACTTCATGGAAATAATAAGAGCAATAAAAGAAGATTTGGGAAAAAAGATAGACCACACTAATAAATCCATGGAAAATTTAAAGGATGATTTAATTAAAAATACAGAACATAAGAATAAAAACATGGAAACCTTGAAAGCAGATTTAAAGGAAGAAGTGGGTAAGAAAATAGACGATGTCAGTAAGCGGATAGAAAAAAATGAACGAAAAAATTCAACTATGGAGGGAAGAAATAAAAAATGATGGCAAACCGGCAATGGAAGAAACACCTAACATTGAACAATTAAATAAGGCAACAGAAAATAAGAGTGAACCATCGATAGAAGCGATAATAGAAAATGATGAAACCATGGAAGAATTAAGTCTACAATCTGAAGATAATGGTAAACAAACAGAGAGTAAAGAAGACTCAAAAGCAGTGTTATCTGAGAATAAACACCACAGAAATGAAGAGAATATTCAGCACAAAGAAGCCATCATAAAAAGTGTAAAGAACCAGGTGATTCAGAAGACCAAGAAAATAGGGAAAATATTCCCAAAGAAAATAATAAATACACGAGAAGGAATGGAGATGATTAAAGGTGGATTAGTTAACATGTTTAACCTCCCTATTAATGAACAGAGAGAAATCATTAAGTTTAAAAATTCTAGCTAGAACTTAATAAAAATATCAACAGTAAATCACAATAAAATAGTGACAAAAAACTTAAATAAAGATATATTTAAAATAAATATACCAACCATTGAAATGTATCAGACAATATCAAGGATATTCTCAATAAGTAATGTATCATTAAAATATTTGGTTAAAAATCCAGATGACAAAGTGAATGAAATAGTATTAAATACCAGTGACTATTTTATATTAGAAGAGCTACAATACCTGTTAATTAAACAGGAATTAACCATAACGGGAGACCGTGACCTGAAGGAAGATTTCGTAGCAGCCAAGTGGAAGAGCCGTTTGATAAGTAGATACTTCACCAGTACAGAAACCAATCTGGACACCAAAATAATCCGAGGAATCAGAGCGACAAGGATAATTGACCATGGTTAAACCAAGTAACCATCAACCAGTGAAGAAGAAGGACGGATGTTATAGATAACCAAATGAAGCAAACCAGAGAAGAAGAATTATGTGAACCTAAATGAAATATATTAGACCAACTACGAGTGAAAATAAAATGATTACGGGAACAGACAAAGACTAGACAATATCATGAACAATCCATCTAATATAACGTGTATAATAAATGAAAAGAGATAAGGATTAAACAACAAACAAAGAGATAATGATAATAAATGAAACAACTACTTAAAAGAATAATTAAAAGAAACTAACCAACATAAAAATGTTACAAACTATTGTATAATCAATGTTAAACATGAATTATGGTGAAAATGAAGAAGAATAGAAAACTACAACACAAGGTGACGATGAAATTAAGAGTTAACTGCATAATTATATGGTGATGAAAATAAGTGTGAAAATAAGAAGATGTATAATAACAAAACCAACATCCAAGATAGTATTGATGAATTACAACAAAGCTTATGATAATATAACAAATATGTCAAGTGTCAAGTTATAACAAACAATGACCTTTGAAGAGAAATATGTTAAATGAATTGATAAAGCGTCAGAAGTGATACAGTAATGGAATTTAAGTAATGGAACCTCTAATCCCTTGAGTATTCTAATAAATGAATATAATGTCTATAACTATTCTTTTATTGTGATGAGACTGATTTGATTTGTGTTTTTATTATTATTAAGTTTGTTCAAAACAATTGTTTAAAAGGAGTGTTAAAATTCTCTTGAAGCACTGGTAGATTTACCGTTTCACTTACCAGTGATGATTGTTGTCAGTCTTCCAAAATAGGCCCTGTAATACACTGAAATGTCACAACACAGTCTATAATATGTCGCAGGTGTATTTGTATGTACAGTAAATAAAATGACTTTATATATTTGATACTGCTTTGAAGTTCAAATATTGGCCGCTCGTTTGTCGTACTGCCACTTTGAAAATAATTGCTCTGTAAATAAATTTTTCTTTTGCCTACTTTGAAATAAAAAAACTGATTCAAAGGTAAGAAAATTATTATTTTTATTAACAATAAGTTAATTTAAAAATTAGCATCCTTTAAAACAATTAATAGTCATAAAAAAAAACAATTTTAATAGTTATTGAGATTCTTACTGATTATTGTATATCGTATAGCTGTTAACCTAGTTTGGTTAGTTTGGTTTACAATTACCAAAATTCGTGTGTTCTTTTAGTTAACATGATACAGGGTACAAAAATGCTGAAATATAACAATAATACATTATAGAAAGTAATTAAAAATCAAGAAAACAAGTTTAATTACGATATTGGAAATTATCGTATTTTAGTCCACCTGGTGTCAATTCACCAGCTAAGCAGTGGAGCGTATGACACGATTGCAAATACTGAGTGTCAGAATAATATTACTTAGATGGTTACTAATAATGATATATATTATAATTGATTCATAAATTCATTTTAACTGAGTATATTCAAGTGTGTATAGCGTTTAAACACAACTCAGTATGATTGTTACAATTCTCGTAACATATAGGTTAGATTGCCTTTTACTCAAAGTGAGTTAATAAACTATTTCAATTTATGGCATTAAAATCTTAAAACTATACATAACATTTATTCGTGGTAAGTATGTTGTTCATTAACTGTAATGATTGTTCTCTGTTATTATTTGATAAATGATCTGATTTCGTACTAATAATAATCAAGTTACCATCTATATTCGATATTGTTTACATCGATATTCATTATAATATTATATTCATTTGTCATTTTCTTCTAAAAAAATTAATAATATCTTATTTAAATTAATAAGATCGAGAACTTTTGTTCAAATACTGGTTAATTAACATTCATAAATTAGTTTAGCCATGTATGACTGTACTTGACTAAAGTAGTACCAATGTGAAAACTTTTGTTGTTGGTAAACATTAGTTTTTATTAAAATATTGTTAATAATAAGTACTCCCTTAATTTCCCAATCATCGCCTTTATTATACACTGGCAATGGATGGATTGTTATTACACATCACTTGACGCACTGCACACGTAAGGGGTTATGGACCTTTAGTGAGGTTAGATTCACTCGTTTATATTGGGGGGCGCGGACATTTTTCAAATTTGCTCCCGACAGATACTCGTCCCGTTCACTCTGATGGTCAAAGAACTAGTAATGCTTTCCTTCGAAGTTGCTGTCGGCGTCTCTTGAAATCAGCTCTTCCTATTGGTTGATAATCTGGTAATCTCGACCCCATATGCCTTAATAAAGTCATAAATTTTATTTCTTAGCATCGGTCTTTGGGTTCAAGAGTATGCTATGACATTTTCAATTCTTTTTGGAATTGAAGGAAAACTTTCTATTGTTTATATCTTTCTTATTACATTTCAAATTAAGAAGTTAATGGTATTATCATCTTGCGGATGCTTGGCTCTTTATTTAGAGTCTACACAAGCTATAAATCCGTCCATAATTAACCTAAATCACTTTTCGATAATGCACTTTTTGTGGTTCTTAATCACATTTAATTCCTTTCCACTTTATTATGATATATTCTAATTCTAATGCTTATTTTAATTGTTTAGAGTCCATTTCTCTTAATAATTATTTCTAAATACTGAAATATTTACAATTCTTGTCAAATGCTTTTCAGGCGTATAAGCCCTACATGTCCTTGCATTTGTACTCACTATTTCTAATACATATTTCATAATAATATATCTCTTAGGTGTTTAGGTTGTACCTTAAATATTTTTACACCTTTAGTGAAGCTTTGTTTCCATTTATTGTGCTTCATTTATTTATATTGGATGGCTTTAATACACCATGTCATAATTCTGTCACTTTGATATACATATTTTATCATTGTTTGTACTTAATGGATGTATTTTTATCCATTAATTTATACCTAGACCTTGTACATTGTTTGTCTATTGTGTATAATACTTTTTGTTGTGTTCTACATTCATAAAATTTCAGTAAGATTGCTACTTACATCTAGTCTCATTGGTCATGTATGTTTGTTTATTATTGTTTTCATATAAATTTATGTATTTAATGTTTGTCAGAGGTTCTCATAGAGGTATTGAATATTCTAGTTGCCACTGTCAAACTATTTTCCTCTCCTTTATCAAGTTTAAGTGAGTATTTTGTGTAACTTTGATAGTCATCTTGTGTTTTGTTAATCTGGCTATTGTTTGTTTAAATAATATAGATTGTATAATTGTGTTTCTCAATTCATAATGGGTTCATTATGTACTCATTTATCCTATTTTGATTGTTGATTTGAATAATTACTTTTTTCTGCATTTTTCTAATTATTAAATGTGGTTCTGTGTTGCAGATTCTGTTCAGTTGAGGTTATGTGTCTCTTACTGAGTTGACAACAATACTCATCCTAATTTGTTCATCATCTTGCTTAATTATTATAATTTTGCTATGATATGTTATTACTATTATTTATTACAATATTCTCACTATTTTATACACATTATATACTATTGGTTTACACATTATTACTTAATTCTTACTTGTTATTGTTGTACATATTATGTGTTTATATTTTGGTTTGGGCAAACTGCCTTGTCTTTCTATAGCAGGTTGTCTTATTCTCAATACATTAATTATTACATTATATGTATGTTTTACTCTCTATTCTTTTGATATTTAAACATATATCTTATTAAGGATTTTATATTCAGTTTCAGTTATTTGAGCAATTATTTCTCTCTTTAATATCAGTACATTTGTGGTCTTTCTATGTTTGTTTTTTGTCATAATCTTGTTTCATAAATCATACACTAAATTTTTGTGTTGTTTATTTGGGATTTACTATTTATCTTTGTTAACACTTCTTATCTTCCTCTTCCATAAACATTGCACTTTTATTGTTTGTGGTGTTTACTTGGGGTTGTGTTATTTTAATATTAATCGATGCAATTATATAAGACACTCACTATTATTGTTTGTGGCTACTTATTAGTTTGTCGACACTTGGCTCTTGGTCGCTTTTCTTCTTCATGTTCTTCCTTGTTGGGGGTATTATAATTCACTTGTTTGGGCATTCTTCACACATGCCTTATTATCTTCCTTGTCATAGTGTATTCCTCACACTGGGAATGTTATGGTCTTGTCCTCGTTAAATATTCTTTATGGTTTATTATACATTTTTCTTCTCCTTAATTATATACACCTTTCCTCTTCTTGTATTCGGATTTCTTCTTCTTCTTATATATAGGTTTCTTCACTTATAGGGTATTTTCACTCACTTGTATTATATGTCACATATATGATATTTTGTCTCACTTGTATAATAAATTGTTTCATTTATTTTATATGTCCCCTCACTTGTATGATCTATTGGGTCCTGGTTGCTAACGTATTTGTTTGGTTTTTATACTCTCCTCTTCTTATCACATTGATGATGCTTTCAATTATAATTCTTCCTTCTCCTGTGTTGACTTGCTTTGACATTATTTGTATATGGATACATGATTGGTTTTAATACTTTAGAGGTTTTTTCTCATTTTGGCTTAGACATGTACGTGGTAGATTCTTATTGAAGGTATTGGATATTATTTATATGTAACTACAATTTTGTTACGTTACATATGCCTTCCTATAAGAATTGATTAATTCTGAATCCTTATACTAATTTCATGAAGAATTTATCAATTGTAGTCCTTTCTTTCATACTGAATCTTCTGTTCTTCTCATATCCTTCCATTTTCTTTTATGAATCATATATTATATTTTCTCCTTGTAACCATCTTCCCTAGACTATTTAATTCCCTAATTCCCTAACACATTTAGCTGGGGCAGTCCAGAGTGGCTCGCTGTGGCATACATTTTCTGCTGGCCGTACTAACATCAAATAAATTCAGAGGTACATCATCTCTGTTCAAAATACAAATGATTGCTGGAATAATTCTTCAGTCAATTCATCTTATAAAATAAATGTAGTCAATCTTCCGACTAATAATAAACATTCTTGGGATTACTTCACGCAGTTGCGGTTTATACATAATTATATTCTTTTCTTCTTGATTCATCTCAACTTAATCTTCATATATTTCTCTAGGATAATTCTGTTTACAGTTCTTCATTGGTATCTTCTCATGATTCTCTTCTTTAGTATGTTATTTTCATTATTCTTTGGTATCAATTAATCTTTCTTTGGTAATTCACCAAATTCCTAAATTCCATTCATTCAAAGGGCAATCTGAATTTTTGTGCAGTATATATTGTAATCTAAAAGATTACGTTATTTGTAATATGTTATGCCCCACTGTTGGGTTCGCGAATTTGTAAAGAAACAGTGAATGCTCAACTAGTGTTGCGGGTTTATCGTTATTTCAGCCCCACGTTATGAGCGTCAATTTGTAACAAATAACAATGTTGTTACTTATTTAATTAGATGAAGACCAAAAGCTCCACTGTTGAATGCGTCAGTTGTAATATTTTACTTTAGATGAGATCTCATGCAAATCAATGTTAATTTATTTATAAAGAAAATTATATATTATGTGGTTGATATTATTCGGTTCTTGATAATAGATCTGTATTAAATAGTTATAAAGTGTTTTACAAGAGAAAAACGCTATATTCCAGTTATTATAGTGAATAATTCAATATTTTTCACCAACCCTAGTCAGTATGTATTATCTAAATTGGAAAGAGAAAAGAGCGGAGAGCGTAAGTTAGTTCTCTATTCTCCCGTATTCACCAGCTGTCAACAGGCGAGCGCTGTAGTTGGCTATTGACCCGTTATTATAGGTTAAGTCGTTCTACTTGATGCGTTTCTCACGTTCCTTTCTCTGTAAATTACACCTTATTCAAAATACACTAATTATTCTACAAATAACACAAAATCGTCAAATTCAACCAGAAAGTGACCAGGCGTTAGAGCCTGGCAATCACTTGGATCTGAAGATAGGGCAGTTAAATGACGGGAATTTAAGATTGCTTCTATACGAATACATAACGATGAAAATTCTGCTACAGTCAACGACCTGGTCCCAATCATGCGTTTCATATGAAACTTAGCCGACTGGACAGCCCGTTCCCACAAGCCACCCTGATGAGGGGCAGACGGAGGGATAAATTTAAAATCAATATTGTTATCGACAGCAAAAGCTGTTATCTGAGCTGACATGTCAGGATTAGAAAGAACATTTTTTAGCTCCCGTTTAAGTTCAGAGCGCGACCCCACAAAATTCCTGCCACAATCCGAATACAGTGTTTGAGGAGCTCCACGACAACTAATAAATCGCCTCAACACATCAATAAACTGTGAAGTAGAAAGATCCATAGCTACTTCAAAGTGAACTGGTTTAGTGGCTAAGCAGATGAAAATACATAGGTAAGTTTTGACTATAGGCGCCTTCCGAACAGCGTAAGCCCGTACCAAAAAAGGGCCAGCACAATCCATGCCGGAAGAATAAAATGGAGGTGCTGGATTAACCCTATGGATTGGCAGATCCCCAATTAACGGATTGGTGGGACGAGGACGCGCCCTGAAACAAGGAAGACATTTCCAAATTATGGTTCTTATGACCTGACGTGCGGACAAAATCCAATAATTTTGAGCCAGCTGAAATTGAACTTGCAAAGGACCAGCATGACCTAACCACACATGGGTGTGCTGAATTAGCAACCCGACTAGATGGTGATGCTTGGGCAGTAAAACCGGAAAACGATTTCTAGCTACCGTAGAGTTGGTCAAGCGACCGCGTACTCGAATGAGGCCAAAATCATCAATAAACGGGACCAGGCGCTGAATGCGGACCGGGAGCCGCTTACCTAAACGAACAGCCGCGAGCTCCTGTCCAAACACGCTGAGCTGAATGTAGCGTAAAATATAGTTAACAGCTAACCTCTTCCAACCCACGGCTGTGGAAGGCTCAACCCCCGAAGGCATAGCCCACCTTAAGATAACTGAGGTTACCCCCACCACTAAGGGCCACGAGGACAAGTGATCGAACAATTCCACCCGGGGCTCCTGAGGAAGAAACGAAGAGACCTTGGTCTCCAAGGCAACATCTTGCACGTCGTGATTCGGTCGAAATTAATAGGGGGCCAGTGCACAGAATCAAGCTTTAGCCAATCTGGCCCTGATCACCACAATGTCGACGACTGCAGGCTGGTGATTGAAGTACCTCTAGAGGCCAAATCAGCGGGGTTAGAAACACCATGAACATGACGCCAAGACTTAGTATTGGTCCACTCGGTAATGGCAGCCACCCGATTAGCAATAAACGTTTTTAATTTAAAAGTAGGCATATTCAGCCAATCCAAAACAATCGTCGAATCTGTCCATAAGAAAATTTGACTCATTTGAAAACATGAAGAGAATAAGCCAACATAATGACAAACTACTTTGGCTAAAAGATAAGCTCCCAACAACTCCAAACGTGGGATTGATAAAGTTTTAAGAGGTGCCACTCTAGTTTTAGAAGACACCAACGAAACCACCGGAGGACCAGAGTCAGTATAAATGGACAGGTAAAGGACTGCCCCGTAACCCAACTGGGAAGCATCACAGAAACCATGTAATATAACCTTTTCAATACGCCCACCTTTAGGGACGAATGGCCGAGAAATAGTGATTACCGAAAGATGATTCAGAGAGGACAGGAATTGACTCCAATAATCATTTAAGTCATCATTGAGAGGAGCATCCCATTCCAAGCCCTCAGCCCAGAGTTTTTGGAAAAAGGCCCTAGCCCTGAAAATCACTGGCGAAAGCCAACCACATGGGTCAAATAATTGTGCCATCTGGGATAACACGGCACGTTTGGTGAATTGTACCTGAGCATTACTGCAACAGGCCAAAGGAGGAAATGAGAAGCAATCGGTTGAATGGTCCCAACTCAAACCTAGAATATCCTTAGAAACGACGGAATCACTCTGAGCGGCTGATTCAGCCAGGCAGTCAGGTTGATTAGTACACCATTTTTTCAAATTGAAACCTCCTGATGATAACAACAGGATTAATTCCTGTTGTAATTTGCAAAGCTCTGGTTTTGAGTCAGCACCAGCAGCAATATGATCAACAAAAATATTACGGCTAAGTACCGCCGCTCCCGCAGGAAAATTAACTGCCTCATCCTTAGCCAGCCGCTGCAAGGTTCGCAACGCCTGAAAAGGGGCGCAAGCCAGCCCGTAAGTAACGGTACGCAAAGTGAAAACCCTTAGTGGGGCGGTAACCTCCTCACGCCATAAAATACATAGGTACGCCGAGTCATCAGGATGCATGGCAATTTGGCGATACATCTGTTCTATGTCGCACGTGAAGACATGGCTAAAACGCCGAAACAAAGTCAAAACATCGGACAGTAAGGTCTACAACTTAGGGCCGACACATAACACGCCATTTAAGGAAATCCCGGAGGACGTCTTCATGCTGGCGTCAAACACCACTCTTATTTTTTAAGTATCGCCTCCAACCTTAAAGATACCATGATGTGGGATGAAATATTTTGGAAAATTGGGGTCAGACACCAGCGACATATGCCCCTGAGCAACATAATCAGTTATAAATTGCACATACTGGCTCTTAAACTGATTGTTAGACGCAAATTTCTTTTCTAATGCGAAAAACCGAGACATAGCTCCCTTAAGGGAATTTCCCAAAGTGTGAGAAGAGTTTTTGAAAAACGGCAAGCGCACCTGGTAACGACCCGACGGCAACCGACTTGTTGACTCCATATAAAACTTTTAAGCAAAGTGATACTCTTCAGATAACTGGTGGGGCAAAGCTGGAGGCTCTTCGACCTCCCAAAACCGATGAACTTGCTCAAGTAGGTTGGTTGTATCAGTTGATAATGTTGTGACTGAAGGATAAAAGTGGTGGAAATGACAGTGAAGCTGATGCGCAGACACCAGATCCAAAGGAAGGCCAGTAAGACTGCTAGCACAAGTCAATGCACAATTAAGTGAAATTGGGGCTCTACCCATAATCACAAACCCAAAACGTGTCCTAACTGCAACAGGCAAACCTGCACCCAAAGGAATAGTCTCTCCCATAAGAATAGCCGCTACAATATCGGCTCCAAACAACGCATCAATTGGGGCTGCTACATCGAAGGTAGGGTCAGCTACCAAAAGGTCTTTTGTAGCCTGCTTAACTTCAGGCAACACCTGGAACCTAGCTGAGTCCGACGAGATCTTAGAAAGAATTATAAAAGCATGGTTAGACGCCACAACCTCGCGTTTTAAAGTTTCCAAGGACAGATGGCACACCTTTTTTGCTTTGGTGGCAATATCACCTACCCCATTGACACTTACTGAAGCGTCAAAACAAGCACACTTTAAGCGAGATGCACACGCTTCAGTTATGAAAGAAGCATGGGACGCGCTATCCAGGATGGCCCTAACTACAATATAACCACCACTGGGAGACGACAAGACTGCTAGACAGGTGGCTAACAGAACCCCTGCAGGATGGGGCAGAGACACGGTCAGAGTAGTGCTAGACAGATCAACTTGGTCAACAAGCGATGACCCCGAAACCTTGAATTCAGCTGTGTCAGAAATCTGTGAACGAGACAGAGACGGACGGGCATTTTTGAAATGAAGTAAAGTGTGGCGGTACTTAGAGCCACACGTTTTGCACCAGCCCAAATGTTTATGTTGGAGGCACGAAAGACAACATTTTTTATTTTTAAGACTTTGAAGTCCTTACTCAGCCACGCCGGACACTTGAGAAGCACATGGGTCCGGGAATCGCAATGAAGGCAACGTGAACTAGATGCATCCCGTTGCGTAACCTCCGCAGATAACGTAGACACAGCAAGAGGAGTAGCCTTAGAAAAGGAAACCTTCTGGGTTTTCTGGTGGCTAGTGCTAGGAAGAGCAGGTAAAGACGATTCCAAAGATGCCTGTTCTTTCTGTTCCGCCATAGCGGTTAAAAATGTCATAATTTCTGTTAGGGCAGGGAGATTCTCTTTGTCCGTAACAGACGCCTCAAAGCGTTCACGCAATGATAGATCCAGCCTAGACAATACAAAAGACGCATATATTGCTTGATATATATCAGCAATGTTTAGAGCTGACAACGCTGAAAAGTTAGCATTGAAGCTGTCCACCAATTTTCTAATAGACGCAGCTGATCGCATAGAAGCGGCTGGTAACTGAAGCAGATTGGTACAATAAACCCGGGCGGCCAAACGAGGATTGTGATAATAACGGTTTTTAAGAGTTGACAGTGCAAGCGGATAACTATCGTCAACTATGGGAAGCGCGGCAACCTTCTCATAAGCCTCACCCTTAAGATGAGTCAGTAAATATAACAATTTCTGCTTTAGAGTGAGGGCAGGACTTTCGTCCACCAATGTGGTGAACTTTGACCAAAACTCGGACCAACATTTGGCCTGACCATCAAAACAAGGTAAAGAAAGCTTCGGCAACTCATGAACGAGAACACCTGAGTGCCCGCCACTTGCCGATGAAAACCGACCGGAACCAACCGGTATCTCTGGTTTTGTTAGTTTGGACGCTAAAATGCTACCCTGGACATAAATATCCTTAATTTGAGCTACCACCGAAAAAATGTGGTCCTCGTCCAATCCCTGGGGCAATGACTCGGCCGATAGGTAAGGATCTACCTTACCTAGAAGGTCCTGATATTCTTCGGACAACCTGGAGGCCAAAATACCGGCCTCATGCTGATCCACGGCTCTCAATTGCGGCAACCCTTCCAACTTATTTATTAAATGTTGCAACGCAAGTATTCCCACCGAAGTGGTCCGGTCAAAAGCTGCCAGCGACAATTTAGCAGGCATACTGAATTAAAAAATATCGCGCAACCGACAACCACCCTCAATGAGAAAATTAGAAATTGAACAATAATCACGACCCGACCTAGCCTAACAGTGATCGAGATAACTAAGCGTCTGACACAACTACTTTTCATAAACAATACCGAGCAAGATAAATACAAAATTAATACACAGTCACGGTGTTAAATTATGTGTGGTGTTTTTGTGTTTGTGTTTTAACTAGTTGACAACCCCTTTTGGGTGAATTTGATGTTTTTATAGTATTGAAACCTGATGATGAGAATTTATTCTCGAAACGCGTCGTTTAAGAAAAAACCAAATAAGTCACAAGACGGAAGTTAATACAGGTAATTGCCTAATATTAATTCTAAATATATGAGTGTAAAGCTTCACTTCATACACTCACATGTTGACTTTTTCCCTGCGAACCTCGGCGATGTCAGTGAAGAACAAGGCAACGTTTCCACCAGGATATCAAGGACATGGAAAAGAGATACCAGGGAAGGTGGAATGCCAACATGATGGCCGACTACTGTTTTATGCTAAAAAGAGACGGGCACTGGTGAAGGGAGACAATCACGGAAGAGAAGTTTCAACCCACGTTAGAAAGATCTTGAAGCAGTGAATCAGCGAAGAAGAGGAATTAAATTGTCGTATATGTGTTGTGTTTTCGTAATAATTATAACATTTTTAAGTGAGTGTATACCATTGTCTACTGCACCGCCATGTGTTGTGATTTTATGCAGGATTAAAACATAAACAATTTTGAAATCACAATCAAATAATAATAATTTTCCCTGTTCACAAAATTCGATTTTTTAAAACTTCGAAATTGAATTGTATAAAAACCTTACGTGATACAGAAAAGCTAAAAGCAGATTTGAAATCAGCATGAAAAATACTTTTAAAATCACCTTACAGTCTTAAAATATCGTACCAAAAGTTTTAAAATGTTGCATAGTGTAATTAATATTGTTCAGCTGAATGCAGCATTTATATATAATAAGGTATTCTTTTTAATCAATTAATCATGCTCAAATTAGAAATTAAGAATAATTAAACAAATATTAGGAAAAAGTTATTAGTCGGATCTGCAACCTTTAGGAGACGATGAATGTAAATAATGCACTAGTAAGTTTAAAATAAAGAAATGTTAATGAAAACTATGACCAAACTGGCATCAAGCCATGTCAAAATAAAGATAAATAAATAAGCTTTACAATGATAGTAATAGAACCCGAATTGGAATTCTAATAACTGAGATATAAACGTTAGCATCATAAATTTGGTGAATCTTGAATAAATACGAAGAAATAATAACACAAACGAGACTGACGCTCAAAATACAAATATGTAATGCCTATAAATAGAATTACGTCATCATGACATAATTTCAGATCAATCACGGACGACTTTAGAAGCGTGCCGACAGCGCCAAGCAGGATTCTAAAAATGTATATAAACGATTGGAATATTGTAAACAGAGGAGCATTTTGTCTAAATTCACTCAACTAACAACAACAAATCCAGGCCAACTTATCATTCAAAATTTAATAATCAACGAGAAGGAAGAAGTATAATTCAATTAGTGCATCGACAATAGTAGTGAAACTTTTACAAGAAGTGCGTGTAAAGAACGAGGTTAAGTACAATACATAACCAAGGCAATAGCCTATCAAGAAGAAAATAAAATCGTTCATGTGCGAAATTAAGTGAAGTGTAACCACGATCATTGAATCAGATCGTTAGAAGTGTTAATAATTAATCATTACGATTAATCACCAGGGAGTACGGTGCAAATACTTACATTGTTTACATTTTTAGCTATTAACAATATAGTATAATACACATGTGTACTGACGCAAGAAACAATAATACAATAAGTAATCAACACTGTTTTAAAGTTATTTAGAGGAATTAACATATTCCGACGTAAGATTTCATGTGTTAACGTTCTTATAACTAACCTAAACTGGTTAAGAATAATCGAACTTTTCGTTTATCAGTTTTCAATAACTAAAGGTGTCTAACCTAACAATATATCATAAGAGCATTGTAACTTTAAAATGTACGTAGTTCGCTTTTATATTCTAATCATATGACTTTAAGTTTTATTGTGTAATTCATAGGGAAGTTCTTTTAGAAGGACAGACGGGTGTATTGTAAACTAGTAATTAGTAAATAAAAGTTTTACTGTTGGTATGAATATTCCTGTCTACGGTGGGCTGATGTACTGTGATTTCATCTCCGGCTCCTTTGCATACAGGACCATTTGGATGAATCATAGTGTGGTTCGCTCTCATCGTGATTGATTGATTAACACTTTTAATCACTTCACTGTAACAAAGTATATCCGGCTTCTTCCGATATTTACTTTAGTGCAAGTACCGTTCACTAGTTTACAACGGTTACTCTTGTTACGTTAGTGTACACTTCGCAAACGACTTATTCCATTTCAATAGTTTATATCGTTAACAACACATGAAACGGTCCGATTTTTTTGTTTTTACGAGTTACAAACTAATAAATCTCTAGTTCTCACTCTCTCGATATTTACTTACGTTACACAAACTGTTCGTTTATTTTGACTCTACGAAAATTTAGAATAGATTTCTAAATTTTCACAAACTATTTACTTATTAATATTGGTTATTAAACTTTCACTTGTGAAATTACTTTGCTTCCTCCCATATGCGTTTCGGTGTGATGTGCGCCTTCGTCAGCGGTGTGAGACAGACTGTCAGTAACTTGTAACTTTTTTTTTGTTGGTAGGTTGAGTGGCGGGTGGAAGGGAATTGGCGCGGGGGATCCAATTCTCTTCCAACCCCCCACTCAACCTATCAACAAACAAGCCGTTACAAGTTACTGACAGTCTGTCTCACACCGCTGACGAAGGCGCAAATCACGCCGAAACGCGTACGGGAGGAAACAAAGTAAGTTCACAAGTGAAAGTTTAATAACCAATATTAATTTAGTGCTTTAAAAAAAGAAGATGAACTATCAAAACAACTATTTACTTATGTTGACTTTACGGAATTTTTAAGTAAACTCTCTGAACTTCCATCCTAAACTCCACGAAAATTTACCACAGACTCTCCGATTTTAAGTAGAGACTCCTTTAAAATTTACAACAGACTCCCTGATCGCGCCTCAGTTAATTGTATATATTCAATACATATAATTCCCCACTAGTTTCCTAATTTTCACTTTGCTCCGTTTTAATTGGTCCTTCTTTCTTTTCTTCTAGGAAATTTCACTCCTGGAAACCCGCCTACTTTTAAAGCTGTTTTCTGATAGGACAAGTTCGTTCCCTCTTTATTTATTTCTCTTGGTTCAACCACCTCTACCAATCGGTATGTCCAATTTCAGAACCGTAAATCTTCCTGTCGTTTTTATATACCATTTAGACAGAACAACCCCTTTAGTTTCTCTTAACGTCCAGCTGCCCTGTTAATTAGTTCACTCACCTCTGCTGTAGCCTTATCGGTATATTGAAATCGTAAATCTCTCTCTGGCGTTTTTCTATGCCCTTTAACCAGAACAACTCCTTAGTTTCTCTAAGCGTCCAGCTGCCCTGTTGATTAGTTCAATCACCTCTGTTGTGGTCTTCTTGGTATTTGCTAATTGTACTTCTCTCTGGCGTTTTTCTATACCTTTCAGCCAGAACCAACCCTTAGTTTCTCTAAGCATCCAGCTGCCCTGTTAATTAGTTCAATCACCTCTGTTGTGGTCTTCCCGGTATCATAATCGTAACTCTCTCTCTGGTGTTTTTCTATGCCTTTTAGCCAGAACAAACCCTTAGCTTCTTCAAGCATCCAGCTGCCCTGTTGGATTTATGATACGTCCATATACATACACATCGACGTTGAAAATTTTCACACTCTTTTGTACTAACTTCCTCTCCTAGTTTCTCTCCATACATCAATGTCATTTCAAGCACGGACAGATGGTTTCCTTTTTAAAGTGTTATAGGTTTCACGATATCAACCGAGATATGTTTTTTGGCAGCCAAGAAAATTGTACCTGAACTTGGTGTAGAAAATTTTAAACCAAGTTGTGAGTGGTTAGTACGATGCTTGATGTTTTGTATGCAATTCATTATCCGTCAGAATATGAACAACAATTGGTTAGTACCTTTCAGACGCATATGAAGATAAAGTATTGCAGTTTCACAAGCACATCATACAAATGTGGCAGCAACATTTTTACACACTGCCTTAAATAGGAAACACAGATCAGACACCGGTGTATTTTGAAATGCCTCAGGCTACAACAGTAAACAAGTTAAAAAAGTGTAGTTATAAAAGCAGGTGGCTGTGAGAAACAGAAATGTACTGTAATGTTATGTATGATGGTGGACAGAATTACTGCCTTATGTGATATTCAAATGCAAAACTATTCCAAACATTACATCGCCTGAAACGAAAAGGGCTGGATGAATGGATGAACAACTCTCTTATTGTCGATCGGATAACAAGAGTGTGGGGTAATCGAAATGGAGCTTTGATGGCGAAAAGAAGTATGCTGATCCTCGACAGTTTTCGTAGACACACGACAGATGAGGTGAAAAAATCTTTGCAGTGCCAGAAAACTGAACTTATAATCATACCAGGAGGGTTAATGCCTGTTCAACAACCTTTGGATGTTTGTATATAAACCATTCAAGGCCGCCATGATGGACCTGTATACTCAGTGGATAGCAAAAATGAACGCTTATATACACCTTGTAACGATCTAACTCTTATCGTCTCTGTAAAAATGAATGTTTGTAACGTGCGTTCGCGTCTCACGTTGTAGTCGTTACTTTACGTTTACTTACTTACTTTTTGTTATGCTGACGATGTCCGTCGTGATCTCACGAATTACCAGTACAATATCTCGCGAGTGTGAACCTTACCTGTCCTTTAATATGTAATTGTAATTCCCGGGTGGCGCCAAATTGTTTAAACAAAAACAATTAAAAAATATGAAAATCGAGCGGTCGTTCTAGACGGTATGGCTGATTCGAATTACCCTCGCAATAGACGGGCTTATGAATCTCGCTAGTAGTTCACCGTGTTGCAGACGTCTAACGCTTGCCGTCAATTTCGCTCGTCGCTAAAATACACAAATCATATAATTGTCTTGTTGATACATCCTCTTCATTCACTTTTTTAAATATTATATATATACACAACTTTCACTAGTGAACAAACTTACTTTTGATTTTTTGTCCCAAACGTTTCTACGTGGTGTCCGTCTTCCTCAGTGGGATTTGAAATACAGAATGTCTGTACAAAGTAACCGTTATGGGTTGTAGGTGTGTGTGGTGGGGGTCGCTGGTGGGAGGGAATTGGCACTGGGATTCAAAGTGTGTGTATGAACCAGTGTATCAAAACATGGTGTGTGTATGAACCATTTTTGATACACTGGTTCATACACACACTTTGAATTCCAGCGCCAATTCCCTCCCACCAGCAACCCCCACCACACACACCTACAACCCATAACAGTTACTTTGTACAGACATTCTGTATTTCAAATCCCACTGAGGAAGACGGACACCACGTCGAAACGTTTGGGACAAAAAATCAAAAGTAAGTTTGTTCACTAGTGAAAGTTGTGTATATTGTAGCATGACAGATAATCTACTTAAATCAATTACCAGATGATCATTAGTAAAAATCAAGTACAGTGAAACCTCGGAATGCGAGTAACGTGGTCTACGAGTGTTTTGCAAGACGAACAAAAATTTTAAATAAATTGTAACTTGATAAGCGAGCGAGGTTCCGCAATACGAGCGTCACGTGTGTCTACGTTTTCCCCTCCCCTGAGCCTACGTTTTCCCCTCCCCTCTGCCTCTCTTTCCTGGGCGATTGTGTGTAATATTCTCCCGCGCTGGACTGGACTTCAGTTGGCGTGCCTCGCTCGCATAGTCAACACCGTACGAGCGTATACATGTTTTGTTTCTTTCATTAGTGTTATTAGTGTTATAACTGTACTGCAACAATGGGCCCAGTGAAGGAAAAGAAGGCTGAAAAGGAATTCGGTCGGAAGAAGGAGATGATTACGATAGAAGTTAAAAAGGAAATGATCGAAAAGCACGAACGAGGTATGCGAGTGGCTGATATCGCGAGATTTTATAACAAGTCTACGTCAACGATTTGCACAATATTAAAGAAGAAAGCAGAAATAAAAGGGCTAGATGCAGCAAAAGGAGTCACAAGAGTATCAAAGCAACGGCCACGTGTTCTGGAAGATGTAGAAAAGTTGCTTCTCGTTTGGATAAATAATAAGGAACTAGCAGGTGATACTGTGACCGAGAATTTAATCTGCGAGAAGACAAAGACGTTGTACGCCAACCTCGTAAGTAAACTGCCATGTAGTACACGTACGTCAACAGAAATCGAAGAAAGCTTCAAGGCCAACAGGGGATGGTTTGATAACTTTAAGAGGAGAAGTGGCATCCATAGTGTTGCAAGGCACGGGGAGGCTGCAAGTTCGGATGCTAAGGCAGCTGAGGCATTCACTGCTGAGTTCCAGAAGCTCATTGTTACCGAGTGTTACCTGCCGCAGCAAGTTTTTAACTGCGATGAAACAGGACTTTTTTGGAAAAAGATGCCGAAGAGGACCTACATTACAGCAGAAGAGAATGCAATGCCCGGTCACAAGCCCATGAAAGACCGTTTAACCCTGTTATTGTGTGCTAATGCCAGCGGGGATTTAAAAGTAAAGCCCCTGCTTGTGTATCATTCCGAGAATCCACGAGCCTTCAAGAAATGCAAGGTGCAGAAGAGCCAGTTAAATGTTATGTGGAGGTCCAGCACTAAGGCTTGGGTCACTCGTATGTTCTTTGTTGAATGGATGAACGAGGTCTTTGGTCCTGTAGTGAAGAAATATGTTTTAGATAATAATCTGCCGCTCAAAGTCTTGCTGGTTATGGACAATGCTCCTGCTCATCCTCCAGGCCTTGAGGACGACTTACTGGAGGAATTCAAGTTCATTAAGGTTAAGTTCCTTCCTCCCAACACTACTCCACTACTCCAGCCTATGGATCAGCAAGTCATTTCGAACTTCAAGAAGCTATACACCAAAGCACTATTTCAGCGATGCTTCGAAGTGACCGAAGGAACAGACCTTACCCTCCGAGAGTTTTGGAGAAATCATTTCCACATCGTGAACTGCCTGAAGATAAAGCATGGGATGGGGTCACCAAGAGAACTCTCACTTCTGCTTGGGGAAAACTGTGGCCTGACTGCGTTCTTGGACGTGACTTTGAGGGGATTGCTGGTGAAAATGAGCCGCCGATTGTCGATGAAATTGTGTCCTTAGGGAAGACCATGGGGCTGGAGGTGAATGACGCCGACATTCAAGAACTGGTGGAAGAACATAGCCAGGAACTGACCATCAACAAACTGATGGACCTGCATCGCGAATAACAGGAGGAGGTTATGGAGGAGATCTCGTCCGGTGAAGAGGAGGAGGAAAAGTCAGAGGAATCTCTCACTTCAAATGAGATTCGGTAGAAGTGCAAAATGTGGGAAACGGTGCAAAATTTTATAGAAAAACACCACCCGAATAAGGCTGTAGCAATGCGAGCGATGAATCTGTTCAATGACAATGCAATGTCACATTTTCGTGAAATCCTCAAAAAGAGGCAAAAGCAACAGTCATTGGACAGGTTCCTTGTTAAAGTTGCACGAAAAGAAAACAATTCTAGTGAGCCAACAGATAGCAGTGATTCCGTTAGTGAAATTAGTGCTACACAATAACCCTTCTCATGTCATCTCTCTCGTCTCCCTCACACCAACAATGACTCTATTGTAAGGTAAAGTGCAGTTTAATTTGTTTTACGTTATACTGTATTTTGTATTAGAAATGTTATCCGAATAAATATTTTTGTGTTGTGGAACAAATCATCCGCGTTTCAATTGTTTCTTATGGGAAAATTTGCTTTGATATACGAACGCTTTGGATTACAAGCACGTTCCCGGAACGAATTATGCTCGCAATCCAAGGTTTCACTGTATATGGAATATCCAGAAAAATCCAAATGAGAACCAAATAAAAAGCACAATAAATTACCAGTATAACAAGAAAAAGTAATCATAAAGAAAAAAATCTGCAACTAATATGAATGTACAACAAAGTAAAACCCCAGAAAACTAAAATTAAAATAACAATAATACCCAGGTAGGATAGGAGTAGGTAAGGAAGCTACCCAGACCAAGTAAACAGACCAGTATAAACAAAAGTAAATAATAACGAAGTGGTACTGAAGAAACCAAGAACGAAGAAGGAAGATATCCAAAACAAACAAATATACCTAATGAACAGGGACAAGTGAAGATCACATAGAATAGAGGAAGTAGAACACGACCAATACCCAATAGAAACCCAATAGGGAGAAAACAAAAATAATTGACAAATATAGTCCTATAAACCAACTAAACTGATGAAATTTATGTAAGATAAACCCACCATATAGTAATACAATGTAACTTATACTTTATAAAGATATTGTCAGAAGATAAGTAAAATTATAAATAAAAATGAAATGTATTAACTAAAATTTCAGAGGAGGAGTCATAGATAAATGAATTATATTTAAAAACAATAACTAATGAACAAAATTGCAAGAAATTAAGGAAAGATAAACAATTATATCAATCTTAGATTCAGTATAATAATAATTATATCAGAGAAAATGGCTATTATCTGTACAAGGACAGGAAACACAAATTTAAGCCTACATTTCCAACATGAAAGAAATATAACTTTTTTAAATAAAAACTTTGTAAAACTATATTAATTAGTATCAAAATAAGCGAAATAGATTAAAGAAACCAAATATGTATTTAGTATTTCATACAGTTAAATAATAACGAAAATATTTTCCGTATATAATGTATTCAAATAAAATGTATCGGAAGCTAAGTTGAAGCGAACACTTAAACGAGGTTTTGCTCCGTATAACCTATGTTAATGGCGTGCGATACTTAAATCGAGTTCAGTGCAAATTTTGTAAATTTTTAATTTTGAATTTTAACTTGAGAAGCAGTGAAAACAAACAATAAACAGTGAACTACAGACAAACAGAACCACATACGCCTAAATAATTTAACTAACACCTCTACAAATAAATTTTACGGACGAAACAAAAAGGGTTATATACGACACATTTAACCAAAGTGAAATAGACATAATAACACACATTTACACCAAGTGAACTAATAAACACTACACCAGGAACACTCATTTAACTCCAGAACTAATATCCGCAATTGCTGAGACGAAGAAACAGTGAAAAGATATCTTTATTGCAAGAAATATTCGTCGAGGTGATTGACCTTCAACTACGCATACTTCTGTCGGCCATTTTGATTTTCCCAGCATTCTATTCGAGGTGGAACAAATGAACGTCTAGTCTGCATTGGTTCGAATATTATACTATATAAACTTTCTATATTGATTAATAACATTGTAATTGTTAGTTTTAAGACATTTTTATTGTAAATGTTATACTTTCTTGGCCCTACCCTTCTCTGGCTATTCTAACATAACCGTTAAAAGAACAATATTTTATATACACTATTAATTTAAAGTTTTTGTCGATCGGCCCTGAGTAACGAGTCGATACTGTTGTCAACAGTCGATTACTATCGATATTTTTAATAAATTGTTAATAAACACTCTAATTATGCAAATTGGTTGAATTTTACTTTAAATATAATTAAGGAATAAGTTAATTCAAGAACACGGACTAACCAAAAGGCGGTATTTACGAAAATAAGGAGCATATTGAAGAAGAAGAAGAGCCGTCTATCGACCAGTACCGGAGTTAACCATATTAACATAGAAGTTATTCATAGAAAGTGACACCATAACACTAACAACCATAATATAATTAAAATTTTTACACCAGACAATAACGAAAATTATTTCCTAAATTCAGATAACAAAAAACCCAAAACAAATATTTTTTCAGAAAACAAAAAAATTTTTTTTTTTTCGAAAATACAAAATTTTTTTTTATTTCAAGTTTAACAAATTACAACTATAAGAGTAACCACGGATTAACGTTACAATATATATAACAAATCATATAATGCAATTTACCATGAAATAAAGAACGGTGGTTACAACTCTGTACTAGTTTATTAACTTGAAATTATCTGTTATTCAATAAAATACAAAATTATATATGGTGATTAAACAAAGTTGCTCCGGCAATAAAAAGACAATTATTCTCAGGTTGGCGAAAGCTGATTTAGAATGATTTTACTTCGACATGGCGCCGACAAATGTTTGTTTTCTATCGTTCGTTAAATCCGAGATCTTTTGGTTACGAAAAAATATTAATATGATTATAATAAAGTACACTACCTTACATTGATGGTACTTATATACCATTAGATTTAATTACAATTCGTTCCTGAAGTGTTAAAAAGTGTGTGTTAAGAGTTCGTAATTTATACCCATGTTATTTTCTGGTTTCATACAAGTTTAGTTTTTTATTTTCAATTAATCCTTGAAGAAATTTGATTATCAGTTCGTAGTGAGAGTTAATTGTGTTGTGAGAAAAAGTTAATAAGAATTTATTCCATAAATTCGGGTAATTCAGCAATACTTATCAAATCTGTTGAATTAGGGTGAAGAGTTACTCAGTTGGAAATAGGTTGGGTCCTTTTGATCATCAATCTTCCATCATTTATGAATTTGAGTACTCCTGGCTTCTTTTCGGATATGGTGGTTTAAATAATTACTTTATAATTTAAAAATCTGGTCTATGGTCTCGGTTGAATGGACTAGTTCTTCATCAGACTTCTTGTGTCTTCATTTTATGAAATTTTGATTGCTTAGGGAATAGCCAGCGGCAAAATGTAACTTCCGTCTCCGCGCGTGTACCACATTTCGGTGTCCGATATGTACTACAACTGTTTTCTTCACAAGTAACTAATGCCAGCTAATGGAGGTTATGTATGACAATGTAACTTAAATAAAATTTACTTTGTTAGTGTACATTAAAAGGGTGTATTTATTGGAAGTACAGAAATTAGTTTACATTTATCGCACATAATTACGGTACAGAGACGATTTTGGGAGGTTGTGGCTACGTTTAACAATATAACTTAACCTTTTAGATTTTTAAAATTAATTAGACTTAATAAACGTTTCCTTAGTTAGTGTACATTCAAAGGCTGTATTTATTGTATGGATAAAAGGCTGTATATAACATTAACGGCTGTATTTATTCAAAGTAAGTAATGCCAGCTTATGGAGGTTATGTATGACAATGTAACTTAAATAAAATTAACTTTGTTAGTGTACGTTAAAAGGGTGTATTTATTGGAAGTACAGAAATTAGTTTACATTTATCGCACATAATTACGGTACAGAGACGTTTTAGGGAGGTTGTGGCTACATTTAATTATTTAACTTAACGTTTTAGATTTTTAAAATTAATTAGACTTAACAGACATTTCCTTAGTTAGTGTACATTCAAAGGCTGTATATAACATTAAAGGATGTATTTATTCAAAGTATTTGAATTAAAACGTACTTCCAATTTAGAACCTAGTACAATCTAATGTATAACCAAACAAGTACATTAAAATCCTTTGTTCAACATTATGCAATAAAAAGCAATGTTCAGTTTCTGTTAACATGCAAATGATTAAGTATTAATAATGGGTTACAGTGGAATTTAATGTTACTACGGTCTGAATTAATGCAAATAAAATTGGGAGAATCTCGTAAACATATTAAAGAATGTTTGTATATTACACACAAAATTGTTACAGTACGGACCTTTGTTAATGAATAGAAACAAATTTGACTCTATACTTTAGTATGTACCAATAAAATTCACCTTTTTTCAAATACCAATATCTGTTGTTGTTTTTTCATACCCTTAAAAAAAGGTCATTAACAACATACATTATGAGAAAACGTGATTACAAATAACCAGCCATTAGTTACTTGTGAAGAAAATAGATATAACATTTACAAACATCAAATCTTCAATTCTCTCCCTATTTGTTTTATAAAAACTGGAGTTTCAACTGCAGGTTTTAAGTCCACTAACTACTTAATTAAATATACATAATTGTTCCTGTATCTTGTTGGGTAACATATTATATTAATACATCTGCTTCCTACTCATATGTGCAAACAATGTTTTTAATGTACGGTCCTAAAATCTTTATCAATACTTTATATCTTTAAAATTTAGACAAAGTCTAATGAGCAACTTGGCCTAACCTGAATTTACATGACCTGGCTCAGAACAACTTTATTTTGGCAAATACAAAGATGAAGACTGGTTGCAATTTCTTCAGGGCTCACACCTGCTGCCAGGCTTAGTTCTATAACATGATAAGGAAGAAAGAAATCAGCCCAAACCTGCAACCGCTGTGGGAAGGCTTTTACACCATTACCAATAAGATTAATGATGTCATCTAAGAATAACTCATTAGCTTTATTTATACATTATTGCATCTTAATTAGTACACTAACAGCACTGCTCTGTCTTACAGTAACACAACACGTTACACTAACTCAAAAGAATTTCTTGTTTTCAGTTTAAGAAATTTGAAATCGTGTATTTATTTTCTTTTCCATTCACTATTTGTAAAATGTGCTTAAAATTAATATGTGTACGCTTACTATATTGAAATCCAATAATTACAAATTTTGTGGAATTGTGAAATTAGTAACACTATGTACTAATGTGTGATTATCAGTTGAATTTCTGAATTCCTTTGATTCATTAATAAATCTTACTAATTTGTTTCTTTATGTCTATAATGATTTCTTATTAGTTTTTAATATTTTTGTTTTCATTATTCATTTGTAAATTTTTGCATTTTGCTGCCCATGACATGTTCATTGATTAACTAATTATCATTAAAACACACAGAGGACTGATCCTCTTTTGCAAGATCACAAGTATATTTCAAGTATGTTTTTAATTTTTTTAATTGTATGCAATGTGGACACATACAGGGGAGTGTCAGTTTTTTTATGTTTTTCCATAAATATTAAATGATAGGGGGGGAGAGCGAGAGAGAGAGAGAGAGACCAAAAATAACACGTACAGAAATTACATCAGAACTTTTCCTAACAGTAAAAAAATAACTAAATAATGAATGGCAAAGAACATTAACAAAATTAATGGAAATTATAGTTATTATTTGTTGTCTAATGAACAGGTACTAGTAAAGGCAAACTAATTATTGAATTAATAATTTTCTTTATTGAGTATCCAGTTTATTACTCCAGTATGGAGTATAGGTTTTATCTTTTTTAACAATTTTTAATGCGGTTTACTGGAGTAAAATCTTATTGATAATGTTCTTATCAGTTTCATTACCCCATTATTCTTATCTCTTTTTATTATCTCAGACAATATTTATAGTATATAATTTAGTTAATGACTTAGTATTTTGTTCTTCATGTATCATGGTCATGAAATGGTTTAAGTTGGGGCCTATTTTATGTAAGGGGAAAACATAATGTTACAATATTGTAATTACTTTTATTTCTATAATTATTTATAAGTATTACTTGTACAAACAAAACTGGCTTAGAAATGGGTCTACTTAGGAAATTATGGAATTCTGCGGAAATTTCGAATAGTTCTACAGGGGAATTGATCCCCTGATACCCCCATCCACAAGTTACTCCACTGATCCCACTCTACACAGTTCCAAGAAATCTTGTATTTAGAAGTTCAAAAGAAAGTGATACAGACTCTAAAGATCTCATTGTAGCATTCACTATTGGGACAGTTCATGGTTTAGAGCTTCCCTTATGTGCCTGGTAAGTGAAGGAGAAGGGATCTATTTAACGTGCAAGTTGAAAAATATATTTAATTATTGCACTTAACTTGATATAAGTACTGATTACATTTCAGGATTATTATTTTCAGAAATAATGTATGTAAACCAGTTTTCCCCATATAAAGTTAATTAAAATTCTTTAATGCATAGCATTCCAGGCATTTACAGTAGTAGATTTGTATTACTAAATTTGAATTTACACAAATAATTCTCTTTGATTAACCAGAGTTACACACACAAACTAAATGCTGAGTGTCCTCCTAGTGTATAAATTCAGCTAAAACAGTATTCCAAAAACTTACCTTGCTACTAGAAATGTGACATGATGAACTTTTCATCATGTGTTCAACTTTGTGTTGGGAGTTAAGCATTTTAATAATTTTTATTTATGCAGGCGTATAGCAAAATCTGATTATCATGGAAAAGGAATAAGGCATTTTGTAATAGCAATTAACTGATTAGTTCCTGCTGTATTACCGAATCATATTACAAGACCAATTTTTGTTTAATTGAAAAGATATATTTTAACTGTTTCTTTTGGTGCAATCTGTAAATTCCATGACACACGTCCATAAAGGTTTGAAAATATGCTTACTCCAGTTTGATAGGAATAAATTCTCAAAAAACTAATACAAATTTGTTATGTCTGATCACACCAGCTATCCTGTCTATTGGCAATGAGGCTTTTATCCAAATTTATCATATAGTATTGTGCCAAGATATTACAGTACATTTGTACTGTATACTGTAATACAGTATATTATTTGCAGACTGACAGGGTTATAAAAAATTCTGAAAGAATTGTTGCTTTTACAACACCATCCTTTATCAAGTGACTACTCAAATCTGCCAGTTTTTCACAGAAACTGAAGTTTGATGATTAGATCCATCATGACCTAGTGATGGTCCAAACATTTCAAGGATTCTCCTGGCCTTAAAAAACTGGACTGGCCTCATTGATTGACATGACTAATGTTAAATTTACTTTGGGATACTTCCAAACATAATACAGTCTACAATAAACAAACAAAATATTATGCCTGTCTAATTTTTCCAGAACTGTATACACATAATTTGATCTGGATAGATCATTTATTAAACAATAATACTATTTGATGCAAATAATTAAAATATCGGTATGGAGAACCATACATGGCTACCATGTTTTAAGATTTTATTTGAAATCATTTTAGAAATGAAATATTTCCACAGAAACTACTTCTATCTTCAGCCTCAACCACAGAATTGTGATCACTAACATATATCACCTCATGTTAGCGCACTCAATTTTCACTGATGATGGCAGTCGATGGCACTTCCGAAATATCTGGTTTTGCAGAAAACATTGGACCACGGCCAAACAGCCTGGGAAGGAATTTTATCAACAAACTACTTCAATATTGCTGATAACGTAGTACACATATAAAAAATTATCCCCTCCCCTTCACCTATCATTTTCATTTATAGAAAATTATCCCCTCCCCCTACCCCTTTTCATTTATAGATATTTCATCTACCTTTCTACAGTGGATTATTATGACCTTTTCAGGATACTTTATTTATCAAAATTAAGTACTTTACTCTTGTTAAAACAAAACGTTGCAAGTAAACTACCCCTTCTCCTTAACCGATCTTCACCAAAATCAACAGACCTTGAGTCCTCTACAATATGCAAAAAATTATTTGAATTTGTGGGAGTTATCATTCGCCATAGACAAAATTCTACACACAGACATCTTTCTAAAAATGACTTTTCTTTATGTTTTGAGGGTAGTACAATCAGAATCAGCCCTCATGGGACACTAATTATTAGATACAATTTTTACCTTCATTTAAGCTAGCTTCCACTCACTGTGTACTTTCTCAGAGGCCATAACATGTTCTTTTTAACGTTGCCGAACATAAATTGATGTTAAATTAAAAATAAAGTAAAGGCTTAGCACCTTAAGTTTGCAACGTGCAAGTTGAAGAATCTATTTAATTATTGCACTTAACTTGATATAAGTACTGATTACATTTCAGGATTATTATTTTCAGAAATAATGTATGTAAACCAGTTTTCCCCATATAAAGTTAATTAAAATTCTTTAATGCATAGCATTCCAGGCATTTATGGTAGTATATTTGTATTACTAAATTTGAATTTACACAAATAATTCTCTTTGATTAACAGGGGTTACACACACACAAACTAAATGCTGAGCGTCCTCCTAGTATATAAATTCAGCTAAAACAGTATTCCAAACACGTACCTTGTTACTATGGTGTCTTCGACGGGTACATTGGTGTGTAAATTCGTTATGTCAAATGATGCTAATGTTGAGTTGTGTGGTATATGGATGTGTTCTAGTTTTTTGACAAGTTCTATGTTGTTTTTAACAGAAGTGTTGTTGGTTTGATTTATATGTTTTCTAATTAGTTTATCTAGGTGTCTGGCGATTTTGTGGGAGGGTGCTTGTGTGTTATTTATCAAAGGTCAAATGGGTATATTGGGTTTGTGTATTTTTGGTAATGCGTTTAGTTTTGGGCGGTTAGGTTTAATGTGTTTTAGGTATTTTATGTTTTCTGTTTGGATTATGTATTTTGCATTATTTATGAATTTGTTTTTGGTATTTTATTGTGGGATCTTTGGTTATTTGTGTTATATTGTTTTCGGAGAAGAATTTCTCAGTTTTATTTCTTGTTTGTTCATTATGACTGTTGTAATTTTTATAGATACTTTTGGTGTGTTGTAATTTTGTGTTTTACATAATCTTTTGTGATTAAATCATTTGGTGTAAAATGTTCCAGATTATAAAATACACCTAACAGTTTTAACATACAATATATATAGTAACACCTCTATACATAGTAACAGGTATATCAATATGCCTGTAATCACAGGTATGGGAAAGTAATGGCAAATCTTGCATAATCTTGTTATCAGTTATTGTTATTATTTGGCTAGTGCTATTAAATTCATATTGGCCCAAAGTGATCAAAAAGGAATTTATTATATTTGTTTACAGTCGTCAGTGTAGATTCCAAGTGATGATTTGAAATTTATATAAATTAATTTTCACTCACATGAATGAAGTTGCAACCGTAAAGAAATACAGAATATATTTTCTATGACAGCAGACAAGACAGGACACTTGTATTTTGCCTTTTATGTGTGTACATTCAGACATCATTTATTTGGACTGACTTCTGCAAGCTTGAAATCAGATACTAATAATGTTTTATGAATATTAATTACTACACTTTCACATGTGAAACTTACTTTGTTTATTTTCCTCGTACGACGTTTCAGCGTGGTGTTCGCCTTCCTCAGCGAGGTATGATACAGAATGTCCGGAACTTGTAACGGTTTGTCTAGTTGGTAGGTTGTGTGGGGGAGTGTGTAGGTGGAAGGGGGTTATGTAAAATTATAATCCTCAAAGTATAATATTGAATTAATTGGGATGTTTTGTTAAATTGTTACGATGGTCTCACCGATCGTCACATAGTACAGTGGAAACCAAAATAAAACACACTTATGAATTTGCAAATTATATTTATTTTAAATTCCATTGGTGTTGTTACATGCTTGTTCACTTCTTTTGTTACATTTAAATCACTGTTGTGTTGTGATTAGCTACGATGGTAGTGTTATTAGTACAGACGAGGATGCTGTAGTTTCTTTTCTTAAAGAAAAAGATTTGGTTCACAATCCTCGTCAATGTGGTAATGGACATGATATGATATTAGCACTTGGGCAGCAACAGCGTTGGTGTTGCAATAAGAAGACTTGTCGTGAGTATAAGGTAGTTCGCAAGGACACATTTTTAGAGGTTGTCCAAATTACTGCTGAGAACAATAATAAAATTTATTTTTGACTGGTTTGAAGGACGTAGTAGTGTGAAAAACAGTAAAAATCAACTGAAAATCGATGCCAAAACACATGCACATTGGACGGCTTACTTAAGACATATCTGTGCTGTAGACATCATGAGCAACCCACAGAAAATTGGAGGACCGAATTTAACAGTTGAAATTGACGAGAGTCTCTTTGCCAAGAGAAAAAATAATGTTGGCCGGGTGTATCCACAACAGTGGGTTTTCGGAGGATTCTGTCGAGAAACAAAGGAATGTTTCTTGTGTCGTGTCGAAGATCGGTCAGCAGCTACCCTCCTACCTCTCATAGTGGCAAATATTGAACCAGGGTCCGTTATAACGTCAGATGAGTGGCGTTCATACCGTCAAATTGTTAATTTGCCTCAACAGTACACTCATTTGACTGTAAACCATAGTTATAACTTTGTGGATCCTCAAACGGGAGCGCATACACAAGGCGTAGAAAGCATGCGGCGGTCCTGTAAACGCCAAAACGTGATTGAATGTGGTACGAGAAGGGAATGCTTAGATTCCTATTTAAGTTAGTTCATGTGGCGAACAAGAAATGCAAACCAGGATTTGTTCGAGAAAATGCTTGAAGATATAAAAAAAATATGAGGCCCCTTTATGATTCTTGTTTTACATGATTTTGGTAAGTATTATCAATTTGGTATGTTCTATTTAGAATGTGTAGTTCATAATGATATTGACTTTGAAATCATGTGCTTAGTTAATTAACTAAATGTAATTATTACACTACGACTCGGAACACAATAGTAGTGTAATAATTATATTTAGAATCAAATAATTCACAAATTTAGTAATACAAATCTACTACTGTAAATGCCTGGAATGCTATGCAGTAAAGAATTTTAATTAACTTTATATGGGGAAAACTGGTTTACATACATTATTTCTGAAAATAATAATCCTGAAATGTAATCAGTACTTATATCAAGTTAAGTGCAATAATTAAATATATTTTTCAACTTGCACGTTAAATAGATCCCTTCTCCTTCACTTACCAGGCACATAAGGGAAGCTCTAAACCATGAACTGTCCCAATAGTGAATGCTACAATGAGATCTTTAGAGTCTGTATCACTTTCTTTTGAACTTCTAAATACAAGATTTCTTGGAACTGTGTAGAATGGGATCAGTGGAGTAACTTGTGGATGGGGGTATCAGGGGATCAATTCCCCTGTAGAACTATTCGAAATTTCCGCAGAATTCCATAATTTCCTAAGTAGACCCATTTCTAAGCCAGTTTTGTTTGTACAAGTAATACTTATAAATAATTATAGAAATAAAAGTAATTATAATATTGTAACGTTATGTTTTTCCCTTACATAAAATAGGCCCCAACTTAAACCATTTCATGACCATGATACATGAAGAACAAAATACTAAGTCATTAACTAAATTGTATACTATAAATATTGTCTGAGATAATAAAAAGAGATAAGAATAATGGGGTAATGAAACTGATAAGAACATTATCAATAAGAAGATTTTACTCCAGTAAACTGCATTAAAAATTTAAAAAAAGATAAAACCTATACTCCATACTGCAGTAATAAACTGGATACTCAATAAAGAAAATTATTAATTCAATAATTAGTTTCTAAGTACTAAAATAATGAAATCAAATTTTATTTATGATTATGAATAGAATAATGTAAATCAAAAAGAGTGTTACAAAAATGTAATAATAAAACAACAATAAAGCTAAATGTAAGCCTACAAGTAAGGTTATGTAACATTATAATGTTTTAAACAACAGAAAGAACAAAAAAGCATTGTAAAAATCCATGAATTGTAAACAGAAGGTGAAAACTACTGATGAAGTAGTAAATAAGCTTATAATAGCTAGATAATAATGGTTATAATTTGAATTATAACATGAAGAAGAAGAGATATGAGAAACTAAAACTTGTCAATAATTGTATGTAAAAAGAACAGTTTTAATGTAAACTTATCAAAAAAACTATACTGTATAAATAATACTAGAATCGTTATTATTAGAATAATATTCTAGTAAGGAAGATATGATTAACCAATAAGTATAAACAAAGTAAATAATGAAACAAGATACATGGACTAAACCTTCAGAATACTGATAGTGAAGATAATAACAACTAGAATAAGTAAGAAAACCAATATTAAAAGACAAACTATGTTGTCAAAGCTTCAGTAAATTGTAAAGAATTTTTTAGAATAATGATGTAATAGGAAGAAACATGTATTTTCAAGGTACGAATGAAATTAAGGGTCAATATCATAGGCAAATGAGCCTAGAACATATGTTATGTTATTCATAGTTAATAATTGTTAAGTTATGTCATTATTATTGTAGTGAAAGTTGAATAAGGGTATCAAGAACAATGTAAAGTAATTGTCTCATAGCAAAAGTAATTATTTTAAACGTATGAAAGAAACTAAGGTGTCCACTACAATGGGCCAGTAGGCCCTATACCTGAATAACTTATTTCTACTATTTGTAAACAATTACGGTACTGCTAATAATTGTCATTATTAGTGTAACAAAAGTGAAATCCAAGGATCAAGAACAATTTAGAATAGTTGTCTTGTATTAAAAACAAGAATTGTTAAAATATGAAAAAATAATGTTCAAACTATAATAGGCCAATATGCCTAGACAAAATTATGTATGTTAATTGTAAGAAATTATTATTGATTTTTGTCATTAGTATTGTTGTAAACGTTGTAAGGAGTTGTGATCAGTTATATCACAATAAAGTTAAGTAATATTATTAGAAGAAAGAGAATTAGGATGTCAGGAACCCAGGTTGTGTTATGCCTAGTTAACCAAACATGACTTTTATAAATTGGGACATTATTAATTACTGTAAATAATGTTACACTCAATGGTTAGTAAGTAAATATCATTCTTTAATTTTCTTAATTCTTAACCTCATATTATGGGTACAAATGTAGCATATGACTACTTATAAGTAATTTTACTAATGAAAAGTCATTTTAAAAAAGAGAATTGTGTCCATGTTAACAGCAAAGATGACTATTACTGAAGCTCTGAGAACTGTCATATGATAATGGGATGACAGTGTATTAGGTAGAATAATCAACAACTTATTAAGGCACACTGTAAGGAGGTATGTTTTAATCATTTTGCACACATCATTCCAGAAGTCTGTTCTAAAAACAATTATAATCACACTGCTGTTTCAACAGTACTAATAATGCAGCATGGCAAAATTTAAACCATTTTTATTGATCTGAAAGTTTGTTTCAAGCTGAGTATACCAAACATGTTTGTAATAGGTTTATAATTTAAGATGTGAAGTATATGAAGCCTTTACTAGTACCTGTTCATTAGACAACAAATAATAACTACAATTTCCATTAATTTTGTTAATGTTCTTTGCCATTCATTATTTAGTTATTTCTTTACTGTCAGGAAAAGTTGTAATTTCAGTACGTGTTATTTTTGGTCTCTCTCTCTCTCTCTCTCTCTCTCTCTCTCTCTCTCTCTCTCTCCCCCCCCTCTCTCCCCCCTCTCATTGTTATTTATTGAAAAAACATAAAAAACTGACACTCCTCTGTATGTGTCCACATTGCATACAATTAAAAAAATTAAAAACATACTTGTGATCTTGCAAAAGAGGATCAGTCCTCTGTGTGTTTTAATGATAATTAGTTAATCAATGAACATGTCATGGACAACAAAATGCAAAAATTTACAAATGAATAATGAAAACACAAAGATTAAAAACTAATAAGAAATCATTATAGACATAAAGAAACAAATTAGTAAGATTTATTAATGAATCAAAGGAATTCAGAAATTCAACTGATAATCACACATTAGTACATAGTGTTACTAATTTCACAATTCCACAAAATTTGTAATTATTGGATAGTGAACATTGGATTTCAATATAGTAAGCATACACATATTAATTTTAAGCACGTTTTACAAATAGTGAATGGAAAAGAAAATAAATACACGATTTCTACTTTCTTAAACTGAAAACAAGAAATTCTTTTGAGTTAGTGTAACGTGTTGTGTTACTGTAAGACAGAGCAGTGCTGTTAGTGTACTAATTAAGATGCATTAAATGTATAAATGAAGCTAATGAGTTATTCTTAGATGACATCATTAATCTTATTGGTAATGGTGTAAAAGCCTTCCCACAGCGGTTGCAGGTTTGGGCTGATTTCTTTCTTCCTTATCATGTTATAGAACTAAGCCTGGCAGCAGGTGTGAGCCCTGAAGAAATTGCAACCAGTCTTCATCTTTGTATTTGCCAAAATAAAGTTGTTCTGAGCCAGGTCATGTAAATTCAGGTTAGGCCAAGTTGCTCATTAGACTTTGTCTAAATTTTAAAGATATAAAGTGTTGATAAAGATTTTAGGACAGTACATTAAAAACATTGTTTGCACATATGAGTAGGAAGCAGATGTATTAATATAATATGTTACCCAACAAGATACAGGAACAATTATGTATATTTAATTAAGTAGTTAGTGGACTTAAAACCTGCAGTTGAAACTCCAGTTTTTATAAAACAAATAGGGAGAGAATTGAAGATTTGATGTTTGTAAATGTTATATCTATTTTCTTCACAAGTAACTAATGGCTGGTTATTTGTAATCACGTTTTCTTATAATGTATGTTGTTAATGACCTTTTTTTAAGGGTATGAAAAAACAACAGATATTGGTATTTGAAAAAAGGTGAATTTTATTGGTACATACTAAAGTATAGAGTCAAAATTGTTTCTATTCATTAACAAAGGTCCGTACTGTAATAATTTTGTGTGTAATATACAAACATTCTTTAATATGTTTATGAGATTCTCCCAATTTTATTTATTATATATATAAACTTTCACATATGAACTTACTTTTTTTATCACTTCCCCATACGTTTCGAGGTGATGTGCCTCTTCCTCAGTGGGAGTAAATACTGAATGTCATTTTACATAATAACGGTTATGGACTATAGGTGTGTGTGGTGGGGGTTGATGGTGGGAGGGAATTGGCGCTGAGGTTCAAATTGTGTGTTTGGATCAGTGTATCGAATAGTGTATGTGATCTATAATGTAATTGTTCATTTAATATGTTGTTTGGTTGTAGTGAGTGATATCTGTATATTTCAAATTGTTCAGCTGTGTTTAGTTTTCTACTTTTAGGTAAGTAGTGTAATATTTCCATGTTGTGTTATATGTTTGTGTAACTGTGGTTTTCGTTTTGTAAATGTGTGGCAAATGTGGAATGTATGTAGTTTGTGGTGAGGGCTTTTAAATGTTCTGAAAATCTGGAGGAAAAAGATCTTCCCGTCTGGCCGATGTAGAATTGGTGACAATCATTACAATTTAATTTATATACCCCTGTTTTGCTGTATGTGTCTGTGTCTTTGTTAGTATTATTTATGTGTTTCCTAATGGTGTTGTTAGTTCTGTAGGCTACTTTATAATTATGTTTTCTAAATGTGTTTGCAATTTTGTGCGTATTGGAATTGTAGTATGTAAGTGTTGTGTATTTACTGGGTTGTGTGCTGTTGGTCTGATGTGTTTTACTTTTTGTGTTTAGGATGCGTTTGTATAGTTTATTTATTAATTCGGGGTTGTATCCATTTTTGACTGCTATATATTTCATTGTGTTTAATTCTTCTTGGTAGTCATGTGTGTTTAGGGGTGTTGAAGTGAGCCTATGGAGCATGTAGTTGAAAGCTGCATGTTTGTGTTGAGTTGGGTGGTTGGATGAGTTATGTATGACCATGTCTGATGTGGTGGGTTTCCTGTATACTTTGTATGTGTGTGTGTTGTTTATTTTGGTGATTGTAAGGTCTAAGAAGTTTATGCTATAATTTAGTTCTATTTCAAGCGTGAATTTTAATTTATGGTGTATAGTGTTAATGTATTTGTGGAAATTTTCTATTTGTCTTTTGTTGCCGTTGTAGAGGAGTAAAATGTCATCAACATACCTGTGCCAATATATTATTTTATCAGTGTATTTGTTATTGTTCAGTATGTGTTCCTGTTCTATGGTGCGTATAAATATCAGGCCAAATAATTGGCAACGTGGGTATTGGTAGTTTGCAGTTAGATTGGATTCGTTCTAGTTCAGTCTGGTTTATTAGGGAGATGTTTGACCCTGTGTCTATCATCATGATGGTTATCGATCCATTTACTGTGGCCTTTATGTGAACTATTTCATGGTTGATTCTTGGCAGCTGGTTGTCCTCTTCTTCCAGGAGTTCTTCTCTTATGTTTTTTAGATAATTATTTGAGACAATAGTTATAATTTTATGATGGTTTCGTCGCGTCATTTGTCTTAGTAACCCAAGTGATTGGTCATGTGAAGGGCGTTCCTTGGTTCTCACTGACCTTGTTAGTTTAAATCTTGTGGTCCGGTGTTGGCACGATTATCTGACTGGGTTGTCGCTGGTTTATTTACGAGTTCTGGTCGAATAATCATGTTGTTTCCTGACGCTTCAGTGGTCCTATTTCCTTTAAATTGATCATTGCTTGAGATTGATGCATTATACCAGGAGTTTGCCGGTGTATTCGGGCAGTACCTCCTCTGGTTTGGCTGACACCTTCCATTAATAAAGTTGACCTGTCGCCAATCATCTCTGGTTCGGTTATTCCCATTTCCCTTATTGTACTGATAATTCGGGTTGTAATTGTTACTGTGGTAATTAATTTGGGTGGCCGTTAGGACGTTGGTTTGGTCCATTTCCTCGGTAATTATTATTATTTTGATTGGTTCCGTTATATGGTGGATTACCCTGATTGTAATTTGGGTGGTTGCCCCTATATTGATTGTTGTTATTATTCCAGTTTGGGTCACCTTGGTTGTTATTCTGGGGGTTGTTATTTGATGGGTTGTAACTCGGTGGGTTACGGTTCTCATTCCACCGGTTGTATTTCATATTGACCATCCTGTTGCGCTTATATTGACCATCATTCTCATGATCTTTGAGTAGGCTTGCCATACCTTGGATGGTTTTAATTTGGCCTTGTCTCCTGGCCTTTTGAACGGCATCCTCATAGTGGTACCCCAGTTGTATTACCAATGATTCCTCCGGTATTCTTGGTTCCAGATTTCTAGCTAAGCACACCTTGCGCAGAAAGTATGATGTTAGGGTGTGTCCCACTTCCGGTTCATATCTTCCATTACTGATATCGTTCCGCACCACGTTCTGGGTCGACTCTGACCAATACTTGTCGTGGAACTGTGTCTTAAAATCCTCCGTATTGTTTATTTCCGGTCTTGTCGCCATCCACCAATTGTCATGGGTGTCTCGGAACATCTTCTCATCAATTAGGCTGCGCACCGTTGTCCATCGAGTTTCCCTGTTCTTTTCTATCATTTCCTTGACTCTTTTGAGGAATTCCATTGGGTTGCGCCAATAGCTTTGGAAATTTATTAGCTCCCGGTTCTCGCTGGTTATTATGTGGGTGTTGTGACAGGGTTTGTCTCTCAGCGCATCTAGCTCTTCCTGCATTTGTCTTTCTCGTTGATTGAGCCCCTGGATCTTCTCTTTGTTTTCCTTGATCTGCCCGTCTACTTGGTTGAGGTTGGTATATACTCTTTTCACCCTTTCACTTACATCGGTTTGTATTTCCTGGTGCATCTCCTCCAGCTTTTTGAGCACCTCCTGTTTATTTCTTGTGCATTCTATTGTTGTAATTTGTTGAAGTTCCTCAATTCTATTTTTTCCTTCCTCCTCGACATCACTTATTTTGTTTATTAACTCCTCACGGACTTGTACTACTGCTTCATTCTTCTCGGTGATGATTTCTTTTATTTCTTCCCAACATTCTACCAACTGTTGTCTTAACTCATCTTTGGTCTTCTCTCTATTTTCCCTCAATTGTCGTTGGAATGTTTCACTATTATTCTCTATCTTGTTGTTCAGTATATCCAGATCCTTCTTGATCTGTCTCTTTAACTCCTCACTCTTCTCTTCTAAGATCTCTTGGTTTCTCTTCAAGGTTTCATGGTTGCTCTCCATCTGATTATTCAGAGTTTTTATATCCTCCTTGAGTTGTTTCTTTAATTCTTCACTGTTTCTGTCCAATTTTTCATTTATTTTCTCCTCCTGTTTCTTGAAATTGTCATTAGTTTCTTCCTTATTTCTGTACAATTTTTCGTTCATACTATCCATTAGTTCCATTAATTTTAGTAGGTTCGGGTCTCCTCTAACTTCTCCCTTGTCACCCACCTGTTGTTCCTTCTCCCTGTCTTGAATTGGGTTTTCTGGTTGGTCCGCTTGGGCATCCTTTTCGATCAATTCCTCGATCATTTCCATTTCTTCGGCCGGTGTTGTTTCCTGTTCCTCCTTGTCGGTGTCTTCAGCCCTCTTCTTAGATTTTCCCCTGGTGATCATGGAGTGTTTCATAATTTCTCGTAACCGCCGCTAGTCTTTAATTCTAGCCACACTAGTTGGTCGCCAATTTGTAACGATCTAACTCTTATCGTGTCTGTAAAAATGAGTGTTTGTAACGTGCGTTCGCCTCTCACGTTGTAGTCGTTACTTTACGTTTACTTACTTACTTTTTGTTATGCTGACGATGTCCGTCGCGATCTCACGAATTACCAGTACAATATCTCGCGAGTGTGAACCTTACCTGTCCTTTAATATGTAATTGTAATTCCCGGGTGGCGCCAAATTGTTTAAACAAAAACAATTAAAAAATATGAAAATCGAGCGGTCTTTCTAGACGGTATGGCTGATTCGAATTACCCTCGCAATAGACGGGCTTATGAATTTCGCTAGTAGTTCACCGTGTTGCCTACGTCTAATGCTTGCCGTCAATTTCACTCGTCGCTAAAGTACACAAATCATATAATGCAATTTTCCATGAAATAAAGAACGGTGGTTACAACTCTGTACTAGTTTATTAACTTGAAATTATCTGTTATTCAATAAAATACAAAATTGTATATGGTGATTAAACAAAGTTGCTCCGGCAATAAAAAGACAATTATTCTCAGGTTGGCGAAAGCTGATTTAGAACAATTTTACTTCGACATGGCGCCGACAAATGTTTGTTTTCTATCGTTCGTTAAATCCGAGTTCTTTTGGTTACAAAAAATATTAATATGATTATAATAAAGTACACTACCTTACATTGATGGTACTTATATACTATTAGATTTAATTACAATTCGTTCCTGAAGTGTTAAAAAGTGTGTGTTAAGGGTTCGTAATTTATACCAAGGTTATTTTCTGGTTTCATACAAGTTTAGTTTTTTATTTTCAGTTAATCCTTGAAAGAAATTTGATTATCAGTTCGTAGTGAGAGTTAATTGTGTTGTGAGAAAAAGTTAATAAGAATTTATTCCATAATTCGGGTGATTCAGCAATACTTATTAAATCTGTTGAATTAGGGTGAAGAGTTACTCAGTTGGAAATAGGTTGGGTCCTTTTGATCATCAATCTTCCATCATTTATGAATTTGAGTACTCCTGGCTTCTTTTTCGGATATGGTGGTTTAAATAATTAATTTATAATTTAAAAATCTGGTCTATGGTCTCGGTTGAATGGACTAGTTCTGTAATGTCTTTTGGCCGCGTTACAAATCCAGGGAACCCCTCGTAATTAAACTCCGTTAATTAGATGGGCTGCCTACATTGTAACAGAATTGATCACAAATAATTAATGTAACAAATTACTTACTAACTGTGTAAGGAAACAATGGCAAGGTATACAATTGATTTAAGCACTCCTCATATGTGTGTAACAAGAAGACTTCTCTTTATTTAACATTTAAAAAACATATACTGACAGATCCCATGACATTACTAATTCAATTATGAAGTTATTTGAAAGGTTTCTTTAAACTTTGAGATCAAACTTGATTTTATATAGCTATACCTCGGATCCGGGTCAACTTTCTGTATTTCTGTAATTAAGACTTTTAATTATACTCATTTCATGATATTAGCTTGCAAGACTTTCTTTTATTCAACCATTGGAAGAATGGTATTATTGCTTGAATTATATTACTCTACATTAGCATATAAATTGTTACAACGTATGAAGTTAGAATAGTTACATGAAATTCTTAGATTTAATTTATAAGTCTTTACAAAGTTAATAGTTTCTGAAAAGTCTCTTTCAAGATGTGTTGTGTAACAAATATTAGTAACCCTCGATAGACAGGCTATCGAGTCACCTTTTAATTGGTATGCAGAAGACTCGTCCTGGGGTATCCGTCTTGGGAAACAGGAACAGCTACGGTGTCATCTCGGTCTGGCCTTCCTCTGTAAAGGGCTCCAAAATTTCGCAGGTTGAACAATATGTCATGTAGATATCTACGATGATCTTGTAGATTCTCGGATGTCCTGATCTGCATATTCTGTCACGTGCAGTAGAGTTTGTGGCTTCTGATAGTTCACATCTCCGGGTATGACTTTGGAATTGTTGTTATTTGTTGAAGCACGAAGTCATCTTGTGTTACACTCCTTTTTTACGTTTCGATTTTTTTTTTTTTACTTTAAATTTCTTGTCTATTTACATGACTATATTAATTAACACATCCAGATGCTTTAAACAGCTACATCTGGTACACCATCTCAAGGTGAGACAAAATATAGTTAACATATTTTAAGCGCACAGCTCCTACGTCCATACTGTACGAAGTCACCATTGCAAGAGAGAGAAATTCCGCTCCCTTCGCCTGGTACTGGGCAAAAGTTAGTGGGACAATTTCTGCGCGAGAATATAGTTCCTAACTATATTTAAGTTAACATTTTTTTATTTATACAAACTATCCCTAAACAAATATACATAATTTAAATCAGTTGTTTTAGCGACTATTTATGTCTTCAGATTTTTTAATTATTAACATTAGTTTTTTTTTTATCTTATTCTAACTCACACAAGACTCGGAAAGCATGTCGAGTCTGGAATCAACAGGACAGCGCCTGCTTACAAGCAAAGGGTTAAATACGATATTCATAACGCTTTACAATTTATCTTTTTATTAGAGTATCTTATAACTAATTAATTACTGCTTCCTCTCATACTGATTACATACAGGTATTTTATATTAATACAGTGAGATTTAAATGGCTTAAGAGCTCGCAACCTTAATTTTTAGAAATTTTATTTTCTTGATTATTTCTTTTATTTAAATCGTCACATACTCCACCGCTTAAATTGCACGCTACGGTTAAGCTTTTTGAGTCTAACTCACTATTGGGCACTGGGATATTGAATGGGGTTAGTGTGTGTAATTTCTTTCACATAGTTGTTGTACACTTTACAACTTTGTCCACATAGTTATTACCTATAGTTACAACACAGTACACTTTATATTCTTATGAACTACCTTTTTTTTTTTTACATACTATTTACACTAAATATTTACACAGTTAAAACACAAAACTCTTTCTTATCTCTATCACTTAATTTTACTACCGGTTTTTTTGTTTGTCTTACTCTCTCTTCTATAGAGTAACTTTCTAAATCTTTACTATTTAGAATTCTATCTTTTCTTCTGTGAGTCCTATATAACTCATGTAGTTAATGAGTGTTAGTACCCATCTAGTTAATGATTATTCATTAATGCATGCTTCGCAGAACTGGAACTCAGGTTGATCAGGCCTCGTTTCCAAACTCTACGTTTTACATTTTTTACGTGGATTCAGAAATATAATTTTCTTTACTGCCTAGTATTCCCTTTTCTTTTTGGGTTATACTATACCGTCACTTCTTCTTATACAACTTTAGTGGCGAAATATGCGTTCTCCGCATATATTTCTGAGTTGCAGGTTCGCACAGGGCTACTGTAACTGGAGTTAGGTACTTTTGGATTTGGTAAGGGCCACACCATCTGAATGATAGTTTCGAGGTGGTCTTATCAATCGCACTACTAATGGGGTGAGTCTTGTACATTACTAAGTCACCTACTTGGTACCTGACTGAGTTGCTATGATTACCTTTCTCGTGGTATCTTCTGGATTTTTCCAAGCTTGCTCTCAAGTTAGAGCGGGCTTTGTTCCATATTCGCTTTATCTGCTTATCCGTTATTTGCGGAGGCAGCAGATCGTGTATATTCCATCTTGTGGACAAAGGGTGGTTTGGTCGATACTTGTATAGTAACTCGAACGGGGTCGACTTGTGACCTTCGTGGTAAGCTGAATTAAAAGCGTATTGAATCCAGGATAGATTTTGGTCCCACTTTGTGTGATCGTTCGCATGATAGGCTATTAGCGCAGATTTGAGGTTTCGTAGATACCTTTCAGCAATATTGCCTTGCGGTCGATACTCTGTAGTGGTTATATGGTCTATCCCTAACTTGAAACACATATTCCTAAATTCTTTTGCTTTAAACTGCGGGCCGTTATCAGATACTATACGTACTGGAGTACCGTAATCTTTAAATAATCTTTCCTGTAGTATTTTAACTGTTGTCGACGCTAATGCTCGTCGCATGGGATACATCCAAACAAATTTGGTGAACGAATCTACACATATCAGTAACATGGTATTTCCTGATTTGGATCGTGGATACGGACCTGAGAAATCTAGATAAAGTTTCGAAAAAGGGGTCTTTGGGATTTCTGATATCAATTGGCTTACTTGAGCATTTCTGGCGGGTTTGCTAAGGGCGCATAATGAACATTTCTTTACGAAGGTAGCTATTTCGCAGTTCATATTGTTCCAATGATATTCCTTTCGAATACGATGTATCGTCTTATTGATTCCCATATGGGCTCCTATGGTAGATGAATGGAAGTATTCCATTAGCATGGGCTTAATTACATCCGGGGCTATTATTCTTAATTCCTTTCCGTCTCTTATTTTGAGACACAGTACATTCTTACTCAATACGTACTTCTCGGATTTAATACCTTGGGTAAGTTGTTCTATAATAGGCTTCAGTAAGGGGTCTTGTTGTTGATATAGGGCAATGTTTGTAAAGGCAAGGGGGAATTCAGTAATTATGGCGTTCGCACTTGCTATTTCCGGCTTCGCTACGTTTTCGGAAGTTTTAGTGGGTGACTGGAACATACGGGACAGGGTATCGGCGACTACATTTTGAGTACCTTTAATATGCTGCACTCTGAATTTGTAGCAGTTTAATTTCAATATCCATCTGCCAATTCGTCCTAATTGTTTAGGGTGATTCAATAACCATGATAACGCCTGATTGTCAGTTTCTAAAAGAAATTCTTTATGTTCTAGGAAGGGTTTAAACTTTTCGAATGCAAAAACAATTGCTAAACATTCCAATTCATATGCAGAATACTTTCTTTCTTGATCGCTCAGTGTTCGTGATGCATAACTAATTGGTAGTCTACAGTTATCTATCTCTTGGTATATCACTGCACCTAACGCTACACTGGAACTGTCGGTTTGCACAACGAATGGTTTTGTGAAATCAGCTAATTGCAAAACTGGGGGAGATATAATGCTTTCTTTAAGTTGCTCAAACGCGTTTTGATGTATTGAGCTCCATTCGAACTTCGTTCCCTTCTTTCGTAAGGAGTTTAGGGGTGCTGCTATTTCGGCAAGATGGGGAATATATTTGTGGAAATAATTCACCATACCTAAAAATCGGGCTATACTTTTGCATCTCGTGGGGGTGCAAATTCTCTAATAGCACGGGTACGTTCGGGGTCAATGCTTACCTTTCCATTCGCTTTCACTATGTGTCCTAAGAAAGAAAACTGAGGGACAGCAAAACTTACCTTATTTGGGTTCACCGTTAATCCTGCTCTTAGTAAACGAGATAACACTTCACGCAAATGTCTGAGATGTTGTTCCATTGATTCACTGTATATTACGATGTCGTCCAAATAGTGGTACACATATTTAAATTTAATGTCGTGAAATATCTTCTCCAATAGTCTACTACATACGGAACTTCCTTGAGATATTCCAAAGGGTACCCTAGTAAATTGGTACAAGTTAAAAGGAACTGCAAACGCGGTTAGACGTTTGGATTCTTCTGAAAGAGGTATTTGGTGAAAAGCTTGATTTAGATCCATTACTGTAAAAACCATTGCTTTAGTAAAATAATGAAACGCACTATGGATGTCTGGAAGAGGGATTGATTCAAATTCTATTCTTTTATTTAATTGCCTGTAGTCTACAACTAGTCGGTGTTTATCTGGTCCTTTCGGTACTAAAAAGGAGGGTGAAGAATATGGGGACGTAGAGGGTTCTATGACTCCTTGATCCAATAACTTATTGATATGGTTTCGCATGACTTCCATCTTGGGAGGCGATAACTTGTACGGGGGTAGTCGTATTACTTTCTGATCACTCAGATTAATTTTATACTCTATTAGGTCCATCAGTCCTAGTTTTGGTGTAAGAACCGAGGAAAATTCTTTTATTAGTTTTACTATTTTGACTCTATCTCTTCGTTCTAGGTGAGATAAATCTGAATCTTGGTGTATTACATGTGCAGTAGATGAACAACGTTTATCTTCATTACTATCAAATTTATGTTTTCTTGCACGGTCAAATCTGAAATAAAATTCTCGCTCGTAGATGTCAAGAATCATTCCTGTCTTACTAATAAAATCTGCACCTAATATTAAATCAGGTCCTAATTCTTTACATACTAACATTGTAAATATCCAACTTAGGTTTTTTATTTTAACCTTAACGGTAATGCTCAGGTTTATATTTATTTTACGTTTATCAGCGGTAGCACACTTTCTATTCACAGATTGGTTCCGTTTTACTAGATGATGTTTAGCTAACATGTCCGCTAATTCTTGGCTGATTAAGCTTCTACTAGATCCCGAATCAATTAAGGCGATGGGGGATGTAACGCCTAAGTCGACTCGTATTAATGGTAGTAGATTTTTTTTCCATTTACATCTATTAATCGCATTACACTTTTCACGAAATTCTCGCACATAGGGGTCGATATCTTTCGCACCTTTTTTGTTTTTCACTTGGTTACAGAATAATTCATTCTTATTATTATTACTGGTTTCTTTTAGTTTACCCAATTTTGAGTAGCTGCGGAAGACACAGGTTTTCGGGTCTCCCTGCCTTACATGTTTTTTGAATTGGGGTTATTCCGTTCCAATGGCTTACTTTTGCACTCTCTTCTTATGTGCCCATATTTGCCACAATTATAACAGGTGGGTTTTCTGCGAGGTGGGTACTTGGTTTCCGCTTTATCTGGGTTTACAGTTAACTTACCAGCTTTGCGCACATGGTGAGGTCTACTAGAAACTTGTCTTTCATACGAGGTTGTTACATCAGGCAGTAGTGCTCGCAATTGATGTCTATTAGTTCCAGAGGTTTTCATGGCTTCTCTATTTTGATCTGAGTACCATACATTTGAAGAATGGATACTGCACTGTTCTAGATCAGCAATTGTATTGGGTCTATTCATCAATGATAGTCGAGATCTTTCTTCAGGTGACACTCCTATTAAAATGGTGTCCACCAGTTGTGTTTCATTCCAGCTTACACGTAGTAGTCGAGAGGACTCCCTAATATCGGAGATGTAGTGAGCTAATCTCTCCTGATGTCCTTGTACTCGGAGTACTGTCTTCCTTTTTATTTCTTCATAGATGCCGGTGGGAATAAAGTATTTTATTAAAGAGCTATGTAGCTCTTCTACTGGGAAAGTAGAGGTTAGGGCTTCTAGCACACGATTTTTTAACGGGGGTTTACACTTTGGTAACAGAACTTGTAAAATTTGCCAGTCATTCAGCTGCTGTAGATCCTTTATCTGAAGAAGATAACTAATAAATGTTAGTAACTTGGAAACATTTAAACCATCTGTATAAGGGATTTCGGTTAAAATCTTCTCCACAGGGTGAGTCATTTTTCGTATAGATCTGCGTTATAGTTCATAGGGGTAATTCCTCGATGAGGGTGATTAGATTCATTGGGGGTGTTGGTCAATTCATTATTTCCGGGACGAAACTCAAAATGCTCGGGAGGAGGGACATTTACATCTGTATCAGTTTTTTGTTCTGGGTTCGCTTGCACTTGCGATACGATAGGTGAGTTCCGATCTGAGTTAGGCGGAGGTAAACCAGTGGTGGGGGATTGTACTGGGGAGATGTGTAATTTCATTAATGATTTCTCTATTTCGTCCATCCTGAATGAGTCGGATTTTCGTCTTAAATCGTTGATAATTGAAGGTAAGCGGCGTAGAGCTTCGTCTGCTAGCTTTTGTACATCAACGGGTATTTCTGTGAGATTCGGCCAGATCGACAAATTTTTTATTCGCCTGGTTAAATGCTCTATTCTCTGGGTCGTCCGCAAAATTTTTGCCGGAGATTTCTCGTCTTGGAGTGTTTGAGACAATAAGTATAGTTCACTATACTTGGCATTACAAATTTCTTTCTCGCTTTCATAATCGAGTTGGCTTAGATTGTTTAATTGCACGGGCGCATCAAATCCACATTCGCGAATTGAACTTCGTAATTCCGCGACTGTTACATCAGCATGGGGTAGTCCACGCAAAAGGGCTTCGTAAGACAGCTCGTCTTTTAATAACAAATCCAGGTTAAATTGGGCCATTTTGTTCTAACACATTAGCACGTACTTAAAATTAATACTAGTATATTACACATACATTACATATACATACAATAAATTCATAAGTAATCAATTTACACAAATTAGAAAAGAACAATTTCTCTTCTAAGGGAGAGACAGAAATCACACACACATATCTTTCAAGGTTAAATAGCCGATCAGCTGTTTAGTGGAATGTAGGTCAGAGGGTGGCCTACATATTTAGTTAACAAAGGAGGGTTGAGCGTGTTAGTGAGAAAGGGGGTTTTACTCTTATTGTTCTCCACAATGCGACTGAATAACACAACTACTGTATACGTACTCTGAACCGGTATAAACACGAGAGAAGGGGAGCGCAATCTTATGCAACACATTTATTATTACTACGCTTGGCAACACTTTGGCTCCGTTCATTCATAAACTTTTCTCAATTAAATAATTACTTATTTTGTTCACAAGTTTTTAAATCACGAACTTCTACTTAATTACTTTATTATTATTAACAAAGTTATTTTTAATCAAATTTTTTTTTATAACACACTAGTGTATGTAAGCTAAATAGTTGGTCATACACTGTGCAGAATGATTCAGGAAACAACAGGTCATAGATTGTCGTAAACAAACCTGTTACAGATTGTTCGGTTGACCAAAATTGTTATGCTTGGTCACAATTCATGTATGCAAGTACTTACATCGAATTATGCAGGTTCCTACTGGCCTATAGAATGCAAAAGCTACATGCATTGTATGACGCTAAGGATATTTTACTTATACATACTACCATCTACGTAACTTAATACACTATTAAATATGTTTTGAACATTACATTTATTAAAGTAACTTTCTGAGTGCATATATCAATATTATATATTTAGTTATTGATCATACAATTTATCCACGCATAGTGAATGCAATTTTATTTGTGACACTATATACACAATTAAAACTCTTTCCTTTGTTTCATTTATTTTTTTTGAATGACGCAATTTTGTTTGCTTAAGACACCTTTATAAAATTTAGCAGAGTGCCGCACTTTTCTGACACTCTGTAAACAATTACCCTTTTATTTTTTTACAAGAAAGCAGAGTGGCGCACTATTGTAACGTCTTTTGGCCGCGTTACAAATCCAGGGAACCCCTCGTAATTAAACTCCGTTAATTAGATGGGCTGCCTACGTTGTAACAGAATTGATCACAAATAATTAATGTAACAAATTACTTACTAACTGTGTAAGGAAACAATGGCAAGGTATACAATTGATTTAAGCACTCCTCATATGTGTGTAACAAGAAGACTTCTCTTTATTTAACATTTAAAAAACATACTGACAGATCCCATGACATTACTAATTCAATTATGAAGTTATTTGAAAGGTTTCTTTAAACTTTGAGATCAAACTTGATTTTATATAGCTATACCTCGGATCCGGGTCAACTTTCTGTATTTCTGTAATTAAGACTTTTAATTATACTCATTTCATGATATTAGCTTGCAAGACTTTCTTTTATTCAACCATTGGAAGAATGGTATTATTGCTTGAATTATATTACTCTACATTAGCATATAAATTGTTACAACGTATGAAGTTAGAATAGTTACATGAAATTCTTAGATTTAATTTATAAGTCTTTACAAAGTTAATAGTTTCTGAAAAGTCTCTTTCAAGGTGTGTTGTGTAACAAATATTAGTAACCCTCGATAGACAGGCTATCGAGTCACCTTTGAATTGGTATGCAGAAGACTCGTCCTGGGGTATCCGTCTTGGGAAACAGGAACAGCTGCGTCGTCATCTCTGTCTGGTCTTCGCCCGTAAAGGGCTCCAAAGTTCGCAGGTTGAACCTTCTACGATGATACTTGTAGATTCTCGGATGTCCTGATCTGCATATTCTGTCACATGCAGTAGAGTTTGTGGCTTCTGATAGTTCACATCTCCGGGTATGACTTTGGAATTGTTGTTATTTGTTGAAGCACGAAGTCATCTTGTGTTACACTCCTTTTTTACGTTTCGATTTTTTTTTTTACTTTAAATTTCTTGTCTATTTACATGACTATATTAATTAACACATCCAGATGCTTTAAACAGCTACATCTGGTACACCATCTCAAGGTGAGACAAAATATAGTTAACATATTTTAAGCGCACAGCTCCTACGTCCATACTGTACGAAGTCACCATTGCAAGAGAGAGAAATTCCGCTCCCTTCGCCTGGTACTGGGCAAAAGTTAGTGGGACAATTTCCGCGCGAGAATATAGTTCCTAACTATATTTAAGTTAACATTTTTTTATTTATACAAACTATCCCTAAACAAATATACATAATTTAAATCAGTTGTTTTAGCGACTATTTATGTCTTCAGATTTTTTAATTATTAACATTAGTTTTTTTTTATCTTATTCTAACTCACACAAGACTCGGAAAGCATGTCGAGTCTGGAATCAACAGGACAGCGCCTGCTTACAAGCAAAGGGTTAAATACGATATTCATAACTCTTTACAATTTATCTTTTTATTAGAGTATCTTATAACTAATTAATTACTGCTTCCTCTCATACTGATTACATACAGGTATTTTATATTAATACAGTGAGATTTAAATGGCTTAAGAGCTCGCAACCTTAATTTTTAGAAATTTTATTTTCTTGATTATTTCTTTTATTTAAATCGTCACAGTTCTTCATCAGACTTCTTGCGTCTTCATTTTATGAAATTTTGATTGCTTTTTTACTGTTTTAAATTAAAATTGAGTCGACTATGGTTTGGCTTATATAGGTCTTGAGCGTCAATAATGAACTAACAATTTTTAACGGAATAATAATAAATAACGTTCGGTTGTTATGGAAAACTGTCTGTCTTCTCATTGGCTGTATACATTTGTATCTATTGTTATGATATTTGAATTTTAATTCAAAATGACTAAATATCTTTTGATTACTATTATTCTTCTGTCTTCTTATCTATGTATGAGATATTATCATAACTGTTTATATTTTCTTTCAAAGATCATTTTGACATCCCACAAAGCTGGGTTTGTTTATGTATTAAAGTTTTGACAATAATATTATTATATATATTGTAACGAATAAAACAGTGACGTCCTCGTCTTCGTTTAAGCCTCACGTTGTATGCGTCAATCTGTAACGAAGAGTTCTGGTCGTATCTGTAAAATGTACACCAATTTTGTATGCGTATTGAATGTTAGTGCATTCGTCTCGCATTGGGTCGTTACATCAATGTTCGCGGCTAACGATGTCCGTAGCGTTGCGGTAATCACCAGTATAACACGGCAGTAACCTTACCTGTTTACTTATAGGGGTGTGTTAATCCCGGGTGGCGCCAAATCGTTTATTAAAACAATTAAAACTATTGTATAATGAGTTGTCAGCGGTGACGGTCGGGCGTTCAAATAATTCCCGCGCGTACGGCCGTCTGAATTGTCGATACTGCTGTGCGAATGACGACTGCTTCGCTGCTCATCAAATCTATTCTTCATAAATAAACACAAGTAATGTATACACTCCCTATGAAATAATGACAACGGTTACTCCCTGTACTAGTTATTTTTTAATGGGTGATAATTAAAATATTCAATTTGACAATTGTTTTATAATAAATCTGCACCGACTTTTTACATGAAACACTTCTTCTCAAGGTTGACGAATCGATCAGCATCAGTATGGCTGTGTAACGTTTTGTTATTACAATTAGATTCGTTCCAAAATCGTGGGATTCTTGTGATTATGAGCTAAAGAATTCCTATGGTTACAATAAAAATATTTTACCTTATTCTAAGTGTACATAAATAATAAAGTGTGATGTTACAATCTGTTCTGTAGTGTCGTTAAATGTGTTTTGAAAGATCGTGTTTAAATGATTGGTTATATTTTACGTTAACAAATTTTCAGTGAGTTTTATTTTACTTAAATAATCTGTGAAAGAGAAATATTCTGTTTATAGTGAGATAAATTTACCTTTAGTAAAATTTAGAGTGATTAGGTTTTTGGAAATAGGTAATTTAATTGTACTTAACACCTCAGCATGACTTGGTGTCTATGTTCATTTGATCGGGTAGGATTTGGCTGCAATAAGTTCTTTTTTCATTAATTTTTGGACTTCAATAGGTCGGGCGTCCTTCTCATAGAGTATCTGGTCATACTTTTCGGTTTAATTATCCTGGATCTTGAGTGGACTGCTATAAATGGGTCGTCTGCTTCTTATACCGTCATGGTTATGAACCTTGATTACTGTTTTACATTATTTTATTAGAAAATCGTTCTTCCAAACATTGGCTTCTGTATGGCTTGACTGACGCTTCACTTCTGTAACGGTATTCAACCGTAATTCTATCTTCAACTGTCGTTTCTATGGTAACTGAATGATTTTGATAGGCTGATTTTGAGATGATGTATTGTTATCAAAATTCTAATTCTTCGTATATCTTCTGATTGCTGTTATTCCTCTATCTTCCTTCCTGGTTATTAAATATTGTCACTATAGTATTTATTTCCTTTCATAGATTATTTTGATACCCCACAAGTTTGGGTAATTTTAGATTTTATGTTTTTACAATTATGTTAATACTTGTTAATTACATTTCTTTTTGTATACAAATGCACATTATAATATTTTGTTTTACAAATGATTTACAATTTATTCTTGGTGAATCCTTCACCTCGGATTTGCTAATTTCTTTGTTAATTTGTTATAATTTGTAGTTGTTTGTTTCTGACAGTTAGGCATTTTCATAGGCCTAAGTAGCCATTATGGTATTTAACTTGTTTCATTTGAATTACATTTCATTTCAGCCTAATGGGCTTTATTTTGTTATTATAGTTGATTGTGTTGTGTTTTGAGTTTGTTTATGTGTTATTATTATGTCACTATTATTTTATAACATTTTTATTTATTTCCTTTGCCAATAATAACAAGGTGGCTATTATTTACTACTTTTTTGATCTTATTTAAATATAACTTGTAGGCCTATGGTCTGTGTGATTCTTACAGCCATATCCAATTCATAAACTTGATTGAATAATTATTTAACTAACTTATTATTTGCTAATCTTTGTTCACAATACATCTTATTTTATATTATTTTTTAGTGTGACAAACAACATCACTTTTATGAACTTATAATGATCCCTTATAACATGGGTGTTTTTTGATTTGTTTCTAACTCCTTAACTTTTAAACAATCTTTACTCTCCCTCCATATTAACACTTTCAATTTACTCTTTCCTGGGATTCTCCCTTTTAACTATGATTACTTGCTTTTAAACTTATTAATTATATTTTTTGTTTTGTTTACTATGGTGACTATCACTTTCCAGTGTTCAATACCTCTTACTTTATAGTTTATACTTAATACTATTTTTCACAACATACTTACTCACTATTATTTTTCACTGTTAAACCTTTAGTGTTCTTTAGGATTTATTAACTGTTAATGATTTTATCATTCACTATTTTTCACTATATTTCCATTCTTTATCTTACACTATTTTCATTCAATCATCACCATCACTTTTAAATTATTTATAGTTAATTATAACTTAATTAGTGTACTTTCTTTATCACTACACTTTGGGGTTTTTACACTTTCATTTTACACTTCACCAATGTTTTTGTTTTTTAGGTGTTTCTGAATGGGTAATCCCTCTAATTATTATCTCACTATCGTACTATCTCTTTCATTACAATATTTCCTTAATACTATTAACAATTTTGTGTCCTTACATTTCTATTCTTACATCTAATTCTAAATTGTGGGTTAGTGTGCTTTTTTATTATTTTTATCTTTAACATATTTGAATAGGGTTTCTTCCCTAGATTATGATTGTCCATTAATGGATAAAGGCATTTACTTTTTCCTTTCTCATAGGTTAATTATTGGTCTTGGTTCCAATATTACTTTTGAGTGCATTATTTCTCCTTCTCCTATGCTTTATTACTTGTTTGTGTATCATTATTGGTTTTCATTTTTATCCTTCTTCATTTTCATTGTATTTGGTTAATACCTTGGTTTTTCCACCTTCTCCTTTGGGTTCATTTTAACATGTTACATTGAGTCATTTAATTCCATGAACTTGTTTCATTTTTGTTTAGTTTTGGTTTTTTCCCTTCTTCCTTTGGTTTGGTTAATCACTTTCTTCTCTTCTTTGGTTTTATTCTCGTTTGTTTTTTGTGGTTCCCTTCTTCTTTTGTTTCCTTTTGTTGGGTCAATCACTTGGGTTAGGTCATGTCGTCATTTGTCGAGTCATAGTTTTTATATTTTATTCAAATTAATCATTTTATTTAACATGAAGTATTATTTTAGATTCAATATTATCTTGTGTGGTGAGGGCTTTTAAATGTTCTGAAAATCTGGAGGAAAAAGATCTTCCCGTCTGGCCGATGTAGAATTGGTGACAATCATTACAATTTAATTTATATACCCCTGTTTTGCTATATGTGTCTGTGTCTTTGTTAGTATTATTTATGTGTTTCCTAATGGTGTTGTTAGTTCTGTAGGCTACTTTATAATTATGTTTTCTAAATGTGTTTGCAATTTTGTGCGTATTGGAATTGTAGTATGTAAGTGTTATGTATTTACTGGGTTGTGTGCTGTTGGTCTGATGTGTTTTACTTTTTGTGTTTAGGATGCGTTTGTATAGTTTATTTCTTAATTCGGGGTTGTATCCATTTTTGACTGCTATATATTTCATTGTGTTTAATTCTTCTTGGTAGTCATGTGTGTTTAGGGGTGTTGAAGTGAGCCTATGGAGCATGTAGTTGAAAGCTGCATGTTTGTGTTGAGTTGGGTGGTTGGATGAGTTATGTATGACCATGTCTGATGTGGTGGGTTTCCTGTATACTTTGTATGTGTGTGTGTTGTTTGTTTTGGTGATTGTAAGGTCTAAGAAGTTTATGCTATTATTTAGTTCTATTTCAAGCGTGAATTTTAATTTATGGTGTATAGTGTTAATACATTTGTGGAAATTTTCTATTTGTCTTTTGTTGCCGTTGTATAGGAGTAAAATGTCATCAACATACCTGTGCCAATATATTATTTTATCAGTGTATTTGTTATTGTTCAGTATGTGTTCCTGCTCTATGGTGCGTATAAATATCAGGCCAAATAATTGGCAACGTGGGTATTGGTAGTTTGCAGTTAGATTGGATTCGTTCTAGTTCAGTCTGGTTTATTAGGGAGATGTTTGACCCTGTGTCTATCATCATGATGGTTATCGATCCATTTACTGTGGCCTTTATGTGAACTATTTCATGGTTGATTCTTGGCAGCTGGTTGTCCTCTTCTTCCAGGAGTTCTTCTCTTATGTTTTTTAGATAATTATTTGAGACAATAGTTATAATTTTATGATGGTTTCATCGCGTCATTTGTCTTAGTAACCCAAGTGATTGGTCATGTGAAGGGCGTTCCTTGGTTCTCACTAACCTTGTTAGTTTAAATCTTGTGGTCCGGTGTTGGCACGATTATCTGACTGGGTTGTCGCTGGTTCATTTACGAGTTCTGGTCAAATAATCATGTTGTTTCCTGACGCTTCAGTGGTCCTATTTCCTTGAAATTGATCATTGCTTGAGATTGATGCATTATACCAGGAGTTTGCCGGTGTATTCGGGCAGTACCTCCTCTGGTTTGGCTCACACCTTCCATTAATAAAGTTGACCTGTCGCCAATCATCTCTGGTTCGGTTATTCCCATTTCCCTTATTGTACTGATAATTCGGGTTGTAATTGTTACTGTGGTAATTAATTTGGGTGGCCGTTAGGACGTTGGTTTGGTCCATTTCCTCGGTAATTATTATTATTTTGATTGGTTCCGTTATATGGTGGATTACCCTGATTGTAATTTGGGTGGTTGCCCCTATATTGATTGTTGTTATTATTCCAGTTTGGGTCACCTTGGTTGTTATTCTGGGGGTTGTTATTTGATGGGTTGTAACTCGGTGGGTTACGGTTCTCATTCCACCGGTTGTATTTCATATTGACCATCCTGTTGCGCTTATATTGACCATCATTCTCATGATCTTTGAGTAGGCTTGCCATACCTTGGATGGTTTTAATTTGGCCTTGTCTCCTGGCCTTTTGAACGGCATCCTCATAGTGGTACCCCAGTTGTATTACCAATGATTCCTCCGGTATTCTTGGTTCCAGATTTCTAGCTAAGCACACCTTGCCCAGAAAGTATGATGTTAGGGTGTGTCCCACTTCCGGTTCATATCTTCCATTACTGATATCGTTCCGCACCACGTTCTGGGTCGACTCTGACCAATACTTGTCGTGGAACTGTGTCTTAAAATCCTCCGTGTTGTTTATTTCCGGTCTTGTCGCCGTCCACCAATTGTCATGGGTGTCTCGGAACATCTTCTCATCAATTAGTCTGCGCACCGTTGTCCATCGAGTTTCTCTGTTCTTTTCTATCATTTCCTTGACTCTTTTGAGGAATTCCATTGGGTTGCGCCAATAGCTTCGGAAATTTATTAGCTCCCGGTTCTCGCTGGTTATTATGTGGGTGTTGTGACAGGGTTTGTCTCTCAGCGCATCTAGCTCTTCCTGCATTTGTCTTTCTCGTTGATTGAGCCCCTGGACCTTCTCTTTGTTTTCCTTGATCTGCCCGTCTACTTGGTTGAGGTTGGTATATACTCTTTTCACCCTTTCACTTACATCGGTTTGTATTTCCTGGTGCATCTCCTCCAGCTTTTTGAGCACCTCCTGTTTATTTCTTGTGCATTCTATTGTTGTAATTTGTTGAAGTTCCTCAATTCTATTTTTTCCTTCCTCCTCGACATCACTTATTTTGTTTATTAACTCTTCACGGACTTGTACTACTGCTTCATTCGTCTCGGTGATGATTTCTTTTATTTCTTCCCAACATTCTACCAACTGTTGTCTTAACTCATCTTTGGTCTTCTCTCTATTTTCCCTCAATTGTCGTTGGAATGTTTCACTATTATTCTCTATCTTGTTGTTCAGTATATCCAGATCCTTCTTGATCTGTCTCTTTAACTCCTCACTCTTCTCTTCTAAGATCTCTTGGTTTCTCTTCAAGGTTTCATGGTTGCTCTCCATCTGATTATTCAGAGTTTCTATATCCTCCTTGAATTGTTTCTTTAATTCTTCACTGTTTCTGTCCAATTTTTCATTTATTTTCTCCTCCTGTTTCTTGAAATTGTCATTAGTTTCTTCCTTATTTCTGTACAATTTTTCGTTCATACTATTCATTAGTTCCATTAATTTTAGTAGGTTCGGGTCTCCTCTAACTTCTCCCTTGTCACCCACCTGTTGTTCCTTCTCCCTGTCTTGAATTGGGTTTTCTGGTTGGTCCGCTTGGGCATCCTTTTCGATCAATTCCTCGATCATTTCCATTTCTTCGGCCGGTGTTGTTTCCTGTTCCTCCTTGTCGGTGTCTTCAGCCCTCTTCTTAGATTTTCCCCTGGTGATCATGGAGTGTTTCATAATTTCTCGTAACCGCCGCTAGTCTTTAATTCTAGCCACACTAGTTGGTCGCCAATTTGTAATGACCTAACTCTTATCGTGTCTGTAAAAATGAGTGTTTGTAATGTGCGTTCACCTCTCACGTTGTAGTCGTTACTTTACGTTTACTTACTTACTTTTTGTTATACTGACGATGTCCGTCGCGATCTCACGAATTACCAGTACAATATCTCGCGAGTGTGAACCTTACCTGTCCTTTAATATGTAATTGTAATTCCCGGGTGGCGCCAAATTGTTTAAACAAAAACAATTAAAAAATATGAAAATCGAGCGGTCGTTCTAGACGGTATGGCTGATTCGAATTACCCTCACAATAGACGGGCTTATGAATCTCGCTAGTAGTTCGCCGTGTTGCCTACGTCTAATGCTTGCCGTCAATTTCGCTCGTCGCTAAAGTACACAAATCATATAATGCAATTTACCATGAAATAAAGAACGGTGGTTACAACTCTGTACTAGTTTATTAACTTGAAATTATCTGTTATTCAATAAAATACAAAATTATATATGGTGATTAAACAAAGTTGCTCCGGCAATAAAAAGACAATTATTCTCAGGTTGGCGAAAGCTGATTTAGAACAATTTTACTTCGACATGGCGCCGACAAATGTTTGTTTTCTATCGTTCGTTAAATCCGAGTTCTTTTGGTTACAAAAAATATTAATATGATTATAATAAAGTACACTACCTTACATTGATGGTACTTATATACTATTAGATTTAATTACAATTCGTTCCTGAAGTGTTAAAAAGTGTGTGTTAAGAGTTCGTAATTTATACCAAGGTTATTTTCTGGTTTCATACAAGTTTAGTTTTTTATTTTCAATTAATCCTTGAAAGAAATTTGATTATCAGTTCGTAGTGAGAGTTAATTGTGTTGTGAGAAAAATTTAATAAGAATTTATTCCATAATTTGGGTAATTCAGCAATACTTATTAAATCTGTTGAATTAGGGTGAAGAGTTACTCAGTTCGAAATAGGTTGGGTCCTTTTGATCATCAATCTTCCATCATTTATGAATTTGAGTACTCCTGGCTTCTTTTTCGGATATGGTGGTTTAAATAATTAATTTATAATTTAAAAATCTGGTCTATGGTCTCGGTTGAATGGACTAGTTCTTCATCAGACTTCTTGCGTCTTCATTTTATGAAATTTTGATTGCTTTTTACTGTTTTAAATTAAAATTGAGTCGACTATGGTTTGGCTTATATAGGTCTTGAGCGTCAATAATGAACTAACAATTTTTAACGGAATAATAATAAATAACGTTCGGTTGTTATGGAAAACTGTCTGTCTTCTCATTGGCTGTATACATTTGTATCTATTGTTATGATATTTGAATTTTAATTCAAAATGACTAAATATCTTTTGACTACTATTATTCTTCTGTCTTCTTATCTATGTATGAGATATTATAATAACTGTTTATATTTTCTTTCAAAGATCATTTTGACATCCCACAAAGCTGGGTTTGTTTATGTATTAAAGTTTTGACAATAATATTATTATATATATTGTAACGAATAAAACAGTGACGTCCTCGTCTTCGTTTAAGCCTCACGTTGTATGCGTCAATCTGTAACGAAGAGTTCTGGTCGTATCTGTAAAATGTACACCAATTTTGTATGCGTATTGAATGTTAGTGCATTCGTCTCGCATTGGGTCGTTACATCAATGTTCGCGGCTAACGATGTCCGTAGCGTTGCGGTAATCACCAGTATACCACGGCAGTAACCTTACCTGTTTACTTATAGGGGTGTGTTAATCCCGGGTGGCGCCAAATCGTTTATTAAAACAATTAAAACTATTGTATAATGAGTTGTCAGCGGTGACGGTCGGGCGTTCAAATAATTCCCGCGCGTACGGCCGTCTGAATTGTCGATACTGCTGTGCGAATGACGACTGGTTCGCTGCTCATCAAATCTATTCTTCATAAATAAACACAAGTAATGTATACACTCCCTATGAAATAATGACAACGGTTACTCCCTGTACTAGTTATTTTTTAATGGGTGATAATTAAAATATTCAATTTGACAATTGTTTTATAATAAATCTGCACCGACTTTTTACATGAAACACTTCTTCTCAAGGTTGACGAATCGATCAGCGTCAGTATGGCTGTGTAACGTTTTGTTATTACAATTAGATTCGTTCCAAAATCGTGGGATTCTTGTGATTATGAGCTAAAGAATTCCTATGGTTACAATAAAAATATTTTACCTTATTCTAAGTGTACATAAATAATAAAGTGTGATGTTACAATCTGTTCTGTAGTGTCGTTAAATGTGTTTTGAAAGTTCGTGTTTAAATGATTGGTTATATTTTACGTTAACAAATTTTCAGTGAGTTTTATTTTACTTAAATAATCTGTGAAAGAGAAATATTCTGTTTATAGTGAGATAAATTTACCTTTAGTAAAATTTAGAGTGATTAGGTTTTTGGAAATAGGTAATTTAATTGTACTTAACACCTCAGCATGACTTGGTGTCTATGTTCATTTGATCGGGTAGGATTTGGCTGCAATAAGTTCTTTTTTCATTAATTTTTGGACTTCAATAGGTCGGGCGTCCTTCTCATAGAGTATCTGGTCATACTTTTCGGTTTAATTATCCTGGATCTTGAGTGGACTGCTTTAAATGGGTCGTCTGCTTCTTATACCGTCATGGTTATGAACCTTGATTACTGTTTTACATTATTTTATTAGAAAATCGTTCTTCCAAACATTGGCTTCTGTATGGCTTGACTGACGCTTCACTTCTGTAACGGTATTCAACCGTAATTCTATCTTCAACTGTCGTTTCTATGGTAACTGAATGATTTTGATAGGCTGATTTTGAGATGATGTATTGTTATCAAAATTCTAATTCTTCGTATATCTTCTGATTGCTGTTATTCCTCTATCTTCCTTCCTGGTTATTAAATATTGTCACTATAGTATTTATTTCCTTTCATAGATTATTTTGATACCCCACAAGTTTGGGTAATTTTAGATTTTATGTTTTTACAATTATGTTAATACTTGTTAATTACATTTCTTTTTGTATACAAATGCTCATTATAATATTTTGTTTTACAAATGATTTACAATTTATTCTTGGTGAATCCTTCACCTCGGATTTGCTAATTTCTTTGTTAATTTGTTATAATTTGTAGTTGTTTGTTTCTGACAGTTAGGCATTTTCATAGGCCTAAGTAGCCATTATGGTATTTGACTTGTTTCATTTGAATTACATTTCATTTCAGCCTAATGGGCTTTATTTTGTTATTATAGTTGATTGTGTTGTGTTTTGAGTTTGTTTATGTGTTATTATTATGTCACTATTATTTTATAACATTTTTATTTATTTCCTTTGCCAATAATAACAAGGTGGCTATTATTTACTACTTTTTTGATCTTATTTAAATATAACGTGTAGGCCTATGGTCTGTGTGATTCTTACAGCCATATCCAATTCATAAACTTGATTGAATAATTATTTAACTAACTTATTATTTGCTAATCTTTGTTCACAATACATCTTATTTTATATTATTTTTTAGTGTGACAAACAACATCACTTTTATGAACTTATAATGATCCCTTATAACATGGGTGTTTTTTGATTTGTTTCTAACTCCTTAACTTTTAAACAATCTTTACTCTCCCTCCATATTAACACTTTCAATTTACTCTTTCCTGGGATTCTCCCTTTTAACTATGATTACTTGCTTTTAAACTTATTAATTATATTTTTTGTTTTGTTTACTATGGTGACTATCACTTTCCAGTGTTCAATACCTCTTACTTTATAGTTTATACTTAATACTATTTTTCACAACATACTTACTCACTATTATTTTTCACTGTTAAACCTTTAGTGTTCTTTAGGATTTATTAACTGTTAATGATTTTATCATTCACTATTTTTCACTATATTTCCATTCTTTATCTTACACTATTTTCATTCAATCATCACCATCACTTTTAAATTATTTATAGTTAATTATAACTTAATTAGTGTACTTTCTTTATCACTACACTTTGGGGTTTTTACACTTTCATTTTACACTTCACCAATGTTTTTGTTTTTTAGGTGTTTCTGAATGGGTAATCCCTCTAATTATTATCTCACTATCGTACTATCTCTTTCATTACAATATTTCCTTAATACTATTAACAATTTTGTGTCCTTACATTTCTATTCTTACATCTAATTCTAAATTGTGGGTTAGTGTGCTTTTTTATTATTTTTATCTTTAACATATTTGAATAGGGTTTCTTCCCTAGATTATGATTGTCCATTAATGGATAAAGGCATTTACTTTTTCCTTTCTCATAGGTTAATTATTGGTCTTGGTTCCAATATTACTTTTGAGTGCATTATTTCTCCTTCTCCTATGCTTTATTACTTGTTTGTGTATCATTATTGGTTTTCATTTTTATCCTTCTTCATTTTCATTGTATTTGGTTAATACCTTGGTTTTTCCACCTTCTCCTTTGGGTTCATTTTAACATGTTACATTGAGTCATTTAATTCCATGAACTTGTTTCATTTTTGTTTAGTTTTGGTTTTTTCCCTTCTTCCTTTGGTTTGGTTAATCACTTTCTTCTCTTCTTTGGTTTTATTCTCGTTTGTTTTTTGTGGTTCCCTTCTTCTTTTGTTTCCTTTTGTTGGGTCAATCACTTGGGTTAGGTCATGTCGTCGTTTGTCGATTCATAGTTTTTATATTTTATTCAAATTAATCATTTTATTTAACATGAAGTATTATTTTAGATTCAATATTATCTTGTTCATCCCTGGTATTGGGTTGGCTTATTTGTGTTGTAACAATATATATTAAACTTCCACTATGAACACTTACTTTTTGGTTTTGTTACCCAGACGTTTCGACGTGGTATTCGTCTTCTTCAATGGGATTTAAATACTGAATGTCTGTACAGTAACGGTTATGGGATGTAGGTGTATGTGGTGGGTGTTGCTGGTGGGAGGGAATTGGCGCTGGGATTCGAATTTTGTGTTAGAATCAGTGTATCGGATTGTATGTGTGATCTATAATGTAATTGTTTGTTTAATATGTTGTTTGGTTGTAGTGTGTGATATATGTATATTTCAAATTGTTCTGCTGTGTTTAGTTTTCTACTTTTAGGTAAGTAGTGTAATATTTCCAAGTTGTGCTCTATGTTTGTGTAACTGTGGTTTTCGATTTGTAAATGTGTGGCAAATGTGGAATGTAAGTAGTTTGTGGTGAGGGCTTTTAAATGTTCTGAAAATCTGGAGGAAAAAGATCTTCCCGTCTGGCCGATGTAGAATTGGTGACAATCATTACAATTTAATTTATATACCCCTGTTTTGCTGTATGTGTCTGTGTCTTTGTTAGTATTATTTATGTGTTTCCTAATGGTGTTGTTAGTTCTGTAGGCTACTTTATAATTATGTTTTCTAAATGTGTTTGCAATTTTGTGCGTATTGGAATTGTAGTATGTAAGTGTTATGTATTTACTGGGTTGTGTGCTGTTGGTCTGATGTGTTTTACTTTTTGTGTTTAGGATGCGTTTGTATAGTTTATTTATTAATTCGGGGTTGTATCCATTTTTGACTGCTATATATTTCATTGTGTTTAATTCTTCTTGGTAGTCATGTGTGTTTAGGGGTGTTGAAGTGAGCCTATGGAGCATGTAGTTGAAAGCTGCATGTTTGTGTTGAGTTGGGTGGTTGGATGAGTTATGTATGACCATGTCTGATGTGGTGGGTTTCCTGTATACTTTGTATGTGTGTGTGTTGTTTGTTTTGGTGATTGTAAGGTCTAAGAAGTTTATGCTATTATTTAGTTCTATTTCAAGCGTGAATTTTAATTTATGGTGTATAGTGTTAATGCATTTGTGGAAATTTTCTATTTGTCTTTTGTTGCCGTTGTAGAGGAGTAAAATGTCATCAACATACCTGTGCCACTATATTATTTTATCAGTTTATTTGTTATTGTTCAGTATGTGTTCCTGTTCTATGGTGCGTATAAATACCAGGCCAAATAATTGGCAATGTGGGTATTGGTAGTTTGCAGTTAGATTGGATTCGTTCTAGTTCAGTCTGGTTTATTAGGGAGATGTTTGACCCTGTGTCTATCATCATGATGGTTATCGATCCATTTACTGTGGCCTTTATGTGAACTATTTCATGGTTGATTCTTGGCAGCTGGTTGTCCTCTTCTTCCAGGAGTTCTTCTCTTATGTTTTTTAGATAATTATTTGAGACAATAGTTATAATTTTATGATGGTTTCGTCGTGTCATTTGTCTTAGTAACCCAAGTGATTGGTCATGTGAAGGGCGTTCCTTGGTTCTCACTGACCTTGTTAGTTTAAATCTTGTGGTCCGGTGTTGGCACGATTATCTGACTGGGTTGTCGCTGGTTCATTTACGAGTTCTGGTCGAATAATCATGTTGTTTCCTGACGCTTCAGTGGTCCTATTTCCTTGAAATTGATCATTGCTTGAGATTGATGCATTATACCAGGAGTTTGCCGGTGTATTCGGGCAGTACCTCCTCTGGTTTGGCTCACACCTTCCATTAATAAAGTTGACCTGTCGCCAATCATCTCTGGTTCGGTTATTCCCATTTCCCTTATTGTACTGATAATTCGGGTTGTAATTGTTACTGTGGTAATTAATTTGGGTGGCCGTTAGGACGTTGATTTGGTCCATTTCCTCGGTAATTATTATTATTTTGATTGGTTCCGTTATATGGTGGATTACCCTGATTGTAATTTGGGTGGTTGCCCCTATATTGATTGTTGTTATTATTCCAGTTTGGGTCACCTTGGTTGTTATTCTGGGGGTTGTTATTTGATGGGTTGTAACTCGGTGGGTTACGGTTCTCATTCCACCGGTTGTATTTCATATTGACCATCCTGTTGCGCTTATATTGACCATCATTCTCATGATCTTTGAGTAGGCTTGCCATACCTTGGATGGTTTTAATTTGGCCTTGTCTCCTGGCCTTTTGAACGGCATCCTCATAGTGGTACCCCAGTTGTATTACCAATGATTCCTCTGGTATTCTTGGTTCCAGATTTCTAGCTAAGCACACCTTGCCCAGAAAGTATGATGTTAGGGTGTGTCCCACTTCCGGTTCATATCTTCCATTACTGATATCGTTCCGCACCACGTTCTGGGTCGACTCTGACCAATACTTGTCGTGGAACTGTGTCTTAAAATCCTCCGTGTTGTTTATTTCCGGTCTTGTCGCCGTCCACCAATTGTCATGGGTGTCTCGGAACATCTTCTCATCAATTAGGCTGCGCACCGTTGTCCATCGAGTTTCCCTGTTCTTTTCTATCATTTCCTTGACTCTTTTGAGGAATTCCATTGGGTTGCGCCAATAGCTTCGGAAATTTATTAGCTCCCGGTTCTCGCTGGTTATTATGTGGGTGTTGTGACAGGGTTTGTCTCTCAGCGCATCTAGCTCTTCCTGCATTTGTCTTTCTCGTTGATTGAGCCCCTGGACCTTCTCTTTGTTTTCCTTGATCTGCCCGTCTACTTGGTTGAGGTTGGTATATACTCTTTTCACCCTTTCACTTACATCGGTTTGTATTTCCTGGTGCATCTCCTCCAGCTTTTTGAGCACCTCCTGTTTATTTCTTGTGCATTCTATTGTTGTAATTTGTTGAAGTTCCGCAATTCTATTTTTTTCTTCCTCCTCAACATCACTTATTTTGTTTATTAACTCCTCACGGACTTGTACTACTGCTTTATTCGTCTCGGTGATGATTTCTTTTATTTCTTCCCAACATTCTACCAACTGTTGTCTTAACTCATCTTTGGTCTTCTCTCTATTTTCCCTCAATTGTCGTTGGAATGTTTCACTATTATTCTCTATCTTGTTGTTCAGTATATCCAGATCCTTCTTGATCTGTCTCTTTAACTCCTCACTCTTCTCTTCTAAGATCTCTTGGTTTCTCTTCAAGGTTTCATGGTTGTTCTCCATCTGATTATTCAGAGTTTCTATATCCTCCTTGAATTGTTTCTTTAATTCTTCACTGTTTCTGTCCAATTTTTCATTTATTTTCTCCTCCTGTTTCTTGAAATTGTCATTAGTTTCTTCCTTATTTCTGTACAATTTTTCGTTCATACTATCCATTAGTTCCATTAATTTTAGTAGGTTCGGGTCTCCTCTAACTTCTCCTTTGTCACCCGCCTGTTGTTCCTTCTCCCTGTCTTGAATTGGGTTTTCTGGTTGGTCCGCTTGGGCATCCTTTTCGATCAATTCCTCGATCATTTCCATTTCTTCGGCCGGTGTTGTCGGTGTCTTCAGCCCTCTTCTTAGATTTTCCCCTGGTGATCATGGAGTGTTTCATAATTTCTCGTAACCGCCGCTAGTCTTTAATTCTAGCCACACTAGTTGGTCGCCAATTTGTAACGATCTAACTCTTTCGTGTCTGTAAAAATGAGTGTTTGTAATGTGCGTTCACCTCTCACGTTGTAGTCGTTACTTTACGTTTACTTACTTACTTTTTGTTATGCTGACGATGTCCGTCGCGATCTCACGAATTACCAGTACAATATCTCGCGAGTGTGAACCTTACCTGTCCTTTAATATGTAATTGTAATTCCCGGGTGGCGCCAAATTGTTTAAACAAAAACAATTAAAAAATATGAAAATCGAGCGGTCGTTCTAGACGGTATGGCTGATTCGAATTACCCTCACAATAGACGGGCTTATGAATCTCGCTAGTAGTTCGCCGTGTTGCCTACGTCTAATGCTTGCCGTCAATTTCGCTCATCGCTAAAGTACACAAATCATATAATGCAATTTACCATGAAATAAAGAACGGTGGTTACAACTCTGTACTAGTTTATTAACTTGAAATTATCTGTTATTCAATAAAATACAAAATTATATATGGTGATTAAACAAAGTTGCTCCGGCAATAAAAAGACAATTATTCTCAGGTTGGCGAAAGCTGATTTAGAACAATTTTACTTCGACATGGCGCCGACAAATGTTTGTTTTCTATCGTTCGTTAAATCCGAGTTCTTTTGGTTACAAAAAATATTAATATGATTATAATAAAGTACACTACCTTACATTGATGGTACTTATATACTATTAGATTTAATTACAATTCGTTCCTGAAGTGTTAAAAAGTGTGTGTTAAGAGTTCGTAATTTATACCAAGGTTATTTTCTGGTTTCATACAAGTTTAGTTTTTTATTTTCAATTAATCCTTGAAAGAAATTTGATTATCAGTTCGTAGTGAGAGTTAATTGTGTTGTGAGAAAAAGTTAATAAGAATTTATTCCATAATTCGGGTAATTCAGCAATACTTATTAAATCTGTTGAATTAGGGTGAAGAGTTACTCAGTTCGAAATAGGTTGGGTCCTTTTGATCATCAATCTTCCATCATTTATGAATTTGAGTACTCCTGGCTTCTTTTTCGGATATGGTGGTTTAAATAATTAATTTATAATTTAAAAATCTGGTCTATGGTCTCGGTTGAATGGACTAGTTCTTCATCAGACTTCTTGCGTCTTCATTTTATGAAATTTTGATTGCTTTTTTACTGTTTTAAATTAAAATTGAGTCGACTATGGTTTGGCTTATATAGGTCTTGAGCGTCAATAATGAACTAACAATTTTTAACGGAATAATAATAAATAACGTTCGGTTGTTATGGAAAACTGTCTGTCTTCTCATTGGCTGTATACATTTGTATCTATTGTTATGATATTTGAATTTTAATTCAAAATGACTAAATATCTTTTGATTACTATTATTCTTCTGTCTTCTTATCTATGTATGAGATATTATCATAACTGTTTATATTTTCTTTCAAAGATCATTTTGGCATCCCACAAAGCTGGGTTTGTTTATGTATTAAAGTTTTGACAATAATATTATTATATATATTGTAACGAATAAAACAGTGACGTCCTCGTCTTCGTTTAAGCCTCACGTTGTATGCGTCAATCTGTAACGAAGAGTTCTGGTCGTATCTGTAAAATGTACACCAATTTTGTATGCATATTGAATGTTAGTGCATTCGTCTCGCATTGGGTCGTTACATCAATGTTCGCGGCTAACGATGTCCGTAGCGTTGCGGTAATCACCAGTATAACACGGCAGTAACCTTACCTGTTTACTTATAGGGGTGTGTTAATCCCGGGTGGCGCCAAATCGTTTATTAAAACATTTAAAACTATTGTATAATGAGTTGTCAGCGGTGACGGTCGGGCGTTTTAATAATTCCCGCTCGTACGGCCGTCTGAATTGTCGATACTGCTGTGCGAATGACGACTGGTTCGCTGCTCATCAAATCTATTCTTCATAAATAAACACAAGTAATGTATACACTCCGTATGAAATAATGACAACGGTTACTCCCTGTACTAGTTATTTTTTAATGGGTGATAATTAAAATATTCAATTTGACAATTGTTTTATAATAAATCTGCACCGACTTTTTACATGAAACACTTCTTCTCAAGGTTGACGAATCGATCAGCATCAGTATGGCTGTTAACGTTTTGTTATTACAATTAGATTCGTTCCAAAATCGTGGGATTCTTGTGATTATGAGCTAAAGAATTCCTATGGTTACAATAAAAATATTTTACCTTATTCTAAGTATACATAAATAATAAAGTGTGATGTTACAATCTGTTCTGTAGTGTCGTTAAATGTGTTTTGAAAGTTCGTGTTTAAATGATTGGTTATATTTTACGTTAACAAATTTTCAGTGAGTTTTATTTTACTTAAATAATCTGTGAAAGAGAAATATTCTGTTTATAGTGAGATAAATTTACCTTTAGTAAAATTTAGAGTGATTAGGTTTTTGGAAATAGGTAATTTAATTGTACTTAACACCTCAACATGACTTGGTGTCTATGTTCATTTGATCGGGTAGGATTTGACTGCAATAAGTTCTTTTTTCATTAATTTTTGGACTTCAATAGGTCGGGCGTCCTTCTCATAGAGTATCTGGTCATACTTTTCGGTTAATTTTCGGTTTAATTATCCTGGATCTTGAGTGGACTGCTATAAATGGGTCGTCTGCTTCTTATACCGTCATGGTTATGAACCTTGATTACTGTTTTACATTATTTTATTAGAAAATCGTTCTTCCAAACATTGGCTTCTGTATGGCTTGACTGACGCTTCACTTCTGTAACGGTATTCAACCGTAATTCTATCTTCAACTGTCGTTTCTATGGTAACTGAATGATTTTGATTGGCTGATTTTGAGATGATGTATTGTTATCAAAATTCTAATTCTTCGTATATCTTCTGATTGCTGTTATTCCTCTATCTTCCTTCCTGATTATTAAATATTGTCACTATAGTATTTATTTCCTTTCATAGATTATTTTGATACCCCACAAGTTTGGGTAATTTTAGATTTTATGTTTTTACAATTATGTTAATACTTGTTAATTACATTTCTTTTTGTATACAAATGCTCATTATAATATTTTGTTTTACAAATGATTTACAATTTATTCTTGGTGAATCCTTCACCTCGGATTTGCTAATTTCTTTGTTAATTTGTTATAATTTGTAGTTGTTTGTTTCTGACATTTAGGCATTTTCATAGCCCTAAGTAGCCATTATGGTATTTGACTTGTTTCATTTCAGCCTAATGGGCTTTATTTTGTTATTATAGTTGATTGTGTTGTGTTTTGAGTTTGTTTATGTGTTATTATTATGTCACTATTATTTTATAACATTTTTATTTATTTCCTTTGCCAATAATAACAAGGTGGCTATTATTTACTACTTTTTTGATCTTATTTAAATATAACGTGTAGGCCTATGGTCTGTGTGATTCTTACAGCCATATCCAATTCATAAACTTGATTGAATAATTATTTAACTAACTTATTATTTGCTAATCTTTGTTCACAATACATCTTATTTTATATTATTTTTTAGTGTGACAAACAACATCACTTTTATGAACTTATAATGATCCCTTATAACATGGGTGTTTTTTGATTTGTTTCTAACTCCTTAACTTTTAAACAATCTTTACTCTCCCTCCATATTAACACTTTCAATTTACTCTTTCCTGGGATTCTGCCTTTTAACTATGATTACTTGCTTTTAAACTTATTAATTATATTTTTTGTTTTGTTTACTATGGTGACTATCACTTTCCAGTGTTCAATACCTCTTACTTTATAGTTTATACTTAATACTATTTTTCACAACATACTTACTCACTATTATTTTTCACTGTTAAACCTTTAGTGTTGTTTAGGATTTATTAACTGTTAATGATTTTATCATTCACTATTTTTCACTATATTTCCATTCTTTATCTTACACTATTTTCATTCAATCATCACCATCACTTTTAAATTATTTATAGTTAATTATAACTTAATTAGTGTACTTTCTTTATCACTACACTTTGGGGTTTTTACACTTTCATTTTACACTTCACCAATGTTTTTGTTTTTTAGGTGTTTCTGAATGAGTAATCCCTCTAATTATTATCTCACTATCGTACTATCTCTTTCATTACAATATTTCCTTAATACTATTAACAATTTTGTGTCCTTACATTTCTATTCTTACATCTAATTCTAAATTGTGGGTTAGTGTGCTTTTTTATTATTTTTATCTTTAACATATTTGAATAGGGTTTCTTCCCTAGATTATGATTGTCCATTAATGGATAATGGCATTTACTTTTTCCTTTCTCATAGGTTAATTATTGGTCTTGGTTCCAATATTACTTTTGAGTGCATTATTTCTCCTTCTCCTATGCTTTATTACTTGTTTGTGTATCATTATTATTTTTCATTTTTATCCTTCTTCATTTTCATTGTATTTGGTTAATACCTTGGTTTTTCCACCTTCTCCTTTGGGTTCATTTTAACGTGTTACATTGAGTCATTTAATTCCATGAACTTGTTTCATTTTTGTTTAGTTTTGGTTTTTTCCCTTCTTCCTTTGGTTTGGTTAATCACTTTCTTCTCTTCTTTGGTTTTATTCTCGTTTGTTTTTTGTCGTTCCCTTCTTCTTTTGTTTCCTTTTGTTGGGTCAATCACTTGGGTTAGGTCATGTCGTTGTTTGTCGAGTCATAGTTTTTATATTTTATTCAAATTAATCATTTTATTTAACATGAAGTATTATTTTAGATTCAATATTATCTTGTTCATCCCTGGTATTGGGTTGGCTTATTTGTGTTGTAACAATATATATTAAACTTCCTCTATGAACACTTACTTTTTGGTTTTGTTACCCAGACGTTTCGACGTGGTATTCGTCTTCTTCAATGGGATTTAAATACTGAATGTCTGTACAGTAACGGTTATGAGATGTAGGTGTATGTGGTGGGTGTTGCTGGTGGGAGGGAATTGGCGCTGGGATTCGAATTTTGTGTTAGAATCAGTGTATCGAAATGTATGTGTGATCTATAATGTAATTGTTTGTTTAATATGTTGTTTTGTTGTAGTGTGTGATAAAAGTATATTTCAAATTGTTCTGCTGTGTTTAGTTTTCTACTTTTAGGTAAGTAGTGTAATATTTCCAAGTTGTTCTCTATGTTTGTGTAACTGTGGTTTTCGTTTTGTAAATGTGTGGCAAATGTGGAATGTATGTAGTTTGTGGTGAGGGCTTTTAAATGTTCTGAATATCTGGAGGAAAAAGATCTTCCCGTCTGGCCGATGTAGAATTGGTGACAATCATTACAATTTAATTTATATACCCCTGTTTTGCTGTATGTTGTAACGTGTCAATTTTGGGTCATTTTATTTTCTTTCAGGATGGGGTATTTTTATTTATTTCGTTTTGTGCGGGAATTTTATTTAAACATTGTGAAATTTTATATTACGACAAAGATTCATTTCATGATAACAGAACACGTGTTGAGAAACAGTGGTGTAACAAAGCGAAACGCAGTTTGCTGTTGAGTAAGGCGGCAAAGGAATTCGCGCCCCCTTCGAAATTCTAAGAACTTTGTATATGTATGTCGGCGCCCGTACGTAACACAGCCGGGCGGGGCACCGACCCACGCGCTTGTAAAACTCAAAATGGCTAAAAGCAAGCAACTCCACGAGCACATGGTCGTGGAACAGCAGGAAATAATGTCTTAAGTCCGGCCTCTTTTATGACGTCAGCCAATGCCTAGCTGAGATCGTAGGCTATATTCACTCCAAAAAACTACATGCATGGCATGGAACGAAGCTTCGACGACGAAGATCAAGGCAGTGATTTCCGCACAAAGCATGAGATCATCTGTTACGTTATGACGAGTACCTGTTACGTTATTGTCCCCAGTCTACTAACCGAAACCACTGGCGCCGGAACGGCCAAAGTAGGCTTGTCATAAAAGTTTTTAATTAAACCACAAAAAAGGTGTAAATACAGCAAATTGTCATGTGACCGCGGTCAATCCGTCGATTGGATCTTAACCAAGAGTTTTATTTTTTTTCGGACAATAATAGAAGTATTCGTGAACAATGAGTGCGCGCGCGAACGTGGCCGGCGTTTGGGGTCTGGGGTTTATATTATAAAATGATGGGGGTTTTATAATTTGCAGTGTGAATGTGAGTGTGAGCAAAGCTGGGCTGTTTGTGTCTGTGTTTGTAATTGTGTTTTTTGTGATTAGAAACGATACATAAGGAAGCCATAGTTGTAGGTTTTATTACGAGTAAGATGCAAAAAGCAGGATAACATTTGTTTTTATATGTAAATTTAAATGACTTGATCAAAATTAAAAACTCAATTCTCTTCATACAAATGTGTTGTGCAAATTATTCACACAACCTTAAGAAATTGCGCCTGTATCCTAAAGTACGTATAATGCAACCCTGAAGCCGAGTGATGGTAAGTAGAAGTTTCTTAACGTTTATTTTGTATTATTATTATGTCATTTATAAATGAACGTAACAGTGGCGCCACGAACCGGAACGAATTTAATAATATAAATTCCATACCTACAAATAAGATACAGGCGTAATGTAGAGGTTGAGTGAAAATACGCAAAAGGTACTTATGTAAAGTTACGCAAAATAAGTAAAGAATATTTGTTCACATAAGAAACAGAGTAAATATCTAAAAATAATAATAATGGAAAATATAGCAGAGAACGGAGTCGATTTGTCCGACTCGACTGTGATAAGCGAAATAGCTGAATTAAATGAATCAGCTGTTATGAATAGTTTTGAATTACATTCAACGCCGAATGTAGGTCAAGACGATAAAACTATGAATGTAAGTAACACAAATGAAAAAGATAATACAGAGGATTCAGGGATTCAAGCAACCCCGACCTCAACAAAATACAATAAGGTGGATGATGATCCAATGAGTACTGTACTTAATTTATTAGAAAAAATGAATAATAAATTTGATAGTCGCTTTGACAATAATGACATAAAATTAGATAAATTAGATAGTCGCTTTGACAGTAATGACATAAAATTAGATAGACAAAGTAGAGATATTAATGAGTTGAAATATGAGATTCAAGAAATGAATAAACATGTTGAAAATAAGAACGAAATAATAAGATCTAGTTTAAATAAATTAGAACAGAGTGTGGAGCGAATGGGAGTACATGTGATGAATCCAGAGAAAAATAAGACAAATGAAAATTATAGTGACAAATGTAAAAATACGATACCAGGTAAAGAATTAATAAATAATAATGATGTGGTTAAAAACAATGAGAATAATAATATAATTGAAAATGTCATATCAGAGAGTACTGATGAGTCTGTAGAATGTGATTATGAGATGTTAATGTGTGTCAGTGAGTTAGAGAGAGAGAGGAAAAATAATGTTGTAGTAGAGTGGGGACAGAGGGGAAATTTTCCCTTTATTATTTATGATGTTTATGATGATGATTTAATGTGGTCACAAGTGTTGTTGGGCAAGAGTCCCGTATTGATAGATGAATTGAGGGGTTTATTTTTGTTGAGTGATTGTGGACCCTCTGTCCGGAATAATTGTGAGAGTGTGGTGTGGTGTTATGAAGAGAGAGAATTAAACAGAGAATTGTGTGTGAAGAAAGTAACCGAATTGTATTTTTTGAATAGAAAGTATGAAGAATGGAATGAAAGTTTAAAAATATATTTGAGTAATAATGATTATAATGATTTGACTAAAGTAATTAACCCGATCATGAATGTATTTACCGATGGAGATGTAACAAAAATACTGAATGTAGACTGGTTTAATGAGTATTTGAGTATGATGAACGAGTTTAGTTTGTATGGTTACAACACACAAAACAGTCATTTGTGTGGGGATAAAAGTGAACGATGTTATATAAAACCAAGACTTATTTGGGACGATGGAGGTTAAACTGTAAAACAATAAAAGACAGTCTATGAACATTTTGTTTTATGGGTTTTTGACATGGCAAATTTGGACAATGAAGTGTGGGAAAACTGACCAGTTAATAACAAGAGTTTGTAAATAAAATAGTGAATTTATTTGTGTGCATTGTGGAATGTTCAATAAATAATGTGTGTACGTAAGATGATTGTTGTGATAATAATAATATCAATATTTTGCAATTTAAATAAATAAATAGAATGAATTGTGAAAACAGTAATTGATTAATGGTAATTGTTTCGATAATTATATAATTTATATTTTTGGTAATTAATTTAATTAAAACAATTTGATACATGTTAAATATTTTGATTGATTATTTAAAGGTTATATAGTTGAATTTTTGTTTGAAGTCAAATGGTTTTATGAGATGAATTTTGTAATTAAAGGAATTGTTGGATGTAAACTAATATTTTTGTGTTAAATGTTACAGAGATGAGGTGAAAGGTATTGTAATATGGTGATTAGGTTTTGTATATATCATGTTAACTGAACTGTAAGTATAAAAAATTTTATAATCATGTATAACAAAAATGTTTACAGGTAACTAAGATTTTAATTCAGTAGTAAGATGTTTATGATAATTAAAAAATTTTAATAATAAAGAAAAAATTATATATATTCATTATTAATAATAAAATTTTAAAAATTTTAAGAAAGTCAAATGGTAAAAGGTTATGAATGAGGTAAATGATTATTGTTGGAAATATTGTATTATAATGTATAGAAAATGTTTTTAATTAGTTAGTTAGTAAGTTGCTATTGCGGGGGTGGCCTGTGCTCTCGTAGATAATGAAATGGGTTGGGGGTAACAGAGAGTGTTACCCCCATCGGAGGCCAAAATGGCGAAAATGTGCGGCACACCTTTTTTTTTTCGTGTAAGTTAAAATTTACACACTGCTAAACGACCATGTCGCACATAGTAATAATGGATGTAACAGGCAGTGAAATGCAAGTTTAGATTTCCCCGACTTTTCGGGCGATTACTGCCTTACCAGCACTAATCGTGGATTTGGCTAGCGGCCAGCTATGGTCATATCAAGGCCCTTGACCGTAGCTGACTTGAAATTGGTACATATTAGAAATTCAATGGGGGGAGACAATTAGGGGAAATCTCCCGGAACTATGAAACAGCGGCTGCCACTCTGCCCGCTTGGGGGTAGCAAAGACAGGTGGTAGACCCGCATTAAGGGTATGTCATTATGTAACAAGAATATGTTGATATTCGATAATGTTCAAATGTCATAGCGGAAGCAAAGACACGGAGAGGTAAACCTGCTCCAAAATATACAGTCTCTGTCGAAGCGAAAGGGCGATACAGTCCTCCATAATTTGAAATAGTGTGTGTGGCTGGGAGGTGACTCAAATGAGTCATGAATTTAAATTTTACAACATAAAAATGTTGCTAAATTCAAAGTTTGATCAAATAAAAATGCTTGTGCTCTGTTCAATTAACTAGCTGCTCAGATATTTAATATGAGGTGTTCATTACATGCTATAATTTTAAATGTATTATTTTATTGTTGTACGCTAGATATAGTTGTTGATAAAAATATGTGTTTTCATTATATGTGTATATTTTTTTTCTAAGCCAATAATTAAATCGTCTGGCAGGCGGTTAATATGAATTATCAGAATCTGAGAGAGGGGAAAACAATGAGGTGAGAAGTGAGTATTGATAAATATGTATTTCATGTAGTTTGTCCAATTTTGAGATGTGTTTTAATTGTGTTAGGGAGATCAGCTGATCAGCAATAACAGGTCACTGGTAAAATTGGTTATAAATATTCTAAGTGATTAGTGTTCAATGTAATGTTTTAATGTATTACAGATGTTTTAAAGTAATGGTAAAAACAATTTGATAAAATGAGAAATAAAGTAACAATTTGTGAAGGTTAATAAAAGATAGTGTTTGGGTAATAAATATTTTGTGGGACATATAGATCTGTCCAAATTGAATTCCAAGTGAAGTTAAAGAGATGGTAGAGATGATATAATGTAATGTTGTTTTGAAGTAATGTATATTATTGAATTTTGAGGAGTATTGATGTTGACACAGTAGTTGTGGAGAATTTATGTGGAGTTTTGAGGGATATATTGTTGTTTATAATTAATGATGTTATTTTGTTGTAGTTGTAGTGAGGTAATGAGATTGAGATTTTTGGGGATGGCAATTTTGTATTAGGGGATAGTGTAATGTAGGAGTCCGCAACAAGGGTTGGGACGGGATAGGGATAGATTTTAGTGAGGAGGGGCCGCCTTAGGTAGAATCCAGGGGCCAAATAAGGGAATTGAGTTTTGGGGGCGGGGAAACACGTATCCTAAGTACAAAGGGTTAGAGAGTATTTTTTTTTTATATAAGGAGAGAAGGCGGCGATTTGAGTTTAATGATAGGTTGGGGTTAGAGCGTTTCGGGATAGATGTCTTGATAGAGATGGGTGTCATGGGAGTTGAAGTTGTTAGAGATTAGAGTCAAAGGGTAAAGATTATATATGCATACAGATCAAATAGTACAGTCAATGAGGACAAATAATTTAAATCACCCACAGTAAAGTAGAGTGAGATTGTTAAGCAAAAAGAGAGATTTATAATAAAGATATATAAAATTTTCATTTTTTAAACCAGTGACAGAATTTGGAAATAATGTAAAATTAAGAATTGTTTATTTTAAATAATTTAAATGTCAATTTGATTATTATATTAATATTGTGTTAATTTTAAATATTTTATTTTATTATATTCTGTGTTTCTAGTTAGGAGGTTACAGATGTTAAATGTATTTTCAGACAGAAAGCATACATTACATATGTAGGTCAAGGGTCTTGGACTTGACCTAGTTTCGATCAGCTGATGAGGTCATACACCTACTAAGCTTGTGTAGTAGGAAGTCAATTTAATTTGTTTCTTTGATTAATTTAAACAAGTTTAGACAATTTTTATATATACAGGAGACAGTTAAATAAAAGTAAATTTTTTGTTGAATTTTATTATTTTTTTTTGGAAAATATTTTTTTTGGAAATCTTATTGAAAAAAAAAAAATTTTTTTTGATTTTTCGCCTGCCAGTTAATGAATATTTTTGAGTAATGATTATTTTATTATGTGTGTACTAACCATGTCTATTTTTATTGATTTATTTTGTATTGCATTGTATTGTTAGGAGCTAAGTATTCACATGTTAGGTTAAGGATGTTTTAGTCATAAAATTAACTTAATTTAACTTAGTTTGAAAAAAAACACAGAAAGACAAGGAAGAGAATTTTTTTGCTAAAGTATATTATTTTGAATTTTGATTTTTTTAATTGTTCGTAAATTTTAAAGATTTTGTCAAGGTATGATATGTAATGTGAGTGTGTGTGAGCCCAGTATCTGCTAAAGGCAGCCCAGCTTGCATAAAAGGGGAACTATATCGGTGGAGGATCTGGCACAAGTTAAGCCAGGGATCGAAGATTTTGGGGGTAGCATGCTAGAAGGTGAGGTGCGCTGTGGTACGAGTCTGTTCGATTTCTCGGTGTTGGGATCTCTTACGGAGAAGTCCAGTGATCTCGTTCAGATGAGTCCATGGTCGCTGAGCCAGGGGGGTAGTGTACCCATGTAGATTAAGAACAAGGGGGTTGTTGGCACCAGTTCCTCACCGATCCTCTTCGGGGTTTATCGATGAGATTTCTTCTGTTGTGAACAGCAGAATTCTCATCGAGGGGGTATTATAACGTGTCAATTTTGGGTCATTTTATTTTTCTTTCAGGATGGGGTATTTTTATTTATTTCGTTTTGTGCGGGAGTTTTATTTAAACATTGTGAAATTTTATATTACGACAAAGATTCATTTCATGATAACAGAACACATGTTGAGAAACAGTGGTGTAACAAAGCGAAACGCAGTTTGCAGTTGAGTAAGGCGGCAAAGGAATTCGCGCCCCCTTCGAAATTCTAAGAACTTTGTATATGTATGTCGGCGCCTGTACGTAACACAGCCGGGCGGGGCGCCGACCCATGCGCTTGTAAAACTCAAAATGGCTAAAAGCAAGCAACTCCACGAGCACATGGTCGTGGAACAGCAGGAAATAATGTCTTAAGTCCGGCCTCTTTTATGACGTCAGCCAATGCCTAGCTGAGATCGTAGGCTATATTCACTCCAAAAAACTACATGCATGGCATGGAACGAAGCTTCGACGACGAAGATCAAGGCAGTGATTTCCGCACAAAGCATGAGATCATCTCGGCAGTACCTGTTACGTTATCGTCCCCAGTCTACTAACCGAAACCACCGGCGCGGGAACGGCCGAAGTAGGCTTGTCATAAAAGTTTTTAATTAAACCACAAAAAAGGTGTAAATACAGCAAATTGTCATGTGACCGTGGTCAATCCGTCGATTGGATCTTAACTAAGAGTTTTATTTTTTTTCGGACAATAATAGAAGTATTCGTGAACAATGAGTGCGCGCGCGAACGTGGCCGGCGTTTGGGGTCTGGGGTTTATATTATAAAATGATGGGGGTTTTATAATTTGCAGTGTGAATGTGAGTGTGAGCAAACCTGGGCTGTTTGTGTCTGTGTTTGTAATTGTGTTTTTTGTGATTAGAAACGATACATAAGGTAAGCCATAGTTGTAAGTTTTATTACGAGTAAGAAGCAAAAAGCAGGATAACATTTGTTTTTATATGTAAATTTAAATGACTTGATCAAAATTAAAAACTCAATTCTCTTCATACAAATGTGTTGTGCAAATTATTCACACAACCTTAAGAAATTGCGCCTGTATCCTAAAGTACGTATGACGCAACCCTGAAGCCGAGTGATGGTAAGTAGAAGTTTCTTAACGTTTATTTTGTATTATTATTATGTCATTTATAAATGAACGTAACAATGTGTCTGTGTCTTTGTTAGTATTATTTATGTGTTTCCTAATGGTGTTGTTAGTTCTGTAGGCTACTTTATAATTATGTTTTCTAAATGTGTTTGCAATTTTGTGTGTATTGGAATTGTAGTATGTAAGTGTTATGTATTTACTGGGTTGTGTGCTGTTGGTCTGATGTGTTTTACTTTTTGTGTTTAGGATGCGTTTGTATAGTTTATTTATTAATTCGGGGTTGTATCCATTTTTGACTGCTATATATTTCATTGTGTTTAATTCTTCTTGGTAGTCATGTGTGTTTAGGGGTGTTGAAGTGAGCCTATGGAGCATGTAGTTGAAAGCTGCATGTTTGTGTTGAGTTGGGTGGTTGGATGAGTTATGTATGACCATGTCTGATGTGGTGGGTTTCCTGTATACTTTGTATGTGTGTGTGTTGTTTGTTTTGGTGATTGTAAGGTCTAAGAAGTTTATGCTATTATTTAGTTCTATTTCAAGCGTGAATTTTAATTTATGGTGTATAGTGTTAATGCATTTGTGGAAATTTTCTATTTGTCTTTTGTTGCCGTTGTAGAGGAGTAAAATGTCATCAACATACCTGTGCCAATATATTATTTTATCAGTGTATTTGTTATTGTTCAGTATGTGTTCCTGTTCTATGGTGCGTATAAATATCAGGCCAAATAATTGGCAACGTGGGTATTGGTAGTTTGCAGTTAGATTGGATTCGTTCTAGTTCAGTCTGGTTTATTAGGGAGATGTTTGACCCTGTGTCTATCATCATGATGGTTATCGATCCATTTACTGTGGCCTTTATGTGAACTATTTCGTGGTTGATTCTTGGCAGCTGGTTGTCCTCTTCTTCCAGGAGTTCTTCTCTTATGTTTTTTAAATAATTATTTGAGACAATAGTTATAATTTTATGATGGTTTTGTCGCGTCATTTCTCTTAGTAACCCAAGTGATTGGTCATGTGAAGGGCGTTCCTTGGTTCTCACTGACCTTGTTAGTTTAAATCTTGTGGTCCGGTGTTGGCACGATTATCTGACTGGGTTGTCGCTGGTTCATTTACGAGTTCTGGTCGAATAATCATGTTGTTTCCTGACGCTTCAGTGGTCCTATTTCCTTGAAATTGATCATTGCTTGAGATTGATGCATTATACCAGGAGTTTGCCGGTGTATTCGGGCAGTACCTCCTCTGGTTTGGCTGACACCTTCCATTAATAAAGTTGACCTGTCGCCAATCATCTCTGGTTCGGTTATTCCCATTTCCCTTATTGTACTGATAATTCGGGTTGTAATTGTTACTGTGGTAATTAATTTGGGTGGCCGTTAGGACGTTGGTTTGGTCCATTTCCTCGGTAATTATTATTATTTTGATTGGTTCCGTTATATGGTGGATTACCCTGATTGTAATTTGGGTGGTTGCCCCTATATTGATTGTTGTTATTATTCCAGTTTGGGTCACCTTGGTTGTTATTCTGGGGGTTGTTATTTGATGGGTTGTAACTCGGTGGGTTACGGTTCTCATTCCACCGGTTGTATTTCATATTGACCATCCTGTTGCGCTTATATTGACCATCATTCTCATGATCTTTGAGTAGGCTTGCCATACCTTGGATGGTTTTAATTTGGCCTTGTCTCCTGGCCTTTTGAACGGCATCCTCATAGTGGTACCCCAGTTGTATTACCAATGATTCCTCCGGTATTCTTGGTTCCAGATTTCTAGCTAAGCACACCTTGCCCAGAAAGTATGATGTTAGGGTGTGTCCCACTTCCGGTTCATATCTTCCATTACTGATATCGATCCGCACCACGTTCTGGGTCGACTCTGACCAATAATTGTCGTGGAACTGTGTCTTAAAATCCTCCGTGTTGTTTATTTCCGGTCTTGTCGCCGTCCACCAATTGTCATGGGTGTCTCGGAACATCTTCTCATCAATTAGGCTGCGCACCGTTGTCCATCAAGTTTCCCTGTTCTTTTCTATCATTTCCTTGACTCTTTTGAGGAATTCCATTGGGTTGCGCCAATAGCTTCGGAAATTTATTAGCTCCCGGTTCTCGCTGGTTATTATGTGGGTGTTGTGACAGGGTTTGTCTCTCAGCGCATCTAGCTCTTCCTGCATTTGTCTTTCTCGTTGATTGAGCCCCTGGATCTTCTCTTTGTTTTCCTTGATCTGCCCGTCTACTTGGTTGAGGTTGGTATATACTCTTTTCACCCTTTCACTTACATCGGTTTGTATTTCCTGGTGCATCTCCTCCAGCTTTTTGAGCACCTCCTGTTTATTTCTTGTGCATTCTATTGTTGTAATTTGTTGAAGTTCCTCAATTCTATTTTTTCCTTCCTCCTCGACATCACTTATTTTGTTTATTAACTCCTCACGGACTTGTACTACTGCTTCATTCGTCTCGGTGATGATTTCTTTTATTTCTTCCCAACATTCTACCAACTGTTGTCTTAACTCATCTTTGGTCTTCTCTCTATTTTCCCTCAATTGTCGTTGGAATGTTTCACTATTATTCTCTATCTTGTTGTTCAGTATATCCAGATCCTTCTTGATCTGTCTCTTTAACTCCTCACTCTTCTCTTCTAAGATCTCTTGGTTTCTCTTCAAGGTTTCATGGTTGCTCTCCATCTGATTATTCAGAGTTTCTATATCCTCCTTGAGTTGTTTCTTTAATTCTTCACTGTTTCTGTCCAATTTTTCATTTATTTTCTCCTCCTGTTTCTTGAAATTGTCATTAGTTTCTTCCTTATTTCTGTACAATTTTTCGTTCATACTATTCATTAGTTCCATTAATTTTAGTAGGTTCGGGTCTCCTCTAACTTCTCCCTTGTCACCCGCCTGTTGTTCCTTCTCCCTGTCTTGAATTGGGTTTTCTGGTTGGTCCGCTTGGGCATCCTTTTCGATCAATTCCTCGATCATTTCCATTTCTTCGGCCGGTGTTGTTTCCTGTTCCTCCTTGTCGGTGTCTTCAGCCCTCTTCTTAGATTTTCCCCTGGTGATCATGGAGTGTTTCATAATTTCTCGTAACCGCAGCTAGTCTTTAATTCTAGCCACACTAGTTGGTCGCCAATTTGTAACGATCTAACTCTTATCGTGTCTGTAAAAATGAGTGTTTGTAACGTGCGTTCGCCTCTCACATTGTAGTCTTTACTTTACGTTTACTTACTTACTTTTTGTTACGCTGACGATGTCCGTCGCGATCTCACGAATTACCAGTACAATATCTCGCGAGTGTGAACCTTACCTGTCCTTTAATATGTAATTGTAATTCCCGGGTGGCGCCAAATTGTTTAAACAAAAACAATTAAAAAATATGAAAATCGAGCGGTCTTTCTAGACGGTATGGCTGATTCGAATTACCCTCGCAATAGACGGGCTTATGAATCTCGCTAGTAGTTCGCCGTGTTGCCTACGTCTAATGCTTGCCATCAATTTCGCTCGTCGCTAAAGTACACAAATCATATAATGCATTTACCATGAAATAAAGAACGGTGGTTACAACTCTGTACTAGTTTATTAACTTGAAATTATCTGTTATTCAATAAAATACAAAATTATATATGGTGATTAAACAAAGTTGCTCCGGCAATAAAAAGACAATTATTCTCAGGTTGGCGAAAGCTGATTTAGAACAATTTTACTTCGACATGGCGCCGACAAATGTTTGTTTTCTATCGTTCGTTAAATCCGAGTTCTTTTGGTTACAAAAAATATTAATATGATTATAATAAAGTACACTACCTTACATTGATGGTACTTATATACTATTAGATTTAATTACAATTTGTTCCTGAAATGTTAAAAAGTGTGTGTTAAGAGTTTGTAATTTATACCAAGGTTATTTTCTGGTTTCATACAAGTTTAGTTTTTTATTTTCAATTAATCCTTGAAAGAAATTTGATTATCAGTTCGTAGTGAGAGTTAATTGTGTTGTGAGAAAAAGTTAATAAGAATTTATTCCATAATTCGGGTAATTCAGCAATACTTATTAAATCTGTTGAATTAGGGTGAAGAGTTACTCAGTTCGAAATAGGTTGGGTTCTTTTGATCATCAATCTTCCATCATTTATGAATTTGAGTACTCCTGGCTTCTTTTTCGGATATGGTGGTTTAAATAATTAATTTATAATTTAAAAATCTGGTCTATGGTCTCGGTTGAATGGACTAGTTCTTCATCAGACTTCTTGTGTCTTTATTTTATGTAATTTTGATTGCTTTTTTACTGTTTTAAATTAAAATTGAGTCGACTATGGTTTGGCTTATATAGGTCTTGAGCGTCAATAATGAACTAACAATTTTTAACGGAATAATAATAAATAACGTTCGGTTGTTATGGAAAACTGTCTGTCTTCTCATTGGCTGTATATATTTGTATCTATTGTTATGATATTTGAATTTTAATTCAAAATGACTAAATATCTTTTGATTACTATTATTCTTCTGTCTTCTTATCTATGTATGAGATATTATCATAACTGTTTATATTTTCTTTCAAAGATCGTTTTGACATCCCACAAAGCTGGGTTTGTTTATGTATTAAAGTTTTGACAATAATATTATTATATATATTGTAACGAATAAAACAGTGACGTCCTCGTCTTCCTTTAAGCCTCACGTTGTATGCGTCAATCTGTAACGAAGAGTTCTGGTCGTATCTGTAAAATGTACACCAATTTTGTATGCGTATTGAATGTTAGTGCATTCGTCTCGCATTGGGTCGTTACATCAATGTTCGCGGCTAACGATGTCCGTAGCGTTGCGGTAATCACCAGTATAACACGGCAGTAACCTTACCTGTTTACTTATAGGGGTGTGTTAATCCCGGGTGGCGCCAAATCGTTTATTAAAACAATTAAAACTATTGTATAATGAGTTGTCAGCGGTGACGGTCGGGCGTTCAAATAATTCCCGCTCGTACGGCCGTCTGAATTGTCGATACTGCTGTGCGAATGACGACTGGTTTGCTGCTCATCAAATCTATTCTTCATAAATAAACACAAGTAATGTATACACTCCCTATGAAATAATGACAACGGTTACTCCCTGTACTAGTTATTTTTTAATGGGTGATAATTAAAATATTCAATTTGACAATTGTTTTATAATAAATCTGCACCGACTTTTTACATGAAACACTTCTTCTCAAGGTTGACGAATCGATCAGCATCAGTATGGCTGTGTAACGTTTTGTTATTACAATTAGATTCGTTCCAAAATCGTGGGATTCTTGTGATTATGAGCTAAAGAATTCCTATGGTTACAATAAAAATATTTTACCTTATTCTAAGTGTACATAAATAATAAAGTATGATGTTACAATCTGTTCTGTAGTGTCGTTAAATGTGTTTTGAAAGTTCGTGTTTAAATGATTGGTTATATTTTACGTTAACAAATTTTCAGTGAGTTTTATTTTACTTAAATAATCTGTGAAAGAGAAATATTCTGTTTATAGTGAGATAAATTTACCTTTAGTAAAATTTAGAGTGATTAGGTTTTTGGAAATAGGTAATTTAATTGTACTTAACACCTCAGCATGACTTGGTGTCTACGTTCATTTGATCGGGTAGGATTTGGCTGCAATAAGTTCTTTTTTCATTAATTTTTGGACTTCAATAGGTCGGGCGTCCTTCTCATAGAGTATCTGGTCATACTTTTCGGTTAATTTTCGGTTTAGTTATCCTGGATCTTGAGTGGACTGCTATAAATGGGTCGTCTGCTTCTTATACCGTCATGGTTATGAACCTTGATTACTGTTTTACATTATTTTATTAGAAAATCGTTCTTCCAAACATTGGCTTCTGTATGGCTTGACTGACGCTTCACTTCTGTAACGGTATTCAACCGTAATTCTATCTTCAACTGTCGTTTCTATGGTAACTGAATGATTTTGATTGGCTGATTTTGAGATGATGAATTGTTATCAAAATTCTAATTTTTCGTATATCTTCTGATTGCTGTTATTCCTCTATCTTCCTTCCTGGTTATTAAATATTGTCACTATAGTATTTATTTCCTTTCATACATTATTTTGATACCCCACAAGTTTGGGTAATTTTAGATTTTATGTTTTTACAATTATGTTAATACTTGTTAATTAAATTTCTTTTTGTATACAAATGCTCATTTAATATTTTGTTTTACAAATGATTTACAATTTATTCTTGGTGAATCCTTCACCTCGGATTTGCTAATTTCTTTGTTAATTTGTTATAATTTGTAGTTGTTTGTTTCTGACAGTTAGGCATTTTCATAGGCCTAAGTAGCCATTATGGTATTTGACTTGTTTCATTTGAATTACATTTCATTTCAGCCTAATGGGCTTTATTTTGTTATTATAGTTGATTGTGTTGTGTTTTGAGTTTGTTTATGTGTTATTATTATGTCACTATTATTTTATAACATTTTTATTTTTTCCTTTGCCAATAATAACAAGGTGGCTATTATTTACTACTTTTTTGATCTTATTTAAATATAACATGTAGGCCTATGGTCTGTGTGATTCTTACAGCCATATCCAATTCATAAACTTGATTGAATAATTATTTAACTAACTTATTATTTGCTAATCTTTGTTCACAATACATCTTATTTTATATTATTTTTTAGTGTGACAAACAACATCACTTTTATGAACTTATAATGATCCCTTATAACATGGGTGTTTTTTGATTTGTTTCTAACTCCTTAACTTTTAAACAATCTTTACTCTCCCTCCATATTAACACTTTCAATTTACTCTTTCCTGGGATTCTCCCTTTTAACTATGATTACTTGCTTTTAAACTTATTAATTATTTCTTGGATTTCGTTGTCCATGGCGTGTCCGTTACTTAACTAAATATCACTATAATATTGACGACTCGGAACACAAAGTTTTTTATAAGTAAAAACATAAAGTTTTACCTTACAGCCTAAACCGGCTTTCACCTATAGAAGGCTTCATCAGAGCCTCTGATGAAGCCTTCTATAGGTGAAAGCCGGTTTAGGCTGTAAGGTAAAACTTTACGTTTTTACTTATAAAAAACTTTGTGTTCCGAGTCGTCAATATTATAGTGATATTTATTAATTATATTTTTTGTTTTGTTTACTATGGTGACTATCACTTTCCAGTGTTCAATACCTCTTACTTTATAGTTTATACTTAATACTATTTTTCACAACATACTTACTCACTATTATTTTTCACTGTTAAACCTTTAGTGTTCTTTAGGATTTATTAACTGTTAATGATTTTATCATTCACTATTTTTCACTATATTTCCATTCTTTATCTTATACTATTTTCATTAAATCATCACCATCACTTTTAAATTATTTATAGTTAATTATAACTTAATTAGTGTACTTTCTTTATCACTACACTTTGGGGTTTTTACACTTTCATTTTACACTTCACCAATGTTTTTGTTTTTTAGGTGTTTCTGAATGGGTAATCCCTCTAATTATTATCTCACTATCATACTATCTCTTTCATTACAATATTTCCTTAATACTATTAACAATTTTGTGTCCTTACATTTCTATTCTTACATCTAATTCTAAATTGTGGGTTAGTGTGCTTTTTTATTATTTTTATCTTCAACATATTTGAATAGGGTTTCTTCCCTAGATTATGATTGTCCATTAATGGATAATGACATTTACTTTTTCCTTTCTCATAGGTTAATTATTGGTCTTGGTACCAATATTACTTTTGAGTGCATTATTTCTCCTTCTCCTATGCTTTATTACTTGTTTGTGTATCATTATTGGTTTTCATTTTTATCCTTCTTCATTTTCATTGTATTTGGTTAATACCTTGGTTTTTCCACCTTCTCCTTTGGGTTCATTTTAACGTGTTACATTGAGTCATTTAATTCCATGAACTTGTTTCATTTTTGTTTAGTTTTGGTTTTTTCCCTTCTTCCTTTGGTTTGGTTAATCACTTTCTTCTCTTCTTTGATTTTATTCTCGTTTGTTTTTTGTGGTTCCCTTCTTCTTTTGTTTCCTTTTGTTGGGTCAATCACTTGGGTTAGATCATGTCGTCGTTTGTCGAGTCATAGTTTTTATATTTTATTCAAATTAATCATTTTATTTAACATGAAGTATTATTTTAGATTCAATATTATCTTGTTCATCCCTGGTATTGGGTTGGCTTATTTGTGTTGTAACAATATATATTAAACTTCCAATATGAAGACTTACTTTTTGGTTTTGTTACCCAGACGTTTCGACGTGGTATTCATCTTCTTCAATGGGATTTAAATACTGAATGTCTGTACAGTAACGGTTATGGGATGTAGGTGTATGTGGTGGGTGTTGCTGGTGGGAGGGAATTGGCGCTGGGATTCGAATTTTGTGTTAGAATCAGTGTATCGGATTGTATGTGTGATCTATAATGTAATTGTTTGTTTAATATGTTGTTTGGTTGTAGTGTGTGATATATGTATATTTCAAATTGTTCTGCTGTGTTTAGTTTTCTACTTTTAGGTAAGTAGTGTAATATTTCCAAGTTGTGCTCTATGTTTGTGTAACTGTGGTTTTCGTTTTGTAAATGTGTGGCAAATGTGGAATGTATGTAGTTTGTGGTGAGGGCTTTTAAATGTTCTGAAAATCTGGAGGAAAAAGATCTTCCCGTCTGGCCGATGTAGAATTGGTGACAATCATTACAATTTAATTTATATACCCCTGTTTTGCTGTATGTGTCTGTGTCTTTGTTAGTATTATTTATGTGTTTCCTAATGGTGTTGTTAGTTCTGTAGGCTACTTTATAATTATGTTTTCTAAATGTGTTTGCAATTTTGTGCGTATTGGAATTGTAGTATGTAAGTGTTATGTATTTACTGGGTTGTGTGCTGTTGGTCTGATGTGTTTTACTTTTTGTGTTTAGGATGCGTTTGTATAGTTTATTTATTAATTCGGGGTTGTATCCATTTTTGACTGCTATATATTTCATTGTGTTTAATTCTTCTTGGTAGTCATGTGTGTTTAGGGGTGTTGAAGTGAGCCTATGGAGCATGTAGTTGAAAGCTGCATGTTTGTGTTGAGTTGGGTGGTTGGATGAGTTATGTATGACCATGTCTGATGTGGTGGGTTTCCTGTATACTTTGTATGTGTGTGTGTTGTTTGTTTTGGTGATTGTAAGGTCTAAGAAGTTTATGCTATTATTTAGTTCTATTCCAAGCGTGAATTTTAATTTATGGTGTATAGTTTAATGTATTTGTGGAAATTTTCTATTTGTCTTTTGTTGCCGTTGTAGAGGAGTAAAATGTCATCAACATACCTGTGCCAATATATTATTTTATCAGTGTATTTGTTATTGTTCAGTATGTGTTGCTGTTCTATGGTGCGTATAAATATCAGGCCAAATAATTGGCAACGTGGGTATTGGTAGTTTGCAGTTAGATTGGATTCGTTCTAGTTCAGTCTGGTTTATTAGGGAGATGTTTGACCCTGTGTCTATCATCATGATGGTTATCGATCCATTTACTGTGGCCTTTATGTGAACTATTTCATGGTTGATTCTTGGCAGCTGGTTGTCCTCTTCTTCCAGGAGTTCTTCTCTTATGTTTTTTAGATAATTATTTGAGACAATAGTTATAATTTTATGATGGTTTCGTCGCGTCATTTGTCTTAGTAACCCAAGTGATTGGTCATGTGAAGGGCGTTCCTTGGTTCTCACTGACCTTGTTAGTTTAAATCTTGTGGTCTGGTGTTGGCACGATTATCTGACTGGGTTGTCGCTGGTTCATTTACGAGTTCTGGTCGAATAATCATGTTGTTTCCTGACGCTTCAGTGGTCCTATTTCCTTGAAATTGATCATTGCTTGAGATTGATGCATTATACCAGGAGTTTGCCGGTGTATTCGGGCAGTACCTCCTCTGGTTTGGCTGACACCTTCCATTAATAAAGTTGACCTGTCGCCAATCATCTCTGGTTCGGTTATTCCCATTTCCCTTATTGTACTGATAATTCGGGTTGTAATTGTTACTGTGGTAATTAATTTGGGTGGCCGTTAGGATGTTGGTTTGGTCCATTTCCTCGGTAATTATTATTATTTTGATTGGTTCCGTTATATGGTGGATTACCCTGATTGTAATTTGGGTGGTTGCCCCTATATTGATTGTTGTTATTATTCCAGTTTGGGTCACCTTGGTTGTTATTCTGGGGGTTGTTATTTGATGGGTTGTAACTCGGTGGGTTACGGTTCTCATTCCACCGGTTGTATTTCATATTGACCATCCTGTTGCGCTTATATTGACCATCATTCTCATGTTCTTTGAGTAGGCTTGCCATACCTTGGATGGTTTTAATTTGGCCTTGTCTCCTGGCCTTTTGAACGGCATCCTCATAGTGGTACCCCAGTTGTATTACCAATGATTCCTCCGGTATTCTTGGTTCCAGATTTCTAGCTAAGCACACCTTGCCCAGAAAGTATGATGTTAGGGTGTGTCCCACTTCCGGTTCATATCTTCCATTACTGATATCGTTCCGCACCACGTTTTGGGTCGACTCTGACCAATACTTGTCGTGGAACTGTGTCTTAAAATCCTCCGTGTTGTTTATTTCCGGTCTTGTCGCCGTCCACCAATTGTCATGGGTGTCTCGGAACATCTTCTCATCAATTAGGCTGCGCACCGTTGTCCATCGAGTTTCCCTGTTCTTTTCTATCATTTCCTTGACTCTTTTGAGGAATTCCATTGGGTTGCGCCAATAGCTTCGGAAATTTATTAGCTCCCGGTTCTCGCTGGTTATTATGTGGGTGTTGTGACAGGGTTTGTCTCTCAGCGCATCTAGCTCTTCCTGCATTTGTCTTTCTCGTTGATTGAGCCCCTGGATCTTCTCTTTGTTTTCCTTGATCTGCCCGTCTACTTGGTTGAGGTTGGTATATACTCTTTTCACCCTTTCACTTACATCGGTTTGTATTTCCTGGTGCATCTCCTCCAGCTTTTTGAGCACCTCCTGTTTATTTCTTGTGCATTCTATTGTTGTAATTTGTTGAAGTTCCTCAATTCTATTTTTTCCTTCCTCCTCGACATCACTTATTTTGTTTATTAACGCCTCACGGACTTGTAAGTAGTGTAATATTTCCAAGTTGTGCTCTATGTTTGTGTAACTGTGGTTTTCGTTTTGTAAATGTGTGGCAAATGTGGAATGTATGTAGTTTGTGGTGAGGGCTTTTAAATGTTCATAATATCTAGAGGAAAAAGATCTTCCTGTCTGGCCGCTGTAGAACTGGTGACAGTCATTGCAGTTTAATTTATAAACCCCTGTTTTGCTGTATGTGTCTGTGTCTTTGTTAGTATTATTTATGTGTTTCATGATGGTGTTGTTAGTTCTGTAGGCTAGTTTATTAGTTCTGTAGGCTAAATTTTTTTTTCTTATTACTTTATATGTTATTTAAATATAATTGTAAGGTGATCTTACATTGTAGGAATTTTTGTAACTTATTCTTTATTTTATATTTTATATTAACCTCATATGTCATCTAAATATTATTGTAAGTTGACCTTACATCTTTTGAATTTGGTAAATGCTCATTCTCTTTTCTTCCTTTTCCATTGGTTGGCTTGGTCGGTAATTCGAAGATCAGTCCCCTTTCTCGGTGTTTATCTTCACTTTGTTTACCCATGGTCCATCAATTTTTCTGCACTTGTGGTTTGGATAACCTTGGTGTGTAGAACTATTTTCTTCCTTGTGAAATAGGTCTCTTCTACCTTGTACCACAATTCTTCTAATACCATATGTTTATTTGTCTCCATGCCTACATCATTCACTATATTATGTTGTTTATTAATCAAAGAAGTTAATTGTACCTCCCTCATTAACGTTATCATTGATTTTTTATTCTGCATTTCCAATTCTGGTGTACTCAAGTGTTTTAGGGACCTTCTTAATTTGTGACACACTATCTTGTTGTGAGTCCTTTCAATTTTGGGTAATTTCCATTTAATTATAGATTTGCTGAAGTTTTCATCCGCTTGTTCATTGTGAATCCCTTCTATTTTGGGTATCTTCCATTCAGGTATTGCTTTTCTCCAGTTTCTTCTCACTGGTTGGTAGTTCACCCCTTCTAGAATTTCTTTTAGAGTTCTCCTACACTCCATAAAATTAATTATTGTATTCTGGTCAGTAATTGGTAAATTAAACACATTAATTAGTCCATTCTTCATCATCTCCAATTCTTCTCATGTTTTGATTAGTTTCTTTTTATATATTTTTCCTATTTTCTTTGTTTTCTTAATCTTCTTACTTATTCGATTCTTCTTTACTCCTCTACGGTTGATTTCTATGTGCTTAATTTTATTTTTGTTTTTGTTATCTTTATTCCCAGGTAACAATACACTTCATTCTTCTGCATTCTTTATTTCTTCATTGATACCTTCAGAAGCGTTGTCTAGTGTTTCATTCAATGGTGTGAAACCACTATCTACTGTTTCATTAATGAACCCCAGTTCATTATTCTGTACTTTTATTAGCTGAAAAAGGTCTTCTAATGACACTTTATTATTTATAATGGGTGTAGAGTTAGCTTATGGTTCATTTAATAACAGCGACTCTGTTGCTGTATTATTTATACTACTGCTTTCGTTATTGTTTGCCATTTTGCTTATAATAATAATAACTTTTTAATAATAAACGATCGTTTATTTTCAGTTGTTTTGTATTTTACTCAAATACTAACATAACCTCTCTTTGCAATGTTACGTGCTGTTTTATCATTTCGGCACCCGCTTGTCTCTGCTCTTTGACTTATTTATATAAATTTTTTTTATTTTTTTTTTATATAAAGTCCCGTATGGTCGCCATTTGTTAACAAACAAATAAATACATAAATATGTAAAACAATATGTACTTATGGTACTTACCATGTGTTGATCACACTTCCGTAGACGCATGCTACCCACACATATCTGTTTTATACCCAGGGTCCAAAGTTCTTTAAGTGAAAGTGCAGAAACATTAGGGTTGTATGAAATAATAAGACTGATTACCATTGAAAGGTGTAAAAACTTTGTTTAATTGTTACTTCCTGTGCATAGTTAATATTTAAAATACAAATGGCAGCTTATACCGCACCTACAACATGGCGGCCAGTTAAATTCCGCTCCTTATTAATATCTTACGTTTCCAATAATTATTCTCTCTTTACTTCTATTACATAAAAAAAAAACATTTTATACTGCAGTATTTAATTTTTCTAATATTATCATTGAATCGGATTATTGAACACAAACCAACGCCTCTTCTAAAATGCGGACAAGGTCAACAAAACAAAAACAGAATTGAAGAAATCCAGCAACGAGAGATTGCCAAAATCAGGGAGGAGCAGGAAGTAATTAACAACAGACCGCCAGTAATGACACAGTACCAGCACATGGACAACCGGGAAGTAATTAACTTCAAACAATACCGGCGAAACCCGATGGAATTCTTGTAGAGAGTGGACGAACAACTGGCCAAGACTCGGGAGGGTAGATGGACAATTATCCGAGGGTACCTGGACGAGTATTTTCGTGATATAAACGATAATTGGTGGACGGCCACGAGACACGATCTCACGAATTACGAAGAATTTAAAGATGTGTTCAAAAGGAAATACTGGTCGGAAACAACACAAAACATCGTGCGAGACAGTATATGTTTCGGCAGTTATGACACCACCAGAGGGACGACCTTCACGGCATATTTCCTGGGAAGGGTATGCCTAGCAAGGAATCTGGAGCCGAAAATCCCAGAAGAAAGTTTAGTGACGAAACTCGCCTTTCATTACGAAGAGGGTGTCTCCAGAGCGCGGCTGGGTAGCCAAATTAAGACCATCCAATCCATGGCAGCTCTACTAGAAGATTACGAAAGGGAGCGTTATTACCGTAGGAGCCGACAGGGGCGAAAACAAAAATTTTCAGAACCGCTGCCAATATAACAACAATAACTACCGTCCTAATTATAACAACCGTAACAATGCGAATAACCCGACTAACGAGTCGCATAATAGAACAAATAACAATCCGACCAGCCAACCAAATAACGGCTATAATAACAATAATAGGCCGAACAATCAGAATAATCAATACAATCGGCCAAATAATACACATAAGAAGTTCGAGTCCATGAACGAAAAATTCGACAGGAATGAGGAGAGTAACAAAAAGAATATCGAAACTTTAGAATGGAAGATGAAGGAGGAGAATAAGCTGATAGGAGAAAAAATAGAGAAGAGTAATGAGAAAACCAGTGAAACCTTGAGACTCATGAAAGAGGACATTGAAACGCTGAACGACAAAATTGAATACAACCAGGATACACTACAGCAACAGTTAACGGAGTACAGAGAAGAACTGAAACAAACTGTATTGGATACGGAAGAAAAGATAGAGAAAACCAGCGAAATAGTGATGCAAGTCCGAGAGGAGATTTTGATCAAAGTGAATGAAGTGGAAGGCGAAGGTAAGAGGAGGGTTGAAGGACTCCAAAAAGAAACCAACAACAAATTAGAACAAATACAAACCAGAGTAGAAGAGAACTATAGCAGATTGGATGCGTCAATAAGTGAAGTGAAGGACACCACAACCGCCCAAGAAGGGAAAATAGCTGAATTTAGGGCTAGAGAGCTACGCCTACAGGAGGAGATCAACGCATTGAAGGATCGACCAATCATGAGCTCACATGTATTATGTAGCGAAAATAGAGAGACAATAAACTTTAAAAATTATAAACGCAACCCAATTGAGTTTATAGAATGAGTAGAGGAGAACTTAGCCCAAACCAGAGAGACACGGTGGACAATAATCAAGAGCATGATAGATGACATGTTCAAAGAAGTCCATGATAATTGGTGGACGGCGGTGAGACCAGATATAAATAATTTCAGTGAGTTCAAAAAATTATTCAAAGACAAATACTGGTCGGAGGCGACTCAGCACGTGGTGAGAAACAACATAAGCAACGGCCGATTCGACCCTTACCTAGGACAGTCCCCAACCGCTTACTTTTTAGGTAAGGTAAGCATAGCGAGGAACCTCGAACCTAACATCCCTGAAGAGTGCCTAGTGACACAACTAGCATACCACTACGACGGGGAGATCACAAAAAGCCGGTTAAGTGGACGGATCAAGACTGTACAAGAGATGGCCGCATTATTGGGAGAGTATGAACGGGAGAAACATTATGTCTTGAACAGACAGAAGAACACACCAAGCTACAGGAATTATGACAACCGGAATCAACCAAGTGGGCCGCAAGGAAACTACACCCCGGCCAATCATCCGCCAGCCAACCCCAATAATTATCGAGGGTTCAATAACCACAACAACAACAATAATTACCCAAGAAATTATAATCCAAATTACCCCAACAACAATAACAATGCAAACCATCCTTACAACAGGGGAAATAACCAAAATGGAGGTGGTTATAACAGACCAAATAATCAATATCACAATAATAACCAGTCAATACAGAATCAAACATACAGACGACGGGTAAACTACGTAAATGCAGAAGGTAGAAACGACGGGAGACGCAGTTATAGAAGACCGAGGAGCCGGAGTGCCGAAGAGAATAGAAGGGGTCGAGAACAAATAACTCGCAATGACCACTCGATCGAGAGAAGGCAAAACCCTGAGAATAATCACCCCGTCAGAACAGAGGACCGCGCCGAAGGCAACGGCCAGCATTTAAACGAGCAGCGGCAGTGAGAATACCACAGGACCCGTCACTGATCCGATCTATTGGGTTAATAACTACACAGACAGACGAGACGAATGACAACACTATCATAATAATTCAGAACCATTATCTGAAAAATATCCGAGAGGAGCTAATAGAAGACAATTCCTCATTAATCAAGCACCCAGATAATAAAATTGCCTATGTTACCGCTAAGGTATATAATGTAAATGTAAAATTTATGATCGACACAGGTGCAAATGTGTCTTTAATTGATATAAACATGTACAACAAAATTCAAAAAGAGAGTAAGATCAGCTTACCCACGTTACCAATAAGTAACATTATATTAATTGGAGCCACTGGGAGGCAAAATAAAACCATTAAGAGACAAGTGTCTCTAGAAGTCATAAGTAATGGTGAGACACTGCCTATGATATTTTTAATTGCTCACAACTTACCATTTGATATCCTAATCGGTTGTGACATATTGAGAAAGTACTCTGCAGTTATCGATATGGAACTATCAAAGGTAACCATGAAATATGAAGGCAGAGAATGTGTAGCTGAATTAACTGGCAGCAAAGGGGTCATACCAGTAAGTACAATATACAGCATAAGAACAATTTGTGATTCACCAGACCGGAGGTGGGAAGTGAAGCCAGACAGTCAAGTAAACAATGACATTCTGTGGAATCGGAAATTGGAGGAAATCCGACAGTTTCGAGGAACCCAAGATGGGAATCCATTGACAGAGCGAGAGGTGGAGAAATTAATAAGAATTTACAACAAGTACCGACATGTATTTTCCGACCAACCAGGAAAGGTACGGGGGTATCAGTGCGAGTTGAAATTTAAAGAAGTGGCCAATTTCAATAAAAAATCCTACCCCATAGCGTATGCAGCCAAGGAAGCAGTGCGCACAGAAATTAGTAAAATGATGGAGGAAGATATCATAGAGTATAGTTGTTCGCAGTACACCAGTCCTATAGTAGCTGTTACGAAAAAGGATGGAAGAGTACGCTTGTGTCTCGACGCCCGAGAAATAAATAAAATACTGATCAACGACAGGACATCTCCTGGTGAGATTGAGGAGATCCTCAAGAAGTTCCATGGAACGCAATTTATCAGCACTGGGGATACAGTTTGCGGGTACTGGCAAGTAGAACTGCACCCAGCCAGCCGAAAATACGTAGCGTTCAAATTTGAAGGCAGGAACTACCAGTTCAAGCAACTACCTTTTGGGCTGGTAAACTCGGTAGCAATATTTGTTCATTGCATGGACCAGATACTGGGTCCTGAAACTATGAGCTATACCACTGTATACGTCGATGATCTGCTGATCACTTCATCAAATTGGGAGGAGCATTGTATGAGAGTTGAAAAAGTGTTAGAAAAATTATCCATCAACAATGTGACATTAAAACTAGAGAAGTCTAACCTGATAACAGCAGAAGTCCAATTCCTTGGATTCAACCTGTCACGACAAGGGATAACACCGTCAACCGACAAAGTAGATGCCATTCAACGTTTTCCTACCCCTAAAAATAAGAAACAGTTACAGTCGTTCCTAGGCATCTGTAACTACTACAGAAAATTCCAGCAAAATTATTCAGAGCTGACTACTAAACTATCACCACAGCTGTCATCCAAAAACAAGTGGATGTGGGGCCCAGAACAGGAAACGATCTTCAACACTATCAAAAAACAGTTCCTCGACACTATCATGTTAAACCATCCCGATTTTAATAGACCCTTTTACATGAACTGCGACGCAAGCGACATTAGCTTGGGATCGGTGCTTTACCAAGAAGACAAAGATGGAAACCACCAAGTAATAAGCTTCGCCAGCCGAACATTAAACCAATGTGAGCGCAATTATCATGTAACCGAAAAAGAACTGTTGAGTGTGGTCTTTTCTTGTGGAAAATTTCGGACTTACATTCTTGGATATCCTTATCACCGTGCGCACCGACCATAAATCTATTTCCTTCTTGAAGAATTGCAAACTCAGCCATGGTCGATTAGCCAGATGGATTCTTGCTCTCCAAGAATATCACATCAACTGGGAGTATATCCCTGGTAGCAAAAACACAGCAGCTGATGTTCTATCACGAATTAACACAGAACAACAAACCTTCGATGGAGAGAAGGAGACCATAGTGAAGGTATTTAACATTATGAAAAATAACGCTGACCTAGAAGTGATAGTGAATAAAGTGAATCAACACCAGAAAGAGGATACAAAATTAAATCAAATCCGAGAGAGACTAGATCGACAAGAAGAAAAAGCAACTCATTACTATTGTGTACATGAAGATATTTTGTTTGTTAAAACTAAACCCAACCAAAATACGTGGAAACTGTTGATACCTAAAGAAACTGCAGCTGAGATCATAATGGAATACCACCTCAGGTACAGACACATGGGAGCACTGAAGGTGACAAAAGCGTTAGAAGAGCACACATATCTGAAAGACATTAACCGGAGGGTAAGGAAGACCATAAAAAACTGTCACATATGCCAACTTGTTAAATGCAACAACGACAGGAAGGATGGGGTAATGCAACCAATAACCTCTACAAATAAATTGGAACGAGTCTTCTTAGACATATGTGGACCTATGCCACGAAGTGGAGGTAGAAAGCAGCACAAATTCATAATCATTATCATGGACCATTACTCAAAATTTATTAAATTATACCCGATCAACCGTGCTACTACAAACAAGGTATTGAACATCATCACACAGAGATACATTACTGAGGTGGGGAGTCCCACGAATATTATCACTGACCATGGTACTCAATTCCAAGGAAGACGATGGAAAGACACATTACTGGATCTGGGTATCCGAACATACAAGACTTCAATTTACCACCCGAACAGCAACCCAGCGGAAAGAGTGCTCCGTGAAGTGGGGAGGATTCTTCGTACATACTGCCACGATCAGCAACGTAAGTGGAGCGAATACCTCGAAGCCACAGAAAATTTCATAAATCTCGCCTATCATGAATCCATTAAGGATACCCCTTACACCATCATGTACGGAAAACCACCACCTCGAGCCATAGAAGAACTTGTCAATTTCCCCACCAATCCAATATACCAATTTGATAACGCCAAATTCTATAGTAAGATAGCGGAGCAAACAGAAAAGAAAAGGGCCAAGTATCACAAAATTCAGCCAAAAGCAATCCGGTATCACGAAGAAGAAAAGGTACTAATACGAAACCGAGAATTACCAAGTTCCAGAGAGGGAATCACAAAGAAATTGCTGTTATTATACAATGGGCCCTATCTCATATTAAAGGACAACAAAAATAATACCTATGTCATAAGTGAGATCACAACTAAGAAAATAAAAGGGACTTACAACCAGTCTTCTTTAAAAAAGTATTATGAACCAGTGTCAGAAAATTAAAGAGAATTTTGAAAGTAAAAAATTATCAAAATTCAAAAATAAATGTAAGCACAACTTACAATAAGTATTTGATTGGAACTATTATTATTATAAATGAAAGGGAATTTAGAAGAAAGATAAGCTAAATTCAAAACAAAGTAAGGTCAAACTTACGACCAAGTGTGAAACAACATGTGTAAACCCATGTAATTTTGAAAATATGTATAATGAAGTATCATAAAAATTGAGATAAAATAATAAAATGTTACACAAATAATGATGACGCTACATAACATCATTAACTAACCCTATCACAAAAGGGAATAGTAATAAAAATTTGATGTTTCACAAAAGAAAAGACAAGACAATCAAATAAAAAACAAGTCTGACAGATTAACTGAACAATTAACAGAAAATATAAGTGAGCCAGAAACCAGCTACAATGTTAATTTAAAATATGAATGAGCATTAAAGTGATGACAAATAAAATCACTACCATATAAAATAAGCTAATGAAACAATGCAAAATGCCTATTAAATATCGCCATAACCTTAAACAAAGGAATCCTAATAAGTTATTGAGATGAAAAGTCATGAGATGTATAAAAGAGAGTAATTAATCCCAAAAGTGTTTTATTGTATTAATATTATGTGAGTCGGAAGTGAACGACTATTATTATGATTATTATGAATATTATTATGTGATGATTTTACGTTGAGATACGTCCAACAATTATTTATGTTATTGAGCAGATAGGCAAGGCCTCTGAACTCAAAATGTGTATAAATGGATAGCAGAGTAATAGAGCCACACGTGCCCTCTGACTAGTACCAATTTATATGAAGGAGAGAGAAGAAAAATTTTAGGGAAATAGAACATAAAAGGGAATAATAAAGAAAGAAAATAATACCAATTATCATATTATGAACCATGACTTAATAAAGAATGAATACAGAAGAAGTAGGGATTGACGAATTCCTGAATCATAACAACTTGATAAAATAAACTATATTGATGATTTCAGAAAAAATCTAATAATCTTTGTTTCGAAATAATCAATTTTGGTGGCGATGCATTATGTAACATGACATAAAGTAGTGAAGATCCAATTGTATTTAATTATAAAATAAAAAGCTGAAGATAAGAATAAGAGGCAAAAACTTATAAGCTTAGAGACCAATAACCCAGTAACTCAAAAAATGACAAATGACTATTAAACTGACAATGACCTGACACAGTAGATCGGATAAATACTAAAGGAACCAAGAGACAATGAAGAAGGAGCCGAGACCTAAGTGTAATCAAATAATCCCAAATAATGACCATTATATTGTAATTTAAATAATGAACTGATAATTGTAATAGATGAGATTTACCTAGGGTAATAAGATTAATGGAAAGTAATAATGTCATGTATATTTTGTTGATAAAAGAATGTACTTATAATATAAGGTAGGGAGTTAGAAACTAACCATACCCAAACTAATGGTGATGATAATAGTCAAAGCCAATAAACGATGCTTTGAGCCAAACAAAAGCAATAATTAAGTAATAACTAAAAGTGATCAGAGTGATTTGAAAGTAAACTAGTTATTCATGACCCATAATCACACAGTGATATAAAATAATCAGACAAATCGTGTGAATAAACAAGTGAGTGAATTAAAAATGTGTGTAAAAATAAATAAGTGATGAAATGCTAGGTATAGCATATAATGAAAAAAATTGATAGTGATAATAAATAAAGAAACCTTCCAGGAAGGGAAAAGTGCAGTGGGGGTGTAGAATAAAATATTTTATAAGCAGACTATAATAAACAGCTAAACAATTTTTGATAAACTTTATGTTAGCAAGTAAGATTAAACTGATTGTGCTATTATGAATTTAGGTAATAGGATGTCAGAATTATGGAATAAGGTAAAAATTAAGTTATTAGAGTGAATGATAAATTAAGAAGGACAGACACTGTATTTAAGTGAAGGGATTAGTAGATAAGACATATCGAGTAAGGCACAGTTTAACAGTAGTATTGTAAGAGTTTTGTTATTATTAAAAAAACCATAGAATGTAGTAAATTATAGGATAAGCAAGATAATAGTAAAAAACAGAAAAGGTAGTTAAAAGTTATTTCAGGCTAGAACCTGACAAGGAATATTTTTATAATAAGAGGTGGAGTTAGAAGTACTGATGTTTATTGCTTGTTTTGTTTATAAAATTGTATTAGAATTACCAGATATGTTATTAAGAAATGTTAAATGGGAGTAGAATAAAATCTAGGCTCTAGGCCTAACTGTTGAATATAAATTTAGTAGTGTTGAGAACAAATAATAATCCAAAGTTGAAGTAGAGTATACCAAATGGTTAAACCAATTAAGTGAGTATTGCTAATACCAAAATATATGAATAACAACTAATTTTGAATAAAATATATGTAAAATATAAATATGGAAAATAGTAAAAATGTAATTAGCTATTCAAAAGTGGGCATGAGGGATATCAAAATGATCATCATGAAAAATTAGGAAGAATGGTACTCATGTAATAACTCTAGCTATTAGTATAAGATAGAAATCTTCATTTGAAGATATTTTGGTAAAATTAGACTAAAAAAGACGTTAAAACATAACAATGGCTTAAGTTAATAACCAATGAAAATTAGCATAATTTATTAGGTAACCATAGCAACCAGAAATTTATTGCCAAAAAAACCGTTAGATTTTCATTACTGTATTATTGACCAACGCCGAGAGTGGATCGAGCAGCTCTCGCACTAAAATTTTATTATTAAAGTAAATTTTAACTTAATTTAAACCAAACGGAGATAATAACAACAGCCCAGGGAATCCTGAACAAAATTTTGTTTAATAAAAAATTACCAACAAACCATAATTATCTGAAGAAGTCGGGAAGACGCAGCGAAGAAGAGAGACGACAACGCACACCGAATGAAGATCATCGGAACATCGATTAATAGAAGAAGACGACAATCACAGAAGGAATCCGAGGCCTGAGTCAGCGAGGGAAACCATCGGAACGAGAGAAATAAACTTCTGGAGAATATAAGAAGACGACATCTCAGGAGTTATCCGGAAGAAGAAGACGACATCAGGATCTTCAGCAGGAAAATCGATGAGTATAAACATAATCCCATTATCGAATTCACAATTTTTTGGTCAAAATTAATAAATAACTATTTCACTTCACTGATCACTATTCCGATTTAGAACTAAATGCTTTGTTAAAATCACTATTTAAACTTTAATCGATTAGCAATTATTAAAAGCAAAATATAATAAATAATTGACAAACCTTTTGATAAATAAATTTGACAAACGAAAACTAACCCAAAATTTCTTTACAAGTTTTCATTGGTAATTACTTACTTGAATATAATGAGATATTAATTTGTTTATGTAACTAGTATTAAGAATTGTTATAAATTTGTGTATGTTAGCCGTAAGTATATATTTCTGTAGCCGAAAGGACTTTTAACACCCCTGAGAAAAACCATATTTACTGTAAACTAACATTAAAGACGAATTGTATACAAACACGAGAGCTGAGCAAGTACCAACCGAACAAGTGTAATAGCCGGTGCAGAAAACCAATTTGATGTATCATAAAGTAATTGAAATCTTCTAAAGAGTTAATAAATGTTCTCAATCTGCAATTCTGTATGTTTGATTCAATTAATTTATAATAACAACTAAGAATTATTGAAGTGAAAGCGTCAAAACAAAACGCTAGCCGAGTCAACACTGCAGAAACCGTGCGCCAATCAGGTGGCGAGGCGGCAACATTTGAATGCAACAGAGTGAAATACGGTTTACCCGTAAATGATAAGAGAAGTTACAATTTGACATATATTACACACGATTAACACTAAATACAAATTTTTACAACCCCACACAAACATTTTGTAACAATATTGATGTCAATGTATTGTGTAATTTTCCTGTTGTGTACTTTATGTATTTTTTATGTAAACTATGTACTGTAGAATTTTAAATATTCAAGAATAATTAATTATGAGAATGATTTTAAATAAGTAGGGAATTCAGATTCTAATGGTTAATAAATGAAGCAGGTGATATATTTGGATATTGAGTTGTTTTAGGATTGTAAGATAAGTGATGAATTTTCTAGTGGTATGTTAGTTGAAATGTTGTAAAGAGTTTGGGTAATAATGATAAATAGAGGCATGGGAGTTAGTTAAATAGAGTTAATGGGAGTTAGTGAGAATAAGAATGTTGAGATACTGATAATATATAAAGAGGGTGTTAGATATTTTAGGGACACAGTAGTTAGTGATTATATGTAGAGAGGTGAGTAATGTGAATGGTTATTATATTTGATGATGATGATATTTTGTAGTAAAGATCTGGTGTAATGAGTGATCAGCGTGCAGCGTTGTGGCAGGCGGAGCAATTTTGGGTTAGAGTGTTTGCCGATATTTGGTGGAGGGCAAATGGTTAGGAATGGATATGGCCAGGTAGGGAACACACATCCTTGTACAATGATGAGCGGTGCCAGAGGATTTAAATGGGATTAGTGAAGGGGGTTGTTATTGAGATATTGGTGTCATAATATGTTAATGGTTAGAAGTGGTTAGTAGAAAAAAGAAGGGTAGTAAGGTTAGATGGACAAATGCCAAAATAAGATAGAGAATAGTGAATAACAGGGAGTCACCCAAACTAGACAAGGAAGGATGAGAAGGTTAGAAAAGGAAAATTCATGGTAGGAAGGTGAGGAACTGAAAGGTAAATGATAAGCTGAAATTTTTTTTTTGTATAGAATCTAATGAAGGTTAAATAACTAAAGGTTGAATAGAAAGTTGATAGTAGTAATGTTATAAAGTTTTGCTACAAGTTGTATAAATATAAATTGTTTAATGTAAATGTAACAATGTTAATGTTTAATGTACTATGTTTTATTATGTTTTTATTATGTTGATGGTACAATAGTGTGTGTGGTTAGGAGGTTGTTACGGGGGTAGCGACGGTAAAATACTAATGTGTTAAAAATATGAAGATAACAGTGGTTTTGAACAAAGAAAAATGAATTAGTTCTGTTGCAAAGAAAATAAAAATAAAGAAAATTGCGTAAAGAAAAAATAAAGAGTCTTGAAGTATTTGCCATAATAGGTATATATGTTGATTTTATCTGAAATAAATTAATAGAAATAGTGGTTGTTGCTTAGAAAAGTTAAAATTTGTTTTCTGCGTAGGATAAGAATATATTTTCCTGTGGTAAAGAGAGTAATTATGGTTGACTGGAGTCAGAGAGTTTTTATAAATGCAGGAATGTTTGAAAGATGGAGAGGGTTTTTCTGTCTTAAATCTTGTCATATTATATGGGATATGGGAATAGATAAGGCCACTATATTAAAATTTGTATTGCATGTTTCAGAGTTAAGTGGTATTGTGACCGCGGTCCTGAGCTGGCCGGTGCGTCAGAACAGGAGCGTTAAGTGCCTCATGGTCTTATGGTGTTGGGATCTCTCCTGAGAATTCCAGTAAGGTCAGATGGTACGATCATCGTCATTGGACCAAGGGTAAGTGATCATATTTCTTTATATTAACACTACAGGGGGTTGTGGCAACTTATCTGGACTGATCCTTTTAGAAAAGTGTGAATGAGTCAATGAAAGTTTTTGTTTCGACATAAAACCTTTCATTGAGGGGGTTTTGTGACAGTACGAAAATCCTGATGTCAGAATTATGGTATGAGTGGTAGCAAATTATTGTATTTTATTGTTTTACACACACATACATGGGTAGGACGAATTCCCTTTGTAAAGAGACAACGACGCAGATTTCAGCAGAGCAAAACGATTCCAAGGTCAGGAGCGGACGTGTGAAGCCGAGCATACAAAATGGCGGTATAAGTGACACCGACTTTCAATATCCTTTCTCATTGGTCCATAAGGCGGGACGTCATTAAAATATAAAGATGACCTAACAACAATGACATGACAACAGGGCGTGAGCCAAATTGAAACAAAAGACAATGACGTGGATGCGCTAACACATACGCAAAATATGTGCTTTGCATCCGCCCCAGTCAACTACAAGTCGTCATGAAGTAAACATGTATTAAAGTGTACTGGTCCCAAATAGGCCAGAAATAGTGTTTATCAGTAGTTGAAAAATGTAAAAGTCAGCAAAAATATAACTCAACTAAATAACAGTCTAACAATGTAGAGTCAGTGCCAACAAGACAGACAATCAGAATCAAAATACGCCAAACATCGGGCAAGCCATGGGCAGCATCTGAACCACACGGAAACCTCAACATTTCAGGAAAGTGCAACATTTAAATAATACCTTTTTTACAAAGTAATTGAGCTCAAGATAATATGAACAGCAAAATTTAGTAAATCAAAATTGTTAAAAATGTAATGAGAGAGAGAGAGAGAGTGATAGAAATTGTGAGAAAACAGGCCGGTCGCTTTTTTTTAGAAGAGGCGTTGGTTTGTGTTCAATAATCCGATTCAACGATAATATTAAAAAAATTAAATACTGCAGTATAAAATGTTTTTTTTTTTTGATGTAATAGAAGTAAAGAGAGAATAATTATTGGAAACGTAAGATATTAATAAGGAGCGGAATTTAACTGGCCGCCATGTTGTAGGTGCGGTATAAGCTGCCATTTGTATTTTAAATATTAACTATGCACAGGAAGTAACATTAAACAAAGTTTTTACACCTTTCAATGGTAATCAGTCTTATTATTTCGTACAACCCTAATGTTTCTGCACTTTCACTTAAAGAACTTTGGACCCTGGGTATAAAACAGATATGTGTGGGTAGCATGCGTCTACGGAAGTGTGATCAACACATGGTAAGTACCATAAGTACATATTGTTTTACATATTTATGTATTTATATATGTGTAAAGAAAGAGAGTTTGTTAACAGTGTGAAGCCATTGCTTTAAGAAAGTATTAAGTAATGGGTACTAATTTCATTCATGTTAAACTTGTATTTAAGTAATTAAATACAAGTGTATTTATTATGTATGGCATCATGTTAAGTGTATTTACTTTGAATAATTAATGAAGATGTCTTAAAATAATATTTGTAAACTTGGCCAGGAAGACAATAATTGTTAATAAATTGTCAAGTGGTCATTATAATTATGTTATAAACCAATGAAGGAACCCTTCATGATAAAATAAATAATAATAATCATAAATTGAAATCAGGATAAATTAAAATTAGAATAATTGACCATAAGCCAGTGACTCTTTGTACAGTATGTCAGGTCAGAAAAGTTAAATTAAAAACAAGAAATTATAACACATGTAATAAAACAAATAGGCCTAAAATTAGTATTTTGTAAAAGGAAAATAATACCTTTTAAAATAAGTCGAGCAAGAAGAAAATGTAGTAAAATGTATATGGTTTAATAATGCATATTAGGTGAAAGTTTTATGTGATTTAATGTAATTATAATAAGGGAGTATTTTATTAAATAAGTGTAAGAATATTTCCTAATTACGGCTCTAGGATAACAAATATTATCCAATAACATAAGAGGAAGATGGTTGTTAGGGACAACAAAATGCAAGATATCTTGTTGATTTACAACAGTCAATTGTTATATGTTAATGGGTAAAGTTGAGCATACAAATTTAAAAAAAAGAGAAGACCAAATTATATGAATAAAATTAAATAAATTAAATGTCATAAAAGAACTGACCCATCAATAATAGGACTGAGTAGTAACTCCTGTATCTATACCTCAGCAAATATAATTCTGCATACCATTAAAGTCAACTGAAAAAAAAAAATAACTCATTCAACCTACTTACAGTAGAAGTGTAATGATGAAAATGAACTAAGCAAAGATGATCCATAGCGGAGGAATGCAAAATTAATTAAAATATATATTAAAAACAAACGAAGAACTTTTGTATTGAAGTACCAAACCTCACTTTCAACAAACAAACGAAGTCTTAATACTAGACAAATTCCATTGGGACCGGCAACTACTAGAATCGTGAAGAACAACGAAGACCAGAACTGAACTTCTGTTACATTCCGGGACATCAAATCTAAACTTTTATTGAGAAGCTGGAGGTTGTTTTTATTCAAGAGCTGCATTGCCATTCCGTTCTCGCCTCGTCGTAACCAGACACTGCCACATTAAGTATCTGATCCAGTTTGGTAATAAACCTGCTTATGTTTAATTTTATATAATAAGAGTTTATAACAATATTGTAATACTTAGTAACCTTAAAATTGCATTACCTGACCTTACTAATAGTTAAAAGAACTACATGTACCCTGAGATAAAAGACAAACTGAAAATTATAATTAAATTGTAACATCTAAAACACGAGTTCAATAACAAATCGATTCTGTATTGTGTGATTGATATGATGTATTAGTAGCAGGAGGAAGCAGCTGTTGGAATTTAAACATATATGAAATAAAGAACCCTTCTTGAATTTGACGATTTCATGTTATTTGTAGAATAATTAGTGTATCTCGAATAGGGTGTATTTTACAGAGAAAGGAACGTGAGAAACGTATCAAGTGGAACGACTTAACCTATAATAACGGGTCAATCGCCAATCACAGTGCTCGCTTGTTGACAGCTGGTGAATACGGGAGAATAGAGAACTAACTTACGCTCTTCGCTCTCTTCTCTTTCCAATTTAGATAACACATACCGACTAGGGTTGGAGACAAATACTGAATTATTCACTATAATAACTGGAATATAGCGTTTTTCTCTGGTAAAACACTTGATAACTATTTAACACAGGTCTGTGATCAAGAACTGAATAATATCAACCACATAATATATAATTTTCTTTATAAATAAATTAACATTGATTTGCAGGAGATCTCATCTGCAGTAAAATTTTACAAATCGACGCATTCCACAGTGGAGCTTTTGAACACAATTATAATTCAATAAATACTTCGAGTCTCATTTTTTATAACAAATTGGCGAACCCAACAGTGGGGCTTAATTAGGCGAGAGTTTCGAAGAGTATAAGGAGTCATTATAGTTTGGTTATTACAATATATACAAACTGAGTACCAATAATATTATAATATGTAATTTCTCAATTTTGACTTAACAAATATTCTTAAGAGGTTTGCTGGACGTGCTTTCATACAAAAACCTATTTCCATTTATTAAGTACTTTGTTCATTGGATGGGTCTTCATTTTTGCTCTTTTGTCCCCTTTTAATTGTGAAGGTGAGGCGGCCGACGATCTCCTTGCCCTGGGCGCCCAAAAGCCTAGCTACGCCACTGCTCGAGTCTACATAATTTCTGCGGGGACACTAGTCATTGGCATAATTCTACAATTCCTAGTTCCTATAAAATGAGTAATGTTAGGAGGTACATTTATAAATTTATATAATAAAATATGTATTCTATGTTATAAATACTTCATAAGGAACGATTTTGAACATATACGTTTTATCGCTAAGGCCAATCGTAACCAAGTTATAAACGAATAAAGTCCCCAGACATAATATGACTGCCGTGTATTTGTATGGTGAGTGACGTCATCGTCAGATAGACACTGTGGGGGGGTTTGTAAAATCGTAATGTTTACACACTATGAGGCAACCTGTACACTCTACTAACCTTGCATACATATATACAATGACTTTTATTTTTAGATCCATGTTTTTCATGGATCAGACTTTCATGTTATAGACTTTTATTTATATTAAGATAAGCCCTCAAGATTCTGAGTGTAATTATGTAGATTCATATATACAAAGTTTATATATATATATATATATATATATATATATATATATTGTTATATATACTCTACATGTGGGTGTCGTTTGTATTCAAATATTTTTTAACGTTTGTGTAGTTGTTAGTTTTATCAAACGTAAATTGTGTCGTTCGGAAGCGTCTGGTAGCCTGCGTGCCTTACCTGTCCCTTCTCGCACTGTTAGTAATTCCGGGTAGGCGCCAAATTGTTTTTCTTGAAAACAATTAAAAGTTTTTATTTGTATAATATGGTGATTTGTTATCGAAAATTCGAATAGTTCGCCGTCTGGCTTGTAACTGATTCTCGTGTGAGTGGGGGAACACGTGTTGCCAACTTGAATTAATGTTGGTTATGTCGACCCACTGCTAGTAAACAAAACATACATGGTATTTTCTACAAATAAATACTGGACAGTTTGTTATCAGTACTCACTTTTTTATTTGGCTTTTGCTTGTTAATTATTGTTAACGCTTCATAAAAATAATAACTGTTATAATAAATTTTAGCCTCGGCAATATAATCTCTCGCTCTGCGGAGCGCTAGGTTGGCAGTGAAATGTTTACAATTGACTCTGGTTATTATTTTACAAAATAAATCTGCTAATTGGGTTCTTTTAAGTACGAAACATAGGTTTACATAACAAGATAACAAAATTAGAACATATCATTAAAAGTTTGTGATCATTAAAATTATACAAGGTTTGCTATAAATTAAATATTGTGGTGTTGAAGTGTGACAGTGTCGTTGTGTAACATAGGTTATCGTGTGTTCATTCAATGTTTACAAAGTTATTTCTTTATTTTATTAATCCTTGAAAATATTCAGTGATAGTGAGAGTTTTATTTTATAGTTAGAATTTTTGAAAGAGAATTTGTTTTATAATATTCAAATAAATTCAGCAATACTCAACGTTTGTAGATATGATGGGTATTGTCAGTCATCCATGTAAAGTAATGGGCCGATGTAGATTCTTCCTACTTCTGATCTTGGGCTCAAAAATTGGTTGTCATCTTCTTCAAGTTGAATTACAGATATTTTCCGGTCATCTGGATTAATTCCTAGCTGGTCCTTGGTGTAAATTAGTTGTAATGGCCTCTCATCTGTTGTACTGCTACTCCTTCTCAAAATTGTGTGCACTTATACTGTTTTTCTATTGAAAATTTGGGCCCTTCACAGTGTGGCGTCTCTCCAGTTTAGCGTCACTACATCAAGTATTGTTCCTAACTGAAATTAGTCAATATTCGGTTGTTGTCATGGTTACTCAAGGTTTTTGACTGGCTGAAATTGGCTAAAGAGTATTGTTAGGGTATTTGAATTTTTATTTAAACTGGTTACAGATCTTCTAAATGTAATTAATCTTCAGTACTCCCTTTTTAGTAGTAAATATTATCACCACTGTTCATATTTTGGCTCAAGGATTAATTTGACATCCAATATCATAGTGTTCACTTAGGTATCAACATTTTGACAGTTTTGTGAATTTTATTTAATTATACTGTTTTCTCAATTTACATTATTATCATAATATTTCTGCCTTAACATGATTGTCTATTTGTATTTCATAGTTTATGTGGTTTAGTCTTCCTAATGTCAGTGTTTAATTCTATAAATTGAAGTTTTTTGTAGTTGACAGTTGGGAATTTGCATAGGCTTAAACAGCAATTGACTATTTTTCTTTAATTACTGCTATTACATTTTATTCTCCTTGTAATGGGTCCTTATTGTTTGAATACAAGATTCTGTTCATTTGTTCAATGTTTAAGTCGGTTCTTGTAATCGTGTGTAATTTTATTGTTTCCCTATATTAATTTGTCTATTGTGATAACTCATTTTTAGTGTCATTGTTTTTGAATGTATGGTTTGTTTCTTGTTTAATAGTTTCTGTTGGTTTTAAAATCTTATTTCTTACAACATATAACATAACATCTAATGGTTTTAACAATTCCAATAGCTATAATTCTTATCATTTAAACATAATTATTGGAACATAAATCTTAGTCATTAAAACATAATTCTTATTCATTTAAACATAATTATTTGAAACATATTATCCACTCATACTCTTCATCTCCCCATACTCTTTGATGAATTATAATTATTACTTGACATAAAAAATAAAGACATAAACATGAATTAATTATATTAATACAATGGTATATTGTTATGACTAACTCTAAATGACATTAAGCCATAACTGGATCTTCAACAACTGTTTACTATCTAATATTAATATCTTTTTTTTTCATTATTATCAGTTTGTCATGAAAAATATTCTTTAATGTATCATTTTAAATTAATGATATTGGATTCTTATTTCTGTGAATAAAATCATATATTTTGGTGTATTAACACACTGATAATCATTCGTTCTTGAATACATGAGCAGCAATACTAATTAACAAATTATTACCTAACATTAAGATTTGCAAACTAAAATATGACAAGTAGTAAGTACTACTATTATCTAAAACCTACTTATTACCTAGTCTGTTACACTTTGTTTCATTTTGTTATTAATACACTTGTGTTCACTGGATAATTGCTATTAAGTGCCACAGTCCTTTCTGTGATTAGCCATTATCAGCTTTCACTTATTTTTTACCACTCACTGATGGTTTTTGATCACTCTTAAATCTTTAGTGTTTTTTCACTGATTAATTGGTGTCTATCCCTACCAATAGGGTTCTATTTAATTTGGGTTTTCACACTATCACTTTGCACTTCATATGTTTAATTTAAGTGTTACTAGTGGGTATTACCTAACTTTAAATTCTCTTTCTCACTTTACTATGTTCACTATTTCTCTAACTCTCTACCTCTCACTTTACAAGTTCATGTCATTTTATTGTATCACTAATATGTTAGTATCGTGCTAATGTGATTTGTCTTAGTTTACTCTATTTGTTTGGGGTTATTGTGCCCCTTTATATCTTAAGTGCTTACTGATTAGTATCTCTAACTTGTCTGTCCTTACAATTATTAATATTATATACAATTTTCATTAGTGATTCTATTTCTTTGGTTTCATACAAGTTTGGTGTTCCTTCTTAGTTCACTTTCTTTTGTCATACATTATACGTCACGTCCTTAGTGTTGTGGCTGATTGTATCACTACACTTATATGTTAATTGTCTTTTAGTCACTTTTCTTCTTATTTACACTTATGTTGGTGCGGTGGCTATTTCTAGTCCATTTGCAGTTGTCACTATTAGGTTATTCTTGGTCCTTTGGGGCTAGTTCTACTCTCTCACTTACCATCTATTGGGCTATTCGGGTTAAATCGTCTTATTTCTGTATTCACCATTTTGGTTTGTTTGTTTGTTACTACTTTATTAATATAAGTTACTGTTCTGACTACCTTGATATGTCTGATCGTTTTATTATTCTGATTCACCCATTTTTCTATTCTAATTCACCCCTTTTTATTCTAGTGTTAATGACTAAATAATATATCTGGTCATGTCTTCTTCATTATAGTTAGGTGAAGATATGTACCATTACATATTGCCCTGCCACTAAAATTGATTATTTCAACAAATATCGTTTAGTTTTTTGATTGGAATTATCAATCATGATTTCATTTTACTTCTCAATCACTGGTTATTTTAGAGCAATAGGTTCTTTTTATTTTTGAGTGTCAATATTCTTCTTGATCTTCGTATCGTATTTTATGTTAATGTTCTTATCCCTTTGATATCTAATTCCCTAACATTTTTCCCTATCATTATATTGAATCGGATCGGAGGGGTACTTTTGACTCCATTGCTCCGCCGTAAAATACACATTTGATTGCTGGACTTATCTACAGTCAATCATTATAAAATTATACAAGTAGTCTTAGTGCGACTATTAAATAAATATCATTTGTAGGATTCTTCACATTATTATTATTTAGTTTATACAATACATTATTTCAATTTATATTTTTTTCTTTTATTCACACTGTCTAGCTCTTCATGATTCGATATTATTAGTGGGTATGGTACACATGATCTTTTTATTATTATTTGTTTTGTTTATTTTTTCTTACTATTTAACACTAGTTATTTCTTGGATTTCGTTGTCCATGATGTGTCCGTTACTTAACTAAATATCACTATAATATTGACGACTCGGAACACTAAGTTTTTTATAAGTAAAAACGTAAAGTTTTACCTTACAGCCTAAACCGGCTTTCACCTATAGAAGGCTTCATCAGAGGCTGTCGTTAGTAGCGCTGCTCGTCTTGTTGTTGGCGACGAGATAGTGTTTCGAAAGATTGAAGCTGTGTGTGTGTGGTGAGATGTGTTCCAATAATGCGTGCGATTTGAATTGTGTCTGTTCGTTTAGGATGTCGTTTTTATTTGTTTTTGTGTGTTTGTATATTTCTAATTGTTCTAGAGTGTCTAGTTTTCGGCCTTTTGTGTGTACGTGTAGTATGTTCAAGTTATTGTCGATGTTTTTATATGTGTGGTTTGCTTCAATGAGGTGGTTTGCGAAGGTAGATTCTGTAGTATTGTGGAGTGCTTTTGTGTGTTCTATGTATCTCTGTTTGAAGCTACGTCCTGTCTGGCCTATGTAGAATTTACTGCAATTTGAACAATTTAGTTTATATACACCGGGTAGATCGAATTTGTTTTGTGCTTTGGGCATGCGTTTTGATAGTGTGTGTTCTGTTTTGTTAGTAGTTTTGTAAGCGATTCTGTATCCTGCTTTTTTGAATTTGTGGGCAATTTTTTCTGTTTGTTTGTTGATGTATGTTAGTGTTATGAATTTGTTGTTTTCTGTCTTTGTCTGTTGTTTGTTTTGTGTAGGAGTTTACTGACTATTGTTCTGTCATAACCGTTAGATTCTGCTAGATATTTTATCGTGTTTAGTTCGTCTTTATAGTCTATTTCATCTAAGGGGATGTTGTTAAGTCTATGTATCATGGTTCTAAAAGCAGCTAGTTTGTGTTGTATTGGGTGATTGGAGGTGTTGTGTATTAGTGTGTCAGTTGTAGTTGGTTTTCTGTAAATACTGAATTTGTGCCTGTGTTGTAGTTTTGTGATGGAGAGGTCTAAGAAGTTTATGGTATTGTTGTGTTTGTATTCGGCAGTGAAGGTTATGTTTTTATGTATTTTGTTTATGTGCGTTAGTAACTGTTCACATTGTCTTTTGTTTCTCCTGTATAGTATTAGAATGTCATCAACGTATCTGTGCCAATATAGTATTTTATGTGAGTGTCTGTCATTGTTTGTGAGTATTTTTGTTTTTTCTAAGTGTTGGAGGAAGACTTCTGCTAGAATGCTGGATATGGGGGAGCCCATGGGTAGGCCATCGTTCTGTGTGTAGTATTTATTGTTATAAGTAAAGTAGTTTTGTTTTGTGATAATGTTAAGAGTTTCTGTTATTTCATTGATAAGTTCGTCTGGTGTGTTGTTCTGTTTGAGTTTGTTTTGTAGGATGGTGATTGTTTCAGAGATGGGGATGTTTGTGTACAGGTTTTTAATGTCAAAGGAGGCTAATGTGGCGTTATGGGGGATGTGTATGTCTTTTATTTTTGTTACTAGGTCAGTGTTGTTTTTTACTGCAATGTTGTTGTCTAATAATTTTGTCTAGATATTTTGCCAGTTTGTGTGCAGGGGCATTACAGTAGTTGATAATGGGGCGGATCGGAATGTCTTCTTTATGGATTTTGGGAAGCGCTTGGAGTGTAGGTGCTGATGGTTGGATTTGTTTCATGTAGGGCTTTTGTTTATGTGTCATAATGTGTTTGGCTTTGTTGACTATTTGTTTTACTGAGTTTTGGTATCTGTCGGTGGGGTCGTGTTTTAGTTCTGTGATGTTGTTCTGTTCTATGAAGTCTTGTACTTTTTTGTGTAGGTTGTCTGTGGGGATAATTACAGTCGTGTTGCCTTTGTCAGCTTTTACAAATGTGATGTTGTGTTTGTGTGCCTTTTCCCTCAGTTTGATGGCTGTGTGTATTTCTGAGTTGTGGTTGTTGTTGTCTGGTGTCTTATGTACTCCTATTGTGTTGTTTATATTATGTCTTAATGTGTCTTGATGTTCTGGTGCTGTGTTTTGTATATTTGTTTCTGTGTCAATTATGAGCTTTGTTAGTGTTTGGTTGTTATGTTTGTAATGTATGTTATGTTTTAGGCCTTTATCAAGGAGTGTTTGTTCGTTTTTTGTGAGTGTGACGTTCGTGAGGTTTACTGTACGTGGGTAGAATTTGTGCGAGGGAATTATATCTGTTTTGATTGGTGTCAGGTTTTTTATTTTTCTGTCGTGTTTTGTCTGTATGTTATGTATTTGTTTTTTTGTCCATTCATTTGTGTGATGTATTAGTTCAGTCATGTAATTGTGTCCGTATGTGTTGGCGATCTGTAGGTGTAGTGTTAATGCTTTGCGATTAAGGGTGTCTTTTTTCTTATATAGTTGTTTAATTGATTCTTTTATGTATGTTCTTTGTGCGATGTTTTGTGTTATTCAGGCGGCCTGGTTGTTATGTTTAATTTTGATTTGGGCATATTTAGGTGTTAGTGAATTGTTTATGCATGTTTTGTTGAAATTTATGTGAGCTACAATCTTTCTAACCTTCAAAGTTGTGAACTTGTACGCTTGGACGTTGGCTCGTCTTGCTGAGTTAAATTCTTGGATTTCGTTGTCCATGACGTGTCCGTTACTTAACTAAATATCACTATAATATTGACGACTCGGAACACTAAGTTTTTTATAAGTAAAAACGTAAAGTTTTACCTTACAGCCTAAACCGGCTTTCACCTATAGAAGGCTTCATCAGAGGCTGTCGTTAGTAGCGCTGCTCGTCTTGTTGTTGGCGATGAGATAGTGTTTCGATAGATTGAAGCTGTGTGTGTGTGGTGAGATGTGTTCGAATAATGCGTGCGATTTGAATTGTGTCTGTTCGTTTAGGATGTCGTTTTTATTTGTTTTTGTGTGTTTGTATATTTCTAATTGTTCTAGAGTGTCTAGTTTTCGGCCTTTTGTGTGTACGTGTAGTATGTTCAAGTTATTGTCGATGTTTTTATATGTGTGGTTTGCTTCAATGAGGTGGTTTGCGAAGGTAGATTCTGTAGTGTTGTGGAGTGCTTTTGTGTGTTCAATGTATCTCTGTTTGAAGCAACGTCCTGTCTGGCCTATGTAGAATTTACTGCAATTTGAACAATTTAGTTTATATACACCGGGTAGATCGAATTTGTTTTGTGCTTTGGGCATGCGTTTTGATAGTGTGTGTTCTGTTTTGTTAGTAGTTTTGTAAGCGATTCTGTATCCTGCTTTTTTGAATTTGTGGGCAATTTTTTCTGTTTGTTTGTTGATGTATGTTAGTGTTATGAATTTGTTGTTTTCTGTCTTTGTCTGTTGTTTGTTTTGTGTTTTGTGTAGGAGTTTACTGACTATTGTTCTGTCATAACCGTTAGATTCTGCTAGATATTTTATCGTGTTTAGTTCGTCTTTATAGTCTATTTCATCTAAGGGGATGTTGTTAAGTCTAGTTTGTGTTGTATTGGGTGATTGGAGGTGTTGTGTATTAGTGTGTCAGTTGTAGTTGGTTTTCTGTATATACTGAATTTGTGCCTGTGTTGTAGTTTTGTGATGGAGAGGTCTAAGAAGTTTATGGTATTGTTGTGTTCGTATTCGGCAGTGAAGGTTATGTTTTTATGTATTTTGTTTATGTGCGTTAGTAACTGTTCACATTGTCTTTTGTTTCCCGTGTATATTATTAGAATGTCATCAACATATCTGTGCCAATATAGTATTTTATGTGAGTGTCTGTCATTGTTTGTGAGTATTTTTGTTTTTTCTAAGTGTTGGAGGAAGACTTCTGCTAGAATGCTGGATATGGGGGAGCCCATGGGTAGGCCATCGTTCTGTGTGTAGTATTTATTGTTATAAGTAAAGTAGTTTTGTTTTGTGATAATGTTCAGAGTTTCTGTTATTTCATTGATAAGTTCGTCTGGTGTGTTGTTCTGTTTGAGTTTGTTTTGTAGGATAGTGATTGTTTCAGAGATGGGGATGTTTGTGTACAGGTTTTTAATGTCAAAGGAGGCTAATGTGGCGTTATGGGGGATGTGTATGTCTTTTATTTTTGTTACTAGGTCAGTGTTGTTTTTTACTGCAATGTTGTTGTCTATTTGTGTGTGTTGTCTAATAATTTTGTCTAGATGTTTTGCCAGTTTGTGTGCAGGGGCATTACGGTAGTTGATAATGGGGCGGATCGGAATGTCTTCTTAAATGGATTTTGGGAAGCGCTTGGAGTGTAGGTGCTGATGGTCGGATTTGTTTCATGTAGGGCTTTTGTTTATGTGTCATAATGTGTTTGGCTTTGTTGACTATTTGTTTTACTGAGTTTTGGTATCTGTCGGTGGGGTCGTGTTTTAGTTCTGTGATGTTGTTCTGTTCTATGAAGTCTTGTACTTTTTTGTGTAGGTTGTCTGTGGGGATAATTACAGTCGTGTTGCCTTTGTCAGCTTTTACAAATGTGATGTTGTGTTTGTGTGCCTTTTCCCTCAGTTTGATGGCTGTGTGTATTTCTGAGTTGTGGTTGTTTGAAACTCTACGATTTAATTACAAATTAATAATTATATCTCTTACCTTAGGGTTTCTATTCCAAAAGGGTCGTTCAGACGAAACTGCTGCAAAAAGGATTACTTGGATTTGATATGTTCAATAATTACGTTAACACATGTGATACTGTCTAAAACACATACTTATTTTTATTTATCAAAAATTCGCCTTTCTTTTATGTTATTACAATCTTTCAACGATAGTACAACTGGTTGAAATTATTTCTTATCTCTATTGAGTTTTATTTTGGTTAATATTATAAGTGATATTGTTAAATAATTAAAACATTGAAAATGAACCAGTGGATAACCTCTATCTTAGCACACGCACACTCATTCTGTTACATTGATCTTTAAATAAACTCCGCCCCTGAGAGAACTCTATCGTACAAAGTATTGGTGTTATATATTTTCCTTTTATAACGAATAATCACCAGTTAGTTGGCATTGGTTTTAATATGCATATTGAATGTTTCTAGTTACCCATACGCAGCGTACTCCTAGGGTTAGTTGCGCGAACTGGTGTTGAATACTTGCTTCGATCTCACGCACTCCGGTACTCGTTTAACACGTTTACTGTTTGTGGTTAAAAGCCCTTACTGTTTTATACATTAAGGTTCCACATTATACATTATGATTAAGTCGGCCGAATTAATTTTATTCGCACTAATTTTTTGCAGACTGGCCGCGCGGAACTGTTTTTGAGTTGTTTAAATAGATAGGCCCAATTAATCTAGGCCTATCTTATGCCCGAGGCCACTGGTTTTAATTTACGCACTTTACTGTCTGATGCTGGCTGTCTGTTGTGCACTCTCTAATGACACACAGCAGACTGTAGACTGTCACAAGGCTGCTGCTATGTGATTGCGCAATGCGTCTGGCAATTGTTTTGACTGACTGTGTGTATGTTGCATTGCTGTACTGGAGGCTCCTTACAGGTGAAGTCTGGCAACTTGGAAAGTGCTTAAAATGATGATTTGAATTAATATGAAATTAAACTGGGGTGGCTCACAAATCCGTACCGTCACAATACCCCCCCAATAAGAGATTGAAGGCCGAAGCGTTCAAACTCTTATTGCCTAAACCTAAGAGGATCAGTGAGGATATGGCGCCGCAACCCCCCTGAACACTACTAAATCATGGGTTCTTACCCCCCTAGTCTGGCGACTGTGACAGCACCCATCCGATCTTACTGGACTTCTCTGTTCGAGATCCCAACACCGAAAAATCGAACAGATACCCGACCCAGTATCGCCTGACTTTTAAAACATTCAATAAAAAAATCAACAAACGGCCTTCCATCACTCCATATCCCACATCTGATTTGTTTCCTCTTGGCCGTACTGGTTCATTGACAACGTACTGGCTCATTTTATATTATAGACCCTAAAGAATAATATTAGTAAAACAATATTGGTTTACAATAATACACATAAATTCCAGTTAAATTGAATAATATTCCCCATACAATGTTGCCCTCCAAAATAATACACAGATCATACAAGGTATCCCTTAACTACTATATATATAGAACAAAATATTCCTAACATATGTTTATATGTAAAGTTTATATGAACAGTAATATACCCAAACACTATCTTGGCTTGGACGTTCTTTTTTTTTTTTTTTTTTTATAAATATTTTAATCATTGTTTTCATCAATCACTGTTTAATCTACCGTTACCTTTGAAATTTAGTCCAAAAATAAATTTAACTTTATTATTAAAAATCATCTTTTCAATCAATTTAATTACTAAATTAGTTTAATTGTATTTAATTTACTTTAATTAATTCAATTAATCTCCAAAGTTACAGTAATTGCCTCATTATTATTTGGTCTGTAAAAAAAAATTTAATTTCAATTCTTTTCTATCACAATAAGGTTTTACTCAAGATACTGATTCAGCAACCTACAACATTCTTTGTTATTGTCACCAAGCATGACTACAGACATTAGTCTCAACATACCACACCTGTTTATATAAACACAGTTGTGTGCCAGACTTGTTTTCATAAACAACAGTTATAAACATTCTCAGTTTCAGCATTCATGGTTACATCATATACTAACAGATATACTTCCTTCGAATTTTTAGTTTCTGTAAATCTTTTAATGTTAACATATTTATCAAAATCTATTTATCAAAATCTATTTGTTGCAATTCGAACCAAATATAATTTTAATTCAACTTTCAATTATTATTTCTCTTTTAATTACAATTTCTATTTAATACTATTATCTCAATACCATTATTATTATTATTATTATTATTACAACACTCTTTTCACACCTGTAAGCATTTTATTCTATCTGACTGGTATAATGAACTTTATACTTACAATACATTATCCACCTATTGACATGAATACAAAATACACACCACACGCACACCAATATCTCCACGTAACCTCTGAAACATTTAACAACAATGTTATTTCATACAAACAATTTAACCTTTTATAATACATACAATTAATTTCACTACACATGTATTTACAATTCTTCAACAATAATTATTCATTTGTGTCACACTTCAATATCAAAAATCAGCTAGGTCATTATCATATATTGACATATTTAAATTGTTCGTTTATGAATTTCAACCTCCATCGTCAAAAATTAATCGGGGTTTCAAATAACAATTTTGAATTTTATTTACATTCCGTATACGGTTATCTTGTGTTTTGTAACCATACAATTTCTGTTTATTCATTTTACCATAATAATCATATACTAAGTCAACATTGAGTACATCGGTTAAGTCTCCATCATTAATGTTCATTATCAAGTCAGTTATCTTTTCTTCATAAAGTAAATTATTATTGTTTGAACATGTATCATCAAAACAATCTTCACTCTCTATTTTAACAGGTAAGAACTTCAAGTTATTTAACATCTCTTTCAACTCATTATAGTCTCTCTTTACTTTATATAATTCTGTCTCTCTTTCACTACACCATTCTATATTTAAACTTCTCTCATCATAATGCCATATCACACTCTCTCTCTCATTCCATGCAGAGGGTACAAAATTATTCAACAAAAATAAACAACTCAAATCTCTCACTAATAAGGGTCTCTTGCCCAAAAATAACACTTTTGAACACTCTGGTTCATCACAAATAAGGGGAAAACTTACCCTCTGCTCTACATATTCATCTACTCTTTCTTTCCATTCTTTTTCTAATTCAACAACACTAATTATTACTTCATTACAACTTATCATTTTCTCACTCTCACTTACTGTTTCACTACCTATTTTCAACGTATCACTTTCTGATACCGCCCTTTCAATCACATTACCATTTTCAATATCATTGTTAACATTTGTTAATTTCTTACTTTTAATCTGTTCTGCTACTGACTCTACTATTTGTTCTTTCAATGTATTGAAACATTCATTCGTCTCATTTAAACGTTTATTAATATTGTCTTTCATATCATGTAAACGCTTATCAAATTTTTGGTCAATATTATTTATTAACTCATGGAACTTAACATCACTTACATCAAAACGACTATTCATAATATCAAATTTACTATTCTGTTCGTCGAATTTAATATTAATATCCCCTCTTAGTTCACTGAAATTACTATACATCATATTATACAATCGTGTTAACATATTGTCCTCATCGGACTTCTTATTTTGATTTGCTACAATAGGTGTTGAATGAATTGCAACTTCATTCATGATTTTCGATTCGTCTACATTACTTTCACTCGTTAACAGCGACTCTGTTTGAATACCTGAATCGCCTTTATTGGCCGACTCAGTTGACGTGTTTTCATACATCGATTTATTTTCGGCCTCACTGCCGACGACTACATCAATTTCATTTATTTTCTCCATTATGAAATTAATTTATTTAACCACGCCCTCACTTCCAAATAACCCGTTCTGCAGCTTAATTAGGTCTGGCGAATATAACCACGAATTATATTCGCAGTCCCTGTTCGGGCGCCAGTGAAACTCTAAGAATTAATTACAAATTAATTAAATTATATTTATCTCTTACCTTAGGGTTTCTATTCCAAAAGGGTCGTTCAGACGAAACTGCTGCAAAAAGGATTACTTGGATTTGATATGTTCAATAATTACGTTAACACATGTGATACTGTCTAAAACACATACTTATTTTTATTTATCAAAAATTCGCCTTTCTTTTATGTTATTACAATCTTTCAACGATAGTACAACTGGTTGAAATTATTTCTTATCTCTATTGAGTTTTATTTTGGTTAATATTATAAGTGATATTGTTAAATAATTAAAACATTGAAAATGAACCAGTGGATAACCTCTATCTTAGCACACGCACACTCATTCTGTTACATTGATCTTTAAATAAACTCCGCCCCTGAGAGAACCCTATCGTACAAAGTATTGGTGTTATATATTTTCCTTTTATAACGAATAACCACCAGTTAGTTGGCTTTGGTTTTAATATGCATATTGAATGTTTCTAGTTACCCATACGCAGCGTACTCCTAGGGTTAGTTGCGCGAACTGGTGTTGAATACTTGCTTCGATCTCACGCACTCCGGTACTCGTTTAACACGTTTACTGTTTGTGGTTAAAAGCCCTTACTGTTTTATACATTAAGGTTCCACATTATACATTATGATTAAGTCGGCCGAATTAATTTTATTCGCACTAATTTTTTGCAGACTGGCCGCGCGGAACTGTTTTTGAGTTGCTTAAATAGATAGGCCCAATTAATCTAGGCCTATCTTATGCCCGAGGCCACTGGTTTTAATTTACGCACTTTACTGTCTGATGCTGGCTGTCTGTTGTGCACTCTCTAATGACACACAGCAGACTGTAGACTGTCACAAGGCTGCTGCTATGTGATTGCGCAATGCGTCTGGCAATTGTTTTGACTGACTGTGTGTATGTTGCATTGCTGTACTGGAGGCTCCTTACAGGTGAAGTCTGGCAACTTGGAAAGTGCTTAAAATGATGATTTGAATTAATATGAAATTAAACTGGGGTGGCTCACAAATCCGTACCGTCACATGTTGTTGTCTGGTGTCTTATGTACTCCTATTGTGTTGTTTATATTATGTCTTAATGTGTCTTGATGTTCTGGTGCTGTGTTTTGTATATTTGTTTCTGTGTCAATTATGAGCTTTGTTAGTGTTTGGTTGTTATGTTTGTAATGTATGTTATGTTTTAGGCCTTTATCAAGGAGTGTTTGTTCGTTTTTTGTGAGTGTGACGTTCGTGAGGTTTACTGTACGTGGGTAGAATTTGTGCGAGGGAATTATATCTGTTTTGATTGGTGTCAGGTTTTTTATTTTTCTGTCGTGTTTTGTCTGTATGTTATGTATTTGTTTTTTTGTCCATTCATTTGTGTGATGTATTAGTTCAGTCATGTAATTGTGTCCGTATGTGTTGGCGATCTGTAGGTGTAGTGTTAATGCTTTGCGATTAAGGGCGTCTTTTTTCTTATATAGTTGTTTAATTGATTCTTTTATGTATGTTCTTTGTGCGATGTTTTGTGTTATTCGGGCGGCCTGGTTGTTATGTTTAATTTTGATTTGGGCATATTTAGGTGTTAGTGAATTGTTTATGCATGTTTTGTTAAAATTTATGTGAGCTACAATCTTTCTAACCTTCAAAGTTGTGAACTTGTACGCTTGGACGTTGGCTCGTCTTGCCGAGTTAAATTCTTGGATTTCGTTGTCCATGACGTGTCCGTTACTTAACTAAATATCACTATAATATTGACGACTCGGAACACAAAGTAAAAACGTAAAGTTTTACCTTACAGCCTAAACCGGCTTTCACCTATAGAAGGCTTCATCAGAGGCTGTCGTTAGTAGCGCTGCTCGTCTTGTTGTTGGCGACGAGATAGTGTTTCGAAAGATTGAAGCTGTGTGTGTGTGGTGAGATGTGTTCGAATAATGCGTGCGATTTGAATTGTGTCTGTTCGTTTAGGATGTCGCTTTTATTTGTTTTTGTGTGTTTGTATATTTCTAATTGTTCTAGAGTGTCTAGTTTTCGGCCTTTTGTGTGTACGTATAGTATGTTCAAGTTATTGTCGATGTTTTTATATGTGTGGTTTGCTTCAATGAGGTGGTTTGCGAAGGTAGATTCTGTAGTGTTGTGGAGTGCTTTTGTGTGTTCAATGTATCTCTGTTTGAAGCAACGTCCTGTCTGGCCTATGTAGAATTTACTGCAATTTGAACAATTTAGTTTATATACACCGTTTAGATCGAATTTGTTTTGTGCTTTGGGCATGCGTTTTGATAGTGTGTGTTCTGTTTTGTTAGTAGTTTTGTAAGCAATTCTGTATCCTGCTTTTTTGAATTTGTGGGCAATTTTTTCTGTTTGTTTGTTGATGTATGTTAGTGTTATGAATTTGTTGTTTTCTGTCTTTGTCTGTTGTTTGTTTTGTGTTTTGTGTAGGAGTTTACTGACTATTGTTCTGTCATAACCGTTAGATTCTGCTAGATATTTTATCGTGTTTAGTTCGTCTTTATAGTCTATTTCATCTAAGGGGATGTTGTTAAGTCTAGTTTGTGTTGTATTGGGTGATTGGAGGTGTTGTGTATTAGTGTGTCAGTTGTAGTTGGTTTTCTGTATATACTGAATTTGTGCCTGTGTTCTAGTTTTGTGATGGAGAGGTCTAAGACGTTTATGGTATTGTTGTGTTCGTATTCGGCAGTGAAGGTTATGTTTTTATGTATTTTGTTTATGTGCGTTAGTAACTGTTCACATTGTCTTTTGTTTCCCGTGTATAGTATTAGAATGTCATCAACATATCTGTGCCAATATAGTATTTTATGTGTGTGTCTGTCATTGTTTGTGAGTATTTTTGTTTTTTCTAAGTGTTGGAGGAAGACTTCTGCTAGAATGCTGGATATGGGGGAGCCCATGGGTAGGCCATCGTTCTGTGTGTAGTATTTATTGTTATAAGTAAAGTAGTTTTGTTTTGTGATAATGTTCAGAGTTTCTGTTATTTCATTGATAAGTTCGTCTGGTGTGTTGTTCTGTTTGAGTTTGTTTTGTAGGATAGTGATCATGTAGGGCTTTTGTTTATGTGTCATAATGTGTTTGGCTTTGTTGACTATTTGTTTTACTGAGTTTTGGTATCTGTCGGTGGGGTCGTGTTTTAGTTCTGTGATGTTGTTCTGTTCTATGAAGTCTTGTACTTTTTTGTGTAGGTTGTCTGTGGGGATAATTACAGTCGTGTTGCCTTTGTCAGCTTTTACAAATGTGATGTTGTGTTTGTGTGCCTTTTCCCTCAGTTTGATGGCTGTGTGTATTTCTGAGTTGTGGTTGTTGTTGTCTGGTGTCTTATGTACTCCTATTGTGTTGTTTATATTATGTCTTAATGTGTCTTGATGTTCTGGTGCTGTGTTTTGTATATTTGTTTCTGTGTCAATTATGAGCTTTGTTAGTGTTTGGTTGTTATGTTTGTAATGTATGTTATGTTTTAGACCTTTATCAAGGAGTGTTTGTTCGTTTTTTGTGAGTGTGACGTTCGTGAGGTTTACTGTACGTGGGTAGAATTTGTGCGAGGGAATTATGTCTGTTTTGATTGGTGTCAGGTTTTTTATTTTTCTGTCGTGTTTTGTCTGTATGTTATGTATTTGTTTTTTTGTCCATTCATTTGTGTGATGTATTAGTTCAGTCATGTAATTGTGTCCGTATGTGTTGGCGATCTGTAGGTGTAGTGTTAATGCTTTGCGATTAAGGGCGTCTTTTTTCTTATATAGTTGTTTAATTGATTCTTTTATGTATGTTCTTTGTGCGATGTTTTGTGTTATTCGGGCGGCCTGGTTGTTATGTTTAATTTTGATTTGGGCATATTTAGGTGTTAGTGAATTGTTTATGCATGTTTTGTTGAAATTTATGTGAGCTACAATCTTTCTAACCTTCAAAGTTGTGATCTTGTACGCTTGGACGTTGGCTCGTCTTGCTGAGTTAAATTCTTGGATTTTGTTGTCCATGACGTGTCCATTACGTAACTAAATATCACTATAATATTGACGACTCGGAACACTAAGTTTTTTATAAGTAAAAACGTAAAGTTTTACCTTACAGCCTAAACCGGCTTTCACCTATAGAAGGCTTCATCAGAGGCTGTCGTTACTAGCGCTGCTCGTCTTGTTGTTGGCGACGAGATAGTGTTTCGAAAGATTGAAGCTGTGTGTGTGTGGTGAGATGTGTTCGAATAATGCGTGCGATTTGAATTGTGTCTGTTCGTTTAGGATGTCGTTTTTATTTGTTTTTGTGTGTTTGTATATTTCTAATTGTTCTAGAGTGTCTAGTTTTCGGCCTTTTGTGTGTACGTGTAGTATGTTCAAGTTATTGTCGATGTTTTTATATGTGTGGTTTGCTTCAATGACGTGGTTTGCGAAGGTAGATTCTGTAGTGTTGTGGAGTGCTTTTGTGTGTTCTATGTATCTCTGTTTGAAGCTACGTCCTGTCTGGCCTATGTAGAATTTACTGCAATTTGAACAATTTAGTTTATATACACCGGGTAGATCGAATTTGTTTTGTGCTTTGGGCATGCGTTTTGATAGTGTGTGTTCTGTTTTGTTAGTAGTTTTGTAAGCGATTCTGTATCCTGCTTTTTTGAATTTGTGGGCAATTTTTTCTGTTTGTTTGTTGATGTATGTTAGTGTTATGAATTTGTTGTTTTCTGTCTTTGTCTGTTGTTTGTTTTGTGTTTTGTGTAGGAGTTTACTGACTATTGTTCTGTCATAACCGTTAGATTCTGCTAGATATTTTATCGTGTTTAGTTCGTCTTTATAGTCTATTTCATCTAAGGGGATGTTGTTAAGTCTAGTTTGTGTTGTATTGGGTGATTGGAGGTGTTGTGTATTAGTGTGTCAGTTGTAGTTGGTTTTCTGTATATACTGAATTTGTGCCTGTGTTCTAGTTTTGTGATGGAGAGGTCTAAGAAGTTTATGGTATTGTTGTGTTCGTATTCGGCAGTGAAGGTTATGTTTTTATGTATTTTGTTTATGTGCGTTAGTAACTGTTCACATTGTCTTTTGTTTCCCGTGTATAGTATTAGAATGTCATCAACATATCTGTGCCAATATAGTATTTTATGTGAGTGTCTGTCATTGTTTGTGAGTATTTTTGTTTTTTCTAAGTGTTGGAGGAAGACTTCTGCTAGAATGCTGGATATGGGGGAGCCCATGGGTAGGCCATCGTTCTGTGTGTAGTATTTATTGTTATAAGTAAAGTAGTTTTGTTTTGTGATAATGTTCAGAGTTTCTGTTATTTCATTGATAAGTTCGTCTGGTGTGTTGTTCTGTTTGAGTTTGTTTTGTAGGATGGTGATTGTTTCAGAGATGGGGATGTTTGTGTACAGGTTTTTAATGTCAAAGGAGGCTAATGTGGCGTTATGGGGGATGTGTATGTCTTTTATTTTTGTTACTAGGTCAGTGTTGTTTTTTACTGCAATGTTGTTGTCTATTTGTGTGTGTTGTCTAATAATTTTGTCTAGATATTTTGCCAGTTTGTGTGCAGGGGCATTACGGTAGTTGATAATGGGGCGGATCGGAATGTCTTCTTTATGGATTTTGGGAAGCGCTTGGAGTGTAGGTGCTGATGGTCGGATTTGTTTCATGTAGGGCTTTTGTTTATGTGTCATAATGTGTTTGGCTTTGTTGACTATTTGTTTTACTGAGTTTTGGTATCTGTCGGTGGGGTCGTGTTTTAGTTCTGTGATGTTGTTCTGTTCTATGAAGTCTTGTACTTTTTTGTGTAGGTTGTCTGTGGGGATAATTACAGTCGTGTTGCCTTTGTCAGCTTTTACAAATGTGATGTTGTGTTTGTGTGCCTTTTCCCTCAGTTTGATGGCTGTGTGTATTTCTGAGTTGTGGTTGTTGTTGTCTTGTGTCTTATGTACTCCTATTGTGTTGTTTATATTATGTCTTAATGTGTCTTGATGTTCTGGTGCTGTGTTTTGTATATTTGTTTCTGTGTCAATTATGAGCTTTGTTAGTGTTTGGTTGTTATGTTTGTAATGTATGTTATGTTTTAGGCCTTTATCAAGGAGTGTTTGTTCGTTTTTTGTGAGTGTGACGTTCGTGAGGTTTACTGTACGTGGGTAGAATTTGTGCGAGGGAATTATATCTGTTTTGATTGGTGTCAGGTTTTTTATTTTTCTGTCGTGTTTTGTCTGTATGTTATGTATTTGTTTTTTTGTCCATTCATTTGTGTGATGTATTAGTTCAGTCATGTAATTGTGTCCGTATGTTTTGGCGATCTGTAGGTGTAGTGTTAATGCTTTGCAATTAAGGGCGTCTTTTTCTTATATAGTTGTTTAATTGATTCTTTTATGTATGTTCTTTGTGCAATGTTTTGTGTTATTCGGGCGGCCTGGTTGTTATGTTTAATTTTGATTTGGGCATATTTAGGTGTTAGTGAATTGTTTATGCATGTTTTGTTGAAATTTATGTGAGCTACAATCTTTCTAACCTTCAAAGTTGTGAACTTGTACGCTTGGACGTTGGCTCGTCTTGCTGAGTTAAATTCTAGGATTTCGTTGTCCATGACGTGTCCGTTACTTAACTAAATATCACTATAATATTGACGACTCGGAACACTAAGTTTTTTATAAGTAAAAACGTAAAGTTTTACCTTACAGCCTAAACCGGCTTTCACCTATAAAAGGCTTCATCAGAGGCTGTCGTTAGTAGCGCTGCTCGTCTTGTTGTTGGCGACGAGATAGTGTTTCGAAAGATTGAAGCTGTGTGTGTGTGGTGAGATGTGTTCGAATAATGCGTGCGATTTGAATTGTGTCTGTTCGTTTAGGATGTCGTTTTTATTTGTTTTTGTGTGTTTGTATATTTCTAATTGTTCTAGAGTGTCTAGTTTTCGGCCTTTTGTGTGTACGTGTAGTATGTTCAAGTTATTGTCGATGTTTTTATATGTGTGGTTTGCTTCAATGAGGTGGTTTGCGAAGGTAGATTCTGTAGTGTTGTGGAGTGCTTTTGTGTGTTCTATGTATCTCTGTTTGAAGCTACGTCCTGTCTGGCCTATGTAGAATTTACTGCAATTTGAACAATTTAGTTTATATACACCGGGTAGATCGAATTTGTTTTGTGCTTTGGGCATGCGTTTTGATAGTGTGTGTTCTGTTTTGTTAGTAGTTTTGTAAGCGATTCTGTATCCTGCTTTTTTGAATTTGTGGGCAATTTTTTCTGTTTGTTTGTTGATGTATGTTAGTGTTATGAATTTGTTGTTTTCTGTCTTTGTCTGTTGTTTGTTTTGTGTTTTGTGTAGGAGTTTACTGACTATTGTTCTGTCATAACCGTTAGATTCTGCTAGATATTTTATCGTGTTTAGTTCGTCTTTATAGTCTATTTCATCTAAGGGGATGTTGTTAAGTCTATGTATCATGGTTCTAAAAGCAGCTAGTTTGTGTTGTATTGGGTGATTGGAGGTGTTGTGTATTAGTGTGTCAGTTGTAGTTGGTTTTCTGTATATACTGAATTTGTGCCTGTGTTCTAGTTTTGTGATGGAGAGGTCTAAGAAGTTTATGGTATTGTTGTGTTCGTATTCGGCAGTGAAGGTTATGTTTTTATGTATTTTGTTTATGTGCGTTAGTAACTGTTCACATTGTCTTTTGTTTCCCCTGTATAGTATTAGAATGTCATCAACGTATCTGCGCCAATATAGTATTTTATGTGAGTGTCTGTCATTGTTTGTGAGTATTTTTGTTTTTTCTAAGTGTTGGAGGAAGACTTCTGCTAGAGTGCTGGATATGGGGGAGCCCATGGGTAGGCCATCGTTCTGTGTGTAGTATTTATTGTTATAAGCAAAGTAGTTTTGTTTTGTGATAATGTTCAGAGTTTCTGTTATTTCATTGATAAGTTCGTCTGGTGTGTTGTTCTGTTTGAGTTTGTTTTGTAGGATGGTGATTGTTTCAGAGATGGGGATGTTTGTGTACAGGTTTTTAATGTCAAAGGAGGCTAATGTGGCATTATGGGGGATGTGTATGTCTTTTATTTTTGTTACTCCGAGTCGTCAATATTATAGTGATATTTTACTAGTTATTTATTAATTGGTTTCGGGATGGTTTTTTCTCGTTTTTAATAATATTTTTTCATAGAGGTTTGGTTAAATGTCCCCTTTATTCTTTGTGTGTTTGGGTCTACGATCTCATATGTATTATTTTGGTTGTCTTTGCTTACTATGTAGGGTCCTGTGTACAGTAACAATAGCTTCTTGGCTATCCCTTCCATGGTGCTTGGTAATCCTCTGTTTTTGAGTAATATTTGCTCTCCAATTTGATATTGTATGGGCTTCGGTTGCATTTGCTTATTTTTTTCTCTGATTTTGTCAGTCTTTTCTAATATTTTATTATGAAATTGAACTTCATTTAATTGATATCCTTCGTCATTCGGAAATTGGATTAGGGAAGTAATTTCTCTTGGTGGTGGTCTTTGGAACATTGCAGTATATGGTGTGGTTTCAATAAATTGGTGGTGCTATAAGTTTATAAAATTTTCGGCTGCTGGTATGTATTTAGACCATTCATTGTGTTGCTCATAACAATATGTACGGAGGATTCTCCTCACTTCTCTCAAGACTCGCTCTGCAGGGTTGCTGCTGGGATGGTACACTGATGTCTTGTACGTTTTTATTCCATGATTTAGTAAAGTTTTCTTCCATCTTCGTCCCTTGAATTGCGTTCCATGATCAGTAATGATGCATTTGGGCCTTCCCACTTCACTAATGTATGGCTCTAGGATTATTTTTAAAAAATTTTTTGGGTAGTGGCACGATTGATGGGGAAAAGCTTTGTGAACCTTGTGTAGTGGTCAAATACAATGATGAGGTATTTGTATTGGTGCCTCCCTCCACTACGCGGAAATGGTCCGCATATGTCAACGAAGACTTTCTCTAATTTACAAGATGTAGTTATAGGCATCATGGTTCCCTCCTTTCTGTTATTGTTGACCCTCACTAGTTGGCATATGTGACATTGCTTTATACATTTTCTTACCTTTATGTTAGCATCCTTCATGTATACATGCTCTTGTAAGGCTTTTACCACTTTTAATGCGCCCATGTGCCCATATCTCTCATGGTAATCGAGAATTAAGTCCTTCTCTGTGGCTTGAGGTATTGCTAATTTCCACGTTATGAATTTATTTTGTGGTTTTATGAAAAGTATCCCTTGGTGTTTGCAATAATATTGAGATATGTGGTCATCTTTGTCTGTTAAGCGTGATAGAATTTTGCTTAGTTTGGGATCTTGTGCTTGTTGTCGTTCCATTTCTTTCATAATGTTGGCCAAATCAGTTCTGTTTTTAATTATGTGGTATATTTTGATAACAGCTTCCTTTTCTCCTTCGTACGTCTGCTCTTTAATGTTTACTCTGGATAGGGTATCTGATACAATGTTTTTCTTGCCTGGGATGTATTCCCAATTTAGATCATACTCCTGCAATACCAAACTCCATCTAGTCAATCTTCCATGACTTAACTTACAATTTCTAAGGAATGATGTGGACTTGTGGTCAGTCCTCACTGTAATCGGGTATCCCAATATGTAGTTTCTAAATTTTTCACATGAGAACACAATGCTCAGCAATTCCTTCTCAGTAACGTTATAATTTCTTTCACTGCTGTTTAGCACTCTACTTGCGAAACTTATCACACAATGATTTCCCTCTTCATCCTCCTGGTACAAAACGGATCCAAGACTAACGTCACTGGCGTCGCAATCTAAATAGAATGGTTTAGTGAAATTAGGATGACGTAACATTACTGATTCAATGAATTTATTTTTAATCAGTTGGAGTGTTATATCTTGTTTGACTCCCCACGTCCATTTGTTCTTAGATGACAGTTGGTGTGAAAATTTAGCTGTCATTTCAGAATAATTTTTTTGGAACTTTCGGTAATAATTGCATAGACCGAGAAATGATTGGAGTTGTTTCTTATTTTTTGGTGTTGGAAACTTCTGTATGCACTCCACCTTTTCTTGTGATGGTGTTATCCCATTTCCAGACAAGTTGAACCCTAAAAATTGCACTTCATCAGATAAAAATTTGGATTTTTCCAGCTTGAGGGTTATATGGTTATTTGATAGTTTTTTCAGCACATATTCTACTTGGTTACAATGTTCGTCCCACACATCTGAAGTTATTAACAAGTCGTCTACATAGACTGTTGTGAACTGCAACCCATCTGGTCCATAATTTTTACAAATACTGCTACCGAATTCACCAATCCGAAGGGTAATCTTTTGAATTGGAAGTTCCGTTCTTCAAATATAAACCCCATGTACTTTCTGCTGGATGGGTGTAATTCAACCTGCCAATAGCTGCAGACAGTGTCCCATATACTGATGAATTTTGTTCCACAGAAATTTTTCAAGATCTCGTCTATTTCTCCTGGGGATGTACGATCATTTATTATATACTTATTGATGTCACGGGCGTCTAGACATATTCTCACCTTCCCGTGCTTCTGTGGAACTGCAAGGATAGGGCTGGTGTAGGGTGAGTAGCTTGGTTCTATTATGTCTTCAGCTATTAATCGATTGATTTCTGCTCTCACCACCTCCTTTAATGAGAATGCGATCGGGTAAGATTTTTTTATCAAGTTGACAGGCTCTCGGAATTGAATCTCGCACTGATAATCTCTGACCTTTCCAGGTGTATTTGAAAATACGTGCTTGTAACGCTTATATACTTCGATCAGTTGTTCAGCTTGTTGAGCTGTTAATTGAGCGCTCGTTTTCTCTCTCTGGAAAGTTCGGATTTCTTCGAGTTTTTCTTGCCATAGTTCTTCATTGTCGGTCTCGTCATAAATCCCATTATTTAGTACATGTTCTCCAGTATTTCTGTACTTTTGGCTATGGTACATTGTTTCATGTGGCTGTATTTCTTCACTATTGGTCAGTTCAGCTATCCACTGTATGTCATTCTTCTTCAAAATAAGTTTGTATTTGCTCAGGTCAATTATGGCTGAGTATTGGCGCAGCATATCGCAACCAATTAGCATCCGGAATGGCAATCCACTGGTTACTAAAAACGTCATTGTCACGGTTTGTCCATTGCTTGTCAGTTCGAGTTGCACTTGTTTTCGGACGGTTCTGTTTTGTCGTCCGGTCGCTCCTACAAGGACAATGTTGCTGATGGGTAGCGTAAGTATAATTGTCTTACTTGCTTCTTGAATTTTCTGAAGCTCAATACTGTCGATTAATGAGGTATTGGATCCAGTGTCTATCATAGTTTGTGCTGGTACTCCGTTGACTTGCGTTGAAATATAAGCAATCTCGTTATGTTTACTATGAGATTGGTTGTTACCTTCTTCGAGGAGTTCCTCTATAATATTCTTCAGATAATTATTGTGCACGATTGTAATTGTGCGTTCGCCGTTGGTTTGAGTAACGATGCGATTTAACCCAATAGACTGGTTCAGTGATGGTACGAGTAGGTTTTTCACTGCCGCTCCTAGTTTAACGTCATCTCGGACTGATTGTTACGATCGTCTTGCTGATTTGTTGGCGGACTTCCGCTCGTTGATGGTCGGGGTTCAGGCTGGTTGTGATCCTCTTCGTACCGGTCACGCCTGTACACTTCTTGGCTTCGACTCCGGCCCGTGTTGGTTCTGGTGTCACGTCCGTAATTACGATCACTGTATCGGTGTCCGTACGCATTCCGGTCGGCACTTCGTCGTCCTTGATAATATGATCTATTTCTATCGTCACTTTCGGCCCTCACATAATGCACTTAACGATAGTTACGATCTGTGTTGTTACGATTTCTATTGTCATTTGTATTGCTGTTGAAATTTGGCCGGTTGTAACTGGTGTTATTCGGCCTATAGGGTTGATGTGTATTATTTGGCCGATTGTATTGATTATTCTGATTGTTCGGCCTATTATTGTTATTATAGCCGTTATTTGGTTGGCTGGTCGGATTGTTATTTGTTCTATTATGCAACTCGTTAGTCGGGTTATTCGCATTGTTACGGTTGTTATAATTAGGACGGTAGTTATTGTTGTTATATTGGCAGCGGTTCTGAAAATTTTTGTTTTCGCCCCTGTCGGCTCCTACGGTAATAACGCTCCCTTTCGTAATCTTCTAGTAGAGCTGCCATGGATTGGATGGTCTTAATTTGGCTACCCAGCCGCGCTCTGGAGACACCCTCTTCGTAATGAAAGGCGAGTTTCGTCACTAAACTTTCTTCTGGGATTTTCGGCTCCAGATTCCTTGCTAGGCATACCCTTCCCAGGAAATATGCCGTGAAGGTCGTCCCTCTGGTGGCGTCATACCTGCCGAAACATATACTGTCTCGCACGATGTTTTGTGTTGCTTCCGACCAGTATTTCCTTTTGAACACGTCTTTAAATTCTTCGTAATTCGTGTCTCGTGACCGTCCACCAATTATCGTTTATATCACGAAAATACTCGTCCAGGTACCCTCGGATAATTGTCCATCTATCCTCCCGAGTCTTGGCCAGTTGTTCGTCCACTCTCTCCAAGAATTCCATCGGGTTTCGCCGGTATTGTTTGAAGTTAATTACTTCCCGGTTGTCCGTGTGCTGGTACTGTGTCATTACTGGCGGTCTGTTGTTAATTACTTCCTGCTCCTCCCTGATTTTGGCAATCTCTCGTTGCTGGATTTCTTCAATTCTGTTTTTGTTTTGTTGACCTTGTCCGCATTTTAGAAGAGGCGTTGGTTTGTGTTCAATAATCCGATTCAATGATAATATTAGAAAAATTAAATACTGCAGTATAAAATGTTTTTTTTTTTTTATGTAATAGAAGTAAAGAGAGAATAATTATTGGAAACGTAAGATATTAATAAGGAGCGGAATTTAACTGGCCGCCATGTTGTAGGTGCGGTATAAGCTGCCATTTGTATTTTAAATATTAACTATGCACAGGAAGTAACAATTAAACAAAGTTTTTACACCTTTCAATGGTAATCAGTCTTATTATTTCGTACAACCCTAATGTTTTTGCACTTTCACTTAAAGAACTTTGGACCCTGGGTATAAAACAGATATGTGTGGGTAGCATGCGTCTACGGAAGTGTGATCAACACGTGGTAAGTACCATAAGTACATATTGTTTTACATATTTATGTATTTATTTGTTTGTTAACAAATGGCGACCGAACGGGACTTTATATAAAAAAAAAAATTAAAAAAATTTATATAAATAAGTCAAAGAGCAGAGACAAGCGGGTGCCGAAATGATAAAACAGCACGTAACATTGCAAAGAGAGGTTATGTTAGTATTTGAGTAAAATACAAAACAACTGAAAATAAACGATCGTTTATTATTAAAAAGTTATTATTATTATAAGCAAAATGGCAAACAATAACGAAAGCAGTAGTATAAATAATACAGCAACAGAGTCGCTGTTATTAAATGAACCACAAGCTAACTCTACACCCATTATAAATAATAAAGTGTCATTAGAAAACCTTTTTCAGCTAATGAAAGTACAGAATAATGAATTAAATGATAAATTAAACCAGTTTGATGAACAATTTAATGATATCAAAAAAGAAATTAAAAAACAAAGTTGTAATTTTGACGAAAGGTTAAATGATATACATGTACGGTTGGACGAGATAGAATTAGAAAATAAGAGAGGAATAGACAAATTAGAATTGAACAAAGATGACAAGGTAAGTAGTGGAGAGAATTGTAACAATGTAAATAACAGTATGATATTAGAAAATGATTGTGTAAACAGGGGTAGTGATAATGAGATGTTTGTGTGTGATGAGTTGGATAGAAAGTGGAGAGAGAGTATAATTGTAAAAGAGTTGCAGGGGGTAGATTCTTCCCTTAATGGTGTAATTGGGGGTGATGTACATGTGTTTAGGAAGGACGAGAGTGCCTTCGATGTATATTTGGGAGACATATGGTCTAAAAATAAAGTTGTCCTTGGTTTTTTTAGTGCACTTCACAGGTGGTGCAGTAATTGTGAATTAGTGTCCCCTGCAAATGCAGAAAGAGAGAATGTAGCTTGGTGTGGTAGAGAGAGATATATTAAAAGAGAGAGATGTTTTGAAAGTGAGAGGTATTGTGAGAGAAAAAGAGAAATAGAGATTTTTAAGATAAGTAGAGACTATGAAGAATTTATGGAGAGGTTAGGAGTAGAGATGATATATAATAAATATAGTAAATACTTGCCTTGTAATGAAACTGAAGTAGTAGGAGATAAGGGAAATAATGACTTTGCAAAGTACCTAATTATGACTGATTATACTGAAGGTGACAGAACCATACCCGATCATGAATTATATGAGTTTGAGGGTAATGATAAAAAGTTGAATGGTATATGTAGTTATGATGTTAGTATGAGAGAGTCAATATTAAACAATGTATATAGTTTTAAGATAAGATTATTGTTCGACGATAATTTTATTGTTCGAGGGTAAATATTTTATTGTGTTTATGAACATTTAATTATGTGGACAGTGTTTTGAAATGGCCTGCTTATGAACTGATTTATGATAAACGATTTAATGATAATGTGGATTGTATATTTTTGTGTATATTGATGTCAATGTATTTGTGTAATTTTGCTGTTGTGTATTTTATGTATTTTTTATGTGAACTATATACTGTAGAATTTTAAATATTCAAGAATAATTAATTATTAGAATGATTTTAAATAAGTAGGGAATTCAGATTCTAATGGTTAATAAATGAAGCAGGTGATATATTTGGATATTGAGTTGTTTTAGGATTGTAAGATAAGTGATGAATTTTCTAGTGGTATATTAAGTTGAAATGTTGTAAAGAGTTTGGGTAATAATGATAAATAGAGGCATGGGAGTTAGTTAAATAGAGTTAATGGGAGTTAGTGAGAATAAGAATGTTGAGATACTGATAGTATATAAAGAGGGTGTTAGATATTTTAGGGACACAGTAGTTAGTGATTATATGTAGAGAGGTGAGAAATGTGAATGGTTATTATATTTGATGATGATGATATTTTGTAGTAAAGATCCGGTGTAAGGAGTGATCAGCGTGCAGCGTTGTGGCAGGCGGAGCAATTTTGTGTTAGAGTGTTTGCCGATATTTGGTGGAGGGCAAATGGTTAGGAATGGATATGGCCAGGTAGGGAACACACATCCTTGTACAATGATGAGCGGTGCCAGAGGATTTAAATGGGATTAGTGAAGGGGGTTGTTATTGAGATATTGGTGTCATAATATGTTAATGGTTAGAAGTGGTTAGTAGAAAAAAGAAGGGTAGTAAGGTTAGATGGACAAATGCCAAAATAAGATAGAGAATAGTGAATAACAGGGAGTCACCCAAACTAGACAAGGAAGGATGAGAAGGTTAGAAAAGGAAAATTCATGGTAGGAAGGTGAGGAACTGAAAGGTAAATGATAAGCTGAACATTTTTTTTGTATAGAATCTAATGAAGGTTAAATAACTAAAGGTTGAATAGAAAGTTGATAGTAGTAATGTTATAAAGTTTTGCTACAAGTTGTGTAAATATAAATTGTTTAATGTAAATGTAACAATGTTAATGTTTAATGTACTATGTTTTATTATGTTTTTATTATGTTGATGGTACAATAGTGTGTGTGGTTAGGAGGTTGTTACGGGGGTAGCGACGGTAAAATACTAATGTGTTAAAAATATGAAGATAACAGTGGTTTTGAACAAAGAAAAATGAATTAGTTCTGTTGCAAAGAAAATAAGAATAAAGAAAATTGCGTAAAGAAAAAATAAAGAGTCTTGAAGTATTTGCCATAATAGGTATATATGTTGATTTTATCTGAAATAAATTAATAGAGATAGTGGTTGTTGCTTAGAAAAGTTAAAATTTGTTTTCTGCTTAGGATAAGAATATATTTTCCTGTGGTAAAGAGAGTAATTATGGTTGACTGGAGTCAGAGAGTTTTTATAAATGCAGGAATGTTTGAAAGATGGAGAGGGTTTTTCTGTCTTAAATCTTGTCTTTGTTATTTGAAAATTTATTAATGGAGCAAACCAATGCCTCAAAACACAAACCAATGCATCTAAGGGGAGACATATCAGTTGTGGATATGGGAATAGATAAGGCCACTATATTAAAATTTGTATTGCATGTTTCAGAGTTAAGTGGTATTGTGACCGCGGTCCTGAGCTGGCCGGTGCATCAGAACAGGAGCGTTAAGTGCCTCATGGCCTTATGGTGTTGGGATCTCTCCTGAGAAGTCCAGTAAGGTCAGATGGTACGATCATCATCATTGGACCAAGGGTAAGTGATCATATTTCTTTATATTAACACTACAGGGGGTTGTAGCAACATATCTGGGCTGATCCTTTTAGAAAAGTGTGAATGAGTCAATGAAAGGTTTTATGTTTCGACATAAAACCTTTCATTGAGGGGGTTTTGTGACAGTACGAAAATCCTGATGTCAGAATTATGGTATGAGTGGTAGCAAATTATTGTATTTTATTGTTTTACACACACATACATGGGTAGGACGAATTCCCTTTGTAAAGAGACAACGACGCGGATTTCAGCAGAGCAAAACGATTCCAAGGTCAGGAGCGGACGTGTGAAGCCGAGCATACACAATGGCGGTATAAGTGACATCGACTTTCAATATCCTTTCTCATTGGTCCATAAGGCGGGACGTCATTAAAATATAAAGATGACATGATATATTATAACAACAATGACATGACAACAGGGCGTGAGCCAAATTGAAACAAAAGACAATGATGTGGATGCGCTAACACATACGCAAAATATGTGCTTTGCGTCCGCCCCAGTCAACTACAAGTCATCATGAAGTAAACATGTATTAAAGTGTACTGGTCCCAAATAGGCCAGAAATAGTGTTTATCAGTAGTTGAAAAATGTAAAAGTCAGCAAAATATAACTCAACTAAATAACAGTCTAACAATGTAGAGTCAGTGCCAACAAGACAGACAATCAGAATCAAAATACGCCAAACATCGGGCGAGCCATGGGCAGCATCTGAACCACACGGAAACCTCAACATTTCAGGAAAGTGCAACATTTAAATAATACCTTTTTTACAAAGTAATCGAGCTCAAGATAATATGAACAGCAAAATTTAGTAAATCAAAATTGTTAAAAATGTAATGAGAGAGAGAGAGAGTGATAGAAATTGTGAGAAAACAGGCCGGTCGCTTTTTTTTAGAAGAGGCGTTGGTTTGTGTTCAATAATCCGATTCAATGATAATATTAGAAAAATTAAATACTGCAGTATAAAATGTTTTTTTTTTTTTTTGATGTAATAGAAGTAAAGAGAGAATAATTATTGGAAACGTAAGATATTAATAAGGAGCGGAATTTAACTGGCCGCCATGTTGTAGGTGCGGTATAAGCTGCCATTTGTATTTTAAATATTAACTATGCACAGGAAGTAACAATTAAACAAAGTTTTTACACCTTTCAATGGTAATCAGTCTTATTATTTCGTACAACCGTAATGTTTCTGCACTTTCACTTAAAGAACTTTGGACCCTAGGTATAAAACAGATATGTGTGGGTAGCATGCGTCTACGGAAGTGTGATCAACACATGGTAAGTACCATAAGTACATATTGTTTTACATATTTATGTATTTATATATGTGTAAAGAAAGAGAGTTTGTTAACAGTGTGAAGCCATTGCTTTAAGAAAGTATTAAGTAATGGGTACTAAATGTTAAACTTGTATTTAAGTAATTAAATACAAGTGTATTTATTATGTATGGCATCATGTTAAGTGTATTTACTTTGAATAATTAATGAAGATGTCTTAAAATAATATTTGTAAACTTGGCCAGGAAGACAATAATTGTTAATAAATTGTCAAGTGGTCATTATAATTATGTTATAAACCAATGAAGGAACCCTTCATGATAAAATAAATAATAATAATCATAAATTGAAATCAGGATAAATTAAAATTAGAATAATTGACCATAAGCCAGTGACTCTTTGTACAGTATGTCAGGTCAGAAAAGTTAAATTAAAAACAAAAAATTATAACACATGTAATAAAACAAATAGGCCTAAAATTAGTATTTTGTAAAAGGAAAATAATACCTTTTAAAATAAGTTGAGCAAGAAGAAAATGTAGTAAAATGTATATGGTTTAATAATGCATATTAGGTGAAAGTTTTATGTGATTTAATGTAATTATAATAAGGGAGTATTTTATTAAATAAGTGTAAGAATATTTCCTAATTACGGCTCTAGGATAACAAATATTATCCAATAACATAAGAGGAAGATGGTTGTTAGGGACAACAAAATGCAAGATATCTTGTTGATTTACAACAGTCAATTGTTATATGTTAATGGGTAAAGTTGAGCATATAAATTTAAAAAAAAGAGAAGACCAAATTATATGAATAAAATTAAATAAATTAAATGTCATAAAAGAACTGACCCATCAATAATAGGACTGAGTAGTAACTCCTGTATCTATACCTCAGCAAATATAATTCTGCATACCATTAAAGTCAACTGAAAAAAAAAAATAACTCATTCAACCTACTTACAGTAGAAGTGTAATGATGAAAATGAACTAAGCAAAGATGATCCATAGCGGAGGAATGCAAAATTAATTAAAATATATATTAAAAACAAACGAAGAACTTTTGTATTGAAGTACCAAACCTCACTTTCAACAAACAAACGAAGTCTTAATACTACACAAATTCCATTGGGACCGGCAACTACTAGAATCGTGAAGAACAACGAAGACCAGAACTGAACTTCTGTTACATTCCGGGACATCAAATCTAAACTTTTATTGAGAAGCTGGAGGTTGTTTTTATTCAAGAGCTGCATTGCCATTCCGTTCTCGCCTCGTCGTAACCAGACACTGCCACATTAAGTATCTGATCCAGTTTGGTAATAAACCTGCTTATGTTTAATTTTATATAATAAGAGTTTATAACAATAATGTAATACTTAGTAACCTTAAAATTGCATTACCTGACCTTACTAATAGTTAAAAGAACTACATGTACCCTGAGATAAAAGACAAACTGAAATTAAAATTAAATTGTAACATCTAAAACACGAGTTCAATAACAAATCGATTCTGTATTGTGTGATCGATATGATGTATTAGTAGCAGGAGGAAGCAGCTGTTGGAATTTAAACATATATGAAATAAAGAACCCTTCTTGAATTTGACGATTTCATGTTATTTGTAGAATAATTAGTGTATTTCGAATAGGGTGTATTTTACAGAGAAAGGAACGTGAGAAACGCATCAAGTGGAATGACTTAACCTATAATAACGGGTCAATCGCCAATCACAGCGCTCGCTTGTTGACAGCTGGTGAATACGGGAGAATAGAGAACTAACTTACGCTCTTCGCTCTCTTCTCTTTCCAATTTAGATAATACATACCGACTAGAGTTGGAGACAAATACTGAATTATTCACTATAATAACTGGAATATAGCGTTTTTCTCTGGTAAAACACTTGATCACTATTTAACACAGGTCTATGATCAAGAACTGAATAATATCAACCACATAATATATAATTTTCTTTATAAATAAATTAACATTGATTTGCAGGAGATCTCATCTGCAGTAAAATTTTACAAATCGACGCATTCCACAGTGGAGCTTTTGAACACAATTATAATTCAATAAATACCTCGAGTCTCATTTTTTATAACAAATTGGCGAACCCAACAGTGGGGCTTAATTAGGCGAGAGTTTCGAAGAGTATAAGGAGTCATATTAGTTTGGTTATTACAATATATACAAACTGAGTACCAATAATATTATAATATGTAATTTCTCAATTTTGACTTAACAAATATTCTTAAGAGGTTTGCTGGACGTGCTTTCATACAAAAACCTATTTCCATTTATTAAGTACTTTGTTTATTGGATGGGTCTTCATTTTTGCTCTTTTGTCCCCTTTTAATTGTGAAGGCGAGGCGGCCGACGATCTCCTTGCCCTGGGCGCCCAAAAGCCTAGCTATGCCACTGCTCGAGTCTACATAATTTCTGCGGGGACAGTAGTCATTGGCATAATTCTACAATTCCTAGTTCCTATAAAATGAGTAATGTTAGGAGGTACATTTATAAATTTATATAATAAAATATGTATTCTATGTTATAAATACTTCATAAGGAACGATTTTGAACATATACGTTTTATCGCTAAGGCCAATCGTAACCAAGTTATAAACGAATAAAGTCCCCAGACATAATATGACTGCTGTGTATTTGTATGACGAGTGACGTCATCGTCAGATAGACACTGCGGGGGGGTTTGCATTACACACTATGAGGCAACCTGTACACTCTACTAACCTTGCATACATATATACAATGACTTTTATTTTTAGATCCATGTTTTTCATGGATCAGACTTTCATGTTATAGACTTTTATTTATATTAAGATAAGCCCTCAAGATTCTGAGTGTAATTATGTAGATTCATATATACAAAGTTTATATATATATATATATATATTGTTATATTTCTCTACATGTGGGTGTCGTTTGTATTCAAATATTTTTTAACGTTTGTGTAGTTGTTAGTTTTATCGAACGTAAATTGTGTCGTTGGAAGCGTCTGGTAGCCTGCGTGCCTTACCTGTCCCTTCTCGCACTGTTAGTAATTCCGGGTAGGCGCCAAATTGTTTTTCTTGAAAACAATTAAAAGTTTTTATTTGTATAGTATGGGGTTTTGTTATCGAAAATTCGTAACTGATTCTCGTGTGAGTGGGGGAACACGTGTTGCCGACTTGAATTAATGTTGGTTATGTCGACCCACTGCTAGTAAACAAAACATACATGATATTTTCTACAAATAAATACTGGACAGTTTGTTATCAGTACGCACTTTTTTATTTGGCTTTTGCTTGTTAATTATCGTTAACGCTTCATAAAAATAATAACTGTTATAATAAAATTTTAGCCTCAGCAATATAATCTCTCGCTCTGCGGAGCGCTATGTTGGCAGTGAAATGTTTACAATTGACTCTGGTTATTATTTTACAAAATAAATCTGCCAATTGGGTTCTTTTAAGTACGAAACAGAGGTTTACATAACAAGATAACAAAATTAGAATATATCATTAAAAGTTTGTGATCATTAAAATTATACAAGGTTTGCTATAAATTAAATATTGTGGTGTTGAAGTGTGACAGTGTCGTTGTGTAACATAGGTTATCATGTGTTCATTCAATGTTTACAAAGTTATTTCTTTATTTTATTAATCCTTGAAAATATTCAGTGATAGTGAGAGTTTTATTTTATAGTTAGAATTTTTGAAAGAGAATTTGTTTTATAATATTCAAATAAATTCAGAAATACTCAACGTTTGTAGATATGATGGGTATTGTCAGTCATCCGTGTAAAGTAATGGGCCGATGTAGATTCTTCCTACTTCTGATCTTGGGCTCAAAAATTGGTTGTCATCTTCTTCAAGTTGAATTACAGATATTTTCCGGTCATCTGGATTAATTCCTAGCTGGTCCTTGGTGTAAATTAGTTGTAATGGCCTCTCATCTGTTGTACTGCTACTCCTTCTCAAAATTGTGTGCACTTATACTGTTTTTCTATTGAAAATTTGGGCCCTTCACAGTGTGGCGTCTCTCCAGTTTAGCGCCACTACGTCAAGTATTGTTCCTAACTGAAATTAGTCAATGGTTGGTGGTTGTTGTCATGGTTACTCAAGGTTTTTGGCTGGCTGAAATTGGCTAAAGAGTATTGTTAGAGTATTTGAATTTTTATTTAAACTGGTTACTGATCTTCTAAATGTAATTAATCTTCAGTACTCCCTTTTTAGTAGTAAATATTATCAGCACTGTTCACATTTTGGCTCAAGGATTAATTTGACATCCAATATCATAGTGTTCACTTAGGTATCAACATTTTGACAGTTTTGTGAATTTTATTTAATTATACTGTTTTCTCAATTTACATTATTATCATAATATTTCTGCCTTAACATGATTGTCTATTTGTATTTCATAGTTTATGTGGTTTAGTCTTCCTAATGTCAGTGTTTAATTCTATAAATTGAAGTTTTTTGTAGTTGACAGTTGGGAATTTGCATAGGCTTAAACAGCAATTGACTATTTTTCTTTAATTACTGCTATTACATTTTATTCTCCTTGTAATGGGTCCTTATTGTTTGAATACAAGATTCTGTTCATTTGTTCAATGTTTAAGTCGGTTCTTGTAATCGTGTGTAATTTTATTGTTTCCCTATATTAATTTGTCTATTGTGATAACTCATTTTTAGTGTCATTGTTTTTGAATGTATGGTTTGTTTCTTGTTTACTAGTTTCTGTTGGTTTTAAAATCTTATTTCTTACAACATATAACATAACATCTAATGGTTTTAACAATTCCAATAGCTATAATTCTTATCATTTAAACATAATTATTGGAACATAAATCTTAGTCATTAAAACATAATTCTTATTCATTTAAACATAATTATTTGAAACATATTATCCACTCATACTCTTCATCTCCCCATACTCTTTGATGAATTATAATTATTACTTGACATAAAAAATAAAGACATAAACATGAATTAATTATATTAATACAATGGTATATTGTTATGACTAACTCTAAATGACATTAAGCCATAACTGGATCTTCAACAACTGTTTACTATCTAATATTAATATCTTTTTTTTTCATTATTATCAGTTTGTCATGAAAAATATTCTTTAATGTATCATTTTAAATTAATGATATTGGATTCTTATTTCTGTGAATAAAATCACATATTTTGGTGTATTAACACACTGATAATCATTCGTTCTTGAATACATGAGCAACAATACTAATTAACAAATTATTACCTAACATTAAGATTTGCAAACTAAAATATGACAAGTAGTAAGTACTACTATTATCTAAAACCTACTTATTACCTAGTCTGTTACACTTTGTTTCATTTTGTTATTAATACACTTGTGTTCACTGGATAATTGCTATTAAGTGCCACAGTCCTTTCTGTGATTAGCCATTATCAGCTTTCACTTATTTTTTACCACTCACTGATGGTTTTTGATCACTCTTAAATCTTTAGTGTTTTTTCACTGATTATTTAGTGTCTATCCCTATCAATAGGGTTCTATTTAATTTGGGTTTTCACACTATCACTTTGCACTTTATATGTTTAATTTAAGTGTTACTAGTGGGTATTACCTAACTTTAACTTCTCTTTCTCACTTTACTATGTTCACTATTTCTCTAACTCCCTACCTCTCACTTTACAAGGTTTAATTATAATATTAACAAGTTCATGTCGTTTTATTGTATCACTAATATGTTAGTATCGTGCTAATGTGATTTGTCTTAGTTTACTCTATTTGTTTGGGGTTATTGTGCCCCTTTATATCTTAAGTGCTTACTGATTAGTATCTCTAACTTGTCTGTCCTTACAATTATTAATATTATATACAATTTTCATTAGTGATTCTATTTCTTTGGTTTCATACAAGTTTGGTGTTCCTTCTTAGTTCACTTTCTTTTGTCATACATTATACGTCACTTCCTTAGTGTTGTGGCTGATTGTATCACTACACTTATATGTTAATTGTCTTTTAGTCACTATTCTTCTTATTTACACTTATGTTGATGCGGTGGCTATTTCTAGTCCATTTGCAGTTGTCACTATTAGGTTATTCTTGGTCCTTTGGAGCTAGTTCTACTCTCTCACTTACCATCTATTGGGCTATTCGGGTTAAATCGTCTTATTTCTGTATTCACCATTTTGGTTTGTTTGTTTGTTACTACTTTATTAATATAAGTTACTGTTCTGACTACCTTGATATGTCTGATCGTTTTATTATTCTGATTCACCCATTCTTCTATTCTAATTCACCCCTTTTTATTCTAGTGTTAATGACTAAATAATTTATCTGGTCATGTCTTCTTCATTATAGTTAGGTGAAGATATGTACCATTACAATATATATATATATATATATATATATATATATATATTATATAACATTGCCAAACCCTGATCATATTTGATATCAATAAGTATGTAAAAAATGCTAAGAAATAATATATTTTGATAAATAAATAATCACGAGAATGAAAGTAGTAATTATAATTAAGAGTGTAAGAGTGAAGGAGGAAGAAAAGTAAACCAAAGGTGATTATCAAATAAGAAATACAAACTAGACTGACAGACAAATGACATTGACCCAACCCCAGAGATTGGCCAGATATTAACCAAAATAAAGCGAGACAAGATGGAAGTGAAGGAGAAGAAAAATGAATTTAAATAATGGAACAAACCAACTGCAAAAAAAATAAAATGAACCAAGGTGATGAAACACAGACAAACAATGTAGAAGAGGGAAGGGGGTGATGATACCATCCAATATCATTTAAGGAAACGAAACCGGTGATTAACCAATATAAAAAAGAAATGTTAATATTATCTATGTGACAAATATGACCCATAATTAATAAAAACCCATTAAATAAAAATACACTAACCCACGAATTAGTAGTATATGTAAATAAGAAATCTAGAAAGAGACATGAACTCGTTAGATACAAATAAACTTTGTAATGATAGTGAGATAGTGAGAAATATAATGAAAATAATTAAGTGACATAGAGAAATAATAATAGGGTTTACCCACCAATAAGTGTAAAATAAAAAGTGATAACAGTGACAGTGATGTGTAAAAAAGGATATTGTAAGCAATAGTGTAATTAAAAAGATAGTGATAGATAAGTAAACACTCAATGAATCAATGATGGACCATTGAAAGATTTAAGAGTGGAATTGTAAAAAATTATATAGTTAAGGGTAATTAGAGATAGTGTTTAGATTAGAAATAGATAAAGAATGCAATATTATTCAGGGGAGAAAGCCCAGGTAAAATAAACTGTTTGTGTTAACATGGGATGTAGAAAAGTAGTAGTAAAGACTTACGTAATTAAAAATATAGTTGGTAAATACCCTATGTTATGAGGGAAATTAAGTTAAATAAGTTTACAAGAAGTAATGATATTTATTACTCAGAGTAGTAGCAAAGAAGGAAATTAATGTTAAAAACAACAGTTAATAATAACTTGTAAAGAATTGTTTGTTTCAATTATGAAGAGGATATGGCTGGAGGGAACTTACAGTCCATAGGCCTAAGTGTTATATTTTAAGTATTAAGACATAAAAAATAATTCTGACATATGTTCAGAACAAAAACAAACTCAAGACATAACAACCACTAAATAAATCATTTATAACAACAGAACAAAAACAAACTCAAGACATAACAACCACTAAATAAACCATTTATAACAACAGAACAAAAACTTTGTAATGAGATGAAATATAATTAGAATAATTTAAATAGAAATAATCAATGGCTACTAAGGCCTAGGAAATGTATAACTGTCAATGATAAATAATTGCAAACTGTATAAAAACAACCAGGAGATTAAGAAATTCAAGGCAAGTAAATAGCCGAGAATAATTTATAAATCATTTTAAAGAAAAAATATTAGAATAAGAACTTAGTTTAAAAGAGAAATGTAAATACTAAATATTAACTGATTTGTACAAACATTTATATTTCATAAAAACATACATTATGGGATACCAAATTAATCTTTGAAAGGAAATAATAACAGTGGTGATAATATTTAATATGTAGGGAAGAGGACAGAAGAATATAATCAAAAAGAAGATATGCAGTTATTTTGAATAAAAATTCAAAATTTGATAACAATAGACTACTTCAGAATTAACCAATCAGGATTATTTGGTTACTATGACAACAGTCGTTTGGTGTCTAATTACCGTTAGATTTCTTTACTCGTTATATGACGCTTTCGTTGAATAGACGCTAGTTTTCGAATGACCAAAATTGTCAATTAAAACACCAAAAACCTCAGAAGTTACTACCAAGTGAATACCAAGAAGTAAAACGATGAATGGAACCATATTACTGAAGTCGAGGCCGAATTAACGAAAAAAGAAAATAAATTCCTACCGATTAAACTGGAAAAGGTGCCTGATGTCCCAAACCAATGCAAATTAAAGAGGATTGCAGTGTAACCCATTAATAACAGATCGCATGAACTCGCCCTATCTACTGAAGTGATAAGTACCTATTAAATTACCCAAAATTTATAAATAAACTCACGTTGATTATTTCTCACTAAAGGTCGAAATCTCACTAAACTGAAAATAATTACTTTCAAAGATTAAAAAGAATACTAAGTCACTGAAAATTTATAAACTGACAAAGATAACCTGTTGTTAATTATCCATAACTTGTAAACACTTTTACTACACTACACTAAACAAATTATACCTACACAATATCTTATTTAAGTTTAACTGATGTATGGGTGTGTATTTTTATTGTTTTTAAACATTTGTAATCCTTTTAACGTAATCTCAAGAACCAGTGACAAACGAACTCTAATATTTTGTGTATAATTTCCAACAGACGCCATTACTAAAAGTCTGTTTATCAATTCAAATATCGATTTGTCAAACCCTGTAGTTGTCTCATATAAATAACCGGAGCATTTGTAGTAGAATAATTTGTATTAAATGAATAACTAATCACTAATAAAAAATGTATAAGTATTGAGTGTAACCAAGGTGTTATAATTTCATTAGGAGGTGCATAATATTTTATGTACATTTTAGCAGACAAGTAGGTTGACAACTAACGATTTACACAGCCCACGCAACGAACGGCTGATCGCTACAGTTGGCCTAGGCTGGCGGAAATATTTGAATTATTCAAACCGCCTGAGCTGCGCTGGTCATACACCTTTGAATTTTATTTTAATTGTTTTAATAAAACAATTTGGCGCCACCGGGATTTTCACACCCCTAGTGAACAACAGGTAAGAACATCAAGACCTGGTTATTCGTACGTTCGCAACGGACGAAATCTGCGGAAGTTGCATGCATTTGAACTACGGATAGAGAAGACACTTTACACCCATTACACACAAATTGTACATTATTTACATTTTACAGAGAAAAACGGTAGCCGTACACACGACTACTTTACAAATTGGCGACCAACCGCTGGAGCTAGAAGAGAGAGAAATACGAACTTCTAACAGCGAGAAAAAAGGTCGACTAATAAGTATAAACGGTTCGCTACACACTATTCAATAATAATTAACAGGAAAGGTAAACCGTTATTATACAATATATATATATGTATATATATATATATATATAGACATAATGAGTAAAAGTGTATAAAACGAGTTTGAATTGATGGGTGAATTGTTACTTGTATAAATGTTTGTATATATTTTCTTCAGTTTAGGGCATCAGTTCAACTCATCGATTGTTGAACACTGATCTGATGGCGAATTATTCTGCATCAGTAAGAAGAGTTGGAAAGAACATGGGATGCAGAGAGGGGGAAATTGTTATGGATTCTCGTCGCATTCCTTTCTGATGACGTCACATTCTACAGATTCACTCCCTTGTAAATTTTTTCCCTCTCCTCTGCTATAAGAAGTTAAAAGAAAAAAAAAGTCAAAAAAAAAGACAGGAGGAACAGTTAATTCAAAATCTAACAATCAGGGTGTTTATATATCACATAGTAGGGGTTTAAGTTAGATTAGGCATTACCCACTCATGCTCACCAGAAACGCCATTATAACTACATAAACTAATTTACATTTTTGACTTCATAAAAAACTGTGGATAGGTAAAATTCATTACAAACTAACTGACAAAGTTCATGTCTAATAAGAAAAAATATAGACTTCATATACCTATAAACAATGAAATAACAAGTACCTAACTAACTTCTTGACAAGTACAGACAGTAGAAACAATGTCAGAGTTAATATTTATACTGAAATAACATAATTCCTGTCCACAGTAGCAGAGGAGGCACTAGGGCACACACCTCCTCAGAAATATTAATGCATTGCTAAAACTTCAAATTCATGTAAAGTACCAAAATATTTAGTATGAATAATTTGTTCATTTGTAATATGTGGCCAGGTAGGTTCATATGAAAACAGTACAAAATAAGAAAACACTATTTCAAAGAACTGAAAATCTTACTCACCATATGATTGTTTTGTAAGAGTCTAGCAGCTTCTGCCTGAATTACCAGTAGATACAGGATGAAATCACATAAGGGTCCCAAATCTATAATGGGAGGATGTCTTGACTTCCAATCATGATATAAAATTATTTCTCACTAAACTACATACTAGTAAAGCAAAGAAAAATGTTACTGTTCATTTTTAAGTAAGGAAAGTTCCAGAAACATGGTTGCATCTCAGATATTGTAAGGGTACATATCTTCAACATGCATTAATGAAGCAACATGATAAGAATAATGCACTAAATGATTAACACTATGAATAAAAAGGGGTGAGTCAGAGATAAAGGAATGGATAATTAACATAATTATGCGAGCAAGCAAATAGAAGTAATAGTAAAAGTAACCTCTGAGAAGAGAAATGCAGCAATCAACGAAGCAAACGTTGAAAACAATAGTACAATGCGATTTAACCAAAATAACCCAATAGATTGATAAGTGAGTAAGTAGAACCAGCCCCAATACCAGTGATAGGATATATCAAAACAAACAAAATAAGTGAGAAAGTAGAACCAGCCAATACCAGTGAAAGGATATATAAGACAAATAAAATAAGTGAATAGCTAGATCCAGCCCCAATACCAGTAATTGACCAAATAAAATGAAACCAGATGAGAAGGTGAAAACCGTAATATAAATGAAATAAAATGAAAAAGAAATGAAAGGACACAAACAGATAATATAGAACAGAAAAAGAAGAAATGTTACACTCAAATAAAGTAGTGAAAAAGAAACCAATGAATGATAAACGTAAATGATAATTATTAGTATCAACCAAATAAGCAATTTAAATGGTAAGTGTTAAAATTCAATAACTTAAAGATAAACAAAGTACACTAACCAAATAAATAGAAAGTAACTATTATAAATCACTCTAATATGACATGAACTTGTTAACAGTATAATTAACCAATGTAAAGTGAAAGATAGTGAACATTAGTATGTGAGAAAGAGAATTTGATGTTAGGTAATACCCAGTAGTAACACTTAAAAATAAAACATGAAAATTGCAAAGTGATAGTGTAAAACCCCAAATTAAATAGAAACTTTATTGATAGGTATGAACACCTGATAATCAGTGACAAACACTAAAGATTTATTGGTGAGATGTGTTATTAAATAAGACTTTTGTTAATATTAGTAGTAAGATTAATTATAGATAAGGAATACTATGGTATTCAGGGAAGGAATCCCATGGAGAGTCAAAATGTTTGTGTTACCATGGACAGAAGGTAAAGTTTATTTTAGAAAGAATATGATAAAGAATGTAAAGACAAATTCAATTAACATCCTATGTTTTAAGGGAGAGTTAGTTAAGTAAAGTTAAATGGTGTGATGATGTTCATCACCAAGAAATAAATAAGAAGTAACAAATGTAAACGAGAGTAGTATAATAACAGTTAAAGAATTGTTTGATTAAGTTTAAGTATAGGAATATGGCTGAAAAGTTATACAGACCATAAACCTAAATGTTATGTTATATTTTATAGAGAATAGTAAGTAATAAACCAATTATAAACCATGCCAATATAAATAAGAAAAAAGATAAATTAATACAAATCTAATAATACTGAAAAGGCAGTTAGAAAACAATAGACAAACCATAATATGTAAACTAATAAAAAACATACAATTATTATAAAACAGACACAAAACCATTCAACAAGTAAACAAATCATGTGTAACACAAAACAAAATATGTATAAGGGTAAAATAATTCTTGGATTTCTTTGTCCATGACGTGTCCGTTACAAAAGGCAGTTAAAAAAATCTCTGAAGATGCCTTTTAAAGGTGAAAGCCGGTTTAGGCTGTAAGGTAAATCTTTACGATTTTACTTATAAAAAACTCAGTGTTCCGAGTCGTCAATACTATAGTGATATTTGGTAAAATAATATGTAATCTGTATAAATTAAGAAAAATAGCCAATTACTACCTAGGCCTATGAAATGCCTAACTGTAAGAAACCAATAACAACAAATTGTAAGAAATTATCTATGATATTAGCAAATCAAAGGCAAGTAACTAGTCAATGGTAATTAGTGGATCATATTAAGAGATAAATGTTAAATTAAGGACATAAAATAAGAAAGAAATGTAATTAAATAATATCAACATGATTGTTCAAACACTAATAAACCAGCAAACCCAGCTTTGTGAGATGTCAAAATGATCTTTGAAAGATAATACGAACAGTAGTGATAATATCTCATACTTAAATAAGAAGACCAAAGAATAATAGCAATCAGAAGATATTTAATCATTTTGAATAAAAATTCAAATATTCTAACAATGGTCTTAAGTCATGCATAGGCAATCAGAATCAATCAGTTACCATGACAACTGAACGTTAGGTATGAATATTCCATTAAAAACGATTAATCCTATAGTGACGCTCACGAGGAAGAGACGCCAAGCCGTAAAGGGCCCAATTTTTTACTTAAAACAGTCAAAGTAACCAGATTTCTTGAAGTGAAGAACCTAACTACCTGATGAGGGACTAATACATTCAACCCAGGCAACAGACCAGCTTAATTAATCCCAAATTAATTAAAATCGATCAACTAATACGAAAAAGAAGCAAGGCGTACCTAAATCCCAAGATGATTGAAGATTGAAGACCCAATCGATGAACCCAACCTATTTCAACTGTATGACACAACATTTCAAATCAACTGATTGATAAGTAAGTATTGCTGAGTTAACCGAATTACTGAAATAAATTCCCTTTAAATTTTCTCACTACACTTTGAACTCTCAATATAACTGACGATATTATTTCTTTCAAAGATTAATTAGTAAAACATATTTATGAATACCAAGTAACTGAATTATAACCTATGTATTAAACGAATAACACTGGCACACACTTTTCACACCACAGAATTGAATTTAATGTAAACCTCTTTCATAATTAATTACCACAATTGTAAGGTGGTGTACTTTATTTAATTATCTTGTTCTGAACTTTTTTATCGTACTTCAAAGAATTCATTGGCAATTTTATTTTGTATAAATAAGAAAACGTCGTCCATCATGGCGTCTGATTAACTTGTAATGAATGCCAACCCTGCTGTCTGCTGAGTGAACAATTAATTTATTGCCGAGGCTAAAAACTATTATAATAATCTCATTTGTACAAACATTATTGAAAATTAATAAGCTATAAAGCCAAATAAATAAGTGTGAATCGTTACTAACTGTCCTGTAATTATTTCAAGTGTATTATGTATGTTGTGTTCTGTAGCAGTGAATAGAATTAGCCAACAACATTTTATGTTGGCAACACGTCCCCCCACTCAAGCGAGATTCGAGTTCCCGCGTTGTTTCTTATTGCAGTGATGGACAACCGACAACTAGCGCTTAAACAGACCACACGTGGTAACAAATGAACTTGCTACCGGATGTTGCTATTTCTGTGTTACCCTAAAAATTAGTCTAGTCTAAGTTACGGTGGAATTCGTGTGCATGTGTGCATCAATTTGGAAAGGTGTTTCTACGGATTTAAATTATATTGTTAATTTTATACAGGTATCTCTTTTACATAATTTTTCAGGAATTTTGTGAGTATTATTATTATTATATGTGTTTGTTTAGAAATAAAATAGAATACTAAATGGGTATCGGCTTTGGAACCACGTGTTCGTGTAGGTTAATGGTTTTTTTGTTTATTTAATTTACAGTGGTTTTGAGTAAACTGTAAGTCTTTTATGTTAAACCTCCCCATTTTGTTTAAAGTAAAAGTTTCATGAATTTTAGGATGTAATTGTGCTGTCGTGATTGAAACCACGGTTTTTTGTTAAGGTTAAAATTCATTGTTCTAGATTAATCCTGTGACATTTCCAACAGTTTTCAGGTACTGAGTAAAGTTTAGAAGTATTTTATGTTTAAAAAAGATCAAAACGTAATGTAAAACAAAAGCTTCATAAAGTTTGGGGCGTGATCGGGTTTGAAACCACGTGTTCGTTTAAGTTATTTATTCTTTGGTCTACGTTTGTGCCATTTACAATGATTTTGAGTGAACGGTAAAAGTTTTCTATGTTAAAAAAAAACTCCAATTTAGTGTAAAAGTTTCATGAATTTTGGGATGTATTTCATTTGTGCTATCAGGTTTGAAACCACTTGTTTTTGTTACGGTTAATTATTCATTGTTCTAGATTAATCCTGTGACATTTCCAAAAATTTTCAAGGACTGAGTAAAGTGTAGAAGTATGTTATGTTTAAAAGACTAAAAAATTAATTTTAAAATAAAAGCTTCATGCATTTTGGGGCTTGATCTGCTTTGAAACCACGTGTTCGTTTAGGTTAATTATTCTTTGTTCTAAGTTTGTGCCATTTACAGTTATTTTGAATAAACTGTGAAATTATTTTATGTTTAAAATACTAAAATTTAGTTTAAAAAGTTTCATGAGTATTAAGGAGATGAAATATGAATACCCATTTTTTTCACATGGAGCCGCAATTTCTTTTGGTGTTTGTGAGTTTTCTTGACTTCTCAGATATTATGTAATGCAGGTCAAAACAAAGTGCTGTTGCATAATAAAAGTAAGTTAAAATCGAGTATTCTGAAGCCTAAGAAAGAGGAATATAAAACAAAAGCAAGGTTAAATTTCCATTGGCAGATGTAAATATATGTGTTTGTTTTAATAAAGTATTCTTCATTTGCAGTCACAATGGTGCGTCCAGGCCTCCTCATGATTGGTGACTCCCAGGTAAAATATGCACATCTGACTACTCAGTGCCAGAATGATTTTGAAGTCACAGTGTTTTCGGTGTCAGGAATGCGTGTTGAAGAAGTGTCCGCTTCAATGGTTGAAACAACCAAGTTCTTTTATCACATAGTAATCCATTTGGGCACAAATAATTTGATTTGTGGTAAGTTACATAGAATTTTGTAAATAAAATATTTCAGTTATTAGTGCTCTACTTTATACGATTATGGTTGATCAAAAAGATTTGTAAGATTGCTTTGGTGTTATGCACGTTATTTTCCAGTATTTTATCGATAGGTACTATACCCGTTTATTTTTATAATTCTTAAAAACTTTTTAACAGGTCAGCATCCAGATCAAATAATCCAACATTATGAATCTCTTATCCAAGAAATTCTAAAAGGCAACCAGCATGCGCAACTCCATTTGTCAAGTGTATTGTTTCGCAGTAAAAATAGGTATAGGCCATATTCAGATGCTAAAATGAACAGAATAAAGATAATAAATGAAAAGACAGAGAAGCTGAATCTGCTGATACAAGGCTTGGCTACCAGGTAAAACTTTATACGTGTAAGTTTCTTTTGATAATGCAGAGACTTGATGTGTTAATGGGGCATCCACATCATTGCTGTTATGAATTTTGTTCTCAAAATAAAATAAGTTTTAGAAATCATTTATTAAATTCCAAATTCTGATCATAAAAATCTGATAACTCTTATAAAATTACAGTTAATATTCGTACAGTAATACTTTTTGAATTTTCTTGATAATATAGTTTTAAAAAGACTTCTGTTTATTGGCAAATAAATATTTTACTTCTTCTTTATGCTCAATATGTCTCTTGACTTTCATGACTTTGGCATTTTATTCCCTCATAGTATGTTGTTAATTAAGTAATGCAATGCATTTTTACTTTTTTGTGACTGCCACAGTGATTCCACTTTTTTGTGTTCGTAGATATGGAGGACTATTCATAGACAACTGGATTATGTTACATTCAAGAGATCCGTTTACGGAGTTGCTGTCCAGGGATGGCTTACACATCACACAGCGAGGGATTCAATGTTTAATGGGTAATGTTTTTCATGTCTGTACAAGACACGAAAAAATCCAAAAATTTTTGGACTAAAATTTTGTCCAATTTCTACAGAGACCAGACATGCACTACAGACACACATAACAGAACATCATTTCCATATCCAGTTGGAAAACACGCACAGCCATCCACATCAGATACCAGAGACACAAGGACATCATATGCACAAGCTGTTAGGTCACATACACACTCCACACAGCCAGGGACATCAAATAGGGCACATGCACACACTTCAACATCATATATACACAGCACTCAGCCAGGGACATCAAATAGGGCACACACATACCCTTCCACATCACGTATACACAGCACACTGCCAGGGACATCAAATAGGGCACACGCATACCCTTCCACATCACATATACACAGCACACAGCCAGGGACATCAAATAGGGCACATGCATACCCTTCTACATCACGTATACACAGCACACAGCCAGGGACATCAAATAGGGCACACGCATACCCTTCCACATCACGTTTACACGCCACACAACCAGGGACATCAAATAGGGCACATGCATACCCTTCCACATCACGTATACACAGCACACAGCCAGGGACATCAAATAGGGCACACGCACACGGTTCCACATCACGTATACACCCCACACAGCCAGGGACATCAAATAGGGCACACGCTTACCCTTCCACATCACATACCAGAGTCACAGGGGCATCAAATAGAGCAGATATACATACGTTGTAACGTTACATAACCCCTGCCCAAATATGATAACATAATCACCAGAGTTAAAACCAGTAATCACCCAATTTTAAAAGTCATAAATGGGGATTAGGTATCAAGCTATGAGAACCTTTGTACTCTAAAAACACTGTAAACAATAATCATAAAAGTGCAGTGTACAAAGTGGAACATAGTGTAATTGGTGAAAGTGTCAAACATTTAAAAATAGCATCTCACAAATTTGTGCTAGAGATGAAAAAAAATCAGTATTGTAGCAATAGACTATGTTACTATTGACTAGCTTTGTATTTTTTGTATTTGTTGTAATTTTATATTGTGTAGGCCACAAAGGTCTTATAACTAGGAGTAATATTTTTGTTTACTATAATTATTTTGTTTAGATATAAAATAATCCAGGGTTATATATAAAATAATAATAATGGCCAAATAATACTATGTTAGCAAGATGGCATGTAAAAAATAGTGTAGAGTAAGGATACCTTAAATGAATTATAAATCATAAACAAACCAAAATAAAAGGAATTAAAATATAAAATACCACTAGACAAGTTTAAGTAAAGATATAAAGAAAAACCGTAAATAAATTAAATTTGATTATAGGTAAAATTTGTAAAGGATTATTTTTTCTAAAAAGAAGAAATGAAATAATAATAATTATTATTAGCCTATATACGAAAAGGTATCTAGATTAGCCAATAAAAAACCATAAAAATTCTTGGTTACTAGGAGTAACTAACTAACAACAAAATTAATAACATACTATCCAAGATAGTAGAGAAAGTGTAAACTTTAGAGATTATCGAAGAAACCCACTCGAATTTTTAGGAAGAGTGGATGAAATTTTAAACCGGTCAAAAGAGAACCGATGGAACATGGTCAAAGGAACACTAGATGAGTGTTTCAAAAACATCAATGACAATTGGTGGACTGTAATTCGAAACGAGGTGTGTGATTATGGAAATTTTAAGATGTTGTTCAAGATGAAGTACTGGTCCGAATCAGCGCAAAATATTATTCGAGACGATATCTGTCATGGGAGGTATGACTGCAGTACAGGACAGACACCTACTGCTTATTTTTTGGGGAAGGTATGTGTGGCGAAATATTTAGACCCGAAGATCCCTGAGGAGTGTTTGGTAACTAAGATAGCATATCATTTTGAGGAAAAGATCATCAGTGCTCGATTAAGTGGTCAAATAAAGACAATTGGAGGTATGGAAACACTCTTAGTGAACTATGAGCAAGAATCATATTACAGGAGGAGTAGATGGAGATCAGGAAATACAGAGGAGCGGAAAAACGAACAACCCAGAGACACTCGACCAAGGGTAAACTATGTCAGGGCCAACAATAATTACAATAATAACCATTATCGAGGAAGATGGCAAAATTATAATAACCGAAATTATCGAAACAATTCAGATCAGAGACAAGAAGGTCCGCAAAGAAGTAGGAGCGAAGAACAACCTAGATTCAGAACTAGTGAGGAAGAAAGAAAGCAATCAAATGAACCTCAACATAGTGAGAATGTTGAACAACCTAATAATAATGACGGAAGTCGGGGAAACGGGTACCAGCAGTGAGAAGAAGTGACTGCCCGTCACTGCTAGAAACCGGGCACAGAATTTACCACAGTCCTAATAATAATAATAAATTAAAGAAACCAATAACAATTATCAGAAACCATTATTTAAAGAATATACAGGCGGAATTAATGGAAGAAAGAGCAATTAAAGGGTCATCACAAAACAATAATATAGTTTATATACGAATAAAATTAAATGGAGTATTAGCAGAAGCCATGATTGATACAGGAGCAAATGTTTCAATCATTGACCAATTAGAGCTTGACCGGATTACTGAATTAACTACTGAGAGAATACCTACATTACCAATTAACAATTTAACAATTATTGGCTCCACCGGGAAACAAAATAAAACAATTAGAAAACAAGTGTCTTTGAATGTTACTAACAGTGGGATAGGAATACCTATGGGATGTTTAGTAGCCAAAGGGCTACCTTTTAGGGTATTAATAGGGTGTGATATGCTACGGCGACACACTGCAGTTATAAATTTGGCCAGTGGTATAGTAACACTGAGTGCAGAAGAAGGTGAGTTATCGGCTGAGATAATTGGTAGCCAAAGTGCCCCTCAGTGTCTGAGCTCATTCTATAATAGGGAGAATAATAGGTTAACCATAGGTAAAAATACTAAAGTAACAGAGTCAGAGATGTGGCAAGGGAAGATAGAAGAAATCATAGAGTTTCAAGATAGGCAGGCCCAGGAAACAATCAGTGTAGAAGAAAAACATCAACTTATAAAAATTTATAATAAATATAGAACAGTATTCTTGGATTCACCCGGAAAAGCTAAAAACTTCCTGTGTGAGTTAAAGTTCAAAGACAATGTCAATTTTAATAAACGGTCATATCCCATCGCTCAAGCTTTGAAAAAATCAGCAAGAAAAGAAATTCAAAGGATGATAATGGAAGATATAATTGAAAGAAGCAATTCTCCGTATACCAGCCCATTGCTAGCTATACCAAAGAAAGATGGTCAAGTAAGATTATGCCTCGATGCTCGGGAGCTGAATAAAATGCTCATTAACTATGAGCAAAAAATAATAATGAAAAAATGTTATGGATGTAAGTACATGAGTACTTGGGATGCAGTCTGTGGATATTGGCAAATAGAGTTGCACCCTAACAGTAGACAATACGTCGCTTTCATATTTGAAGGACGAAATTATCATTTCAAACGTTTACCTTTTGGATTGGTAAATTCTGTGGCCGTGTTCACCCAATGTATGGATCAAATTCTGGGTAAAGAAGTTTTAGACTTCACTACGGTATATGTCGATGACATACTAATTACTTCTTGTACATGGAAAGAGCATTGTAATAGAGTGGAAACAGTGTTAAATAAGCTGTTACAACATAATATAACATTGAAACTAGATAAATCAAAATTTATCACACATGAATTACCATTTTTAGGATTCATTCTGTCAGCTACTGGAATAAAACCATCTCCTGAGAAAGTAAAGGCTATCCAAGATTTTCCGAAACCAAAAAATTTAAAACAATTACAATCTTTTTTGAGGATATGCAACTATTATAGGAAATTTCAACAGGGTTATTCAGAAGTAACAGCCAATTTCCAATATTTACTTTCGAAGAAAAACAAGTGGAAGTGGGAAGAAAAGGAAGACAATAATTTTAAAATAATAAAAGATAAATTCTTGGATAGCATTATGCTACACCACCCAAATTTCAATAAACGTTTTTTCATAAATTGTGATGCCAGTAATATTAGTCTTAGAAGTGAATTATATCTCAGGAAGATGAGGAAGAAAAACAGTTTTGCAAGCAGGGTACTGAGTAGTTGTGAGCGAAATTATACAGTAACTGAAAAGGAACTGCTGAGTGTTGTGTTCTCGTGTGTAAAATTCCGTACATTTATATTGGGATACCCAGTAACTATAAGGACCGACCATAGGTCAATCTCTTTTTTAAAAAACTGTAAGCTTAACCATGGTAGGCTCACCAGATGGGTGTTGATACTTCAAGAATACAATTTAGATTGGGAATATATCCCGGGGAAAAAGAATATAATAGCAGACCGATTGTCACGGATTAACCTAGAAAAAGGAACATTTGAAGTAGAACCGGAGAGCATTGGGAAAATATATTACATTATCAAATTGAAGAAAGAATTGCAAGATATAATTAGTAAACTAAAAATAGATCAAGAAACGGACACCAAATTAATAAAAATTAGAGACAGGATACTACAAAGGGATCCTATAATAACAAAATTTTTCTGTGTTTATGAAGAAATCATTTTCATCCGTCCAACCATTGAGAATCATGTGTGGAAAATGTATGTACCCGAAGCAACTGAAGTAGCCATAATAAAGGACTACCATGAAAGATATGGTCATATGGGACCACTCAAAGTTATTAAAGCTTTGTCAGAAAATTGTTATATAAAAGCAATAAATAAGCAAGTAAGATTAGTATTGAAAAACTGCAACATATGCCAATTAGTAAAAATAAATAATGACAAAAGAACTGGAGCTATGATTACAATAACATCCAACGGTAAACTTGAGAAGACCTTCTTAGACATATGTGGACCTTTTCCCAGAAGTGGAGGGAGACATAAATTTAAATATATAATAATTATTTTCGATCATTATACCAAATATACAAAACTCTATCTAATCAGTAGAACTACTACGAAGAAAATTTTAGAAGTAATTATTCAAAAATACTTACCAGAAGTGGGAAAACCTGAAACCATAGTAACGGATCATGGGACACAGTTTAGGGGAAAGAAGTGGAAAGAAGAATTGTTGAAATTGCAAATAAGATCATATAAAATGTCAGTACACCACCCCAGTAGTAATCCTGCCGAACGCGTCTTGAGGGAAGTTGGTAGAATTTTGTGGACCTACTGTCATCAAGAACATGGTAAATGGAGCCAGTACCTTGAACCAGCAGAAACCTTCCTTAACTGGGCATACCATGACACTATCGGAACCAGCCCTTATCAAGTAATGTTTGAAAGACCACCACCCAGAGAAATCACATCATTAATAAATTTTCCTCCAGGAGAGAGAGTAGAATTCAATAAAATCGAAATGCACAACAGGTTGCTGCATAAAGCTGAACTTCAATATAAAAAGGAAACGGGGAAGAAGAAAAGAATAAACCCATAAAAAGTAGGGGATAAGGTGCTAATAAGAAATAGACAATTACCCAGTTCTATAGAGGGTATTGCAAGAAAATTACTTCTACTTTATACCGGGCCATACCTAGTAACCCAGGTGAAAGGAAATAATACATATGAGATTAAATCAGTTAACAATAACAAAATAAAAGGGGTGTATAACCAAGCAGAAATAAAGAAATATTATGAAGATTAATAAAGGAAGGAGAAGATTGAAGAGTTCAACGATTATTTTTAAAAAAGTAAATAAAAATAAATCTGTCCTAGTGGGGGAGCTTTATGTAACGTTACATAACCCCTGCCCAAATATGATAACATAATCACCAGAGTTAAAACCAGTAATCACCCAATTTTAAAAGTCACAAATGGGGATTAGGTATCAAGCTATGAGAACCTTTGTACTCTAAAAACACTGTAAACAATAATCATAAAAGTGCAGTGTACAAAGTGGAGCATAGTGTAATCGGTGAAAGTGTCAAACATTTAAAAAGAGCATCTCACACATTTGTGCTAGAGATGAAAAAAAATCAGTATTGTAGCAATAGACTATGTTACTATTGACAAGCTTTGTATTTTTTGTATTTGTTGTAATTTTATATTGTGTAGGCCACAAAGGTCTTATAACTAGGAGTAATATTTTTGTTTACTATAATTATTTTTTTTAGATGTAAAATAATCCAGGGTTATATATAAAATAATAATAATGGCCAAATAATACTATGTTAGCAAGATGGCATGTAAAAAATAGTGTAGAGTAAGGATACCTTAAATGAATTATAAATCATAAACAAACCAAAATAAAAGGAATTAAAATATAAAATACCACTAGACAAGTTTAAGTAAAGATATAAAGAAAAACCGTAAATAAATTAAATTTGATTATAGGTAAAATTTGTAAAGGATTATTTTTTCTAAAAAGAAGAAATGAAATAATAATAATTATTATTAGCCTATATACTAAAAGGTATCTTGATTAGCCAATAAAAAAACCATAAAAATTCTTGGTTACTAGGAGTAACTAACTAACAAAAAAATTAATTGTTCAGATATATTTGAAGTGAGCAGTTGAAACTAATGTAATGTTCGGTAAAAATTATGAAAATAATAACTACGATTCGGAACTAACCATCACAAAATGAATAAATTTTATGAGTGATATCCACTACATCTTAGACATCCTTTGAACAGAATAATTCTCGCCAGCAAATTGATGGAAATTGTAAAGTCAGTCATCCATTTTTAAGCCTAGTCTCCAGAAATTCAACGTCATTGGGTGAGATCGTTTCCTATTCAAATTTAACTAAATTACACCTCAACTATAAACTTAGAACACTATAAACAGCACCATCTCTTTAAATTCATCTGGGAACAAGGTGAACATACACTTTATTTTAATTAACCAAAAAACAGCAAAACGTGGTCTTGGTTATTAACATTGCAGGCACCATTAAATAGTGTTTTTTTTTTCGTCAGTGAAGAAAAGTAACCTGCGCTCTAGTGGTCAAAAAATCAACTGCATGAAATAGATTATACTAAATTTTAAAATAATTTATGTAAAGTTTGATACTGACCCATATACATTTCTGACTTCCTCAAAGTTCAAAGAACCTTAAATAACCCTGGGAAATTAATTACATAATTCTTTCTCGTTATTAAAACTGAAAAAATAAAAATATTTGTTATGTGATATATGTTTGTAAAAGTAAGATCGAAATAACTCTGTAATTTATGAAATAATCGATTATCCATTCATGTTTTGGGAGACCATAAAATTTAAATAAATTCAAGGAATGCCTTGTGGTTTAAATAATAAAATGTGTATTATTTACAGTAGATGGTAGTTGGTCACAGATAATAAGAAGATTGAGAAGAGAAAGGAAATCAGTCCGGACATCAAGAAATTATTACGTACCATTTGAAGTCATTTAACCTCAAATGGGTTCGTAAAAGTAGAAATCAGCTGATGCCACGAGCGGAAAAATTTGAAATACTCAATCGTATACTAAGAGAGTAATTCTCTTTGCCTTTCTTTACTCTCTCTCCTAACTACTGTCAAACAACGGTATTGGTTTAATATAAACAAAATTTAAGTAAAATCACAATATATCTTTGCATAATCACACACACTCCATTTTGAAGGCATATAACACAAAGATAACAAATTCTGTAACTCTTAATTAAGCTAGATTTTTTTTGAAAAGTAATTTATAGACGTAAATTTACTTAATCGGAAAGCCTAGATGAGAGACGTTACAACGTACACATCACACAGTATGATTACAAGGCCATCATTCACAAAAGCAGTAACATCACCTTCAGTTTCACACACATCACAGATACGTAAATCTTTTTCATATGTAACACCATCACACAATCTAAACCATAAATCACACCTCACATATTTGTTTACAAATGGTGGGTCTGCTGAGGAAAGTTTATCTACGTTAAACAGTTCCCTTGAATATGGTGATTCTCGTAAAGTAGATAATTTAATATCGTCATGTGCAAAACAAACAGCTGTCTCATGTCTTAAAATAACATACCCAAGGGTATGTTCTGATTGCAATGTTCAATACAGTAATAGATTCAGCTTCTCGAAATATAAAAAACATTGTGATTCGTCTGGTTTATCCCTATCGTGTTCCCATTCAGAGTGTACATTGAAATTTAGAACATATTTCCATCTCATAGAACATTTGAAGAAAGAGCATGGCCAAATTATTCCAAAGGAGGAATTTGTTTTTAAGGATGTGGCAGCATTTCTCACATGGAAGGAAGCTGTTTGTAAAGACAACCACATTGCAATGGTCAAAAAAACGGGTTCAGCCCATGCAGTGAGTGGCTCTAAATTTTCCTATTATATTTGCAAATTTAATAATTTTTGTAGACCCGAAACAAAAATAAATAAAACTAATAGAAAAAGGACATTTGGTAGTATGCCGAATACAAACTGTCTGGCCAGAATGTACGTCAAAGAAGATGATACTGGAATCCATGTGACATACATTAATGCTCATAACCATGAGCTTAATTTTAAATTTGTGAAATTCTATCGATGGGATAACACCACAAAGTCTTCTGTAAATCACTTTTTAGAGCAAGGTGTGCCAACACATGTTATTCAGGAACATTTACAGCATTCCATTGGTGACGATAATAACACATCTGCAGTAAAAGAACAGTATATAACAACATCTCAGATAATTAAAATGAGGTATCAACTGGAGATGAAAAAAACGACTTAATAAAAATGATGCAGAATCTGTAAATATCTTAATTAACTTATTAAAAAATGAAAGTTACAACCCAGTTTTAGCATATAAACCTCAAGGAATGGATACCATAATTAGGCCCTCCAGTTTAAATAATTTACCACACAGTTCTGAACTTTTTGTTGTAGGCATTCAAACAAAGTATCAAGCAGCAGAAATGGTTGCTGGTTGCTGTAGAATACTGTGTATAGACGCAACTTATAATACAAACCAGTATAAATTTTACTTATTAAATTTACTTGTTCCTGATGAATATGGTGTTGGGTTCCCTGTTGCTCATTTTATAATAAATTATTTAGATGAAATGACTCTGGCGTGTGTCTTAAAAATTGTTGTTGACAAACTTCCAAATATGGAAGTAAACTGTGTCATGATGGATGGTGATGAAGCCATTGCCAATGCGGTTGAAACTGCATTTGGGAAAAATGTGAGATATCTTCTTTGTTTGTGGCATGTGAAACGGAACTGGTTGAAAAATCTTAAAACCAAAGTGAAATCCAAGTCTCTGACATCAGAAATTTTAGATTCTTTATAAATTTTAACTCATGAAAAAAATATGAATAATTTTAATGAAATGTTAGAAGCCTTTTTTAATAAATACTCCGAGTCCGCTAGTCGCTTTTTAGATTATTTTAAAGAAATTTATGTGTGTAAAAAAGAGAAGTGGGCAATGTGTTTCAGAAATTTTTCACATGGATATACCGACACAAACATGTTTTTAGAATCATTTTATAATAAAATTAAAACTCAATACCTCCAAAGAAATGTAAATAGGCGATTAGATGACTTGATTAACATCATTTTCAGAGTTAATAAAACTATACACTTAGCGTTAAAATATAAAAGATTGACCCAGATGCCCCCATTAGGATATACCAATGCAGTTAACAAAAGGCATAAAATAGGCATACACATAACAGATTCTGATATAATTGAAACTGGAAATTGTAGTGTTTGGCAAGTCAGGAGTCAGTCGGACTCAACAGTCCTTTATAAAGTCCATTGTTTAGCTAGAAAATGTTATATGCCAGAATTATGTTTTATAAAATGTAATGAATATACATGTTTCAGCTTGTGTTCACACATGTATACATGCTCATGTGCTGACAGTAATTCATTGTGCAAACATATACACAAGCTTCATTCTTATCTTGTCCATAAGCTAACTTTACCATCGTGTATAAGTTCTGATTGTACAGATTTAGCTACAGATGAAACGTTGGTAACTACAAATAGTAACTCAGTTAACCTAGATAATGCAACAGCAAATACAGACATATTAATTCAGTCCGTGTGTCAATTGGCAGATAAATTGAAAACATTATATGTAATAAAAATTCTCAATCTTTACTGCCATATGTGCAAAACACTTTACAATTATTAGTTCAAAAATGTGAAATGTTGAACAACAATCAAAACTGTGTACATGGTAAACCTCCTTCAATGGCACATGATTTTGTTCCACCAAACATCAAAATTTCTCCTCAAAAGAGATTTTATCAAACTGCCAAAGAAAAGAAGCCTATAAAAACAGACACTAAAAATACAGGCTTTGCTCGGTATAATTGTATAAAGGAGTCTTTGCTACTACGTGGAAAAAGTTTCACTGACCCTATTTCCAGTGAACAAGATATACACCGTACCCTTTACAATGTTTGTGGATACAGCATCAGTGCTCTTCATTTGAAATCTTTGGACACATATATAAATAATAACGAACTGAATATGCTGACCTCAGCAGATCCACATTTTCATACTGGTTGGCTCTATGATAATGTAATAAATGTTTTTTTAAATAAGATATGTACCGGTAACAAATTTCCTATCTTTCCAGTAGATAGTGCAGTATCCCAAATGATTCTAACATTTCCATTAGATTATGCACTTGAGTCGTGTGCCACATGGAGTTGCATGGGTATTCAAAATTAATTATACCCCTAAATCCAGACAGTAATCATTGGGTCCTTTTAGTAGCTGATGTTCTTAAAAAACAGTTGTCATTTTATGACCCGGTGTCAGAATCTGTAAAACCCGTATACGAAAAATCAATCTGTAATTGGAGACAAGTGTTAGTTAAGATCTTGGGGGGAACACTTGAGGATTGGCAAGTGAACTGTCCTAAACATGTTCGTCAGAATGATAGTTCAAGCTGCGGTGTGTTTGTTTGTTGGTATGCAGAAAAAATTTTATTGGGCCAGGCAACAGATGAGAATTTTAATTCAGATGAATATAGAAAGTATATATACAGTGTTATAACTGGTAAGAAAATGTGATGTAAAATAACTTTTTGTTGTCACAGAAGGTCCGTGATTTGTTGAAATTTTATCAGCTGTCATGGAGTTCTGGACCTTCATACTTATATAAATTCTTAGTCTTAAAAAATAATAATACTTTGTATATTGTAATCAAATTTATATCTCAAATTACATTGAGTACCAAACTCTTTTTTCATATGAAAATTTAAATCCATTTCATTATTCATCTCAGTAAATATGAAAAATTTATGTACAAAGTCTTCAATGAGACTTAGCACTTTCAGTACCAACCTGATACAAAACTATTACTACCAGTAAACAGGCATTTTAAGGTTTTTTGAAAATTAACAGTTCTCTTGTACTATTGTATTCTTTTAGGCAACCAGTAAGAAAAATATGTACTATTAAGTAAATATGATAAACTGCTCAATTTTTTCTACTTTCTCCAGTTGGGTACATACAAGAAAAATTTCACTTTGATACATTGACTGCATTATTGCAGTTATGTTTATTTCTGTTATACAAAGATACTCCCATATTTTTGTCACTTGTTGCAGGTATTAACACACAAATCAGGTCTTGGAACGCAAGAAAACTAATTAGAAAATTGGGGTCTTGGGGAATATTCAGCGGCAAAATGTAACTTCCGGCGCCGCGCGTGTACTATGGTGTCCGATGTGTACATCCAACTGTTTTCTTCACAAGTAACTAATGCCAGCTTATGGAGGTTATGTACGACAATGTAACTTAAATAAAATTTACTTTGTCAGTGTACATTAAAAGGGTGTATTTATTGGAAGTACAGAAATTAGTTTATATTTATCGCACATAATTACGGTACAGAGACGATTTTGGGAGGTTGTTGCTAAGTTTAACAATATAACTTAACCTTTTACATTTTTAAAATTAATTAGACTTAACAAACGTTTCCTTAGTTAGTGTACATTCAAAGGCTGTATTTATTGTATGGATAAAAGGCTGTATATAACATTAACGGCTGTATTTATTCGAAGTAAGTAATGCCAGCTTATGGAGGTTATGTACGACAATGTAACTTAAATCGAATTTACTTTGTTCGTGTACATTAAAAGGGTGTATTTATTGGAAGTACAGAAATTAGTTTATCGCACATAATTACGGTACAGAGACGATTTTGGCAGGTTGTGGCTACGTTTAATTATTTAACTTAACCTTTTAGATTTTTAAAATTAATTAGACTTAACAGACATTTCCTTAGTTAGTGTACATTCAAAGGCTGTATATAACATTAAAGGCTGTCTTTATTCAAAGTACCGGAATTAAAACGTACTTCCAATTTAGAACCTAGTACAATCTAATGTATAACCAGACAAGTACATTAAAATCCTTTTTTCAACATAATGCAATAATAAGCAATGTGTAGTTTCTGTTAACATGCAAATGATTAAGTATTAATAATGGGTTACAGTGGAATTTAATGTTACTACGGTCTGAATTAATGCAAATTAAAATGGGAGAATCTCGTAAACATATTAAAGAATGCTTGTATATTACACACAAAATTATTACAACGGACCTTTGTTAATGAATAGAAACAAATTTGACTCTATACTTTAGTATGTACCAATAAAATTCACCTTTTTTCAAATACCAATATCTGTTGTTGTTTTTCATACCCTTAAAAATAGGTCATTAACAACATACATTATGAGAAAACGTGATTACAAATAACCAGCCATTAGTTACTTAGAAGAAAATAGATATAACATTTACAAACATCAAATCTTCAATTCTCTCCCTATTTGTTTTATAAAAACTGGAGTTTCTACTGCAGGTTTTAAGTCCACTAACTACTTAATTAAATATACATAATTGTTCCTGTATCTTGTTGGGTAACATTATATTAATACATCTGCTTCCTACTCATATGTGCAAACAATGTTTTTAATGTACGGTCCTAAAATCTTTATCAACACTTTATATCTTTAAAATTTAGACAAAGTCTAATGAGCAACTTGGCCTAACCTGAATTTACATGACCTGGCTCAGAACAACTTAATTTGGCAAATACAAAGATGAAGACAGGTTGCAATTTCTTCAGGGCTCACACCTGCTGCCAGGCCTAGTTCTATAACATGATAAGGAAGAAATAAATCAGCCCAAACCTGCAACCGCTGTGGGAAGGCTTTTACACCATTACCAATAAGATTAATGATGTCATCTAAGAATAACTCATTAGCTTTATTTTTAACTTTCATTAGTTTTATCTTTTTTAACAATTTTTAATGCAGTTTACTGGAGTAAAATCTTCTTATTGATAATGTTCTTATCAGTTTCATTACATTATTCTTATCTCTTTTTATTACCGTATCTCAGACAATATTTATAGTATACAATTTAGTTAATGACTTAGTATTTTGTTCTTCATGTATCATGGTCATGAAATGGTTTAAGTTGGGGCCTATTTTATGTAAGGGGAAAACGTAACGTTACAATATTGTAATTACTTTTATTTCTATAATTATTTATAAGTATTACTTTGTACAAACAAAACTGGCTTAGAAATGGGTCTACTTAGGAAATTATGGAATTCTGCTGAAATTTCGAATAGTTCTGGAGGGGAATTGATCCCCTGATAACCCCCCTCCGCAAGTTACTCCACTGATCCCACTCTACACAGTTCCAAGAAATCCTGTATTTAGTAGAGCTTCCCTTATGTGCCTGGTAAGTGAAGGAGAAGGGATCTATTTAACGTGCAAGTTGAAGAATATATTTAATTATTGCACTTAACTTGATATAAGTACTGATTACATTTCAGGATTATTATTTTCAGAAATAATGTATGTAAACCAGTTTTCCCCATATAAAGTTAATTAAAATTCTTTAATGCATAGCATTCCAGGCATTTACAGTAGTAGATTCGTTTTACTAAATTTGAATTTACACAAATAATTCTCTTTGATTAACCAGAGTTACACACACAAACTAAATGCTGAGTGTCCTCCTAGTGTATAAATTCAGCTAAAACAGTATTCCAAAAACTTACCTTGTTACTAGAATGTGTGACATGATGAACTTTTCATCATGTGTTCAACTTTGTGTTGGGAGTTAAGCATTTTAATAATTTATATTTATGCAGGCATATAGCAAAATCTGATCATCATGGAAAAGGAATAAGGCATTTTGTAATAGCAATTAACTGATTAGTTCCTGCTGTATTACCGAATCATATTACAAGACCAATTTTTGTTTAATTGAAAAGATATATTTTAATTGTTTCTTTTGGTGCAATCTGTAAATTCCATGACACACGTCCATAAAGGTTTGAAAATATGCTTACTCCAGTTTGATAGGAATAAATTTAAAAACGTCAACGCTGCACACATACTGACGTGAAGCCTTATTTCTTCATTCTGGCGATAGTCCTCTGTTAGGCCTACATCTTGGACCTTCCTCCACAAACACTTTCACGTGGAAGTAACATCCACTTATTTCAGCTGTGGGGAAAACTTGACGAAGGGCCGCAATCGCAGAAGCCTCGAAGTCTACATTTACCACACTTGGACGCCAAACAAATCTGCATGGATTGTGTAGATTTGTGTAAATTCCTTACAACAGCTCTTGAATGTACCGTCCATTAAAAAATGCGAAGAGTTTCCTAGACATTCCTTTCCTTTGCTGCCACTAAAAACGATAATTCTCTCTTCTAATGCGTCATCTTTAAGAAGGAAACTGCTGCCATCGCTCATTTTTAGAATGTCTTCGGAAAGAACAATATGTTCGCAATTCTTCGGTTCATGCTGGTTTCCTTGGGTTTTACACCAATGATCCCGAATGGCTCTCTTCAATGTTTCTGCATGGGGCATTACTGTGACAAAATCATAACCTCTATTATGAAGATCTCCAATTTCATCTGTGTATATCGCAGATAACTGAGTATTTTATTCACGTGCCCTCTTCTTCACCTTCTCCACACGCTTCCTCACTTCTAAGGACGCGTCATCAGGTGGTCCACACAAAAGTTCGGAAACATCTTCTTTCTTCGACCGCATCTTTCCTTTACAGTGATTGGACTTCTCCCGTAAACACATCCACGTAACAACACCTTCTTTCGACTCCCGAAATTTACGATACGCATAACCGTTGTAATGGGCACAAGGTTTACCCTTAGTAGTTGTAACAACTTTCATACTCGTCTTCACTCTACGAATGTCAAACTCAAAGTGACAAATACTTGGAGTGGATTCGTACTAGTAAACTGGTGGGCGGGTTCATTGACATGGTTCCACATTCTATCACACCCGAAAGGGTAGTGTCCGCAGGGCCGAGACGAGTTGCGCCCGGTGTACCTGAAAATGGTCGATGTGCGTGTGTGCATAAGAGAATAATCCCTTATTCTATACCTGACCACTCGAAACCCAAACACTCGAATTGAGCAACTGACCAGAAACTTTATATATAAAATCGAAGCGAATTTATTATATAAAACCATAAAACAAAGTTTGTCACAAATGATTGTTGGTAGATACGTTAGGCTAGAAATAATAAAACGCAGGGGGGGTCACAGCTACATGGGGGACTCGAAGTAAAATGGGCGCATCTCGGACTATGACCCGTCATAAAATTTTACAAGCAGACGCACCTAAGATAAGACTTGTCCGCAAACCTCCAGTATAGAAATACTTTTGGAATTTTGTCATCCCTCTCTCAGGTAGCAAAAGGCCTAGTGTCCGCAAATCTCCGGAAATAGCTTGTTTTCGCAAATCTCCGTGTCCACATCTCTCCGGTATTCACAAAATTTGCCGCCAGTTCCCTACTTTGCCTATGCATAAATCTGCCTCTGGAGTACATACTGCACCTGAACAGTAGTAAGAATGATTTAGTATCCTTTAGAGTTATTCACTGTCCTTTTGAAATAACATGTGCCGTTAATTTTAGTAGACTTTAAATTTAATACAGAGAGTCTTTAAATTTGTTTTAAAATTTACCCATTTATTCCTAAAGGTCTTGAATTTTGCTTAGAATAGTCAAAGACCAAATGCCATTTGTACAGCACGTGGTAAAATTGTGTTGTTACGATGGCGGTAACTGAAAAAGTTATCATGCTTGTTCACCGAATTTGTTACATTTTAAATCAGTGTTGTGTTGGGAGTTTCACATTAATTATTAATTAATTATGATTAGCTACGATGAACTGTCAAGTGTTATTGGTACAGAAGAGGATGCACTTTCTTTTCTTCGAGAAAAAGGTTTGGTTCACAATCCTCGTCAGTGTGGTAATGGACATGATATGATTTTAGCGCTTGGGCAGCAACAGCGTTGGTGTTGCAATAAGAAGCCTTGCCGTGAGTATAAGCCAGTTGGCAAGGACACATTTTTAGAGGGGTCCAAATTACCCCTGAGAACAATAATAAAATTTATTTATGACTGGTGTGAAGGCCGTAGTAGTGTGAAAAACAGTAAAAATCAACTGAAAATCGACAACAAAACACACACACATTGGACGGCTTACTTAAGACATATCTGTGCTGAAGATATCATGAGCAACCCAAAGAAAATTGGAGGACCAAATTTAACAGTTGAAATTGACGAGAGTCTCTTTGCCAAGAGAAAAAATAATGTTGGCCGGGTGTATCCACAACAGTGGGTTTTCGGAGGATTCTGTCGAGAAACAAAGGAATGTTTCTTGTGTCCTGTCGAAGATCGATCAGCAGGTACTCTCCTACCTCTCATAGTGGCAAATATTGAACCAGGGTCCATTATAATGTCAGATGAGTGGCGTTCATACCGTCAAATTGTTAATTTGCCACAACAGTACACTCATTTGACTGTAAACCATAGTTATAACTTTGTGGATCCTCAAACTGGAGCGCATACACAAAGCATAGAAAGCATGTGGCGGTCCTGTAAACGCCAAAACGTGATTGAATGTGGTACGAGAAGGGATCGCTTAGATTCCTATTTAAGTGAGTTCATGTGGCGAACAAGAAATGCAAACCAGGATTTGTTCGAGATAATGGTTGAAGATATAAAAAAATATGAAGCCCCTTTATGATTCTTGTTTTACATGATTTTGGTAAGTATTATCAATTTGGTATGTTCTATTTAGAATACGTAGTTAATTATGATATTGACTTTGAAATCATGTGCTTAGTTTAATTATTCATTGCTCAAGCTTAATCCAATACCATTTTCAAGGATTTTAAGTACTCTGTAAAAGTATTTCGTTTCCTTATTGAACACAGTACATGACACATTAAAAGTATTCAGTACTTAAAAGTAGGTTAGGTTACATTATTATTCTAAATAACTTCACAACAGCTGTAACAAAGTTAATTATAAAATAATAATCATTTTGTATTTTTTCTTTTACAAGTGGATATTAAGCCAAAAAGCTGATATCATATAAAATGTAATAATCATGTTCAGTGTATTATTATGTTTAATATCATAGGTACAGCTTAAACTAACCTTATACTCACGAGGTACAATTGTACTGATTTCACCTGTAAAAGAACGGTTAGCTGAAAATAAGACACAATTGTAACACATACCACAACCTGTGTGTGTGTGTTTTGGTGGATGCGTCAATAATCTGTAAACCCTTTAATATTGGTCTCTTAGAATGTTGACTGATTAAACAAAATAATTGATTAATGTTCATATGTCAGTACTTGGTGTGTCCGCTGATGTAATTTATTTTTCTTTGCAGGCATTCGTGATTTAATGCGAAACGTGGCTGTGAATGGAAAAATTGATTACCGTATGTATTCCAGGACTATATTCAGGTTTGTAATTTACACAGTGAAACCAGTCAAAACAAAGTATTAAAATCCTTTGAAAATATTATTAAAAGCAGGCACATTACATGGTAAGAGATGTGATGAAATAAGTGATACACACTATCATCATTGTATGGTGTTCTGTTGTGTGACAGGTCCCAGATATTACCAATCATCTCCATTCATATGTATTTGGTTTGAACTGTTGAGCTTTCATCTCTACATAAGATACTCCACTTTGCATTTCGTACACAAGCTCATCTTCTCTCCTTTCATGGTTCTTTCAAAAACTGGTGTTAATTGTTCATTTTCTCTGAGGATTAAATATACTTATACTTAATATTAAATACTTAAAAGTTGGTTAGGTTACATTATTTAATCTAAACAACTTCACAGCAGCTGTAACAAAGTTATTTATAAAATAATAACTGTATTTTTTCCTTTACAAGTGGGTATTAAATAAAAAACTGATATCATATTCTTATACCATAAGAAGTAATATAATCACGTTATGTTCATGATGAGTTCTATTTCTTGTGTATAGTGTGTTTCAGTGTTTGCATTAAACAAAACATTTTTAAATCAGTGTTGAACCTTTGCCAAGTAGTGTGCATGATATTTTCCAACAAATTCGTATACTGTATGAGAGTAGACTATTGATGTATACTACTTTACATGTCAGAAGTATAACGATATATTTACAAATTACTTTATTTTATATTCTTATGTTATTATTATTATTCAATAAAAAATAAAATACTTTTTAACAACAATATACTTTTATTTTAATTATTGTATTGTATTTAATTATTCAGAAACATAAATATAATTAAAGTAAAAATAAATAGTTGTAATAATTTAATTAAAAAGTATATTTTTGTTAAAAGGAATGTCTTAATTATTCAACAATGATATATAACTCTCTCTCTTCCCCCTCCCACTCTCTGTGGGGGGGGGTTGAATATATGAGTGATAGTTTAATCTTGTTTTCAACAAATTCCAGTTACATTGCAATCTGATAGGTTAGAGTCTGTACTTAAAATGGACAAATTTTTGGTTAAGTGACCAAAATACTAGGTAAAGTGGTAAGTAAACAGCCATTCCATTCTAATCAGCCTACACATACATATTGTTACATTATTACATTACATTTAATGCAAACAGTCTTCTTTACAATTGAATTAAAGGTACACAATTTAACTATAACGTTAGGTGAGACTGACGAATACAAAAACAATACCAATACATCTATTACAATATAGAATACTACAAGGACAAGATACTACAGATTTAAAGGTAAGAAAAAGGGATAAACGTTACAATATATATTATTGCCCGTCTTCTTTATTTACAGTGTGGAACAGTAGATCCTGTTACAGTATACTGGACTTAGTACTTAGTTGAGGCGCAGATACTTCCTAAATAATACATCTACTCTACATGAGTGTTGTGGTTGGTTAGGTAATGATAGTACATTGTTGTGTGTAATGATAGTACATTGGGTTTGATGTTTCTTTACAAACCCAATTGACTCTGTAGCGCTCAATTCTACGTCTTTCGACCTCACTGTAACTGTTTATTCTCCGTTTCTTCCAGCAGTTGTTCATGTAACCTGTCTTGTATGTTACTGTACTAATTTTTAAAATAAACACTTATGTATCTTGTAGCATAAGCTATTAACCGTAGTGCATACTCCTTCTTTATCTAAAAAGTGGTAGATATTGTTAAGCCCCTTACCTTTTACTTCCATGTCCTTAAGGAAATGGAAGTATGGTGATGGCAAAAAAAAAATCGTGTTCGAGATTTTTGCAGATTCTGATTGTACTACCCTCAAAACATGAAAAGTCATTTTTCGAAAAGTGTGTGTGTGTAGATTTTTTTCTATGGCAAACGATAACAGCCAAAAATTCAAACAGAATCGAATACTTGGATTTCGTTGTCCATGACGTGTCCATTAATTAACTAAATATAATTATTACACTACGACTCGGAACACAATAGTAGTGTAATAATTATATTTAGAATCAAATATTTTTTTACATACTGACCTGATTTGTATAGTACTCAAGACCTATTGGTTTTGGTGAAGATCGGTTAACGGAAAGGGGTAGTTTACCTGCAACATTTTAACAAGGGTATTTTCTGTGGCAAATGATAAGAGCCGCAAATTCAAACTGAATAAAATAATTTTCTGCGTACAGCCCTGTGTAGAGTACTCAAGACGTATTGTACTTTGTGAAGATCGGTTAAGGGAAAGGAGTAGTTTGATTATGTGATTTGATTAATGCTTGTGATTGTGGTTTGATTATCTGAAATTAATGCTTCTATTACCTTCCAACACTAATATTACCTTAAAACAGGAATTATAGACATGCTACTTTAGAGTTGTGTCTTTATGGTTGGGATTACATTGATTGATGGGATTATTACTTATTACAAACTGGTTTACATTCCATAGTAGTAATTTTTTCCTTAGTTTGCCAAATTTTGTTGACTGATTAATTCTATTTAGTGTGTCTGAGCCTAATTTAGGTATCTATGGTATTTTATACATAACAGTGTGTCTATTTTCTTACAACCTTTTCCTTCTTTGACAATTCATAATAGCCATAATAGCATAATATTCTTAATAGCAACATTACTAACATTATTACACACAAAACATATTTAAACATAACTAACTCTTAATACAATTAATTAAACAAATTGAACCTTCTAATTGTAGTCTTTTCCCTTCAAACAAATATGGGACTTGGGTTTAAATCCTAATTAATACAATGTTGCTGAACATTCAGAATAATATAAATCATGTCTCCCTTAATCTTACTTATAGTCTATGTTTCATTTGTTTCATACATTTGGGGTGAATCATTAATTTTAACAGTCTTTTCTGTTCCTTCACTTAGCACTTTTTCCCACAGTGTTCAGCTTATAATTATTTACAATATTGTTACAGGTAGTCGTGAGTGGTAAGGAGGTGACTCTACACACTTCTACATTAATACAGCGAGTTAAGTGTCTGTGAATCCCCAGATTGTTCCAGTAACTACACAATTATTGTCAATGCATCACCTGGAAAGATATTCTGGACCTCTGCGGACCTCCACATGAACTCGAACAAATCCTGGTTTGCATTTCTTGTTCGCCACATGAACTCACTTAAATAGGAATCTAAGCGTTCCCTTCTCACACCACATTCAATCACGTTTCGGCGTTTACAGGACCGCCACATGCTTTCTACGCCTTGTGTATGTGCTCCCGTTTGAGGATCCACGAAGTTATAACTATGGTTTACAGTCAAATGAGTGTACTGTTGTGGCAAATTAACAATTTGATGGTATGAACGCCACTCATCTGACATTATAATGGACCCTGGTTCAATATTTGCCACTATGAGAGGTAGGAGGGTAGCTGCTGACCGATCTTCGATACGACACAAGAAACATTCCTTTGTTTCTCGACAGAATCCTCCGAAAACCCACTGTTGTGGATACACCCGGCCAACATTATTTTTTCTCTTGGCAAAGAGACTCTCGTCAATTTCAACTGTTAAATTTGGTCCTCCAATTTTCTTTGGGTTGCTCATGATGTCTTCAGCACAGATATGTCTTAAGTAAGCCGTCCAATGTGTGTGTGTTTTGTTGTTGATTTTCAGTTGATTTTTACTGTTTTTCACACTACTACGGCCTTCACACCAGTCATAAATAAATTTTATTATTGTTCTCAGGGGTAATCTGGACCCCTCTAAAAATGTGTCCTTGCAAACTGGCTTATACTCACGGCAAGTCTTCTTATTACAACACCAACGCTGTTGCTGCCCAAGCACTAAAATCATATCATGTCCATTACCACATTGACGAGGATTGTGAACCAAATCTTTTTCTTTAAGAAAAGAAACTACAGCATCCTCGTCTGCACTAATAACACTACCATCGTAGCTAATCACAACACAACACTGATTTAAAATGTAACAAAAGAAGTGAACAAGCATGTAACAACACCAATTAAAAATATAATAAATGTAATTTGCAAATTCATAAGTGTGTTTTATTTTGGTTTCCACTGTACTATGTGACGATCGGTGAGACCGTCGTAACAATTTAACAAAACATCCCAATTAATTCAATATTATACCTTGAGGATTATAATTTTACATAACCCCCTTCCACCTCCACACTCCCCCACACAACCTACCAACTAAACAAACCGTTACAAGTTCCGGACATTCTGTATCATACCCCGCTGATGAAGGCGAACACCACACTGAAATGTCGTACGAGGAAAATAAACAAAGTAAGTTTCACATGTGAAAGTGTAGTAATTAATATTCATAAAACATTATTAGTATTTGATTTCAAGCTTGCAGATATCAATCCAAATAAATGATGTCTGAATGTATGTACACACATAAAAGGCAAAATACAAGTGTCCTGTCTTGTCTGCTGTCATAGAAAATATATTCTGTATTTCTTTACGGTTGCAACTTCATTCATGTGAGTGAAAATTAATTTATATAAATTTCAAATCCACTTGGAATCAACACCGATGACTGTAAACAAATATAATAAATTCCTTTTGTGATCACTTTGGGCCAATATGAATTTAATAGCACTAACCGAATAATAACAATAACTGATAACAAGATTATGCAAGATTTGCCATTACTTTCCCATACCTGTGATTACAGGTATATTGATATACCTGTTACTATGTATAGAGGTGTTACTATATATATTGTATGTTAAAACTGTTAGGTGTATTTTATAATCTGGAACATTTTACACCAAATGATTTAATCACAAAAGATTATGTAAAACACAAAATTACAACAAACACACCAAGAGTACCTATAGAAATTACAACAGTCATAATGAACAAACAAGAAATAAACATAATTGCAAAGAAGGAACCAAGGTAATTCTAATATTTAAGAAATAAACAATAAAACTGAGAAATTCTTCTCCGAAAACAATATAACTCAAAAACCAAAGATCCCACAATAAAATACCAAAAACAAATTCATAAATAATGCAAAATACATAATCCAAACAGAAAACATAAAATACCTAAAAAGAAATTAAACCTAACCCCCCCAAAACTAAACGCATTACCAAAAATACACAAACCCAATATACCCATTTGACCTTTGATAAATAACACACAAGCACCCTCCCACAAAATCGCCAGACACCTAGATAAACTAATCAGAAAACATATAAATCTAACCAACAAACAACATAAATCTAACCAACAAACAACACTTCTGTTAAAAACAACATAGAACTTGTCAAAAAACTAGAATACATCCATATACCACACAACTCAACATTAGCATCATTTGACATAACGAATTTATACACCAATGTACCTGTTGAAGACACCATAGTAACAAGGTAAGTGTTTGGAATACTGTTTTATGAACATGAGGTGGTATATGTTAGTGATCACAATTCTGTGGTTGAGGCTGAAGGTAGAAGTAGTTTCTATAGAAATATTTCATTTCTAAAATGATTTCAAATATAAATCTTAGAACATGGTAGTCATGTATGGTTCTCCATACTCATATTTTAATTATTTGCATCAAATAGTATTATTGTTTAATAAATGTTCTATCCAGATCAAATTATGTGTATACAGTTCTGGAAAAAATTAGACAGGCATAATATTTTGTTTGTTTATTGTAAACTGTATTATGTTTGGAAGTATCCCAAAGTAAATTTAACATTAGTCATGTCAATCAATGAGGCCAGTCCAGTTTTTTAAGGCCAGGAGAATCCTTGAAAAGTTTGGAGCATCACTAGGGGATCTGTGAAAAACTGGCAGATTTGAGTAGTCACTTGATAAAGGATGGTGTTGTAAAAGCAACAATTCTTTCAGAATTTTTTATAACCCTGTCAGTCTGCAAATAATACACTGTATTACAGTATACAAATGTAGTGTAACATCTTAGCACAATACTATATGATAAATTTGGATAAAAGTCTCATTGCCAATAGACAGGATAGCTGGTGTGATCAGACATAACAAATTTGTATTAGTTTTTTGAAAATTTATTCCTATCAAACTGCAGTAAGCATATTTTCAAACCTTTATGGACGTGTGTCATGGAATTTACAGATTGCACCAAAAGAAACAATTAAAATATATCTTTTCAATTAAACAAAAATTGGTCTTGTAATATGATTCGGTAATACAGCAGGAACTAATCAGTTAATTGCTATTACAAAATGCCTTATTCCTTTTCCATGATGATCAGATTTTGCTATACACCTGCATAAATATAAATTATTAAAATGCTTAACTCCCAACACAAAGTTGAACACATGATGAAAAGTTCATCATGTCACATATTCTAGTATCAAGGTAAGTTTTTGGAATACTGTTTTAGCTGAATTTATACACTAGGAGGACACTCAGCATTTAGTTTGTGTTGTAATTCTGGTTAATCAAAGAGAATTATTTGTGTAAATTCAAATTTAGTAAAACGAATCTACTACTGTAAATGCCTGGAATGCTATGCATTAAAGAATTTTAATTAACTTTATATGGGGAAAACTGGTTTACATACATTATTTCTGAAAATAATAATCCTGAAATGTAATCAGTACTTATATCAAGTTAAGTGCAATAATTAAATATATTCTTCAACTTGCACGTTAAATAGATCCCTTCTCCTTCACTTACCAGGCACATAAGGGAAGCTCTACTAAATACAGGATTTCTTGGAACTGTGTAGAGTGGGATCAGTGGAGTAACTTGCGGAGGGGGGTTATCAGGGGATCAATTCCCCTCCAGAACTATTCGAAATTTCAGCAGAATTCCATAATTTCCTAAGTAGACCCATTTCTAAGCCAGTTTTGTTTGTACAAAGTAATACTTATAAATAATTATAGAAATAAAAGTAATTACAATATTGTAACGTTAAGTTTTCCCCTTACATAAAATAGGCCCCAACTTAAACCATTTCATGACCATGATACATGAAGAACAAAATACTAAGTCATTAACTAAATTGTATACTATAAATATTGTCTGAGATACGGTAATAAAAAGAGATAAGAATAATGTAATGAAACTGATAAGAACATTATCAATAAGAAGATTTTACTCCAGTAAACTGCATTAAAAATTGTTAAAAAAGATAAAACTAATGAAAGTTAAAAATAAAGCTAATGAGTTATTCTTAGATGACATCATTAATCTTATTGGTAATGGTGTAAAAGCCTTCCCACAGCGGTTGCAGGTTTGGGCTGATTTATTTCTTCCTTATCATGGTATAGAACTAGGCCTGGCAGCAGGTGTGAGCCCTGAAGAAATTGCAACCAGTCTTCATCTTTGTATTTGCCAAAATAAAGTTGTTCTGAGCCAGGTCATGTAAATTCAGGTTAGGCCAAGTTGCTCATTAGACTTTGTCTAAATTTTAAAGATATAAAGTGTTGATAAAGATTTTAGTTTAAACATTTTTCTTGCCTCCAGAAACGATTAAGACTATAAAATAGGTTATTTACCTTCTGTCGACGTTTCTTAAAATCCCTATGGGATGGGATCCCCAATGTCAGGCATCCTGGCTGAAATTTACCTAAATCATATTGAAACAAATGAAATTTTATCAACTAAAAACAAACATTATACAAAAATTTTATTTTACCGACGATATGTGGATGACACAATAATGATTTACAATGGCAATTGCAGACAATTAGAAATGCTTAAAAAATATATGGAACACTATTACAAATAATTTACAATTCACATTAGAAACTGAAATGAATAATAAAATTAATTTTTTAGATTTGACTTTAACTAAAATAAATAATAAAATTAGCTATAATATTTACAGAAAACCAACAATCACAGATTATGCTATTCACACCTCATCGTATCACCCTATGTCACATAAAATGGCTTTTTTTAACTGCATGATTCATAGATTGCTGGCATTGCCCTTATCTACAGATGATTATAACAGTGAACTAAACATTATCAAGCACATAGCATTGGCCAATGGATACAAAAGTCATATAGTAGATAGATTAATTAATAAAAAACAAAACAAACCAATAAATATTGATGTATCAAAAGAAAACAAATACATTGCTATAGAATATGGTGAAAATCTATACCATACTTTAAAAAACCTATTAAAAAAGCATAATATTACATTGGCCTCAAAGGCAAGTAATAAACTTGAGAAAAAACTCACTTTTACCAACAAAAATACACCCTCCGATATATTTGATGGTACTGGTGTATATAGACTTAATTGTTCTGATTGCACACAGTTCTATATAGGACAAACAGGTCGTTCTTTCAAATTACGCTATAAAGAACATATCCCAAGCTCCAAGTCAAATGTAACAAGATCTACATTTGCAGAACATATAACCATAATATAAAAAGTATCAACGATAATTTAGATATCCTACATAAATGTAAAAAGTCACTAAAGCTGGACACCCTTGAAAGATTCGAGATATACAAAGCCATAAAGAAGGATCACAATCGTGTCCTAAATGAAAAAGCAATACATAACAATAATGTTTTATTTAATAGAATCGATCTTATGGAACGAGAGATTGGCTATATCAGATCGATGAAATTGAACCGAGGTCAAACCGGCATTGATTAATCTTACCGTGGGGTGCGTTCCTGTACAGGTTCGTTTGCGGCCGCGTTGTTTTTATATTCTTTTATTAATGTTATTTTATTGTGATATAGTTTATTTATTGTTTTATATAATGTTATGTTTTTGTTTTTAATCTTTTAAATATCTAACGAGATGCATATGCATCGAAATGTTTTAACCTAATTCACCGATCTGATGATGACACCAAATGGTGTTGAAACTCGAGTCATCCTAAAAGGATTTTAAGAAACGTCGACAGAAGGTAAATAACCTATTTTATAGTAAAGATTTTAGGACCGTACATTAAAAACATTGTTTGCACATATGAGTAGGAAGCAGATGTATTAATATAATGTTACCCAACAAGATACAGGAACAATTATGTATATTTAATTAAGTAGTTAGTGGACTTAAAACCTGCAGTAGAAACTCCAGTTTTTATAAAACAAATAGGGAGAGAATTGAAGATTTGATGTTTGTAAATGTTATATCTATTTTCTTCTAAGTAACTAATGGCTGGTTATTTGTAATCACGTTTTCTCATAATGTATGTTGTTAATGACCTTTTTTTAAGGGTATGAAAAACAACAACAGATATTGGTATTTGAAAAAAGGTGAATTTTATTGGTACATACTAAAGTATAGAGTCAAATTTGTTTCTATTCATTAACAAAGGTCCGTACTGTAATAATTTTGTGTGTAATATACAAGCATTCTTTAATATGTTTACGAGATTCTCCCAATTTTATTTGCATTAATTCAGACCGTAGTAACATTAAATTCCACTGTAACCCATTATTAATACTTAATCATTTGCATGTTAACAGAAACTACACATTGCTTATTATTGCATTATGTTGAAAAAAGGATTTTAATGTACTTGTCTGGTTATACATTAGATTGTACTAGGTTCTAAATTGGAAGTACGTTTTAATTCCGGTACTTTGAATAAAGACAGCCTTTAATGTTATATACAGCCTTTGAATGTACACTAACTAAGGAAATGTCTGTTAAGTCTAATTAATTTTAAAAATCTAAAAGGTTAAGTTAAATAATTAAACGTAGCCACAACCTGCCAAAATCGTCTCTGTACCGTAATTATGTGCGATAAACTAATTTTTGTACTTCCAATAAATACACCCTTTTAATGTACACGAACAAAGTAAATTTGATTTAAGTTACATTGTCGTACATAACCTCCATAAGCTGGCATTACTTACTTCGAATAAATACAGCCGTTAATGTTATATACAGCCTTTTATCCATACAATAAATACAGCCTTTGAATGTACACTAACTAAGGAAATGTCTGTTAAGTCTAATTAATTTTAAAAATCTAAAAGGTTAAGTTAAATAATTAAACGTAGCCACAACCTGCCAAAATCGTCTCTGTACCGTAATTATGTGCGATAAACTAATTTCTGTACTTCCAATAAATACACCCTTTTAATGTACACGAACAAAGTAAATTTTATTTAAGTTACATTGTCGTACATAACCTCCATAAGCTGGCATTACTTACTTCGAATAAATACAGCCGTTAATGTTATATACAGCCTTTTATCCATACAATAAATACAGCCTTTGAATGTACACTAACTAAGGAAATGTTTGTTAAGTCTAATTAATTTTAAAAATGTAAAAGGTTAAGTTATATTGTTAAACTTAGCAACAACCTCCCAAAATCGTCTCTGTACCGTAATTATGTGCGATAAATATAAACTAATTTCTGTACTTCCAATAAATACACCCTTTTAATGTACACTGACAAAGTAAATTTTATTTAAGTTACATTGTCGTACATAACCTCCATAAGCTGGCATTAGTTACTTGTGAAGAAAACAGTTGGATGTACACATCGGACACCGAAATACAGTACATGCGCGGGGCCGGAAGTTACATTTTGCCGCTGAATATTCCCCAAGACCCGAAAATTGTTGTGTAAATAGTGTATATATAAAATAATTAGAAAAATACTACACGTATTTTATTTAAGAAAGTATTGTCTTTTAACTGATTTTTATTTTTTATGTGCATTTATTCACATTCTTATTTATATCCATTCATTGTTCTGCATGTTTTATAGTTTTTATACTTTGTGCAGTATAAGTTGTTTATAGTTTTAATAGTTTTTTGTATTAACTTTCCGTATAATTTTGTGTACATTGTTAGATCTGTTTTTATTATTTATTGTTACTTTTGTTTTATAGTATTATAATAAGTCTTAAATCTTAATCTTACCCTTCATCAATGTAACTATATCCTGTAGCCTCAGGTTGTTGGTGCCAAAGTATGTTAAATTAATTATTTTCTAACAATGTGAATTAAAAAATTTGAACTCTTTTATTCTGTCTTGTCTTAATTTCAATAAAGTTATTATTCTTTTCTCTTTAACATATATTGAGATTCACTAACATACAATGCACTTCTCTTCAGTTAGTAGCTCCTTTAGGTTCGATAACATGAAAACTCTTTCTCAAGGTTAATATAAAATTAATTAAAGTCTATGTACAGTTAAAGTCATACATTTGAAATAAAATATAATAATTATAAATCTGTTTTAGTAAAGTGATGTATATGTGTTAGGGGTTCTTTGGATCATACAAAAGAAACAACCTTAATAGGAACAACTAATAAAATAAAAAAAAATTACAATAAACAAATAAAATTAATAATCATAATGTTTATAGTGTTTTTGTTATTTCATTTCACTGTTCTTGTGCTTTGAATTGAATAATGTTTGATCAAAGGTATATTTTAACATGATGGAACAATCTCACCAAATTTGTAGTTTAGTCTACAGATTATTTCTTGATATTTATCTTCTGAGCTTCAGTTTTCCGTGTATTATATTAAACCATTATGCTTCTCATTATTTTTTTAAGTTTTTCTTCATTAATTCATTGTGTAACATTAATTTTTTTGTATAAAATGTCCAGGTTCAAATTAATCTGCTCTGACCTATTTTAAATATATTTCAACAATACCCTTCCTTTTTAAAAAACTCCCGAATCAATTAGTAATGCTCTTGGCTATGGCATGATTGTGGGCATAATCTTGTTATGTTACAACATCCTGTGTAGTTTGACTTCCCTTGCTATCATTTTGTATTATACACAAATTCCCACAGAGAATTTCTCGCCGCTTACCAAGGTGTACACATTAGTTCACACAACATTGTCACATACGAAGTGATGAGAACAAAAAAAAGTAATGAGAATTTCTTAATTTCATGTCTATACATTTTCAGTTGACAACATATTTTTTTCTCACGTCATACCACTCTCTCTGATGCACACATCAGTTATTAGACCCTTGTTTGTGTTTTACAAGTGAACATTGACAACACATTTTAGCATGCTTGGTGAACTGTTGTAATTGTACAAATAAGAAGGAGGCCCCGATACTATCACTTACCTTAATTCAGAAGATTCCTAAAAAAACCTAGTCACCACCGCATTTTTACAGGTGGAAGCTGCATCAATGTCCCCGTGAAACCAGTTTAAAAATATCAAACTTTCCCTTATCAGAAAATTCCAAAGTCCGTTAGACGAACTCATTGAGCACAGGTTAGGTTAAGACGGGTGATGTTAAAATAACTTAACTCATATTCATTATTACTTACACAAGTTTATTACTTGTTATTATTAATATAAAATATTTCACAAAAACTAATATGTCTTTGTTTAAAAGATATCGTCTTTTATAAGGTAACCTAGTGGAACTGTTACCCTATGTGGTGCAATCACCATCAATATGTGATGAAAACTTAGAAAAAACTTTACCGTACTGTAATTAGATCATTTAATTATCAATGAAATATAATATAAAAATGAAATCAATACTCTCTCTCTCTCTCACTCTCTCTCAATTATTGTTTTATTTCATATCTTCTGTTTTTATGTTCTTTTTTTATATTTTATTTGGCCAAAATTTTCCCCACTTTTGTACTTATCTGTTTGTGCATCTAATGAGGTTCCTTTGTTCCTGGTTTTATCCAGCTACTACCAAGCAAGGCTTTGTTTTGTCTGATGAAATACTTCTTGACCTTGCGAACTGATTTTTGAACGCATATACATAATTACGCACAAATCTCTTCCCAGGCCAAGATCACATATGCAGTTCACATCTCTCTCTAACCCGTGAAAATTCCATTGAAATGTACCATTACACTGTATGTTTTAGAAATGATGGAACAAAGAATTTGCATTAAATTCTGAGTTTAAAATAATTTCAAGTGCATGTTGGAAAGATAACAGGATTTTTCATAATGTCGATATACAAGACGTGTAGGGACCAGACAAAAAGCGTGTCTTACAAGAGATATTGTAATAAGCTGGCATGTTTTACTGGGATTCTACTGTATCTACAATGATATGTTTGCAATAGTAACACTCACTTGTTCTTTACCCTTAAGTCTTCTCATTTCTGTATTTGAATTCTTTCTTTAAAACCTATTTGACAAAGTCTCGTATCTCTCTGTAGTCCTCCATCCTATATATCTTTCGACCCCACTGTAACTCTGTTCATTCTCAGTTTTTTCCAACAATTATTCATGCAACGTATCTATAATTCATGTAATTATTGTTCATGTATTATTTTTCTAGCAGTTATTCATGTAACATGTCTATAATTCATGTAATTATTGTTCATGTATTATTAATGTAATTATTGTTTTGTTACTGTATATAATTTTTTTAATAAACAGTTATGTACATTGTAAGCATTTTAATAAGATTAACCTTATTAATCATAATGCATATTCATTCCTTATCTAAAATATTGTAATCATCAGATATTGTATTTTGGGAGAAACACTAGCTACCCACAAGTAAGCAGTCCCGAGTGGTAAGAAGGTGACATTGTATCTTACTGTCAATTGAAGAAACAGGTTTCATTCAAAAGGGGACTAACTATTTAACATATTCAAGTAACTTTATTAAATGGAAACCAAACTATTTCTATATGGTGTGTGTGTGTGTGTGTGTCGCTTCTTACAGTTATATAATTAATTACATAACAATTAAGCTAAGATCCATCACAATGAGAAGCTAAGATGCTGGCACACAAAAAGTTACGTAGCGTTATACAGAATAATATGTTGACAGGTCACTAGACAGACTTGTTGACGATGAGTACTCCTCTGGCATTATATCTGCACTTGTCAAATGTATGTGGAAGTGTTGAACGTAACTTGAAATAAGATGTTTTAATATACGAGGTGTGTTCAAAAAAATACCGAACTATTTGTGTAGCACGCCCATCTGCACATAGAGCAAGCTGCACACATAAGTGCTGCTAGCGACAGGTTTTGACACCGGAATGCCGTTTTCTCCATCTCGTCATGATCACCAGTCTTCGAGCTACACGCGCTGAAGTGGGCATGGCCACATACCATCCGGCGGTTTTATAGCGAAGTGAGAATGAAGATCTTAACACAACGTATGTGTATAAAATTTTGATGCTAACTTCGTAAAATCATTACAGAGCAACTTCCATTACATTCCAAAGTTGTCGTTACCATTTGCATTGGTTCCTCAGTTGCTGACCAATTTCAAAACGGGTCGCTTTCTGATCGGCGTCAACAAACAGTAAGAATTTTTCAGTGATACGATACATTTAAATTTTTCTATCAAAATTTAACTTTACAAGCTTATATGTATGCGTATTCTCTCAGAAAGTCTCGGCAATTAAACGATGACTTACAATTACCACATCACGAGCTCTCTTCCCATGATCTTCGACATTGATTTGTCTCTCTTTAAAAAATTTTTAAAATAATTATTCGGCTCATACAGGCCTCCGCGTATGCTTGATTCAACAACCAGAATGTGTCTATAAAGTTTTAACCTAGTGTTGCTGCAAATTTCATACTCACACGTTGTTATTGGAGGTCTTTCTTAATCACTTTGTCACTAATCAGGCAGCCAGCGTGGGCACGTCCCCACTCAATCTGATATACCTCAAAGACTAATGCTTATAGCGGAACAGAATAAATGGCAGTTTGTTGTCAAAAACTACTGCTAGGCGCGCTTAAATTCGAAGCGCGTTGTTTGTGCGGGTTGATATGGTATTCAAAAAGTTCGGTCTTTTTTTGAACACACCTCGTATACTATGCTTTAACATGTACAGATTGATGAGATGGCTTGTATCACATTTAAATATAATTTAAAATATAAAGGAATTGTATCTCATTTATGTATTTGGTAAGTACTTAAATAAAGATGAAGTAAAAAGAAATGCTTGAGAATAATTTCACTTTATTCCAAAAAGAATCACATTTTTTTAAAGTGAATGTTTATTCAAAAACTAATTCTTAGGAGGTTGATAATTGCTTCACACATGCTCAGTAACTGAATTGATGAAAAAAATTACTCAAGTACAACTTTCATTTGCACCAATCATGGGTACAAGTAACCACAGGATATTTTATAACCAGTATAATGGGTTTTCTGACTAAACATCTTTCAGAATGTACTCCAGAACCACATAATCTTAGTGCTAAATCAAATTTTAGCTTTCCTTGAGTTATTCTGGTAAGAAAGAGTCCAGTCAGGAAAAGATTATCATCCACATCGTGGATGCCACGTCATGAACAAGTTCCTTTGGAAATATCTCAGGGCAATACAAGTAAATAAAAATATATGCATCTAATAAGCGTTTTATTTCACTAACCTAGTCACCATTGTGCACATTTCCTATTGGCCCTTTATTTTTGCATATGCAATCTGTTTCTTATATTTTATTCATATAATTTTGTTTGTCATTGACTAATACTAGTCATAATTTCTGTGTATCATAGTAATCACCAGACTTTTTTAGTCTGTTTATTTCAGTGTCAAACTTGGCACTGTCCTTAATAGAAAATTTTAATGTGTACATTATAGGTTATCACCATCAAGGTTAAGAAATAGAAAATGGTTTATAAAGCTCCATCTACTAATGTAACAAATTGTGTATAAAAAAAGGCAACTATCACAATGTCAGAGCATAGGTACAGTAGAAAATTGAACTGAACAAATAAATAACTTCTTTGCATATACAAATTTATAACTGAAATTAAAATTATACCCAAATACCAACAATAATTATAAAGTAACCCATACTACACCGTTGCTGGTGCAGTGCTACTGTAATAAGCTTTTCAATGTGTAAAATAAGTATTAAAAAAACAAGTGTTCCAAACTGAAATAGTTACATTAAAAAATGCCAGCAGCAAATTTATATCCAACCATGAAGAAGATGAGGCAAAGTGTCTGTAGCTGTGATTGACAGGTATGGTCACTGAGCTCACTCAAAACAAAACTGAGAAAAAGTGTAGAAACAAAATTCTTATTTAAAATTGTTTTTATTTTATTTCTTCAACTTTTTTAATTGGTTGCACAGTTTATATTTATTTACTCATATACAAATAGTAATTAACATGACTAACAAAAGGTAAGTATTGAAGATATATCTTCCAAAGAGGACTCATACAAGAGTTGATTAGGCTAGCCAGCAATGCGGAGCATCAAACAAGTGACTGGCGTGTATTGAAAGAGGGAGACATAAATGATAAGTAACTACAGAAACTAATTTTTGTTCTCCTTTCTATTCTTTCCCCCATAGTCTCTGAACTGTAAAAAACTCAGTTAAAATGATTTATGATAAAAAGTTATTTGCCTTGTATCATCCAATGAGTTTACAGGAATACATTATGGTACCAAGTTTGTAATCTGTTGGTAACAATACTTCATCTGTCAAATGTACTGTGCCAATAATTATGATAAATAACATTAAATATTAAAAAAATATATTAATTAATTGCACTTTAAGAAGTATAATTATTTCATTTTGTTTTAATTGTCTCCAAGTCACGTTACTAAATATTTAGAATTAATATTAGGCAATTACCTGTATTAACTTCCGTCTTGTGACTTATTTGGTTTTTTCTTAAAACAACGCGTTTCGAGAATAAATTCTCATCATCAGGTTTCTATAGTCTTATAGAATATATACTATCATAGACTTAATATAATATCATAATATAAGTCTTATAGACTTATTAAATAAGTCACAAGACGGAAGTTAATACAGGTAATTGCCTAATATTAATTCTAAATATATAATTATTTGCTAATGTGGTGAATTAGTTTAATAATTATTGTTGGATACTAGAAAAGTGCAATGTATACATAAAAAGAAAGATATTGTTTTGTAATTTTTTGAATCAACTAGTATTATTATTTCATAAGTGTCCTATCTGGATCAAATTATGTGTTCACAGTTTCTCAAAAACTCCTCAAGAGATAGGCATAAAATATGTAAGAAAAGCGTAAAACATGAGTCTTTATGTCAACATTTGGAAGGTTAGTTCTTTTTAAAAGATGTTGGATTTTTTTATTTACAAGTCATCTGCAACATGATTGGCCCTTCACAGGCATCTCAAAGTAATTTTAACAGTATCCTGCCTATCAAGTGGAGTACTTATCTGAGAAGCAGACGTGCCCAATCAGTAGAGTTGCTTGCAGATGAACTGTGAAACACTATAAATTTACGACAAATATATAATACTCGGGTCCCTAGTTCGGGGCCAATGAAACACTATAAATTTCTTTCTTTCAAATACTAAAATCTTACTCTTACCTTCGGGTTCGGGTCCAGAGTCGTTCAGACGAAACCTGCTACAGAAAGGATTATTTGAAGGTTATCAGTACACATATAAATACACAATTTGTTTTAAAACCAATCGCTTCTAGTTTATTAACCACATTAATTACTTCGTTTTACTTGGACATCAATTAAAACTGGTATATTATTTTATATTATCAGTAAGTGTTATTAACGAATAACATGACATCCAACAAATTTACAAATGAAATCTTTTTACTTCTAACCTATTACAAATTGTTTATATTTGAAATGAACCAGTACATATTTATCTCTTTCCCCTTGCTATTTTCTTTTACCAAAATCCCTTCCCTTAGAACTCTCAATTATTTAGGTTTACATGTTTATCAGCTATCATCATTTGTTTTAAATTGATTTACATATACATGTAAGGTTGTTAGTTGTAAGGTTGCACGTCCACCGTGCGTGTCCATATGGTTTGTTGTGCCGTCTCGTGATAACCGTTTTATTCGTTTTTCGGGCGCACTCACGCAATTATTTATTGGTTTACAGTATTTACTTAGATTTTCACTGTTTTAATTCAATGTTCCCACATGTGGTAAATTAATAGTCGGCCGACGTAACTTTGTTCGAACACTTGATGTTTTGTAGGCTGGCCGCGCTATATTGTTTGTACACTTTTATAGATATTTTAAACCCGCTACATTGTTCACACTTTACTAGTTGTTTTACTGGATAGGCCGATTACAGTATTTTCGGCCTATCTTACACCCGAGGCCACCGTTTTATTTAACCAGCTGCACTGTATGCTGCTGCTTACTGGCTGCTGTTCACTCTCTGATGACAAACTGCATACTGTAATTCACAAGAAGCCTGCTGCTGGGGCAATTGCGCAATGCGTCTAGACTGTTGTTTAGACTAACAGTGTATGTTGTACTGGGGCTCCCCACAGGTGAAGTCTGACAATTTGAAAATTACTGAATTGATACAGAATAAAATTGAAACTATGGGATCACACACTTCTGTACCGTTACAATACCCCCCCCCCCATAAGAGGTTGAAGGCCGAAGCGTTCAAACTCTTTTTGCCTAAAAATCTAAGATCAGTGAGGATATGGCGCCGCAACCCCCCTGAACTCTCTACTACAATCACGGGTACTTACCCCCCTAGTCCGGTGACTGCGGCAGCACCCATCCGCTCTTATTGGACTTCTCTGTTCGAGATCCCAACACCATAAGCTTGGACAGATACCCGCCACAGTATCACCCGACTCTAAACATTCAATTAAAATTTAACAAACGGCCTTCCATCACTCCATATCCCACAACTGATTTGTTTCCTCTTAGCCGTACTGGTTCATTGGCAATGTACTGGCTCATTTTATATTATAGAATATCTCTTAACCCTAGAAAATAGTGTTACAGTAGTACATATAAATTCCAGTCAAATTGAATAATATTCCCCGTACAATATTGCCCAGCCAAAATAACACATATGAATTATACAAAATTGCTTTAACTCACAATAATTATCACTAAAATACAAGATATGTCCTTACCTACTATATTTATATACATTTTTTTTTTTTTTTTACTACCCCCTTTTAATCCCTTAACCCCTGATACCCGTTACATATTAATGTGTTCTGCGCTAGGCTTCTTGGCCATTGCCGGCCTCATCCTGGCCATAAACCACATCTCCCTCGTGACCTGTAACTGGGTCACCCCCCATCCACACTCACTATTACCCCCCCCTGGACTGTAGCGCCCAGTTGCTTTCACAAGGACTGATGCGGAAGGGGTGGACATTTTTTTTTATTCCACCCCATCCTTGCTTCGGCGTTACAATAAAATTCAGTGTTACACTTACTAATCTTGATTTATACGCCCCTAATGGACTACCACCCCTATCTGGGTGAAAATAGCCCTGTTCCAAAATTGGGTAGATTCTCCAAAAAATAACCCCCCTACTAAGTCTAACAAACCACCAGGTTGACAAAATAAAACAAACCACAAGCCGGTTATATCAAGTAAAATTTATGATTTGTCACAATTAACTACTTTCACGGTCATGATCCAGTGAGGTCATGGCTGCACTTAGGTGGGGAATCTACAGTTAAACATAAAACATGGATTGCCATTTATAAAAGTTACTTGAACAGTAATATACACATCTTAGGTTCCCACACATTATCTTAGCCTGAACATTTTTTATTATATCCATACAAAATTTCCTTCAGTTTTCAATTTTAAATGAATATTTCAATCATTATGTTTTTTATCAATTAACATTTAATTTATAATTCCAGTTTGAATTTGAATGAAAATAAAGTTAAGTTCATTATTACAATTCATTATTAAAAATCATCCTTTCAATTGATTTAATTACCAAATTAATTTAATTTTATTATCTCAAAACTCTAAGTTACAGAAATTACCTCATTATTATTTTATCTGAAAAAAAAATTAACGTCATTTCTTTTATTACACAATAAGATTTTGCTCAAGATACTGATTCATCAAAATACAACAGTTATCAGCTTCAACACCTGTCTGTGAGCATTAGTCAAAATTGTCATTACATTAACAGTTGTCTGCCAGACTGGTGTTATAAACACAGTTATAAACACTCCTTCAGTCTAAACATTCTGCTTACCACATACTGACACATATACTTCCTACAAATTTTTTGTTTCTCCGAGTCTTGTAGTTAACATATTTATCTCTTATTTGTTACAATTCAAAGCAGAGTTAATTTTGCTTCATTAATAAAATTAACCTTTTTAAATTACTTTAATAATTTCTACTAAAACAATTTGACTTTAGTTACTCATGGTTTTAGTTAACATAGTTAAAACACTTTTAATACAAACACAATTCAAAATGGAATTCATTTACCTCCTGTTAATTATTATTATTAATTAACAACATAAAATAGTATTATTGTTAAAATCAATCAATACACACATGGTTACATAAAACATTTTACAGTACACACACAATTAATTTCGCTATAAATTTATTTACAATCTTTTATCATTAATATTTCAGTTTACCACATTTCATTTCCTAGATTAGCAAGGTCTGAACCGTAAAACAAAATATTTAAAATTGTCCATTTATTGCTCTACTGTTTAGCCTCCATCGTCAAAAATTAGTCTTGGTTTCAAATAACAATTTTCAATTTTATTTACACACATATGGCTATCTTGTGTGTAATAACCATAAAATTTCAGTTTATTCATTTTATCATAATAATCATATACCAAGTCAACATTATGTATTTCTATCCAGTCTCCATTAGTAATTATATTCAATATCGGGTCAGTTAGTTTTTCATCATAAATTAAATTATTATTGTTCAAACACACTTCTAACATTTCTTTCAACTCATCATAATCTCTCTTTAATTTATACAATTCTATCTCTCTATCAATACACCATTCTCTATCTGAATTTCTCTCATCATCATATTTCTCCCAACATTTCACATTCTCATTCCATACAGAGGGCAACACAACATTATTACAACGTCTGGCTTTTCCAGATATACAAAAATAATTTCTTTGACATTTTAAAGACCTTTTGTCTTTTACAAAAACTAACGAGGAACCTTTGTCCTCCAACAATACTGGTGAAACTTTTTCTTCACCTGTCTCACAAGAAAAATTTGCCCTCTTTTCACCCTCTACACTTAAACTATCTCTATACTCCCTTTCATTATGATCAATTACATTTCTATTCTCAGTATCACTACTACTGTCTACTGTATCACTTTTTGATACCACATTTGATTCACATTTATTGTCTGCTTTATTGTCTATCACACACACACTCTCTCTTAACTCATCTGTTTCTCTTTGTATTTCACTACATATTTCATTTATTTTACTTTCAATACTACACAATGAATTAGTTAATACATCAAGCTTTACATTTATGCTATTTTCACATTTCATATTCTGTTCTTTATATTGTTCAAATTTAACATCATTTGTGTCAAAAGGTTTATTTATATCGCTACTCATTTCCTCAAATTTATTCTCAAACTTTCATCACTATTGTCTAAGCGATTATTTAATTCACCGAATTTAATCTCGTTAGTGTCAAAACGTTTATTTGTATCGATACTCATTACATCGAATTTATTCTCAAATTTTTTCTCATTATTGTCAAAGCGTTTATTTATTGCATTAAAGTTTACCTCTAACATTGCGCTTTGTTTTGCCAAAAGTGATTGCATCATATTCATTATCTCATTACTATCAGATTGCTTATTTTGGATAGCCGTTGAATGAATCCTAGCGCCTTCCATTGTCACAGACTCAGTTAGGCTTATTTCGTTTACTACCGTTTCTGTTACTATTGTGTTTACTTGATTGTCTATAATTGTACTAGTCAAATCAACGTTGTTGACTGTATCACTGTTACTCTCCATTTTGAGTAAATATATACTTATAAATGTATGCTTAGCAAACTACACAATAATCGCCCTCACTTCCAAATAACCTGTTCTGCAGCTTGGTTAGGTCTGGCGGATGTAAGTTATAAAACCTACACTCGCATCACTGTTTCGGGAGCCAATGAAACACTATAAATTTACGACAAATATATAATACTCGGGTCCCTAGTTCGGGGCCAATGAAACACTATAAATTTCTTTCTTTCAAATACTAAAATCTTACTCTTACCTTCGGGTTCGGGTCCAGAGTCGTTCAGACGAAACCTGCTACAGAAAGGATTCTTTGAAGGTTATCAGTACACATATAAATATACAATTTGTTTTAAAACCAATCGCTTCTAGTTTATTAACCACATTAATTACTTCGTTTTACTTGGACATCAATTAAAACTGGTATATTATTTTATATTATCAGTAAGTGTTATTAACGAATAACATGACATCCAACAAATTTACAAATGAAATCTTTTTTACTTCTAACCTATTACAAATTGTTTATATTTGAAATGAACCAGTACATATTTATCTCTTTTCCCCTTGCTATTTTCTTTTACCAAAATCCCTTCCCTTAGAACTCTCAATTATTTAGGTTTACATGTTTATCAGCTATCATCATTTGTTTTAAATTGATTTACATATACATGTAAGGTTGTTAGTTACCCGTCCACCGTGCGTGTCCATATGGTTTGTTGCGCCGTCTCGTGATAACCGTTTTATTCGTTTTTCGGGCGCACTCACGCAATTATTTATTGGTTTACAGTGTTTACTTAGATTTTCACTGTTTTAATTAAATGTTCCCACATGTGGTAAATTAATAGTCGGCCGACGTAACTTTGTTCGAACACTTGATGTTTTGTAGGCTGGCCGCACTATATTGTTTGTACACTTTTATAGATATTTTAAACCCGCTACATTGTTCACACTTTACTAATTGTTTTACTGGATAGGCCGATTACAGTATTTTCGGCCTATCTTACACCCGAGGCCACCGTTTTATTTAACCAGCTGCACTGTATGCTGCTGCTTACTGGCTGCTGTTCACTCTCTGATGACAAACTGCATACTGTAATTCACAAGAAGCCTGCTGCTGGGGCAATTGCGCAATGCGTCTAGACTGTTGTTTAGACTAACAGTGTATGTTGTACTGGGCTCCCCACAGGTGAAGTCTGACAATTTGAAAATTACTGAATTGATACAGAATAAAATTGAAACTATGGGATCACACACTTCTGTACCGTTACAACTGAACATTTAATATATATAATAGCCCTACTCTTCTTATACTCATTGCATTCTTTTGGACTGAAAGCAGATTCTGAAAACTTTCTTCCATCGACTTGAAAAATTCCTGTTGTTAAAACCAGCTATGACTTTTTTACTAATCATACCTTCTCTCCACACTTGGCCTAATAGTGTAGAAAATTCACATTTTGTTGGTGGACAAACTTCTTGTCTTTCAGTCTGTTTTTTTTCTCAGTCAAGCTTATCAATTTTTTCTCCCAAGAAATATTTTACTGAGTCAAACACATTTATGAATTGATTGAATTTTATCAGTTATGTGAATTAGTGACAAGCACTAACATAACAATACACCTGACTATTTATCAGATGCAGAAAGAAATATTTTTTTCACATCTGTTCTACACTAACAAAATATCTGGAAATCTTTTTAGATAGGTTTTTGAATAATTTAATTAATTTTATCTTTCATAGAATATGTTTTAAGAGTGGTGAACTCATAATAGTATCTAGATTTGGTAAATTCTGATATTTAATAGTACTAAACAAAAAATAGTATTTGAATAACAGCATTTACAATTACCCCAAAATCACATTTAGATTTACCACACTGGGCAATTTTTGTGGGGTAATTGTAAATGCAGTATGGCTTGAAACTTTTAAAAAACCTTTACAGAACATCACAAAAAGTTAATTAAGACTGTTAGATTTACATTTATGTTTTGGTGCAATTTCTGTCCAAAAATCAGTATACTTTCAAAGTCATACAAAACTGTTGCACAGTATATTTTAACATGAAAACTTTGGTTATAAATATTAGCACATATGGTACCCTTATATTAGAAGCCCAGCAGCACTGCAGTTTTGAAGGGAACTTCAACAGATGATGTAATGACAATACTTATTGTCTGAAAACTAAAACCTCCCTACCATTTACAATTATCCCACCTAACCCTACAACATAATTCAACTTGTCCTTGTGTGTTTCATACTTTCAGAGGTTTCATGTGATTTGAAACAATTGTATATGAAACTTTTGCAATATGATTAAAAAAAGTTCAAATCAGCTGAATGTCTAAAGAAGCAATAGTTAATTGCAGAATGCTGGGCTATTAAAACAATTCTGAAAGAATTATTGCTCTTAAAACATCATCCTTTATCAAGTAACTACTGAAATCTGCTTGTTTTCAACAGCAAGCTGAAGTTTCATTATGACCTGGTGACACTACAAAAATTTCAAAGATTCACCTAGCCTTATTACACTAAACTGGGGTTGAGAAGACACCTATTAAAATGCCACAACAAAATTCAACTCCAGAAACATCAACTAGATTCGTAGAAATATTTACATCAGAAATTAGAAAAACTCAAAAGTCTTTGATGTCTACAGATCCCACTATACAAAAAGAAAGAAAGATACCTTTCTTGAAATACAGATTAGTTTTAAGAACTGAAGACAATATCGAGTAAAAGAGCAAGAAGAAATATCTAGCAGAAAACAATGTTAACAGAAAAACAAATCTAAGAAGAAGATTGTATTTTGATCATACAGTAATAAAATTCTAAACAACATCCTATTCATTGCGATGACTCTGATTATAACAAAGATTAATTCACAATAAGTGTTTTGAAAGACACTACCATGGAAGTAACTATCAAATACCAGAGTGGCAAAAAATTCAACCGGGAACATTTGTTCTCATTGTTTTTGCTGGAGGACCAAGAAATAAAACTCACTGCAAGTATGTTTGTTGTGTAGAAAGTAGATAATGATGAAGGAGAAATTTATGCCACAGGATATCAATCCAAAGATGGACATTTCTACAAAGTTATATTAAAAGAAAGTTATGAAAATAAGCTTTGAACAAATATTGACAGATTTGCCCAATCCAGAAATTAACAGACAAATTGTCTATGAATTCCCTGGAAATGTTTCTGTGTTTGGAAAATGATAATCTTTATTCTATTACTTACTTGTTGTATTATGTAACAGAACAACATTTCTTTATGATTTGTAATAAAATTAGTGGCTGAAGTATATCTTGTTTTCCATGTTTTCATTCACTTTTCACATAGACGAAGGTGTATTTGTAAACATGCAGTTAGGATTAAGAACACGGCACAAAATAGTACAATATCAACTAGTTTACAGTTGTTCCAATATTTAAATGTATAAAGAAAAGATAAAGAAAACACATGTTTACAGTTGCCCCTAAGAGGTTGGAGTAACTGGAATGAATGGTATTATTATAAATTGAGATTTAGAGGTGTTTATTATTGATATTTAAACAATATTTTTGCTTAACTAAAACTTAACTAAAAATGAACTTTTTTCATGTGAAAAACTTACTATTTTATCGGACGCGTTTCGGCTTAGTATCCGCCTTCTTCAGCTTTGGTAACAGACTGCCAGCATTTTGTAACGGTTGTGTGGAAGGTGTGCATGCAACGTAATAACAAAGATTGAAATAACTATTATTTGCAGTTATTTCATTTTAAAACCTATACATAATTTTTAATCAATAAACTAAATACAACTATTATATTAACGACTTGGAACACAAAGTTTTTTATAAGTAAAAATATAAAGTTTTACCTTACAACCTGAACCGTTTTTCACTTTTAAAAGGCTTCTTCAGAGGTACCTGAGGGAGGTACTTATAAGAGAAACTTATAAAAAACTTTGTGTTCCGAATCGTTAACATAATACTGTAGTTGTATTTAGTTAAGTCATGGACAACGAAATCCAAGAATCAATAAACATTCTCCAATCCTTCATATTTCATTTCCAATAACTCAACTATATATTTTTAGGTTAGGTACACTTCTCAAAACTTTTTTATCAAATGCTGAGAAGTGTGAGCTTGTAATTGTTTGTTTTGATAAACCCCTTAATAAGGTGTCTCAGGAACAATAACTGGAAACTACAGTTTGCTTCTAGGATATATCTCATGAAATAATGGAAACTTGCTACCTGAATTCTGTTTTTCTTTGACTTCCTATTCCAGAGACATACGATACTGTTAGTTTTTCAAGGGATTGGAAGATGACTCTACAAGGGATAAATCTGTATCTTAATAAAGTGTTACAGGTAAGTGTAATCCTAGATGGGAATTTTATGAACAATTCAAAAGACTGTGAGAAAGCAAATTGATGAACTGTAAAAGGGAGAAGTACTTATATTTAGTTAACTAATGGACACGTCATGGACAACGAAATCCAAGAAATTAGAGAATCGTAAAAAGAACTTATTGGGTCTTTGACTAATCTAAGCAAAATTCAATAGCTCTAATAAAAACCATTTAAAACAAATGACTTTAGTAGATTACTCATATTAAGTCTCTAAGAATATATTAAAATTACAGCCTGTTTCATGCACTTGTTATTTCAACTTATTTTCTTAGCAACTGACAATAGTGTTAACTGGATATTGAAACACACCATATAGTCCAGTCGCCAGAGTAAAAATAACGGTAAAATTTCTTAAAAAATTGAGGCAAAGTGATATTTGGTATAGTTATTGAAAAAAGTCTAAATATCGGTTTAGAATCATCTTTGCATGTTTATAAGATCAGGCTTTAAAAAAAAACCTTATTTAAAGGCAGCGCGCGGTAAAATCGATAAAAACGTTTACATTCCGTGAATTTCTTTCCTTACTACTAAATAAACCATTGGATCATGATAAAGTCTTCATTCTTTTTGTTTAAAATAGTTCAAATTTTAATAGTAATAAAATCAAATTAACGATTTTGTTATTATTTCATCGTTAGGAGTATTAAGTCGATAGACGGAATGGTCGATTTTAACAAATCTTCCTCTGTTGAATAATATTATTAAATCTTAATATACATAAAAGTCATTGTGTGTATTTATATTCCACACCTCCTACTAAACCACTGGACCGATTTCAACAAAACTTAGCACAAATATTTTATGCAACAGGAGAACCAACATAAGATAGGTGTTTTGGGCCCTGGGAGATGTCAAAAATGGAAAATATGAAAATACCGCATGTAGGGTATCAAATTAAAGGGGATTTCAATGCAAGTAACAATTTTTCATGCATATAAGCACTATTGAAAATTCTTGGGCCCTGGGGCTTAATAAAAAGGGGTGGTTTTGGGGGAGGTCAAAAATGAAAAAAAATATGAAAAACCACTGGACCGATTTCCACCAAACTTGGCACAAATTTTTTACTCAACGGGAGGACCAACATAAGATAGGTGTTTTGTGCCCGGGGGGGGATGTCAAAAATGAAAAATATGAAATATGAAAATACTGTGGGGTATCAAATTAAAGGGAATTTAAATGCAAGTAACAATTTTACATGCATATACGTACTATTGAATATGTTTGGGCCCTGGGGCTCAATAAATGGGTTTTAATGGAGGGGTGTCAAAAATGGAAAATATGAAATACCGTATGTGACATGCATATACGCACTATTAAAAATTTTGGTCTCCGGGGCTCAATAAATTGGTGGAATTGGAGGAGGGGTAATGTCAAAAATGGAAAATATGAAAATACCGCACGTGGGGTACCAAATTAAAGGGAATTTCAATGTAAGTAACAATTTGACGTGCATATTAATTTGGATTATTATAAATATCCCCCCTGCTTGGTGGATGTGAAAAAACAGCATAAATGGTATCAAATTAAAGTGAATTTCCTAGCAAGTAAGAATATGACACCACTTTCTCCCAAGCAAAGCCGGGCAAATCCTCCAGTAATAAATAAAATATTTCAAAGGAAAGCTCTCTTTTTAATAAAAGGTAAAACGAATACAAACAAAATCCATTATACAAGCATATATATATTTTTTTAAATTTGGAATTTTAAAAATTATTTATGTTGAGAATTTAGTTAGTGATTTTCTTCTTCTTCTTCTTCTTCTTCTTCTTCTTCTTCTTCTTCTTCTTCTTCTTCTTCTTCTTCTTCGAGGATTTTTTCCTCACTATCATCAAAGTCATTATCATCAAAATCAATCTCGTCAACAATTGGAAATTTTTTGCTAGTTTCAGTTGAGCATGTACCACAAACCGATGAACATAAAAGACCAGCGCTTCTGCATGTACACGATCCTTTTTTGCAGCCAGTTTTGCAATTACAAAAGATCATTTTTAATAAAGATTTTGGGGCAGCTGGCTGTGTCATTTTTATAGGCGTTAAAATTTCTCCAACATTCCAACCCCAGTCTTTTGGTATTAGATCATTGCCGAGCCATTGCTGGACTTGTAAATATAGCCTACTCTGTAAAAGTGCTGCTTGGCAGCATCAGAAGTAGGTGGCAGACTTTCTAACTTTACAGGTTTTAATCTTTTTTCTTTTTTGAAATCGCTTTAGTAAAACTTGTATGTCTGTATTTATCAACACATGTAATTTTTTTGTGTGTGCATTATACATATACAGGAGAATTAATAGACCATTTTTATATATAGATGTTTGAGGTTGATTTTCCAGTTTAAATGCTTCGATCGCTTCTTTTAAATCTGAGTTTATTGATTTTTTTTTTCAATCGAATTAAAAACCGATTTTTTACCTTTACCATAAAAGCATGATGTTGTGCCACAGCCAGTTAGAGCATGCAAAAGTAGTATATTCTCTTTGCAAAATTTATACTTTTTAAAACTGTTATCAGAAGAAAATAGACTAGCACTCATGGTTCCTCTCGTGGGTTTTAAGAGATAAATTTTCTTATTACTAGGTGTAAGCGCAGTAATGAGCACCAAAATATCTACGTCCTCTGCAACAATAACTGGAGGTTTATCATATAATTCTAAGGCTGTTTTCACAATTAATAAGTCTGCATCATCGTCAGCTTGTTTAACGTTTATGCTTTCTTCTTCCAAATATCTCGTTAGAATTTCAATAAATCAAGTTTTATTAGTTTTATTCGAAAGAAATTGTTCTTGGGTCACTGTGACACACATGTCTTCATGGAATAAAATATCTGGAGAGGAATTTTGATTGGTACGGCGATAACGCTCCATAGCTTTGATGCTGTTAGAATTGTTTGTATAGCCATCAAAAACTTCAGTAACTTTTGATCCAAAGTGTCTCTTGACATAATTTACGTATCTTTGAAAAATACATTTGAACTTGTCATTTTTTGACCATACTACTCTATGCAGTAACATACCACCATCAATGACGTAAATGCAATCTTCAAGGTTAATCTCAGTGCGGTCTACTTCAAACTTCATATACTACTTCATATAGTTTAGACTTATCTGTTTTCCGAAATACACCTCCGTAAAACATAGATGTTGGGTACGGTGCAAGTTCATAACGCATGTAATCTTTTAATTCGTCGTCACTTTTTCTTGCTACACAAATGCGTTGAAATATAAACATTGGATCTATAGGGACAATTTCCTCTTGAATTTTCAGACTACTATTAACACTTTTTAATGACTGTACTGTATTTTTTCGTTTAAACGAAACTTTATGGAAGTTTGTACCAGCAATTTCTTCTAAGCCTGCTTTTCCAACCTCAAAAGCATTATGACAGTTAATATTATTACCGCCAGTAACTCCAGTAGTAGATATTATTGAATCTTGGTAAGGAAATGGCTCGTGACAATCAAACCAGGATTTTATTTTGAGAATATCTTCAGTATCTCGTTTTATTCGAGAATCTCTAGCATCTACATGCTGATTGGAAGTAGAAAATTTTATACCACAAAATTTTTCTACTTCTTCGCAGATATCATGTGTATCATCACTAAAATCCATTTATTTGCAGTACTGGTAGTTACTCCCCGTCCAACCATACCACCATCAACTTTCATGACTCTCATTAAGTCCTGTTCGATTGTCATATCAGTATGAGTTCCTGACCAGAATTTCTCAGTTCGTCTTACAGTACAAAATCCGTTATTTATAAAATTTTGAAGCTTTTTAATTTTTAAAGCGGTAGTTTCTGGAATTACATCTTGGTTTTGCATTGAGGTGAAAAGTTTTTCAGATTCTTTTATAAATTGATTCATATATTGTACATATAATAAGGCTGATTTCGTATAATTAAAATGTCCAGTTGCATAAAAATGTGGCAACATTTGCTGAATAACTTGTAATTGAATTTTTAGATTACCCATTTTTTCAGAGCGCGCAAATGCTTTTGCAATAGAGATCATTCGTATGTATTGTATCCATAATTTTGCAGTTTTACCGCGTTCCTCAATTTCAATCTTTTTTTCTAGAAATTTACCATTTAAGATGTTTAAAAAATTATGATCTTGTACTTCTTTGTAAGTAAGATTGTCATCTAAAAATTCTTGTAGTAAAGATTTCATATTTGAATATTCAACTTCTGAAAGATTCATTTCCTCAATAATCTTTTTACACAAAACTATCCAAATTAATGTGTGGCCTCGTACTGCTCTAGCATAAGCATGGCCATCTAACATCTTATCTACAGTTCCTGGCGCATAGCAACAGCTTAATGCTTCTTTTAAACCGCTTCCTGCCATCACATAACCGATTGAACCAAGAAAAGACATAAGGAGATGAAATCCTCCAAGTCGAACAATTACATTGTGTATATCATCATCAGGTGAGGATTGGTCCATTTCAAACGCTTTCTGATATAAAGGTTGATCGAAAGTAACAAAACAATTAAATAGATTTAAGTTTTTCACTAGTTTTACAGCGTATTTTAAAACGGTGTATATTGTATTTTTGTCAGTTGGAGGAGAGTGTACAAAAGGCAAGCAAACAATTCTAGATAATGTATAAGTCATATTTTCCAAAAGCTTGGACATAAAGGCATTCCAGCCAGTAATTCCTGGTTTGGTCACTCCATAAATCCAAAGCAAGTCAGCATTAGAAAAATCTATATTATTAAAACTCGGATTATCTACTTTTTCAAAACCAATGTTTTGGAGTGCATGTGTATTAATATTTTCAAAAATTTGGAATGGTATTTTGTCAATTTTGCTGATTTCTTTTGCAGTAGGCTTAACTGACAATCGTTTTAAGGGAACTTTGTTATAATAACAATCTCTGGGACTTACAATCATAATACCTCCCATACTATGAAAAGTATTTTTCCCGTCTATAGTATTGATGTTAATATCTGAATTGTCAAATGCCAAGTGTGCAAAACAACCTGATCTAAATGGAGAACGTGGACTAAGCAATACACTATCCTCATAAAGTGTTGCTTCTTTGTATGATGAACACACTCCCAGATGCGACAATATATCTATAATTCGTTTTGAAGCAAATTTCCTATGCAACATTACAGACAGACCAACTTGCAATGGTGATAGAAAGGTTCTAGGTCTTATGCAACTCATAATTGAATGAGTAATTGCTGTGCATTTTGTTTCATATGAACTAATATCACCTTTTTTATTTTTTAAAATTATTTCTTCTATCAGAAACTGAAGGGATTTTGGGATATTCTCATTAATATTTTGGAATATATTATCACTTGGAGGATAAAATTCTGTATTACTTTTCTTCAGATTAACATCGTTTCGAATAATTGCTGCTGCAGATTTTAAGATTTTTCTTTTTTCTTCATTTTCATCTTTTTTGAGAGTATCCATGCTTGACGCATGACATTGTATTCACGATCTACAAGACATATGAGGGTTACTTTTCTGGATATAATTCTTATACAATCGCCATAATTTTCTTTTAATTTAGCAATAATGGTATTTGGATGACAAGCATCATGTCCTGTTTAAGAAAATTAGATATTAAATAAAATAAACATGAAAATTTAATTTAAAAAATAGTATAATTATAATTTATAATTAAGCAATATATTTACCTAATAATGCAATTAATTCTGTGAGCGTAAACTGAGTATCATCACTGTCACTTAAATAATTAAAAATCAATTCCATTTGACGTGAGATTTTTACATCCTTGGGTCCACCTTTAGCATCACTTGTGTCACGAGTGTAACTGTTTAAAACTTTTTTGTGACAACTGCGGTGATATCTCGCTTGTACAGCTACCAAATCGTCACAAGAAATTCATCATAGAATTGCTTTTCCTAATTCGTCATTATGTTCTGCAATCATTTCTAATAATTTTTCTTTAAAAGTAGGACTTTGAATTATGGAAATATTTTTGCGTTGATTAATACTTAATCTCGTATTACTTTTATCGGCATCTAATCCACAAATTATACAAAGTTTTTTGAAATCAAACAATTCTTTACTCTTTCTGACTTTACTCTTGACTGGGCTATATTTACTTTTTTTCGACAAAGTGCCTAAATCCTTATAACACAAAACATCATTCCTTTATAATGTATATTTTTCTCGACATTTCCTGTGTACTAAAATTGAATCAACTTTTTTTAACATTTCATATTTTCCATCGTTTCTCTCAGAGCTAACTCTTATTAAATTCGGTAGTCCTCGAGTCACTTTTTCTGTATCTTCAATACAAAGGTCAGCATTACAAATAAAACATATTTCAGTATCACACTCGTCCATATTTAATACCTAAAAATCAAATAACCTTATGTAGCACTTATGTTCAGTAAAAGTATTCTTTAAAACTTCACCAATAGTGAAGTCAAAATATCTCTTTTGAAAATTTTTTTATTTTCAATTTTAAATTCACCGTTTTTACCAAATTTGTTTTTTTAAATATGTGCCTTTTATAAACTTTTAATTTATGTAAAAAATGATCAGTACAAATAATTTTTTTGTTTTAGAAAAAATGCAGGTCTTTACGTTTAATTTTTTTAAATGGTCAAAAAATGGTGTCAGAAAGGCCAAAAAGTTTTGTTAATTAACCACCCGAAAGTATTTTTAATAAGCTTTAATTTAAGCCGTCGTACACCTTTGTGCCACAATCTTGCCATACTTTATGAGCACTCAAAGTTTTTTTGTGAATTGCGATTTTTTTGAGGTTATATTCAACATTTCAATATGAAATTTGTGGGGTTTATAGTACTCCACAAAGGTTACCTTTCCCTCAAGTTTTATCAACTTTCATTAATTTGTGTTAAAACAACAGCAATTTGTTTATAAACGCCATCGCCACTTTATTTATTGATAGCACATTAACAATAATAATAATATCAACTTCCGTATTAAGGCTAGAAATGTTCTTAATTTATTATAGAATACTGAAAAAAATTCACATTAAAATCGGCTTGTTAGGTCCAAAGATATTTATAAAAACGCTATTTTGCAACTTAAATTGTTAATAAAAAATAAACGGGTTGTTTTACACAAAACTTAACTATTAGCTCAACTTGATCACATTAACCAATTTAGCACACAAAAAATCGACTCCCAAAACAATTCACATTTGATTTTTATTTTGACTCCACTACACGTGTTCACAAATAAATAAATATTAGCATGTATAAAAAGTGTAAATAAAAACTTTAAACTGCAATTTTTTTACCTGTTTTATATGATAAAAACAAAAATATTTGTAATGTTTTGATTATAACCTTTGAAGAAATATCAACTGCGTTACTGCTCCGTTCTTGTATAGCAGATGTTTGTATGGCACACCACAACAATGGGTGTTGCGCGACCAGCTACATTTACAGTTGCACACTCGAGGGGAATAGAATGCCGCGCCGTTTAAAAATTTTACCTGTTTTCTAGGGTCTTGTTTTTAGAGTATAGGTATAATCAGGTAAGAGAAATAACATGAGTAGATAGATTTAGCATTGTAGTAGCTGTAACGTTAATTTCAAGTACTCAAATAAACCTACTTAAAAGATACATGTATGTAACGCAAAGGAGGCACCTTTTTTTAGTATACACAATTTTTATTTATTTTTTTTAATTTTGAAAATGATTTTAATATTCATGAGTGTAGTTTTTGATGCAGAACACTTGCAGCTTTCAAATACAATTTTTTGAATTTCGATATCTCTATTTTTAAGATTAATAAAGGCAGATAAACTCTGAATTTTAGAGTAAATTTAAAATACGTCGAAATACTCACTTTTGAAAAGGTTTTTTTTTTAAATAACAACTTTAAAAGTAGTTTTCATTATTATAAAATAAAAAGTTTATCTCTTTTAAAGGTAAATTAGTAAAGAACTACTATTTTTTTTTAATTTTATTGTATAGTACTAGTAATTTTGTAGTTTCACTTCTTTTTGTATCTACAGTAAACATTTATACACTATATTCTTTATGTTCAAATAAAATATTTATGTAAAAATCAACAAATTTTGAAAGCTATACTGTTCCCCTTCAAAACTAGCCTTTATTTAACTGGCTACGCTTAGATTAAAGAAAGTTATGATATTTTTGAATAGACGCGCCTGGCTAATTTAGCAAATTACGCAAGATCGGGGGCAAACGCTCTTTTTAAAACGCAGCGCTCATCATTACCAATTTTCAGGAAAATAGTTCCATTAACGTAAAAATATGTAAGAAGACTTTCTGAAGGAAATTGTTTGCTCTTCAATATACACCTTTTTATTTCTTCCAAATGTACATATTTACGAAGTGCTTTAAGAAAATCTGTCTTTACGATTTTTCCAGACCATTTTCAGAAAACCCTAGAAAGGTAAACATGCAAAGATTTTTTTATATTAATTATTAACGTTTATTTAACACGTGCACCAAATATTGCTTTGCCCCAATTTTTTATCAAGTCAAAATCTCTGGCGACTGGACTAATATATTGGTAGTCTTTTCTATAGTCATAGTGTGACTCTATGGAGTGTTACAGAGTGAATTGCTTTGACAGTTTCTGAAACAAAGCTTTCTAGAGAAGGAGACCTACCTCCAAAATTATAAGACTATAGTGTTTACAGTGCTATAGATGAATAGAATGTAGAATAATAAAATCCAATGTTTTGAAATGAAAACTGACAGCACAAAGATGAAAAACTGATAAAGAATCATTCAATAAACAAAAAAACAAATTACTAAAATTATTAATAAAACAAATGAACTCAGAAATTTAATTGCACCAAATTATTTCTACTTAAGACAAATTAAATGTAGATTGATAACCACACATTAGTCATAGCATTGTTAATTTCACAATTCCATGAAATTTTAACTAATGGCTATTGAACATTTGATTGAAAATATAGAATACCAGTAAGCCTAGAAGCATTAATGTAAAGCTTGTTTTCATAAAAAGTGAATTGAAAGAAAAGAAATACCAGTACACAATTTCAACATTTGTTTGAACTGTTAACGAGAAATTCCTTTGAGTTAGTGTAATGTGAGACACAAAAATACTGCTATTGTACTAATTAAGATGTATTTAATGTTAAAATAAAGGTAACTGACAGTATTAAGTTATTCTTAGATGTAGTAAGTTAGGTTAGGCCAAATTACTCATTAGACTCTGACTAAATTTCAATGATACAAAGTACAAAGTGCTCATAAAGATGTTTAGTCCTACACTTAAAAAAATTATTTGCACATATGAGCCAGGGGGCCATTCCTACTCTAGTTACATTGGACATGAGCAGGAAGCAGATGTATTAATAAAATATTATCACTAAACAAAATACAGTAATAATTATATTTATTTAATTATAATAAATTAAATAGGCAATGGACTTAAACCTGCAGTAGAGGCTTTAGTTTATTATAAAACAAATAGGAAGAGAATTGAAGATTTCTTGTTTGCAAATGTTATACCAGTTTTCTTCACATACAAGTAATGGCAGGTTACAATTTTTAATCATATTTTCTCATAATAAACGTATGTTGCTACTGATTTTTTTTGTTAAGAGTATGAAAACATGTTTTTTAATATGATGTGTAAAAATAATCATAGAACTGTGGGTCGTGAGTGTCTATTTTTATTCAAACCTGAGAAGTTGCTATATAAAACAAATCATTACACCATGTAAAACAAGTTTCTATACACTTTGTAAAAGGCTATAAATGTCAAATATTTAATTTTTGTATTCAGAATATACAAAACGTTGTTTATACATTTGTTATTTCTATCTTTTTAATAACAATAGACATTATGAAATAATATCTATCAGTTTGTGAATTTTATTGGTACAAACTAAGTATGGAGTCTTTATTTGTTTCTGTTCATAAACAAAGGTCCTTACTGTAATCAGTTTTATGCAAAATACACTCTTTGACATCTTTTAATGCAATATAGGCTAGTCATTTTATATCGGTTTCAAGTGGTTCTTCCAATTTTTTTTTTTCGTTAACTTAGACCAACATAAAATTCCACAATAACTAATTAGGCTACTAATAATTAATCATTTGCATATTGATAGAAACTTGCACATTGGTTTTTATTGCATTAGGTTGAAGTGAGGATTTTAATGTACTTATTTTGTTATAAATTAGATTTACTTAAATTCGTCTTTGTAAGGTAATAATGTGCTGTAAATGGAAACTAGGTTATAATTTCGGTCCAATAAATTCAGAACAAGAAAGGAAACTGAATAACAATTATGCTTTTAAAAGGTGAACAGGAAAATCGCCATTGAACATATCAACTTTCTTTCTTACAAAATAATGGAAACTGCATAAGAATTATAGTGGAAGAGAATGGTAATAGGGAATCATTCAGCATGGTCTCAGGTTCAAAAGTACAGCCGTTTTTTGTACACTAATTACGGAAATTTTTGTTAAAACGTAGGTTTCTTCTAGTACCAACTGATCATTTATTTTTTAAATCCATTACAACCATACAAAAACATTTACGATATTTGTACATCTTACACATAACCTCCACGAAGTTTTGACAATAACTAGTTAATATATATAGTCTATAAAAGGCCTTAAGCATCAATCTTTATTTTTTGCCTTTAAAATGTACTAAATTAAAATCTGTTTCATACAGTTATTATTTAAATTATTTTCATAGCAAAATATTTTTTTGGAACTACGCCTCTGCTCACCGCAGACGGCTTGGACAAAATTCATTGGCGGGCTTTTCTACATATCTACTACAGAGATGGACAACCACACTGGTCAACATGGCAACATCCGACTGTTGTCCATCACTGCATTAAGAACGATTCCGAGTTCCCGCCAGTTGGTGAATAATTCGAATCAATCACTACATTACCGTAAACAACTGAGACAGAATCTTTTAATTGTTTTCCTGCAAAACAATTTGGCGCCTATCGGGAAGAAAAAACTAGTAACCAAGGACGGGTAAGGACACACAGGCTACACGAAGCGTTTGTAACACAGTGACGCATTCAACGTACGACTAATAAACGCACCGACAGATCGAGATTTATAACGTGTGATTTTATAACGTATCACAAATTAACACGCGTCAAAGATCTATTACTTACAATATTAACCTATTAATATGAGGCATATAGTACCTATTTGAAGAGTTATAAAAAATGCACTCAGTAGTTCTTGCGGTTTCAAAGTGGCATTCAAAAATATTAAAGACAGTGGTTTATGGTTTCCCTGTGTTCACTATAAAAAACTGATACAAAGCATACAATATTCTAAATAAAAGTAATAACTTTTCTAACATAATGGATTTGGGATGCCTTATCTGCTTCACTCTATTTGATATCATATTTTTTTCAAAACATTCTAGTGGGTATTTATTTACTCCTTAAACCTTGTTCATTGATATTTCAGTTTATTTCTAAATATCACTATAATACTGACGACTCGGAACACAAAGTTTTTTATAAGCAAAAACGTAAAGTTTTACCTTACAGCCTAAACCGGCTTTCACCTATAGAAGGCTTCATCAGAGGCTGTCGTTAGTAGCGCTGCTCGTCTTGTTGTTGGCGACGAGAAAGTGTTTCGAAAGATTGAAGCTGTGTGTGTGTGGTGAGATGTGTTCGAATAATGCGTGCGATTTGAATTGTGTCTGTTCGTTTAGGATGTAGTTTTTATTTGTTTTTGTGTGTTTGTATATTTCTAATTGTTCTAGAGTGTCTAGTTTTCGGCCTTTTGTGTGTACGTGTAGTATGTTCATGTTATTGTCGATGTTTTTATATGTGTGGTTTGCTTCAATGAGGTGGTTTGCGAAGGTAGATTCTGTAGTGGTGTGGAGTGCTTTTGTGTGTTCAATGTATCTCTGTTTGAAGCTACGTCCTGTCTGGCCTATGTAGAATTTACTGCAATTTGAACAATTTAGTTTATATACACCGGGTAGATCGAATTTGTTTTGTGCTTTGGGCATGCGTTTTGATAGTGTGTGTTCTGTTTTGTTAGTAGTTTTATAAGCGATTCTGTATCCTGCTTTTTTGAATTTGTGGGCAATTTTTTCTGTTTGTTTGTTGATGTATGTTAGTGTTATGAATTTGTTGTTTTCTGTCTTTGTCTGTTGTTTGTTTTGTGTTTTGTGTAGGAGTTTACTGACTATTGTTCTGTCATAACCGTTAGATTCTGCTAGATATTTTATCGTGTTTACTTCGTCTTTGTAGTCTATTTCATCTAAGGGGATGTTGTTAAGTCTATGTATCATGGTTCTAAAAGCAGCTAGTTTGTGTTGTATTGGGTGATTGGAGGTGTTGTGTATTAGTGTGTCAGTTGTAGTTGGTTTTCTGTATATACTGAATTTGTGCCTGTGTTCTAGTTTTGTGATGGAGAGGTCTAAGAAGTTTATGGTATTGTTGTGTTCGTATTTGGAAGTGAAGGTTATGTTTTTATGTATTTTGTTTATGTGCGTTAGTAACTGTTCACATTGTCTTTTGTTTCCCCTGTATAGTATTAGAATGTCATCAACGTATCTGTGCCAATATAGTATTTTATGTGAGTGTCTGTCATTGTTTGTGAGTATTTTTGTTTTTTCTAAGTGTTGGAGGAAGACTTCTGCTAGAATGCTGGATATGGGGGAGCCCATGGGTAGGCCATCGTTCTGTGTGTAGTATTTATTGTTATAAGTAAAGTAGTTTTGTTTTGTGATAATGTTCAGAGTTTCTGTTATTTCATTGATAAGTTCGTCTGGTGTGTTGTTCTGTTTGAGTTTGTTTTGTAGGATGGTGATTGTTTCAGAGATGGGGATGTTTGTGTACAGGTTTTTAATGTCAAAGGAGGCTAATGTGGCGTTATGGGGGATGTGTATGTCTTTTATTTTTGTTACTAGGTCAGTGTTGTTTTTTACTGCAATGTTGTTGTCTATTTTTGTGTGTTGTCTAATAATTTTGTCTAGATATTTTGCCAGTTTGTGTGCAGGGGCATTACGGTAGTTGATAATGGGGCGGATCGGAATGTCTTCTTTATGGATTTTGGGAAGCGCTTGGAGTGTAGGTGCTGATGGTCGGATTTGTTTCATGTAGGGCTTTTGTTTATGTGTCATAATGTGTTTGGCTTTGTTGACTATTTGTTTTACTGAGTTTTGGTATCTGTCGGTGGGGTCGTGTTTTAGTTCTGTGATGTTGTTCTGTTCTATGAAGTCTTGTACTTTTTTGTGTAGGTTGTCTGTGGGGATAATTACAGTCGTGTTGCCTTTGTCAGCTTTTACAAATGTGATGTTGTGTTTGTGTGCCTTTTCCCTCAGTTTGATGGCTGTGTGTATTTCTGAGTTGTGGTTGTTGTTGTCTGGTGTTTTATGTACTCCTATTGTGTTGTTTATATTATGTCTTAATGTGTCTTGATGTTCCGGTGTTGGGTGTACAACTGACACACTAATACACAACACCTCCAATCACCCAATACAACACAAACTAGCTGCTTTTAGAACCATGATACATAGACTTAACAACATCCCCTTAGATGAAATAGACTACAAAGACGAAGTAAACACGATAAAATATCTAGCAGAATCTAACGGTTATGACAGAACAATAGTCAGTAAACTCCTACACAAAACACAAAACAAACAACAGACAAAGACAGAAAACAACAAATTTATAACACTAACATACATCAACAAACAAACAGAAAAAATTGCCCACAAATTCAAAAAAGCAGGATACAGAATCGCTTATAAAACTACTAACAAAACAGAACACACACTATCAAAACGCATGCCCAAAGCACAAAACAAATTCGATCTACCCGGTGTATATAAACTAAATTGTTCAAATTGCAGTAAATTCTACATAGGCCAGACAGGACGTAGCTTCAAACAGAGATACATTGAACACACAAAAGCACTCCACACCACTACAGAATCTACCTTCGCAAACCACCTCATTGAAGCAAACCACACATATAAAAACATCGACAATAACATGAACATACTACACGTACACACAAAAGGCCGAAAACTAGACACTCTAGAACAATTAGAAATATACAAACACACAAAAACAAATAAAAACGACATCCTAAACGAACAGACACAATTCAAATCGCACGCATTATTCGAACACATCTCACCACACACACACAGCTTCAATCTTTCGAAACACTTTCTCGTCGCCAACAACAAGACGAGCAGCGCTACTAACGACAGCCTCTGATGAAGCCTTCTATAGGTGAAAGCCGGTTTAGGCTGTAAGGTAAAACTTTACGTTTTTACTTATAAAAAACTTTGTGTTCCGAGTCGTCAGTATTATAGTGATATTTAGTTAAGTAACGGACACGTCATGGACAACGAAATCCAAGTTTATTTCTGTTTTCCTTTTTTCCAAAATAGTTTAATTTTATTGCCTTCCTGATCACATTATGAAGCTGTCAAAACCAGTAAGTACAGTAGATGAAATATTCAGTAAAAATAAAAATAGATTTAACATTTTAATCCACCAGTACCAAAACAAAAGCTACATGTCCTGCCAAATTTGATAACTCTGCCTTATTGGCTTAAACATGTGCTAGTTAGTTTTATCAATATCAATTAATTATTCATCCAATTTTAACTAGGCTTTGTTTGTTCAGACAACTGTTCTCTTTGCTTTGAAAGAAGTAAAAACCTGAATATGCAAGAGTTGTATACCAAACACCAAAAAGTACTACGCGTGCATGCGCGCAAATTAGTTTTTGTCTTAATGACTCTTATTTTAATGGATTAGGTGAAATGGTGATATGATAAGCAAGATTGTAAAGTCAGTATTTTGATACAGCTTGTGTTGATTATTTTATACACTACACTTGTTCACTTTATTTATAACTGGATTCAGGAATTGTCACAAGCTAAATATTCATCTTATTGTAATTGCTAGCATTCCCATATAATATTTTATAATGTTATCATTTGCAATAACTGCAAAATGAAAGGATTCTAAGAAAATCATGGATACAATTTTTTGGTCCACAGTCAAGAGCTTGTACTTGATGACAGCATATTTTGGGGAATCCATGAAATAAAGGAATTAAAACCCTCTGAGAAACCACACATCAGTATATCCTTAAGGCATTGCATTCTACAAACAATGTTAGTTATTTTCATTAAATAATCATATAGTTTTATTATTATGTTATATTAATAATATAATAGTAATTATATTTTAATAAAAAAATAGTTTCATCTGTAATGACGTATGGGACAGGGATGTGGTGTATGTGTTTTCCAGAGGTTTTTTGACAGCCATTTTTTACTATAAATAAGATGTATTTATACTAAACTGAGAAATGCTTATTAGGTATACTTGATTAAAATACTAACGCAGTACTAAATACAATATCATAAAACAACCTATGCCTACATGCACTACTAACTAAACTGCTGACTTGATAAGAATGGTAGAAGAAAGATAACCCGTAACAAGTTTACATGTTTGATAAATATTTGAAAAAGTTTTATATCAACTGTGAAAAAGTTGGATGAATTTTCTGCTTAAAAAGTTTATAATAATAAATCAAGTGAAAAATATATTTCTGTGTTAAAGCAATAACTTTTGAATACTAGATACTTGAAAATTTTTTGAAATAAAAATAATATTTCAGTTAATATCTGTAACTTACTGCTTACAATAGTGTTCCACTAGTTTGATGTTCTATGATACTTTTATATTGAGCTTCTGTTTTATATAGAAAGTCATTTCATGAATTCACCAGAAGAAAACATTAACTAAACATAAGATAAGATTAAGAAAAACTGAACTAATTATCATTCTATGTTTCTCCTTAAACCTTGATTTTTTCATACTGTCAGCTGTACACAAGTTGTGAAACAACTTTGACTATGTGTATTTATACAGGTTCAACCAGTTAACTGTATGAAGTGTGCATTTCATTAGATAATGTTACGATATGTTGATATCATAAGTACTTAAGCAAGTCATTGTGGGGTCAATCTATACGTAGTGATCCTGAAGAGGCTGCTTGATCATTTAAAATAATTGATTTTTTTACTTTAAAGACCCCAATATGGGAGGAGTGTAAAAGTACCAATATTATTTTAAATCTTGCCATGTTACTAATGGTATCCATCTTTCTTTCATGGCTATGTGTATTTTTTGCATTTGTCAACATTTGTACCAAATGGGATATCTCCTTAATATTTGTAATAGAAAGTTGAAACAAAAACTAAATTGTTAAGCAGTGTTAATACTTTTTTTAAGATATATTAATGTTCCACTAGCTTTTATTAAAAGCACAAAAATTTAATATAATCAAAATTGCTGAAATACACATTGTGTAGCAATTTTTACATTATGAAAGAGTTGTTATTCAGGGTTGTTATTTTTATTTTTATTTATTAATATTATTTTTTCTTTTGTAAATACAGATGCAAAAAGACAGTATATGCAAATTCGATTTTTCCTACTTATTCCCTTTTTGCTGTGAATTAACAAAAATTGAATTTTTCATTTTTTGCAGTTTTGAAGGCTGGGGAGGAGCAGGTAAAATTTTGAAACTTGCACAACTGTAAGATCTCTACACAGTATTATTGTTAGAAAAAAATCGTTTTGTTTTTTTACATGGAGAGCAAAGTTACTGTACTGCATTTCAGATTTTGTAGAAATCTTGCTGTTATGCTACAAAATTTAATTAAATATAGTTAAATCACTACCAACTCGGAACACGAAGTTTTTTATGGGTAAAAACGTCAAAGTTTTACCTCATAGCCTGAACCAGTTTTCGCTTTTTAAAAAGCATCTTCAGAGGCTGTCGCTGGGAACACTGTCCGTCTTGTTCTTGGCGAAGGTATCGACTTTAAAGGATCGATGTTGTGTGTGTGGGGTATGATATGTTCAAATAAAGCATGTGATTTGAATTGTGTCTGTTCATTTAGGATGTAGTTTTTATGTGTTTTTGTGTGTTTGTATATTTCCAATTGTTCAAGGGTGTCTAGTTTTCGGCCTTTTGTGTGTCCGTGTAGAATGTCCATGTTATTGTCGATGTTTTTATATGTGTGGTTTGCTTTAATGAGATGGTTTGCATAGGTAGATTCTGTAGTGGAGTGTAGTGCCTTTGTGTGTTCAATGTATCTTTGTTTGAAGATACGTCCTGTCTGGCCTATGTAGAATTTGTTGCAATCTGAGCAGTTTAGTTTGTAAACACCAGATAGATCTAATTTGTTTTGTGGTTTGTGTGTGTGTTTTGATAGTGTGTGTTCTGTTTTGATTGTAATTTTGTATCATAGTTCTGAAGGCAGCTAGTTTGTGTTGAATTGGGTGATTGGAGGTGTTGCGTGTTAGTGTGTTAGTTGTAGTTGGTTTTCTGTATATACTTAATTTGTGCATGTGTTCAAATTTTGTGATGGAGAGCTCTAGGAAGTTTATGCTATTGTTGTGTTCGTATTCGGCAGTAAAGGTTATGTTTTTCTGTATTTTGTTTATGTGCGTCAGTAACTGTTCACATAGTCTTTTGTTTCCCCTGTATAGTATTAGAATGTCATCAATGTATCTGTGCCAATACAGACACTCACATAAAATACTATATTGGCACAGATACGTTGACGACATTCTAATACTACACAGGGGAAACAAAAGACTATGTGAACAGTTACTGACGCACATAAACAAAATACAGAAAAACATCACCTTCACTGACAAATACTAACACAACAATAGCATAAAATTCCTAGACCTCTCCATCACAAAATTTGAACACAGGCACAAATTCAATATATATGTAGTAAACCGACTACAACTGACACACTAATACACAACACCTCCAATCACCCAATACAACACAAACTAGCTGCCTTCAGAACTATGATACATAGACTTAACAACATCCCACTATATGAAAAAGACTACAAAGACGAACTAAACACGATATAATATCTAGCAGAATCCAACAGATACAATAGAACAATAGTCAATAAACTCCTACACAAAACAAACAACAGACAAAGACAGAAAACATCAAATTCATAACACTAACATACATCAATAACCAAACTGAAAAAATAGCCCAAAAATTCAAAAAAGCAGGATACAGCATCACATACAAAACTACAAACAAAACAGAACACACACTATCAAAACACACACACACAAAGCACAAAACAAATTAGATCTACCTGGTGTTTACAAACTAAACTGCTCAGATTGCAACAAATTCTATATAGGCAGACAGGACGTATCTTTAAACAAAGATACATTGAACACACAAAGGCACTATACTCCACTACAGAATCTACCTTTGCAAACCATCTCATTGAAGCAAACCACACATGCAAAAACATCAACAAAACATGGACATTCTACACGGACACACAAAAGGCCGAAAACTAGACACCCTTGAACAATTGGAAATATACAAACACACGAAAACACATAAAAACTACATCCTAAATGAACAGACACAATTCAAATCACATGCTTTATTTGAACATATCACACTCCACACACACAACATCGATCCTTTAAAGTCGATACCTTCGCCAAGAACAAGACGGACAGTGCTCCCAATGGCAGCCTCTGAAGAAGCTTTTTAAAAAGCGAAAACTGGTTCAGGCTATAAGGTAAAACTTTGACGTTTTTACCCATAAAAAACCTTGTGTTCCAAGTCGGTAGTGATTTAACCATATTTAGTTAAGTAACGGACATGTCATGGACACCGAAATCCAAAAATTTAATTAAGTTTTTGTTTGCCACCAATGCATAGAATGAAATACCAACTTTCATTAAAAAACAAATATGCATTAAAAATAACTTTTATTGAGTGTTTCACATGTACATTAAAAAGCATCATTATAAACTTACAAACATTTCAAATTACCTGTAACACAGGTACACATGATAAAATTTTGTGAACTGCATCCAAAATGGTGCATTTTACCAAGGGCGTTTAGGACACACATGGTTTGTGTTTGACCTCATCATCACAATGTTAATCTGATAATTGAAGTTGTCTTGATTATTCATCTCTTCTTTCACAGCACTAACACTTATCTAAAAAGTGTTCACTTTTAGATAAGTGATAATTGAAGTACCAAGATTAAATATTGACTACAGAAATGGACATTATGGTTTGTAACAGTGGAAGTTACAACTGTATGACGACCATCTGTGATCAGTGCCCTGGCAAGACAGGTTTGTTAAAATGTCACTAGGAGAGCTGACATAGTGACATTGCAACTAAAAGGCAAGTTCATTGATTCTTTGGCAGAAAACTGGAGTCTCTTAAAACACATCATTTTGCATCAAAAACAGAAGGACAGGATCACCTGAAGCATAACACAGCGACTTTCTACTGTTTACAAAATCGTTTAATAGCCTTTTGTATAATGCTAATTTGATAAATCATATTAAAGAATCATTGCCAAAAACCAAAACACATGGTGCTTGAAGCCAATAAAAGAACAAAAAAAAGTTTGCCAACCTATGCTATCACAAACAATTTGTTGGTATAGATCCTAAATAACATATTTTTGGTTCAGCACATAGAAAAAAATGTGTGTGAAGGTTCAGGGAGCATTATAAAACATAAAACAGCTCAGGCAAATCTAATAAGCCTCTTATTAACCAGACCTCTTATTAATCTTTTTAGTCAAATACCGGTATATGTTTTTATTTTGTAAAGAAAAGAAATTACAAATAAATAATACATACAAATAAATAAGTTGTTGAATTCTAACTGGCTTTAAAAGAAGAAATAACAGAATTCAGAAATTCTAAGGAGTCAGTTTAACTGTCATCAACAATTTTCAACAAGGATTAAACAAAAAATTGTTTGTTCTGATCCCAAACAGATAAACTAGAACTGGTCACTCTAACACTTCTTTGGATGCCCCACACCTCTCTAACCTTTCAGCTTATGAGTCATTGTTTTGGGATGTAGCGGTCATCCATGATGTTCCAACCAATTTAGCCAATACTGGGCAACCTAACGAGTATACACATAATAGTCAGTTCCTACCATATATCTGTATTTCTTCTGTGATCTTGAAGAGATCACACATATACTGCCATGTGCCTGAGAAATCTCATTTCAGCTGCTTGAATAGGAGTCAGTTTTGTTGTTGCAAATGTATTTTGGAACAAAACGGTTTCATAAGTTACTGAATGTACTGACATATATAATGTCAGAAGGCATTCTGAAATATTCCTTTACATCAGCATCAAAAGAATGTGAAGACCACCCTGTATAAAGAAGACTGTACCATTCTCCTTAATAGAAAAGGACCTAATAGCCTGTGTTTATGAGAAACAATGGTGGATTGGAGCGATTTTTTGAGTTAATTTGGAAAATGATGGTGTATATGGACATTTTAATCATCCTGCAGATCCTCACACAAGTCATTCAAAAATCTGCAAAGGATAAAGAGTGTTTTAAGCAAAATTACTTTATGTTTAATAATAAGTTTTATATTCAGAAGAAGGGACTTCCAATGGGATCATCAATGTCACCGATAATGGCAGAAATTTACATGAACTACTTTGAAAATAAAATAATGTTAACAGTGAAAAATAAAGACAAAATTAAGAAATGAATGAGGTATGTAGATGATATCTTGTTAATATGGGAGGGCGATGATGAAGAATTAACTGTATTTTTTGAAGAGGTTAACAAATTAGAAGAGAGTATAAAATTTAAAATGGAAGTAGGATACAAGGAAATAAATTTCTTAGATTTAAACATAAGAATAACAAAAGAAAATAAACTAAAATTTGACATTTATAGGAAAAGCACATATACGGATGTTATAATACCAAATGATTCATACTACACAATACAGTATAAAATGGCAGCGATAAATAATTTCTGTCATAGAATAAACAGTTGTATAGAAGATGAGGCAACAAAAATGGCTTGACCGCCGAAAGCGCTCGTCAATACCAAAGACAACATAGTGCTTTGTATAAAATTACTAGTAGTGATAAAGTATGGATTCCAACTGCAAATGTTTTGTATAAGTTCTATTTATTGAACTTATACATCAATTTGACTCAAGTTTATTTTAAACTTTTTACAGGGTGTACTTTTTAAACTTTCTACTTTCTCCATTGGCGTATTTACTGGTGGAAGGGGGGAACGGAAACGGGACCCGGACCCTCTCTCAGAAGGTCGGAAAAAGAAAGTTGACGAATTTTCTTAATCTTTTAACTTCTAGGCTGTTTTATTATTTTTTCCTTTGTGTACACTAATATAGTAGTAACTCTTTTTTAAATATACAAACAAGTTTATTAGTCAGCATTAACGTACGTTTGAAATACGAAATATAGGAAAACCAATTCAGTCAATAATTATCTTGTAAAGATTGTTTCAACAACGCGCATTTTTATTGTTCTTACCGTTTACTTTAATGGGATCGTTTTCAGGATGTTATCACACGTTTTTTATCTACTTTGAAGAGAGTAATGTTGATTAGTTTTAACTTGTTTTTTTTCTTTTGTACGAAGCCGACTTGACCCCTGACCACCCCGCAAGGTTGAATTCTAGATACGCCACTAACTTTCTCGTTAGTAATTGAGGCCTTTTAAATGATGCGCTTACGAAATACGCGATTTACGTCTGGAATATAAGGATTTCTAATCGAAGGAAACGTCAGAAAACTTTTGCAATCATTGTATTAAAATTGAGAGCACATTGTGTAAAGCAAAATTTCATGTTTATAAAATTAATTTTCGCAGATCGTTAAATTCACCGTTTACCTCATAGATTCAAGTGGAGCTACTACAACTTTAAAAGTGATTTATTGGCGTTATTTTCACCCCGCATAGTTGCCTAACCTGGTCTGCCTATCGCACATGTTAGTTTGTTTATATAAGTAAACGTCAGTTGCTCGGAGGCATTGGAAGTGTATTTAGTGAGGTGTCGGTTCTATCAGTTATCGTAGGGGTAAAATAATGGCGTTGACCGGCTTAGACGGATTTTGTGGTTCTGAGTTTTGGGTAAGTTTTGTTAGTTTTTTTTTGGTACATTTTAATTAAATTGCTTATTGATAATACCTTAAATAGGGTTGTGCTTTTCGGAACGTGATGTGATTAACGTCGTAGCCGAATTGTTTTGGAGGTCTCTTCAAACTTGATTTCTGCGTTGTATATTTCTTAATCACATATAATTATATTTTCAAACAAAGACTTCGGTTTGTTGCATCAGAATTCATCGCAAGCGCCTGTACATAATTAAACAAGTTTCTAAGTTGTGAACGTATAATATGTGCAGTTCATTAAAGTTTTGCAAATGTTTGGTTCAGAGTGATGGAACGTAGCACAAAAGTAAAGAGCCAGTAGATGATCGTTTTGGTATAAAAGTAATTCTTCCAATACTTTTGTTGAATGCTTCTTTATAATACTGGTACCCTGGTATTGATTTATATATGGGGCAGATATTGTTATGTGATAGTGGTTGTGTATATTATGTCTGAATGCAGAAATTTGATTTACTTATACAATTTTTAATAAAGACTAATGTTATATTCAGTAATAATTTTATAATTAATATTGGTAACTACTACGAAAGTTAATAATTATTGTAAATTAGTTGTAATTATAAACTCACTAGTAACTCAGAACAAGTGAATAGTAAATAATGTTAACGATCTCATGACAATAGTAATAATAATGATATTGTAATAATAAATATTTATGGTAAATATTTACCTGTGCTCCACCATACAATCTTGAAGTGAAATATTTTTTTTTTTATTCTTCTATGTTATATAAACACGCGAAAATTAATTTTAAACGGGGGTCGAAGCTATTTACGAAGAAAAAAAATAAAATAAATACTCCCATAAGGATGCATGCAAAAGTGAATGATCGCCATATTGACTGTGTAGACGGTGAGCCGAATTTGACTGGAAATCATGTTGATGCGTTTCCAAAACAAAATTTACATGATTCTTACATGTTCAAAATTGCGTTGAGCCCAAACGGCGGTTTAAAGCTTTGCGTTGAGCCCACCGCGAGTTTATTATTAGTAACCTCGGAGGCGCCGAAGGCGCCGTAGACTAAAGCATGTGCGGTGAGCCGGCTACCCAAAATCACTCTCAGCGGTGGATACTGTAGGAAACTGATGAGTCGGCCACCCACGAGTCTGAAATGTAATGCTTTGCGTTGTAGGCAATTGAATTACGTTAAGGCAAAATGTAGTGGTGATCCCACTAACTACTCAGTTAATATGGCGTATGGTGTAGCACAGGTAAATATTTACCATATTTATAATTCATAATGCTATTACCATACAAAAATGTTGAATAATAAGTATACTAATTTAAAAATGAATTTTATTGCTGTGGGTGTTGGATGACTTAGCTATTATATGAAATTGTAAATATATAATATAATACAGTATATAATTATTGTAAATAAAAAATATATTTTATTGTAAATTTATGTCTAAACTGTTTGTCATGTAATAAGTCAAATTGCATCAGAAATCTTAACATGAAAAAAAAGGTCACTCGTTAATTTACCTAAAAATACAAGACATTACACCAACATTTTAACGTTAAAAAAGTTAAAATTTCAATCCTTGGTAGAGTCTTTAGTTCTTCAGATACTACTTGCCTGAGTATCAGAAGTCAGAAGCAAAGAATGTGTTTCTCAAATATTCAGAAATTTGTGAGACAGTAGTAGTGTGAGTGAAATTGTGGTTGAAACTAATCATGAAAGAAATTTTGTGGATTCCAAAAGTCCAGTGTAATTGAGTTTTATGTTTGTAATGTGTAAATGTAGTGTTACACAATACTAGTTTTATTATGATACGTAAGCATTTAGTGGCAACATAATTTAACTAGTATGTACAAAGCTGAAAAATAGAATTATTAACAATTTTGATTAAGTTACAAGTTTGAAAACCTTGTAATGTAATACTCACATACAAATGTTATAAAATCCTTTTTGAGTATTTTTAAAAATTGAATTAGGTCATGGCAAAAAATGAGGTGGTTTTACAGATAAAATATTATCAGTTGTGGTACCATTTGCAACGATTCTTGACACAATGTCCACATCACTACCTGAAAGTCTAATCTAAAAGGTGATAAACAATAAGAGAGGAAGTTAGGCTTCAGTTAACGAGTCACTGTGTACACGTTTCCATTTATTAGAGGTCAGATAGGAAATGTCATAATGTTTTGTCAATTGTTATTACAAGTGATTAGTGACAAATAAGTAAAGATATAAAGTGTAAATGATACAGGGTGGTGCAGGGTACGTTTCAGTTGTTATTATAAGTGATTAGTGACAAATAAGTAAAGATATAAATTGTAAATGATACAGGGTGGTGCAGGGAAATGGGAAAATTTGAAATAATTAGAAAAAATGAAGGAACGTTACAAAACTTTATTTGAGGCTCAAAATATGTTCTACAAGACTGGAAATTACATTAGACATCACTTTTTAAAAATTACATCAGTTAAATGCTGCCAATTTTGCCATACACATTCAGTAAGTCGTTTCTGTAGGTTTTGCGTAGCGCGGCGCAATGTGTCACCTGGGATTTTGGCGATTTCCTCTTCAATCTGTGTCTTGAGCTGAGCAAGGGTTCTTGGTCTAGTCTGGTACACGATGCTCTTCAGATGTCCCCATAAAAAGAAGTCACAGACTGAAAGGTCTGGAGATCGGGGCGGCCAAGCGATGTTAGCATTCCTTGAAATTATGCGATCCCCAAACAAACGTTTCACTGCTGCCATAGACTGTCTGGCAGTGTGTGAGGTGGCTCCATCCTGTTGAAACCAGGTGTGCTGAATGTCAAGAATTGGAAAAGTATGGAGTCTTGGAGCCAAAAATGTCTAGCATGTTGACATAACGTTCAGACGTCACAGTGACAGCAGTGCCTCGTTCATCTTCAAAAAAGTAAGGGCCTATCACTCCATGACACGACACTGCACACCATACGGTAACTTTAGTACTGTGTAATGGACGCTGGTGAAGCTGAGCAGGGTTTCCTTGAGCCCAGTAACGAAGTTCTGCTTATTCACGTATCCACTTAAGTGAAAATGGGCTTCATCGGACATCCAAAGATTTTGAATGAAGTTAGCATCCTCATTGATTTTAGCCAACAATTGTTCACAAATTTGCAGGCGCAATACACAATCATTAGGATTCAGTTGTTGCACAACTGAAGTTTGTACTGATGAAATTGAAGTTCATGGAGTATTCTTTGAATGCTCCGACGTCCGAGCTGCAATGACGAGGCAATTTTTCGTACCGAATGACGAGGACTCCTCAAGATGGCAGCTTGCATGGCATCAATGTTTTCTGGGGTACGTACAGACCGTACACCCCCACTAGGCTTTTTCTTCAAAGCTGAACCAGTCTCTTCAAAATTGCGAACCTACGTTTCAATTGCATTTAACGAAGGAACTTGACCACGGGGCGGGATCTGATAGTGGCACCGAAACTCTTGTGCAGCTGTCAAACTGTCACCATGTCGGTAAAATGCCCTTACGGCGACCGCATGCTCTGCACCGCTCTACTGCTCCATGGTAACTAAATGTCCGTTACTGCTAGACAGACAGTTTCACTTCTGCTACATCTACAGGGCTGTCAACACCAACTTCCTGTTTCCCTGCACCACCCTGTATTAACCACCTTTGCCAACATAAACTTAAAATTTTCCCGTTTCCCTGCGCCACCCCTGTATTAAAGAAATGTAAACTGTTATTTTTTTTGTTTAATTTCATATGTAGAATATGAAATTTAACTAGTAATATATTAGATAGGAATAATAACTTGATTATATGTATTATAAAGTCCGTAAAATTAATAAATTCAGATTGAAATTAAATGAGCAAAATTAAAACTGTTAGTTCATTAAAGTCAATTTTTGTCATATTCGCTAACATTTAAACTATTCTTTAGAGAAGAATTATATATTTTATGACTATAATTTATGCATTTAGTGCACTTTTTGTCTGTTAATACATACAATAATACAATATTATTCCTGAGGCTTTCACGGCCGGTGTCATTTGAATTATGAAAGATATCCGGGCTGTTTGGCCGTGGTCCTTGGTTAAAAACAAAACCAAACGTTTCCGCAGCTCCACTGGCTGCCATCATCAGTGGTAAAATTTTCTGCACTTTGGGTGTCTACGTGCAGGCCCACAGTACTGTGGGCTTTGAGTCTATACCACAGTACTGTGGGCCTGCACGTAGACACCCAAAGTGCAGAAAATTTTACCACTGATGATGGCAGCCAGTGGAGCTGCCGAAACGTTTGGTTTTGTTTTTAACCAAGGACCACGGCCAAACAGCCCGGATATCTTTCATAATTCAAATAATACAATATGTTAATACATTATGAGTTTAATGAATTCATTGCATTAAAGCAGATGTACGGGATATTGTGATCCTATTAACTGAAGGTTTGTAGAAATAAAACAGTAAACTCCATTGAGATCTATTTATATCAAAATCTTAATAATTGAATATGTTTTTCAAAGTATAATGCATTGTTTAAATCTCTCAACAGGCGACATAGCAATTTTTGTACTTATATGAAAAGATTGTCAATTTTTTTTGATAGCATACTTTGCTTAGTTCATAGAACATAATGATTTTGTAGCTGTAGGGATAATTAAATTATTAGTGTTATTTCTTTTTCTGTTGTATTGTACTGAATTGGCTAGATGGAACATGACAAGTCATCAACATGCACACGGCTAGACAACCTGAAATGATCAACACATATTTCACCCACAAAAATCGGAAGGCTATTGGAGAGGGTTTGACACCCAGGACGGCTGTGCTTGTTTTTGCCATGAGAAGGGCAAAAATAACCATGGCATCTGTTCTAGGGTCAAAAACAATCATAGTCATTCCTATGAGGCTGCTGTAAGACTCAGAACAGAACCACACATGAGAAACAATGCAAAATCATCAAGAAATAGATACACATGCGTATACATATTGTAACGTAACAAAACTAAGGTCCCCTACATTACATAAAAACTTTATAATTATCAAAATAAAACAACATTAATTGTCCGCTATAATAAAGGTCAGAAAAGTAAACCTTCGTAAAATAAACAAATCAATAATACCAAGTAAGGTTACTAGGTAATAAAAAAATAGAAATGTTTATAAATACAAACTATGAAGTGGTCAGTGGAAAGTGTAAGTGATAAACACAGTGTCAAACAATGTGAAAATACTATAGACAGATTAATTAATTGTCTATAGATAATTAGTATAATTATATACTAAACAGTGGACTAATTAATTGGTATTTAATATTTTATAATAATGTGCATGTTATTATGTTTTGTCATGTTATTTTGTTTTCATGGTATATATTTTGTCTTTTGTATGTAGCAGGAGTGAAGCAATTGCTTTGAGAAAGCATCAATTCATGGATGTTAATTTCATTTATGTTAAACTTTATAAGAGTAAATATTTGGATACTTACTTTGAATAAATAATAGAGATATTATTAGATTATATTTGTAAACTTGGCCATGAAGGCAATAGTTGTTGATAAATTGCCAAAGGGTTATTGTAATTATGGTATAAACAGATGAAGGGTTCAATACTAAAATAAATAATAATAAATTGAAATCAGGATGAAATAAAATCAGAATGATTCGCCATAAGCCAGTGACACATTGTACAGTAGGTCAGATCAGAAAAGTTAAATAACTAAAAAATGTAAAAACATTCAAGGTAATAGAATAAAGTAAAGGAAAGCAGTAGTATTAATTAATAAAAGGATAAGTGACTTAAAATACAAAAAAAAAATATAACACATGTAATAAAACAAAATTAGTATTTTGTAAAGGGAAGATAATACCTATTAGATCAAGAAGAAAATGTAGCAAAATTTATATAGTTTAATAACACAGATTATGTAAAAGTTTTATATGATGTAATGTAATTTTAATAAGGGAGTATTTTATTAAGTAAATGCAAGAACATTTTTCTAATTACGGCTCTAGGATAACAAATATTATCCAATAACAGAACGAAGAATGGTTGTCATGGACGACAAAATACGAGATATCTTGTTGATTCAGGACTCAATTGTTATATATGAACGAGGACAGTTCAGTTGTGATAAATCTCTAAAAAACCAAGAAACCTAATGAATAAATTTACTATCAATCAAAATTAATACATAGGAACTGATTAAAAAGACGGTTGATCGACTTCCGAGGCTCTCACTCAGAGAATATAATTCTACCTATCAATAAAACTAAAACCAAATTTTCTAAAGAATAAATTAACTAATCCGATACCGTCAAATGAGTAATAATGAAAAATAATAAATAAATGAAGACAACCCAAGACCTGGAGAAGTCAAAGTAAATAAATACCTTAAAACGAAAATAAAGAAAATTAAAATTACGTCCAGAACCTCACTTTCTACAACGTAGCGAAGACTTAATACTACACAAATTCCATTGGGACCTGTGACCATCAGAAACGTAAAAATTAGCGAAGATCAAGAACTGAACCTTCCACTACATCCTGGGAACCAACACCAAACTTTTATTGAGAAGCTGGAGGTTGATATATTCCAGACATTTGTCATCATTCTGTTCTCCGTCACCGTTCAGTGGAACACCGCCATAACGAGTATCTTGTAAACGTACGGTAAAAAACCAGCTCATGTTTATATTTTATTTAATAAGATTTTAACTAAATTGTAATACCTTGTAACCTTAACTTGCATTTTCTGACCTTACTAATAGTCACAAGAACTTCATGTACCCTGAGATTAAGAAAAAATTAATAATATAATTAAACTTAAAAAACATCTAAACCTGAATTCAATAACTAATCGATTCAGTCCTGTTTGATCGATGTGTTGTATCTGTGCCATGAGAAAACATCTGTTTTGAGAAAAAAAAAAAAATAAATAAAGAATCTTTCCTGAACTTGATGAGTAATTATTATTTGTTAACGATTTAGTGTATTTTAAGGAACTTATAGTGTATAAAGGGAGAAACGAGAGGAACGCCAGGCTCAAACAACTTAACCTATAATAACTGGCTGATTGTAAACAACAGCGTTAGTCCACGGACAGCTGGTGAATTACGAGAGAAGAGAAAACTAATTCATGGCAGCCGCTCTCCACTCTCTCAATGTTGGATGCAGACTAGGCTTGAATAATAACGATAGAATTACCCAATATATTAACTGGTGTGGAACGTTATTCTTTCATAAATTACTTAATTACTATATAATATTGAGATATTATCCTTAATTGAATAATATCACCCATATAAAAAATGTTAATTCTTTATAAATAGATTGATATTGCGGTGCTTAAGAGAGACCACTCACAACTTCATAAATAAGAAAAACACACATTGAAATAATTCATTATTTGTTACAAATTGACGTTTCCAACGTGGAGCGTATTTAAGCATTATTATACAGACCCACATAAGATATATAAATTACCAATTGGTGAACCCAACAGTGGGGATTAACGTTGATACGAAGATGAAGTAAAGGTTACAAATTGACGTCAACAACGTGGGGCTGAAATAACTATAAACCCGCAACTGTATTACACTCGAATAGAAAAGGTTACAATATCTATCTGTTCTTCTCTATATTGATTCTTCAGTGGTTTTGGGAGTTAAATAGTAGCCTATTATTAAAAAAAGTGAAGTTATCAGACAAACCAACGAAGAGACCGTTATTGATCTAATAGAAAGTGGGCAACTTGAGTGGTGTGGACACGAGAAGAATGGAAAATGAATGTGGTCTCAAAGATTGTTGAGTTACATACCACTGAATAGAAGAAAGAAAGATAGACATATGCTTACATGGTTACAAGCATTCAGCAGGCTATGACAAGCAGAGGCCTCAATGACAATGATAGGGAACCAGAGAAATATGATACACGAGATTCAGGATGTGGCTAGTGTTGTGGGAACCCTCTTGTTTTACCCGTAGGTGTTACAGTTATAGTTAAACAATATGGTATACACAACTGCATAAATTAATAATATTATCAATAAATGACTATATAATTATAAATAGTAGAAATAAAACTATAACCAATATGGATAAAATAAGAAGTATATTCAATTAACTTACATATCTTTCACTAGTGTATGTACACAAAATATGTCCATGTCTTCTTGTCTTCCACCAATTTGATCCCCTCAGTGCAGAAAAGGCTACACTCATTTAGTGCCTGGATTACTATATAATTCCATATTTTACTTAGTCTTCTTCTTGTTCTTTTGTGAAGCTTGTCATACCTTTTTCATTTGTCTTTTCTCTGAATCCTCACCATACATCCAAACCATTTCAACTGGTGTTACTCTATGCAGTTGATCAGTGGTTAAACTTCCAGCTTGATTCTCACCATATCAATTCTGATTCTATCACATCTATTATGTTCTCAGAATTTCATTTCCACGATGTGCCTTTCAGAGGATATGTAGAACCCAACTCTCACTTCTATATGTTAAAATTGGTCTAAACAAGGTTTTGAGGTTTTGTGTACAAGAGGTTTTGTGTACAGAGCTCTTTTAATATTTATCTTTTCCTAACATTGGGGTATTCAGTGAGTAAGACAATTTGACAGTGACAGCCCTTTCTGATCTGTTATTTACTTTAACCTCAATTCTTCCATCTTTGCTCATTTTACTCCCAAATATCGGAATGTATCCATATTGATAAAGTTATATAAATAATTTAACAAATAAAGGAATATTGTCATCTTGATAATAGGCTATGTGATAGTAGAAAAGAAAAGAAATGCAGATGTCCAAGAGCATACAAATAATTTGACTTAGTATTCAGATAAATGAAAAAAGAAACAAATGGATATCCCATTGATGTGAATGAAACCACTAAGACTGTCTTATTTTTTTAAACACTGCAAATCGCTGGGGAAAAATAAGTATCAGATGACCAAGGAAGTGCTGTCAAGACCAAATTTGGATGTCAGGCGTGATAACTATTTTTGTTATCTTCATAATACATGTATAACCATTTATAAAACCATAAAAGCTAGACAAGGTAAGAGTTATTGTAGAAATATAAATTGTCAATAAATACAAAATATATGAGAAGTAAAAAAACGAAAAATACAGATACTTTTTTGAGTTTCTTGAATTTTTGTAGTTTGAATTTAAGAAGTTTTGCAATTTGAGTTGTTTTTGTGATTATGTATGTGTACTCTCCAGAAGATTAAGGGTTTATGAGGCCTGACTTGTTAATATTTAAGCTGTCATTTGGAAATTTAATTTCACGCATAGGGTGTCCATGATAGATTGACCAAGATTTCTTCATTTTTATAATTGATAAGATAATTTTTTTATCAGCTGATATGGGCAGACACTGACAGATTTTAATATTGAATTTTCATTGTCTATTGGTTAATGTGAAATTGTTTGCACATAACCAGGCTAAGACACTTATGTAGTTTTGAGATAGCATTTCTAGATGCAAAAAATTATTGTTTAGTTAAAACAAAATAGCCAGTGGAATAATCATAAAATCTTAATAATTATCAAACTGGTACAGACATTCAGTGATTTACTGTTTAATGGTGACTTGCTAAAACTTATTAAATATTAAGTTACTGACACATTTATTAAATTAGTGACTTAGTATTCATTATACTGTTGTGTGTGACTTGCTAATATTTAATAAAATTGTTATCATCATGTGGTTTTCAAGGATTAAGTGTGTATGTAACTTTGTCCACAAATGTTAATTATTTCTATTGTGCTATAAATATTTAATCCTGATGACACACAATGGTTGTTAAATAAGTCACTGCTAAACTATTTTTTTTTTTTACAACTGTAATAAATGACTGTTTATAACCTGCGATGATGATGATAATCATCATCATTGACACATCGTGGTCATATGGTACCAGTAATCTACGAGGGTGATTTGAAAAGTTCGCGGCCTACCTTAGAAACGAATGTGTGGCATTTCTGCTTTTTACCCCATCATGGCACTACGTTCACCCCACGAACAGCAGTGAAGCATCAAGTCATTACCCCATCACTTACCCCGTTGAGGAAGTCCGATTCTTCTAGGTCGGATTCAACTCGATACTACAATCGAAAGTAAATGTTGAAGAGCCTAGTCCCGCCATACAAACGAAATAATTAACAGTTTTTTTTTAAACCATTCGACAAATAAATAATTATTGTACTTTTACAAAATACATGAAGGAAGAGGGATAAAGGGATAGTATTGCATATTTACTTACTGCAATTAAAAGTGTTGATCAACGTGAACCCTATCACTCGCTAACTCATCGAGGTTAACTAAAATTTAAAATAAATAATAATAAAAAAACAAAATAATAACAACGAATACATATTAGAAGACACGTTTGCTCATTACGTTACAGATTGGTGCTTCCAACGCAGGGCGTTAAAAGAAATTTCAACTTCATAAATCCAAGTTTATAATTAAAGAGAACACGACTTTCAATAATTCATTACATTACAATATATATATATATATATATATATATATATATTGTAACAATTTAAACGAGGTCGTACCTGTTAAAATGTCTCACACTTGTTTATTTTGTGTATTAGTGTGATTGTAGTGTGTTTGCCTCACACTGGTTGTTACATAAATCGACGTCACTACTGGAGTCCGTAGCGTTGTCAATGTCACCAGTACAACCTACCTGTTAATTCATAGGGATTACGATTCCCGGGTGGCGCCAAATTGTTTTGTTAAAACAATTAAAACATTTAGTTTTTAAAGTAATATGTGGTATTAGCATGGACAGCTGTTGCGTTCGAATTATTCCCGCTGCTACACAGGTTGTCGACTCGGCCACTCGTGACAAGCGCTAGTTGGCTATGACTTAAACTTCGCTAACACACATATATTTACAACAAAAAATCCTATGAAATAACAAGATAGTATTGTTCTGTACTGCGCTTTTTAATACACATTTAATTATTAATAAACATGACAATTGAATAATAAACAAATTTATAATATTATGCTCCGGCTTAGAGCTTGAAACACAAAACACCTCAGGTTGGCAAAATTGATTGAAAACACTATCATTCAGTTGCTTCTAACAAATTAATATGTTTTTACAATCTGGGGTTCTTTTGATCATGAAAATAGACATAAACGTTGATTACATGAAAAGAAAGTACACTATTATACCTTATAGGTACTTAGGATTTATAATGTGTTTGTACAATTTGTTCTGTAGTGTCGTATTTCTGTTACAGTAGTTATGTTCACAAATAAGGTTATCTTTATAAATGTTTTTTAATATAAGTAAGTAAATTATGCCTTTACCTTTGAAAGAAAATACTATTTTTTAAATAATGAGAAATTTTATCATTTGAAAATAGTTTAAGTGATTTGGGGTTTTTTAGGAGTAATAAATTATTCGGTACTTATCAGTTCGTCTCACGTTGAAGGGTCATCATGGGTAGGCGTATAGTTTTCGAATTTGGGCTGGTTGTAGGCTTCCAGCATCTTCTTCAAACTGGTCTGGGTTTTTTCTTTAATTAGCTTGTTTAATTTCATTCCTGGTCATCATTAATTCTGTACAGATCGACGTCTCTTCACATTGGATCATTTGGGTTCACTATTCGACTTGTTGTAACTGTTTAAATTAAAGTTTTAGTTTGTCCAATTTCTTGCGTGGCGTACCCACGCTTCGTTTCTTCAGCGTCTATTATTTTTTAACGGAAAAATAAGCCTCAAATGACTCGTTGTCATAGTAACTAATAATTCGATGCTAGTTTAATTACTCTTTGCTTACATTGTTAGAGATATTTGAATTTTTATTCAAATTTATTAAGTAATTTCCTAATGATTTTATTCCCTTATAATTCCTTTGGGATAATAAATGACATCACTATTATTTTTCTTTCCTTTCAAAGTTTACAATGATACCTCATAAGGTCATATTTTGTCTCCTCTTCATTCTTCCTCTTCTTCTTCTTCAATAATCTTCATCTTCATTCTTCATCTTGGTTTGGTTCTCCTTTAGTTCTGTGTCCATCATTGTTTTGTCAATCACATTTTCTTAAGTATTTTTGGGTTGTCGGCTTAATCATGTCAAAATATTTACATTTTAATAAGTATGTTACGTGGTTCCCTTCTTTATGTTTATGTTTTTTGGCTCAATCACTTGGGTTGGGTAATATCGTTGTACGTCATGTCAAAGTATTTACATTTTAATCATTTTTTACACATTTTATTTCATATGAAGTAACTTTTATATTAAGAATTATCTTTTTTATCACTGGTACGAGATTTGGCTTAATTGTATCGTTACATAATGCCTCTCCTCTAAAATTGATCATTTTAATAAAATACTAGCATAGTTTTTTATGAAATTATCAGTTATAGATACCTTTTTTTTTCTTCTCTTCCTTGTTTGTTTCTCCATTCTCCATTTCTCTTCTTACTTAATTCACTCCATTTTATTTGGATCTGTTTTTATTTATTTCCATTGGTGCATATTCCCTCATACACAAATTTTATTTCCCTAACTTTATATAGTAGCTGGTTTCTCCCATTACTACTCAATTTTCTGAGAGTAGAGGCACATCTTCTCTACTCAGTACATATAGATTGCTGGACTTTTCAACAGTCAATCTTAAATCTTTGTCAACTTGTGACTTAATAATAATAATAATATAATAATATAATTGGGATTGTCCACCTTGTGGTTTGTTTTTAGATCACTTTATCATTACTACTCATTCTTCCTTCCGCTATACCTTAACTATACTTTATTCATATGTTAATTTCATCATATCTCACTTTTCATTATTTTGTTTTCAATGCTCGTTGTGATCATTTTAATTGTTTTAGACATTTTTTTTTTTTGGTCATTTAGCAGGATTCTGCTTTAGCCATATTTGTATATTTGTTTTATATACAATTTCTCTCTCTCTCCTTGTACCAGGTATAGTTTTATTTATTTTTTCTGATAATACTTTTGATTCAGTATTATTTCAAGTATTTATCTCAGTAATTTGAACTTGATTTTATTTTTGTTTATTTTACTCTGTATTCAGCATCATTTTTGATAATTCTTTGGTAAGTTAATGGTCTTACCTTAAAGGAATGTTTGTAGCGTATTCCTTTTTAGCTATTTTTTGTTTTTAATTATAATTGTAAGTTTGTGCTTCTTACATTATTATTACATAGGAATATGTGTAACTTATTCCTGATTATCTTACTTTTTACTTCATACTTCATATTTCAATTTTTTGTTATATTTTAAACTGATTTAAATTGAAAGGAATTTGTGTAACTGTTTCCTTGGTTTTTCCTTTTTTTTTTTTCATTAAAACTTTTTATTGTTCCGCATACATCATCTAAATATTTGAGTAAGCTGCTCTTACAATCTCTTTTAGAATTTTGAAATCTGTTTCATTTCACAATGGTTTTATTCTTCCTCGTTAAACTTTTTTATTGAAGTTTGATTGTAAACTCCCTTGATTTTCCTTGTATTGATATTACTGATTTGGTAAGTGTTATTACCATTGTCTCTTGTGATGATATACGGCCCCGTGTATAACAATAATAATTTCCTTGCTATACCTTCCATTGTACTTGGCAGTTCACGATTTTTGATTAGTATTTTTTCTCCCTCTTTATATTTGATTATTTTGGGCTGGTTCTGTGCATATTTGGCCTTTTGTTTCTCAATTTTTTCTACTATCAGGCTGTACCATTTATTTTTGTCATACGGGTCTTCTGGGTCTTTTGGGAATTCTATTATCTCTTGTATCTTCCTGTTTGGCTTCCTCTCGAACATCATCAAGTAAGGCGTACTTTCAGTGAATTGATGGTAACTGATGTTTAAAAACACTTCGGTTGAAGGTAAATATTTGTACCATTCTCGCTGGTTGTTATGACAATAGGTTCTCAAAATGCGTCCCACCTCCCTCAACATTCTTTCTGGGGGATTGCTGCTAGGGTGGTAGACTGATGTTTTATAAGTTTTAATATTTAATTTTAATAACTCTTCTCGCCATTTTCTTCCTTTAAATTGCGTTCCGTGGTCTGTTATTAACATGCACGGTCTTCCAATTTCTATAATGTATTTATTTTTGATAATGTCTAATATTTTCCTTGTTGTGGCTCTTTTATAGCATATAATTTGGTGTACTTGGTGTAATGGTTAAGTATGATAACAATGAATTTGTAGCCGTGTCGTCCTCCGCTACGTGGGAATGGTCCACATATGTCGAGGAACGCCTTCTCTAATTTGGCACTTGATGTGATGGGTATCATCGTTCCATCCTTCCTTTCGTTATTGGTTTTGACCATCTGACACAATGTGCAGGTTTTTATGTTTTTACTTACTTTTCTTGCAATATTTTTTATAAACAAATCCTCTTCTAATGCTTTTACCATTTTAATTGTTCCCATGTGGCCGTATCTCACATGATAATCTTTGATGATTTGATTTTCTAATGCTTGAGGTATTACCAGTTTCCAAGTATCTTGGTTCTTTTTTGTTTTCATAAATAGAATATTGTTGTACACACAGTAAAATTGGTTAATAATGGCTTCAGACTCCATCAGTCTTCTTCTGATGTTGGATATTTTTGTATCTTGCTCTTGTTGCAACACTATTTGGTTCATAATATCTTCCAGGTCTTTTCTATCCTTCAACATATAATACACTTTTGCTATCTTCCCCTTTTCTCCTTCAAATGTCTGATTTACTACATTTATTCTGGACAAAACATCAGGCACTATATTTTTTCGTCCTGGAATATATTCCCATGTAATGTGGTATTCTTGCAAGGCAAGTATCCATCGAGTAAGTCGGCCATGGTTCAACTTACATTGTTTTAGAAACGATATTGATTTATGATCGCTTCGGACCGTTATGTTATATCCAAGTATGTACGTCCTAAACTTGCCGCACGCGAATACTATGCTGAGCAACTCCTTTTCTGTAACATTATAGTTACGCTCACAGCTATTGAGTATTCGGCTGGCGAAGCTAATGACTAGGTGATTACCATCTTCATCTTCTTGGTATAATTCTGCGCCTAGACTTACATCACTAGCGTCGCAGTTTAGATAGAACTGTTTTGCAAAATTAGGGTGGTGTAAAATAACAGTGTCAACAAATTTTTGTTTGATTAATTTAAACACTTCTTCTTGTTCCACTCCCCACGTCCATTTTTCTTTTGAAGATAACTGCTTGGAAAATTTAGCTGTTAGGTGGGAGTAGTTGGTCTGAAATTTCCTGTAGTAATTACATACCCCTAGGAAGGATTGCAACTGTTTTTTGTTTCTTGGTGATGGGAAATTTTGTATGGCGTCAACCTTCTCTTGGGATGGAGAGATTCCCTCTTCAGTTAGGTTGAATCCTAAGAATTTTACTTCTTTAGCAATGAACTTTGATTTGTCTAACTTAAGTGTGATATTGTTGTTAGATAATTTTTCCAACACATGTCTGACTCTTTCACAGTGTTCGTCCCAGTTTGCTGACGTAATAAGTAGGTCGTCAACGTACACTGTAGTAAATTCCAGTGCCTCTTGACCTAACACCTGGTCCATGCACTTCACGAACACTGCTACTGAATTTATTAGTCCAAATGGTAGTCTTTTGAACTGGTAGTTTCTACCGTCGAACAGGAATGCTAAGTATTGTCTACTGTGTGGGTGCAGCTCTACCTGCCAATACCCACATACAGTATCCCAAGTGCTAATATATCTGATTCCGTGGAATCTCTTCAGGATTTCTTCTATTTCTCCTGGTGAGGTTCTGTCATTTATAATCATCTTATTTATTTCTCGTGCGTCGAGGCAGATTCGCACCTTGCCATTTTTCTTGGGGATGGCAACTATGGGACTGGTATATTGTGAATGACTGTATTCAATTATGTCTTCGGCAATCATTCTATTTATTTCCATTCTAACTTCGTTTTTTAGAGAATGTGCTATTGGATATGATTTCCGGTGGAAGTCCACTGGTTCTCGGAATTGAATTTTACATTGATATGCCTTAACCTTTCCGGGGATGTTCGAAAATACATGCTGATATTCATTGTAAATGGCGATTAATTTTTTGGATTGTTGTTTACTAATCTCCTGCATAGGCCGCTCTCTTTGGAAGGTGATAATCTCTTCCAACTTCTGGTTCCATAAGGTCTTACGCTCCTCCTCCTCTACTATGGTAACATCTGGCTCATGCCTCTGGCAATAATAACTTTTCAGTTCTGTGTTTTGGCTTAAAGCAGTTGGACTTGGTACACAATTGATAATGTTCGCGGACCAGGTTCCTTGTTCTGAATTTAACAACACTACTCCTTTCTGCAGGTTTATTACCGCTGAATACTTTCTTAGTATATCACATCCGATGAGCATATTGAAAGGTAGCCCATTTGCCACGAGAAATACAATGGAGATGGTGGATTCTAGATTATTTAGTTCCAATGACACTTGCTTTTTCACTGTTTTGTTCTGTTTGCCCGTTGCGCCAATGATGACTATATTATTTATTGGCAATGTAGGTATTGGTGTTCGAGAGTGAGCTTGAATTCTATCTAATTCAGGCTGGTTAATGAGAGAGATATTAGACCCCGTGTCTACCAGGATACTGGTTATGGTACCGTTTATTGTTGCCTTTATATGAACAATTTCACTATTGTTCTGTGGTAATTGAGTGGCCTCTTCCTCGAGAAGTTCTTCTCGAATATTTTTTAAATAATTGTTGTAAACTATCGTGATTCCTTTGGTTTGTTTATCTGAAATTGTTTGACGTATCCACCCAAGTGATTGGTCATGTGAAGGGCATTCCTACTTTATCACTGACCTTTTTAGTTTAAAGGTGGCTGCTGGCTGACGGCCCGGTTGCTTGGCTGGTCGTTCGCTTCATTGTGTGGCACATTTTGCTGATTATTTGGATTTTGTATTGGTTCATGGTTCCTGTTCACTGACGGTCTGTTGTCAGTCTCGTTGGATGGATTGTACCATGGTTCTTGGTGCCAATTTGAGTTGTATCTTCGGTGGTTATTCCGCCTTCTACCACTAATAAAATTTACATGACGTCGATTGTCACTCCTATTTGGATTGCCCCCGGGTCCCCGGTTGTACTGGTAATTGGGATGATACCGGTTGCCGTAATAATTGTGGTCATTGGGGTGACTGTTGTTACGTTGTTCAGGTTCTCCTCCTCGATAATTCCCACTTGGTCGGTTGTTATTATTTGGGCTGCTTCTATTATTGTTTGGACTCCCTGGGTGATTGTTCTGTTGTCCTCGGTTACCAGGCTGGTTATTTGGATGGCAATGCTGATCGTTTCCATTGAATGTTGGTTCTGCATTATTATTATTGTTATTCCGGCCCCAGTTATTTCGATTATTGCCTTGTGGATAACTGTATGGTCCCTGGAAATTAGGTGTATTATTGGGTTCATTCCACTTATTGTATCTCTGGTTTGTAATCCTATTTTTTCGATACTGGTTATCGTTCTCCAGGTCTTCCAGTAAGCTAACCATCCCTTGGATTGTTTTAATTTGGCCTTGTCGCCTGGCCTTCTGGATGGCCTCTTCGTAATGGTAACCCAGTTGTATCACCAACGACTCTTCCGGTATTCTGGGTTCCAAATTTCTGGCTAAACATACCTTTCCCAGAAAGTACGATGTTAATGTGTGTCCTCCTTGTGTCTCGTACATTCCGTTACTAATGTCATTGCGAACCACATTCTGTGTTGATTCGGACCAATACTTCTCCCTGAACTGCTTCTTGAATTCTTGAGTATCATTTATCTCAGGTCTTGTGGCCGTCCACCAATTGTCATGGGTGTCACGAAACATCTCGTCGATCATACTCCTCACACTAGACCATCTGGTTTCTCTGTTCTTCTCTATCAGTTCTTCTACCCGTTTGAGGAATTCTATCGGGTTTCTCCTGTAGCTACGAAAATTAATCATTTCTCTGTTCTCACTAGTTACGAACTGTGTGTGATTATATGGTTTTTCTCTTAATGCATCTAATTCTTCCTGCATCTGTTTCTCTCGTATGCTGATTCCCTGGATTTTTTCTCGGTTTTCTCGGGTCAGTCCGTCGATTTTGTCTATGACGGTATACACCTTTTCCACCCGATTGTTTACATCCAGTTGTAGCTCTTGGTGCCTCTCCTCTAATTCCTTGACCACTTCTTGTTTATTCTTTTGGCACCCTTCAGTAAGGACTTGGTAGAACTCCGTCGCCCTCAAATTACCTTCCTCTTCAACGTTACTAATTTTACTATTTAATTCCTCCCTGATTTGTATTACTGTTTCGTTGGTCTCTGTTACCGTTTGTCTAATCTCTTCTCGACATTCGACTAGTTGTTGCTTCCATTCCTCCTTGGTTTTCTTACTTTCTTCCTCGATTTTCCTTTGGAGGATATCGTGGTTATTTTCCATCTTTTTGTTCACTACCTCCAGATCCTTCTTGATCTGTCTCTTTAGCTCTTCGCTCTTCTTTTCCAATGCCTCCTGACCTTCATGTATCACCTTCATTTGCTTCTTCAATTCTTCACTATTTTGGTCCAGTTTTTTATTCAAATCTTCACTGTTTAGGTCTAGTTTTTCTAATCTTTTATTTAACTCTTCCTTGTCTGACTCCAATTTTTTATTTAAATCTTCCTTGTCTCGTCTTCTCTCTTCCTTGTCTGACTCCAATTTTTGATTCATTTGTCCAAATTGTTCCATCATGAAGTTCAGCATGCGATCTAATTTTGTTTCTTCTGTTGGTTTTATTGGTTGGTTGTTTATCATGACTTCTGCTTCTATTTCCGGTTCAGGTTCAGGTTCAGGTGGATTTGGATTTTCCACTTGGTCCTCCTGTGGGTTTTCTTCTGACAATTCTCCAGTCGTTTCCTCCATTTCTACTTCCTCGACTTCCTCCATTTCTTCTGGGTTTCCTTCTTGGTTTGATGATTCCTTCCCTTTGCGTCTCGTAACCATCCCGTGTCTATTCATGATCACCGCTAGTTATTCTTTCTAGCCACACGTTGCTGGTCGCCAATATGTAACAATTTATAGGGGGTCGTACCTGTTAAAATGTCTCACACTTGTTTATTTTGTGTATTAGTGTGATTGTAGTGTGTTTGCCTCACACTGGTTGTTACATAAATCGACGTCACTACTGGAGTCCGTAGCGTTGTCAATGTCATGTCACCAGTACAACCTACCTGTTAATTCATAGGGATTACGATTCCCGGGTGGCGCCAAATTGTTTTGTTAAAACAATTAAAACATTTAGTTTTTAAAGTAATATGTGGTATTAGCATGGACAGCTGTGGCGTTCGAATTATTCCCGCTGCTACACAGGTTGTCGACTCGGCCACTCGTGACAAGCGCTAGTTGGCTATGACTTAAACTTCGCTAACACACATATATTTACAACAAAAATCCTATGAAATAACAAGATAGTATTGTTCTGTACTGCGCTTTTTAATACACATTTAATTATTAATAAACATGACAATTGAATAATAAACAAATTTATAATATTATGCTCCGGCTTAGAGCTTGAAACACAAAACACCTCAGGTTGGCAAAATTGATTGAAAACACTATCATTCAGTTGCTTCTAACAAATTAATATGTTTTTACAATCTGGGGTTCTTTTGATCATGAAAATAGACATAAACGTTGATTACATGAAAAGAAAGTACACTATTATACCTTATAGGTACTTAGGATTTATAATGTGTTTGTACAATTTGTTCTGTAGTGTCGTATTTCTGTTACAGTAGTTATGTTCACAAATAAGGTTATCTTTATAAATGTTTTTTAATATAAGTAAGTAATTATGCCTTTACCTTTGAAAGAAAATACTATTTTTTAAATAGTGAGAAATTTTATCATTTGAAAATAGTTTAAGTGATTTGGGGTTTTTTAGGAGTAATAAATTATTCGGTACTTATCAGTTCGTCTCACGTTGAAGGGTCATCATGGGTAGGCGTATAGTTTTCGAATTTGGGCTGGTTGTAGGCTTCCAGCATCTTCTTCAAACTGGTCTGGGTTTTTTCTTTAATTAGCTTGTTTAATTTCATTCCTGGTCATCATTAATTCTGTACAGATCGACGTCTCTTCACATTGGATCATTTGGGTTCACTATTCGACTTGTTGTAACTGTTTAAATTAAAGTTTTAGTTTGTCCAATTTCGTGCGTGGCGTACCCACACTTCGTTTCTTCAGCGTCTATTATTTTTTAACGGAAAAATAAGCCTCAAATGACTCGTTGTCATAGTAACTAATAATTCGATGCTAGTTTAATTACTCTTTGCTTACATTGTTAGAGATATTTGAATTTTTATTCAAATTTATTAAGTAATTTCCTAATGATTTTATTCCCTTATAATTCCTTTGGGATAATAAATGACATCACTATTATTTTTCTTTCCTTTCAAAGTTTACAATGATACCTCATAAGGTCATATTTTGTTACACTTTAACTATAGTCTAATTAGTTGACATTTAATAAATAACATATCTTTCTTGAATTAAATTATTACAATAATATTTCTGTGTAGAAATAACTGATATACAATCATTGTCCATTCACTGTTCTTAGATTAGTAAGATTTTTTGTGAAATTGATACAATTTGCATTTGAAATGTTCTTGGCAGTTAACTGTTTTCCTAGTTACAAACAGCCATGATTGTTTTCTAGTGTATTTCCCTTTTAAATTACATTCTGAATTCAGCCTGATGGGCTTCGTTTATTTGTTTGTGTTTTAATTATTATTCAACATACATTTTCATTGCTTTTCATTTAAAATATAATAGTTAGGTTTATGGACTGTAAGTCCCCTTTCAGTCATATTCCTTCTTTAACATTGAATCAATTATTCTTTATAAGTCATAAATTATTCTTAGTATTAACATTGATTTCTTTCTTGTCTTATACACTAGGGTGATAAATATTGTCACTTTCTCTAATAATATGAAGGTTAATTCCCCTTTCAACATGGGGTGTTGTATTCTTTATAATTTTAATATTTAATAACAAATTTTACTTCTATCCTATCGTGCCATGTTAACACAAGTTATGGTACTGGGCTTTCTCCCTGATATGTCACATGCTTCCCTTATATTAATTTTAAATACTATTTTTAATTACATCTAGGTATACAACTAATTATAGTTCCACTCCAATCATTGGTAATTTATCAATGTTTTCAAGAGTGTCTATTTCCTTAGCATTCTAACTTGAATGTTTCACATTCACCTTCACTATTTTTTATTTAGGGCATTCACTTCACTAAAACACTTCACTTTGGTTCACTGTTTTGTAATTAGTGTTATTTAATGGGTAACCCCTATACCTACTCCTACCATTTCTCACTATTTTAGTTTTAGTGTTATATTTACTATAAACAATATTAGGCTAGTTGAGTTTTGGGTTGAATCTAACCTTTCTGACAGGGTTAGTGTACCCTTCCTATACTACATTGTTTTACAATTGTATTGTCTTAAAAATTGGATACATGTGTTAAATTAATGCTAATGATAACATTGGTTTTATTAATATATAATTATTTAAGGTTTATTGACCGTATTCTATCTTTAACATACAATCTTTCCCTTTTATATATGTGTGTTAGTTTCCCCTTGGGTTTTATCTGTCCCCTCTTCATTCTTCCTCTTCTTCTTCTTCAATAATCTTCATCTTCATTCTTCATCTTGGTTTGGTTCTCCTTTAGTTCTGTGTCCATCATTGTTTTGTCAATCACATTTTCTTAAGTATTTTTGGGTTGTCGGCTTAATCATGTCAAAATATTTACATTTTAATAAGTATGTTACGTGGTTCCCTTCTTTATGTTTATGTTTTTTGGCTCAATCACTTGGGTTGGGTAATATCGTTGTACGTCATGTCAAAGTATTTACATTTTAATCATTTTTTACACATTTTATTTCATATGAAGTAACTTTTATATTAAGAATTATCTTTTTTATCACTGGTACGAGATTTGGCTTAATTGTATCGTTACAATATATATATATATATATATATATATATATATATATATATATTCAAACACTTTTTGAATAACTTGAAATACCTTGAGGTAAATTCATTATAAAAATTAAATATAATATATATATATTTTTTCTATATACGTAACCACGTTTCTATATCTACACCAATATAGAAAAATTATTCCAATTAGCGCTTTCAAGCTTCACAGCTTTTTATCAGATCAGAAAAATCTCTTTTAATTTGATTTTTTAAATTAAGGTTTTAATTTTTTCTATTTTTTATGTTTAATTTTTTAATTGAATTAACATAACTTTTTAATTAAAATAATAAAAAATTGATACTTAATAATAATGAAAAAGCATTATAAACTACTCATTAATTATGGATGGATTTATTGTTAAAGTAAAAGGATTGTTATATTTCATTAAAAAGTATACAGATGAAATTGGATTTGTACTTAATTTCAACTCTGCAATGTAGACAGTGCTTGATTCCCCCCTCGAATCAGATTGAAATCTCACTTGCAAATTCAATAGGAAATGAGCAAGAATGTAGAATGGAAAGAACTGTGTAGACTAGAAGGAAACAGATTTTAAGATATTGGCGGAAGTGAAGAAGAAAAGAAATTACTAGAAGAAAATGGAACCTGGGAAGATTGTATAGATGTAATAATTTTACTGTGAGCATTCTGAAAGTTGATGAAGGAAAGTTGACGAAAACATTGGTAAATGTAATTGGAAATGTCAAGAGAGAGGGTACATAGTTGTATGCAGGGAAAGCAATCTCTGCTTGGTTTGAGCAAGGCTTTCAAAGTAGAAGATATTTCGATCTCAATAGATAAAACTAACTATGTTGTATTATTAGTTACCTTAATTTTTTTAAGAGGGGAATCTAGTATGTACACCAATTCACTGATCAACTGGTGTATGGTAGAATTAACCCACTCAATCTAATCCACTAAGACTCCTCTTCTTCATCACATGTGTGTCCTGGAACTGCTAATCACATATCTTCATAAGTATACAGTCAAACTGTGTTTTCTCTATGACTTTTTTCTTCTCAGCATACCATCCTGTGCTATCTTCGTATGCGTTTGCCTCCAGTCTTAGTAGCATCTCTTCTACCTCCTTGTTCCTTATAATGGTCTTGATCGTACTGTGCAGTATTATCCAATTACTTCTTATCTGCACCATAAAATCAACCATTTCGTCAGGATCTGACTCACTTCCCAGCTCAGCATGTGTCATTTCCCTTATTACCCTCAATCAATTGGATTGAAATAATGGATATTGTTTATACTATCCAGTTTTTAACAACATGGTATGTGTCCGTGGAGTTTCTGTAACTGCTGTGGCCAAAACATTTGGGAACTGATAACATTATTGATATAACAACATGACTTTGAATTATTGATGTATCACTGATTGCCTGTGCCAATCAGATTTTCTTATTGCTAAAATAACGTACATTCAGTCCATATGAATTCATAGTTTGATGCTAAAATTAATATTCATCTGTCCACTCAATATGCAAGTTCAGACTCTGCTGTTTCTCATATCCTGCATGCCCAACGTTTCTGTTGTTCCATTCTCTTAATTGCAAGCCTCATTTCTCCAACTCATCATAGATGTCCTATTTCCATGATCTTCTAGTTATAACTGTGTTTAACAACTTTTTGAGGTAATTAGATTGTCAGGTATCTGTTTCATGTCGCCACACTATATGAGGTTCTTCATATTGATAGTCTCCAAAATGTTTTGTCTCTCTGAATTTGCTACTTAGTGTCTTCATTTCTAACTGGGTTAGTATTTGTAAGTATAATAATGACTCCTTTTTTTTATGATTAAGCAGTCTAGGAGTTCGCCATGGTAGGTTGCCTTATGTGCAGTGGCGTAGCTAGGCTTTTTGGCACCCGGGGCAAGAAGATCAATTTATTTAACTTATCTACCATTTTTTTATTTTTCTTTTCCAATTTCTTTTCTATGTACCAATAGCATTAATGTAAATACAAAATTGATATCACTGGATGTTAAGGACATGTTTACTAATATCACAGTAAATAAAGTTATTAAGCTAATAAACGATAATAATATGGGAGAATACAGGTATAAAAAGCAGTTGATGAAAGTAATTAAAGAATGTGTAAATCAGAACTATTTTAGGTTTAATAACAAGTTTTATATACAGAAAAAAGGTTTACCTGTGGGGTCTTCATTATCCCCTATTCTTGCTGAAATATACATGAATGATTTTGAAAAGCAATTAATAACTTCCACTAAGTATAAAGACAATATAAAATTATGGTCTAGATACGTTGATGATGTATTAGTAGTTTGGGAAGGAAGCATAGAAGAAGTGCATGAGTTTATAAAGGAGGTAAATAATAAGGATAAAAACTTACAATTTAAGGAAGAGATAGGAGGTAAGCAAATAAATTACTTAGACTTAAACATAGAAATTAAAGATAATGAGAAACTACAGTTTGGGATATTTAGGAAAGAGTCGTATTCTGATATAATTATACCAAGAGAGTCGTACCACCCATACAGATATAAAATGGCGGCAATCAATTCCTTTTGTTACAGAGCTCAGAAGTGTTTAAAAGAGACCGAATCAAAAGATAGGGAGTTAAAAACGATAAAGGGAATTGTAAGGAATAATAATTATAGCACCAACATAGTGGATAAAGTTATGAAAAGGGTCAACATACAAAAAGCTAAAATAGAACCAGAACGAAAGAATTATGCAGGGTCATTGACATACATAGGTTCACATACTAGAAAAATTATAAAATGTTTTAATAAATATGGAGTAGATATAGCTATTAAAAAATGTGAAACGGTATTTGATAAGATAAGGAATAAGAATATAGAAAAAATTCCGGTATTACAGAAAAGCGGAATTTATAAATTAAAATGTAAAGACTGCAACAAAGTGTACCTAGGGGAGACAGGACGAAAATTCGCATGCAGGTTGTCTGACCACAAACGTGGAGAAGGTAATAGAACAACCAATTCGTTATATGCAAGACATTTCATAGAAGACAACCACAAGTTTGTTAATCCTTTGGAAGAATACGAAATTGTAAAAGTAGTAAATAACACAGTTGAAAGGAAGCTTAGAGAGGAGTTAGAAATATTGAAAGAAAGAGAAAAAGGGTTAGACAATTTAATTAATATTAAAATTAAATTTGATAATGAAGAAATATTTTATAACATGATTAAGAAGTAAATGAGAGAGGGCAGATAGATAAGATTAAGAATTATATTTCATAGTACTAATTGGTTGTTTTAAAATAAGGGTGTGTGACTGACCCATGTGTGTGGAGAGGAAGCGGGTAGTTTAAAAGGATGCACACACACACACACACACACACACACACACACACACACACACACACACACACACACACACACACACACACACACACACACACACACACACACACACACACACACACACACACACACACACACACACACACACACACACACACACACACACACACACACACACACACACACACACACACACACACACACACACACACTGAAACACAAGGAATTTACTAGAAAAATATGTAACTGTACAGATGGTGTGACAGAGTTTAGGGGGTGGGGAAGGGTCATTAATTTTTAGTTTGTTGTGGGTGAGCAGGGTGGGGGAGAGGGGTGAAGGGTTGGGTATTAAATATTTTCTGTCTATTCCTGATCTGACGATGAGCTGTGAAGCTTGAAAGCGCTAATCGGAATAATTTTTATATAGTGGTGTGCAATATTGATCATTCTGATTGTGATTTCAACCACTAACACAAATTTCTTCATTAAAAATAAAAAACAAGTGACGCTCATGACTACGTAGGTACGTGTTTCGCAAAAAGTACAGGAAGCTAGCTATAAGGTAGCCGAACTTATCGTAAAGGCCAAAAAACCACACACAATAGCAGAAACGTTGTTGATGCCCGCGTGTAAAGAAATTGTAAAAATAGTCCTGGGTTTAGAAGCTGGTACTGAAATTTCAAAAATTCCTCTCCTTTGTGCTGACACAATCAGCCGCCGAGTTAGTGACATGTCCAGTGACATCGAAGACATTATGAAGGAGAAAATAAAGAGCAGTCGAAAGTTCTCACTTCAGATCGACGAGTCCACCGATATTGGCGGTCACGCACAACTTCTTTCCTACATAAGGTATGTTGATGGGGATGTAATTGCAACTAATTTCTTTTTTTGCAAAGAACTACCCGAGCGAGCCACCGGTGAAGAAATATTTCGTACGACTAATGAATATGTGGTCCGTAATGAATTAACATGGGAGGATTGCGTTAGTGTTTGTACAGACGGAGCCGCTTCTATGACAGGCCGAGTTAAAGGATTCGTGGGTAAAGTACGCGAAGTAAATCCTAACTTACGAACCGACCATTGTCTCATTCACCGCGAAGCCATTGTTGCTAAGTCTTTGCCATCTCCTCTGAAAATTGTGATGGACGAAGTAGTAAAAGTCCGTGAACTTCATCAAATCGCGGCCCCTAAATATGTGGCTTTTTAACGTTTTGTGTCAAGAAATGGGATCATAGCACACTACACTTCTGCTACATACAGAAGTACGATGGTTATCTCGAGGTAAAGTGTTAACGCGAATGTTTGAACTTAAAGAGGAGGTACTTGCATTTTTGACTATTGAGGGGCATGAGTATGCGGATTTATTTGCAGATGATGAATGGGTATCTAAGTTGGCATATCTTTCTGATATTTTCGTACACTTGAATGAACTAAACAGAAAAATGCAAGGTAGAAATGAAAATATTCTGACTAGTATGGATAAGATTCAAGGATTTATTAATAAGTTAAATTTGTGGATACAGACAATTGAAAATGGATCGTGTGAGATGTTCCCAACTGTATGGCCCCTTGCTGAAGATAATAAGGTGTTGATGGACTTAATTAAAGAACATTTAGTACTCTTGCAGCAGAATTTCAAAAAATATTTTGGAGAGAGTGTTGAAGATTTTGACTGGGTTCGTGATCCATTCATTATGGATTCGAAACATCTTCCGAATAATTTAGGCTTACAAGAGGAACTGGCAGATTTGAAAGCAGACAGAACATTGAAATTAAAATTTTTCGAAGTGCCTTTGGAAACATTTTGGTTGTCAATAAGGAGTGAATACCCGGCTATCTCCGAGATGGCAGTTATTGTGTGTTATTACCATTTTCAACTACATATTTGTGTGAACTGGGCTTCTCGACGTTGACTGAAATTAAAACATCAAAGAGAGAGAGACTCAAATCCATCGATGAAGAAATGAGGCTTGCTTTGTCAATGATTCCGCCATGAATCAGCCGTCTGTGTGCAGCTAAGCAGGCTCAAGTATCACATTGAAGGTATGAGTAGAGTTATTTACTTTAAAATTCGTATTTTCTACAGTGAATTAAAGTTAATAAATTGTTAATAAATGCATGAGTCTATTCCTGTTTTATAATAATAGTAATGATAATAATAATAATAACAATAATGATGATAATAATAATAAAAATTGATTACATAACGACGTAATATTTCGTAATTATATTAAGATTCATATGATTTTGAGGGGACAGACATTTTGGTGTGCCGTGTTGAGTCTAGGCCCATCTTGGGTGTGCCGTGAGTAAAAAAAGGTTGCGGAACACTGGTCTAAGGTAAGCGATATTGTTAAAAATCCGCCTACTGAAAACAAATATAAAGCTTTGAAAGAACGATTAATTCGTCAATTTGCTGATAGTGAAAATCTAAAACTTAAAAAAGTACTAGCTGGCGTACAGTTTGGAGATAAAAGGCCATCAGAAGTATTACTTGAAATGCGCAATTTAGCCGGTCATCAATTAAATGATGACGTTCTTAAATCACTGTGAATGGATGGTCTTTTTAGTCAAGCACAGGCTATTTTGACTGTTAGCTAAGATAATTTAGACAAACTTTCTATTATGGCAGACAAAATAGTAGAAACTGTCTCCCATACAAAAAGCAGCTCTATCATGGAAACGTCCTCTAGCAATAATATTGAAGCACGCTTAGAATTGCTTGAAAAACAAATAACATCCCTTAATAATAATATTGCAGCCCTTAGTATTGGTCATAATTCACGATCACGCAGCAGATCTAACTCCCATAATAAAAATCGCTCAATTTCAAGGCCCCACTTTAACAAAGAAGGCAAATTTTGTTGGTACCATTTTACCTTCGGCCAAAATGCTAAAAAGTGCTCTCAACCTTGTTGTTTTAATAATAATAATAAGAAAACCCAAAGGCTTGAGTGTTGACCAGACGACCGATGTTCAAAGCCAAAAATCTAGTCGTCTAACCATCTACGATAAAAATAATAATATACACTTTTTAATCAACACAGGTGCAGGTTTATCTGTTTGTCCTCCATCACGACTAGAAAAAATTAACACAACTTCATATAAATTATTTGCAGCTAATGGGACCCCGATTCCTACCTATGGGCAAAAAATAATGTCTTTAAATTTAGGTTTAAGGCGTGAATTTAACTGGCCATTCGTGATTGCAGATATTTCAAAAGCTATCATCGGCGCTGATTTTTTGAAACACTATAACCTTTTAGTTGATCTAAAGAAACAACGTCTGATTGATGCAACAACAGGAATTTAAATAATTGCCACTGTTACAAACATCCCCAACACCGATTGCATGTTCACCACTCTTGATAACACTAATACGATTTACAACAAAGTTTTAGCAAAATTTCCAAATCTTACAAAACCGGTAACTGAAAACAAGTTTTTGAACATTTGTAAAAACAAAACACATAATATAACGCATACCATAGAAACGAAAGGACCCCAGTTCATTGCAAACCTTAAAGATTACCGCCCGACAAATTAAAAATAGCTCAAAAGGAATTTCAAATTATGGTCAATCAAGGAATCAATGGCCCATCTAAGAGCGCCTGGGTAAGTCTTTTACAAATGATAAAAAAGGAGAGTGGCGACTGGAGACCCTGCGGAGATTATAGACTATTAAATTCGGTTACAGTTCCCGATAGATATCCGGTACCTCACATTCAAGACTTTGCATCCACTTTATGTAATAAAAGTATTTTTTCAAAAATAGATATTGTCAGAGCTTATCATCACATACCTATGGAACCTACCGACATTAAAGAAACTGCCATAACAACACCATTTGGACTTTATGAATTTATAGTAATGCCATTTGGGTTGTGCAACGCCGCACAAACCTTCCAAAGGCTTATGCATTCTATTTTAGGTGATTTACCGTTTTGTTTTCCATATCTAGATGACGTTTTAATCGCATCAAAAGATGAAACACAACACATTGAACACCTCCAAACAATTTTTGAAAGGTTTGACAAACACAATATCTCCATCAATCCAACAAAATGTACATTTGGGGTAACCACAATATCCTTTTTAGGTTACAAAATTTCTAAGAACAGTACAAGACCGCTTCCAGAAAAGGTACAAGCGATTCAACAGTTCGAACGCCCAAAAACAGTAAAAGGACTCCGACACTTCTTAGGCATGCGAAATTTTTATAGGAGATTTCTACCTCACACAGCAAGAACTCAAGTTCCTATTCATGACCTCACGAAAGGCGATAAACAAGGCAACAAAACAATCAAGTGGACACCACTCGCTTTGGAAGCATTCGACCGTTGCAAAGAAGAATTAGCCAATGCTACCAGGCTAGCACATCCTTCTACACTTCCCTTAGTACTCATGGTCGACGCCTCCAATTCGTCAATAGGTGCTGGTCTCAACCAAATTCGCCAAGATTACTTAGAACCACTTGCATTCTAGTCACATAAACTAACACCTTGTCAACAGAACTATAGCACGTACGACCGCGAACTATTAGCGATCTATAGCGCAATTAAATATTTTTGGTATATGCTGGAAGGAAAGAACTTCACCATATATACGGACCATAAACCGCTAATATACGCATTCAAACAAAAACCCGAAAAAGCGTCTCCAAGGCAAGCACGGTATTTAGATTTTATTGCACAATTTTCCACTGACATACGACACATACCAGGAAAAAATAATGTGGTAGCTGATACATTGTCATGGTTAGAAATAATTTCAGTCCCAGACAGTTTGAATTATGAAGAACTGAGTAGCGAACAGGCGAATGATGATGAATTATGAGACCTTTTGAACAATCCAGACAAGCATTCACTTCAGCTAATAGCTATTCAATTACCAGACACGGAAACTACTATCTATTGTGACACCTCCACAAAAAAGGCAAGACCATTCATCCTAAACAATATGAGAGAAAAAGTATTTCGTTTAATACACAGTTTGGCTCATCCTGGGATCCGGAAAAGCACAACAATATTAAAAGACAAGCTTAAGAATTTTTTTACCTTGTATAATCCACTATGCGATCTCAGTTTTTGGTATTATAGAAGTTAGTATTATAGTTTTGCGATCTCAGTTAGTGGATTATACAAGGTAAAAAAATTCTTAAGCTAATCATAATAGCGATCTGGAGACTGGAAAAATGTATCTTAAAAGACAAATTTATCAGGCCATCTCTTGCGAAGGATTCAGCACTATGGACAAAATCTTGTCTAGCTTGTCAAAAATCCAAAATCTGGAGGCATACTAAAACAGGCATTGAACGATATCCAGAAGTAATGGAACGCTTTCAACACAAACATAGACATTATATGCCCATTACCACCTTCAGAAGGTAACCTATATTGCCTAACTTGTATCGATAGATACACAAACTGGCCGGAAGCATGCCGTATCTCAAACATTACAGCAGAAACAATTCCCCGCACGTTATACGCTGGTTGGTTCGCTAGGTTTGGAATACCTCAAACCATTTCATCAGACCAAGGCAGACAATTTGAAAGCAGTTTATTTCAAAATCTTACCATCCTTTTCGGCATAAAGCATAAAAGAACCATACCTTTTCACCCACAAGCGAATGGAAAAATCGAACGCTTCCACCGCTCTTTAAAAAGTGGATTGAAATGCTACGATAGCGATAAATGGACCATTGCCTTGCCATCTGTTTTATTAGGATTACGTTCCTCAATCATTGAAGGAATAAACAAAACACCAGCTGAATATGTTTATGGCACAGCGTTACAGCTTCCAGGTGAATTCTTTGGTTCTGAAACGAAAGACATCGACCCTATCACAATAGTCGTGAAACTCCAAGCGGACTTAAGGCAACTGCAACCCGCACCGATACGATATAACACCAACAACCAAATCTTCATTCATCCCCATCTACACGCTTGCTCATATGTCTTCATCAGACACGATGGAATCAAAAAAACCCTGCAAGCTCCTTACAAAGGGCCATATAAAGTCATCAAACGCCAAGAGAAATACTTCACTGTCCTAATCAACAAACAAAGTAAAAACATATCTCTGGACAGGTTAAAACCAGCCTTCGGCATTTATGATTCTACAGTGGAATCTTCGACGATGACCCACCAAGCATCTTCAACTTCTACGAGTCTCCCAGCACCAGTTTCGTCAACAAGACATGATTTTGGTAAAGTACATGAGACTTTGACTGGGAGAAAAGTGCGTTTTCCAGCAAGGTACCTCGATTGCATAACAATGCTGTCGCTGGAAGGGGAGTAGTGTGGTGGTAATATAAACGTGAATATAGTGAAAATATAAATGGCAGTGGCAACACTGTTGATAGATGGACATGGACAGACATTGTTACACAGTAAAGTTATAACCTATCATTGTTAATACTTGTGTTTATAAGCTTATAATAATAAAACAATGAAAATTCATATTTGCGCTTTCAGTAAATAATAACCATCCATAACTCTAACACATATTTATTCTGTTAAAACAAATCTTATTTATTTTAGTCAAATTTAATACCTTTCTTTCTTTCTCTTACTTTTATAATTTCTTTCTACAGATTTCTGTCACATGATATTTTACTATAATAACCTCTAGTTACAAACCAGTACTATTACGTTTTATTTTCCTCTTTTTATTTTTACGTACACACACTCTCTCACTCTTTCTTTTTACATTTGTTTACCCCCTCTTATTTGAGCTCATTGATAATTATAGTTTTACTTCATTTAGAGTTGCAATAGTTACTTTTACATTGTACCTCCACGTGTTATCCGTCTAGTCCCGCCATTGCTTATAACTCACTTAACACTTTTGTCACCACTAACACTTTGCTAATTCTTCACTTTAAAATTCATTCTTTTAACGTAATTCTCCCTCTTTTTATATTTTTACCAGTTTCGGTAGGTCTCAGCTACTGTGTTCGCTTTGACCTACCGAAATGCCGAGGCTAAGATTATAACCTTTGTTACCGTTGCTGAGCTGTATTGAACTGCACTGGTTGAAGACTGGTGACGAACTGTGCGACCTCGTGCACATGGTTGCCTATATGCCAGGCATTAGGCGTTGGTCAAGCTGCCCGCCAACTCATTCTGTGATTGGTTGTTTCCATCGCATGTTCGGCTATGGAATTTCTATTACTTTCCCACGTGGTCGATTCTCAGAATTTCGAACACGCACTCCGCTGACAACCAACATTCTTGTACCAAGTCGTACCTTGTTCGGCTCAAGGCGCAGCCATAGGGTGTTACGAAAAGTTACACACAAATGGTTAAAATCAAAATTATAAAATTAAAAACCCTCTTGCTTTGTCCCATTACAAGGTCATATGGATACAGTTTTGAAGCACTATGCACTTAATATTGTTTTGGGAAAGCTGTTCCTTAAAATGTACATCCCCATCATTTACATACGCCTCAAATTTACAGAGGAACCCAAAGATTTTTTCTAACTCTTTTATGTTAGAGAAACGGCTTGAAATTTCAACTGACAGTTTGTCCAAAATTTCTATTAGAGAATGTCACATTTCTTGCTGAACGGTTAATGCAGAGTCGTCTGCATACTCCCCTGGCAGCATGCGCTTCCAAATCCATGGTCTATATTGTTGATGGTAATGTTCTGTCCTTCACTGCCTGTAATTTTAAGACTGCACGAGGGAACATCATCCATGGTAATAGAACCAACTGAATCTTGTAACTGTACTTTGATACTTTCACAGTTTGAAGTATTCACGTCGTTAACTTTACTGTATTTATCAACAGCCTCGTCGCTAACAACAACCATTTTATGATCGCAAGTTAATTCCTTGTTAATTGTAATATTTTGACACTCATGGTTCAATTCTCCTTGAATAAAAGATTTCATAAACTCTTTGGAACGTGTAACTCTTAATCTTTCTTCCCTCCTCTTCCGAAACTGGGCGCCACTGAGTTTACTTCATTTCATATCAACTTCAAATAAAATTCAAATAATACTAATTCAATAATAGTATTAGTATGATGACACACATGTGAAATATTATAGATATACCCACAAGACGCACAAAGTAAAAACAAACCACACACTGAAGATACCTATAAACTGATAATCAACACGATCGCTGTATCGAACCTGGAAGAATTGCACATACGTAGTCCGTGTAATGTTTTTTATACATTTACAAATAATATATTCGTCTGTATACGAATAACAATTAAGAATATCTATACAAAGCTAATACTGTAAGATTATCAGTTCTGCTTTCCTGCACAACAACTCACTACAAAGTCGCAAAAATATTGGAGACAAGTGAATACAAAGAGCACACATGAACACGGATGAAAAACTGTACTGAATCAATCAACCATAGTCTACTCAATCACTCGCACACAAGATAACAAAACTCATTTAAAACAGCATCCACTGTTTAGAAACACCAAGATAAGGAACCACATAGACTAAACATGGCATAGACCAACTAAGGCATAATGAACACGGAGAGTGAAATACTGTATTGTACAGAGAGGGACAAAGAGCCTCTGTTACAGCATAATTTGTTATCATAATGAACTTTAATTACGATTCTTGAGTATAAATAGACTAATACTAAATATCACTATTACTTTAACGACTCGGAACACTAGGTTTTTTATAAATAAAAGCAAAAAGTTTTACCGTACTCTGTAAGAAGTAATAAGAAGTACTCTGAAGAAGCCTTTTAAAGGAGAAAACCGGTTAAGGCTGTAAGGTAAAACTTTTTGCTTTTACTTATAAAAAACCTAGTGTTCCGAGTCGTTAAAGTAATAGTGGTATTTAGTTAAGTAATGGACACGTCATGGACAACGAAATCCAAGACTAATACTGTTTATCACTTATGACAACAGACAAGCTGGCTGGTTATGCTTCATTTATGAAAGGAATAATCATATCAAAGAAACAAGTTGTTTGTAGTTTTATAAACTGAAAACAATTTTTGCAAGTCTATGCTCACTTTGCCGCCCTCCTGGCTATGCTGCCCGGGGTGGCTGCCCCCTTGGCCCCCCTAGCTACGCCTCTGCTTATGTGAACTGTTTGTTATACAAGGAATGTAGTGTGGTCAGCACTACGCTTCAGCCACCCATGGTGTTATCCCAGGTACTCATTCCACAGACTAAGTTGACCTGTGGGCTGAAAAACACCTTGATTTTATAGTGTGCCTGGGAATTGAACCTGAGACTTCTACATTAGTAGTTAGGTACCACAACCACTGGTCTGCTAAACTGACATTAGTATTCATGGACCACAATGTATCACCTCGAATGAAGTTGATCCATTGTATAGTCATCATTCTACTATCTGTTGTACAGAAACATGGCAACAATGTTACTATATTGGTGGAGCATTTTACCGTGACACTTTTGCCTACAAAGAAATTTATTAAGTCATATATTTCACTTATTTTACTGTCTGTCCATATGCATTTTTTTTCTTTTCCATATTTCTCAGTTGTGCAGTGTGTGACACATCTGGTCCTGTTTTATTTTGGACCTAATAAATTTTCTTCACCTGACTTTGTTTTCTGTCCAGTCTTCTTTCCTTATACGTGAGTTTTAGAATGGTCTGGTTATTAACTTTGTTGTACAAAAATATGTTTGGCATGTTTCCACATCCATGTTTTAGTGTTTATCTTTCAGTATTTTTCTAGGTCATTTGTGAAGTTCATACTGCTTGCAATGTAATATTGTACCGCCGGTATAGCCTACATAAAAATTTGGAATTTCCTCTTTACAAGCTTGTTAACAATTTATAGCTGGTCTATTATTAAAACCTGTTTATTTCCTGACCAGTATACTATTAGACAATGAGAAACAAAATACTTCATATGGTTGATGATTATTATCACACAGACAATAACATTGGGAACTGAACCAAACTCACTTGGGACTGACAAGGTCATTTGGGTAATTGTTGAGCAGTCAGTACTGCTGGGTACCAATGTTTACTTAATAGCCTATGTTTGTTATGTAACAGTTAGCATAAAGGGGGAGACAAATACATTTTTATTTATTTTTTAACTGTTAATAATATTAAAATTAATCTTTACAGTTCCTTTACACTTTTTCTATCATATATTAGACACTCTGTGTGCTGGGGTTCCACCACATTTAGTTTTGGATTCTATTTAGTTAAACACTTTGCTTACTTAAAGTCCACAAAGTGTCAAATGGTTTTATTCTTTTAAGCAATACAGAACTTCAGTATTATCAAGAACACAAAGTATTTCAATGTATTAATGCTGAAGAAGTCTACCTTTGTGTTTCACTGCATACTTTTTGTTTTCTTCTGTGACAGTTTCATTTTGAGATCATGGTGAATGAGTATGTGTGATCCCATTACATACTCATACATACAATAGTGTATTAATTTGTTCTCTGTGGTAACTTGGTCTGAAAAGTTTGATCAGCATGGCATTAGTTTTCTTTGTACATCCCCAGAGTTGTATTTTGTTTTGTTTTTAATTCATCTTGATGTTGAAAAAGTAACTGAATTTTAGCAAGTTATGTCTTATGCAACAAAATCTAATTTTTTTTTCAAAAACATAAAAATATAGAAGTTATGAAAGCATGGCTGGTTGTGTCATGTAGCTTATAAAAATTGTTAAGTAAAATATAGTATATAATATTAAAAACACATTTACAGTATTAAAAACGTAGTGTATGTTAAAATATCGTGTTGGTAAAGGCTACCAACACCAACAGGCTTTTGATGATATTATGTAAATGGATTATAAAGTACAAGATGCAGTAGATTTTACTATGTAGGATTCAGAAGTTGCTTGCAAAGAGCAGTGTGTTATTTAAGACAAAACTAAGACTTTGTTGCTAGCAAAATTATGATCATATTTTTTTTCTTTGTGACATACTCCCTTCCATGTAAATTGGGAGACAGGCATCATAATAAACATTTGCCAGTGGATTGCAAAAAATGTAACTTATGAACTGACCCAGAAATGTGTTTATTTTATTAGTTGAAATTTGTATGAACTGATTTTCTTCCATGTAAGTTGGGAGACAGGCATCATAATAAATATTTGCCAGTGAATTGCAAAAAATGTAACTTATGAACTGACCCAGAAATGTGTTTATTTTATTAGTTGAAATTTGTATGAATTGATTTTGACTCTCTTGATTTTATTGGTTATTTACTATTTATTTGTTCAGGACAACTTAATTTTTATAATTATAAAAAATATTGTTAATGTTTGACTGAAATAATTGAAGAAATCTGAATGTACATAAAGTCTACTTCTGTTTTCACTTGTCCTTTTATATACAAATATGATGCGGAGAGTTGTACGAGGAGCTTTATTGTTGCATATAAAGTAGAGATTATTCTCCTCTTAATGATATCCAAAAAGATACCAAGTTTATTTTAAAATTTAGTTGTATGGCTAGAATCATATGCTGTATCATAGAATTGTTCTCTTAGTTCTACTGACAATATAATTGAACTTTCAGAATGATAGGAATGTACCAGTTGAACTCTGTGTAACGTTCTGAAAATTCTCCATAGTTAATGGAGCAGTGAGTCACTAAAACAGGAACCACTTTTTCATGCCTTTGTATCACATACAGTAACTAAATTTGTCTGTTATTCTGTTCAAAAACTTTGCTACCAACTAAATACCTCCTTGGAACCTATAGGTTGAGAATTGCTGATGCAGTAATACCATATCTGACATTATTAGTTAGTATTTTGTTTTCTGTGTTGATGTGACAATGTGTGAGAAATAGATGATGTTTATTTTTCCTGGTGTGTATAATGTATTACTTTATGTGTTTCAGAATTACAGTGTAACATGGAACACAAGTCCAGATTTCACACCATGCTTCGAAAAAACAGTGCTTGTGTGGGTACCCTGTGTATTCCTGTGGATATTTTCACCGTTGGAGATATACTATATAACACACAGTAAACAGAAAGATATACCATGGACATGGTTGAACATTTCTAAACTAGTGAGTACTGTCAAATTAGTTTTTTTTATGGTATGAATACAGGATGCCATAAAAAAATGGTTGTAACTAAGTGTTGTTATTAGGAATGGTAATGTTAATTTTCAATTTCATGTAATTGGAAATAAATGTGTCCAATTCTTGTCATGGTGCAGCTGTCGCTTTTAGTACTTTTTTGAAGTTGATATTTTTAGATATGTCTGAAAATATATAGTATTATATACCGAGTGCGTACCTCGATTTGATTATATTCTATTTCAGACTTGGTTATTAAATAATTTTATTTTTTATTTAATTTAATTTGATTTGTATTGTTCTTTGGTTTAATTAATTTTTATTGTTTAATTAATTAATTGTTGTAATCTCATTTAATTGAATTTTGTTCACTTTGGAATCCTCTTGACATTCCGTTGCACTTCCGTAGACCTAAATTGTCGTTGTACAGTAGTAGTGTTGTTTTGACTAGATTATAAAGTAATTATAACTTTCACGTACCTTTGGTGTAGAACTTGGTAGCTTATGTCTGTTTGTGCTGGTTGTTCAAATGGTCTCAGTATGTTATAAAACAATGAATTCGTCAAAACAGTGTATGAGCACTGTTTACAAGTAAGTGAGCTAAGTTTGTGTTATTTGGGCGCCATATGGAATCTGTGGTTCTTATTCCATAAAATAATTTATTCGATGAATAAATTAAATAAGTTTTAATTAATGTCATTGTATTATTTCCTTGATTGTACGATTAAATGAATTTAATTAACTAATTTTCTTTTGTATTGTTTATAAATTTGAATGGTTGGCGCTTCACACGTCCAAGCCGCCAACTTAACTGTTTGAGTGCCTTGAATTTGCAACACTTTTAAATAAGAAAAATAACTAAAAATTGCTTCAATAATTTCTTACAACGTTTGTTAATTAATATATTACTGTTTTATTGCTCACTGAGTGCTTATTTTATCTCTATACATTCAACTCAACGATGATTTATGGATTACAATATACCTGGCTTAATTCTCTCCTAACCCAGAAGGTTAGCAATGATGACTCTAATTAACTGTTTATTTATTTACAAATTTTTTTATACCTCAAGGGTGAATCCTTTGGAACTACAGAATAAAATAACTATGCCTCGAGTTACGATGCTTTACTATTGTTTAGTTTAGTAGGTTAGATACCTTTAAAAATTCAGACTTACTAACGAAATGTTCATCTGACCTCTACAAGTTTTGAGGTTAACTACGGTTAGCCTAAATCGTTAATTCTTGTATTGGAATTTTATAATTCCTTTTGAAAAAAGTATGGACAATGTTTAATTCTTATAGTATTAGTGTTTGGTGTTCAGTACATAAGTGTATTATTTCAGAATTTGTCAAGTTCTATTCTTTTTACTTACCTTATACTTTCACGCCACTCTGACTTACCGCTCACAGGAGATCCCAAACTATTAATAGGTCGCCACGATGTTTTAAGGTTTTACATCAAAACCGTTAAATCAACTTTAATTGCCAGGTTCGTTAGGTGAAATCTTCCATACTGGATAGGTGATGGTAATGTGGCATAATAATTAGCTTAACACATGGTTACGCTACTAATTCATTTTATTAACAGTCATTGCAAGCTTACGTTCTCCTCCACTTATAATTTTCATCAAACTCTTTACTTCGAGTTATACTTTTAAAACATTCTGGTGAAATTACATTGATTTTAATTCTTGTTTAATCATGAAAACTGAGAAATAATTTTATAGCGTTACTTTTTCTCTTTCTAATTTCAAACATATACATATACAACAACGAAAAATAAATGTTTTAACCAACTTATTCTACATTTTTTATTTTATTTTATTAAGGCGACCCAGCAATGCCCACACTCAACTCACATACAATTTTACCACCCCATTTAATTGATTAATTTAATTGGAACATTTTAAAAATGCAATTATGATGCTGGATTACCAAACGGCGTCACTCCTTCGCTGCACGGTACCGCGTGTGTTTTGAGGCCGAAATTTTTTACTGTTCACATTTTTATTTTTTCATCCCATTGATTTCACTGACTCTATCTGTTACTTTCCGTTATTTTAACTATTGGTGATCACTTTCTATAGAATAAATTTAGGTTTTACGTGCACAAGTTTTTTATTTCACACCTGGCCGGGTTGAGAGCTTTATTCAACTGGGGCGAGAGTCACCAACAAAATCTCCCACCAGAAAACTAGGCATAACGGAATTACAATGTCTTATGCTCTGAATCGTTCGTCACTGTTCAAGTAACCTGTGTTATTCCCGTGTGTCGGGCGTTGACGAAATCTGGTGTCCACTGGTTTACGTCACTGAAAAGGTGTGTCCTTAATCTTGCATCCGTCTTGTTCCACGCACATGTTGAACAAAATTCCCAAAAAACCATTTTGCTCGACTTCACTAAGCGTCGTTTATGCGCTCCGCAGGTGTTTGTGCGTTTGTGCGCATTACACAGTACTGAGATTCTGCGAATTAAACCGTTGTTGACAACACGACACATTCCATTATAATGACTTCATCTCACAGCTCCTTTGTTTGAACTACAATTTATATTACCATGGGACTGATCACGCAGATGAAAATGAATTTTATAATTTTTCAATAAAATAAAAAACCCTCCTTTTTAGCCCCATTACAGTACCCCCCCAATGAGAGATCTTCTGCCGAAACAGAAGAAATCTCATTGCTAAACCCCTAAGAGGATTGGTGAGGATATGGTGCCAACAACCCTCCATTAGTTCTTACACATGATGGGTAAACTACCCCCCTGGCTCGGTGACTATGGCCGCACCTGAACGAGATTACTGGACTTCTCCATCCGAGATCCCAACACCATAAAATCGAACAGACACGCACCACAGCGCACCTAACCTTCTAACATGCCACCCTCCAAAATCCAAACCCTTGGTCTTATACCAGGCCAGATCCTCAGCCGATATGTTCCCCCTTGTCATGCATACTGGGTCGCCTTTGGCAAGTACTGGGCGCGTACACACACTCATTAATACATTCTTTTATTGAAAATTCAGAAAATATCGTTAAATTAAAAAATCATTTAAGTTACTTCCTCGAAAATAAAAAAAAACAAAATCTGTTACATGAATCCATCAACTTCTCGTCAATACTAATAACAATCCTAAAGAAAACAAATTGAATACCTTATTAAACATGAATTCACTTACTCTAACATTTGTTTACACACATATTCTAAACAATATAATTCAATAAAACACTAGCAATACACATAAGCAATAATACACTTAAAATTCAAACATCACCTATATGGCAGGCATAAAAATCAAAAATTAAAAAAAAAATTTAAATTTATCAAAATATTATTTTTTCCCCATATTAAAAAAAAACTAAAATATTTAATGCACTCAAGAAACAAAACCTCAGAAAAATGGTTCTGTCCCCAACCTCAGTCATCAGCTGATCTCTCTAGGTCAAGTCAATGCCCTTGACATACATAGGTTATACACAAGGCTACATCATAAAGTACATAGAACATCTTTAGAATTCTTTACCTTTAAACACAATACAACATAATAAAATAAGACATACAAAATTAACATGGTTATTTTCATCTTACTATAACAAAAAAATTTACATTTAAATTGACCAAAAATCACACATTTTATAGCTTTACATTATTTTCAAATTCTCTCAAAATCTGTCACTTGTTTCAATTAATTTTTTCATTTTAACTATGATTTACTTTCTTTAACATTTTCATTCTCAATTAGTTTGGGTGACTCTATTGTTCATAATAATTCAACTTATAAATGGGTGATTAAACATAACCTCACCCCCCCTTCTGACTCTAATACTCACTTACCAGCTTTACTTAGTCTGACACCACTCTCTCAAAATATTTCCCAACCATTCTCTACCCCTAACTTACTACTCAAACTCAATTCGCATCATTCTACCCTTAAAAAAAAATATTCGCTACCCCTTTGTACTCAGGATGTGTGTTCCCTCAACTCACCACCGTGCTCCACCTCTTGCCCATCCTATTTACCCGGCAATCACTCCCTGAAAATCCACTACTACCCGCCACAACGCCTGTCGTTGCGGACTCCTTATCACACAACCCCCTTTACAAAATCACCATCAACTAATTACTCTCCCATTACATCACTTTCATCTACAAAATATCTCCACTTATTTATTAACTCAATATATCAGTCATCACTCTACATATTTTCCCCATAGCTACTGTGCTATTACATCTCTCATTCTACATTACTTTTATTCACCACAATATTATTCTCTCTAGTACCCCTTTAACCTTAACATGGACTGATTTAAATGTCCTAACTCGATAATAATCACCCAAAATCTCACATTTACCATATTCTACCTTTTAACTCTTTAACATACAAAACTATCTCAACTACATTTCCTCATTTAAATCAAAATCTTTTAACCACATTGAAATCATGATATTCAAACATTAATTATATTCAAACAGTTAATTACATTGAAAATTTTGTAAATTTTTTTTGTAAGTGATATACTACACAGCTGATCAGCTGATTTTCTTGGCAAGGTGAACGACCTTACTATAGCTATATTTCAAAATTATATCAAGTTTTACTTTACATAAATTGCATTATAAAATGTATACTCACAGTATATCATTCACATACTGACATAAACAACAAAATATCAACACCAATAACTCCCTGTACCTTCTGAAACAATAACGATAATATGATTCCACAACTAAATACAATTTAACATTTATTTATTTATTAATTATTATCAAATTTAAATCTCATAAAATAATTTAAATTCATCATCAAAACTCAATGATATAACATTTTAAATCAATCAAAAAAATATTTAAACATCTCCAATTACTTTAGTTTCATCAATTATTGGAATACAATATTTTAATTACATTACTCCCAACAATTACAATTCATTAATTACCCACTCATTATTTCTTTTGTCTGATAAAATATTATTATTAAAATCAATTTCTACTACATACACGTACTGTTTACATCACATACTTGTTACAATACAAACACAATTAATTTCACTAACATTTATTTACAAATCTTCATCATTAATTGTTCAATTTTACCACACTTCATTTCCAAATTCAGCAAGGTCATAACCATACATTAAAATATTTAATATATTTAAAATGTCCATTTATTGATATCTTATCTAACCGCCATCATTGTATAATAGTCTTATTATTTTATAATACTTCTCACTCTTACTCGCACTCAATTTATTATTATTATTATTATTATAATAACCCAGTAACTCTATGTCATTCATTATACCATTATAATTTATAGGATTATTCCCTATTATTATTTCATAAACCTTGTCAGTATTAGTTATTTTTGTCCAGTCTCCATCAGTATTTTTGGTTAACATCAGGTAAGTTATTTTATCATCATTATATTCTTCTACTACAACATCAGGTAAGTTATTCTCATTTATAACAGTATTATCAAAATATTCATCTATCTCTATTCCACAAGGTAAGTCACTTTTTTCCTCTCTCTCAATATCTAAAATCCACACTAACATTTCATAACCTCTATTAACCTCAAAAATCTCTATTTCTCTCTTTCTCTCATTACAACACCTCTCATAACCCCACTGAACTCTCCCATTCCATGCAAAGGGCACCATTAAATACTTATTACCTCTACCAGGTAAACCACAAAAAACTAAAGGACCATACGAAGACACCTCGTCTTCCAACACCCCCACAAGAGGAAACTCTGTCCTCATAAAACCACTGTGAACATTCCATTTCACAATAAACTTGGGGAAAATCTGCCCTCTGCCCCTCTAAACTCTCTACACACACACACACTCATACCCTCATCAGCACTTTCTCTGCTCACAACCTTACACTCTAACACCATGTTTTCAATTTCACCACTGTTATTACTCATTAACTCATTGTTATAAGTATCGCTACTACTCACCTGGTCTCCCGCCACCTGTTTTGCATCTAAATTACTACCACCGTTAATACATGTCTCTCCGTTATTTTCACTTATTTTGCTTTTACCTGTATTTACCACCCACACTCCCATTCTCTCAATATTCTGCTATTTATTCAAGTTATTTTTAAATATTTCATGGGTATTTTCTACATGCTTATTGATCTCATTGATATGGTTTTTTAACTGATTATTCTGCTTTTTCAACTCATTGAAATTACTTTCACATTTTACTTTCTGTTCATGTATTTCACTACTCATTTTATCAAATTTGCTATTTTGTTCATTAAACTTAGTGTCAAAACGATCATTTAATGCATCAAATTTCTTATTGTTATCACTAGACATTTGTTTAATTTCATCTTTTAAACTACTATTTTGGTTAGACATCAGTTTAATTTCCCCCATTATCTCACGCAACCAGTCCTCAGTTTTATTACTTCCTTTCGTATTTTCCATTTTTTATAAATCTAATTATTTTTTATTATATATAACTTGAATATTATCTAAACAAAATCTCATAACTTAACTCTTTAACAATATTTTACGTTTTAACCTCTCTTCACACATCTGGTAATTTTACATTTTTTCTTACCAAAAAACCGCCCATTATCATCACCTATTTCGTACTTCAAATTAGGCCTAAACCCATATGAATTATTAATTCATCTGTGTTATACTGGCAGCGATCACCAATTGTTAAGTTCTATTCTTTTTACTTACCTTATACTTTCACGCCACTCTGACTTACCGCTCACAGACGATCCCAAACTATTAATAGGTCTTCGTATTGTTTAAATTAGCAGCCATCCTTACTTTTCTTTTATAAAATTGCTAAACTCCTATAATTGTTATTATTTAGACAAAGCTTTTCGTCATCACTGACATCTTCAGGTCTTAAACAACGAAGACCTGAAGATGTTTAAGACCTAAAGTTGTTTAAGACCTGAAGATGTCAGTGATGACGAAAAGCTTTGTCTAAATAATAACAATTATTAACAGTTAATAACAATTATAGCAATTTTATAAAAGAAAAGTATTAATAGGTCGCCACGATGTTTTAAGGTTTTACATCGAAACCATTAAATCAACTTTAATTGCCAGGTTCGTTAGGCGAAATCTTCCATACTGGATAGGTGATGGTAATGTGGCGTAATAATTAGCTTAACACATGGTTACGCTACTAATTCATTTTATTAACATTCATTGCAAGCTTACGTTCTCCTCCACTTATAATTTTCATCAAACTCTTTACTTTGAGTTATACTTTTAAAACATTCTGGTGAAATTACATTGATTTTAATTCTTGTTTAATCATGAAAACTGAGAAATAATTTTATAGCGTTACTTTTTCTCTTTCTAATTTCAAACATATACATATACAACAACGAAAAATAAATGTTTTAACCAACTTATTCTACATTTTTTATTTTATTTTATTAAGGCGACCCAGCAATGCCCACACTCAACTCACAATTTTACCACCCCATTTAATTGATTAATTTAATTGGAACATTTTAAAAATGCAATTATGATGCTGGATTACCAAACGGCGTCACTCCTTCGCTGCACGGTACCGCGTGTGTTTTGAGGCCGAAATTGTTTACTGTTCACATTTTTATTTTTTCATCCCATTGATTTCACTGACTCTATCTGTTACTTTCCGTTATTTTAACTATTGGTGATCACTTTCTATAGAATAAATTTAGGTTTTACGTGCACAAGTTTTTTATTTCACACTCGGCCGGGTTGAGAGATTTATTCAACTGGGGCGAAAGTCACCAACAAAATCTCCCACCAGAAAACTAGGCATAACGGAATTACATTGCCTTATGCTCTGAATCGTTCGTCACTGTTCAAGTAACCTGTGTTATTCCCGTGTGTCGGGCGTTGACAAAATCTGGTGTCTACTGGTTTAAGTCACTGAAAAGGTGTGTCCTTAATCTTGCATCCGTCTTGTTCCACGCACATGTTGAACAAAATTCGCAAAAAGCCATTTTGCTCGACTTCACTAAGCGTCGTTTATGCGCTCCGCAGGTGTTTGTGCGTTTGTGCGCATTACACAGTACTGAGGTTCTGCGAATTAAACCGTTGTTGACAACACGACACATTCCATTATAACGACTTCATCTCACAGCTCCTTTGTTTGAACTACAATTTATAATCAAATATATTGCACTTACCGTCTGCGGCTTTTAGAAACAACGTCTTTACAAAGTTGACATGTTTCGGGACACTTGTCCCATCATCAGAACTTAAAAACAATCGCGTATCATTTAAGGTTGATACACTTGTCAATCAATTAAAACATTAAAATCCAATATGAAACAAATAACTTAAAACAATATGATACTTAAATGTTTAAAGCGAGCGTGAAGGTTTACCGATGTACTTCGTATGGGGATTCACCGCGCACTGAATTACGTTTTGCTCCCACTACGACAATATCGCAAGGCAGTGTCGTACAATACATTCGACTTGAAAACCAATTTATCATTTAAAACACACAGCTTGGTATCAGTATTGTTATATGCTTTATAAATTTCGTACTCTTCAAGAGCGTTCAAATATCGCCCTTTCTTACATATGTGAAGTGGTATTAAATTAGTTTTAAAATTAGTGTAATTATGATTCTCGGAAATAAGGTGTTCTGCAAATTTTGACTTGATATTGTCCAAACTGTGAAAGTGTGTAGGTGGCCTATGTTCTGTAAATCTTTTTAAAAAACTACGTCCTGTCTGGCCCACATAAAAGGCGTCACAATCGTCACATATCAATTTGTAAACACCAGTTTCGTGTTCAAGGCTGGTGGATCTGCGGACACGAAGATTATTCATAATATTATTGGTGGTTTTGTAAGTGACCTTTATATTGCTGGTTTTATTAAAAATTGACCCAAAAATCGTAGGCATAAGGTATGTGTACGGTGTTGCAATGTATTTGCGTGTTGTATTCTCGCGTGTTTTATGTCCGTTAATGTTTCTATGCTTTTTCTTATGTTTTCGAAGGATGTTGTTCACCATATCAACATCATAACCATTAGTAACTGCAATGTGTTTAATGGTGTCTAATTCCTCACGGTATTCTTTATCACCGAGGGGCAAAGATAAAAGTCTATAAATCATACTGTGGAAGGCAGCCAATTTCTGGGATAAAGGATGAAAAGACTTACCATGTATTACAGTATCAGTCGTTGTGGGTTTTCTATAGATGTTAAATTGTAATTTTTTATTATTGTCCTTGGCAACAGTTAAATCTAGAAAATTCAGTTTACCATTGTCTTCACTTTCAAGTGTGAACCGCATTTTGTCATTGATATTATTCAAATAACTATGTAAATTATCAATTTGCCTTTGTGTACCTTTGTATATTAAAAAGGTATCATCAACATACCTGCCGTAAAATATTATGTTATTCTTGTGTTTGTTATTAGTGAGAATGAATGAATTTTTGAAATTATTCAGGTATATATCTGCAAGAAGACCTGAAAGTGGAGAACCCATTGTTAACCCATTTTGTTGGCTGAAAAATTGATTATTGTGGGTAAAATAATTTTGATCAAGAACTAACTCCAAAATGTGCATCAATTCATTTATACTATCAATATCCAATTTATTAGTATTAGTAAGGTTAATCTTAAGTATACGCAGGGTCTCAGCTACTGGTATATTCGTATATAAGTCTACAATATCAAAGGAAACAAGTTTGTAAGCCGGTTCAACTATTAAATTTTTAACCTTATTCACAAAGTCAACACTATTAATTAGACTATGATCATTAATTATTTGTATATTGTGTTTTATTATGGTGACTAGTTTTTTAGCCGTTTTATACCCCGGATCAGTGGTGAAATTTACTAATGGTCTTAAGGGGATAGCATCCTTGTGGAGTTCGGGTAATCCCGTCAAAACGGGTGCTTTTGAATTTATAGGTTTCAAAGATCTTCTTGTTTGTTCATCAAACAAATGGTTGCATCTGTTTATACACTGATTTAATCGTTTTACATAATTTTCAGTTGGGTCAGAATTTAGTAAACCAATGTTGTTGTTAATAATGAAATTTTGTATTTTACTGTTATAATCTTCTCTGTCCATAATAACCACAGTGTTACCTTTGTCAGCTTTAGTGACGAGATCTTTATTGTCAGATAATTTTTGTTTTAATCCTATTAAAATTTTTCGTTCTTTATTATAATTATTATTTGTTAAAGGAATAGAGGAATGAACATTATTATACCGATTTTTAATGATTTTATTGAATTTTTCGTTTATTAAGAAACGTGTCTGGTCTTGATCTTTTTGGTCAACCATTGCCTTAACAACAGTCTCTGCATTGATAACTTCTGCAACAATTTGCTTACGATTAAGACTCGATTTGTGTATGGGAAGATTATATTTCAAACCTTTGCTCAATAAATCAGTTTCATCAGTATTTAAAACAAGGGACGTTAAATTCTGCAACCGCGTATAAAATTTGTGTTTACATTTGATATTGCTGGATATCGGTAACTGATCATTCAACAACCTTTGTAGTTTATCTGATTGCTTTATACGCATTCGATAAACTATTCACCTGACGTCATTGTTTATAAAATCCAGATAATGATTCAGTACGGCTGGATGCGTGTTATCTAATAATTGTAAATGTAATTTGTATAATGTATAATTTAGGTTTGACTTTTTAATGTATAGAGATTTAATTTCTTCTTTAACTCTGTAAATTTCTGCATATTTTTTGGTTTTTGATTCAGCAATAGATGAACCTTTAAGTCTTATAATAGCATAATTCGGTATAACATTGTTCTCCAAACAAGATTTGTTGAACTTAATGTGTAAAATAGTTTTGTGTAATTGGACTTTAATATTTTGAAATTTTCGTACTAAGTTTGCACGACTTGCAGTATTCATGTTTAAAAGGAATAAATTCCAAATGTTTAGTACCAAGCCACGTGTTGTTCAATCAAATATATTGCACTTACCGTCTGCGGCTTTTAGAAACAACGTCTTTACAAAGTTGACATGTTTCGGGACACTTGTCCCATCATCAGAACTTAAAAACAATCGCGTATCATTTAAGGTTGATACACTTGTCAATCAATTAAAACATTAAAATCCAATATGAAACAAATAACTTAAAACAATATGATACTTAAATGTTTAAAGCGAGTGTGAAGGTTTACCGATGTACATCGTATGGGGATTCACCGCGCACTGAATTACGTTTTGCTCCCACTACGACAATATCGCAAGGCAGTGTCGTACAATACATTCGACTTGAAAACCAATTTATCATTTAAAACACACAGCTTGGTATCAGTATTGTTATATGCTTTATAAATTTCGTACTCTTCAAGAGCGTTCAAATATCGCCCTTTCTTACATATGTGAAGTTGTATTAAATTAGTTTTAAAATTAGTGTAATTATGATTCTCGGAAATAAGGTTTTCTGAAAATTTTGACTTGATATTGTCCAAACTGTGAAAGTGTGTAGGTGGCCTATGTTCTGTAAATCTTTTTAAAAAACTACGTCCTGTCTGGCCCACATAAAAGGCGTCACAATCGTCACATATCAATTTGTAAACACCAGTTTCGTGTTCAAGGCTGGTGGATCTGCGGACACGAAGATTATTCATAATATTATTGGTGGTTTTGTAAGTGACCTTTATATTGCTGGTTTTATTAAAAATTGACCCAAAAATCGTAGGCATAAGGTATGTGTACGGTGTTGCAATGTATTTGCGTGTTGTATTCTCGCGTGTTTTATGTCCGTTAATGTTTCTATGCTTTTTCTTATGTTTTCGAAGGATGTTGTTCACCATATCAACATCATAACCATTAGTAACTGCAATGTGTTTAATGGTGTCTAATTCCTCACGGTATTCTTTATCACCGAGGGGCAAAGATAAAAGTCTATAAATCATACTGTGGAAGGCAGCCAATTTCTGGGATAAAGGATGAAAAGACTTAGCATGTATTACAATATCAGTCGTTGTGGGTTTTCTATAGATGTTAAATTGTAATTTTTTATTATTGTCCTTGGCAACAGTTAAATCTAGAAAATTCAGTTTACCATTGTCTTCACTTTCAAGTGTGAACCGCATTTTGTCATTGATATTATTCAAATAACTATGTAAATTATCAATTTGCCTTTGTGTACCTTTGTATATTAAAAAGGTATCATCAACATACCTGCCGTAAAATATTATGTTATTCTTGTGTTTGTTATTAGTGAGAATGAATGAATTTTTGAAATTATTCAGGTATATATCTGCAAGAAGACCTGAAAGTGGAGAACCCAATGTTAACCCATTTTGTTGGCTGAAAAATTGATTATTGTGGGTAAAATAATTTTGATCAAGAACTAACTCCAAAATGTGCATCAATTCATTTATACTATCAATATCCAATTTATTAGTATTAATAAGGTTAATCTTAAGTATACGCAGGGTCTCAGCTACTGGTATATTCGTATATAAGTCTACAATATCAAAGGAAACAAGTTTGTAAGCCGGTTCAACTATTAAATTTTTAACCTTATTCACAAAGTCAACACTATTAATTAGACTATGATCATTAATTATTTGTATATTGTGTTTTATTATGGTGACTAGTTTTTTAGCCGTTTTATACCCCGGATCAGTGGTGAAATTTACTAATGGTCTTAAGGGGATAGCATCCTTGTGGAGTTCGGGTAATCCCGTCAAAACGGGTGCTTTTGAATTTATAGGTTTCAAAGATCTTCTTGTTTGTTCATCAAACAAATGGTTGCATCTGTTTATACACTGATTTATTCGTTTTACATAATTTTCAGTTGGGTCAGAATTTAGTAAACCAATGTTGTTGTTAATAATGAAATTTTGTATTTTACTGTTATAATCTTCTCTGTCCATAATAACCACAGTGTTACCTTTGTCAGCTTTAGTGACGAGAGCTTTATTGTCAGATAATTTTTGTTTTAATCCTATTAAAATTTTTCGTTCTTTATTATAATTATTATTTGTTAAAGGAATAGAGGAATGAACATTATTATACCGATTTTTAATGATTTTATTGAATTTTTCGTTTATTAAGAAACGTGTCTGGTCTTGATCTTTTTGGTCAACCATTGCCTTAACAACAGTCTCTGCATTGATAACTTCTGCAATAATTTGCTTACGATTAAGACTCGATTTGTGTATGGGAAGATTATATTTCAAACCTGTGCTCAATAAATGAGTTTCATCAGTATTTAAAACAAGGGACATTAAATTCTGCAACCGCGTATAAAATTTGTGTTTACATTTGATATTGCTGGATATCGGTAACTGATCATTCAACAACCTTTGTAGTTTATCTGATTGCTTTATACGCATTCGATAAACTATTCACCTGACGTCATTGTTTATAAAATCCAGATAATGATTCAGTACGGCTGGATGTGTGTTATCTAATAATTGTAAATGTAATTTGTATAATGTATAATTTAGGTTTGACTTTTTAATGTATAGAGATTTAATTTCTTCTTTAACTCTGTAAATTTCTGCATATTTTTTGGTTTTTGATTCAGCAATAGATGAACCTTTAAGTCTTATAATAGCATAATTCGGTATAACATTGTTCTCCAAACAAGATTTGTTGAACTTAATGTGTAAAATAGTTTTGTGTAATTGGACTTTAATATTTTGAAATTTTCGTACTAAGTTTGCACGACTTGCAGTATTCATGTTTAAAAGGAATAAATTCCAAATGTTTAGTACCAAGCCACGTGTTGTTCAATCAAATATATTGCACTTACCGTCTGCGGCTTTTAGAAACAACGTCTTTACAAAGTTGACATGTTTCGGGACACTTGTCCCATCATCAGAACTTAAAAACAATCGCGTATCATTTAAGGTTGATACACTTGTCAATCAATTAAAACATTAAAATCCAATATGAAACAAATAACTTAAAACAATATGATACTTAAATGTTTAAAGCGAGCGTGAAGGTTTACCGATGTACATCGTATGGGGATTCACCGCGCACTGAATTACGTTTTGCTCCCACTACGACAATATCGCAAGGCAGTGTCGTACAATACATTCGACTTGAAAACCAATTTATCATTTAAAACACACAGCTTGGTATCAGTATTGTTATATGCTTTATAAATTTCGTACTCTTCAAGAGCGTTCAAATATCGCCCTTTCTTACATATGTGAAGTGGTATTAAATTAGTTTTAAAATTAGTGTAATTATGATTCTCGGAAATAAGGTTTTCTGCAAATTTTGACTTGATATTGTCCAAACTGTGAAAGTGTGTAGGTGGCCTATGTTCTGTAAATCTTTTTAAAAAACTACGTCCTGTCTGGCCCACATAAAAGGCGTCACAATCGTCACATATCAATTTGTAAACACCAGTTTCGTGTTCAAGGCTGGTGGATCTGCGGACACGAAGATTATTCATAATATTATTGGTGGTTTTGTAAGTGACCTTTATATTGCTGGTTTTATTAAAAATTGACCCAAAAATCGTAGGCATAAGGTATGTGTACGGTGTTGCAATGTATTTGCGTGTTGTATTCTCGCGTGTTTTATGTCCGTTAATGTTTCTATGCTTTTTCTTATGTTTTCGAAGGATGTTGTTCACCATATCAACATCATAACCATTAGTAACTGCAATGTGTTTAATGGTGTCTAATTCCTCACGGTATTCTTTATCACCGAGGGGCAAAGATAAAAGTCTATAAATCATACTGTGGAAGGCAGCCAATTTCTGGGATAAAGGATGAAAAGACTTAGCATGTATTACAATATCAGTCGTTGTGGGTTTTCTATAGATGTTAAATTGTAATTTTTTATTATTGTCCTTGGCAACAGTTAAATCTAGAAAATTCAGTTTACCATTGTCTTCACTTTCAAGTGTGAACCGCATTTTGTCATTGATATTATTCAAATAACTATGTAAATTATCAATTTGCCTTTGTGTACCTTTGTATATTAAAAAGGTATCATCAACATACCTGCCGTAAAATATTATGTTATTCTTGTGTTTGTTATTAGTGAGAATGAATGAATTTTTGAAATTATTCAGGTATATATCTGCAAGAAGACCTGAAAGTGGAGAACCCATTGTTAACCCATTTTGTTGACTGAAAAATTGATTATTGTGGGTAAAATAATTTTGATCAAGAACTAACTCCAAAACGTGCATCAGTTCATTTATACTATCAATATCCAATTTATTAGTATTAATAAGGTTAATCTTAAGTATACGCAGGGTCTCAGCTACTGGTATATTCGTATATAAGTCTACAATATCAAAGGAAACAAGTTTGTAAGCCGGTTCAACTATTAAATTTTTAACCTTATTCACAAAGTCAACACTATTAATTAGACTATGATCATTAATTATTTGTATATTGTGTTTTATTATGGTGACTAGTTTTTTAGCCGTTTTATACCCCGGAGCAGTGGTGAAATTTACTAATGGTCTTAAGGGGATAGCATCCTTGTGGAGTTCGGGTAATCCCGTCAAAACGGGTGCTTTTGAATTTATAGGTTTCAAAGATCTTCTTGTTTGTTCATCAAACAAATGGTTGCATCTGTTTATAAACTGATTTAATCGTTTTACATAATTTTCAGTTGGGTCAGAATTTAGTAAACCAATGTTGTTGTTAATAATGAAATTTTGTATTTTACTGTTATAATCTTCTCTGTCCATAATAACCACAGTGTTACCTTTGTCAGCTTTAGTGACGAGAGCTTTATTGTCAGATAATTTTTGTTTTAATCCTATTAAAATTTTTCGTTCTTTATTATAATTATTATTTGTTAAAGGAATAGAGGAATGAACATTATTATACCGATTTTTAATGATTTTATTGAATTTTTCGTTTATTAAGAAACGTGTCTGGTCTTGATCTTTTTGGTCAACCATTGCCTTAACAACAGTCTCTGCATTGATAACTTCTGCAATAATTTGCTTACGATTAAGACTCGATTTGTGTATGGGAAGATTATATTTCAAACCTTTGCTCAATAAATCAGTTTCATCAGTATTTAAAACAAGGGACATTAAATTCTGCAACCGCGTATAAAATTTGTGTTTACATTTGATATTGCTGGATATCGGTAACTGATCATTCAACAACCTTTGTAGTTTATCTGATTGCTTTATACGCATTCGATAAACTATTCACCTGACGTCATTGTTTATAAAATCCAGATAATGATTCAGTACGGCTGGATGCGTGTTATCTAATAATTGTAAATGTAATTTGTATAATGTATAATTTAGGTTTGACTTTTTAATGTATAGAGATTTAATGTCTTCTTTAACTCTGTAAATTTCTGCATATTTTTTGGTTTTTGATTCAGCAATAGATGAACCTTTAAGTCTTATAAACAATTAACATAATTCGCAATTAGCATAATTCGGTATAACATTGTTCTCCAAACAAGATTTGTTGAACTTAATGTGTAAAATAGTTTTGTGTAATTGGACTTTAATATTTTGAAATTTTCGTACTAAGTTTGCACGACTTGCAGTATTCATGTTTAAAAGGAATAAATACCAAATGTTTAGTACCAAGCCACGTGTTGTTCAATCAAATATATTGCACTTACCGTCTGCGGCTTTTAGAAACAACGTCTTTACAAAGTTGACATGTTTCGGGACACTTGTCCCATCATCAGAACTTAAAAACAATCGCGTATCATTTAAGGTTGATACACTTGTCAATCAATTAAAACATTAAAATCCAATATGAAACAAATAACTTAAAACAATATGATACTTAAATGTTTAAAGCGAGCGTGAAGGTTTACCGATGTACATCGTATGGGGATTCACCGCGCACTGAATTACGTTTTGCTCCCACTACGACAATATCGCAAGGCAGTGTCGTACAATACATTCGACTTGAAAACCAATTTATCATTTAAAACACACAGCTTGGTATCAGTATTGTTATATGCTTTATAAATTTTGTACTCTTCAAGAGCGTTCAAATATCGCCCTTTCTTACATATGTGAAGTGGTATTAAATTAGTTTTAAAATTAGTGTAATTATGATTCTCGGAAATAAGGTGTTCTGCAAATTTTGACTTGATATTGTCCAAACTGTGAAAGTGTGTAGGTGGCCTATGTTCTGTAAATCTTTTTAAAAAACTACGTTCTGTCTGGCCCACATAAAAGGCGTCACAATCGTCACATATCAATTTGTAAACACCAGTTTTGTGTTCAAGGCTGGTGGATCTGCGGACACGAAGATTATTCATAATATTATTGGTGGTTTTGTAAGTGACCTTTATATTGCTGGTTTTATTAAAAATTGACCCAAAAATCATAGGCATAAGGTATGTGTACGGTGTTGCAATGTATTTGCGTGTTGTATTCTCGCGTGTTTTATGTCCGTTAATGTTTCTATGCTTTTTCTTATGTTTTCGAAGGATGTTGTTCACCATATCAACATCATAACCATTAGTAACTGCAGTGTGTTTAATGGTGTCTAATTCCTCACGGTATTCTTTATCACCGAGGGGCAAAGATAAAAGTCTATAAATCATACTGTGGAAGGCAGCCAATTTCTGGGATAAAGGATGAAAAGACTTACCATGTATTACAATATCAGTCGTTGTGGGTTTTCTATAGATGTTAAATTGTACTTTTTTATTATTGTCCTTGGCAACAGTTACATCTAGAAAATTCAGTTTACCATTGTCTTCACTTTCAAGTGTGATCCGCATTTTGTCATTGATATTATTCAAATAACTATGTAAATTATCAATTTGCCTTTGTGTACCTTTGTATATGAAAAAGGTATCATCAGCATACCTGCCATAAAATATTATGTTATTCTTGTGTTTGTTATTAGTGAGAATGAATGAATTTTTGAAATTATTCAGGTATATATCTGCAAGAAGACCTGAAAGTGGAGAACCCATTGTTAACCCATTTTGTTGGCTGAAAAATTGATTATTGTGGGTAAAATAATTTTGATCAAGAACTAACTCCAAAATGTGCATCAATTCATTTATACTATCAATATCCAATTTATTAGTATTAATAAGGTTAATCTTAAGTATACGCAGGGTCTCAGCTACTGGTATATTCGTATATAAGTCTACAATATCAAAGGAAACAAGTTTGTAAGCCGGTTCAACTATTGAATTTTTAACCTTATTCACAAAGTCAACACTATTAATTAGACTATGATCATTAATTATTTGTATATTGTGTTTTATTATGGTTACTAGTTTTTTAGCCGTTTTATACCCCGGAGCAGTGGTGAAATTTACTAATGGTCTTAAGGGGATAGCATCCTTGTGGAGTTCGGGTAATCCCGTCAAAACGGGTGCTTTTGAATTTATAGGTTTCAAAGATCTTCTTGTTTGTTCATCAAACAAATGGTTGCATCTGTTTATACACTGATTTAATCGTTTTACATAATTTTCAGTTGCGTCAGAATTTAGTAAACCAATGTTGTTGTTAATAATGAAATTTTGTATTTTACTGTTATAATCTTCTCTGTCCATAATAACCACAGTGTTACCTTTGTCAGCTTTAGTGATGAGAGCTTTATTGTCAGATAATTTTTGTTTTAATCCTATTAAAATTTTTCGTTCTTTATTATACTTATTATTTGTTAAAGGAATAGAGGAATGAACATTATTATACCGATTTTTAATGATTTTATTGAATTTTTCGTTTATTAAGAAACGTGTCTGGTCTTGATCTTTTTGGTCAACCATTGCCTTAACAACAGTCTCTGCATTGATAACTTCTGCAATAATTTGCTTACGATTAAGACTCGATTTGTGTATGGGAAGATTATATTTCAAACCTTTGCTCAATAAATCAGTTTCATCAGTATTTAAAACAAGGGACGTTAAATTCTGCAACCGCGTATAAAATTTGTGTTTACATTTGATATTGCTGGATATCGGTAACTGATCATTCAACAACCTTTGTAGTTTATCTGATTGCTTTATACGCATTCGATAAACTATTCACCTGACGTCATTGTTTATAAAATCCAGATAATGATTCAGTACGGCTGGATGCGTGTTATCTAATAATTGTAAATGTAATTTGTATAATGTATAATTTAGGTTTGACTTTTTAATGTATAGAGATTTAATTTCTTCTTTAACTCTGTAAATTTCTGCATATTTTTTGGTTTTTGATTCAGCAATAGATGAACCTTTAAGTCTTATAATAGCATAATTCGGTATAACATTGTTCTCCAAACAAGATTTGTTGAACTTAATGTGTAAAATAGTTTTGTGTAATTGGACTTTAATATTTTGAAATTTTCGTACTAAGTTTGCACGACTTGCAGTATTCATGTTTAAAAGGAATAAATTCCAAATGTTTAGTACCAAGCCACGTGTTGTTCAATCAAATATATTGCACTTACCGTCTGCGGCTTTTAGAAACAACGTCTTTACAAAGTTGACATGTTTCGGGACACTTGTCCCATCATCAGAACTTAAAAACAATCGCGTATCATTTAAGGTTGATACACTTGTCAATCAATTAAAACATTAAAATCCAATATGAAACAAATAACTTAAAACAATATGATACTTAAATGTTTAAAGTGAGCGTGAAGGTTTACCGATGTACATCGTATGGGGATTCACCGCGCACTGAATTACGTTTTGCTCCCACTACGACAATATCGCAAGGCAGTGTCGTACAATACATTCGACTTGAAAACCAATTTATCATTTAAAACACACAGCTTGGTATCAGTATTGTTATATGCTTTATAAATTTCGTACTCTTCAAGAGCGTTCAAATATCGCCCTTTCTTACATATGTGAAGTGGTATTAAATTAGTTTTAAAATTAGTGTAATTATGATTCTCGGAAATAAGGTGTTCTGCAAATTTTGACTTGATATTGTCCAAACTGTGAAAGTGTGTAGGTGGCCTATGTTCTGTAAATCTTTTTAAAAAACTACGTTCTGTCTGGCCCACATAAAAGGCGTCACAATCGTCACATATCAATTTGTAAACACCAGTTTTGTGTTCAAGGCTGGTGGATCTGCGGACACGAAGATTATTCATAATATTATTGGTGGTTTTGTAAGTGACCTTTATATTGCTGGTTTTATTAAAAATTGACCCAAAAATCATAGGCATAAGGTATGTGTACGGTGTTGCAATGTATTTGCGTGTTGTATTCTCGCGTGTTTTATGTCCGTTAATGTTTCTATGCTTTTTCTTATGTTTTCTAAGGATGTTGTTTACCATATCAACATCATAACCATTAGTAACTGCAGTGTGTTTAATGGTGTCTAATTCCTCACGGTATTCTTTATCACCGAGGGGCAAAGATAAAAGTCTATAAATCATACTGTGGAAGGCAGCCAATTTCTGGGATAAAGGATGAAAAGACTTACCATGTATTACAATATCAGTCGTTGTGGGTTTTCTATAGATGTTAAATTGTACTTTTTTATTATTGTCCTTGGCAACAGTTACATCTAGAAAATTCAGTTTACCATTGTCTTCACTTTCAAGTGTGAACCGCATTTTGTCATTGATATTATTCAAATAACTATGTAAATTATCAATTTGCCTTTGTGTACCTTTGTATATGAAAAAGGTATCATCAACATACCTGCCATAAAATATTATGTTATTCTTGTGTTTGTTATTAGTGAGAATGAATGAATTTTTGAAATTATTCAGGTATATATCTGCAAGAAGACCTGAAAGTGGAGAACCCATTGTTAACCCATTTTGTTGGCTGAAAAATTGATTATTGTGGGTAAAATAATTTTGATCAAGAACTAACTCCAAAATGTGCATCAATTCATTTATACTATCAATATCCAATTTATTAGTATTAATAAGGTTAATCTTAAGTATACGCAGGGTCTCAGCTACTGGTATATTCGTATATAAGTCTACAATATCAAAGGAAACAAGTTTGTAAGCCGGTTCAACTATTGAATTTTTAACCTTATTCACAAAGTCAACACTATTAATTAGACTATGATCATTAATTATTTGTATATTGTGTTTTATTATGGTTACTAGTTTTTTAGCCGTTTTATACCCCGGAGCAGTGGTGAAATTTACTAATGGTCTTAAGGGGATAGCATCCTTGTGGAGTTCGGGTAATCCCGTAAAAACGGGTGCTTTTGAATTTATAGGTTTCAAAGATCTTCTTGTTTGTTCATCAAACAAATGGTTGCATCTGTTTATACACTGATTTAATCGTTTTACATAATTTTCAGTTGCGTCAGAATTTAGTAAACCAATGTTGTTGTTAATAATGAAATTTTGTATTTTACTGTTATAATCTTCTCTGTCCATAATAACCACAGTGTTACCTTTGTCAGCTTTAGTGACGAGAGCTTTATTGTCAGATAATTTTTGTTTTAATCCTATTAAAATTTTTCGTTCTTTATTATACTTATTATTTGTTAAAGGAATAGAGGAATGAACATTATTATACCGATTTTTAATGATTTTATTGAATTTTTCGTTTATTAAGAAACGTGTCTGGTCTTGATCTTTTTGGTCAACCATTGCCTTAACAACAGTCTCTGCATTGATAACTTCTGCAATAATTTGCTTACGATTAAGACTCGATTTGTGTATGGGAAGATTATATTTCAAACCTTTGCTCAATAAATCAGTTTCATCAGTATTTAAAACAAGGGACGTTAAATTCTGCAACCGCGTATAAAATTTGTGTTTACATTTGATATTGCTGGATATCGGTAACTGATCATTCAACAACCTTTGTAGTTTATCTGATTGCTTTATACGCATTCGATAAACTATTCACCTGACGTCATTGTTTATAAAATCCAGATAATGATTCAGTATGGCTGGATGCGTGTTATCTAATAATTGAAAATGTAATTTGTATAATGTATAATTTAGGTTTGACTTTTTAATGTATAGAGATTTAATTTCTTCTTTAACTCTGTAAATTTCTGCATATTTTTTGGTTTTTGATTCAGCAATAGATGAACCTTTAAGTCTTATAATAGCATAATTCGGTATAACATTGTTCTCCAAACAAGATTTGTTGAACTTAATGTGTAAAATAGTTTTGTGTAATTGGACTTTAACATTTTGTAATTTTCGTACTAAGTTTGCACGACTTGCAGTATTCATGTTTAAAAGGAATAAATTCCAAATGTTTAGTACCAAGCCACGCGTTGTTCAATCAAATATATTGCACTTACCGTCTGCGGCTTTTAGAAACAATGTCTTTACAAAGTTGACATGTTTCGGGACACTTGTCCCATCATCAGAACTTAAAAACAATCGCGTATCATTTAAGGTTGATACACTTGTCAATCAATTAAAACATTAAAATCCAATATGAAACAAATAACTTAAAACAATATGATACTTAAATGTTTAAAGTGAGCGTGAAGGTTTACCGATGTACATCGTATGGGGATTCACCGCGCACTGAATTACGTTTTGCTCCCACTACGACAATATCGCAAGGCAGTGTCGTACAATACATTCGACTTGAAAACCAATTTATCATTTAAAACACACAGCTTGGTATCAGTATTGTTATATGCTTTATAAATTTCGTACTCTTCAAGAGCGTTCAAATATCGCCCTTTCTTACATATGTGAAGTGGTATTAAATTAGTTTTAAAATTAGTGTAATTATGATTCTCGGAAATAAGGTGTTCTGCAAATTTTGACTTGATATTGTCCAAACTGTGAAAGTGTGTAGGTGGCCTATGTTCTGTAAATCTTTTTAAAAAACTACATCCTGTCTGGCCCACATAAAAGGCGTCACAATCGTCACATATCAATTTGTAAACACCGTTTATGTCCGTTAATGTTTCTATGCTTTTTCTTATGTTTTCGAAGGATGTTGTTCACCATATCAACATCATAACCATTAGTAACTGCAATGTGTTTAATGTTGTCTAATTCCTCACGGTATTCTTTATCACCGAGGGGCAAAGATAAAAGTCTATAAATCATACTGTGGAAGGCAGCCAATTTCTGGGATAAAGGTTGAAAAGACTTAGCATGTATTACAATATCAGTCGTTGTGGGTTTTCTATAGATGTTAAATTGTAATTTTTTATTATTGTCCTTGGCAACAGTTAAATCTAGAAAATTCAGTTTACCATTGTCTTCACTTTCAAGTGTGAACCGCATTTTGTCATTGATATTATTCAAATAACTATATAAATTATCAATTTGCCTTTGTGTACCTTTGTATATGAAAAAGGTATCATCAACATACCTGCCATAAAATATTATGTTATTCTTGTGTTTGTTATTAGTGAGAATGAATGAATTTTTGAAATTATTCAGGTATATATCTGCAAGAAGACCTGAAAGTGGAGAACCCATTGTTAACCCATTTTGTTGGCTGAAAAATTGATTATTGTGGGTAAAATAATTTTGATCAAGAACTAACTCCAAAATGTGCATCAATTCATTTATACTATCAATATCCAATTTATTAGTATTAATAAGGTTAATCTTAAGTATACGCAGGGTCTCAGCTACTGGTATATTCGTATATAAGTCTACAATATCAAAGGAAACAAGTTTGTAAGCCGGTTCAACTATTGAATTTTTAACCTTATTCACAAAGTCAACACTATTAATTAGACTATGATCATTAATTATTTGTATATTGTGTTTTATTATGGTGACTAGTTTTTTAGCCGTTTTATACCCCGGAGCAGTGGTGAAATTTACTAATGGTCTTAAGGGGATAGCATCCTTGTGGAGTTCGGGTAATCCCGTAAAAACGGGTGCTTTTGAATTTATAGGTTTCAAAGATCTTCTTGTTTGTTCATCAAACAAATGGTTGCATCTGTTTATACACTGATTTAATCGTTTTACATAATTTTCAGTTGCGTCAGAATTTAGTAAACCAATGTTGTTGTTAATAATGAAATTTTGTATTTTACTGTTATAATCTTCTCTGTCCATAATAACCACAGTGTTACCTTTGTCAGCTTTAGTGACGAGAGCTTTATTGTCAGATAATTTTTGTTTTAATCCTATTAAAATTTTTCGTTCTTTATTATACTTATTATTTGTTAAAGGAATAGAGGAATGAACATTATTATACCGATTTTTAATGATTTTATTGAATTTTTCGTTTATTAAGAAACGTGTCTGGTCTTGATCTTTTTGGTCAACCATTGCCTTAACAACAGTCTCTGCATTGATAACTTCTGCAATAATTTGCTTACGATTAAGACTCGATTTGTGTATGGGAAGATTATATTTCAAACCTTTGCTCAATAAATCAGTTTCATCAGTATTTAAAACAAGGGACGTTAAATTCTGCAACCGCGTATAAAATTTGTGTTTACATTTGATATTGCTGGATATCGGTAACTGATCATTCAACAACCTTTGTAGTTTATCTGATTGCTTTATACGCATTCGATAAACTATTCACCTGACGTCATTGTTTATAAAATCCAGATAATGATTCAGTATGGCTGGATGCGTGTTATCTAATAATTGAAAATGTAATTTGTATAATGTATAATTTAGGTTTGACTTTTTAATGTATAGAGATTTAATTTCTTCTTTAACTCTGTAAATTTCTGCATATTTTTTGGTTTTTGATTCAGCAATAGATGAACCTTTAAGTCTTATAATAGCATAATTCGGTATAACATTGTTCTCCAAACAAGATTTGTTGAACTTAATGTGTAAAATAGTTTTGTGTAATTGGACTTTAACATTTTGTAATTTTCGTACTAAGTTTGCACGACTTGCAGTATTCATGTTTAAAAGGAATAAATTCCAAATGTTTAGTACCAAGCCACGCGTTGTTCAATCAAATATATTGCACTTACCGTCTGCGGCTTTTAGAAACAATGTCTTTACAAAGTTGACATGTTTCGGGACACTTGTCCCATCATCAGAACTTAAAAACAATCGCGTATCATTTAAGGTTGATACACTTGTCAATCAATTAAAACATTAAAATCCAATATGAAACAAATAACTTAAAACAATATGATACTTAAATGTTTAAAGTGAGCGTGAAGGTTTACCGATGTACATCGTATGGGGATTCACCGCGCACTGAATTACGTTTTGCTCCCACTACGACAATATCGCAAGGCAGTGTCGTACAATACATTCGACTTGAAAACCAATTTATCATTTAAAACACACAGCTTGGTATCAGTATTGTTATATGCTTTATAAATTTCGTACTCTTCAAGAGCGTTCAAATATCGCCCTTTCTTACATATGTGAAGTGGTATTAAATTAGTTTTAAAATTAGTGTAATTATGATTCTCGGAAATAAGGTGTTCTGCAAATTTTGACTTGATATTGTCCAAACTGTGAAAGTGTGTAGGTGGCCTATGTTCTGTAAATCTTTTTAAAAAACTACATCCTGTCTGGCCCACATAAAAGGCGTCACAATCGTCACATATCAATTTGTAAACACCGTTTATGTCCGTTAATGTTTCTATGCTTTTTCTTATGTTTTCGAAGGATGTTGTTCACCATATCAACATCATAACCATTAGTAACTGCAATGTGTTTAATGTTGTCTAATTCCTCACGGTATTCTTTATCACCGAGGGGCAAAGATAAAAGTCTATAAATCATACTGTGGAAGGCAGCCAATTTCTGGGATAAAGGTTGAAAAGACTTAGCATGTATTACAATATCAGTCGTTGTGGGTTTTCTATAGATGTTAAATTGTAATTTTTTATTATTGTCCTTGGCAACAGTTAAATCTAGAAAATTCAGTTTACCATTGTCTTCACTTTCAAGTGTGAACCGCATTTTGTCATTGATATTATTCAAATAACTATATAAATTATCAATTTGCCTTTGTGTACCTTTGTATATGAAAAAGGTATCATCAACATACCTGCCATAAAATATTATGTTATTCTTGTGTTTGTTATTAGTGAGAATGAATGAATTTTTGAAATTATTCAGGTATATATCTGCAAGAAGACCTGAAAGTGGAGAACCCATTGTTAACCCATTTTGTTGGCTGAAAAATTGATTATTGTGGGTAAAATAATTTTGATCAAGAACTAACTCCAAAATGTGCATCAATTCATTTATACTATCAATATCCAATTTATTAGTATTAATAAGGTTAATCTTCAGTATACGCAGGGTCTCAGCTACTGGTATATTCGTATATAAGTCTACAATATCAAAGGAAACAAGTTTGTCAGACGGTTCAACTATTAAATTTTTAACCTTATTAACAAAGTCAACACTATTAATTAGACTATGATTATTAATTATTTGTATATTGTGTTTTATTATGGTGACTAGTTTTTTAGCCGTTTTATACCCCGGAGCAGTGGTGAAATTTACTAATGGTCTCAAGGGGATAGCATCCTTGTGGAGTTTGGGTAATCCCGTCAAAACGGGTGCTTTTGAATTTATAGGTATACATACCTTAGACCTAAGATTTTTGGGTCAATTTTTAATAAAACCAGCAATATAAAGGTCACTTACAAAACCACCAATAATAAAAACCTATAAATTCAAAAGCACCCGTTTTGACGGGATTACCCAAACTCCACAAGGATGCTATCCCCTTGAGACCATTAGTAAATTTCACCACTGCTCCGGGGTATAAAACGGCTAAAAAACTAGTCACCATAATAAAACACAATATACAAATAATTAATGATCATAGTGTAATTAATAGTGTTGACTTTGTGAATAAGGTTAAAAATTTAATAGTTGAACTGGCTTACAAACTTGTTTCCTTTGATATTGTAGACTTATATACGAATATACCAGTAGCTGAGACCCTGCGTATACTTAAGATTAACCTTATTAACACTAATAAATTGGATATTGATAGTATAAATGAATTGATGCACATTTTGGAGTTAGTTCTTGATCAAAATTATTTTACCCACAATAATCAATTTTTCAGCCAACAAAATGGGTTAACAATGGGTTCTCCACTTTCAGGTCTTCTTGCAGATATATACCTGAATAATTTCAAAAATTCATTCATTCTCACTAATAACAAACACAAGAATAACATAATATTTTATGGCAGGTATGTTGATGATACCTTTTTCATATACAAAGGTACACAAAGGCAAATTGATAATTTACATAGTTATTTGAATAATATCAATGACAAAATGCGGTTCACACTTGAAAGTGAAGACAATGGTAAACTGAATTTTCTAGATTTAACTGTTGCCAAGGACAATAATAAAAAATTACAATTTAACATCTATAGAAAACCCACAACGACTGATATTGTAATACATGCTAAGTCTTTGCATCCTTTATCCCAGAAATTGGCTGCCTTCCACAGTATGATTTATAGACTTTTATCTTTGCTCCTTGGTGATAAAGAATACCGTGAGGAATTAGACACCATTAAACACATTGCAGTTACTAATGGTTATGATGTTGATATGGTGAACTACATCCTTCGAAAACATAAGAAAAAGCATAGAAACATTAACGGCCATAAAACACGCGAGAATACAACACGCAAATACATTGCAACACCGTACACATACCTTATGCCTAAGATTTTTGGGTCAATTTTTAATAAAACCAGCAATATAAAGGTCACTTACAAAACCACCAATAATATTATGAATAATCTTCGTGTCCGCAGAACCACCAGCCTTGAACACAAAACTGGTGTTTACAAATTGATATGTGACGATTGTGACGCCTTTTATGTGGGCCAGACAGGACGTAGTTTTTTAAAAAGATTTACAGAACATAGGCCGCCTACACACTTTCACAGTTTGGACAATATCAAGTCAAAATTTGCAGAACACCTTATTTCCGAGAATCATAATTTCACTAATTTTAAAACTAATTTAATACCCCTTCACATATGTAAGAAAGGGCGATATTTGAACGCTCTTGAAGAGTACGAAATTTATAAAGCATATAACAATACTGATACCAAGCTGCGTGTTTTAAATGATAAATTGGGTTTCAAGTCGAATGTATTGTACGACATTGCCTTGCGATATTGTCGTAGTGGGAGCAAAACGTAATTCAGTGCGCGGTGAATCCCCATACGATGTACATCGGTAAACCTTCGCGCTCGCTTTAAACATTGAAGTATCATATTGTTTTAAGATATTTGTTTCATATTGGATTTTAATGTTTTAATTGATTGACAAGTGTATCAGCCTTAAATGATACGCGATTGTTTTTAAGTTCTGATGATGGGACAAGTGTCCCGAAAAATGTCAACTTTGTAAAGATGTTGTTTCTAAAAGCAGCAGACGGTAAGTGCAATATATTTGATTGAACAACACGTGGCTTGGTACTAAACATTTGGAATTTATTCCTTTTAAACTTACAATTTATATTACCATGGGACTGATCACGCAGATGAAAATGAATTTATAATTTTTCAATAAAATAAAAAACCCTCCGTTTTAGCCCCATTACAGTACCCCCCCAATGAGAGATCTTCTGCCAAAACAGAAGAAATCTCATTGCTAAACCCCTAAGAGGATCGGTGAGGATATGGTGCCAACAACCCCCCATTAGTTCTTACACATCATGGGTAAACTACCCCCCTGGCTCGGCGACTATGGCCGCACCTGAACAAGATTACTGGACTTCTCTATCCGAGATCCCAACACCATAAAATCGAACAGGCACGCACCACAGCGCACCTAACCTTCTAACATGCCACCCCCCAAAATCCAAACCCTTGGTCTTATACCAGGCCAGATCCTCAACCGATATGTTCCCCCTTGTCATGCATACTGGGTCGCTTTTGGCAAGTACTGGGCGCGTACACACACTCATTAATACATTCTTTTATTGAAAATTTAGAAAATATCGTTAAATTAAAAAATTATTTAAGTTACTTCCTCGAAAATAAAAAAAAAAAACAAAATCTGTTACATGAATCCATCAACTATTAATTCTCTTCAATACTAATAACAATCCTAAAGAAAACAAATTGAATACCTTATTAAACATGAATTCACTTACTCTAACATTTGTTTACACACATATTCTAAACAATATAATTCAATAAAACACTGGCAATACACATAAACAATAATACACTTAAAATTCAAACATCACCTATATAGCAGGCATAAAAATCAAAAATTAAAAAAAAAAAAATTAAATTTATCAAAATATTATTTTTTCCCCATATTAAAAAAAAAAACTAAAATATTTAATGCAATCAAGAAACAAAACCTCAGAAAAATGGTTCTGTCTCCAACCTCAGTCATCAGCTGATCTCTCTAGGTCAAGTCAATGCCCTTGACATACATAGGTTATACACAAGGCTACATCATAAAGTACATAGAACATCTTTAAAATTCTTTACCTTTAAACACGATACAACATAATAAAATAAGACATACAATATTAACATGGTTATTTTCATCTTACTATAAACAAAAAAATTGACATTTAAATTGACCAAAAATCACACATTTTATAGCTTTACATTATTTTCAAATTCTCTCAAAATCTGTCACTTGTTTCAATTAATTTTTTCATTTTAACTATGATTTACTTTCTTTAACATTTTTATTCTCAATTAGTTTAGGTGACTCTATTGTTCATAATAATTCAACTTATAAATGGGTGATTATACATAACCTCACCCCCCTTCTGACTTCTGATCCTGGCAGGGTCGCCAATTGTTAAGTTCTATTCTTTTTACTTACCTTATACTTTCACGCCACTCTGACTTACCGCTCACAGAAGATCCCAAACTATTAATAGGTCGCCACGATGTTTTAAGGTTTTACATCGAAATCGTTAAATCAACTTTAATTGCCAGGTTTGTTAGGCGAAATCTTCCATACTGGATAGGTGATGGTAATGTGGCGTAATAATTAGCTTAACACATGGTTACGCTACTAATTCATTTTATTAACATTCATTGCAAGCTTACGTTCTCCTCCACTTATAATTTTCATCAAAATCTTTACTTCGAGTTATACTTTTAAAACATTCTGGTGAAATTACGTTGATTTTAATTCTTGTTTAATCATGAAAACTGAGAAATAATTTTATAGCGCTACTTTTTCTCTTTCTAATTTCAAACATATACATATACAACAACGAAAAATAAATGCAAAGGTTTTGTAAAATATATAAAAAACACTTGGTAAGTTTCACAAATTTTTTAATTAACTCTGACAGCTGTTTCGACTAACTTAAGCCATTGTCAAAGAGCGAGTGAATGAAATTACTGAACACGTTAGTAAGTGGACGTTAGTGGAGTGTAGGTGGTGGACATCTGTTGTTGTGAAACTTACCAAGTGTTTTTTTATATATTTTACAAAACCTTTGTATTAATATGTTTCACCATGTGCCCAACGAGTCATCAATTAATATCGTGAAAAATAAATGTTTTAACCAACTTATTCTACATTTTTTATTTTATTTTATTAAGGTGACCCAGCAATGCCCACACTCAACTCACATACAATTTTACCACCCCATTTAATTGATTAATTTAATTGGAACATTTTTAAAATGCAATTATGATGCTGGATTACCAAACGGCGTCACTCCTTCTCTGCACGGTACCGCGTGTGTTTTGAGGCCGAAACTTTTTACTCTTCAAATTTTTATTTTTTCATCCCGTTGACTTCACTGACTCTATCTGTTACTTTCCGTTATTTTAACTATTGGTGATCATTTTCTATAGAATAAATTTAGGTTTTACGTGCACAAGTTTTTTATTTCACACCTGGCCGGGTTGAGAGCTTTATTCAACTGGGGCGAGAGTCACCAAGAAAATCTCCCACCAGAAAACTAGGCATAACGGAATTACAATGCCTTATGCTCTGAATCGTTCGTCACTGTTCAAGTAACCTGTGTTATTCCCGTGTGTCGGGCGTTGATGAAATCTGCTGTCCACTGGTTTACGTCACTGAAAAGGTGTGTCCTTAATCTTGCATCCATCTTGTTCCACGCACATGTTGAACAAAATTCGCAAAAAGCCATTTTGCTCGACTTCACTAAGCGTCGTTTATGCGCTCCGCAGGTGTTTGTGAGTTTGTGCGCATTACACAGTACTGAGGTTCTGCGAATTAAACCGTTGTTGACAACACGACACATTCCATTATAACGACTTCATCTCACAGCTCCTTTGTTTGAACTACAATTTATATTACCATGGGACTGATCACGCAGATGAAAATGAATTTACAATTTTTCAATAAAATAAAAAACCCTCCTTTTTAGCCCATTACAAATTATATCGTATGCTAGTGACATAATATTTGAACACTGTAATTATATTTGGCACTGTACTCCCTGATTGATAATCTCTTTGGATTATTATTTATTCACTTTACGATCTCAATACAGTGATCGTACACTTCACTTTTCCACAAATGAACGATTATAACTTCAACTTCTTGTGGTTAAATATTTGGTTAGGTAACTCTTCTAACCTCGTTCTTATGGTTTCGCACTACTAGTTAAAGGTAAACTGCTTGTAGTGATGCACTTTACTAAGTAGGTAACTTCTCTGCGGTTGTTTAATAATATTTTGATTAAAATTTTGATTTGGAGTCCTTGTAGTATCTGCCGGAATGGAATTCAAAAAATGTGTGTCTGTTCCTTCGTACTTCTGAATATATAGTCGCTTTAGATTCCGCGTGGCGGCGACAATTAATTTCTCATCTAATTTTCTGATTGGTTAAAAATGACATCATCATGCGGTCATTCTAAAAATAACTTACATAATTGTTTCTTAGCGTGGGTTATTATTATTGTTAGTATTACCCCATTCCCTTCCAAAATTCACAAAATTTATCATATTTATGTTTGTTTCTCATTTATTCTAATTACAAATGTTGATCTATTACTAGCATCGTATTGCTCGTTCCTTGCTGGTTATTTTGAGATGAATAGTGGCCAGTTTGGATACATTTTTCATTAATAAACTACCTCTTAATGATAGCCTACCTTAAATATTGTTTTATTCCAAATGTCTTCTGCTACAATTTGCAGATTCTATTTCTGTATTTTTTAACATTTCTTAAACAATCATTTTTTACTACTTTGAACACAATCATATTATTGAAATTAACATATTATTCTCTAAATTTGCTGTATCCAGCTGAACATTAATAATTCTTATAACACAATTGATTATTATCATTTAATGACTTAGTTCTTTCATTATTAATTATTCAATTACCCTTACTTCCTGTACTTATTTTACTTGACATTGTTTGGTGATATTACACCTTTACATTATTGTTATTCCTATTTTCCTATACTCTGTATAGTATGGTCGCTTTATTAATTTTTTATTATTATTTTCATAATCTGATTTGTCATTATTTGTTTGTCTATTATTTCATGTTTCTTTTTATAATTACTAGACTTCTTTCAGTATGCACTCTACATAGGTTGTTGTGAGTCATTAATTGTTTTGTCTTTATTTATGCATTTATTACAGACATTTTACTATTTGTTTTGATTTTCTTATAAGGCATGTGGTAGTTATTGCACAATATTATTGTTACTTGGCATATTGGCCCTAGTCATTATTTTGAGCTTTTATTACATTATTTATTATTCATTAAGTTACTTTAACTCATCTTATTCTACACAATTCATAATAAGGTTTTGTTCACCTTACCTGATAATACATCTTTTTACAAAATTAACCATCTTCTAATATTTTTAAATACATAAGTTCTTTATATTGTTGATTACATTTGATATCATTTATAATTAGAACATATACAATTTGTTCTTTCATTAATTTTTCTTTCATCATAATTCATTATGCCTCAGCGTACCTTTCTTTCAAGGTTGATCTAACTTTGTGATTATACTGTTAATCTTATTTTAATTGTTCATTTATCATTATTCATCTATAGTTTATTATTATCAACAATATATTTCATTTATTTCTTATGCTAGTTATTACTTTTCAATTACTCAGCTAATGTGCTGTTTACACTACTCTAATACATTTTGTAAATATCAGTTATTTCACCTTTTATTTTATTTATGGTGTTTGATTTTGTTTACTTGTTTTTTATGCTCACTTAACTAATCTATTAGAGAACTAGTCTTTGTCAATGTCTCAGTCAAATCGTCAGGTTATGTTGTATTGTCATTGAATGCTGATAGTAACTTTACTACTGGTTATCATCACTTCTTGTTACTCAGCTAGTTGATTTTTATGGGACAGTTTGTACTGTTACAATAGAAATAGATATACAAATCTTTCTATGTTTCTGTATATAAATAAATACTTGGATTTCGTTGTCCATGACGTGTCCATTACTTAACAACTCGACTCGGAACACAAAACTTTTTATGGGTAAAAATGTAAAAGTTTTACCTTATAACCTGAACTGGTTTATAAATCGATTCAGTCGCCAACAACAAGACGGACAGTGCTACCAGCGGCAACCTCTGAAGAAGCTTTTTAAAAGTGAAAACCGGTTCAGGTTATAAGGTTAAAACTTTTACGTTTTTACCCATAAAAAGTTTTGTGTTCCGAGTCGTAGTGAAATAATTATATTTAGATAAATAAATAGATATTTCTGTATCTTATTTTGATATTATATGTGTGTGTGTGTCTTGATTATAGTAGGATCTTGATTTTTAATTTATTTGGTCCGGGAGGTGTTAGCTGTGTGAAGAAAATTTATTCTCAAGGTAAAGACTGAATATGATGTTAATTTTAGAAAAATTGAAATATGTAGTTTCATATGATAATTTTGGTAGTCGGTATACATTTTCTGTCAAAAGCAGCATACAAAACATTATTGAAGTAGCATAAAGTAAAACATAACTAAACGTATAATATTAAACAACACAAAAATAATGTAACTAAAATGGAAGTTTTTTGTAACACTGGTTGAACATTAAAAACAAAACTAGAAATTGTAAAATTATTTACTTTCTTTCTTTTTACACAAAATCAGCTGTGGCTTGCGTCTACTTTTGGACGCCATCTTGATTGCTACCAACTGCATATTTACTTACCGTGGTCCAAGATTCTTTTGGACGAGCTAGAGAGCAGAATGGTTATTCGAAATAAATAATTAGTCTAACCCAGTTTTAGTTCAAAATTTCAATACTTTTATTAATTAAATTTTCAATATGTAATTTTCCGTTTCCAAGTAATCTAACTTTTATTTCAATTGATATAAAATCTTTTCTCCACCTCTTAACTACATTTTACGTCTTATTAATACATATAAAGAAGAACAATATTAAGCAGAAGCAAATATAAACTTAATTTCCCCAAACCAGCACTTCTTAAATTTATTACATAATTTTCACCCCATCACACACGCACCCCATGCCCTTATGAGATCTGAATTTTAATAATGCAAATATTTCTTTCTGTAAAACTCTCAATATGGTATTTGATATTATTTTATATGTTTGAAAAACATTTGTTTGCCCCCGCTGTTACTTATCTGATGATCGTCCAGATTACTTCACATTGTCCCACACACTTTCACCGTATTTTTCACTGACTCTACTTTTGAAGACGTTAACTGTTGATTGTTTTAAGATTGGTTGTTTTTACATTTTAAAACGTTTTAAGTGGTGGGCCCACTTAGAAAACTCGTCCGCAGACTTTTGCGGGCGTACGGCACAAGACAGTAAAGAGATCTGGCGCAGAGAGATGTTATTGCATAGTCTTATTGGGAGGGGCGGTTACGTGGTCCCAATCCTTTGTTTAGCAGCTGCCACATATACAGAAACTAAGATTTGGCTTGACCGTACCCACATTCCATCATTATATCATCTTGGGATGGGCTTGTGACGTATTTGTGCTTGATCCCAATACGCAAAGTTCACAGGTCAATTGGCTAAATAAAGACGCATCCCACTGTTCAATTGCCGATTCTGTAGCTAATTTACATAATAACTTTTCCCCAATAAAATTATTAATATTCCCAAGATGTCCTTGAACTGTATTATTTGTACCATTACAAAACGACTATCAGTTCATATACTACTATTTTACCAAAATGTAGGGTACACATCCTTGTACGTTTGTATGTGTGTACATTCTTCACCACACTCATGCTCTTGGTTCTGTATTCTTGAATGCACTGTTTTACATGCCAGATCCAGGTGGTTGTGTTTTTGTTAGCATGTGCCGACACAGTATGAAATGTATTTAACATGATCATTCATAGTACAATTTTTGTATTAAATACTTTCAATAAAATAATGTGTATGGTCTCTGATTTTGTATTCGTCATTTGTGGTATCTGTGGCCACTGTCCCCCTTAATTCCTCCATTTGTGTAGTAACGTGTTATACAAGGCTTAGACCAGTATTTGTTAGATGTAATGTTTGTTTCATAAAAATGTTGTATTTATTAACCTTGTCAGGTTTAGCATGCATGTTTTTGGTGGTGCTTGTTTACAATTTATGACACTTTTTAAAGCATATGCTTCATCATCAGATCTTTAAAAAAATCCCTTGTTTGAGGTCACCATGGTTTAAAATTCCAATTTCATCTGTACTGTACACATTAGTAGATGCACACCTATTCACATTTGGTTGACCACTGAGCGGTTTTTCATCTCTACCTGATTTGTGGATGGCTATGAAACAGTGGAGGATGAACCCTTTTTTGGATACTTTTAGACAACCAAACAAACAATGAAATGTGTCAAAAGTGAGAGGTTTAATCAAATCTGATCATCTTTGATGATAACAAACTAAACTGAGAGTGCCGCCGTTTGCCTAAGTATTGTTTGTCTCATGTTAAAAAAAATTGGAGCTCAATAACATTGAACAATATTATGGAATCAAATTTTGTGTCAGACTTCAAGACAGTGCAACATAAACATTTAAGATATTGAAAGAGACTCACAGAGATGAAACCGTATATTGGGTTCAGATTTTTAAATGGCATAAAAGGATTTGTGGATGGTTATGAAACAGCAGAGGGTAACCCTGTTTTGGATACTTTTGGACAATCAAGCAAACAATGAAAATGAGTCAAAAGTGATAGACTTAATCAATTCTGATCATAATTTTATGGTAACAAAGATCAGTTTTAACTAAAATTAAATTTCCGGAGTGTTTTGAAATTTTAGTGTATGATTTGAATCTAGCCAGTGAGTGTTATCTGTTGGATACTTCGTCACATTAACACTCAGTGTCACATTGCACTTTCTGTGAATAAGTATTTGGCCAAGAAGGGCATTACAGTGATGCCCCAGCCCCTGCCCCTAACTCCCATGTCCACATTATTATTTCCTGTTTTCAAAAGTCAAAAATAAATTTTTCCAGGGCAGTAATTTTAAAGTTTAGAGAATGTCCAGAAGTTTGTAGCATACCAGCTAAAGGCACACACAGTTGAAGTTTTCTGTGACTGTTTCCCTTGATGTGAAAACCCGTAGTGTGTGCCTTCCCAAGGTAACTACTTGATAGAGACAACGTTGTTTTGTAGTTAATTCTCAGTTATTAATTTTATGTAATTAGTGTTGTTACTTCAGTGTGATGAATATGACAGTAGAGCAGAGTAATCAATAAAGAAGCATCCAATTACCCTGCCCTGTTATAAACATCTACTCTTGACTTTTTGCTATATGATGTCAACAAACAAATGAAAAAGCAAACAACCATTGTGTTCTGCAGATAGATCTGCAACAAGTTTACTTTGCATTAGCAGTAGTTATGCAATGTCAAAAAATAATGCAAGGCTCGCATTTAAAATCTGTTTGCTCACAGCTCTTGGAATCAGTTATCATGGTTGTGTTTACAATAATGTGTCTGTTGTGACTACAATGGAACCTTGAAAGTCCAGATATCTGATAATAAACTAAATGCAACCAAAGTAAATTATGCTATATTTGATGAAAGTTACAAATAAAATTTAAAAACAACATGCAAATAAATAAAGAAAGTTTAGTGTAAACTTTGTAAATTAATGAGTAAAACAAGAAGTAATTTGAAATAAGAAAAAGAAAATAAATTGGTAAATTAAAAATGAACCCAAGTAAATATCTTAAAAACAAGGTATAATGAAATACATGTAATATGTGACAATCTGAATGTGATTCAGTGCAATTAATGACGCTTAAATTTCTTGCCAACAATAATTTAAAAAAAGAAGATTTCTAGTTATTTTTAGTAAGAAACCTTTACAATAAAATTTTACAATTCTTAAAGAATGAAAGAAGAAAAATTACATCCTCAGAAATAAAAATCTCTGAGTTGTAAAAGAATCTCACTAACAGATAGAATAAGTAATGGAAATAGAAGACAGAAATTACAGATTTTCATTTTAGAAAGTAAAATTAATGAATACAAAGTCAATTGGTGCAACCATTTACAAAGAATGCACAAGTCCGTCTTCCCTGAATCACCCAGAATTACAACCCCAGATGTCATCGAAGTGTAGGACATCTGAGGTCAAGATGGTTTTCAGAACAGTTAGTGCAGTTTAGGCCATGAAGTGGAGGAGGAGAGGAAGAAGAAAACTTTTACTTCAATTTTTTATTAGAACAATGAACACAGTAAAAAACGTATAATCTGAAGAATATAATTTTTATTTCAAAGTGTAATACATTAATCCAAAATAATCTAATAAAACAAAGTGCTCTTTTATATAAACTAGTTTAATACAAAATAAACTCTTGGATTTCGTTGTCCATGACGTGTCCGTTACTTAACTAAATATCACTATAGTATTGACGACTCGGAACACTAAGTTTTTTGTAAGTAAAAACGTAAAGTTTTACCTTACAGCCTAAACCGGCTTTCACCTATAGAAGGCTTCATCAGAGGCTGTTGTTAGTAGCGCTGTTCGTCTTGTTGTTGGCGACGGGATAGTTTTTCGAAAGATCGAAGCTGTGTGTGTGTGTGTGTGTGTGGTGAGATGTGTTCGAAAAATGCGTGCGATTTGAATTGTGTCTGTTCGTTTAGGATGTCGTTTTTATTTGTTTTTGTGTGTTTGTATATTTCTAATTGTTCTAGAGTATCTAGTTTTCGGCCTTTTGAGTGTACGTGTAGAATGTTCATGTTATTGTCGATGTTTTTATATGTGTGGTTTGCTTCAATGAGGTGGTTTGCAAAGGTAGATTCTGTAGTGGTGTGGAGTGCTTTTGTGTGTTCAATGTATCTCTGTTTGAAGCTATGTCCTGTCTGGCCTATGTAGAATTTATTGCAATTTGAACAATTTAGCTTGTATACACCGGGTAGATCGAATTTGTTTTGTGCTTTGGGCATGCGTTTTGATAGTGTGTGTTCTGTTTTGTTAGTAGTTTTGTAAGCGATTCTGTATCCTGCTTTTTTGAATTTGTGGGCAATTTTTTCTGTTTGTTTGTTGATGTATGTTAGTGTTATGAATTTGTTGTTTTCTGTCTTTGTCTGTTGTTTGTTTTGTGTTTTGTGTAGGAGTTTACTGACTATTGTTCTGTCATAACCGTTAGATTCTGCTAGATATTTTATCGTGTTTAGTTCGTCTTTGTAGTCTATTTCATCTAAGGGGATGTTGTTAAGTCTATGTATCATGGTTCTAAAAGCAGCTAGTTTGTGTTGTATTGGGTGATTGGAGGTGTTGTGTATTAGTGTGTCAGTTGTAGTTGGTTTTCTGTATATACTGAATTTGTGCCTGTGTTCTAGTTTTGTGATGGAGAGGTCTAAGAAGTTTATGGTATTGTTGTGTTCGTATTCGGCAGTGAAGGTTATGTTTTTATGTATTTTGTTTATGTGCGTTAGTAACTGTTCACATTGTCTTTTGTTTCCCTGTATAGTATTAGAATGTCATCAACGTATCTGTGCCAATATAGTATTTTATGTGAGTGTCTGTCATTGTTTGTGAGTATTTTTGTTTTTTCTAAGTGTTGGAGGAAGACTTCTGCTAGAATGCTGGATATGGGGGAGCCCATGGGTAGGCCATCGTTCTGTGTGTAGTATTTATTGTTATAAGTAAAGTAGTTTTATTTTGTGATAATGTTCAGAGTTTCTGTTATTTCATTGATAATTTGTTCTGGTGTGTTGTTCTGTTTGAGTTTGTTTTGTAGGATGGTGATTGTTTCAGAGATGGGGATGTTTGTGTACAGGTTTTTAATGTCAAAGGAGGTTAATGTGGCATTATGGGGGATGTGTATGTCTTTTATTTTTGTTACTAGGTCAGTGTTGTTTTTTACTGCAATGTTGTTGTCTATTTGTGTGTGTTGTCTAATAATTTTGTCTAGATCTTTCGAAAAACTATCCCATCGCCAACAACAAGACGAACAGCGCTACCTACGACAGCCTCTGATGAAGCCTTCTATAGGTGAAAGCCGGTTTAGGCTGTAAGGTAAAACTTTACGTTTTTACTTATAAAAAACTTAGTGTTCCGAGTTGTCAATACTATAGTGATATTTACAAAATAAACATATTTGTTTACCAAATTAAATTGTTTTTTCTTGTTACTATACTTTAAATTTTGTATTACCTTAATTTAGTATGTGACAGAACTTGTAATATTTATTTTCCGTTATTCAGCTGTGGGAATCCCACATGTCAGATTCTTTGAACCATTTTGGTCCCGATTAGTTCAAATTATCAAGGCTCCACTTCACATGACTGTAATCGATTAAAAAAAAGGTGAACTATTTTGTACTATTAGTTAAATTCTTCTTTGTTTTCTGCATATCACCTGCTTCATTTATATTTTAAAGTCATGTTTGCATTCATTTCTATGGCTCCTTTTCTTTTTATCTTCATGTTTTTAACATTTATTGTACTACTAGTAATCTGGTTCTTCTCTGATTTCACCTCTATGATTAATGCATTTCAGTCTTCTTATTTGATAATACTTGAATTTAATAAACAAACACTTGGTAAGCTCTACAGACGATTTTATTTCCTGACAATTGTTTCACCAGTTATGGCAGCTTCAGAGGTTGGATTTCAACTGACAGGTTAGAAATGTATGTTAGGCGGGGAGGGTTGGAACGTACCAATCGTCTGTAGAACTTACCAAGTGTTTGCTTATTAAATTCAAATATTAGTAAAATGTTCTACCAAGTGCCGAGCAACCATTCGATCAGTGTAATTCTTATTTTTTGTTTGAATTTCCAAGGGATATACCTAATTTAGTCGATACTGCATCATTTCTAAGTCTGCTGTTTTGTACAGCCTCTTGCATATCTTGGGAATTTCATCTCCACAGCTTTTTTGTAGTAATAGATTTCTTTATGTACCACAGAAATAGTTTAAGCTACCAAGCTAGTGCAGGATACGAGGGAAGTCCGTGTCGAATACAAGGAAAAGTTGAATGCAGAATAAGAAATGATAGAGAGAAAAGTGCAAGAAGAATAGAAGGCTGCTACATTGACTTCTGTATTGACAATACACAGAAAAGAGAATTACAATTTTTCTGTGTAATATCTATTGTTGTTTTCCAGATCAATACAGACAGTGTGGAAAGTAATCAGTGTTATTTATTAACGCTTTTTTCAGAACCAGGTGTAATTATTGTTATTACTGATAAACTGTTGAGCATCATAAATTGTACTATCACTATCATTAGAGGGCTGACAGACAACTATTGATTGTGTGTAACACCTGTGAATTTATTGTTTACGAATCCATGGCACAGAAAAATTAACATATTTTGAGTTGAAACTAGTAACTGGTGAACAGTGTTTTACAATTTTGCTTTCCAACATTAAATTGAAGCTCAGTAATGTCAGGAAATTGAAGCTCAGTAAGAATCACTTTTGTGATTCTGTCGCACTTCAGTCATTCACCAAAATCTATTTGTATAGGGCTGTCATAGCCATTTATTGTACTTACAGAAGTATGTTTATTTCTTTGAAAACGTGAACATGAGTACATCGGAAATCACTTTGCATGGAATGTGATTTATAATATTGTTATGCATTTGCCTGTTTTAAAAAATTGGCAATAGAACGTCATTGTGGCAGTTGGCTCTTCAAGAAGCTATGGTTACTCACCATTTTAATTGGAAATTCTTTTTTGATTGATGTGTCCATTTCATTTTTACTTCAGTTTGTGAAACTCTTAAATTTCTAAATATATTTAAAAAAAGAGCTGTGTGTTCTGAGTCGGTAGTGATATTTAGTTAATCAACTAAATAGTGATATTTTATATTTAGTTAATCAACGGACACGTCATGGACAACAAAATCCAATAATCTTAAATTTCATTATAGTGTCATTAAAATATGTATTATGTAAAAAAAATGTTTCCTATCTTCACAAAGATGCAAAATAGTTAAAACTTTTTTCCACGACCACCATTTTGAAAGCGGTGACCCAACTTTCTTGTTTAAAAGATTAAATGATATAGAAATCACATATTTAAATAAACTCATATTTTAAAACAGATTCTTTGTATATTGTTTTACTACAGAAGTTATGGAATTTTAAATTTGCAGTAATGATAGGCTAAAAAAGGCTCAGTTTTGTATATAATCTGTTGTCATTTATGCAGATTTACTTCAAATATGTATATTATAATTGCATCACAAAGTACTGAAAGAATAAGCTTTAATTTGGTATGTAACTCAAGTGATTCTAATTATAAACCCTGCAAATGCAGGTGTTTTTCATGGCACATACTTTAGCATGCTAAAATACTATACAATAGTAATTACACATTATGCAATTGCCTAGTGAGCAAATTAAATTTTGGAAACACTAACTGTAAGGTGCGTTCCCTGACTGCCTGCAGTGGTGTATAGTCAGAAAATAAGTTTCTCAAAGGTTTGATTGGCGGAGGTTAAGTATATGATTGTTTTTATCAACAAGTTTAACATAAATTGTTATTGATATAAATACACTCAAGTGCTTTTGAAGTACCTTAGTTCGTAAGAGTGTGCACCACACAATAAACTGGCATAAATAATCATATAAGTTTAAATAGTTTAATAGCAAGGTTACGTGTAAGTTTTTTTATCAGATATGATAAAAACATATAAATAACACTGATTTCACTCAATTGTTACACAATTTATACAAGTGCAACCATTGATATATAACTCAGTATATATTATCTTTTGTGGAAGTAAAATTATTTTTCAATATAAATTGAATGATCTATCTTATAATAGAGCTCTGATTACTTGGACTGTGAAGGTTTTGGGCTGATGTATAATGTAGGGAGGTAACTAAAGGAGCCTTCACCATTAGCCATACACAGTACCAGAGAACTCTTTTCTTTGCATAACTTCAAATTGAAGATTGGTGATATTTTAGTCAAGAGACACTCTTAGGGAGACAAAATGCTTATACACTTTTCTCTAGCAGACAAATGAAAATGGCTGTTGTTGGGAAGGAATTGTATGCTCATTGTTGCTGACCATCACAAAAGATGGCATTTTAGTAGCTAAGGAATGTTGGATTATGCAGTAACAAGATTTTGTAATTAAGACTTTTTAAAGGCTATGATTCGGTGACACAAAGATTTTGATCACTATGTGTTTGTATTATATAATTCATTTGTCCAGATTTGAATAGACATGGCTTTAGTATATAACATGCGTGGTCTCAAAAAGAGCTTCCATGAAAGTTATTAAAGAAGTGTTTCTTGACAATGTCATTTCCCAGCTCATTGAATTTGTCATGGCGTACTCTGTTGCATTATCTATCTGTCTGCAATTGTTTCCTTTGATGATTGCACTCTCCAATAGGCCGTGCACACCAAAATGAACCCAAAGATGCTATTCATTTGGAAATTATGGCAGTATCTCAAGACATAGTGTGACATGCATAGGACTTTCAGGATATGCTTCAAAAGTGTATTCTGGAAAATTAGGAAAATTTGGATGGTGTAATTTTCAAGACTAAAGGCACATGATTATAAATAGCACAAATTATTCTGTGCATTTAGACAATACTATTTTTTAGTGTTTAACATTTGTGTGGCTTAAAATAATTTTAAAATTGTCACATTACCCTGGCGGATAATGTGAAAAAGTGTTATGTGACCCATTCCATGCTCTGATAGTGTAACCTAGATATTGTAACGTACCCGCCTACGAGGTGTTAGCTAAACTTCTTTGTAGGTGGCCTATTGGTTGTTCGTCTTATTTAATTAAGCCCCAATGTTGGGTTCGCCAATTCTGTAACGTACCCGCCTACGAGGTGTTAGCTAAACGTCTCTCTTATTCTAGCGTGTAGCCACTTATGAATTATAATGACCGAAGTTTAAAAATAAATTGGTTGGTAATGTTACTCAATATAAGCAGAAATCGAGAGTGTGTGATTTGGGTCAAGTAGGGAAGTTGTTCAGCCTTATGTTGAAGAGAGAGTAAGTACCGATTGTTTATCCTCGGTTTAGACGATTTCTGAAATTTTTCAAATTGTTCGCCGTGATTTAAATCATCTGGTTGTGAGACGAGTCTCCACGCATAGTTCAACCAGACTACACTATGGCAAAATATGACCCGATGGATCGATCTCTTCTATTTTGTGCTGAAATCTATTACAACTACCCGCTACAAAAAAATATAACACATTTTATTATTCAATATCATTTTTTCAATAATATTTATTATTTATATTATTGGTTTTTTTTCTGCCGCCAAAATACAAATATCACAATCGATCTTTCCTTAATTAAAACATAATATCGACTTCATCGAGTAAACATGGAATTGTCAAAAGAAAAAAACATATATGGTTTTGTTTACCAAATTTTATACTATTTTTAAAACATCAATCAATATATAATTCTTTTTATTTCCCCAGGGTTAAGGGTAAGTTCTTTTTGTTATGAGATGGTCAGAAATGGATAATTATACTACGCTTTACAAATACCGAAAAATATTAAAAAAATTTTGTTTATTTTCGTTTAGTACGTAGTTCCAGAAATGTCCGTAAGAGAGCAGAGTGTGTTTGTTTTCGTTAGAACATGTGATTAATTTTGACTAGTTTTTTGTTCTATACAACCATTCGGAATGAGTTTTCTTCGTTAAATATTAAACGAAATGTTTATATTACCTCTCTTCTTACAGTTCTTACTTGAATGAAGCCTTTTCTCTGGTGATGTCCGTCTTGGGTTGTAATTTCATTACCGTCTGGCCAATATTATATCGTCAACTTGAAACATAGCGAAACTAGGCCGGATCATCAAAATGGTTTTCTTTCACTTTTTATTATGGAGTATAACCATTTAAGTTTGATAAATAAGGTAGGATTATATAATGTTCATACTGTTGTTTAATTTTGTACCAATTTTGCACTTCTATAAGGTTTCTAAAAGGATATTTTAATAAAATTGTGGTCTCATCATTTTTGTCAACTCGCCAGGTTTAATTTATAAATTCGATTAACAATACTTGTTATTTTCGTCACTCTTAGTAACCCATAATTTTTTTATATCTTTTTATTGGTTCTGCTATTTACTTTTTAGTATACAGGCAGTTTGTAATTATTATAAATTTATATTTTATTTACAGAAAAATAATTCTTTTTAATTTCGGTTTCTTTCCCAATTTGGTTTACATAATAGGTTTCTGTTCATTTTCTTATAACCTTGGATATAAGTATTTAATAGTTTTATTATCTTTAAATGAATTTATATATTATTTATTAGTCTCTCATAGTATTCCTACACTGCACTACTTCCTTCTGCCATTTCCCTCATATAGTATTATTTTAATTTTTTATTATCATTTGATATTTAAATCTTTTATGTTTTTTAAAACGAACCCTGGGTTATCTTATACTATAACACAAATATTTGCAAAAATATAAAATTAACTTAGGTATTAAACTTGGTTGTCTACACAATATAAATATTACAATAAATTAACAAAATACAGAATCAGTTAGTAGCATTATAGTCTACTATCATAGTTTTTAATTCCCATACCTACAGCACAATTCTGCAAGAAGTTCCCTTCACTTTCACTTTTTACCTCAATGGGTACACTATAACTCACTTGTCACTGTATATCACTCGAATTGCTTATAATGTTTAGTGATACAATTTAATTTTGAGCTAGTTATAGGTTACCCATTTCTGACCTTTATGTTATTACATGAGTTAATTTATTGGGACCGGGTTATGTACCGTTACATAAAGCCCCCCCACTAGAACAAATTTATTTTGGTTTTATTCGTTTATTAAAATAAATTGTTGATTGTTTCAATTCTCCTAATAGTCTTGGTTTTATCTTCATAATAGTGTTTCATTTACGACTGGTTATACACTCTGGTAATTCAGACTGGTGGTAATTGCTGTTTTCTTACTCTACTCTCTCTCTCTTGGAGGCAAATTCATCAATTATTTATTTCTGGGTAGTGGTACTTCCACATTTTATTTGATAAGGACTGGTCACACTAATCATATTAAACCTGTTTTAACACTCATTTCTATTTACTTCTATAACTGATCTTTATCAATTAAGCTTCGGTCTGCTATCTTCCTTCTATTTTCTTCATCTATACTTCTGGAATCCAATATCACTCTTTTCAGCTATTTTATAATTATTATCCCTTAAATATTCAATTTCCCTAACATTTTTCCCTATCTTGTGCGGTGGTACCAGTCGGGTGGCCACTTTTGGGTCCATTACTCCGCTGTCCATCCTTACACCTTCTGAGACCAGGAGAACATCATCCCTGCTCATAAAAATTATTGCCGGAACATTTCTACGGTCAATACATTAAAATAAAAAAATTATAAGTAGTAGTCGATTAGCGACTAGTACTAAACACTTTTGGGATTCTTCATACTGTAGCTGTTTGCATTTATTTATATATTTCTTCTTCTCCTTGATTCCTTCTTTTTTTCCATTAACTAATAGCATATAACATTATTGATAGGCCTTATGTTAAAATTCTTTTGACTTTACTTCTTGTGACATATTTCTCCGTATCATTTCTTCTTATATAATCTTCAATTCCGAGAAATTCTAATTATTGTATTAATTATCATCCTCCTTCAGTTTCATTGGAGTCATTAAATTATTCTTTATTCTTCTTATCTGAGCACATTACCATCAATTGTTATTGTTCATTTAATTTTTCTTCTGTTTGTTACCATTAGAAATATTACTTTTTCCTATTATTTCATTTTAAATCAATTCTTTATAACTCTTATTTACTAATCTGTTATTATTTTTTATTAAATTATATGGTTTCAAAATAACTTGAGTAAGATGTCCTTACATGCTTTTAGAATTTTGGGGTTTTAGTCTTTCAATACTTTTTCTCAATATTTCATTTAACATTAGTTTAACCGTTTTCGGTATCACTCACAACACGGATTGATCCACTCTTATATTTTTCCCGTGGATTCTGTTGATTAAACTTGTCAATAAAATTCGCTATTGGATTGCCCCATTGCGGATCACTACCATACATTTCAATATTATCGTATGTATATAGCCTCTCATCTTTATTACTGGGACCAGGATTAGACCCTTGATTTTTCCCACGGTCAACTCGTTTGTCCACTTTTCTTTGTTGCTGTTCATCGGGTCTCCTCGAATCCCTCTCATCAGCCATTAGATAATTTATTTGGGCTTGATTAGTTCCCTGATTGTCATTTGGTGGATCTCCCGAGGGTATGTCCCTATTTCTATCTCCACTTCTGGACCTCCTATATTCGTCATGATCATTCCATTGTTGTCTGTTGTAGTTGTTCTCTCATCTCTTCGATCATAATTTTGTCTCTGGTTAAAATACGGACGTTTTCCTTGGTAACTATTACTGTAATAATTGTTATTAGCATGTACATAATTGACTCTAGGTCGATTCTCTCTTGGTGGTTCATTCTTTCGCTCCACAGTAGCGATTTTCTAGTAGCGTTTCCATGCCTCCAATAGTTTTTATTTGTCCACTTAATCGGGCACTGATGATCTTCTCTTCGAAATGATACGCCATTTTGGTCACTAGACACTCTTCAGGTATCTTAGGGTCTAAATACTTTGCTATACACACCTTCCCCAAAAAGTAAGCAGTAGGTGTTTGTCCCATTGTACGGTCATACCTACCATGACAAATATCGTCCCTAATAATGTTTTGTACTGACTCTGACCAGTACTTAAGTTTGAACATTGTTTTGAAACCCCCATAATCACACACCTCGTTCCTGATTGCTGTCCACCAATTATCATTGATGTTTTTGAAAGATTCGTCTAATATACCTTTGATCATATTCCATCGATTCTCCTTTGATCTGTTCAAAATTTCGTCTACTCTCCCTAAAAATTCAAGTGGGTTTCTGCGATAATCCCGAAAGTTTACACTTTCCTTACTATCTTGATAAACATGATGACTGCTGCATGCAGATCTAGAACTTATTCTATCTACATCACATTGAAAATTGGTTTGTATTTGTTGCAAATTATCTAATTTCTCTGCTTGGCTATCACACTGATTTTTTACATTCTCTACTGTTTTATGAAACTCTGAAAACTTACAGTTTAGACTGCTTTTGATACTATCTAACTGGTCATTGTTTTCTTGTCGTATGGCCATTACACGAACTTGATTATTTTGTTCTTCCTTTTCCATTCGGGCGTCAATTCCTGTTTTAATTAGTTCCATCTTTTCTTCTGTTTTATCCAACCTTTGATTGGTTTCTATTACTTTCTTCTCTGCCTCTTCCTTATATTCATCTACTCTTTGGCTAAGGGTATTACTGACATGTTCAATTTTACTCTCTAGATTTTCTCTTAATTCCTTGTTGAAGTTCTCCATCTTACCCTCAATTTGTTTTAAATTCTCATTATTCTCTTCAAATTTTGCATTCATCTCTTCTCTCTGTCCTTCAACAGTTTCTTTCAGTTCATTGTATTGTTCATTCATGGTTTGTTTGATATTTCCATGAATGGTCTGTATTTTTTCATTTAGTTGTTTGACTAAACTTTCCTGAATGCTATCGATTTTCTCATTGGTCTGTCTATTTTGTTCCTCCTGTTTCTTAAAATTTTCCTTATTTTCCTCCTTGGTTTGCTTCAAGTTTTCATCTATTTTATTAAATTTTTCGCTCAAGGTTTCATTTTGTTTCCTTGAGTTTTCATCTATTGTTTGTTTATTGCTTTCCTTAATGCTATCAATTTTCTCCATCATCATCCTCATAATTTCTTGCCAATCTGGTTCTCTTCTGGCTTCCGCTTTTTCTGGTTGGTCCCCTTGGGCATCCTCTTCAACTATTTCCTTTTCCGTGTTTACGACTACTTCGGTTTCTTCTTTATCACCCATTGGTTGTTCCATTTCATCGTCCGTAACTATTTCTATCTCTTGTTCCTGTCCACCTTCTTCCTTCTCCTTTTCTTCTGCCCTCTTCTTCGATCTGCCTCTGGTATTATGCATTTCTTGTTTTCTGATAACTGCCGACGATAATTAGGTTTTTTTGTATATTAATTTATTAAATATATCAAATTTCTTTCCTAATTACAGCCCTTTTACGTTGAGCGCCATTTCTGTAACGTCACGGTTTTTTTAGAGGTATTAGCGAAACGTCTTTGTATGTGGCCTATTGAGTGCTCGTCTTATTTAATTAAGCCCCAATGTTGGGTTCGCCAATTCTGTAACGTACCCGCCTACGAGGTGTTAGCTAAACGTCCCTCTTATTCTAGCGTGTAGCCACTTATGAATTATAATGACCGAAGTTTAAAAATAAATTGGTTGGTAATGTTACTCAATATAAGCAGAAATCGAGAGTGTGTGATTTGGGTCAAGTAGGGAAGTTGTTCAGCCTTATGTTGAAGAGAGAGTAAGTACCGATTGTTTACCCTCGGTTTAGACGATTTCTGAAATTTTTCAAATTGTTCGCCGTGATTTAAATCAGCTGATTGTGAGACGAGTCTCCACGCATAGTTCAACCAGACTACACTATGGCAAAATATGACCCGATGGATCGATCTCTTCTATTTTGTGCTGAAATCTATTACAACTACCCGCTACAAAAAAATATAACACATTTTATTATTCAATATCATTTTTTCAATAATATTTATTATTTATATTATTGGTTTTTTTTCTGCCGCCAAAATACAAATATCACAATCGATCTTTCCTTAATTAAAACATAATATCGACTTCATCGAGTAAACATGGAATTGTCAAAAGAAAAAAACATATATGGTTTTGTTTACCAAATTTTATACTATTTTTAAAACATCAATCAATATATAATTCTTTTTATTTCCCCAGGGTTAAGGGTAAGTTCTTTTTGTTATGAGATGGTCAGAAATGGATAATTATACTACGCTTTACAAATACCGAAAAATATTAAAAAAATTTTGTTTATTTTCGTTTAGTACGTAGTTCCAGAAATGTCCGTAAGAGAGCAGAGTGTGTTTGTTTTCGTTAGAACATGTGATTAATTTTGACTAGTTTTTTGTTCTATACAACCATTCGGAATGAGTTTTCTTCGTTAAATATTAAACGAAATGTTTATATTACCTCTCTTCTTACAGTTCTTACTTGAATGAAGCCTTTTCTCTGGTGATGTCCGTCTTGGGTTGTAATTTCATTACCGTCTGGCCAATATTATATCGTCAACTTGAAACATAGCGAAACTAGGCCGGATCATCAAAATGGTTTTCTTTCACTTTTTATTATGGAGTATAACCATTTAAGTTTGATAAATAAGGTAGGATTATATAATGTTCATACTGTTGTTTAATTTTGTACCAATTTTGCACTTCTATAAGGTTTCTAAAAGGATATTTTAATAAAATTGTGGTCTCATCATTTTTGTCAACTCGCCAGGTTTAATTTATAAATTCGATTAACAATACTTGTTATTTTCGTCACTCTTAGTAACCCATAATTTTTTTATATCTTTTTATTGGTTCTGCTATTTACTTTTTAGTATACAGGCAGTTTGTAATTATTATAAATTTATATTTTATTTACAGAAAAATAATTCTTTTTAATTTCGGTTTCTTTCCCAATTTGGTTTACATAATAGGTTTCTGTTCATTTTCTTATAACCTTGGATATAAGTATTTAATAGTTTTATTATCTTTAAATGAATTTATATATTATTTATTAGTCTCTCATAGTATTCCTACACTGCACTACTTCCTTCTGCCATTTCCCTCATATAGTATTATTTTAATTTTTTATTATCATTTGATATTTAAATCTTTTATGTTTTTTAAAACGAACCCTGGGTTATCTTATACTATAACACAAATATTTGCAAAAATATAAAATTAACTTAGGTATTAAACTTGGTTGTCTACACAATATAAATATTACAATAAATTAACAAAATACAGAATCAGTTAGTAGCATTATAGTCTACTATCATAGTTTTTAATTCCCATACCTACAGCACAATTCTGCAAGAAGTTCCCTTCACTTTCACTTTTTACCTCAATGGGTACACTATAACTCACTTGTCACTGTATATCACTCGAATTGCTTATAATGTTTAGTGATACAATTTAATTTTGAGCTAGTTATAGGTTACCCATTTCTGACCTTTATGTTATTACATGAGTTAATTTATTGGGACCGGGTTATGTACCGTTACATAAAGCCCCCCCACTAGAACAAATTTATTTTGGTTTTATTCGTTTATTAAAATAAATTGTTGATTGTTTCAATTCTCCTAATAGTCTTGGTTTTATCTTCATAATAGTGTTTCATTTACGACTGGTTATACACTCTGGTAATTCAGACTGGTGGTAATTGCTGTTTTCTTACTCTACTCTCTCTCTCTTGGAGGCAAATTCATCAATTATTTATTTCTGGGTAGTGGTACTTCCACATTTTATTTGATAAGGACTGGTCACACTAATCATATTAAACCTGTTTTAACACTCATTTCTATTTACTTCTATAACTGATCTTTATCAATTAAGCTTCGGTCTGCTATCTTCCTTCTATTTTCTTCATCTATACTTCTGGAATCCAATATCACTCTTTTCAGCTATTTTATAATTATTATCCCTTAAATATTCAATTTCCCTAACATTTTTCCCTATCTTGTGCGGTGGTACCAGTCGGGTGGCCACTTTTGGGTCCATTACTCCGCTGTCCATCCTTACACCTTCTGAGACCAGGAGAACATCATCCCTGCTCATAAAAATTATTGCCGGAACATTTCTACGGTCAATACATTAAAATAAAAAAATTATAAGTAGTAGTCGATTAGCGACTAGTACTAAACACTTTTGGGATTCTTCATACTGTAGCTGTTTGCATTTATTTATATATTTCTTCTTCTCCTTGATTCCTTCTTTTTTTCCATTAACTAATAGCATATAACATTATTGATAGGCCTTATGTTAAAATTCTTTTGACTTTACTTCTTGTGACATATTTCTCCGTATCATTTCTTCTTATATAATCTTCAATTCCGAGAAATTCTAATTATTGTATTAATTATCATCCTCCTTCAGTTTCATTGGAGTCATTAAATTATTCTTTATTCTTCTTATCTGAGCACATTACCATCAATTGTTATTGTTCATTTAATTTTTCTTCTGTTTGTTACCATTAGAAATATTACTTTTTCCTATTATTTCATTTTAAATCAATTCTTTATAACTCTTATTTACTAATCTGTTATTATTTTTTATTAAATTATATGGTTTCAAAATAACTTGAGTAAGATGTCCTTACATGCTTTTAGAATTTTGGGGTTTTAGTCTTTCAATACTTTTTCTCAATATTTCATTTAACATTAGTTTAACCGTTTTCGGTATCACTCACAACACGGATTGATCCACTCTTATATTTTTCCCGTGGATTCTGTTGATTAAACTTGTCAATAAAATTCGCTATTGGATTGCCCCATTGCGGATCACTACCATACATTTCAATATTATCGTATGTATATAGCCTCTCATCTTTATTACTGGGACCAGGATTAGACCCTTGATTTTTCCCACGGTCAACTCGTTTGTCCACTTTTCTTTGTTGCTGTTCATCGGGTCTCCTCGAATCCCTCTCATCAGCCATTAGATAATTTATTTGGGCTTGATTAGTTCCCTGATTGTCATTTGGTGGATCTCCCGAGGGTATGTCCCTATTTCTATCTCCACTTCTGGACCTCCTATATTCGTCATGATCATTCCATTGTTGTCTGTTGTAGTTGTTCTCTCATCTCTTCGATCATAATTTTGTCTCTGGTTAAAATACGGACGTTTTCCTTGGTAACTATTACTGTAATAATTGTTATTAGCATGTACATAATTGACTCTAGGTCGATTCTCTCTTGGTGGTTCATTCTTTCGCTCCTCAGTAGCGATTTTCTAGTAGCGTTTCCATGCCTCCAATAGTTTTTATTTGTCCACTTAATCGGGCACTGATGATCTTCTCTTCGAAATGATACGCCATTTTGGTCACTAGACACTCTTCAGGTATCTTAGGGTCTAAATACTTTGCTATACACACCTTCCCCAAAAAGTAAGCAGTAGGTGTTTGTCCCATTGTACGGTCATACCTACCATGACAAATATCGTCCCTAATAATGTTTTGTACTGACTCTGACCAGTACTTAAGTTTGAACATTGTTTTGAAACCCCCATAATCACACACCTCGTTCCTGATTGCTGTCCACCAATTATCATTGATGTTTTTGAAAGATTCGTCTAATATACCTTTGATCATATTCCATCGATTCTCCTTTGATCTGTTCAAAATTTCGTCTACTCTCCCTAAAAATTCAAGTGGGTTTCTGCGATAATCCCGAAAGTTTACACTTTCCTTACTATCTTGATAAACATGATGACTGCTGCATGCAGATCTAGAACTTATTCTATCTACATCACATTGAAAATTGGTTTGTATTTGTTGCAAATTATCTAATTTCTCTGCTTGGCTATCACACTGATTTTTTACATTCTCTACTGTTTTATGAAACTCTGAAAACTTACAGTTTAGACTGCTTTTGATACTATCTAACTGGTCATTGTTTTCTTGTCGTATGGCCATTACACGAACTTGATTATTTTGTTCTTCCTTTTCCATTCGGGCGTCAATTCCTGTTTTAATTAGTTCCATCTTTTCTTCTGTTTTATCCAACCTTTGATTGGTTTCTATTACTTTCTTCTCTGCCTCTTCCTTATATTCATCTACTCTTTGGCTAAGGGTATTACTGACATGTTCAATTTTACTCTCTAGATTTTCTCTTAATTCCTTGTTGAAGTTCTCCATCTTACCCTCAATTTGTTTTAAATTCTCATTATTCTCTTCAAATTTTGCATTCATCTCTTCTCTCTGTCCTTCAACAGTTTCTTTCAGTTCATTGTATTGTTCATTCATGGTTTGTTTGATATTTCCATGAATGGTCTGTATTTTTTCATTTAGTTGTTTGACTAAACTTTCCTGAATGCTATCGATTTTCTCATTGGTCTGTCTATTTTGTTCCTCCTGTTTCTTAAAATTTTCCTTATTTTCCTCCTTGGTTTGCTTCAAGTTTTCATCTATTTTATTAAATTTTTCGCTCAAGGTTTCATTTTGTTTCCTTGAGTTTTCATCTATTGTTTGTTTATTGCTTTCCTTAATGCTATCAATTTTCTCCATCATCATCCTCATAATTTCTTGCCAATCTGGTTCTCTTCTGGCTTCCGCTTTTTCTGGTTGGTCCCCTTGGGCATCCTCTTCAACTATTTCCTTTTCCGTGTTTACGACTACTTCGGTTTCTTCTTTATCACCCATTGGTTGTTCCATTTCATCGTCCGTAACTATTTCTATCTCTTGTTCCTGTCCACCTTCTTCCTTCTCCTTTTCTTCTGCCCTCTTCTTCGATCTGCCTCTGGTATTATGCATTTCTTGTTTTCTGATAACTGCCGACGATAATTAGGTTTTTTTGTATATTAATTTATTAAATATATCAAATTTCTTTCCTAATTACAGCCCTTTTACGTTGAGCGCCATTTCTGTAACGTCACGGTTTTTTTAGAGGTATTAGCGAAACGTCTTTGTATGTGGCCTATTGAGTGCTCGTCTTATTTAATTAAGCCCCAATGTTGGGTTCGCCAATTCTGTAACGTACCCGCCTACGAGGTGTTAGCTAAACGTCCCTCTTATTCTAGCGTGTAGCCACTTATGAATTATAATGACCGAAGTTTAAAAATAAATTGGTTGGTAATGTTACTCAATATAAGCAGAAATCGAGAGTGTGTGATTTGGGTCAAGTAGGGAAGTTGTTCAGCCTTATGTTGAAGAGAGAGTAAGTACCGATTGTTTACCCTCGGTTTAGACGATTTCTGAAATTTTTCAAATTGTTCGCCGTGATTTAAATCAGCTGATTGTGAGACGAGTCTCCACGCATAGTTCAACCAGACTACACTATGGCAAAATATGACCCGATGGATCGATCTCTTCTATTTTGTGCTGAAATCTATTACAACTACCCGCTACAAAAAAATATAACACATTTTATTATTCAATATCATTTTTTCAATAATATTTATTATTTATATTATTGGTTTTTTTTCTGCCGCCAAAATACAAATATCACAATCGATCTTTCCTTAATTAAAACATAATATCGACTTCATCGAGTAAACATGGAATTGTCAAAAGAAAAAAACATATATGGTTTTGTTTACCAAATTTTATACTATTTTTAAAACATCAATCAATATATAATTCTTTTTATTTCCCCAGGGTTAAGGGTAAGTTCTTTTTGTTATGAGATGGTCAGAAATGGATAATTATACTACGCTTTACAAATACCGAAAAATATTAAAAAAATTTTGTTTATTTTCGTTTAGTACGTAGTTCCAGAAATGTCCGTAAGAGAGCAGAGTGTGTTTGTTTTCGTTAGAACATGTGATTAATTTTGACTAGTTTTTTGTTCTATACAACCATTCGGAATGAGTTTTCTTCGTTAAATATTAAACGAAATGTTTATATTACCTCTCTTCTTACAGTTCTTACTTGAATGAAGCCTTTTCTCTGGTGATGTCCGTCTTGGGTTGTAATTTCATTACCGTCTGGCCAATATTATATCGTCAACTTGAAACATAGCGAAACTAGGCCGGATCATCAAAATGGTTTTCTTTCACTTTTTATTATGGAGTATAACCATTTAAGTTTGATAAATAAGGTAGGATTATATAATGTTCATACTGTTGTTTAATTTTGTACCAATTTTGCACTTCTATAAGGTTTCTAAAAGGATATTTTAATAAAATTGTGGTCTCATCATTTTTGTCAACTCGCCAGGTTTAATTTATAAATTCGATTAACAATACTTGTTATTTTCGTCACTCTTAGTAACCCATAATTTTTTTATATCTTTTTATTGGTTCTGCTATTTACTTTTTAGTATACAGGCAGTTTGTAATTATTATAAATTTATATTTTATTTACAGAAAAATAATTCTTTTTAATTTCGGTTTCTTTCCCAATTTGGTTTACATAATAGGTTTCTGTTCATTTTCTTATAACCTTGGATATAAGTATTTAATAGTTTTATTATCTTTAAATGAATTTATATATTATTTATTAGTCTCTCATAGTATTCCTACACTGCACTACTTCCTTCTGCCATTTCCCTCATATAGTATTATTTTAATTTTTTATTATCATTTGATATTTAAATCTTTTATGTTTTTTAAAACGAACCCTGGGTTATCTTATACTATAACACAAATATTTGCAAAAATATAAAATTAACTTAGGTATTAAACTTGGTTGTCTACACAATATAAATATTACAATAAATTAACAAAATACAGAATCAGTTAGTAGCATTATAGTCTACTATCATAGTTTTTAATTCCCATACCTACAGCACAATTCTGCAAGAAGTTCCCTTCACTTTCACTTTTTACCTCAATGGGTACACTATAACTCACTTGTCACTGTATATCACTCGAATTGCTTATAATGTTTAGTGATACAATTTAATTTTGAGCTAGTTATAGGTTACCCATTTCTGACCTTTATGTTATTACATGAGTTAATTTATTGGGACCGGGTTATGTACCGTTACAATATTAACTCAAAGAATGTTTGAAATTGTTTGAGAGGAAACTTCTGAGATGGATCCTAGGACCCATGTACAGAAATGGGGAGTAGAGGATACGATATTGTTATGCCATTACAGAACATTCTTCTTGTTTCTCAGCTATTCCAGCAGAGCCCGGCTGTAATGTGTGTGTGCGTACATATTGCTGCTACTTTGAGATGAAGGACAATTACATGACACTGTCACGCGTCCGCAGCCAAGGCTGTTCCAGACTTCTGTGTTCAAAGCGACAAGCAATTACGCTCTAGTGTTTTTAGTAGTGTTGATGCGTATTATGGATTATTCTGGAACACTTGTGCTATCTATTTAAATAACGACAGCTGCCACTTAGTTTCAGTTTTAGTGGTGATTCAATCCAGTGAGGTTTGAAGTATTGTGGCGAAGTGTTATGTGTTTTATAATTGTGCGCATGGGCGTAACTTGGGGCCTAACTTGGGCGGGGGGCAGGGTAAAGCTTCGTAAATTCAAGTGTAGTGAGACCATCTATATAATAAAATTAATAAAATGTATTACATACAAAATTAGAAAGTTTTAGTAATAATTCTTAGTTAGTAAATGAAGGACAATTTAATTTGTTAATTTTCAACAAACCTTTCTTTATATGTTGTACTTCCACATATGTTTACCTAGAACAAATATACTTTAGGCCTATAAACATAAACAGTTTCAGTTTTTGTTCAACTGAGGTAAAGTTACTTACCACATTATGTAGTATGATGGTTGAGTGGCTGGTTTTGTTGTTGATGAAGTAGGAGTCTCCTTCCTCTAAGAGTTGCTTCGGAGTCAAATTCATCTATTATTTTTGAAATGTCAATTTTATGTGTTCTTTCAATGCACAGAACAGAAAGGTGATGAAGTCTTTCTTGTCCAGTAGTGTTGCATATGTAAGTCTTCAGCCTCCGAAGACAAGAAAAAGAGCGTTTACTGCTTGCTAAACTTACAGGCACTGTAAATAAGGTCTTAAACATGTTGTTCAAGTTGGGAAAACATTCACTCAAATTTTGTTCAACAAAACTCTTTAGTCTTTGATCAAATTAATCACCAATGTTTTTATTTGCACACATACGTGAAAACACATTCGATTCTGAATACAGTTCCTCCTCTGGCACTTTATAAGTAGCACACACTAATTTCACATCGTCTTCCTCAACCTCATTTTTACTCAGAACTAAGCAGAGTGCATGACTAGTTCTGTCACCACCACCAAGCTTTTCAGGCACTTTCTTTTTCTTGGAACCACTGCCATATCACATCCTTCTTTTTCAGCCATTTTTTCTGTTTCTTTCCACAGCTCATTAAATTTGTTATCATTTCGAAGATCTCGAAATGCAGGTACTGTTGACTTAGTAAGTAAGCTAACTGTGGAATAATTGGCAAATTTCTTCTGAAAATGTTGTGATAGCATGTTGGTGTAATCCAAGAGAATACTCATCAGTTTCAAAAAAATAAAAATGAAAAGTCATTCACACACTTCAAAATGGAGAAAGAATCACTTCCACTAACTTTGTCATTGTCCGATATTGCTTCTAGAGTTTCAGTTATGGACTGCTATTACGCAGGACTGAACTAGTGGCTTCCAAACGGCAGTTCATCTTGTATTGGACAGTAAATTAATTGTTGTAGGCCTACTTGCAATGTTTTCTTGATTCTTTTGAATATTTTCAAAAACAGAATGCCTTTTTGAAGAAGCTTCAATAAACGTATGAAGTTTATCCAACACCCCAAACATGTTTCTAACAGCTGTTACTGTACTGCTAATGTCAACAAGGCACAGATTCAATACATGTGCATAACTGTGAACATACATAGGTAGAGGTTGTCAACGATAGAGAAACGTATGCGCAGTGAAACATGAGATTGGAGTACTGGGGGGAGTGGGTATACCTACCAATATTGTCGTGTACCCCCACCTTTCTCCCTACCGGCGCAAATTGAGCTTCTCTAACGTTGACAATCTCTAGATTGTTCTCATCCCTCACTCTCTTTGCAACTCCTGAATACTGTCCATCCATAGAAGCTGCTCTATAGTAACACTGAGCTCTCAAATCTTCAACTTTCAAACCAAAAGATGTCAACACAGTTTTCAACAAATGATAAAGTGATTCACCATCAACGTTCTCAGTTCTCTAAAATCCCAGAAAACTTTCATTAACATTTAAACTCTTGTCACAGTATCATAGTACAATAGAAACTTGTTCATGTCTTTTTAAACCTTGTGTTTCATCCATAATAACACTATAAATTCCAGTAGTTTTCACACTGTTTATGATCTGTTTTAACACTTTTTTTGACATTAACTCCAGGAAGTGATTTTGATATGTGGGACTGAGGAATCTAAATGACTTTTCCTTCTGAAGATAATAATGGCTAACTACATCATTATCTTGTGATCTTAGTAAAAGAAGCTCCAACAAGTTTCCTTTGTTTTCAGATGCTTTGTCCTCCCTGTGACCTCGAAGAGCAATACACTGACAAGCACAAAACATAATACTTGTGATACCTGCCTCAAAACACTGATGATTTTCATACACCACTTGACTTCTATGACTATCTAATTTTATTAATATATATAAACTTTCACGTATGAACTTACTATTAGTTGTCACTTCCCCAACATTTCAAGGTGATGTGCCTCTTCCTCAGTGGGAGTAAATACTGAATGTCGATTACAGAATAACCGTTATGGACTATAGGCGTGTGTGGTGGGGGTTGATGGTGGGAAGGGATTGGCGCTGAGGTTCAAATTGTGTGTTTGGATCAGTGTATCGAATAGTGTATGTGATTTATAATGTAATTGTTCATTTAATATGTTGTTTGGTTGTAGTGTGTGATATCTGTATATTTCAAATTGTTCAGCTGTGTTTAGTTTTCTACTTTTAGGTAAGTAGTGTAATATTTCCATGTTGTGTTCTATGTTTGTGTAACTGTGGTTTTCGTTATGTAAATGTGTGGCAAATGTGGAATGTATGTAGTTTGTGGTGAGGGCTTTTAAATGTTCTGAAAATCTGGAGGAAAAAGATCTTCCCGTCTGGCCGATGTAGAATTGGTGACAATCATTACAATTTAATTTATAAACCCCTGTTTTGCTGTATGTGTCTGTGTATTTGTTAGTATTATTTATGTGTTTCCTAATGGTGTTGTTGGTTCTGTAGGCTACTTTATAATTGTGTTTCCTAAATGTGTTTTGCAATTTTGTGTGTATTGGAATTGTAGTATGTAAGTGTTATGTATTTGCTGGGTTGTGTGCTGTTGGTCTGATGTGTTTTACTTTTTGTGTTTAGGATGCGTTTGTATAGTTTATTTATTAATTCGGGGTTGTATCCATTTTTGACTGCTATATATTTCATTGTGTTTAATTCTTTTTGGTAGTCATGTGTGTTTAGGGGTGTTGAAGTGAGCCTATGGAGCATGTAGTTGAAAGCTGCATGTTTGTGTTGAGTTGGGTGGTTGGATGAGTTCCAATATTACATTTGAGTGTACCATTTCTCCTGCTTGTATTCTATATTACTTGTTTGTGCCTTATCACTTGATTTCATTTTATTTCCCTTTATCGTTGGTTTGTTTCTTTTTCCTTTTTCCACCTTCTTCACTTTCAGTGTATTTCATTTATATCTTGGTTTTCCACCTTCTCCTTTGGGTTTATTTTATTATGTTGCATTGAGTCATTCAATTCCTTCAATTTGTTTCATTTTTGTTTGGTTTCGGTTTTTTCCCTTCTTCATTTGGTTTGGTCAATCGCTTTCTTATTTGGGTTTGTTTCTATTTTGGTTTTGTTGTTCCCTTCTTCTTTTTGTTTGGTCAATCACTTGGGTTAGGTCATGTCGTTGTTTGTCGTGTCATCGTCATTTTATTTTCATTATATTAAACATTTTATTTTATACAAATTACTTTTTTATATTCAGATTCATCTTTTTTATCCCTGGTATTGGGGTGGCTTATTTGTGTTGTAACAATATGTATTTCTAATATAAAGCAATCCAGTACCTCACTCACTCTCTCTCTCATACTCGTCACCCCCCTCATACTCGTAAGAGATCCCTTTAAATTTTATACATTTTAGTGGGTCGTGTTTGTTTATTGATTTAGGGTTATATTAATTTATTGTTGAAAGTTTAACTGGTACTCATCCTGCATGTGTGCTCTGTTGTTGCATCCCTGTTTTTCACTTAAAAGTTCGAAAAATCACTTTAACTGTTTTGTAATTTAGAAACTGTACTTCTGATGTTGCTGTTGCACTCTCACTACCTTTTTTACTATTGATTAACATGTTTATACAAATTTACTGGATCTTGGCTCGCAAGCACTATTACATTGTTTTGAGTACGGTGTTTTGTGAACCGCGCGCTAATGCATCTGCGCGGTTCCGAGTTTAGATGCCGACTGAAGCGTCTCAAAATGGCTAGCATCTCTCTGAGCTCGGCAACTTGCCTTCTGATTGAACGGTGAGCATCTCGCTAATTCTCGTAGTCTCATAGACGGCGGTAAGGAAATTTGGTACGTGCTTTTCATGCTGCTAAAAGCAGCACACACACGCTCGTACACATTCCAATGCTCCAGATTACGTCGCAACTTCCCTGGATTGTTGATAGACTGACCACTGGGTGTTCACAAAAGTCAAGCTTTTGTGAACAATACGGGGCTCAGTGTGGGTGACTCCACATTATTACAATTAGTATGGAATTAAAATAAATCCCCTTAGTTTGTCCTGTTACAAACAAAAAGAATGGAAGATGATGTTGTTGCAGATGTGAGAGATATACTGGGAGTGCGAGAATGGAAATTCTTCTTTACCAGTTGATAGTTGAAGAGAACTTTGTTCAGATTTTCAGTGCTAGACATTGCTATTTCAGTGCATCTTATTTCTTTTAAGGGGTGCAGTTTACTTGCACAAGTATGTCATTTGTCTGCTTCTTCTTTTTCCTTCAAGCATTATGCCTGTTGGCTGTTGCAGTCCCCAACCATGGTACTACTCACTTCCTAGCACTGTAGAAGAGAAATCAGCCATTAACCACATGGGATGGTAAACCACACAGTAACCGGGAGCACATGTGTGTGTGTACGCCTGCATGCATGCAGGTAGGTGTGTGTGTGTGTGTGTGTGTGTGCATGGGCACGCAAGCCTTTGTAACCTATCTAGTAGCCCAGACATGCCTGAAAATACTGTTGCTTTATTTGTTCCCAGTGATAGGGGTGAGTATGTCATTTGCAAAGAATACAATTTCAACAGGTAGAACATGTTAAAGCGCTAGGTTTTACAGAGGTAGTGGTTGTATATCTGGGTTTTGAAGTGAATATTGTAACGATAATATTCTTATGTATTCTGTAAATGTGTAAGTATTGTGCATCTCACATGAGTGGTCGTTACTTTTATGTTGCGCTGATGATGTCCGTCGTGATCTCACGAATTACCAGTACACGCGAGTGGAAACCTTACCTGTTCTTCAGTATGTGTGCATAAATCCTGGGTGGCGCCAAATTGTTTATACTGAAAACAATTAAAAACAAAATAGGTCGATTGAGCGTCCGTGGCTATGACGGTCTGGTGAATTCAATTATTCCCGCCTGTACGGGTTTATAAAACTCGCTGATAGTTCGCCGAGTTTCCGATGTGAGCGCTTACCGTCATCTTTGCTCTTTGCTAAATAATACACAAATTATATAATGCACTTCCCTATGAAATAAAAAAACAGTGGTTATAACTCTGTACTAGTTTATTTAATTGCAATTTGGATTTATTCACTAATATATAAAATTATATTTTTGTTATTAAACAAATTTGCACCGGCAATTATTATAAGACAAAAATCTCAAGGTTGACGAAATGGCTTTGAACGAATTATTCAGTCAATCATGGCGACTGCAACCGTTTGTTTACAATTAGTTTCGTTCAGATTCTGGATTCTTGTGATTACAAAAAAGATATTAATAATGATTATAATAAAGTACACTACCTTACATTAATTGTACTTGGATAATATAATGTGTAATTATAATTAGTTCCTGAAGTGTGGTAAAGTGTGTTTCAAAAGTTTGTAATTTTCATACAGGTTATTTTTCTAGTTAACATAAGCTTAGTGTTTTATTTTTTATTAATCTTTGAAAGAAATAATATCATCATTTTATAGTGAGAGTTCAGATTGCTGTGAGAAAAATTAAAAGAGAATTTAATTCAGAAATTCTGGTAAATTAGCAATACTTATCAAATCAGTCGACTTGATGTGTACTGTCATTCAGTTGAAATGGGTTGGGGTCTTCAGTAGTCATCAATCTTCAATAATCTTGTGACTTAAGTACGTCTGGCATCTTTTTCCTTTTAGTTGTTGAAATTTATTAATTTAGAATTTGTTAAATTGGTCCTGGGCATCAGTTGAATGTTCTATTCCTTCATCAGTTTCTTACTTCTTCATCTTTTCGAATTTAGATTACTTTTTAAACGTTTTATATTAAAATTTTGGTCATTCACGGCCTGGCGTCTATTCCTGTTGAGCGTCAAAATTGGAATAATGGTTCTAACGGAAAATCCATAAATAATGTTCCAGTTGTCATGGTAACTGAAAGATTCTGATTGGCTGAACTTGACTTAAGACCATTGTTATCATATTTGAATTTTTATTCAAAATTACTGTATATCTTCTGATTGCTATTATTCTTCCGTCTTCCTCTCTATGTATTAAATATTATCTCTACTCTTCGTATTTTCTTTCAAAGATCATTTTGACATCCCACAATGTTGGGTTTCCTTATATATTATTGTTTGAACATTTATGTTGATGTTATCTAATTACATTTCTTTCTTATTTTATGTCCTTAATTTAACATTTATCTTTTAATATGATTCACTAATTATCCTTGACTAGTTATTTGCCTTGGATTTGCTAATTTCCTTGTTAGTTTTTAACAATAATTTGTAGTTATTGGTTTTTTACAGTTAGGCATTTCATAGGCCTAAGTAGTAATTGGACTTATTTACTTATTTTATACTAATTACTTAATAATTTACTCTCATACATGTTTTGTGTTGGTATTATAAATGATTTGTTGACTTGTTTTGGATCTGTTTTATAATAATTGAATGTTTTCATGAGTTTCTACATTATGGTTTGTTTATTATTTTCTAACTGCCCTTCCAGTATTATCAGACTTATATTACTTTATCTTTTTTCTTATTTATTTTGCCAGTGTTTATTATTTGGCAATTATTTACTATTCTCTATAAAATATAATATAACATATAGGTTTATGGTCTGTGTAATCCCTTCAGCCATATTCCTATTCATAGATTTAATCGAACAGTTCTTTAACAGCTATTATGCAACATTTGTTTACAATTTGTTTCATTCTTATTTATTTGTTGGGTGATAAACATCATCACACTATTCAGATTTTCTTAACTGACTATCCATTAGAACATAGGGTGTTTATTGATTTTGCTTTTTTTTTTTTAACTATATTTTTTCTTATATAATCTTTACTCTCTAGCTATGGTAACACTAACTTTTGACATTCTATAGGATTCCTTTCCTTGAATACTATGGTATCCCTCATTTACAATTAATCTTAATACTATCGTTAACAAAATTCTTATTGAATAATAATGTTCACTTTTAAACCTTTAGTGTTCATCACAGATTATTGAGTGTTTATACCTATCAATAGGGTTTCTTATTATTTTGGGGTTTTACATTTTCACTTTGCACTTCTTAATTTTATTTTAAGTGTTATTAGTGGGTAATTCCTAACATTACATTTTCTTTGTCACTTACTTATGTTCACTATCTCACTATCTCTCTCTTTACAAAGGTTAGTTATACAGTTCTTTATAGAGTCCTTTATTACATTTAAACTCTATGTCTTTGGTTAGTGTACTTTTAGTTTTTCATTATTTTATGGGGTTTTATCAATTATCATTTACAATTATACTAATAACTATCTTTTACATTTGTTATTTATTGGTTTCTTTTTCATTATTATATTTGAGTGCAACATTTCTCCTTTTTTGTTCTATATCATTCGTTTGTGTTTTATCCTTTGATTTCATTTTATTTCCTTTATACCTGGTTTGTTTCACTTTCATTTTCCTTCTTCTTTGATTTCATTTTATTTTGGTTTTCCCCTTCTCATTTGGTTTTATTTTATTTGGTCAATCACTTGGGTTGGGTCATGTAGTCGTTTGTCGCGTCATCGTCATTTTATTTTCTTTAGTTTAAATCTTTTTATATAGTTAATTCATTGTTTTTTCCCTGGTATTGGGGTGGCTTGTTTGTGTTGTAACATAATGCCTCCCTTCAAAATTGGTCATTTTGATAAAACACTACCATAGTTTTTTATGAAATTATCAGTTATACATATTTCCTTTTTTTCTTGTTTATTTCTTCTCTCTTGTTTCTCTTCTTACTTGTACCACTCCATTTTATTTAGATCTGTTTTTATTTATTTCCATTAGTGCGTTCTCCCTGTTATATAATTTTTTCCCTAACTTTTAGTAGCTGGTTTCTTCCATTACTACCATTTTTTTCTGAGACCAGAGGAACATCATCTGTGCTCAGTTAATTGATTGCTGGAGCTATTCTCAGTCAATCTTAAATACCTTTTTTGTCATCTTGTGACTTACATTAATAATAATATTTTGGGGATTGTCCATTTCATGGTATTTTAGATCATTTTAACCTTTTACTCATTCTTCCTTCCGCTGTACCTTTGCTATATTCTGTTATCTACTCACACAGTTGATTGTTTTTTATATATTTAGATGTTAATTTCATTATTTCTAACTTTTCATTAGTTTGTTTTTCTTTTCTTCTTGTGAACATTTTAATTATTTTAGATATCTTTTTTCTTTTTCTTGGTTGATTACCATTATTTTGCTTTAGCCATTTGCTGTATATTTGCTTTATACATTTTTTTTTCTTATACTAGTTCATTTTTTTTTTCTGAATACTCTATATTCTTTATAATTTTAGATATTTGTCTTAGCAGTTCATGCTTGGTTTTATTTTTGTTTATTTTGTTTTGTTCAAATATTATTCTAAATAATTTTTGTAAGTTTGTTGTTCTTACTTTATAGTAATTTTTGTAACTCCTTCCTTTATTTTATACATTTTTTTTTCTTTTTTTCATTTTACCTTATATGTTATTTAAATATTAGTGTAAGGTGATCTTACTTTGTAGGAATTTTTGTAACTTATTCCTTCATTTTATATTTTATATTATACCTCATATGTTATCTAAATATTATTGTAAGTTGATCTTACATCTTTGAATTTGGTAAATCTTTATTTTTTCATGATTGTTATGCGTTCCATCGGTCGGCCGTTTCTTCTTCCTTATCTATTTCTTGTCTTCCTCCCTGAGGTGTGTTGGATTGGTTTCCATTGTTTCTTGAGGGAATCCAGAGTTCTGGTAGGTTACGTTTATTGTACGCTATTCTGAAATTCTCTGCAGGATTGTCGCTGAAAGGTATCCAGTCATAATTTTCCTCTTCTTGTTGGTTACTTCCGGACGGTGCGTCCCTTCTCTGGTTATCGCTTCCGGATCTGACTCCTTCAATATTATGAATTCGTTGTACATTTTCAGTATTCTCTTCCCTTGGGTGTTGGTTATCGCTCTGGGCGTTATTATTGTTTCGTTCTTTTGATGGTGGTCTTGGGTAGCGCCTCCCCTGATTGTTTCGAGTGCTCCCTCGTATAAAGTGTACTTTGGGTTGATTGTTACGATTACGGTTATCTCCGTTTCCCCTATTGTTATTATTCTGGTTATTCGGGTTATTATTGTTCCTGTAATAATTATTATTATTGGGGTGGCCGTTTGGACGCTGGTTTGGTCCATTGCCCCGGTAATTATTATTATTTTGATAGTTTCTGTTAAACGGTGGATTGCCCTGATTATAATTTGGGCAGTTACCCCTATATTGATAGTTATTATCGTTCCGGTTCGGGTAATTTTGGTTGTTGTTTTGGGGTCTATTATTGGACGGATGATAATTTGGTGGGATCTGGTTTTCCTCCCAACGGTTATATCTCAAGTTGCCCATTCGTTTGCGTCGATATTGGCCATCATTTTCATGGTCCTCCAATAAGTTTGCCATTCCTTGAATGGTTTTTATTTGGCCCTGTCTTCTGGCCTTTTGTACCGCATCCTCGTAATGGTACCCCAGCTGTATCACTAAAGATTCCTCCGGTATCCTCGGTTCTAAATTCCTTGCTAGGCACACCTTCCCTAGAAAGTACGACGTTAGGGTGTGTCCTGCTTGGGGTTCATATCTCCCATTGCTGATATCGTTTCTGACTACATTTTGGGTGGACTCAGACCAGTATTTATCTCGGAATTGTGTCTTAAATTCTTGTGTACTGTTTATCTCTGGTCGGGTGGCCGTCCACCAGTTGTCGTGGGTGTCCTTGAACATCTCATCAGTGAGGCTTCTTATTGTGGTCCATCTTGTTTCCCTATTCTTTTCAATTAATTCCTCCACTCTTTTGAGGAATTCCATGGGGTTACGCCGGTAACTGCGAAAGTTTATTACCTCCCTGTTCTCGCTGGTGATAATGTGGGTGTTGTGACAGGGTTTCTCCCTCAGTGCGTCCAGCTCTTCCTGCATTTGCCTTTCCCTTTAGCTTATTCCCTGGATCTTCTCCTTGTTCTCTTGGGTCTGTCCGTCTACTTTGTTGAGGTTGGTGTATACCCTTTCTACACGTTCACTTACATCAGTTTGTATTTCCTGGTGTTTTTCTTCGAGTTTTTTTAGCACCTCCTGTTTATTTTTTTTTTTGTATTCTATGGTGGTTATTTTATGAAGTTCTTCAACTCTAATTCTTCCTTCCTCCTCAACGTTGCTTATTTTGTTGTTTAACTCCTCCCGGACTTGTACTACCATTTCATTTGTCTCGGTGATTGTTTGTTTTATCTCTTCCCGGCATTCTACCAACTGTTGTCTCAATTCATCTTTGGTCTTCTCGCTATCTTCCTTCAACTGTCGTTGGAGTGTTTCGCTGTTATTTTCGATCTTGTGATTAAGTATGTCCAGATCCTTCTTGATCTGGCTTTTTAACTCCTCACTCTTCTCTTCTAAGATCTCTTGGTTTCTCTTCAAGGCTTCCTGGTTACTTTCCATCTTATTATTCAGACGTTCTATGTCCTCCTTGAGTTGTTTCTTCAATTCTCCACTGTTGCTGTCCAATTTTTCGTTTATTTTCTCCTCCTGTTTCTTAAAATTGTCATTAGTTTCTTCCTTGATTTGGTGTATTTTTTCATTTGTTTTCTTGGAGTTTTCGGCTATGAAATTCACCAGGTCTTGCATGCTCGGACCTCCTTTTGCTGTTTCATGATCTCCCGCCTGTTGTTCCCTCTCACCATTTTGACTTGGTTTCTCTGGTTGGTTGCCGACTATTGCTTCGACTTCCGGTTTTGTTCGGGTTGGGTTTTCTGGTTGGTCCTCTTGGGCATCCTATTCGATCATTTCTTCAATCATTTCCATTTCTTCTTCGTCGGTACCCTCAGTTCCCTTCTTAGCTTTTCCCCTTGTAACCATGGAATGTTTCATATTTTTTCGTAATCGCCGCTAGTCTTCAATTCTAGCCTCACTAGTTGGTCGCCAATCTGTAACGATAATATTCTTATGCATTCTGTAAATGTGTAAGTATTGTGCGTTCGCCTCACATGAGTGGTCGTTACTTATATGTTGCGCTGACGATGTCCGTCGTGATCTCATGAATTACGAGTACACGCGAGTGGAAACCTTACCTGTTCTTCAGTATGTGTGCATAAATCCCGGGTGGCGCCAAATTGTTTATACTGAAAACAATTAAAATAGAAAGAGGTCGATTGAGTGTTCGTGGCTATGACGGTCTGGTGAATTCAATTATTCCCGCCTGTACGGGTTTATAAATCTCGCTGATAGTTCTCCGAGTTTCCGACGTGAGCGCTTACCATCATCTTTGCTCTTTGCTAAATAATACACAAATTATGTAATGCACTTCCCTATGAAATAAAAAAACAGTGGTTACAACTCTGTACTAATTTATTTAATTGCAATTTGGATTTATTCAGTAATATATAAAATTATATTTTTGTTATTAAACAAATTTGCACCGGCAATTATTATAAGACAAAAATCTCAAGGTTGACGAAATGGCTTTGAACGAATTATTCAGTCAATCATGGCGACTGCAACCGTTTGTTTACAATTAGTTTTGTTCAGATTCTGGATTCTTGTGATTACGAAAAAGATATTAATAATGATTACAATAAAGTACACTACTTTACATTAATTGTACTTGGATAATATAATGTATAATTATAATTAGTTCCTGAAGTGTGGTAAAGTGTGTTTCAAAAGTTTGTAATTTTCATACAGGTTATTTTTCTAGTTAACATAGCTTAGTGTTTTATTTTTTATTAATCTTTGAAAGAAATAATATCATCAGTTTATAGTGAGAGTTCAGATTGCTGTGAGAAAAATGTAAAGAAAATTTAATTCAGAAATTCGGATAAATTAGCAATACTTATCAAATCAGTCGACTTGATGTGTACTGTCATTCAGTTGAAATGGGTTGGGGTCTTCAGTAGTCATCAATCTTCAATAATCTTGTGACTTAAATACGTCTGGCATCTTTTTCCTTTTAGTTGTTGAAATTTATTAATTTAGAATTTGTTGAATTGGTCCTGGGCATCAGTTGAATGTTCTATTCCTTCATCAGTTTCTTACTTCTTCATCTTTTAAATAATTAATGCTTGATGCCTTTACTTGGTGAAAATCCATTATAAATTATATTAAAAAAATAAAACAATAAAATAGTTTTAGTGATTTTCACTTGTCATTTATTAAAATTATAAATCCATGCAGCTGTTTCGACAGCACAGTGCCTTCATCAGATGGTGTAAGCTGACTAATTTTCGTACAATATGATACAGAATATAAAATATAAGGCAAGTGCTGTTGTTTAGAGAGCGATAGTAATCTCGTGTCAATAAGATTTAAAACACTTTACACAAACATGTAACATAACGTAAACCAAGTCTATTTATACAAATTAAGCAAAAGCGAGCTATTTAGATCTAACTGATCATTTAATAATACATTTAAATATTTGTGTTTATTAATTTCAAGGGTTTCTAATAAATCAAGCTTTGGACCCTTATCAGATAAATGTAAAATTTTAAAATTGTCATTATAACTATGGTCTTTTTCTAACAAGCGATTTGCATAATTTGATTTGCCATCATTATATCTAAAACTATAATTGTGACCATACATTATTTTTTCGAAAGATCGACCTGTTTGTCCAACTTTATTACAAGACCCACAGGATAATTTGTATACGCCAGACTTTTGCAGTTTATCTGTTTTACTCTTATTATTTTTAATATATTTTCCCAATGAAGTCTTAAAAACTTTATTTACATTCTCTTGTGTGAAATATTTACCAATATTATCAGAAGCAGAACCTATGTAAGTGAGAGTGTGATATCTTTTAATCTGTGTTGAGGGAGGGTAAACTAGTTTTAAAACTTGTGAATTCAATTTTTTATTTAACAGGTGATCTATGAGGCTAGGTTGGTAACCATTGTTGACAGCTATTTGTTTAATAATGTTAATTTCTAATTGGAAATTTGAGTCTGATAACGGAATACTAACTATTCTGTGGATAAAACTGTGAAAAGCGGCCAATTTATGTGAGTATGGATGTGTGGAAGTATTGAGTATTGTCATCTGTATGTGTAGGCTTATGAAAAATACCGAAGTATAATTTATTATTGCATTTTGTTATTGTAAGGTCCAAAAAATTGATGCTATTGTTATCTTCTAATTCTATGGTAAAGCTAATATTTTTGTGTAAATTGTTAATAAAATTAAGAAAGATCTGTAGTTGTCTATGTGTACCTAGAAAAATTGCTAAAATATCGTCCACATTACTATACCAAAAAATAAACAATTTGAAATAAGGGTGTGCTCTAATTTTAGTTTCTATATAGTCCATAAAGATTTCAGCTGCCAAAGGGCTAAGTGGGTTTTCCATTGCAAGCCCTTCTTTGCCAATATAGATCTTTCCATTAAATTCAAAGTAGTTTTGATTAAGTCAAACCTTCAGTAAATTCAAGATATCCTCTCTCATAAAGGGGTTATTACAATTTACAGTTAATAAATTTTCTACAATATCTATTACATCAGTCGGTGGAATACTCGGAAACAAATTTTTTACATCAAATGATTATAAAATGGCTTTGTCTGGGATATGTGAATCTTTAATTCTGTTAATTAAGTCTAGTGAATTTTTAATACTATGTGTTGATTGAAAGTTGCTTTGTGTTTGTATAATCTTAATTAGTCTTTTAGATAATTTAACAGAAGGAGCAGTTACATATGATACCACTGGTCTAATCGGATGGTTATCCTTATGCAATTTAATTAAAGAGTAAAGTTTTGGTGGCTGAGGATTCATTACTGATAAAAAATCCAAATCTCGATTATCAAAGAAAGAACAATTCTTTATAGCCTGTTTAACATCTATTTGAAATTTAAAAGTCGGGTTATATCAATGGATTCAAAAGAGTTCGAACATTCAAGTGTCTTGTTTACATATTCGCCTTTGTCGATAGCAATAACAGTATTGCCCTTGTCAGCGCGGGTAAATATTATATTATTAACTACAGATTTTCTCCTAATTGAATTGATGGCTAGTCTATTTTTATTGTTAAATGGTGGAGTCTTAATTTATTTAGCATAAAGAGAAGTTAATTTATCCGCTACAATGTATTTGTTGAATGGTATTGATTCGGAATTTTCATGAAATTTATTGTACTTATTACAAACTAACTCACAATCCACACTTAAAATTTCAAACTCTTTTTTATAATTTGACGGTTTTTAAAAATTTTACATTTATCTGATAAGGGTCCAAAGCTTGATTTATTAGAAACCCTTGAAATTAATAAACACAAATATTTAAATGTATTATTAAATGATCAGTTAGATCTAAATAGCTCGCCTTTGCTTAATTTGTATAAATAGACTTGGTTTATGTTATGTTATATGTTTGTGTAATGTGTTTTAAATCTTATTGACACGAGATTACTATCGCTCTCTAAACAATAGCACTTGCCTTATATTTTATATTCTGTATCATATTGTACGAAAATTAGTCAGCTTACACCATCTGATGTAGGCACTGTGCTGCCGAAACAGCTGTCATGGATTTATAATTTTAATAAATGACGAGTGAAAATCACTAAAACTATTTTATTGTTTTATTTTTTAATGTAATTTCTTCATCTTTTCGAATTTAGATTACTTTTTAAACGTTTTATATTAAAATTTTGGTCATTCACGGCCTGGCGTCTATTCCTGTTGAGTGTCAAAATTGGAATAATGGTTCTAACGGAAAATCCATAAATAACGTTCCAGTTGTCATGGTAACTGAAAGATTCTGATTGGCTGAACTTGACTTAAGACCATTGTTATCATATTTGAATTTTTATTCAAAATTACTGTATATCTTCTGATTGCTATTATTCTTCTGTCTTCGTCTCTATGTATTAAATATTATCACTACTGTTCGTATTTTCTTTCAAAGATCATTTTGACATCCCACAATGTTGGGTTTCCTTATATATTATTGTTGAACATTTATGTTGATATTATCTAATTACATTTCTTTCTTATTTTATGTCCTTAATTTAACATTTATCTTTTAATATGATTCACTAATTATCCTTGACTTGTTATTTGCCTTGGATTTGCTAATTTCCTTGTTAGTTTTTTACAATAATTTGTAGTTACTGGTTTTTTACAGTTAGGCATTTCATAGGCCTAAGAGGTAATTGGATTTATTTACTTATTTTATACTAATTACTTAATAATTTACTCGCATACATGTTTTGTGTTGGTATTATAAATGATTTGTTGACTTGTTTTGGATCTGTTTAATAATAATTGAATGTTTTCATGAGTTTCTACATTATGGTTTGTTTATTATTTTCTAACTGCCCTTCCAGTATTATCAGACTTATATTACTTTATCTTTTTTCTTATTTATTTTGCCAGTGTTTATTATTTGGCAATTATTTACTATTCTCTATAAAATATAATATATTTCTATATTCTTATATATTTTATATTCTCTATAAAAAAGTATTCCTTGAATACTATGGTATCCCTCATTTACAATTAATCTTAATACTATCGTTAACAAAATTCTTATTGCATAATAATGTTCACTTTTAAACCTTTAGTGTTCATCACAGATTATTAAGTGTTTATACCTATCAATAGGGTTTCTTATTATTTTGGGGTTTTACATTTCCACTTTGCACTTCTTAATTTTATTTTAAGTGTTATTAGTGGGTAATTCCTAACATTACATTTTCTTTGTCACTTACTTATGTTCACTATCTCACTAGGTATCTCTCTCTTTACAGAGGTTAGTTATACAGTTCTTTATAGAGTCCTTTATTACATTTAAACTCTATTTCTTTGGTTAGTGTACTTTTAGTTTTTCATTATTTTATCGGGTTTTATCAATTATCATTTACAATTATACTAATAACTATCTTTTACATTTGTTATTTATGGGTTTCTTTTTCATTATTATATTTGAGTGTAACATTTATCATTTTTTGTTCTATATCATTCGTTTGTGTTTTATCCTTTGATTTCATTTTATTTCCTTTATACTTGGTTTGTTTCACTTTCATTTTCCTTCTTCTTTGATTTCATTTTATTTCATTTTATTTTGGTTTTCCCCTTCTCATTTGGTTTTATTTTATTTGGTCAATCACTTGGGTTGGGTCATGTAGTCATTTGTCGCGTCATCGTCTTTTTATTTTCTTTAGTTTAAACATTTTTATATAGTTAATTCATTGTTTTTCCCTGGTATTGGGGTGGCTTGTTTGTGTTGTAACATAATGCCTCCCTTCAAAATTGATCATTTTGATAAAACGCTAGCATAGTTTTTTATGAAATTATGTAACGGGCCGAATTTGAGGGTTATTTTATTTTATTAAATTTTTGGGGTTTGGTAAAATATTTGTAAATTTAATTTCCATATGGGACCAGAACACGTAGTGTATGGAAACAGTTTCTAACAAAGGCACAATACACAATATCTGTTGTGCAATCAGTACAGAAGAATGTACCAAGTCGTCATTTCCAAGAACTTTGTGAATGTGTGACAGTGCGCCCAACCGCACACGACCAGCAGGGGCGCGGAGCGACGCCGTTTTGTGCAAAGCAAAGATGGCTAAGTAACAATTTCTGTTCACTTAGTTAACCATGAAGACGGATGTAAAGTTTAAGCCCATCCTACTTTGGTGACGTCGAGCAGTAAGCGTCTAAATATCATCGACGTACAACACGAAAAAATTGCTATGTGTCATGTGCATAGCCACTAAACTGTGACAACTCAGGCTGTGAGCGACGACGAGATTTGTTCGCCGGCACGGTATTGATGTCCAGCTGTATGGAATAAAGCAGTCCACGAGAAACCACAACAGCTTACAGACGTAGTTAGTGCCACGTGGTCCCGGTCGGGTAGAACTTTTTAAATATGAATAACTCAGTGTAATAACGCCTTAATACCGACCGGGACCCAAGAAATTAATAAACGTATTACAGTTATCAATTGGTACAGTGACGTGGAGTGAATCAACAACAGTTAAATTACGGACATGGGAATCGCGGGACAAAACACGTGTTCGGCCGGCAACGAGTTAGTGGACTTTTTTAAAACAATAAAGGAATTTATAAAACATAATAAATAAGGGTAAAGTATTAAGTTGTGTGAAAGCGTGCGTGAGCAGAATGGGCTGTCTAATAGGATGAGAGAATATTAAATAGGATATCTAAATGTATATTTCCAAATATGTTTCTGTGTTCTGATTCGAATAAGTAAAACAGTCGTATATCAATTAAAACCATATAAATTACTATAAAAATGTGTTAGTCTAAGTTATTTCGTCATTACCACTTTCTCATTTCTGTGCGGCAAGATTCGTCTAAACGTTCCCGGATATCTTCTGAATTATTATTGGGGGGTAGTCAGATTGCGAAATTGTCCCGTTTTAATTAAGGTAGAGTGTAAAGGTTTCCATATCTGTCCTTCAAAGATGTAGGTGGCGACTCTGGGCTTCTGATCAAAATTTAAAAAGCAGGTAAGTTCTGGCAGTATTTTTATTTATTTATGTATTTTAATCTTTTTTGTAGAGTTACATTTGGCGACCCTGCCAGGATGGAGAAATGAGAGAGATAAGGGAGTAGAGTTGAGTTTAGAAGGGGGAAGTAAATTCACGAGGTGGATCTATCTTGTCGCCAACTTTCCCTCATAGCAGGACCCCCCATTTTCGGCGATCACAGATTTCCTATTAATGATAGTTAGTATTAGCCTCCAAAATGTAGAAATTTTACTGTTGTACAGTTCGGATTGTTTATGTATTTAATTTTATATCAGTAGCTGTATTATAAATAGTGACCAATTATAATTGTCAAGTTTTAGTATCGGTGAGAATGGGAACGTTTGAAGAGTAAAAAAAAAAAAAACCTTATTGTCAATACAAGATGTTGTGACAGTACAAAAAAGCCTGATATAAAAATATGGTATGCGAGGTAACAAACTATTGTATTCCGATGTTTTAAAGTCATTTCTATGGGTTACATAATTTCCCTTTGTTTTGCCGGCAACGACGTAGTTCCGAGACGACAAAATAATCTCAAGGACAGCAGTGGACGTGCAGCTAAAAAGACTTATAATGGTTACCGCCACTAAGAAAGGCGCTTCATATTCATGTTTCATTGGCCAACAGCTCGAAACGTCATTAAAACCACTATGACGTTATGAAAATACGTAACAAACAAAGCTATTATATAACCAGAGACAAAAGAACGATGACGTGTGCTCACTCACACATATGAAGAATTTGCATAATTCTCGCCCCAGTCGACACACAACAGCAGCAGCAGTAACAACTTGTTACAGGCCGCCGGCAATTTATACCGGCAAAGTGTTTTAAAACAGTACAAAATGTAGTTAAAACCTCATTATGTGATAATTAGAAGTGAGCCAAACAGTGAGCAGTAATTGTTTTTCAAAATTATGCAGTAGAGTCAGTGTTAATATCAAAAAACGTAACCAAACCAACTTAAGGCCTCAACATGTGAAACCTCTTCTAGAACTTCTAGTTTACAGATACAGGGAAGTGCAAAACAAATTTTACTAAAGAGCTCGTTAACCCTATAATTAAATATGTGTACACAATAGTAATTTAAATGCATAAGTATGAGTGAGTGAGAGAAAGCGGGGCGTGTTGTTTTTTTATTTATGTCGACATCCGAACGGGGTGTTGGTTTGCGTTTGCGTTCAGCCAAGATAATCAAAACCAGTTAATAGCAAAGCAGCTGCTAAATTAAAATATGATATTTGTTAGATTAACGATTAACAAGATATAAAGAAGTTCATGATGAAGACGAGCCAACTTTAATGGCCGCCATGTTGATTTTGTCCGGTGTACACGCTTATAGCATTTATGGAATAAAACAATATTCATGATTAATGGTTATACTGAACGTATTCTCATTTCAATGCCTGTCTCTGCCAGCATTCACGCTGAGCAGAATCCTGGATCCCTTAGGTAATAAAAATTTATGTAACGAGATTGAAATAAGCAGGCACTATAATTATGGTGGATACCATAATTATGATACCATAATTGTGGTAGACGAGACACCCGTGCTTTATTCGATTAAGGTAAACAAACCCAGATACAAGTTATTAGATAGTTCCCATGACAAATACATTTATATTTAAAATAAAAAAGTTTGTAATTACAAATGACGCCCTCACTGGGTAATAATTATGAGTAATAACAATGTGGGGATAAATTTGGGGGGTAGATTGGTGCTCAAAGAAGTGATGTAACAGTGGAGTGTGGAACTGCAATGGTAGAAAGTTTTAATTCATTACTGTTATTATTTAGTTAGTAAGGCGCTATTGCTGGGGTGGCCTGTGCCCCAGTAGATAGTGGAATGGGTTGGGGGTAACAGTGAGTGTTAAAATGTACGGCACACTTTTTCGTACAAATTTAATTTGTACCATGATAGACTTTCGTGCCGTACAGAATAATGATGAATAGAACAGGCATTAAAGTGAAGTTTGATTTCCCCGACTTTTCGGGCGATTACTGCCTTACCAGCACTAATCGTGGTTTTGGCTAGCGGTCAGCTATGGCCATATCAAGTCCCTTGGCCATAGCTGGCTTGAAATTGGTTGATAATAGAAATTAAATGGGGGGAGAAATTAAATGGGGGGTGAAACTAGGAGAAATCCCCGGAACTATGGAACAGCGGCTGCCACTCTGTCCGCGTAGGGACAGCATAGCCAGGTGGTAGACCTGTTTTAAGGGCTTATCAATATGAAATGAAGGTATGTCGATACCTAAAACTTTTACAATGTAACGCCGAAGCAAAGACACGGAGGTGTTCAATTCCTCCAACTATGCAGTCTTTGTGTAGGCCAATGGGTGTCACAGTCCAACATAAAATGCAATAGTGTGTGTGGATTGGGAGGTTGCTCCGGCGAGCAACGGATTTAAATTTTGTAAATTCAAAATGATAACTCAATTTTGCTCAAATAAAATGCTTGTATTACGCTTGGGTAAATAGGGGTTCATACATTCAGTATATTGTGTTCATTCTAATTTAGCAATGTGTTATTTTATTGTAGTAGGTTAGATATAAGAATGGATAAAAAGTATGTGTTTTATATAATTTGTGATTTTGAAATGAGTATAACAAAGTAAATAACTAAACCGACTGGCAGGCGGTTTACATAATTGTACCAGAGTCAGAAAGAGGGGAAACAATGATGTGCGGTAGGTTAGAGGTGAGGATTGCTAAAAAATATGTATTTCATGTAATTGCACAGTTTTGAAATGTGTTTTCACTTGGCTAGGAATGTCAGCTGATCAGTAGTAAAATGTCACTGTTAAATTGTTTATTGATGTTCAAGGTAATTAATGTTAAATATAATGTTTTCATGGGTTAAAGATGCTATTTCAAATGATGAGAAAAGTAATTTGATAAAGTGAAGATTTTAAATAATTTGTGAAAAATAATAAAAGATAGAGGTTGGGTGATTAATATTTTGTGGGAGATGTAGATCAGTCCAAGTTAAAGTTAAAGTGGTAGTAGAGAGAAGATATTGTTTTGAATTAATGTAATGTTGTTGTGAGGTAATGTAATAGAATTTGAGAAGTATTGATGTTGACACAGTAGTTATGGGGAATATATGTAGAGTATTGATTGATATATTGATGTTTATAAATGATGATGTTATTTTGTAGTTGAAGTGAGGTAATAAGAATGAGATTTGTGGATGGTAATTTTGTAAGAGGGGATAGTGTAATGTAGGAGTCTGCAACAAAAGGGTTGGGACGGGAAGGGACCGTTTGTCACTGGAAAGGGTTACCTTAGGTAGAATCCAGGAACCAACATAAGGGAATGAGCTGTTTGGGGGGGGGGGGAACACTTATCCTAAGTACAAAGGGTCAGAGAGAATATTTTTTTTATATATCGAGAGAATGTGGCGTAAGTTGAGAGAGTTTAATAGTAAGTTGGGTTTAGAGATTGTTTGATAGATGTTTTGATAGAGTAGAGATGGGTGTCATATTAGTTAAAGCTGTTGATGAGTATTAGAATCAAAGAGTGAGATAGATGATATATGTATACCTGCCAAGTGGCAAATCGAGTTAGTATAAATCATTAAATCACCCAAATTAATGGAGAATGCGATTATTAAAAGAAAAAAGAGATTTATAGTAAAAAGGTAACATTTTTTATTGCAACCAGTGACAATTTTAATAAAATTGGAAAATGTAAAGCTATAAAGTGTTTATTTTGAATAATTTAAATATCAATTTGATTTTTAATTATAATAATATTTTGTTATTTTAAATGTTTTGTTTTATTGTGTTTTGTATTTAAAGATAGAATTTTACAGATGGACAATGTATTTTCAGATGTAACTTGTGTATAACGTATGTAGGTCAAGGTTCTTGATTTGACCCAGTTTTGATCAGCTGATAGGTGATGTTTTATACTAGACCCGTTTAGCAAGGAAATAAAGCCAATTTTGCTTTTAATTGATTTGAATAATTTTAAGTAATTTCAATATTGAAAAAAAAAAGAATATATTTTAATAAACTTAAAATTTTTTTTGAATTTAAAATTTTTGAAAAAAAATTCTTGATTTTGCGCCTGCCTTCTAATTGATATTTTTGAACTTTGATGATGTTATTGTTTGTGTACTAATCGTGTTTATTTTATTGAATTGTATTGTTAGAATATAGGTGTAATCACATGTTAAGTTAAGGATGTTCCTATTTTAAGAAATGTTCAATCTGTATATTTTCTAATAACAAAAAAACTAATGAAGAGAATTTTTTAGATAAAAGATTTTAGTTTGATTTTTTGGATTTTGACTTAAATGAAATGGTACAGCTAAGAGCATATCAATGTTTACAGTATATAGTATAAGTGTGTGTGTGAGCCCAATAACTGCTAAAGGCAGCCCAGTTTGCATATAAGGGGGAACATATCGGTTGAGGATCTGGCATGATATAAGCCAGGGATTTGGATTTTTTGGGGTTGCATGGTAGAAGGTGAGGTGCGCTGTGGTGCGTATCTGTTCGATTTTCTGGTGTTGGGATCTCAAACAGAGAAGTCCAGTGATCTCGTTCAGATGCGTCCATAGTCGCCGAGCCAGGGGTGTCGTTTACCCATGAAGTGTAAGAACAAGAGGGGGTTGTTGGCACCAGTTCCTCACCGGTCCCCTTAGGGGTTTTAGCAATGAGATTTCTTCTGTTTCGACAGAAGACCTCTCATTTGGGGGGGGTATTGTAACGTGTCGATTTTGCCATACGAACGGGGTTCGTCCCCACTTAGAGATCAGGCCAGATTAAGACGCAAAAGGTAAGTGGAAGTTACAATCAAATTCAGTAATAATAAAATGTAACCGAATGTTACAATTATCAGTTATACATTTTTTCCTTTTTCTTCTTGTTTATTTCTTCTCTCTTGTTTCTCTTCTTACTTGTTCCACTCCATTTTATTTAGATCTGTTTTTATTTATTTCCATTAGTGCGTTCTCCCTGTTATATAATTTTTCCCCTAACTGTTAGTAGCTGGTTTCTTCCATTACTACCATTTTTTCTGAGACCAGAGGAACATCATCTCTGCTCAGTTAATTGATTGCTGGACCTATTCTCAGTCAATCTTAAATACCTTTTTTGTCATCTTGTGACTTACATTAATAATAATATTTTGGGGATTGTCCATTTCATGGTTTTTTAGATCATTTTAACCTTTTACTCATTCTTCCTTCCGCTGTACCTTTGCTATATTCTGTTATCTACTCACACAGTTGATTGTTTTTTATTTATTTAGTTGTTAATTTCATTATTTCTAACTTTTCATTAGTTTGTTTTTCTTTTCTTCTTGTCATCATTTTAATTATTTTAGAAATCTTTTTTCTTTTTCTTGGTTGATTACCATTATTTTGCTTTAGCCATTTGCTGTATATTTGCTTTATACATTTTTTTTTCTTATACCAGTTCATTTTTTTTTTCTGAATACTCTATATTCTTTATAATTTTAGATATTTGTCTTAGCAGTTCATGCTTGGTTTTATTTTTGTTTATTTTGTTTTGTTTCAAATATTATTGTAAATAATTTTTGTAAGTTTGTTGTTCTTACTTTATAAGAATTTTTGTAACTCATTCCTTTATTTTATACATTTTTTTCTTTTTTTCATTTTACCTTATATGTTATTTAAATATTAGTGTAAGGTGATCTTACTTTGTAGGAATTTTTGTAACTTATTCCTTCATTTTATATTTTATATTATACCTCATATGTTATCTAAATATTATTGTAAGTTGATCTTACATCTTTTGAATTTGGTAAATCTTTATTTTTTCATGATTGTTATGCGTTCCATCGGTCGGCCGTTTCTTCTTCCTTGTCTATTTCTTGTCTTCCTCCCTGAGGTGTGTTGGATTGGTTTCCATTGTTTCTTGAGGGAATCCAGAGTTCTGGTGGGTTACGTTTATTGTACGCTATTCTGAAATTCTCTGCAGGATTGTCGCTGAAAGGTATCCAGTCATAATTTTCCTCTTCTTGTTGGTTACTTGCGGATGGTGCGTCCCTTCTCTGGTTATCGCTTCTGGATCTGACTCCTTCAATATTATGAATTCGTTGTACATTTTCAGTATTCTCTCCCCTTGGGTGTTGGTTATCGCTCTGGGCGTTATTATTGTTTCGTTCGTTTGATGGTGGTCTTGGGTAGCACCTTCCCTGATTGTTTCGAGTGCTCCCTCGTATAAAGTGTACTTTGGGTTGATTGTTACGATTACGGTTATCTCCGTTTCCCCTATTGTTATTATTCTGGTTATTCGGGTTATTATTGTTCCTGTAATAATTATTATTATTGGGGTGGCCGTTTGGACGCTGGTTTGGTCCATTGCCCCGGTAATTATTATTATTTTGATAGTTTCCGTTAAATGGTGGATTGCCCTGATTATAATTTGGGCGGTTACCCCTATATTGATAGTTATTATCGTTCCGGTTCGGGTTATTTTGGGGTCTATTATTGGACGGATTATAATTTGGTGGGATCTGGTTTTCCTCCCAACGGTTATATCTCAAGTTGACCATTCGTTTGCGTCGATATTGGCCATCATTTTCATGGTCCTCCAATAAGTTTGCCATTCCTTGAATGGTTTTTATTTGGCCCTGTCTTCTGGCCTTTTGTACCGCATCCTCGTAATGGTACCCCAGCTGTATCACTAAAGATTCCTCCGGTATCCTCGGTTCTAAATTCCTTGCTAGGCACACCTTCCCTAGAAAGTACGACGTTAGGGTGTGTCCTGCTTGCGGTTCATATCTCCCATTGCTGATATTGTTTCTTACTACGTTTTGGGTGGACTCAGACCAGTATTTATCTCGGAATTGTGTCTTAAATTCTTGTGTACTGTTTATCTCTGGTCGGGTGGCCGTCCACCAGTTGTCGTGGGTGTCCTTGAACATCTCATCAATGAGGCTTCTTACTGTGGTCCATCTTGTTTCCCTATCCTTTTCAATTAATTCCTCCACTCTTTTGAGGAATTCCATGGGGTTACGCCGGTAACTGCGAAAGTTTATTACCTCCCTGTTCTCGCTGGTGATAATGTGGGTGTTGTGACAGGGTTTCTCCCTCAGTGCGTCCAGCTCTTCCTGCATTTGCCTTTCCCTTTAGCTAATTCCCTGGATCTTCTCCTTGTTCTCTTGGGTCTGTCCGTCTACTTTGTTGAGGTTGGTGTATACCCTTTCTACACGTTCACTTACATCAGTTTGTATTTCCTGGTGTTTTTCTTCGAGTTTTTTCAGCACCTCCTGTTTATTTTTTTTTGCATTCTATGGTGGTTATTTTATGAAGTTCTTCAACTCTAATTCTTCCTTCCTCCTCGACGTTGCTTATTTTGTTGTTTAACTCCTCCCGGACTTGTACTACCATTTCATTTGTCTCGGTGATTGTTTGTTTTATCTCTTCCCGGCATTCTACCAACTGTTGTCTCAATTCATCTTTGGTCTTCTCGCTATCTTCCTTCAACTGTTGTTGGAGTGTTTCGCTGTTATTCTCGATCTTGTGATTTAGTATGTCCAGATCCTTCTTGATCTGCCTTTGTAACTCCTCACTCTTCTCTTCTAAGATCTCTTGGTTTCTCTTCAAGGCTTCCTGGTTACTTTCCATCTTATTATTCAGAAGTTCTATGTCCTCCTTGAGTTGTTTCTTCAATTCTCCACTGTTGCTGTCCAATTTTTCATTTATTTTGTCCTCCTGTTTCTTAAAATTGTCATTAGTTTCTTCCTTGATTTGGTGTATTTTTTCATTTGTTTTCTTGGAGTTTTCGGCTATGAAATTCACCAGGTCTTGCATGCTCGGACCTCCTTTTGCTGTTTCATGATCTCCCGCCTGTTGTTCCCTCTCACTATTTTGACTTGGTTTCTCTGGTTGGTTGCCGACTATTACTTCGACTTCCGTTTCTGGTTGGGTTGGGTTTTCTGGTTGGTCCTCTTGGGCATCCTCTTCGATCATTTCTTCAAACATTTCCATTTCTTCTTCGTCGGTACCCTCAGTTCCCTTCTTAGCTTTTCCCCTTGTAACCATGGAATGTTTCATATTTTTTCGTAATCGCCGCTAGTCTTCAATTCTAGCCTCACTAGTTGGTCGCCAGTCTGTAACGATAATATTCTTATGCATTCTGTAAATGTGTAAGTATTGTGCGTTCGCCTCACATGAGTGGTCGTTACTTTTATGTTGCGCTGACGATGTCCGTCGTGATCTCATGAATTACGAGTACACGCGAGTGGAAACCTTACCTGTTCTTCAGTATGTGTGCATAAATCCCGGGTGGCGCCAAATTGTTTATACTGAAAACAATTAAAATAGAAAGAGGTCGATTGAGTGTTCGTGGCTATGACGGTCTGGTGAATTCAATTATTCCCGCCTGTACGGGTTTATAAATCTCGCTGATAGTTCTCCGAGTTTCCGACGTGAGCGCTTACCATCATCTTTGCTCTTTGCTAAATAATACACAAATTATATAATGCACTTCCCTATGAAATAAAAAAACAGTGGTTACAACTCTGTACTAGTTTATTTAATTGCGATTTGGATTTATTCAGTAATATATAAAATTATATTTTTGTTATTAAACAAATTTGCACCGGCAATTATTATAAGACAAAAATCTCAAGGTTGACGAAATGGCTTTGAACGAATTATTCAGTCAATCATGGCGACTGCAACCGTTTGTTTACAATTAGTTTTGTTCAGATTCTGGATTCTTGTGATTACGAAAAAGATATTAATAATGGTTATAATAAAGTACACTACCGTACATTAGTTGTACTTGGATAATATAATGTGTAATTATAATTAGTTCCTGAAGTGTGGTAAAGTGTGTTTCAAAAGTTTGTAATTTTCATACAGGTTATTTTTCTAGTTAACATAAGCTTAGTGTTTTATTTTGTATTAATCTTTGAAAGAAATAATATCATCAGTTTATAGTGAGAGTTCAGATTGCTGTGAGAAAAATTTAAAGAGAATTTATTTCAGAAATTTGGGTAAATTAGCAATAATTATCAAATCAGTCGACTTGATGTGTACTGTCATTCAGTTGAAATGGGTTGGGGTCTTCAATAGTCATCAATCTTCAATAATCTTGGGACTTAAGTACGTCTGGCATCTTTTTCCTTTTAGTTGTTGAAATTTATTAATTTAGAATTTGTTAAATTGGTCCTGGGCATCAGTTGAATATTCTATTCCTTCATCAGTTTCTTACTTCTTCATCTTTTCGAATTTAGATTACTTTTTAAACGTTTTATTTTAAAATTTTGGTCATTCACGGCCTTGGCGTCTATTCCTGTTGAGCGTCAAAATTGGAATAATGGTTCTAACGGAAAATCCATAAATAACATTCCCGTTGTCATGGTAACTGAAAGATTCTGATTGGCTGAACTTGACTTAAGACCATTGTTATCATATTTGAATTTTTATTCAGAATTACTGTATATCTTCTGATTGCTATTATTCTTCCGTCTTCCTTTCTATGTATTAAATATTATCACTACTGTTCGTATTTTCTTTCAAAGATCATTTTGACATCCCACAATGTTGGGTTTCCTTATATATTATTGTTTGAACATTTATGTTGATATTATCTAATTACATTTCTTTCTTATTTTATGTCCTTAATTTAACATTTATCTTTTAATATGATTCACTAATTATCCTTGACTAGTTATTTGCCTTGGATTTGCTAATTTCCTTGTTAGTTTTTTACAATAATTTGTAGTTATTGGTTTTTTACAGTTAGGCATTTCATAGGCCTAAGTAGTAATTGGACTTATTTACTTATTTTATACTAATTACTTAATAATTTACTCTCATACATGTTTTGTGTTGGTATTATAAATGATTTGTTGACTTGTTTTGGATCTGTTTTATAATAATTGAATGTTTTCATGAGTTTCTACATTATGGTTTGTTTATTATTTTCTAACTGCCCTTCCAGTATTATCAGACTTATATTACTTTATCTTTTTTCTTATTTATTTTGCCAGTGTTTATTATTTGGCAATTATTTACTATTCTCTATAAAATATAATATAACATATAGGTTTATGGTCTGTGTAATGCCTTCAGCCATATTCCTATTCATAGATTTAATCGAACAATTCTTTAACAGCTATTATGCAACGTTTGTTTACAATTTGTTTCATTCTTATTTATTTGTTGGGTGATAAACATCATCACCCTATTGAAATTTTCTTAACTGACTATCCCTTAGAACATAGGGTGTTTATTGATTTTGCTTTTATTTTCTTTACTATATTTTTTCTTATATAATCTTTGCTCTCTAGCCATGGTAACACTAACTTTTGACATTCTATAGGATTCCTTTCCTTGAATACTATGGTATCCCTCATTTACAATTAATCTTAATACTATCGTTAACAAAGTTCTTATTGAATAATAATGTTCACTTTTAAACCTTTAGTGTTCATCACAGATTATTGAGTGTTTATACCTATCAATAGGGTTTCTTATTATTTTGGGGTTTTACATTTTCACTTTGCACTTCTTAATTTTATTTTAAGTGTTATTAGTGGGTAATCCCTAACATTACATTTTCTTTGTCACTTACTTATGTTCACTATCTCACTATCTCTCTCTTTACAAAGGTTAGTTATACAGTTCTTTATAGAGTCCTTTATTACATTTAAACTCTATTGCTTTGGTTAGTGTACTTTTAGTTTTTCATTATTTTATCGGGTTTTATCAATTATCATTTACAATTATACTAATAACTATCTTTTACATTTGTTATTTATTGGTTTCTTTTTCATTATTATATTTGAGTGTAACATTTCTCCTTTTTTGTTCTATATCATTCGTTTGTGTTTTATCCTTTGATTTCATTTTATTTCCTTTATACTTGGTTTGTTTCACTTTCATTTTCCTTCTTCTTTGATTTCATTTTATTTCATTTTCTTTTGGTTTTCCTCTTCTCATTTGGTTTTATTTTATGTGGTCAATCACTTGGGTTGGGTCATGTAGTCGTTTGTCGCGTCATCGTCTTTTTATTTTCTTTAGTTTAAACATTTTTATATAGTTAATTCATTGTTTTTTCCCTGGTATTGGGGTGGCTTGTTTGTGTTATAACAATATTCACATTGAACATGGAAGTATTGGCTTGTGTTATCTTTTTTCAAATTAGCTGTTACATTTGTCTAAATTGGCTGAACAATGCATCAGGAGCAAGTAGCAGTCAATTGGAATGATTATTAGACAACTGAGATTGTTTACTGCTGTCACTGTCTTAATCAATTACAATGTGACTTGCAAACTGATATGCTCTTTGGTACTTATCTTTACTTATTATGGTTTTTCTGCACACATAACTTATCTGTGTACATGTTTACCAACAAGTAAAGCACCACAGGTTACTAGTAATATGTGTGTGTTGTTTGTTGTGTTTACACATGACTTGCATTTAAAAAACCATTGTACATAAATATTGTGAAAGAATTCTTAAATCTCTGAATGCTATTTGAATAAAGAATAAATATTACCAAGCATGCCTGTGTAAATAGATAAAACTGTGGTCCCATGTTCTTCATGCATATTTCTACAGTGAAATCTCTATACAATTAACAGTACAATAATAATCCCGTTTACTACAATAAAATATTCTGGGCCCGGCACGAATTCCATTAATGCAATATGAAATTCCGGTTGATTTAATGATATTCTTTTTTAAAAAAATCTTCGTGAAATTCAAAGCAGTCCAGGTAGAAGATGAAGAAGATACCAGTGGCGGCTGGTGGTTTAAAAATTTGGGGTTTGCAGTTGGGTTGGATGGTATTAAATTGTTTTATTCTCTGAATAGAAAATGTCCAATTCTCCTCCCCTTCAAACAATACACAAGGAAAGCAAAATAATGTAACTTTAGTGTCACACCCACATAACCACGAATATTTATTGTATAAATCTCAAATTATGATTTACATCTTAAATTACATACTATTTTGTCTTAAATTATAAAATTACGTATAAATTTACAATTAAATATTCTGCTACCTGATTTTACACTTTCATTAAAATTTGAAAGGTCTGGTATAGGCCTACCTACTCTCTTAATTTCAATTTTTTCCTCAATAGGACGTAAACTGGATAGCGTTTTTGTTAAGTTTATGACAGAATTCATTGCATACTACCAGTTAAATATAATAAATATTTTACATCACTATGACACCTTAACCCTTAATATTATAACGTGACCTATGGTAGCACAAGGTTTACAAGTATAAATAAGTGAAGAAAAGCTGTATAATAAAAATTATTAAATAAGAAATGATAGAACAACACCACTAACTGAATTTGACGTAGACAAGGACAATGACGATAACAAGACGCAATAGATTGGAAAAGGTGATCCAGAGAAAATAGTTAAAGTCATAACATAAAAAATACCAAGTGTTAATAAGAATCATATATATAAAAGTACAACATTAAGTAAGGAAATAAATAGTATGTAAACAGTGGGAAATGTAAAACGAAAATGAAATGTACGAACAAACATAATGATAATATATAGAAATAGTGTTGATAAATAAACTGTCAAAAGACAATATTATAAAATAAACTAAAATAGCAATAATTAAGTAGGAAAGTGGTGATAAGTAATGAACCTTGATAGGACCCAGTGATAATAAATACATGAGATGTAAAATACAATGTTAGAAGGTGAACAAAAAAGTGATAAGTAAGTAAGAAAGATAATAATAAATAATTAACCATAATAGGACCCAGTGATAATCAATGAACTACATAAAAACACTAGGTGATAAAGTGAATTGTAATTCTTGGATTTCGTTGTCCATGACGTGTCCGTTACTTAACTAAATATCACTATAATATTGACGACTCGGAACACAATGTTTTTTATAAGTAAAAACATAAAGTTTTACCTTACAGCCTAAACCGGCTTTCACCTATAGAAGGCTTCATCAGAGGCTGTCGTTAGTAGCGCTGCTCGTCTTGTTGTTGGCGACGAGAAAGTGTTTCGAAAGATTGAAGCTGTGTGTGTGTGGTGAGATGTGTTCGAATAATGCGTGCGATTTGAATTGTGTCTGTTCGTTTAGGATGTCGTTTTTATTTGTTTTTGTGTGTTTGTATATTTCTAATTGTTCTAGAGTGTCTAGTTTTCGGCCTTTTGTGTGTACGTGTAGTATGTTCATGTTATTGTCGATGTTTTTATATGTGTGGTTTGCTTCAATGAGGTGGTTTGCGAAGGTAGATTCTGTAGTGGTGTGGAGTGCTTTTGTGTGTTCAATGTATCTCTGTTTGAAGCTACGTCCTGTCTGGCCTATGTAGAATTTACTGCAATTTGAACAATTTAGTTTATATACACCGGGTAGATCGAATTTGTTTTGTGCTTTGGGCATGCGTTTTGATAGTGTGTGTTCTGTTTTGTTAGTAGTTTTGTAAGCGATTCTGTATCCTGCTTTTTTGAATTTGTGGGCAATTTTTTCTGTTTGTTTGTTGATGTATGTTAGTGTTATGAATTTGTTGTTTTCTGTTGTTTGTTTTGTGTTTTGTGTAGGAGTTTACTGACTATTGTTCTGTCATAACCGTTAGATTCTGCTAGATATTTTATCGTGTTTAGTTCGTCTTTGTAGTCTATTTCATCTAAGGGGATGTTGTTAAGTCTATGTATCATGGTTCTAAAAGCAGCTAGTTTGTGTTGTATTGGGTGATTGGAGGTGTTGTGTATTAGTGTGTCAGTTGTAGTTGGTTTTCTGTATATACTGAATTTGTGCCTGTGTTCTAGTTTTGTGATGGAGAGGTCTAAGAAGTTTATGGTATTGTTGTGTTCGTATTCGGCAGTGAAGGTTATGTTTTTATGTATTTTGTTTATGTGCGTTAGTAACTGTTCACATTGTCTTTTGTTTCCCCTGTATAGTATTAGAATGTCATCAACGTATCTGTCAAAACGCATGCCCAAAGCACAAAACAAATTCGATCTACCCGGTGTATATAAACTAAATTGTTCAAATTGCAGTAAATTCTACATAGGCCAGACAGGACGTAGCTTCAAACAGAGATACATTGAACACACAAAAGCACTCCACACCACTACAGAATCTACCTTCGCAAACCACCTCATTGAAGCAAACCACACATATAAAAACATCGACAATAACATGAACATACTACACGTACACACAAAAGGCCGAAAACTAGACACTCTAGAACAATTAGAAATATACAAACACACAAAAACAAATAAAAATGACATCCTAAACGAACAGACACAATTCAAATCGCACGCATTATTCGAACACATCTCACCACACACACACAGCTTCAATCTTTCGAAACACTTTCTCGTCGCCAACAACAAGACGAGCAGCGCTACTAACGACAGCCTCTGATGAAGCCTTCTATAGGTGAAAGCCGGTTTAGGCTGTAAGGTAAAACTTTACGTTTTTACTTATAAAAAACATTGTGTTCCGAGTCGTCAATATTATAGTGATATTTAGTAAAGTGAATTGTAGTCAGGAATAAAGAAAGAACTTGTGATAATAGTCTATAAGTAATAACTGGACCCAAATATAATAAATAGACTGTATAAATTATAAGGGATAGTTATAAGTAGACATTGGCGTAGTTTTAATGAAATCAGAAAATGTTCGTATTTGATATAACAATGTTTGTTAGAAGCAAACCACTGATAATTGTTTTCCATTATTTTAAGGAAGTTTTTTAGTATATAATAAGGATGATAAGGAGTCCATTGTTTTATCTTAATGAATTAAGTTTATAAATTTATATTAACCTCTGTTAAAAATAATGGTAAAAGACTAATCTGTTACGCTGAAAACAGGCAAAGGGAGTTAGACACTGTATTCTATAAATGGAATTATAAGGGAATATTAGTACACACCTACTGTTCATTTTATTATATTTTGTTTTGGGTTTTGATTAACCCCAAATGTTATTATGTTGAATATTATGTTTAACAGAACCGTTTAAAATACATGTAAAACCTTAGACACTAGCATTGGCCTAAAAGGTTTGTTAAGGAATTATGTTATGTTATATGATGATTAAAAAATAATCAAATGTTATAATTTAGTGTGGGTTATTACAGTAATTATGTTTAAAAGCACTTAAAATTAACAAAATTGACATGAACATTTGTAATGGGTATGGGGGGGGGTGAATTATGAACTCTAGGCAATAGGCCTATAACTGGTAACTAGAAATTTGTAAAATTTAAGACAAAACAATAACAATTGATAAAATAAAGTATATAATCCGGTTAGGTTTCATAATAATAGTGTAGGACACAAAACTGGATAGAAAATAATTAGTTTAAAGGTATAATAAGTAATAACTAGTTTAAAGGTAATTTACCAAAAGAAACCCAAATGGAAAATGTAAGAATCTGTTATAATTTGAAAATAGGTAACCTTATGAGATATCAAAATAATTGGTAAACAAAAGCAAACTATTGGTGTTATTGTATTTAAGATTACAGGTAGTATAAGGGAGTAATAATAGTTTAAAGATTTTTAGTAATTTTGTATAGAAAAATGTTAGTTTTATATAATAATGTTGTAAATTATCAACCAATGGGAGTTAGTGTTTGGAAGAGAGAAACTATGGTAACCAGTAAATAAATTGTATTATTCCATTATTAGCTCTTGATGAGTGCAGACGTATTAAACCGCAATGAGTAAAGAAAAGAAGTAATTAAACAAAATCTATAAAAAATTAATGACAAAAATATAAACTAAATTACAGAAATAACTTTAACACTCACATGAAATAAAAAATTACCAGAAGAAATTAAATAATCCATGAGGAATTGCTGAGGAATCCCAAGTGACTGAATACGAACCATTGGAAGGAAGAAAATATCTAAAACCCATAAAATAAATGACAGAATTTTCAATAACAAGGATGACTGATGAAAAATAAATACCTGAACCAAATAACTAAGAAAATAGAAGAATTTAATTAACGAAAAAAGGACAATCATCAGTATTCGTGAGAAATATTACCCGGATAGAAGAGACAGAGGATTGTTAAGTATATTTTAAAATACGACCTTAACAGTAACACAAAAGAAAATAAAACCAATAAGTGAAAATACACCTTCAACACCATTTATCACTTTTTAACAAAGACTTGAACTTTCTTTGATTAAATGAACACATCAAATTGAAGAACAATCTCAATCTAACATTGATTCCTTAAGTGAATATATTTTAAACGTAAAATTTACTAAACTCAGATAACCTCCAAACGCTAAATCCAGTAGCTATAGTTTACCGCTGTAATAATAAGTGTATCACCTTTTATATGTTATTTATATAGTATTTGTAAAATTTTGTACTTTTATTAGTCCATTTGACAACATTTTCTGTAGTCCCAAGAACTTCAACCTGAGATTATAAATAAACGAAAAAATCAACTCCAGAACCCTAGTCTCGATACAACGGCTGGACAGAATAGCCAACCGCTAATAATTAAACATGCCAGCGCAAAATTAAAATATATGATTTGGAAGAAATTGTAATAAGAAAAACCAATTGATAATTGTTAATAAAACATAATAGAAGCATTGAACTGTATATTTGATTTTATTTAACTATTCTTTAAAAATTGAGTACTCGCTTATCGAAAATAAACCTTGCATTTTTGGTTTACCAAAAAGAGCTGGCAAACCCTAGTTTGATGCAGAAAATACGAATTTGAACATCCGAACTTGTGAGTAGACACTCTCCACTTGTAAGTATTTTAACGAGCAAGATCTCGTGTGGTTATAGAATTGGCGACCAATTAGTAGGGCTAGAATTAATTAAAAAAGTCTATAATTAAATTCATTAGATTCTAGCGGTGGCTACAGAAAAACAACGAAAATGTCAGGGAAAAGAACAACGTCAACGAGACAGATGGCAGAGGGAGAAGAAATAGATATAGATATGTTAGAAAATGAGGCCACACCGGTGGAAAATGTGGAAACAATACTAACACCGGCAGAACCAAATAGAACTATGGAAGAAATGAAATTGGATTATATAATGAGGATAATGATGGAGCAATTCGGAAAATTGAAGGAGGATAATAAACAAATGGAAGAGAATAGTAAGAAAACCAGAAAAGAAGACAAGAAAGAATTAGATAAGAAGTTTGAGTCATTAATTGAAAACTCAAAACAAAATGAAACATTAAAGAAACAAATGAGGGAAGATAATGAAACATTATTAAAACAAAATAATGAGGAATTAATGAAAAAAATGAAGGAGGATATTGAAAAAATATATAAAAATAATGAAAAATATTGAAACACTGAACAAGAAAATGGATAGTAACCAAGAAGTATTTAAACAAATGAGAGAACAAGTGAACAGTAATAGTGAAACATTTAAACAAGTGAAAGAAGATATTGAAACAGTAAATAATAAAATCGAAAGTGACCATGAAACTTTACAACAACAATTAATAGAGTATCGTGAAGAAATAAAGCAGACAATAATGGAGACTGAAGAGAAAATAGAAAAGACCAATGAAACAGTAGTACAAGTCCGTGAGGAAATATTAAGCAAAATAAAAGAAGCTGAAGATGAAGGTAAAAAGAGGGTTGAAGGACTCCAACAGGAAACGGCAGAAAAGTTCGAGCAATTTAAACAAGAAGTGCATCAAGTTCAGAAGGAGGCCAAGGAGAAGATAGGGCAGGTACAGACAAGATGTGAGGAGAGATGCAACCGATTAGATGTTTCTGTAAACGAAGTAAAGGGTAAACAACTGCCCATGAAGGTAAAATAGAGGAATCCCGACTATGAGAGTTGCGTCTCCAGGAAGAAGTTAACGCCTTGAAGGGTAGACCATATCTTAGTTCCCATATCCCATGCAACGAAAACAGGGAAATAATTAATTTTCGAAGCTACAAGCACATTGAATTCCTTGTGCGAGTTGAAGAAAGTCTGTCAAGAACCAGGGAGACAAGATGGACAGTGATTAAGGGTATGTTAGATGAAGTGTTTAAAGAGGTCCATGACAATTGGTGGACGGCAGTACGGCCGGACATTCAAAACTTCTTAGAATTTAAAGACCAATTTAAAAATAAATACTGGTCCAAGGCTACACAACACGTAGTGAGGAACAACATAAGGAACGGCCGATTTGATCCGTATTTAGGACAGTCTCCAACGGCGTACTTTTTAGGTAAAGTCAGCGTAGCGAGGAACTTGGAGCCCAATATCCCTGAAGAATGCCTGGTAACGCAGTTGGCATACCATTATGACGGGGAGATTTCAAAGAGCAGGTTGAGCGGATGGATTAAGACCATCCAAGATATGGCAGAATTATTGGGTGAGCATGAACGAGAAAGGCATTACCTACAGCATAGACAACGGAATAGCAATAATAATAATAGGAATAATGACTTTCGTAATAACCAAAATGATCCTAATGGCAATAATCCACAGGTTAATAATAACAATAACAATCATAATAGTTATCACAATTCTCACGCCAACAACAACTACTATCATCGTCCAAATAATCCAAATTACAATAATAATAATAATCGAGGTAATAATAATAATACTAACAATGGTAATCACTATCGACGAAAATAACCAATATAATAATAACAGCCAAAATCAAACATACAGGCGATGGGTAAATTATATGAGTACGGAGAATAGAAATGATGGAAGGCAGTATTATCGAGGACGAAGGAGTAGGAGCGGCGAGGATGATAGAAGAAACAGGGATCGCGTGACTTTTAATAATGACCCGGTCGAAATACTGGATGCAACGGACAGTAACCAATCTAATAGACCAGATGACCGTACGGAAGGAACCAGCCAGCATTTAAACGAGCAGCGGCAGTGAGAATCCACCTGGACCCATCACTGAACCGATCTATTGGGTACTTACCAAGACTAACAGACCAGACAAATGACCATACCATAACAATTATCCAAAATCACTACTTGAAAAATATTAGAGAAAAGCTACTCGAAGAGAAATCTACTAAAATTAACCATTCAGATAATGAGATTGCTTATGTAATAGCGAAAATAAGTGGAAAATCAACCAGATTTATGATAAATACAGGCACTAATGTATCTTTAATTGACAGTATAGTTTACCACAAAATTCAAAAAGAGAGTAAGGCCATCTTACCAACATTACCTGTTAGCACTATAATTTTAATTGGAGCCACTGGGAGACAAAATAAAACTATAAAGAGACAAGTATCATTGGAAGTAACTAGTAACAATGAAACCCTTCCCATGATCTTTTTAATAGCACATGGCTTACCTTTCGATATATTAATTGGTTGTGACACATTAAGGAAATATTCCGCAGTCATTGACATGAGGCGAGCAAGAGTATCAATGAAATCAGAAAACATAGAATGGATAGCTGAACTAATTGGAAGCAAGGGTGTAGTTCCAGTTAATAACATTTATAACATAAGAACAGTTAGTAATTCCCAAGATAATATATTTGAAGAAAGAACCGAAGACCAAAGCAGTAATGACTGTTTATGGAACAAAAAATTAGAAGAAATCAGACAATTTCAGGGTGAACAAAACGGAAATAGTTTAACCACTCAGGAGGTGGAAAATTTGATATCAATTTACAATAAATATTGGCATGTGTTCTCAGACCGACCAGGAAAAGTAAAAGGTTATCAGTGCGAATTAAGTTTCAAAGAATCTGCAGATTTTAATAAAAAGTCATAACCGATAGCATACGCAGTGAAGGAAGCAGTAAGGATTGAAATCAACATGATGCTAGAAGAAGATATCATTGAATACAGTTATTTACAGTACACCATTCCCATCGTAGCCATTGCAAAAAAGGACGGAAAGGTACGGCTGTGCCTAGATGCAAGAGAGATAAACAAGATCTTGATAAACAATAGGACATCTCCTGGGGAAATTGAGGAGATACTCAAAAAATTTCATGGTACCCAGTTTATCAGTACCTGGGATACAGTTTGTGGGTACTGGCAGGTGGAGTTGCACCCAGCTAGTCGAAAGTGTGTTGCTTTTATATTCGAAGGTCGGAACTACTATTTCAAGCGACTACCATTTGGGCTGGTAAATTCCGTGGCGATATTCGTCCGATGTATGGACCAAATATTGGGTCCAGAAACCATGCATTATACCACCGTTTATGTTGATGATTTGTTAGTCACTTCATCCAGCTGGGAAGAGCATTGTGACAGAGTAGAACGGGTATTGAAGAAAGTATCTGATAACCATGTAACATTAAAACTTGAAAAATCTAAATTAATACTTAATTAAAAATGAACTTTTTTCATGTGAAAAACTTCACAACTGAACAATACGAAATATATAAACACCACACAACACAACCAAACAACATACTCAACGATCAATTACAATATAAATCACATACACTTTTTGACACATTTATACAGAAAACAAACAGTAAGTTGAATCCCCGCGCCAATCCCCTTCCTCCACACACCACCCCCACTTCACCTTCCACACAACCGTTACAAAATGCTGGCAGTCTGTTACCAAAGCTGAAGAAGGCGGATACTAAGCCGAAATGCGTCCAATAAAATTAGTAAGTTTTCACATGAAAAAAGTTCATTTTTAGTTAAGTGTTAGTGCTGTGAAAGAAGAGATGAATAATCAAGACAACTAAATTAATAGCTAATGAGGTTCAATTCCTTGGTTTCAATTTATCTAGACCAGGCATAACACCATCGAATGACAAAATAGAGTTGATTCAATGCTTCCCAACCCCAAAGAATAAAAAACACAGTCGTTCCTGGGCATCTGTAATTATTACAGAAAATTCCAGAAGAACTATTCCGAGTTAACAGCCAGATTATCACCACAATTATCGTCCAAAAATAAGTGGATGTGGGGCCCGGAGCAGGATACAATTTTTCAATCAAGGACAACTTTCTAAAAGCCATTATGTTACAACACCCTAACTTCAACCGACCATTTTTTATGAATTGTGATGCAAGTGATATAAGCTTGGGGTCTGTGTTATACCAGGAAGATGATGATGGAAACCACCAGGTAGTGAGTTTCGAAAGTAGAATCCTGAACCATTGCGAGCGCAATTATAATGTAACTGAGAAGGAGTTATTGAGTGTAGTGTTTTCCTGTGATAAATTCAGAACCAATATCCTTGGTTTTCCTATAACGGTAAGAACCGACCATAAATCAATACCCTTTTTAAAAAATTGTAACTCAGTCATGGAAGCTTAACCAGATGGATACTTGCTCTCCAAGAATACCACATCATTTGGGAATATATCCCAGGAAGTAAAAATATTGCGGCTGATGTGTTATCCCGAATTAATTTAGAATAACAAACATTTTATGGTGAAAAAGAGACTGTTGTGAAAGTATATAATATAATGAAAAGCAAATCGGATTTAGAAACCATAATAAAGGAAGTGAAGCAACACCAAAAGAATGACTCAAAATTAAACCAGATCAGACAAAGATTAAGTCAACAAGATGAGAGAATCACCCCATTCTATTGCATCCATGATGATACATTATTTATCCAGACCAATCATAACCAGAATACGTGGAAGTTAGTAATACCCAGAGGATTTGAAAAAGAACTCATAATGGATTATCACCTCAGATACGGTCATATGGGGGCTTTAAAGGTAATAAAGGCGCTAGAAGAACGTACTTATGTGAAGGACATCAATAGAAGAGTAAGAAACTATATGAAACACTGTCATATATGTCAGTTGGGGAAATATAATAATAATAAGGAAGGAATAATGCAGCCCATCACTTCAACCGTTAAGTTGGAAAGAGTCTTTTTGGACATATGTGGACCCCTAGCACGCAGTGGAGGGAGGAGGCAATATAAGTTTATTGTAATCATCTTTGATCATTATTCAAAATTTATTAAACTATATCCCATTAATTGAGCAACTACCAATAAAGTATTAAACATTGTCACACAGCTGTACATACCAGATTTGGGAGTTCCAGAATCAATTATCACCGACCATGGTACCCAATTCAGAGGAAGAAAGTGGAAGGAGACTCTAATGGACCTAGGCGTCAGGACTTATAAAACTTCCGTCTACCATCTGAATAGCAATCCAGCAGAAAGAGTACTTCGGGAAGTCGGAAGAATCCTTCAAACTTACTGTCACGACAAACAGTGCACATGGAATGACTATATAAATGCAACACCAAAAACTTTATTAACCTCGCATACCATGAATCTATCGGAGATACCCCTTACACAATAATGTATGAAAGGCCACCGCCTTGAGCAATTACAAAACTGATTAGTTTCCCAAGCAACCCTGATTATCAATTCGGTAACGTAAGATTTTATAGTAAAGTGGCTGAACAAGTGGAGAAAAGAAAAAAAAATATCGGAAGGCTCAACCGAAAATAATACAATACAAAGCAGGAGAAAAGGTACTGATAAGAAATTGAGAATTACCCAGCTCCAGAGAAGGAATAACAAAAAAGCTGTTAAAGCTTTATAATGGCCCGTATATCATTTCTAAGAACAACAATAATAACACATATAATCAGTGAAGTAACTACAAAAAGAGTTAAGGGAACCTACAATCAGTCTTCATTGAAGAAGTATTATGAGGCGGAATAAAACCATTAAGAGAAAAATTTCAAAATTCAAAAAAGAAGTAAGGACAGCTTACACAAAATGTTTAAAGTAAAATAATTTTGAAGAAAAAACAAAGTAAGGACATCTTTCAGAACAAAGTAATTTTAAAAGAGAACAATAATAAAGAATAATAAAACTGAGATAAACTACAAAAGTTGAAGGAAGTGAGGACAGCTTACATAAAATATTTATATAACCCAATTTTGAAGGGAATAATGGTGAAAAATAACATTTTTTTTAGAGAACAAACGAGACAACAATAAATTAATAAGACAAGACGATCAAATAAGAAGAACAATGAACCACTAACTGACTATCATTATAATGAGAATAATTGAATTAATAACCATTGATACAGCTACAAGTTAGATTTTTAATTGTAAATGATAAAGGAAGGAAGAACATGGAAAACAACTATTGTAAGGAGGAAGATAGAAAATACTACAGAATATATATGTCAAGAACATCGCCACACATATAGAGAAAGAACATCTGAATAAATCAATAAGAAGAAAAATCATTTGATCTGAATAACAACAGAGTAATTAATCCCTAGAGTGTTTTTAGTTATATTTTTATATTATATTAGTCGCAAATAGACTATTTATTATTATTATTATTAAATGGTGATTGTATGTTGAAATAAGTTCCAACGATCATTTTATTGAGCAGATGGTATGACCTCTGAACTCAGAATAGGTATATTATGGACAGCGGAGTAAAATATATGAAAAATATATTATACTAACCGTCTGTGGCTCTCGTATTTGATGTCTCTTCTTATTACGACATGTTTCAAGACTCTTGTCCCATTGTCAAGCATAAAATTTATAGCACATATCAGATATGTTTGTCAAACGTTAAAAACCATGTCATGATGACCACAAATAACGGATTATTAAAAAACTAACTATATTAATTTGGAACTTGAATACGCGCATCGGGCGAACAGTGTACACTGCACAGCGACTCACCGCGCATTAACGGCAACTGATTCTTGTTATCTCAATATCTCAACGTGGTGTCGTACAATACATTATACTTGAATAATAACTGGTCGTTCAAAATGTGTGGCTTGGTATTAGTGTCCCTGAACGCTTTGTACACCTCAAATTCTTCGAGTGTGTTCATATAACGTCCTTTACTGCAAAAGTGGAGGGGTTTTAAATTAGTTCTGAAATCGGTGTAACTATGATTTTTGTTAATAAGATGTTTGGCGAAACTTGATTTGATGGTATCGTAGTTACGACAGATAGTGGGTGGTTTGTGTTCATTAAATCTTTTGAGAAAACAACGGCCCGTCTGGCCCACATAGAAAGCGTCACAATCATTTCATGACAATTTGTAAATGCCCGTTTTATTCTCAATACAACTAGGTTCGTGGGTACGAAGATTATTTAAGATATTATTTGTAGTCTTGTAAGTGACTATAATATCAGTGTTCTTGTTTATGAGACATTTTAAAATGTTCGGCATGAAATTGGTATATGTTGCGGTGATATATCTATGTGGCTTTTTTTCCCGTGCATTCATTGATAATTGGTTAATGGTCCTTATTCTATTTTTATGTTTCTTGAGAATGTTGTTTACAACATTGGAATTGTAACCATTTGCGACTGCGATGTATTTGATGGTATTTAACTCATTAAGAAAATCTTTGTTATCAAGGGGTAAAGATAGAAGTCTATGTATCATGCTATGAAACACAGCCATTTTCTGCGATATGGGATGAAATGACGTGGCGTGTATCATGGTGTCTGTCGTCGCTGGTTTTCTGTATATATTAAAATGTAAATTATTGTTGGTGTTTTTGTGATTACCAGATCTAAGAAGTTTAGTTGTCCGTTGTCCTCATGTTCCAAGGTGAATTTCATATGTTTGTTAATACTATTTAAATAAGTGTGTAATCGATCAATCTGCCGCTGTGTACCTTTATAAATTAAAAATGTGTCATCGACATATCTATCATAAAATATAATATTGTTGCTATGTATATCATTCTTGAAGATATAGGAATTCTCGAAGTAATTTAAATATATATCTGCAAGAAGGCTTGATAGAGGTGAACCCATAGCTAATCCTTCCCGTTGGCTGAAATATAATTTGTTATAAGTAATTTTGGTCAAGGAGCAAATTTAATAATTCAATCAATTCATGTATACTTTTGATATCTAATTTTTTGGTATTTATAAGATTCTTCTTCAGTAACTGCAGAGTATCAGATATCGGTATATTTGTATATAAGTTAACGATGTCAAGGGACGCCATTTTATATGAAGGTTCGATTTTTAGTTTTTTAACCTTATTAACAAAGTCAATGCTATTAGTTAAGCTGTAGTTATTCTCCAATATTATATTCTGTTTGATTATGTTGAGTAGTTTTGGTGGTTTTATAACCCGGGGTATAAAGAAAATACTCCTATAAGACCGTTAGTGAATTTTACCACTGCCCCGGGTTATAAAACCACCAAAAAACTACTCAACATAATCAAACAGAATATAATATTGGAGAATAACTACAGCTTAACTAATAGCATTGACTTTGTTAATAAGGTTAAAAAACTAAAAATCGAACCTTCATATAAAATGGCGTCCCTCGACATCGTTAACTTATATACAAATATACCGATATCTGATACTCTGCAGTTACTGAAGAAGAATCTTATAAATACCAAAAAATTAGATATCAAAAGTATACATGAATTGATTGAGTTATTAAATTTGCTCCTTGACCAAAATTACTTTACTCATAACAAATTATATTTCAGCCAACGGGAAGGATTAGCTATGGGTTCACCTCTATCAAGCCTTCTTGGATATATATATTTAAATTACTTCGAGAATTCCTATATCTTTGAGAATGATATACATAGCAACAATATTATATTTTATGGTAGATATGTCGATGACACATTTTTAATTTATAAAGGTACACAGCGGCAGATTGATCGATTACACACTTATTTAAATAGTATTAACAAACATATGAAATTCACCTTGGAACATGAGGACAACGGACAACTAAACTTCTTAGATCTGGTAATCACAAAAACACCAACAATAATTTACATTTTAATATATACAGAAAACCAGCGACGACAGACACCGTGATACACGCCACGTCATTTCATCCCATATCGCAGAAAATGGCTGTGTTTCATAGCATGATACATAGACTTCTATCTTTACCCCTTGATAACAAAGATTTTCTTAATGAGTTAAATACCATCAAATACATCGCAGTCGCAAATGGTTACAATTCCAATGTTGTAAACAACATTCTCAAGAAACATAAAAATAGAATAAGGACCATTAACCAATTATCAATGAATGCACGGGAAAAAAGCCACATAGATATATCACCGCAACATATACCAATTTCATGCCGAACATTTTAAAATCTCTCATAAACAAAAACACTGATATTATAGTCACTTACAAGACTACAAATAATATCTTAAATAATCTTCGTACCCACGAACCTACTTGTATTGAGAATAAAACGGGCATTTACAAATTGTCATGCAATGATTGTGACGCTTTCTATGTGGGCCAGATGGGCCGTGGTTTTCTCAAAAGATTTAATGAACACAAACCACCCACCACTATCTGTCGTAACTACGATACCATCAAATCAAGTTTCGCCAAACATCTTATTAACGAAAATCATAGTTACACCGATTTCAGAACTAATTTAAAACCCCTCCACTTTTGCAGTAAAGGACGTTATATGAACACACTCGAAGAATTTGAGGTGTACAAAGCGTTCAGGGACACTAATACCAAGCCACACATTTTGAACGACCAGTTATTATTCAAGTATAATGTATTGTACGACACCGCGTTGAGATATTGAGATAACAAGAATCAGTTGCCGTTAATGCACGGTGAGTCGCTGTGCAGTGTACACTGTTCGCCCGATGCGCGTATTCAAGTTCCAAATTAATATAGTTAGTTTTTTAATAATCCGTTATTTGTGGTCATCATGACATGGTTTTTAACGTTTGACAAACATATCTGATATGTGCTATAAATTTTATGCTTGACAATGGGACAAGAGTCTTGAAGCATGTCGTAATAAGAAGAGACATCAAATACGAGAAGTCACAGACGGTTAGTATAATATATTTTTCATATATTTAACGGAAACGTGGCTTGGTACTAAAATAGGTTTATTCCTACTATAATACAGCGGAGTAATAGAGCCACAAGTGCCCTCCGACTAGTGCCAATTTATATGAATAGAAGGAGAATAATTAGGGAAGTAAAACCTTCGAGGGATATAACACTCATAAAAAAAAGAAAAGGAGAAAAGAATAGCAGATCAAGGATCATGAAATATGAAATAAATAAATGTAAAACCGAAGACAATCTAATTGATAAGTTCAACAATAATAACAACATTCTATAAGAAGATGTAAAGTAGAAGGTATTTTAATTAATGATTTAAGTAAAAACAAAGTTATTTTTAGAAATAATCAATTTTGGTGGCGAAGCATTATGTAACGTGACCTATGGTAGCACAAGGTTTACAAGTATAAATAAGTGAAGAAAAGCTGTATAATAAAAATTATTAAATAGGAAATGATAGAACAACACCACTAACTGAATTTGATGTAGACAAGGACAATGACGATAACAAGACGCAATAGATTGGAAAAGGTGATCCAGAGAAAATAGTTAAAGTCATAACTTAAAAAATACCCAAGTGTTAATAAGAATCATATATATAAAAGTACAACATTAAGTAAGGAAATAAATAGTATGTAAACAGTGGGAAATGTAAAAGGAAAATGAAATGTACGAACAAACATAATGATAATATATAGAAATAGTGTTGATAAATAAACTACCAAAAGACAATATTATAAAATAAACTAAAATAGCAATAATTAAGTAGGAAAGTGGTGATAAGTAATGAACCTTGATAGGACCCAGTGATAATAAATACAGGAGATGTAAAATACAATGTTAGAAGGTGAACAAAAAGTGATAAGTAAGTAAGAAAGATAATAATAAATAATGAACCATAATAGGACCCAGTGTTAATCAATGAACTACATAAAAACACTAGGTGATAAGTGAATTGTAGTCAGGAATAAAGAAAGAACTTGTGATAATAGTCTATAAGTAATAACTGGACCCAAAATAATAAATAAACTGTATAAATTATAAGGGATCGTTATAAGTAGACATTGTTCGTAGTTTTAATGAAATCAGAAAATGTTCGTATTTGATATAACAATGTTTGTTAGAAGCAAACCACTGATAATTGTTTTCCATTATTTTAAGGAAGTTTTTTAGTATATAATAAGGATGATAAGGAGTCCATTGTTTTATCTTAATGAATTAAGTTTATAAATTTATATTAACCATTGTTAAAAATAATGGTAAAAGACTAATCTGTTACGCTGAAAACAGGCAAACGGAGTTAGACACTGTATTCTATAAATGGAATTATAAGGGAATATTAGTACACACCTACTGTTCATTTTATTGTTTTGTTTTGGGTTTTGATTAACCCCAAATGTTATTATGTTGAATATTATGTTTAACAGAACCGTTTAAAATACATGTAAAACCTTAGACACTAGCATTGGCCTAAAAGGTTTGTTAAGGAATTATGTTATGTTATATGATGATTAAAAAATAATCAAATGTTATAATTTAGTGTGGGTTATTACAGTAATTATATTTAAAAGCACTTAAAATTAACAAAATTGACATGAACAGTTGTAATGGGTATGGGGGGGGGGGGTGAATTATGAACTCTAGGCAATAGGCCTATAACTGGTAACTAGAAATTTGTAAAATTTAAGACAAAACAATAACAATTGATAAAATAAAGTATATAATCCGGTTAGGTTTCATAATAATAGTGTAGGACACAAAACTGGATAGAAAATAATTAGTTTAAAGGTAATTTACCGAAAGAAACCCAAATGGAAAATGTAAGAATCTGTTATAATTTGAAAAAAGGTAACCTTATGAGATATAAAAATAATTGGTAAACAAAAGCAAACTATTGGTGTTATTGTATTTAAGATTACAGGTAGTATAAGAGAGTTTTAGTTTAATGGTTTTTAGTAATTTTGTATAGAAAAATGTTAGTTTTATATAACAATGTTGTAAATTATCAACCAATGGGAGTTAGTGTTTGGAAGAGAGAAACTATGATAACCAGTAAATAAATTGTATTATTCCATTATTAGCTCTTGATGAGTGCAGACGTATTAAACCGCAGTGAGTAAAGAAAAGAAGTAATTAAACAAAATCTATAAAAAATTAATGATGAAAATATAAACTAAATTACAGAAATAACTTTAACACTCACATGAAATAAAAAATTACCAGAAGAAATTAAATAATCCATGAGGAATTGCTGAGGAATCCGAAGTGACTGAATACGAACCATTGGAAGGAAGAAAATATCTAAAACCCATAAAATAAATGACGGAATTTTCAATAACACGGATGACTGATGAAAAATAAATACCTGAACCAAATAAATAAGAAAATAGAAGAATTGAATTAACGAAAAAAGGACAATCATCAGTATTCGTGAGAAATATTACCCGGCTAGAAGAGACAGAGGATTGTTAAGTATATTTTAAAATACGACCTTAACAGTAACACAAAAGAAAATAAAACCAATAAGTGAAAATACACCTTCAACACCATTTATCATTTTTTAAGAAACACTTGAACTTTCTTTGATTAAATGAACACATCAAATTGAAGAACAATCTCAATCTAACATTGATTCCTTAAGTGAATATATTTTAAACGTAAAATTTACTAAACTCAGATAACCTCCAAACACTAAATCCAGTAGCTATAGTTTACCGCTGTAATAATAAGTGTATCACCTTTTATATGTTATTTATATAGTATCTGTAATATTTTGTACTTTTATTAGTCCATTTGACAACATTTTCTGTAGTCCCAAGAACTTCGACCTGAGATTATAAATAAACGAAAAAATCAACTCCAGAACCCTAGTCTCGATACAACGGCTGGACAGAATAGCCAACCGCTAATAATTAAACATGCCGGCGCAACATTAAAATATATACTTTAGAAGAAATTGTAATAAGAAAAACCAATTGATAATTGTTAATAAAACATAATAGAAGCATTGAACTGTATATTTGATTTTATTTAACTATTCTTTAAAAATTGAGTACTCACTTATAAAAAATAAACCTTGCATTTTTGGTTTACCAAGAAGAGTTGGCAAACCCTAGTTTGAGGCAGAAAATAGGAATTTGAACATCCGAACTTGTGAGTAGACACTCTCCACTTGTAAGTATTAATTTGGGGAGAATCTCGTGTAGTTACAATATACGAGGGCTATCCAGAAAGTAACAGACGTTTTGACCGACCGCGGCGGTGGGCGGGGATAGAGCCGCCATCTTGGAGTCAGAACGTTCCTACACTCAGTACGCATCCAGCTGTGGTAGCGTGCGGTCTGTGCCCCTCTTACTTTGCTCTCTGTGACGTGTTGAAATGTGCGCTGCAATAGAAAATCCCGCCACTTGTGAGGTGCGTTCTGTGATTAGGTTTTTGTTGGCAAAAAATCACAAACCAATTGAAATTTATCGCCAACTTTGTGATGTGTATGGAAAAGGAATAATGAGTGAAAGCCGAGTGAGGCAATGGTGCATTGATTTTAAAAATGGCCGTACCAATGTTCACGATGAGGACCACAGTGGTAGACCTAGCCTTGTGACTGATGAACTGGTGATGAAAATCAACGACAAAATTCGTGAAGATCGTCGTTTAACGATTACGGAACTTTCGAAACATTTTCCCTAAATTTCACGGAGTTTGGTGCATGAAATTGTGGCGGAAAAGCTTGGTTACCACAAATTTTGTGCTAGGTGGATTCCGAAAATCCTAACGGAAGACCACAAAAAACAGAGACTGGCTGCAGCACTAACTTTCCTCGAAGATTACGACAAAAATGGTAACAAAGTTATCGATCGTATCGTAACTGGGGATGAGACTTGGGTGAAGCATGTCAATAGCGAAACAAAAAGGCAGTCAATGGAATGGGGACACACAAATTCTCCCAAGAAACCAAGGAAATTGTTGCAAACACTGTCAGCAAGAAAGATCATGGCTACTGTGTTTTGGGACTCTGAAGGAGTGATTCTCGTTGATTTTCTTGAACGTGGCACAACAATTAACTCGGAGAGGTATTGTGAAACACTGAGAAAGTTAAGGCGCGCGATACAAAACAAGCGTCGGGGAAAACTTAGTGCGAAGGTTTTGTTTTTTCACGACAACGCACGTCCACACACGGCCAATCGTACCCGAGAGCTCTTCGATGGTTTTGGATGGGAGGTGTTCGATCATCCACCATACAGCCCGGATTTGGCGCCGAGCGACTATCACCTCTTCCCAGCGATGAAGACATGGCTCGCTACACAACACTTTGATACTGACGCCGAACTGCATGCCGGTGTAAACCAGTGGTTGAAATCGCAGGCGGCAGATTTCTACAGAGACGGTATTGAAAAACTTGTGCCACGGTATGATAAGTGCCTTAATTTGAATGGCGATTATGTAGAAAAATAGCTTAAGAGTGTACCTTTCAAATGTATATAATAAAATTTTGTTTTTTCATTTTGTAAATTTTTTATTTCAAAATGTCTGTTACTTTCTGGATAGCCCTCGTATATACTATTATTTACATTTAACGATGAATTGGACTGACACTAACAATGAACTTCACATAAAATTCAGCCAATACTAACTCAACTAATGTAACAACAGAACCTTACAAATTCTAACCTGGCACACCACGCGTTATTTACCAACATACTGGTGACACCATGACGTACAAGCGGGGTTGCAGTCCCTAACCACACCAAGCGAGCCTATATCGTTGTAATAGGAACACCCGAGTCTAGCCAGCCAGAGCACTGCTCCATTGTATTTCCCCATATACAAAGTGCATCACAGTTGGTGCATACACTGCGGCGAGAGCGTGTACGGTTTTTAGTATTGCTCTGCGCTTTGCAATTGAAAAATGATTAATTACAATGATTTAGCTTGAAAACACTATTATTAGTTATTGTTTTATTCATAATTCTATAATTTAAAATACAATTCGGGATTTAATGGGGGTTGTGCAACCGTGCAACCTAAGCACGGGCCGCCACTGGAAGATAGAGAAAAAGGAAGAAATATGAAAAAAAAAATGTTAATGCCAGTAGAAACTATTCTGCCATGTGAAACACTCTGTTATGAAATATGAAGAATCCTTTGGTGACTCTCTATGCAATAAGATCTTTGTGTGTTTTCGTCTCTAAAAAAACTTGAAACAAACTTAATGGAGAACTTTTTCAAATGTTAGTGTAATGTTGAACAGTACTAAAATTATAGTATTATAACGCCATTTTGTATGTAATGAGAAAACGTGTTCAACCAAATAAAACAGTGTACTGTAGACCACAGTGCACATAATGTACAGTAATGGGCATAAGGCAAGTCATTTTAGTTTTCTGTTTTCTGTATTGTGTTCTGTATTCATAAATCTTGTCTCTGGTCAGAATTAAATGTTATAAATTGTGAAGTAATTAATGTAGTTTAGTTATGAAATGTTTATACACCTGTAAAAATTAAGATGAATATCTGCACTGTATTTTAATTATTAACAATAATTCCCTCTGTTGTTAAACTGTGATACCAGTTTATTTGGCCCTGGTCCAGAGCTAAAATCTCTAGCAAACGTTTCGGCTGTGGGATTGACGGCCATCATCAGTGCAAATTATGAGCTAGCACTAACGGAAGGTGACACACATTAGAGACCACAGTACTGTGGAAATGGCTAGCGACCCTGTGAATGTCACTTATACATTCTTCTAAGTACCACGATGATGTAGTTCTAACACCACCAGCCAATCAGGAAGCAGTTTAAATGCCAACAGCTAATCAGTAAGAAGGCAGCATATGAGAGTGTAAGAGTACATAAAGGCCCGTTACCTTGATTATGGTATTTGAAGATGTTTTATAATGTTTTATTGTATCACAGTTGAATAAAGTATGGTTAGGTCCATTGTCCCTCTGTAAGAATGAACAACGCATATTCAGTGAGAGGAGCATAATGCCAAGGTCACCGGTGAACGAGCAAAAGCAAGCAGAGATTATGGCGGTGTATGTGACGACGAACTCTTAATAATAATTGTGATTGGTTCACAAAGCTGTGTCGTCATTAATAAAAGACAATGACGCAGGAACAACAGCGTATGAAACGAGGCGTTGGCCGAGCAAACAAAAGACGGTGACGTCAAATGCACTAATACATACAAAAATTTGCATATTACTTGTTCTCAGTTCCACACAGCACACCAAAGGGTCAGCAGCGATGTATCGCTGTTGACTTAGTTTTCAGCAGAAGTTTTAAGAATATTATTATTCATCATTAACAATATAACAGTGGAGTTTTAAAAGACTCAAATAACAGTTAATAGTTAAATATCAGATGTAAAACCAGTGCAATTCAAACAAATAGACAAGAAACATGAGGCGACCACCTGCCATCCAAATGCGCAACATCTAACACCAGCGAGGGAGCCATCCGAGTCTACTCACAGAGAAGTCGAAACAATTATCCTATTTTTCATATTTAAATGAGCTCAATAAAAAGATAAATCTGATAAAATGTATTTGTGATAGTGTGTGTGAGTGAGCGTATGAGGGAGCGAACGCATGGCCATGATAATTACTAAATAGGGCATTGGTTTGTGGAACATACAAGAATATAATTAATTACATGTTATTAGAGCTGCAGCCAGAAGTAAATTTAAAGTATGAACAAGATTCACCATAATATAAATTAACAATGACTAGATAGGGCTTAAGAAAATGTAGACGCCATTTTGTTTTGGTATTTGTATGTGACGCCATTTTGGGTTATTATTCAATATATATATATTTTAATTCTGGCAATTAAAAAGCAAGTGATTACATTCAAATGATAACCAGTGTTGTTATTTCGATTACCTCTTTGTGTCTGAATCTCGCCGAGAGTGAACCCTGGCCCCCTTATAGAGAAATTTATATTGGAAATGAACCACGTGTTCATACATACAGTGACATGGTAAGTACATGTGTTTATTTATATTAGTACATAAATATATAAAAATAAATGTGTGTGTAAGTGTGTCCGTTAACAAGAGGTTTGCAACAGTCTATGCCAAAGAGTACTTAATGTGAGGCTTTCACCTCGCCAATTCATTGCAATCGCAACATGCTTCTGAATCTGTAAGAATTTATAAATGACTTTCACGGGGTCGCTAGCCATTACCACAGTACCGTGGTGTCTAACGTGTGTCACCTTACGTTAGCTAAAGCTCATAATTTTCACTGATGATGGCCATCAAGGGCATGGCTTAACGTTTGCTAGAGATTTTAGCACTGGACCACAGAAAAACAGCCCAGTATCACAATTTAACAACATTGACTCCAGCCGTGAATGCCTTTGAAGTAATAATTCCCTCTACTAACTTAATTTTATCATGGTCTGTATGGTATCAGTGCATTGAGATTTCATTGTATATCTAATGAGCCATATATCTGAAAAAATAATTTTTAATTTAAAGCTTAGAGGTTTATCTAAATATACAGTGTTAAGCTTAATTTTATTATATTATTTACTTTATTGTGTGCAAAACATTCCAAGGCATATTAATTTTAATTTTGTTTGTAACTTTAGTTATATTTTCTCATGTTTGCAGAAAATGCTAGTAAAATGATAAAAAATCTGCATTTAAAACGTTTTATCACTCCTATAACATTCTTTCCCTGTTTTTATTGCTCCAAGCTGCTCTCTGCTAACCAATATGTTGTGTGGCTAAAAAATGAATGTAAACAAAATAACCTAAGTTTAAATTAAGGATTACATTACTCCTTTCTGTTCTTTCAGTCTATAAACAACACAAGTCCATGTTTGAGTGCTAGCACTGTGCTAATTCAGATGGTTTAACACTTGTAAGCCTTGTTTGTTGTTGATACTCTAGGAGCAGCTGCAGGCCTTCAATGGTCACATGGTCATGTAGGCATCGCTTGTAATTTTGCGATAAGTTTTTAATTTCTTTCAACTGTAAGTGTCTTCATATTACTGCAGATGTACCATGGCATGTTGATAATGGCCCAAAACACTTTCTTTTGAAGTCTTTGGATTTTGTCTGTGTTTTCCTTGCTAGCATACCCACAGAGTTGCAAACCATAAACCCATACTGGTTTCACTATTATAGAATTTGTTCACTACTGACAACTGACTTTAGCAGTTAATTAACTAGAGTATCTTTCTATTTTCTTTGCCTAGTTCTTCACATAAAAATTACGTTATGGCTAAAAACTCCCAGTGAGCAAACGTCTCTCCCAGGCTCAAACCTAGTACTGTATAAATTTTTGTTCCTACTGTGACTAACTATTGTGAGGAATTCACAATTATGTACATTGTTGTTTCTGGAATCAAATTTGCAGAATTATGCACATGCTTCCCTTTAGTGTATTTTGTCAAATTTTGCTCCATTTTATGCACTTTACCAGTAATGTGTGTAGACACACAACACACGTGCGCACATGCCTCTGTGTGTGTGTGTGTGTGTGCACACATGAGTATGGTTAATAATCTATTGATTGTTTTATTGTTACAGGTTTTTTATATGATAATGTTATTGCATTGTATTGTGGACTTTGTACATGCAATGGTAGCTGTAAGAAGGCAAACAGAGATATATCCTGTGGATATCTATATGCCAGTAATTGAATTCATAACTTTTGTAAGTACTTTTTATTGCTTGTTATATATTTTGTATGTGTGTGCATGTACATGTATGTTTATTATGTGCGTTTTAACAATTGCAGAATATTTTATGCTGAAAACTATATGAGGCCTGACCTTGTTTACTATTACAAAAACTGATTGTGCAACTACATTGTAACTTGAAGGGCAATCAGACCTTTTAATGCACCAAAAAATTCATTAGTGCAGATGAGTCTAGAGATTATGGCTATGACCCTGAAATAAAAGCCCACTTTTCCCAGTGTGAAGAAAATTATGAATCAACAGCCACAGACAACATATGTTTACACTAACTAAATAGTGCACTATGTTAGTGAGTGTTGACTCATGTGTTAAAAGGTTCCATCTGATTGGCGGCCAAGTTATAATGCAGTTGCAAAACGTGTCCCTGTAATATTCAAAATGATCAGATACTTTTTGGTCAGTCCTTGTGTACCAGGGCTCTGTTGTATTGATCAAATTATATAAATTGTTGTTAAAATTACTCCTTGCCGCGGTCCAAGGTGTTTTGGCCATACCTTCGACGGCCATCTTCAGTGCAGAAAGGCTGCAACACACTGACCAGGGTTATGTAGTCAGTGACCACAGTACTGTGGTTAAGACTAGTGGCCCTAAGAAGGACACCTATACTAAACTTTCAGAGTCCTCACGATGTTACCTGACACCACCAGAGAGTCAGAAGGAAGGCAATTTGTTATTGGTTTGCCAAGACTCGTGTCCACAGAGTACTTAATGAGGGGGGCTCACCCTGCCGATTCATTGCAATCACAGCATGGTTCTGAATCTGGATGAACTCCATGTGCTTTGTTATTTATATGAAGAAATAAGCTGAAAGGGACAAACGCAATCGTGTGAGAACAGCTGCCAACCAGTTTATTCATAGGAAAGAGGATTTCCGTGGGATAGAAGTAGCCATTATGTAACCACAGAACCTAATAAAAACACTTTCCAGTTGACTACAATTTTTATTGATATCATTATTATAAAATATGGTTGTCAAAAAAGTATTTATATTAATAGTTGTCTTGATTAGTTAAGTGTTATATTAATAATTCTGGCCACATAAGTATGTGAGTAAAAGTTTCTATACATTTGAAAAACATATTGTTACGACAGTCTACTTGATCGTCGTAGGTACAGTGGAAAACACAATACAGTACAAGACACCAATTAAGTCACTAATCACCAGCTTTGATTTTCACAGTTAACAGTTCGTAATTAACAACACAGTCTCTTATAACGAATCAAATAAAAATTGTTCACACGCAAATAAATGTCAACTAATATTAAAACACAATTGTATTACAATATACCGTCCGATTATAAAACACAACACTTAACTAATAACCACTTGAACGCGCACAGTAATATCGCCCGAAAGTAACTCAAACCGCACAGTAAAAATATCGCAGCTATACTGAACTGAACGCCGTTGAGTACTGGTATTTATACCGCCCCAAATTACTAGATTATTCCATAATGCGTGTTAGCGCCACTGTGTGCGACATAATTAATTGCAGCCTCGACACAGTTTGCCCGGCTTCTGCACAGTGTAGCAAATGCGTCAACAAGCACGTACGCCACACATGTTACATTCCGGATCCCTCTCGAACATTCGATAAACTCATAGATTTTTCTGTAATGTCGTAACACAGCCCCCTCCTTAAGCCTGTTTGTCCCAAACTGGCAAACCATCTCTGAAGTAATACTTAGCTAAGCGATCTAGGTGGACGACTTTGAACTTTCGCTGTCCTTCCTGTTGAATCCGATAAAAAACATCGTTGGTTCTTTTTTTTACAGCATAGGGTCCTTCCCAGTTAGTTTGCAACTTAGGTGAGCGACCACGACGGTGCTTTGGGTTGAACAACCAGACCTGATCTCCTTCTTGGAAACCCACACTATTGCTGCGAATGTCATACCGAGTTTTCATTTTATCACTGGCAATCTTCAGCCGTCCTCTTATCAAGCGATTCATTTCTTGCAGTTGGTTTTCTAATTGCGAGGAATAGTTCTGTGGCTCTTGGGACTGAGTCTCATGTGATCTGAACATCAAGTCCCCAGGAAGACAAATCTCCCGCCCAAACACCAATTTTGCTGGAGTCATGCCAGTTGTGTCGTGTACTGATGATCTATACACCATGAGGAATAGTGGTATACGTTGGTCCCAGTCTGTTTGGTTCTCATCAACAATCTTCAAAAGATGCTGCTCAAGTGTCCTATTGAATCTCTCAACCATCCCGTCCGACTGATGATGCAGAGGCGTTGTCCTGGTCTTTCGAATTCCGAGTAGACGGCATAATTCTTTAAACACTCCTGATTCGAAATTTCTCCCTTGATCCGTATGGATTTCCATAGGGGCTCCATAACGGCAACAGAAGTTGTGAACGTCAGTAACTGGGAATGGTCCAGTAATGTCTATGGCAATTCTCTCGAAAGGCAGTCCAACGTTATACTGTCAGAGCTGCCAAGGGTCCCCAGAGTAACTGAGTGAGATCACTGGTCAGGAAGAGTGAGATTCAAGGAAAATGAGTGAGACAACAAATTTATTTTATATATCCATTTATTTCATAATTAGTCATTATCAAACCACTTTTTATTATAATGCAAATTATTTTTATGTAATATTCATCAGTTTTGTGGAAAACAACAGAACACAAGTTAACATATACCAAATGTTGCACTTAATTGCAAACAATACAAATCTCACTCTTTATTGCTTTGTGTTTTATTATACTGATATGTTGCTTTCTTAGCATTAGCCACCACTTCTTTTGGTGGTTCGAATGTGTGGCATGGCTCAGGGATGGCCATTTTCATGGTCAAGACAGATGATAATGTGCCATCCACGTTCATTGAAGGTCTAAAAGCTGTTTTATTTTTCCGTACCGTATCATAGAAAAAACACGTTCTTCGCCAGCATTAGAATGTGGAATTATCAAAACCAATTTTGCAACCTCAGATAGCCTCTTATACCTTAATTCTCCATTTGCTAGTTTCATCTGAGATAAATATGCCCAAATTACATCCATTCGGTAAATGTACCGACTTACTTGCTCCTCATCTTGGACTTTAGCACTTTCCCATACATCTTCAGGGATGCTGTCTTGTTTTAAAATTTTGTAATCCACAAATTCATCGTATAGTTGTTCCATCTCAGTCACTGGGTGGATATGAGAAAGAATGTTACAGTACCTCAAGAGAAAAAATTCTATGTCACTAAACTGAACTGAACTTTTCTCAAAAAAGTCAACAAATCTGGCATGTTTCAGCAAGTTGTCGTTCAATGGTAACTTCTTGGTTGCCTCATAAATTACATCCTGGTAAAACTGCCTAACTGCAGTTAAAAATTCAGCATAGTCTTTAGGGCTAATGCTACCTTCATGAAACAGAGTAGTCAGTTTTTGTCGAGTTGCAATCCCAATGAATATTTCCTCATCATCCAGTTGATCTTCTCTTATATCAACTTTGAGATCTTTGAAACCAGAACCTTCAACCTCTTTAACTTTCTCAGGGGGGAGAATTTTACCTAGAACATACATACATACATACATCCTCGGCGCTACAGCCCAGTCCGGGCCCTGGCCTCCAAAAGAAATCTTCCCCACTGGTCTCTACTCCCGGCCAATGTCCACCAGTTTGCTGCACCCAGCCTCACTGCCTCCTTACCAACCTGGTCCAGCCATCTTGTACGCGGTCTTCCCCTCCTTCTCCTTCCCATCGGCAAATAATTCATCACTCTTTTTGGGATTCTATCCTCCGCCATTCTCTGCACATGACCAGCCCAACGCAATCTGTTAATTTGTATGAGTTGCACGATCGGAAGATCTTTAAACCTTTCGTACAACTCTCGATTATGCAGTCGCCTCCAAATGTTGTTTTCCCTCACAGGGCCATAGATTCTCCTCAGTACCCTCCTCTCAAAAACGGATAGTCTCTGCTCATCTAGTTTTTTTAACACCCAGCATTCCGAGCCGTACATCAGGACTGGTCTAATCAAGGTCTTGTATAGGGAGGCTTTTGTATCTTTAGTTATTAATTTTGATTTAAAATGTTTCACCAGTCCATAGTAACACCTGTTAGCAGATAATATTCATCTTTCAATATCTCTAGAGGAGTCATTTCCAGAGTCCACATATGACCCGAGATATGGAAAACCCTGAACCTTTTCAAATTCATAATCGTTAATGCGCAGGGACAGGGTACGAGTATTGGCACCTACAACCATATATTTGGTTTTGCTTTGGTTTATAACCAAGCCCATAGCCTTAGCGGACAACTCCAGTTCCTGAAAGGCTTCCTTTAAGCCAGATTCAGACCTACTTATGACGTCAATGTCATCGGCATAGGCCAGAAGCTGTACCTCCTTGTGAAATATGTGTCCGCTAGTTTGATTGCCTAGAACTTTTTTCACAAATTCATGCAAACATTGATAAGCAGCAAAGATACATGGCTTCTCCCTCTGAAGATACTTGTTAATAATAGTGAACATTGGCAGAACTGCATTGTAAAAGAGCAAATACACTTCCAGAATTGGATTATTGAACAGCATTTTAAGTCTTTTAAAACGTGGCTCACTCTCAGAATTGGACAAAAAGTAACTCTTCAGTCCATCAAACAAGGAAAGGATTCTCTCCACTGCTCTCTCAAGGCTCAACCATCTAGTGTTTACATGTTTGACTACTTTGTGATATTCAACATCACAAAATAAGCAAAATGTTTTAAGATTTGATTTGCGCTTAGTGCTCTTATCAAAATAATAGTAGAGATCAACACACATATCTTCTACATCAAACCCACTTCTCTCAAGAAATTTGTCTGCAGCTCTCCTTGCAATATTATGTATTAGGTGACAGGGGCACCCCATGAAGTAAGTATCCTTATTCTGAAGAAGGACTCGTGACATGATGGAGTTCCTAACACCTATATTTACATTCGTATTGTCAACACCAAAAGCAACACAATTAATCCAGGGAATGCTGTTTTTCACTAGTACCTCTGAAATCTTGTCATAAATTGTGGCTGCTGTTGCTGCTCCAGTACCTGTGGTGGTGCACATGTCCAAAAAATGACTCATAACTTGCCGTGATCTTATATCAAAGATGCGTACAGTCAGTGGGTTTAATTTCTCAAGACCAGTGTCATTTGAACCATCTACAAGAACTGAATATGGATGAATCTGCATGTGTTGCACCAACTGAGAATGAAAGTATGGTGCAATAGCCCCATTCATAATGCATGCAGTTTTCCATCTGCAAGAAGGAATGGTAAACGAATTAGGTTAAATCAGTGACACGGTTCATGCTCCTCTATTGCTCACATGTTTCCAATTTATTTTGATAACCACATTCTCTTACATACCTTCCTGAAGCATAATTCTGAGCTATTGAAGAATCCAGGAAAATGTCCTTGAAGAGTGGACTCAAATGACTAGCAGTGGCAATTGGGATGTTGTGGCATGCAAGAAGTGTTGCTATTTTCACTTCTGCTCTACCAACCTGAAAATAAGGTAACTGTTACGACGGTCTACTCGATCGTCGTAGGTACAGTGGAAACAAAATAAGTACAAGACACCAATTAAGTCACTAATCACACCTTCAATTTTTACCATTAAACAGTTCGTAATTAACAACACAGTCTCTACAACAAATCAAATGAAAATTTTTCACACGCAATAAAACGTCCACTAATATTAAAACTCAATTGTATTACAATTATACCGTCCGAATATAAAACGCAACACTTCACTAATAATTACTTGAACGTCCACAGTAATAACTCGAACCGCTCTGGAAATATATCGCACTAATACTCTCGAACCGCACTATCCAATATCTCGCATTGAACTGAAAACTAAGGCCGCTACCCGATGTATTTATAGTCACGCTCACACACCAGAAGCTTCCAAACTGTGTCTTATCTCTTGTGAACTATGTAATTACTACGGCCTTGACACAGTCCGAGCGCCCGAGCGAAGCCCGGCACAGTCGAGAAGATTCTCGCAAAATGCGTCTAGTAGCACGTACACCACACGCTTACATCGAGATCCTTCTGGCATACTCGATAAACGCATAGATTGTTCTGTGCTGTCGTAGCACTATTATAAAATGTGGTTGGCTTAAAATTAAATTTTTTAATGGTCCCTCTTTACCTATCGACCACACGTTTTAAAATTACCATATCATGAAACAACCTAACCTGTCGTTAAGTAACCTCGTGAACATCAATCGATATATCGCAGTCGATCACTAGTTTAACAGCTGAACATCGCCTAGCGTCGTCACTTCATAGGTTAGAGTGCGAAATGTGTTCGATCGGTAAAGAAATGTTTTTAGTGCCTTTGATAGATAAAGAAATACGTTTTTAACTAATGCCAGTGAATAATAATTTATAATTACAATACATAAACATTAGGCTACTTACTTTTTCCATTGTTCGATCATCCTTAGGTCTGCTGAATACGTCAGATATTTTAGGCTGATTTCTACTAGATTTCATAAACTTCTTATGAGCATCGGAGACAACGTGTCTTTTGATATCTGCCTCACCTTGATGTCCACAGGACAAAGTTCGTGCACATGCATCACACCAAAAGGCAGATCCAGATGGATCATCAGCATCTGCAGATACAGGATACTTTACTTGCCAGGCAACGTTGAAGCGGGTTTTATATTTAGCAGCTCCCGCAAAAGATCTGGGATTTGTATTTCTTTTTGGAGAAGTTCCTCCCGGAGAAGGATCATCCTCCTTATCTGAATCTGAAGACAACACAGACTGCACACGCTTCACTCTTCCATGAAACAACTTATGAGTGACGTGTCGAATTAGCAGTATGCGTTTCCTTCGAAGATGGTAGAGGCGCTCCTGCCATCTGTTAGTGACAATCGCAATCTTTTATGCGACTATGGACGTATCTTTCACATCAATATTTAAATTACCGGTATTCAGAGACTGCGAAACACAATAAACAGGAGTTAAAATAAAGTTAATTTCAAAATAAAATTTTAATGTCTTTCATGGATAAAATGCGTGAGATTTCAGCTTGCGTGCGTGTGAGCGTGAGATCGGCCTCGAATCCGTGTGTCTCACGCTCAATGCGTGAGACTTGGCAGGTCTGTACTGTCTCATTTTTCCCCTGCTTCTGATTTGTGGGCCCTTGCTTGCAGCACATATTTCACATGTCCGAACGCATTCCTCTACGTCGTGGCGAAGATGAAGCCAATAGAATCACTTCCGTATTTTGTCAAGGGTTTTGTTAACGCCAAAATGGCCTCCAGATGTTCCATCATGCATCTCCTTCAGAACAGACTGCACTTTACTTCGGGTAACTATCAACTGCATGACCACGTCTCGTCCATCTGCACTTTCCCAAGCCCTTTGTAGCAATCCGTTTTCTAAGGTGAGAGATTCCCATTGTGCCCAGTAGCCCTTCAGCACTTCGGAACAATGGCAGATATCTTGCCAATCCGGGCGGCGACCTTCCTCTTTTGCTGTCAAGATCGGTCCAATGTCTTCATCAGTCATCTGTTCTTGTCGACAGTCTTGTGTTGTACACAAGCCGTCTTCCAGGAAATCTACAGTGATGGCTTGAACAAGTTCACTTGAGTTTTGTTCTTCCTTTCTGTGGCAATGTCGGCATTCTTCTGGACACGGTCTTCGTGATAAGCCATCTGCATTACCATGCACGCACCCCCGTCGATGTTGTACCTTGAAGTTGTACTCTTGCAGATGTTCAAACCACCTTGCCAACTGTCCTTCCGGATTTTTAAATCTCAAGAGCCATGCAAGTGCGGCATGGTCGGTACGTAGTGAAAACTCTCTTCCATAGAGGTATTTATGGAAGTGCTTGGACGATTGCCAGCAACTCTCTCCTTGTAACGCAATAATTTCTCTCAGGTTTAGAAAGTGTCTTACTGTAATACACTATTACTCGTTCTTCACTGTTTTGCACTTGAGACAAAACTGCTCCTAGACCAGTATTGCTTGCATCTATATCCACAACGTACTTCCCTTCAGAAGCTGGGAAAGCGAGAATTGGATGCGAACATAATGCAATTTTCAAAGTCCTAAATGCTTGATCACACTCCCTCGACCACTGGAAGTTTTGTTTATTTTCTGTTAGCTCTTGTAGTGGTTCAGCAATAGTAGCGAAGCCTTTCACAAAACTAATATGAGCATAACCCCAGGAAACTCCGAACTTCGTGTTTACTCTTCGGTACTGGCCAGTCTCTTACGGTGTCTACTTTATCAGGATCCATGCTAACACCTGCTACTGAAACCAGATGGCCCAGATACTGTACTTCCTTCTGGAATAGAGAACTCTTCTTCGGGCTAAGCTTCAGTTGGGGACCGTGAATTCTAGTTAGAACCTCCTTAAGGTTTTCCAAATGGTCTTTGAACATCTTACCGATGACTATGACATCGTCTAAATAAACAAGGCAAGTTTTCCATGTCAGGCCTCGGAGTACCAGGTCCATCAATTTTTCAAATGTTGCCGGTGCATTACAGAGACTAAATGGCATGACGTTAAGTTGGAATAAGCCACTTGGGGTCGAGAAAGTGGTCTTTTCCTTGTCTTCTTGATGAAGACCCACTTGCCAATATCCACTCTTCAGGTCCAATGTGGAAAACCACTATGCTCCGGACAACATGTTGAGTGTATCGTCAACGCGAGGTAATGGATAGCAGTCTTTCTTTGTAACGTCATTTAACCTCCGGTAGTGTACGCAGAAACACAATCCACCATCCTTCTTCGCTACCAGCACTACAGGAGAAGACCAAGCACTTGACGAAGGTTCGATTACTCCCTGTGTCAACATGTCCTGTCTAACCGAGACATTTCCTTTTGTTTAGATAATGGAGGCCTTCGAGGAGGTTGCTGTATCGGTGTTGTGTCCCCAGTATTTATGGGATGTTGCACAATAAAGGTTTTTCTCAGTGACTGTCCCCGAACTGCAAAACAATCTTTGAATTCATGTAAAAACTGTCTGAGTTCTTTTACCTCACCACTTGATAGGTCGTTAGAAGATCTGTTCAATAATTCTTGCAGTTCCGCTGGTAATTTGGAATTATCCGAAGCACTGGATCTTCGTTGCGTTATTCCGGCTACCTAGGCCACAGGAGTCAATTTGCCTAGGAGCGTATTGCTTTGTAAAGTGATAGCTTGATCCAAAATATTTGACACCCTAATAGGTACATTTCCGGTTTCGTCAGGTTTTACTAAACTTCTGGCAATTGGTATGCCCGGTGTGCTGACTACCTGGGGTTCGAATATAGAGCACTGGTTGCCCCTAGTATCTACCTCAGTTCTAACCATGATGATCTTTTCGGAGTTTGGCGGAACAGTTGCGGCCACTTGATTTACGACGTCCATCGATTTTTCTGCTGTCGTCATTGTTGATAGCATTACCTCTTCGCCTCCGATTCTCAAGACATTGTTTTTGAAGTTGACTATAATCCGTATATGTTCATAACGTCCACATCAAGAATTGCTTCATCCACAATGTCTGCAACAAGTACTTGATGATTAAACTTAAGTCAACCGAGGCGTAGGTATTTCTTCACTTTTCCATACACTTTTACAGGCCGTCCACTAGCTGTTCGCAAGCTGCAAGAGTACCAGATTGGCTTGAGATCTTTCACTATGTTGGGCCGCACAATAGAAACTTGTAATGACCAAAAATTTTAATTTTTTAAAATTTTGATCAAAAGTACGTTACAACCAGCCAAACAACCCGGGCCAGAAGCAATAAATAAAGAAGCAACTTAACGAAGTGTCAACTGGACGTTTGCCAGGAACAATAAGAGTACGCTTGGCACAACATTACAATAGGAAGTAAGGTTCGCCTGTGACAGACTCGACTCAACCGAGATTTACAGCCCACAACAAGCGAGACAAAGAAGTGTAGCACAGTGGCCCAGATACGGAGAAATTGTAGCGAGCACACACTGTAAGGTTGATTTGAAGCGTGCCAGCAATAAAAAAAGGAGTAGTCACACAATGGTACTCACCCTGTATGAAAACGAACGGCGTCTAATGAATAGAACCGAGTGTGCGCACAGCGGGAGGACATCTTACTGGTGACAACTGATATTTATGACAAGGAACAGGAATGGCATCTTGGAAACGACGACACGCAGTGTCCTGATAATTGACGGAAAAGGGTCATGGATAGTCAGACAATAACAAAATGCGACGTATTGTTCGCGTGAGAACAGCAGCAGACCTCCAGAGTATACTTAGACAAAAGCTTGATCGACAGGCGCGGAATTGCTCTACATTCTAGGAAAAGGTATGGAGCCCTTTCGACGTGTACTTGAGGGGAGACCAGATAACCAACCAGAATCCGGCATCTTCCCAGAGCACAGGTGGAGAGGACCGTCGTCATGATAGCAACACGAACAACGAATCAGAAGTAGAGAACCATAGTTCTGCATAAGGGTAGGAGTTCATGTGACCTATCATGGTTGACCAAAGGTGTGTTTGCCAGGAAATTGCATTGTGATAAATGAAGCTTAATAAAAACTGTTTACAGAGCACGCGAGAGGGCAGTCTTCATAAAATTTTCAATCTTATTCTTAGGGCAGTCTTCATAAAATGTTCAATCTTATTCTTTTCTCAGTCAACGTTCTCAGTCTTAATACATCTCAGTTAACATATGTATAGCAGTTTGACTCTGAAACTCAGTTACGCAGTACTTTAATCAGTTGACTTAACATTTCAATATTGACAAGTTATTCAGTAATAGTGTATCCACAGTGACTCAATCATGCAATATACGTCAGTGATTAAAAACTTTAAAGTACATTATCTTACTCAGCTACCGCTTATTAAGAACTAAGCTAATCATTCGCAGTTTCATTTAATAACAGACTCGCAGAACTTTCGTTAATGCTTTACTGAACAACGAAAACGTACCGTTGTACAGTGCGAAGTGTTACAATATCGATTGGAACAATACACCACGTAATCGAAAACACGATACATTAACGTATACAAGAAGAAGTTCGATAATAGACAGTCATATATATACACGCTAGTTAACAATGAACGTACTCACACAACACATGGCTTCATAGACTCTCATAGTAACGGCCGACATCAACGGAACACATACACCGCGAGTGAATCTGATCTGCGTGTGTTGAGTGATAGTGACATCGAAGCTACGCAACCTTATACATATGGATCATCAGTGGGAAGGAGTTTCACCGATGGAAATATTGGATAATCCATTTTACAAGTAAATCTTTATGTTATTACTGTCATAAGAACTCTACTGTCCTGTCTCTTTTCAAAGAAAACACCCTTTGAGAATTTAGATTGATTATCATGGTAAATTTAAATAAAGCTATTCATCTGAGGCAAGAAATGAACGCATTAGTGTAAGATTTATATGTTGATTATTTATGTTTATATATGTTGATTGTGTTATATATGTATGTGTATGTTTTCAGCGAACGACGTACTGGATTCATATTGTAATTTGATTCATATATATATATTATAATATAAATATTATTAGGGTTCTTTTTACTGTTAAAGCCCCGCGTTGGAGTCGTCAATTTATAATAAAACGAGATTAGGGGTTTTATTGTTTATTATTATAATCAAAATTTAAGTTACGTTTAAGTTAACCTGAAACAAAATAAAAGTGTTGTTGTTGTTTAAACTTATATTCGTGGTTAAAATATTAAAAGTCTCGTTAAAGCAAAGTTCAACTATGTGTGAAGTATTCTTTTGAGATAACTCAATGTTGAGAATGGTTGTTTCTAATTGAAGGTTACTAATGTAGTAAAGTAATTTAAAATAAAACATTCAAAGTTACTCACAGTGTTTACAATGGTTTAATTATACTTGTTTAAAAAAAATCCCCTTGTATTAAATAAATAAAATAGTGAAGTTGATTATACTTAAATGCTAGATTAACTTAAGTTAAAACATGAAGTATAGCAGTTGGTTGCTTGATAATAGTTCTCGTCTGGTTGAAACTGGTAGTAAAAACTTCTTCTCCAGATTGCAGGTAGTCTGAGTATGTCACGTCTCGTAAAGTCTGGACAATATCATAAACAAATATCTGCTTTTACGTGCCTGATTGTGTTTACTAGAAGTTCACTAAACTGTCAACTCAGCTTACAATCACCTACTCCCTTTGGTTGCAAGGTTAGGTTACCTTGTTTATTAATTAGTGGGCGCCACACGGATTTATTCAGGGAAAATCCCGTGTAAAACCCACACATAAAAATTACTGGATGATTAGAAAATTTAAAATAGTTGAGTACCACCTTTTGGCAATGCTATTCCAATATGTTAAACACAACAGAAGGTTGTTTAAGCTTATTAAAAGAAAATATTCAATTATCCTAGAGAAATAAATCAAAATCAGGTGATGCTGTTAATAATGGGTTTATTTACACCCTTATAGAGAATTCAAAAAAACAAATATAATGCAAACATACAAAGTTGTACAATTAAAAGTCAGTTATTATATGCCTTATACGGCTTGCTCAGAACATGAATTATAAATCTGGTTAAGTCCAGATGCTATTTATTTTTAATATTAAAATTATTATAATCTCAGTAGTACAAAGTTGTACAATTAAAAGTCAGTTATTATATGCCTTGTACGGCTTGCTCAGAACATGAATTATAAATCTGGTTAAGTCCAGATACTATTTATTTTTAATATTAAAATTATGATAATCTCAGTAGTACCAAGTGGTACAATTAAAAGTCAGTTATTATATGCCTTATACGGCTTGCTCAGAACATGAATTATAAATCTGGTTAAGTCCAGATGCTATTTATTTTTAATATTAAAATTATTATAATCTCAGTAGTGAATTCTTTGAGACACGAAAGAAAACAATTATGCCTACACAATATCCAATAATCCTTTTGATATAAAATTGATCAACAAAGTTTTAGGTTACTTTCGCAAAGTAATTAAAAAAACCCGATCTGTTGAAAGATCGCGCGTTCCATCAACGCTTGCTTTTTTAGTGACAATATTTATCAAGTGAGAACCCTTACAACTAACATATAGCTTAATTACTAATAACAAATTTGTATAATAAATCGAGACGTGGTGTAATCTTAAAAAATGTTTTTGTGTTTTGCGTCAGTACAGGTTATTGTTGAAAAAAGTACAGGTTATGGCGCTCAGATCAAGATTAGTAATGATTACACTGTTACCTTCTGAGTTTTAATTATTTAATTAAAACTTATTAATCACTTCAGTAATCGGATTATAATGATTACTGGGTTTCGGCACTAAACTCGCACAAGAACAGAATAATGCGATCCTCTTCTGATTAAAATGGATCGTGAATAATAACAATAAATTATTTTCTGTTCGTTATTCCCGCACAAAATTAAAATGAAACTGCACTTAATCACTGTTGTTTGTTGTGGATGAACTTGAAGTAGTCGTTTCTTGTTGTTGAACTATTTGTTCCAATGTACTATGTAAATGACGCTAAGTGTTATTAAAAAATGTAGAGATGACGGGCACACATCTGTGCTACACGCTAGTCAGTAAAGGTCTGTCTCAAAATTCGCTGTTTCGTCTTTATATACCCCCTTCTTTGATCGGCCTTAGGTAAAAATGTTAATTACTAACTAATTTTCTGATTGGCTTTGGTAGGTGTGTCGGTGTGACGTGTCACTTTTTGGCAGTTGATAACGGCTTTTTCTAACCGTCGAATGTTGCGGTGACAGCTCGTTGCCGTTTTTGTTATTATTCTTAAACAGTTTCCCGATGTACATTTTTAGAATGATGCTAACACCTCTCCCGCACTAAATACAGTTGCGATTGGGTTAATATTACTATCAAATTAAAGATTGTTTTTTTTCCTTTAATTTGATATCACTCGTTCTCGAATTACTTTCACTTTGACCGACATTGTTATAAAACCAACGTTCGGGTACATTACTTCTACTGTCGTCTGCTATTTATGAGTCGCCGATTTTACACTTTTGGTTAATATTGCTTGTATTCACATAACATTTTATTAATCAAATGTTTATGTGCGAACACCATTAATGCTGTACTGACATTTTTTGCTGAACATTACTTGTACACCTAAACTCTATACATGGTAATAAATGATCCTACTGACTATGACATTTCGTTTTATGCTAATTCGTTTTAAACTACTACTTAACAATGAAAATTATGATTAAACCTATTGTTTTAATAACATTTTTTGTTATGTCAAGGCATAACCATAGTTCTGTGTATTTTAGTTTACACTTGTGCTAATCCTCAATAGCCATTTTACTGACTAATGTTTGGTCTAAGCTTGCTAAGACATATCGCCTACATTGAAATTTGGCCTTAATAATGCCTATTGGTTCTCAATTCGGTAAATCGTGGATACATCTTATTTGTATAAGATTCTCTCTTATAAATAGTTCTCTTTTCTAACAAGTATATTTGATGCTGAAATACATCTTAGTTCTTACTATGTAGCCATTGTTAACATTAGTTTTGGCATTCATAATTTACTGGTCATTGTCACATCTATTATCAGCAAAATGCTAATTCTGCTTTCACAGTATTTAACTGCTCATTAGTTCATTTTTTGTTTACATATGACATTCGGTTTACATCAATTATTTACTGAATTGACAGCTGAATGTAAATTTATTCTGTCCATCAGTTCGTTTTAGTCTCAGTCTAGTTGTAGTGTCAAACAGCCCTTGGGTTACTGTTTCATGTGGCACTTCTGCTTCATTCTTCTTTCTTGGTTATTTCTACTATTATATACCTATTTACATGGTTGTTTTGTTTTTATAAAATCTGATAACATACACTTAGGTTAGGTGACATCTTGTGATGTTACAATATTGTAACGTAACAAAGTTGAGGTCCCCAACGTTACATAAAAAATTGAATGAAACATGGTCAAGGACCATACCCTGAATTAAGGTTGCTCAGTAGTTAATGTATCTGAGAAGTACCTCAAGTCAAAAGAGGCAATGACTAATGTTAAATATAAAAAACCAGACCAGTGAATAGTTAAATATAATAAAATGCTTGTTTTTATACTGTAACATGTTGAGGTTTACAGAATATTTATGTTATATTTTGAGTATGGTAGAAATGAACTGATGTTGTTTAATAGGAATACTTCATCAAAGATTATGGTTGTATTTATGTTAAATTTGTCTTTAGACAATCAAGTATAGTTACCAGTGTTAGGCATTATACTAAGTTTTAAGTATTGTCTAAAGTTGAATAATGCTGTTGTTTTAATTAATGTTTGTAAACTGGGCCAGGAGGATGATCAGTGTTTAATGTTTGAGAAGTAGTTCTGACAATTATATTATAAATTAATGAAGGGTTCCAGGACCAGTTAATAAAGTAACCACCAGTAAATTAAAATTAATGTAATTAACCATTTAACCAATAATTAATTGTACAGTAGGTCAGGTAAAAGAAAATTAAGTTAAAAAACCAAATAATGTTATAACGGTTGTAAGAAAATCTATAGGCCTAAATTCCTTATTAGTGAAGGGAAATTAATACCTTTTTAAGAAGTCCAGTCCAACGAAACTCTGGTAAAACATTTACTGTTTAAGAAGGAAGGTTAGGTGAGAATTTTAGGTAATTTAATATTAATCCAAGCATGGAGTATTTTATTGAAAAAGAGTAGTAATATTCTATAATTCTGGCTCTAGGATATCTAGTTTCACCCAATGACAGAAAAAGTGGTTGTTAAGGCAACTGAAATGGACATGAGTTGTTGATATTGAATCATTCGTTCTGATTGTTACAAGCTATTAGGTTGAGATGGGCAGATACATTTAACAAAAATTGAATAATAAATTCGGAAGAAAAATGAATTAAAATTAAAAAAAAAACCTCTTTAAAACATACTTTTATCATAATACCAATGAGTAATAAAATTAAATAACCTTCCAAATTGTAACTGAATACATTTAAAAAGAGTTGAAAACCTCTCACCTCATTCACCAAATAATTCCGCTGGATTCGGTATTAAACCAATTCTTTCTATAAACAGAAGATCAGTTAAGAGAATTAAAGCCCGAACTAACGGAATTATTGAAAATTCAAGAAGACCTAGTTTGGCAGAGTTAACCTTCACTGGCAGCAGAAGAAGCTGGGATCCTATTTTCATTTCACCGGGACCGAGAATTATCAAGATCGTAGGAGAAAAACAGAAGTCCGAAGAATTCCTGAGAGCTTCCCAGTACACTCCATAATCAATTTTATTAAAAGCCAGAACACTTTTATTGGATGAAGATGAGTTAAGTTGAGCCTTGTCAACTGTTTACAGACGTCCACAGCCAGTCGAAGCTTTTGTTGGCTTGGTAAAAAACAACCTATTTTAATTTCACTATATTTAGAGTAAATAATTTTGTTTTGTAATACTTGAGTAACCTTAATTATGCATTTTACCTGGCCTTACTAATGGTTCCAAGAACTTTACGAACCCTGGGATAAGAACTATTTATTATTATTTTTCATTTGTATAAGTCTATGGAATTGGATTGATTGATAATCGATATATTTTTGTGTGATCGATTTGATTATATTGTTATTTTGGAAATAACGGGTACTGTGAATTAATAGATAAAATTAATAAAGGATCTTGATTGTATGAGATAATATTTGAAGTTATTGCAGAATAGATACTATAAGTAGTGGTTGTAATAATTTACAATAAGAGGCTTATTCAAACCTGATGAACAACTAACCTATAAGTACGCTTATTACAAGTGGCAGCGCTAAATACTTACAGCTGTTGGAACGGGAGATCGCAGAACTAGCGTGTTTTCAGTGCAAACTTTGAATAGAATTTCCTAACGTCGAGGGACTAGGGTTGACAAGAATATTCATTACATTCAGTTAATACACGATACATATCGTTAATATTACCCAACTGTAACAGTACAGACTGACTCAGTACCAGAATTATGGGAATTATGGGGATTTTCAATGTTATATTATGTATTTTTTTAAACATACAGAATGGTTAGGTACATTGTCCCTCTGGAAAAAGGAACAACGTAATTTCGGCCAGAGTAAAACACCAAGGTCTCCGGTGGACGTGAAAACATCAAAATATACCATGGCGGTGTTTATGACGAAGTACAACAATATGCCTTATGATTGGGCTATAACACGGCTCCGTCATCGCTAAGAACAATGACGCACTGAGTACAATGTGTGTAACGAGGCGTTGTCCAGTAAGACAAAGCAGAATGACGTAAGAACTACACACACACAAGCGTAATTTTACATTTGCCTCGCTCTCATTTCAACGCCATCCTTCATAACAGCCACAGCGATGTATCGCTGGGTGCACAAAATTTTATAATAATTTAAATACAACTGGCAAAATGTTGGCCATTATAGTGGAGCAATAAAGGCTCATATAACTTGTTCACTTACAGTAACTTCAAATGTAAATTCAGTGCAATATCAACCTAATTAAGCGGCAGACTAAAAAAGGCGAACACCGGCCATCACCATGGGCAGTAAGCACAATCAACGGATGGACATCAGCACCGATTAAACCAGAGAAGTTCCTTTCATTATTTTTCTATTTATGAGCTCATTAATATTCAATTGTTAATTTAAAAATGTATGTGTCGAAAACTGAGTGTGCAAATGAGAGAGTGGATGTATGGCCATAAAAAACATGCCGAGGGCATTGGTTTGTGTAATAAATTTTAAAACTCTATTTATTCATAAATTTGAAGCTGCAGCAGTACTGTTAAACTAATATTAATCCAACAATAAAGCAATTAAAGAATACCACGAGATATAATAAGGGCAACTGCCATTTTGTTTAAGTCAGGCCACCTGACGTCATTATAGTAAACACATGGTTTGTATGTAAGAACGTATAGTGAAATTAAATTTAATGGTTAACCTCAAGAATATTGTATTATCAATTGTGTCGTCCACTGTGTTTTGAAATCTTCCTGTACCCGAAACCCTGGAACCCTTAGGTATAAAGCAGTGTATAAAAGCAGAAGATGAGCCCGGCAAATAATGAATTTTGGTGAGTACCAGCAATACCGAATTATGGTATTGGTCATATATATCTTACTAAAAATATGTAATAATATTATTGAGAGAGTTGGTTAATTCACACAACTACTAAATATTAAGTTAGATCTGTATCGTAGTACGATTATAAGTTAAAAGAAAAAAAACATTATATAATTATATTTGTCTAATAACATATTTTCAGGAGGTTTCATCGGTCACAACCGAAAGATATATTCATTAATAACAACTGTGAATTAACAGATTTACAGATTGATTAAAAATAGTAACATCGATAGATAGTTACAAATTGACGACTACAACGTGGGGCTGAAATAAGAAGGACTCCCTTATAAAGTTATTCATTACAATTTGACATTTCCAGCATGCAGCATATAATATAATATACGTCCTTACATACGCTATTTATTACAAATTGGCGCAAACCAAAGTGGGGCTGGATTGAACCCCAGTACACACACTCACATACTTGTAAACGTTGTATTCCAAATTGGAACCCAACAGGGGTGCTTTCACACATCTTCATATAACTAAATAAAGTAACAAATCGCTATTTATTACAATATATATATATATATTGTAACGCAACATAGTTGAGGTTCCCCAACGTTACATAAAAGATTGAATGAAATATGGTCAAGGACCATACCCTGACTTAAGGTTGTTCAATAGGTCATGTGCTCGAGAAGTAACTCAAACCAGAAGGAGGCAATGACTAGTATTAAATGTATAAAAGCCAGACTAAGGAATGATTGAATGTTATGAATTGTTTGTTTTGTACTGTGGCATGTTCAGGTCACAGAGTATTTTATATTGTATGTTGAATATACTAAAAATGAAATAATGTTATTTGATAATAATACTTCACCAATAATTATGTTTATGTTTATATTAGATTTGTATTTATATAACCCAGTATAGTTACCAATGTTAGGTACTGTACTAAGTTATCAGTATTGTATAATGTTGAAAAATACTGTTGTTCTAATTAATGTTTATAAACTGGATCAGGAGTGTGACCAGTGTTTCAAGTCTAACAAGTAGTTCTGACAATTATGTCATAAATTAATAAAGGGTTCCAGAACCAGTTAATTAATATAAAAACAACTAACCACCAGTAAATTAAAATTCATGTAATTAACTATGTAATCAATAATTAATTGTACAGTAGGTCAGGTAAAAAAGAAAATTAAGTTAAAAACCAAATAATGTTATAATGGTTGTAAATGAATCTATAGGCCTAAATTCCATATTAGTGAAAGGAAATTAATACCTTTTTAGTAAACCCAGTCCAACGAAACTCTAGTAAAACATTTACTGTTTAGTAAGGAAGGTTAAGGGAGAGTTTTATGTGATTCAATATTAATCCAAGCATGGAGTATTTTATTGGAAAGGAGTAGTAATATTCTATAATGCCGGCTCAAGGATATATAGAAAACGTGGTTGTTAAGGCAACTGATATATAATAAGTTGTTGATTTTGAAATAGATGGTTCTGATTGTTACAAGCTATTAGATTGAAATTGTAACAGTACAGACTAACTCAGTACCAGAATTATGGGAATTATGGGGATTTTCAATGTTATATTATGTATTTTTTTAAACATACAGAATGGTTAGGTACATTGTCCCTCTGGAAAAAGGAACAACGTAATTTCGGCCAGAGTAAAACACCAAGGTCTCCGGTGGACGTGAAAACATCAAAATATACCATGGCGGTGTTTATGACGAAGTACAACAATATGCCTTATGATTGGGCTATAACACGGCTCCGTCATCGCTAAGAACAATGACGCACTGAGTACAATGTGTGTAACGAGGCGTTGTCCAGTAAGACAAAGCAGAATGATGTAAGAACTACACACACACAAGCGTAATTTTACATTTGCCTCGCTCTCATTTCAACGCCATCCTTCATAGCAGCCACAGCGATGTATCGCTGGGTGCACAAAATTTTATAATAATTTAAATACAACTGGCAAAATGTTGGCCATTATAGTGAAGCAATAAAGGCTCATATAACTTGTTCACTTACAGTAACTTCAAATGTAAATTCAGTGCAATATCAACCTAATTAAGCGGCAGACTAAAAAAGGCGAACACCGGCCATCACCATGGGCAGTAAGCACAATCAACGGATGGACATCAGCACCGATTAAACCAGAGAAGTTCCTTTCATTATTTTTCTATTTATGAGCTCATTAATATTCAATTGTTAATTTAAAAATGTATGTGTCGAAAACTGAGTGTGCAAATGAGAGAGTGGATGTATGGCCATAAAAAACATGCCGAGGGCATTGGTTTGTGTAATAAATTTTAAAACTCTATTTATTCATAAATTTGAAGCTGCAGCAGTACTGTTAAACTAATATTAATCCAACAATAAAGCAATTAAAGAATACCACGAGATATAATAAGGGCAACTGCCATTTTGTTTAAGTCAGGCCACCTGACGTCATTATAGTAAACACATGGTTTGTATGTAAGAACGTATAGTGAAATTAAATTTAATGGTTAACCTCAAGAATATTGTATTATCAATTGTGTCGTCCACTGTGTTTTGAAATCTTCCTGTACCCGAAACCCTGGAACCCTTAGGTATAAAGCAGTGTATAAAAGCAGAAGATGAGCCCGGCAAATAATGAATTTTGGTGAGTACCAGCAATACCGAATTATGGTATTGGTCATATATATCTTACTAAAAATATGTAATAATATTATTGAGAGAGTTGGTTAATTCACAATTGGCGCCCGAACAGGGACTCGATATAAAATTAATTTATATAAAACAGATAGATGGAGAAACACAGAAGACGATATATAATGAATGAGAGGTTATGTTGTTAAAGGTAAATAGTTAAATACGAGTTGAGTATATTGCGTAGTCAAATACAAATAGAGATAAATAACTATTTAAAATACTAAAATACAAAATGGCAGAAAATAACAATAGCATAGAAATAGAAAATTCAGAGACAGAATCCATTTTATTGGAAAGACACATTAGCTTAACGCCCAAAATAGTCGAAAATAAAATTTCATTAGAAAATTTATTTACATTAATCAATGACAAATTCGAACAACAAACCAATAAGTTCGAAGACAAAATAAATCAGATGAACAGTACACTTAACGTAAAACTAGATAGTTTTGAAAGTGAGTTAAAAAAGCAAAATACTTTACAGAATGTCAAATTAAACCAAGTAGAAGAGAAATTAGAAAAATTTAAAAAGAGAATACAGAGACAAAATTGTAGTATTGACAAAGTAGACAAGTTAGAGATAGACAAAAACAAGGTAAGTGGTGAGAATTATGATAGAATTACAAATATGGTGTTAGAAAATAATTGTGTGAGTATTGAGAGTGGTGATAAAAGTATAATGGGAGTAGAATTTGATAATGAAGTGATAAAAAGTGTTGATGAATTAGAGAGAAAGTATAGAGAGAATTTACAGATAAAGGGGTTGCAGGGGGTAAGATTTTCCCTTAATGTTGTAGTAGGGGGTGAAGTAAAGACTTCACGTGTGTTTAGGAAGGACGAGAGTGCCTTCAATGCGTATTTGGAAGACAAAAGGTCTACAAATAAAGTGGTCCCTGGTTTTTTTTGTGCACTTCACAGGTGGTGCAGTGATAAAGTAGTAGAGTCCCCTGCATATATGGAGAGAGAGTGTGTAGCTTGGTATGATGGTGAGAAAGGTGTTGAGAGAGAGAGAAAGAGAGAAATTGAGATATATAAAGTAAAGAAAAATTATGAAGAGTTTAGGAAAAGGTTAGGTGTAGAGATGATATATAATAAAAATAATAAGTACCTACCTTGTAATGAAGCTGATATAGTAGTCGTAGGAGATGATAATGAAAATAATGACTTAGTAACTTATCTGATTGTGACGAACTATACTGGAGGTGACAGGACAATGACCAATCATGACAGATTAAATGAGTTTGTGGAAAATAATTAAAATTTGAATGGTATATGCATTTATGATGTTAATATAAGAGATTCAATAATAAGCAATGTATATAGATATAAGATAAGACTATTGTTCGACGATATGGGGTAATTGTTTATTGTGTTATGAACATTTAATTGTGTGGACAGTGTTTTTAAAAATGGACTGATTAGGACTGATTATGGCAAATGATTTCATGATTACGTGAATTGTATATTTTTGTGTATTGATGTCTATGTATTTGTGTATTTTACTGTTGTGTATTTTATGTAATTTTTAGGTAAACATGTATTGTAGGATTTTAAATAACAAAAGAAAGTTTAAAGGATATTATGAGAATTCAGATTCTAATGGTTAGTAGATGATTATGTATTTGGATATGAAAGGTGTTGTTAGCAGATAAGTGATAAATTTTGTAATGGTGTATTAAGTTGAAATGTTATAAAGAGTTTGGGGATAGTGATAAATAAGGGCATGGGAGTTAGTTAAATAGAGTTATTGGGAGTTAGGAAAAATAAAGTGTTGAGATGCTGATAAAATATAAAGAGGTGTTAGATATTTTAGGGACACAGTGGTTAGTAATTATATGTAGAGTTGAGTGATGTGAGTGGTAATTTTATAGTTGTTGATGGTGATATTTTGTAATAAGGGTATTGGTGTAGGAGTCCAACGAGAGATGTTGAGACGGGAGTGGACCGTTGTGTGCCGGAAAGGGTTATCTGAAAGGGTCAGAAACCGATAAGGGAATGAGTTGGTTAGAGGGAATACACACATACTAGTACAAAAAGGCGTGGTGCCAGAGGTTTTAAATGTGATTTATGAGGGGGTTTATTATAGAGATATTGGTGTCAAAATATATTAATGGTTAGAAGCGGCTAGTGTAGAAAAAAGGGGGTAGTAAGGTTAGGTTGACAGATGCCAAAATAAGACATAGAAAATAGTGAGTAATAGAGAGTCACCCAAACGAGTAAGGATAAAAGGGTTAGAAAAGGGAATTCATGGTAGGAAGGTGAGGTAACAAAGGAAGGTAATTGTAACTGAAGGGTAAGGATAAAATTTGAAATTGTTGTATAGAATCTAAACAAATGTCAAATAATTAAAAGTTAATTGAAGTAGTAATGTGTTAAAGTTTGGTACAAATCATGTAAATTTAAATTGTATAATGTAAGGTAAAAAATAACAATGTTAATATGTAATGTACAATGTTTTACAATGTTTTATTATGTTGATGGGAATAGAGTGTGTGGTTAGGAGGTCGTTACAGGGGTAATGACGATAACAGTGTTAAGAGATAGTATATTCTAAAGTTGAAAATCTAAAGTTACAAGTGAAGATTGATAAAAAATATTCTAGTAAGCTGCCATTTACAAAATAGATAAAGGATTATAAGTTGAGCAATAGAATTCAAATAATAAAAGTATCTGCCAGGATAATTGTAATCTGAATTTGTAGAATTAATTAGGTGAAGGTATTTTGGGGGTATATTAAAGAATTATTGATATATTGTGTTATGTGTGTAGTTATAGATATGTTGTTATTTTCTTACAAATAAGAAATTGATTTAGGTGGTGGTAAAAAATCAAGGTATTCTAAGTCTTGTAGTTGTGAGGTTGAACCTGTTGATTTTAAGACCAAACCAATGCCCCAAACACAAACCAATGCGTCTAAAGGGGAACATATCAGTTGTAGATATGTAAGTGTATTATACCACTATTTTGATTTTTTGTATTGGATGTTTCAGAGTTTTGTGGTGTTGTGACCGCAGTCCTGGGCTGGCTGGAGCGTCAGAACAGGAGTGTAGAGTGCCTCATGGCCTTATGGTGTAGGGATCTCTCAGGAGAAGTCCAGTAAGGTCAGAGGGTGCGACCAACATCATGGGACCAAGGGTAAGTGATGATAAAATTTTTTGGTAACATTACAGGGGGTTGTGGTGACATATCTAGACTGATCCTTTTAGGAAAGTGTGAATGAGTCAAGGAAATTTTTTGTGTTCCGACACAAAAATTTTCCTTGAGGGGGTTTGTAACAGTACAGACTAACTCAGTACCAGAATTATGGGGATTTTCAATGTTATATTATGTATTTTTTTAAACATACAGAATGGTTAGGTACATTGTCCCTCTGGAAAAAGGAACAACGTAATTTCAGCCAGAGTAAAACACCAAGGTCTCCGGTGGACGTGAAAACATCAAAATATACCATGGCGGTGTTTATGACAAGTACAACAATATGCCTTATGATTGGGCTATAACACGGCTCCGTCATCGCTAAGAACAATGACGCACTGAGTACAATGTGTGTAACGAGGCGTTGTCCAGTAAGACAAAGCAGAATGACGTAAGAACTACACACACACAAGCGTAATTTTACATTTGCCTCGCTCTCATTTCAACGCCATCCTTCATAGCAGCCACAGCGATGTATCGCTGGGTGCACAAAATTTTATAATAATTTAAATACAACTGGCAAAATGTTGGCCATTATAGTGGAGCAATAAAGGCTCATATAACTTGTTCACTTACAGTAACTTCAAATGTAAATTCAGTGCAATATCAACCTAATTAAGCGGCAGACTAAAAAAGGCGAACACCGGCCATCACCATGGGCAGTAAGCACAATCAACGGATGGACATCAGCACCGATTAAACCAGAGAAGTTCCTTTCATTATTTTTCTATTTATGAGCTCATTAATATTCAATTGTTAATTTAAAAATGTATGTGTCGAAAACTGAGTGTGCAAATGAGAGAGTGGATGTATGGCCATAAAAAACATGCCGAGGGCATTGGTTTGTGTAATAAATTTTAAAACTCTATTCATTCATAAATTTGAAGCTGCAGCAGTACTGTTAAACTAATATTAATCCAACAATAAAGCAATTAAAGAATACCACGAGATATAATAAGGGCAACCGCCATTTTGTTTAAGTCAGGCCACCTGACGTCATTATAGTAAACACATGGTTTGTATGTAAGAACGTATAGTGAAATTAAATTTAATGGTTAACCTCAAGAATATTGTATTATCAATTGTGTCGTCCACTGTGTTTCGAAATCTTCCTGTACCCGAAACCCTGGAACCCTTAGGTATAAAGCAGTGTATAAAAGCAGAAGATGAGCCCGGCAAATAATGAATTTTGGTGAGTACCAGCAATACCGAATTATGGTATTGGTCATATATATCTTACTAAAAATATGTAATAATATTATTGAGAGAGTTGGTTAATTCACAAAATGAACCGATATATTTAAATATATGAATAAATATAAAGGAAAGATATATCCAAACTGATAAAGCCTTTTTGTAAAACAATTATATTTGAACGCTAATGAATCGTACAAATTAAATAACACTCTAAATTATCAATGAGTACAATAAAAAAGAATTGAAAGCTTCTCACCTCAGTCACTAAATAATTCCGCTGAATTTGGTATCAAACCAATTCATGCTATAAATTGAAGACCAGTAAAGAGTTAAAGACTGAATTAACGGAAATATTTGGAAATACAGAAGACTCGATTGACGAAATAACCTTCATTGACAGCGTAAGCTGAGATCCTAATTCCAGTTCATTGGGACCAAGAATTGTGAAGTCGCAAAAGAAGAATCGAAGCACAAGAGTTCCTGTGGGATTACCAGTACACACCATCATCAATTCATTGAAAACCAGAGCAGTTTTACTGGGTGAAGACGATATAAACTGGATTTTGACCGCTGTTGACAAACATTCACCACCTAATGAAGCTTTCGTCGTTTGGGTAAAAAACAAATTATTTTCATATCATTGTATTTTAAGTAAATAATTTTATTCTTTTGTAAATTTGAACAACCTTAATTATGCGTTTTACCTGGCCTTACTAATGGTTCAAAGAACTACATGAACCCTGGTATAAGAATTAATTGTCATTATTTTCAAGTATATATGTTTTTAGAGTTTGAATAATTAAGAATCGATATATGTTGGGATAATCGATTGGATCGTCTTATTGTTTGTCTGAGATAACGTAACTTGTTAAATACCAGAGAACAATAAATAAAGTACATTTGTTGTATGAGATAACGTTTTAATCATTGCAGAGAAAATACTATATGTAGTTGGTGTAATAATTTATAAACAGATTGATACAAACACTCCGAATAACTAACCTATAAGTACACTTATTTCTAGTAACAGCGCTCCAAGTTTGCAGCTGGTGGGACGGGAGATTGCTGAACTAACTGGTTTTTTAATACTAAATTTGAATGAAATTTTTATCGTTGAGGGACTAGGGTTGAAACAAATACCACTTACATTCAGTAAATACTCCATATATATTGCTCATATTAAACAACCACTAAGAACTAAATTAAGTCTATAGAATAATACCATTATAAATTCAGGAACATAATTCTAATTTTGTGGACTTAATAATCTATGTTCTGAGGGTTTCACCGGTCACAACCGAAAGGTATATTAGTTAATAACATATTAATTAAACCAGGTAACAGCAGTTTAATAGTTACGAATCGCCACCTACAACGTATTACTTGGCATTTGTTACACAGGAGTCTCTTATAACTAATTACACCCATAGACAAGATTTCTTTACAATTTGACGTCTCCAGCTGGTATCATACACTATAACATACGTCCTCACATAATTAACAAGCAGTTCGTTACTAAATTGATTTACAACAGTGAGGTTTTAAGGAGAGATATCGAGTATTATTACAAATTGGCGCATAACAACGTGGAGCTTATTTAAACACGTACTCAACACATTCTATTTTATATTATTACAAATTGGCGCTCAATGAGTGGGCTTTAGTTAAGTAAAAAATCATATTATTTGTTACTTAACTTGAGCAGGCAACCATTAGAGGCACAGGAATGCATACGAGAGGTGTTACGAAAAGAATGGAGAAGGAACAAGAAACAGAAGAAGATAGGAGGGAAGAAGAAACAGGGGCAGGTACAGATATTGAAATGGAACAACAGGCGAGCAATACAGAGGAGGCCCAAGGGGACCAACCAGATAAAGTGGAAGCCAGAAGCGAACCAGCTTGGCAAGAAATGATGAGGATAATGATGGAGAAAATTGATAGCATGAAGGAAAGCAATAATGAAAATTTCAGGAAACAGGAGGAAAACTCAAAGCAAACCAAGCAGGAAACTAATGAAAAAATAGACAGTATTAAGGAAAGTACTAGTGAACTTTTGAGGCAAACCATAAATGAAAATAATGAACAATTGAAGGCCGATTTCAGACAAATCAATGAAAAGCTAGAAAATAAAATAGACGGTATCAAAGAAGATAATAGACAAACTAATGAAAAAATAGACAGTATCAAAGAAGATAATAGACAAACTAATGAGAAAATAGACAGTATTAAGGAAAGTACAAGTGAACTTTTAAGGCAAACCATAAATGAAAATAATGAACGATTGAAGGCCGATTTTAGACAAATCAATGAAAAGATAGACAGTATAAATGAAAATTCAGAAAAGCTGGAAAATAAAATAGATAGTATTAATGAAAACTCAAGAAAACAAAATGAAATTTTGAGCGAAAATTTAATCAAACAAATGAATGAAAAGTTTGACAGGAATGACGAGAATTTGAGACAGATTCAAGACGATAACAAACTAATGAACGAAAAACTTGAGGAAAACAATAAACGAATGAAAGCAGATCTTGAGAAAATCAATGAGGATAATCTAATACGAATCGATGAGAGAATTGAGCATTCTAACAAGGAAATAAGGGAAAATGTTGATAAACAGAATGAAGTATTAAGACAAGCTATCAATAAGAAAATTGAGGACGCTAGTGAGGCAATCAACCAGAAGGTAGTTAAGAATGACGGCGAAAGAAAAGAGGAGATAGCGGAAACAAATAGAAAACTGAAAGCGACCGATGAAGCTATTACACGAAATAGAGCTGAACTAGAGGTCAAGCTAGGCCATATAGAAGAAGAAAACCGAATTCAAGTGGAATCAATACGAACAGATTGCGGAAACCAGCATCGAAATTTAGATACAGTCATGAATGAAGTACAGGAGCAAGGACAACGTAACCAGGATAGAATCGAGAACCTACAACGGTCAGTTGACAACCGATCGATCACTGTCCCATATACACAACATATAGACGACCGGGAGACCATCAACTTTAAATCATACAGGAGAAATCCAATGGAATTCTTGGAATGGGTCGGCGAACAAATCATGAGAACTGGTGAAAACAGGTGGCCAATAATTCGTCGTTATTTAGACGAACATTTTAAAGAAACTTATGATAACTGGTGGACAGCCACCAGGCACGAGATACGAAGCTACGAAGAATTTAAAATAGCTTTTAAAGCCAGGTACTGGTCAGACGCCACCCAGAACGTAGTAAGGGAGAGCATCAGTTATGGAAGATATGACGCCAGCAGGGGAACAACACTTACCGCCTACTTCTTGGGAAAAGTATGTTTGGCAAGACATCTTGAACCAAAAATCCCAGAGGAAATTCTCGTCACCAGGTTAGCATACCACTATGATAACGGTATATCAATAGCACGATCGGGTGGACAAATAAAACTATACAGGCCATGTCAACGCTATTGGAAGAGCACGAGCGTGAGGTACATTATCGAAGGAGTCGTCAGAGAAACGACCGGTACGGGAACAGGGATTTCCCAGACTATAACAATAGAAACAATAACCATAACAGTCATGAGACGAATAACCGGACGAACTATAATGGCAGGCCGGGTAATTATGGTAATGAGGCGTACCAACGGCAAAATAACAACAGCCCAAGGAACAACGGAAATAATTACGGGAATAGACAGAGTATTCCGAACAACCAATATAACCGGTCGTATAACCCAAGTTACCAGAATCAGAACACGAACAACCGAAATTATGATAACAGTAACCGTAACCCGAATAACCAAAACCAAAACTACAGAAGAGTTAATTATGTGGGGGCATACGACAATTATAACGGGAGGACATACTACCAAGGACGACGAAGTTTTGATAGGGACACCGACTGGAACCAGTACAATAATAACGATAGAAGGGAGACTAGAACTAATAGGGGCAGAAGTCGGAGTCAGGAGGACTACCGCCGGATTAATTACGAAGAAGACCGCCAACGGCCGGAACCCAGGTCAACAGAAAATGAAATAAGTCAAACGAACCAAACCGGCAGAGGAGACGAAGAATCCGAGCCGATTTTAAACATCACACGGCAGTGAAAACACCAGCAGGACCCTCACTGAACCACTCTATCGGGTTTAACGACATAAGAAAGCACCGTAAAAATAATAAATGTATCACAATAATTTGTAGTAACTACTTGAAAAATTTAAGGGACGAGTTGTTGGAAGAAGAAGACGGAAATCCAAGAAAAAACAGTAACGAAATAATTTACATAACGGCAGAGATCAACAGTGTACAAACCAAAATTATGATAGACACTGGGGCTAACGTGTCGCTAATCGACGCAATAGAACTAAACAAAATACTTGAAGAAGGGAAGAACCACATACTTACGTTACCAATAAGCAACATTGTACTGATAGGGGCAACGGGACGCCAAAATAGAACGGTCCGGAAACAAGCAAGGTTGGAGTTAACGAGTAACAATAAAACAATCCCAATGACTTTTCTAGTAGCCAGTGGCTTACCATTTAACATGTTAATCGGTTGTGACATGCTGAAACAATACTCAGCTATCATTGACATGAACAGGTCAAAATTATCGTTAAAAAGCAAGCAAACAGAATGGACGGCTGACTTAGTTAACAGCGACAGTACGACCCCAACCCGAGTAACATATCATATACAAAGAAATTTAGATCAACAGGAACAATCACCAAGTAATAATATCTTTTATGAGTTGGACGATGAGCAATTGTGGCATGACAAAATTAATGAGATCCGTAAATTTGAATGTGGAATAACTAACATGCAAAGGGAACAGTTAGTTGAAGTGTACAATAGATATCGCCATGTATTTTCAAATATACCTGGCAAGGTAAGAGATTACCAATGCAAAATAGAGTTTCGAGAACCTGTAAATTTCAACAAAAAATCATACCCAGTCGCTTACTCACTGAAGGAAGCTGTGAGGGCAGAAATTGATAGATTAATAGACGAGGACATCATTGAACCCAGTTATTCCCCGTATACCAGCCCTATCCTCGCTGTCCCGAAGAAAGGTGGCCAAGTAAGAATTTGCTTAGATGCAAGGGAAATCAATAAAGTAATAGTGAATGACCGAACATCCCCGGAGGAAATCGAGGAAATACTTAAAAGGTTTCATGGAATCAAATACATCAGCACGTGGGATACCGTCTGTGGATACTGGCAAGTCGAACTCCATCCAGAGAGCCGCAAATACATGGCATTCATTTTCGAAGGCCGAAATTACCAGTTTAAACGGTTGCCATTCGGACTGGTTAATTCAGTAGCCGTGTTTGTAAAAATCATGGACCAAATCCTCGGACAGGAAACACTCCAATATACAACAGTCTATGTGGATGATATTTTGATAACTTCGGCCAATTGGAATGACCATTGCCAACGAGTAGAGCAAGTGCTAAAAAGGCTGTCGGAGAACCATATTACATTAAAGCTGGAGAAATCAAAATTGATAGCGAACGAAGTGAAATTTTTAGGGTTTAACTTGTCGGAGCAGGGGATCACCCCATCCCAAGAAAAAATTGAGTCAATTCAAAAATTCCCAAAACCAAGGAACAGGAAGCAGCTCCAGTCGTTCCTCGGCATATGTAATTATTACCGTAAATTTCAAGAACATTATTCGGAAATAACATCAAGATTTGTACGCCAATTATCATCCAAGGACAAGTGGACGTGGGGAGAAGAGCAAGATGCCACGCTTGAACTAATTAAAACTAAATTTTTGGAGTCAGTAATGTTACACCACCCCAATTTCAATAAACAATTTTTTATGAATTGTGACGCCAGTGATGTCAGTTTGGGATCTGTTCTTTATCAGGAGGATGATGAAGGGAACCATCAAGTGATCAGTTTCGCTAGTCGAGTCCTGAATAGTTGTGAAAAAAACTATAATGTAATGGAGAAAGAGCTTTTGAGTGTTGTATTTTCCTGTAACAAGTTCAGGACCTACATTTTAGGATACAAGACGACCGTCAGAACTGATCACAAGTCAATTTCATTTCTAAAAAGTTGTAAGTTGAATCATGGAAGATTGACCAGGTGGAGCCTGACACTGCAAGAGTATAACCTAAATTGGGAATACATTCCTGGAAAAGGAAACGTCATTGCAGATACATTATCACGAATCAATATCAGGGACCAGACGTTTGAGGGGGAAAAAGAAACCATAATTAAACTATACCATATCATCAGTAATAGATCTGATCTGACTAATATAATAACAGGACTCGAACAACAGCAGAAACAGGACCCCAGATTGAGAAAAATTTTTGACAGGCTTGGAGAACAAGACGACCGCATAACACAATTTTACTGCGAACACCAACAAATACTATTCATTAAGACACATTACAAACTTAACCCATGGAAAATTGTTATACCACAAAATATAGAAAAGGATCTCATAATGGATTACCATATCAGGTATGGGCACATGGGGGCATTGAAGGTAGTCAAAGCACTCCAAGAACACGTATACATCAGGGATGCCAACAGAAAGGTGCGAAACCAGATTAAACATTGCCACATATGCCAGCTCGTAAAAGTTAACAATCACAGGAAAGAAGGCACAATGATGCCAATCACATCATCAAATAGATTAGAAAAAGTATTTGTCGATATTTGCGGCCCATTCCCGCGAAGTGGGGGGAGGCACCAGTATAAATATTTTATAATTCTATTCGACCATTATACCAGATTCACGAAACTATACCCGATCAACCGGGCGACGACGCAAAAGATATTAAACATTATCTGTCAAAATTACATTAGTGAGGTAGGAGCTCCGAAATCCATTATTACTGACCACGGAACACAATTTAAGGGGAGCAAGTGGAAAGACACTCTACGGGAAAAGGGAATCAAGACGTATAAAACATCTGTATACCACCCGAGCAGCAACCCGGCCGAACGAGTATTAAGGGAAGTAGGGAGGATCCTACGCACGTATTGCTTTAACCAACAGAGAAAGTGGTCCGAGTATTTAACAGCTGCAGAAGATTTCATAAACTTATCACACCACCAATTTATCGAAATGACCCCCTATACAGCAATGTTCCAGAGACCACCACCCAGAGAGATAGCGGAATTAATACAATTCCCTAGCGGGGATGAATATAAATTTAACAGTGTAAAATTTTACGAGAATATACTAGAACGAACCGAGAGAACGAGAAGAAAATACCAGCAATTTCAACCAAAACCGGAGCGATACTTAGTGGGAGACAAGATACTGTTGAAGAATCGAGAATTGCCCAGCACAATGGAAGGCATCGCTAAGAAGTTGTTACTATTGTACACGGGACCGTATACTGTAAGTAAAGATAACGGAAATAATACCTATGAAATATTGGATCCCCATACACTAAAGAAGAAGGGTACATTCAACCAGTCCTCAATTAAGCGATACTATGAAATGGTTGATGACAAAATAAATACAACAATGATAACTAGGACAGAAAAAATATGGAAAAAAAATGTACGTAAACTTAATACAGACAAGGTGATTTAATGAATAAAACCCAAAATTCCAAAGGTGTAAGAACAACTTACTCAATAATTATTCAGAAACAGTATAATTTAAAATGAAGAGAATAAATACCCCAAAATTCAAAAAATGAAGTAAGCTCAACTTACAAACAAGTATCTAAGAAAACAATTTATGAGGTATATAAGAAAGAGAATTTTTAAAATAAAAACAACCAAATTCGGAAAATAAGTAATAACACCTTACTGTAATTCAGAAGAAATTACTTTAAACTAATATGAAAACAAAATAACACTGATTCAACCTAATAAAAATCATCAAAACCAAAAAACAAGATGAGTTTATCTGATATAATATAATAGCGAGAAATATAATTTAGAATGTAAAAGAAATAATAATGATTGTGCCAGAAGAATATAACTACATAATGTAATGTATAGTACTGACCAAAATCTCATAACCAGCTGTATTGATCATAAAGGAATATGAGCCAATGAAGATAAGAGAATGAAGAAGCCAAAATGGAACCCTCAAAAGGATCACAAGAAAAGAAAAGAAAAAAAACAAATATTTAAGAATTATCCGTAAAAGAACCAATTAATAAATGTAAATAAAGTAGCCAAGTATTGGAGAGGATAAGTGTATAATAGAAGGAAGAATTAATATGAAGAAATAATATGATCTGAGTTGAAGTACAGTGAATAATCCCTAGAATATGATTATTATTTATTATTTTATTGAAGGTCACATGATGACTACCTTACGAGGTTTATTAATGAAGATTGACTGTAGAATATTCCAGCAATCATTTAACTGGGCAGAGATGATGTTCCTCTGATCCCAGAAAGTATGTAACGGACGACGGTAATTGGTTAGCCGATAGAGCACCACCGATTCGATTCCAGTTATAATGTTAGGGAGGTTTAGGAAAATTAAATATTAGAGGGAAAACTCACAAATAAATATAGAGAATTAAATAAAACCAGATCCAAAATGTATAATTAATAAAGAATGTCACAAGAATGATTATAGAAATAAGATTTAAACTTGGGAAATAATTGATTTTAAGAAGGAAGGAAGAAATGATGATAATATAACGGATAATTATGAAATATAAAAGTACTATAAATAGGAAACCAATTGGCCAAATACAAGTTAGAAGTTTATTTCTTGCTAAACTTTGTTTATACCAAAATAAACTTATTTCGAAGGGGGGGTGTTATGTAACGCAACATAGTTGAGGTTCCCCAACGTTACATAAAAGATTGAATGAAATATGGTCAAGGACCATACCCTGACTTAAGGTTGTTCAATAGGTCATGTGCTCGAGAAGTAACTCAAACCAGAAGGAGGCAATGACTAGTATTAAATGTATAAAAGCCAGACTAAGGAATGATTGAATGTTATGAATTGTTTGTTTTGTACTGTGGCATGTTCAGGTCACAGAGTATTTTATATTGTATGTTGAATATACTAAAAATGAAATAATGTTATTTGATAATAATACTTCACCAATAATTATGTTTATGTTTATATTAGATTTGTATTTATATAACCCAGTATAGTTACCAATGTTAGGTACTGTACTAAGTTATCAGTATTGTATAATGTTGAAAAATACTGTTGTTCTAATTAATGTTTATAAACTGGATCAGGAGTGTGACCAGTGTTTCAAGTCTAACAAGTAGTTCTGACAATTATGTCATAAATTAATAAAGGGTTCCAGAACCAGTTAATTAATATAAAAACAACTAACCACCAGTAAATTAAAATTCATGTAATTAACTATGTAATCAATAATTAATTGTACAGTAGGTCAGGTAAAAAAGAAAATTAAGTTAAAAACCAAATAATGTTATAATGGTTGTAAATGAATCTATAGGCCTAAATTCCATACTAGTGAAAGGAAATTAATACCTTTTTAGTAAACCCAGTCCAACGAAACTCTAGTAAAACATTTACTGTTTAGTAAGGAAGGTTAAGGGAGAGTTTTATGTAATTCAATATTAATCCAAGCATGGAGTATTTTATTGGAAAGGAGTAGTAATATTCTATAATGCCGGCTCAAGGATATATAGAAAACGTGGTTGTTAAGGCAACTGATATATAATAAGTTGTTGATTTTGAAATAGATGGTTCTGATTGTTACAAGCTATTAGATTGAAATGAACCGATATATTTAAATATATGAATAAATATAAAGGAAAGATATATCCAAACTGATAAAGCCTTTTTGTAAAACAATTATATTTGAACGCTAATGAATCGTACAAATTAAATAACACTCTAAATTATCAATGAGTACAATAAAAAAGAATTGAAAGCTTCTCACCTCAGTCACTAAATAATTCCGCTGAATTTGGTATCAAACCAATTCATGCTATAAATTGAAGACCAGTAAAGAGTTAAAGACTGAATTAACGGAAATATTTGGAAATACAGAAGACTCGGTTGACGAAATAACCTTCATTGACAGCGTAAGCTGAGATCCTAATTCCAGTTCATTGGGACCAAGAATTGTGAAGTCGCAAAAGAAGAATCGAAGCACAAGAGTTCCTGTGGGATTACCAGTACACACCATCATCAATTCATTGAAAACCAGAGCAGTTTTACTGGGTGAAGACGATATAAACTGGATTTTGACCGCTGTTGACAAACATTCACCGCCTAACGAAGCTTTCGTCGTTTGGGTAAAAAACAAATTATTTTCATATCATTGTATTTTAAGTAAATAATTTTATTCTTTTGTAAATTGAACAACCTTAATTATGCGTTTTACCTGGCCTTACTAATGGTTCAAAGAACTACACGAACCCTGGTATAAGAATTAATTGTCATTATTTTCAAGTATATATGTTTTTAGAGTTTGAATAATTAAGAATCGATATATGTTGGGATAATCGATTGGATCGTCTTATTGTTTGTCTGAGATAACGTAACTTGTTAAATACCAGAGAACAATAAATAAAGTACATTTGTTGTATGAGATAACATTTTAATCATTGCAGAGAAAATACTATATGTAGTTGGTGTAATAATTTATAAACAGATTGATACAAACACTCCGAATAACTAACCTATAAGTACACTTATTTCTAGTAACAGCGCTCCAAGTTTGCAGCTGGTGGGACGGGAGATTGCTGAACTAACTGGTTTTTTAATACTAAATTTGAATGAAATTTTTATCGTTGAGGGACTAGGGTTGAAACAAATACCACTTACATTCAGTAAATACTCCATATATATTGCTCATATTAAACAACCACTAAGAACTAAATTAAGTCTATAGAATAATACCATTATAAATTCAGGAACATAATTCTAATTTTGTGGACTTAATAATCTATGTTCTGAGGGTTTCACCGGTCACAACCGAAAGGTATATTAGTTAATAACATATTAATTAAACCAGGTAACAGCAGTTTAATAGTTACGAATCGCCACCTACAACGTATTACTTGGCATTTGTTACACAGGAGTCTCTTATAACTAATTACACCCATAGACAAGATTTCTTTACAATTTGACGTCTCCAGCTGGTATCATACACTATAACATACGTCCTCACATAATTAACAAGCAGTTCGTTACTAAATTGATTTACAACAGTGAGGTTTTAAGGAGAGATATCGAGTATTATTCCAATATATATATATATATATATATATATTGTAACGATACAATTAAGCCAAATCTCGTACCAGTAATAAAAAAGATAATTCTTAATATAAAAGTTACTTCATATGAAATAAAATGTGTAAAAAATGATTAAAATGTAAATACTTTGACATGACTTACAACGATATTACCCAACCCAAGTGATTGAGCCAAAAAACATAAACATAAAGAAGGGAACCACGTAACATACTTATTAAAATGTAAATATTTTGACATGATTAAGCTGACAACCCAAACATACTTAAGAAAATGTGATTAACAAAACAATGATGGACACAGAACTAAAGGAGAACCAAACCAAGATGAAGAATGAAGATGAAGATTATTGAAGAAGAAGAAGAGGAAGAATGAAGAGGAGACAGATAAAACCCAAGGGAAACTAACACACATATATAAAAGGGAGAGATTGTATGTTAAAGATAGAATACGGTCAATAAACCTTAAATAATTATATATTGATAAAACCAATGTTATTATTAGCATTAATTTAACATATGTATCCAATTTTTAAGACAATACAATTGTAAAACAATGTAGTATAGGAAGGGTACACTAACCCTGTCAGGAAGGTTAGATTCAACCCAAAACTCAACTAGCCTAATATTGTTTATAGTAAAAATAATACTAAAACAAAAATAGTGAGAAATGGTAGGAGTAGGTATAGGGGTTACCCATTAAATAACACTAATTACAAAACAGTGAACCAAAGTGAAGTGTTTTAGTGAAGTGAATGCCCTAAATAAAAAATAGTGAAGGTGAATGTGAAAAATTCAAGTTAGAATGCTAAGGAAATAGACACTCTTGAAAACATTGATAAATTACCAATGATTGGAGTGGAACTATAATTAGTTGTATACCTAGATGTAATTAAAAATAGTATTTAAAATTAATATAAGGGAAGCAGGTGACATATCAGGGAGAAAGCCCAGTACCATAACTTGTGTTAACATGGCATGATAGGATAGACGTAAAATTTGTTATTAAAGATTAAAATTATAAAGAATACAACACCCCATGTTGAAAGGGGAATTAACCTTCATATTATTAGAGAAAGTGACAATGTTTATCACCCTAGTTTATAAGACAAGAAAGAAATCAATGTTAATACTAAGAATAATTTATGACTTATAAAGAATAATTGATTCAATGTTAAAGAAGGAATATGACTGAAAGGGGACTTACAGTCCATAAACCTAACTATTATATTTTAAATGAAAAGCAATGAAAATGTATGTTGAATAATAATTAAAACACAAACAAATAAATGAAGCCCATCAGGCTGAATTCAGAATGTAATTTAAAAGGGAAATACACTAGAAAACAATCATGGCTGTTCGTAACTAGGAAAACAGTTAACTGCCAACAACATTTCAAATGCAAATTGTATCAATTTCACAAAAAATCTTACTAATCTAAGAACAGTGAATGGACAATGATTGTATATCAGTTATTTCTACACAGAAATATTATTGTAATAATTTAATTCAAGAAAGATATGTTATTTATTAAATGTCAACTAATTAGACTATAGTTAAAGTGTAACAAAATATGACCTTATGAGGTATCATTGTAAACTTTGAAAGGAAAGAAAAATAATAGTGATGTCATTTATTATCCCAAAGGAAGTATAAGGGAATAAAATCATTGGGAAAATACTTAATAAATTTGAATAAAAATTCAAATATCTCTAACAATGTAAGTAAAGAGTAATTAAACAAGCATTGAATTATTAGTTACTATGACAACGAGTCATTTGAGGCTTATTTTTCCGTTAAAAATAATAGACGCTGAAGAAACGAAGCGTGGGTATGCCACGCAAGAAATTGGACAAACTAAAACTTTAATCTAAATAATTACAACAAGTCGAATAGTGAACCAAAGTGATCCAATGTGAAGAGACGTCGATCTGTACAGAATTAATGATGACCAGGAATGAAATTAAACAAACTAATTAAAGAAAAAACCCAGACCAGTTTGAAGAAGATGCTGGAAGCCTACAACCAGCCCAAATTCGAAAACTATACGCCTACCCATGATGACTCTTCAACGTGAGACGAACTGATAAGTACCGAATAATTTATTACTCCTAAAAAACCCCAAATCACTTAAACTATTTTCAAATGATAAAATTTCTCACTATTTAAAAAATAGTATTTTCTTTCAAAGGTAAAGGCATAATTTACTTACTTATATTAGAAAACATTTATAAAGATAACCTTATTTGTGAACATAACTACTGTAACAGAAATACGACACTACAGAACAAATTGTACAAACACATTATAAATCCTAAGTACCTATAAGGTATAATAGTGTACTTTCTTTTCATGTAATCAACGTTTATGTCTATTTTCATGATCAAAAGAACCCCAGATTGTAAAAACATATTAATTCGTTAGAAGCAACTGAATGATAGCGTTTTGAATCAATTTTGCCAACCTGAGGTGTTTTGTGTTTCAAGCTCTAAGCCGGAGCATAATATTATAAATTTGTTTATTCTTCAATTGTCATGTTTATTAATAATTAAATGTGTATTAAAAAACGCAGTACAGAACAATACTATCTTGTTATTTCATAGGATTTTTGTTGTAAATATATGTGTGTTAGCGAAGTTTAAGTCATAGCCAACTAGCGCTTGTCACGAGTGGCCGAGTCGACAACCTGTGTAGCAGCGGGAATAATTTGAACGCCACAGCTGTCCATGCTAATACCACATATTACTTTAAAAACTAATGTTTTAATTGTTTTAACAAAACAATTTGGCGCCACCCGGGAATCGTAATCCCTATGAATTAACAGGTAGGTTGTACTGGTGACATTGACAACGCTACGGACTCCAGTAGTGACGTCGATTTATGTAATAACCAGTGTGAGGCAAACACACTACAATCACACTAATACACAAAATAAACAAGTGTGAGACATTTTAACAGGTACGACCTCGTTTAAATTGTTAAATATTGACGAACCCAACGAGGGGCTTTAAGGAAGTACATACACACCCTGTATAAATTGTTACATATTGGCGACCAGCAACGTGTGGCTGGTAAGAATAACTAGCGGCGATCATGAATAGACACGGGATGGTTACGAGATGCAAAGGGAAGGAAACACCAAACCAAGAAGGAAACCCAGAAGAAGTGGAGGAAGTCGAGGAAGTAGAAATGGAGGAAACGACTGGAGAATTGTCAGAAGAAAACTCACAGGAGGACCAAGTGGAAAATCCAAATCCACCTGAACTTGAACCTGAACCTGAACCGGAAATAGAAGCAGAAGTCAGGGTAAATAACCAACCAATAAAACCAACAGAAGAAACGAATTTAGATAGCATGATGAAGTTCATGATGGAACAATTCGGACAAATGAATAAAGAGAGAAGACAAGACAAGGAGGATTTAAATAAAAGATTAGAAAAACTAGACGTAAACAGTGAAGATTTGAATAAAAAATTGGAAAAACTGGACATAAACAGCGAAGATTTGAAGAAGCAAATGAAGGAGAGTATAGAATTCCTGAATGAAAAAATAGAAAGCAACCATGAAGACTTGAAAAGAAGTCAAGAGGCATTGGAGAAGAAGAGTGAAGAACTGAAGAAACAGATCAAGAAGGATCTGGAGATAGTAAACAAAAAGATGGAAACTAATCATGATGTTCTCCAAAGGAAAATCGAGGAAGAAAGTGAGAAGAACAGAGAAGAATTGAGATTCATGTTTGCAGAGTTTCGTGAAGAAGACAAACGGACAAAAACATGGATGAATAAGAGATGGGAAGAAACAAGTTATCCAGTAAATCAACTTCAAGAAACTTTAGTTAGTGATTTCAAACCAAGGAATGAAACACTAGACAGCACTCCTGAAAGTATCAAAGAAACGTTAAATGAGAACATGGAACCGGGGAATCAGAAAATAACACAGAAGGAGATGGTCAAGGAACTGGAGGAGAGGCACCAAGAACTACAAATAGGTGTAAACAGTCGTATGAAGAAGAATCGAATTATTAAGAAGATTAAGGAAACAGAGGAAATAAGAAAGGTATATAAGAGGAAACTCATCAAAACACGAGAAGAAGTGGAGATGATGAAGAACGGACACATCGATGTATTTAATTTGCCCATTACCTATCAAAGCAAATTAATAAAGTACAAAGATTGTAGGAGGACTCTGAGGGAAATTATAAAAGAAATTCACAACCAACCAGTGGATGAAAAATTCAACAAATCAATACTTAGATGGAAGATGCCAGAAATAGAAATGACTGACAACAAAACAGAGTATAGCAAACCAAGAAGGTCAATAAAATACTGGAGCACACCAGAAATGGAAATACCAAATAAAAAGGCAAAAATAATATTAATGAGAGAGGCACAAATAACTTCTCTGATTAATCGACAAACTAATCAAATGATGGAGGTAGAAATAAATACCACGGAACATATGGTATTAAAGGAATTATGGTACAAGACGGAGGAGACCTATTTCACCAGTAAGAAAACAGTTCTACACACCAGAGTTATCCGAACCATAAGGGCAGAGGAACTGATGGACCATGGGTAAACTAAGTGAAGATACCACAAACCAAGAAAAGGGACTGATCTTCAAGTTACTGACCCAGCAACCCAATGGAACAGAAGGAAGGTTAAATTAGACCAATGACAATCACCAAGACGAATTAAATGAAAAAAAAAAAATATAAAGCATAATTAATAAATAAATTTAATCAAATCATCCAGAATAAGTGTGTCTATCAAGCACTTGAAGGAGTAGAGGTGCATAATAACAAAGAGTCGAACAAGAGAAGGAAATAATAAAGGAAAGAAAAGGAGAAGTCAACTTAACAAAATATAAATAACAAGGTCCTGTGTATAGTAATATGAATAAACAATTATGTATATCATAATAGGCCGTATATCATCACAAAAGACAATGGTAATAACACTTACCAAATCAGTAATATCAATACAAGGAAAATCAAGGGAGTTTACAATCAAACTTCAATAAAAACGTTTTACGAAGAAGAATAAAACCATTGTGAAATGAAACATATTTCAAAATTCTAAAAGAGATTGTAAGAGCAGCTTACTCAAATATTTAGATGATGTATGCGGAACAATAAAAAGTTTTAATGAAAAAAAAAAAACAAAGGAAACAGTTACACAAATTCCTTTCAATTTAAATCAGTTTAAAATATAACAAAAAATTGAAATATGAAGTATGAAGTAAAAAGTGAGATAATCAGGAATAAGTTACACACATTCCTATGTAATAAAAATGTAAGAAGCACAAATTTACAATTATAATTAAAAACAAAAAATAGCTAAAAAGGAATACGCTACAAACATTCCTTTAAGGTAAGACCATTAACTTACCAAAGAATTATCAAAAATGATGCTGAATACAGAGTAAAATAAACAAAAATAAAATCAAGTTCAAATTACTGAGATAAATACTTGAAATTATACTGAATCAAAAGTATTATCAGAAAAAATAAATAAAACTATACCTGGTACAAGGAGAGAGAGAGAAATTGTATATAAAACAAATATACAAATATGGCTAAAGCAGAATCCTGCTAAAATGCTAAAAAAATGTCTAAAACAATTAAAATGATCACAACGAACATTGAAAACAAAATAATGAAAAGTGAGATATGATGAAATTAACATATGAATAAAGATAAAATTTCTGAATATAGTATATGAGTAGATGATAGTGTATAGTTAAGGTATAGCGGAAGGAAGAATGAGTAGTAATGATAAAGTGATCTAAAGACAAACCACAAGGTGGTCAATCCCAATTATATTATTATATTATTATTATTATTATTAAGTCACAAGTTGACAAAGATTTAAGATTGACTGTTGAAAAGTCCAGCAATCTATGTGAACTGAGTAGAGAAGATGTGCCTGTAGTCTCAGAAAATTGAGTAGTAATGGGAGAAACCAGCTACTATATAAAGTTAGGGAAATAAAATTTGTGTATGAGGGAATATGCACCAATGGAAATAAATAAAAACAGATCCAAATAAAATGGAGTGAATTAAGTAAGAAGAGAAATGGAGAATGGAGAAACAAACAAGGAAGAGAAGGAAAAAAGTTATCTATAACTGATAATTTCATAAAAAACTATGCTAGTATTTTATTAAAATGATCAATTTTAGAGGAGAGGCATTATGTAACGATACAATTAAGCCAAATCTCGTACCAGTAATAAAAAAGATAATTCTTAATATAAAAGTTACTTCATATGAAATAAAATGTGTAAAAAATGATTAAAATGTAAATACTTTGACATGACGTACAACGATATTACCCAACCCAAGTGATTGAGCCAAAAAACATAAACATAAAGAAGGGAACCACGTAACATACTTATTAAAATGTAAATATTTTGACATGATTAAGCCGACAACCCAAACATACTTAAGAAAATGTGATTAACAAAACAATGATGGACACAGAACTAAAGGAGAACCAAACCAAGATGAAGAATGAAGATGAAGATTATTGAAGAAGAAGAAGAGGAAGAATGAAGAGGAGACAGATAAAACCCAAGGGAAACTAACACACATATATAAAAGGGAGAGATTGTATGTTAAAGATAGAATACGGTCAATAAACCTTAAATAATTATATATTGATAAAACCAATGTTATTATTAGCATTAATTTAAAATATGTATCCAATTTTTAAGACAATACAATTGTAAAACAATGTAGTATAGGAAGGGTACACTAACCCTGTCAGGAAGGTTAGATTCAACCCAAAACTCAACTAGCCTAATATTGTTTATAGTAAAAATAATACTAAAACAAAAATAGTGAGAAATGGTAGGAGTAGGTATAGGGGTTACCCATTAAATAACACTAATTACAAAACAGTGAACCAAAGTGAAGTGTTTTAGTGAAGTGAATGCCCTAAATAAAAAATAGTGAAGGTGAATGTGAAAAATTCAAGTTAGAATGCTAAGGAAATAGACACTCTTGAAAACATTGATAAATTACCAATGATTGGAGTGGAACTATAATTAGTTGTATACCTAGATGTAATTAAAAATAGTATTTAAAATTAATATAAGGGAAGCAGGTGACATATCAGGGAGAAAGCCCAGTACCATAACTTGTGTTAACATGGCATGATAGGATAGACGTAAAATTTGTTATTAAAGATTAAAATTATAAAGAATACAACACTCCATGTTGAAAGGGGAATTAACCTTCATATTATTAGAGAAAGTGACAATGTTTATCACCCTAGTTTATAAGACAAGAAAGAAATCAATGTTAATACTAAGAATAATTTATGACTTATAAAGAATAATTGATTCAATGTTAAAGAAGGAATATGACTGAAAGGGGACTTACAGTCCATAAACCTAACTATTATATTTTAAATGAAAAGCAATGAAAATGTATGTTGAATAATAATTAAAACACAAACAAATAAATGAAGCCCATCAGGCTGAATTCAGAATGTAATTTAAAAGGGAAATACACTAGAAAACAATCATGGCTGTTCGTAACTAGGAAAACAGTTAACTGCCAAGAACATTTCAAATGCAAATTGTATCAATTTCACAAAAAATCTTACTAATCTAAGAACAGTGAATGGACAATGATTGTATATCAGTTATTTCTACACAGAAATATTATTGTAATAATTTAATTCAAGAAAGATATGTTATTTATTAAATGTCAACTAATTAGACTATAGTTAAAGTGTAACAAAATATGACCTTATGAGGTATCATTGTAAACTTTGAAAGGAAAGAAAAATAATAGTGATGTCATTTATTATCCCAATGGAAGTATAAGGGAATAAAATCATTGGGAAAATACTTAATAAATTTGAATACAAATTCAAATATCTCTAACAATGTAAGTAAAGAGTAATTAAACGAGCATTGAATTATTAGTTACTATGACAAAGAGTCATTTGAGGCTTATTTTTCCGTTAAAAATAATAGACGCTGAAGAAACGAAGCGTGGGTACGCCACGCAAGAAATTGGACAAACTAAAACTTTAATCTAAATAATTACAACAAGTCGAATAGTGAACCAAAATGATCCAATGTGAAGAGACGTCGATCTGTACAGAATTAATGATGACCAGGAATGAAATTAAACAAACTAATTAAAGAAAAAACCCAGACCAGTTTGAAGAAGATGCTGGAAGCCTACAACCAGCCCAAATTCGAAAACTATACGCCTACCCATGATGACCCTTCAACGTGAGACGAACTGATAAGTACCGAATAATTTATTACTCCTAAAAAACCCCAAATCACTTAAACTATTTTCAAATGATAAAATTTCTCACTATTTAAAAAATAGTATTTTCTTTCAAAGGTAAAGGCATAATTTACTTACTTATATTAGAAAACATTTATAAAGATAACCTTATTTGTGAACATAACTACTGTAACAGAAATACGACACTACAGAACAAATTGTACAAACACATTATAAATCCTAAGTACCTATAAGGTATAATAGTTTACTTTCTTTTCATGTAATCAACGTTTATGTCTATTTTCATGATCAAAAGAACCCCAGATTGTAAAAACATATTAATTCGTTAGAAGCAACTGAATGATAGCGTTTTGAATCAATTTTGCCAACCTGAGGTGTTTTGTGTTTCAAGCTCTAAGCCGGAGCATAATATTATAAATTTGTTTATTCTTCAATTGTCATGTTTATTAATAATTAAATGTGTATTAAAAAACGCAGTACAGAACAATACTATCTTGTTATTTCATAGGATTTTTGTTGTAAATATATGTGTGTTAGCGAAGTTTAAGTCATAGCCAGCTAGCGCTTGTCACGAGTGGCCGAGTCGACAACCTGTGTAGCAGCGGGAATAATTTGAACGCCACAGCTGTCCATGCTAATACCACATATTACTTTAAAAACTAATGTTTTAATTGTTTTAACAAAACAATTTGGCGCCACCCGGGAATCGTAATCCCTATGAATTAACAGGTAGGTTGTACTGGTGACATTGACAACGCTACGGACTCCAGTAGTGACGTCGATTTATGTAATAACCAGTGTGAGGCAAACACACTACAATCACACTAATACACAAAATAAACAAGTGTGAGACATTTTAACAGGTACGACCTCGTTTAAATTGTTAAATATTGACGAACCCAACGAGGGGCTTTAAGGAAGTACATACACACCCTGTATAAATTGTTACATATTGGCGACCAGCAACGTGTGGCTGGTAAGAATAACTAGCGGCGATCATGAATAGACACGGGATGGTTACGACACGCAAAGGGAAGGAAACACCAAACCAAGAAGGAAACCCAGAAGAAGTGGAGGAAGTCGAGGAAGTAGAAATGGAGGAAACGACTGGAGAATTGTCAGAAGAAAACTCACAGGAGGACCAAGTGGAAAATCCAAATCCACCTGAACTTGAACCTGAACCTGAACCGGAAATAGAAGCAGAAGTCAGGGTAAATAACCAACCAATAAAACCAACAGAAGAAACGAATTTAGATAGCATGATGAAGTTCATGATGGAACAATTCGGACAAATGAATAAAGAGAGAAGACAAGACAAGGAGGATTTAAATAAAAGATTAGAAAAACTAGACGTAAACAGTGAAGATTTGAATAAAAAATTGGAAAAACTGGACATAAACAGCGAAGATTTGAAGAAGCAAATGAAGGAGAGTATAGAATTCCTGAATGATAAAATAGAAAGCAACCATGAAGACTTGAAAAGAAGTCAAGAGGCATTGGAGAAGAAGAGTGAAGAACTGAAGAAACAGATCAAGAAGGATCTGGAGATAGTAAACAAAAAGATGGAAACTAATCATGATGTTCTCCAAAGGAAAATCGAGGAAGAAAGTGAGAAGAACAGAGAAGAATTGAGATTCATGTTTGCAGAGTTTCGTGAAGAAGACAAACGGACAAAAACATGGATGAATAAGAGATGGGAAGAAACAAGTTATCCAGTAAATCAACTTCAAGAAACTTTAGTTAGTGATTTCAAACCAAGGAATGAAACACTAGACAGCACTCCTGAAAGTATCAAAGAAACGTTAAATGAGAACATGGAACCGGGGAATCAGAAAATAACACAGAAGGAGATGGTCAAGGAACTGGAGGAGAGGCACCAAGAACTACAAATAGGTGTAAACAGTCGTATGAAGAAGAATCGAATTATTAAGAAGATTAAGGAAACAGAGGAAATAAGAAAGGTATATAAGAGGAAACTCATCAAAACACGAGAAGAAGTGGAGATGATGAAGAACGGACACATCGATGTATTTAATTTGCCCATTACCTATCAAAGCAAATTAATAAAGTACAAAGATTGTAGGAGGACTCTGAGGGAAATTATAAAAGAAATTCACAACCAACCAGTGGATGAAAAATTCAACAAATCAATACTTAGATGGAAGATGCCAGAAATAGAAATGACTGACAACAAAACAGAGTATAGCAAACCAAGAAGGTCAATAAAATACTGGAGCACACCAGAAATGGAAATACCAAATAAAAAGGCAAAAATAATATTAATGAGAGAGGCACAAATAACTTCTCTGATTAATCGACAAACTAATCAAATGATGGAGGTAGAAATAAATACCACGGAACATATGGTATTAAAGGAATTATGGTACAAGACGGAGGAGACCTATTTCACCAGTAAGAAAACAGTTCTACACACCAGAGTTATCCGAACCATAAGGGCAGAGGAACTGATGGACCATGGGTAAACTAAGTGAAGATACCACAAACCAAGAAAAGGGACTGATCTTCAAGTTACTGACCCAGCAACCCAATGGAACAGAAGGAAGGTTAAATTAGACCAATGACAATCACCAAGACGAATTAAATGAAAAAAAAAAAATATAAACCATAATTAATAAATAAATTTAATCAAATCATCCAGAATAAGTGTGTCTATCAAGCACTTGAAGGAGTAGAGGTGCATAATAACAAAGAGTCGAACAAGAGAAGGAAATAATAAAGGAAAGAAAAGGAGAAGTCAACTTAACAAAATATAAATAACAAGGTCCTGTGTATAGTAATATGAATAAACAATTATGTATATCATAATAGGCCGTATATCATCACAAGAGACAATGGTAATAACACTTACCAAATCAGTAATATCAATACAAGGAAAATCAAGGGAGTTTACAATCAAACTTCAATAAAAACGTTTTACGAAGAAGAATAAAACCATTGTGAAATGAAACATATTTCAAAATTCTAAAAGAGATTGTAAGAGCAGCTTACTCAAATATTTAGATGATGTATGCGGAACAATAAAAAGTTTTAATGAAAAAAAAAAAAAACAAAGGAAACAGTTACACAAATTCCTTTCAATTTAAATCAGTTTAAAATATAACAAAAAATTGAAATATGAAGTATGAAGTAAAAAGTGAGATAATCAGGAATAAGTTACACACATTCCTATGTAATAAAAATGTAAGAAGCACAAATTTACAATTATAATTAAAAACAAAAAATAGCTAAAAAGGATTACGCTACAAACATTCCTTTAAGGTAAGACCATTAACTTACCAAAGAATTATCAAAAATGATGCTGAATACAGAGTAAAATAAACAAAAATAAAATCAAGTTCAAATTACTGAGATAAATACTTGAAATTATACTGAATCAAAAGTATTATCAGAAAAAATAAATAAAACTATACCTGGTACAAGGAGAGAGAGAGAAATTGTATATAAAACAAATATACAAATATGGCTAAAGCAGAATCCTGCTAAAATGCTAAAAAAATGTCTAAAACAATTAAAATGATCACAACGAACATTGAAAACAAAATAATGAAAAGTGAGATATGATGAAATTAACATATGAATAAAGATAAAATTTCTCAATATAGTATATGAGTAGATGATAGTGTATAGTTAAGGTATAGCGGAAGGAAGAATGAGTAGTAATGATAAAGTGATCTAAAGACAAACCACAAGGTGGTCAATCCCAATTATATTATTATATTATTATTATTATTATTAAGTCACAAGTTGACAAAGATTTAAGATTGACTGTTGAAAAGTCCAGCAATCTATGTGAACTGAGTAGAGAAGATGTGCCTGTAGTCTCAGAAAATTGAGTAGTAATGGGAGAAACCAGCTACTATATAAAGTTAGGGAAATAAAATTTGTGTATGAGGGAATATGCACCAATGGAAATAAATAAAAACAGATCCAAATAAAATGGAGTGAATTAAGTAAGAAGAGAAATGGAGAATGGAGAAACAAACAAGGAAGAGAAGGAAAAAAGTTATCTATAACTGATAATTTCATAAAAAACTATGCTAGTATTTTATTAAAATGATCAATTTTAGAGGAGAGGCATTATGTAACGATACAATTAAGCCAAATCTCGTACCAGTAATAAAAAAGATAATTCTTAATATAAAAGTTACTTCATATGAAATAAAATGTGTAAAAAATGATTAAAATGTAAATACTTTGACATGACGTACAACGATATTACCCAACCCAAGTGATTGAGCCAAAAAACATAAACATAAAGAAGGGAACCACGTAACATACTTATTAAAATGTAAATATTTTGACATGATTAAGCCGACAACCCAAACATACTTAAGAAAATGTGATTAACAAAACAATGATGGACACAGAACTAAAGGAGAACCAAACCAAGATGAAGAATGAAGATGAAGATTATTGAAGAAGAAGAAGAGGAAGAATGAAGAGGAGACAGATAAAACCCAAGGGAAACTAACACACATATATAAAAGGGAGAGATTGTATGTTAAAGATAGAATACGGTCAATAAACCTTAAATAATTATATATTGATAAAACCAATGTTATTATTAGCATTAATTTAAAATATGTATCCAATTTTTAAGACAATACAATTGTAAAACAATGTAGTATAGGAAGGGTACACTAACCCTGTCAGGAAGGTTAGATTCAACCCAAAACTCAACTAGCCTAATATTGTTTATAGTAAAAATAATACTAAAACAAAAATAGTGAGAAATGGTAGGAGTAGGTATAGGGGTTACCCATTAAATAACACTAATTACAAAACAGTGAACCAAAGTGAAGTGTTTTAGTGAAGTGAATGCCCTAAATAAAAAATAGTGAAGGTGAATGTGAAAAATTCAAGTTAGAATGCTAAGGAAATAGACACTCTTGAAAACATTGATAAATTACCAATGATTGGAGTGGAACTATAATTAGTTGTATACCTAGATGTAATTAAAAATAGTATTTAAAATTAATATAAGGGAAGCAGGTGACATATCAGGGAGAAAGCCCAGTACCATAACTTGTGTTAACATGGCATGATAGGATAGACGTAAAATTTGTTATTAAAGATTAAAATTATAAAGAATACAACACCCCATGTTGAAAGGGGAATTAACCTTCATATTATTAGAGAAAGTGACAATGTTTATCACCCTAGTTTATAAGACAAGAAAGAAATCAATGTTAATACTAAGAATAATTTATGACTTATAAAGAATAATTGATTCAATGTTAAAGAAGGAATATGACTGAAAGGGGACTTACAGTCCATAAACCTAACTATTATATTTTAAATGAAAAGCAATGAAAATGTATGTTGAATAATAATTAAAACACAAACAAATAAATGAAGCCCATCAGGCTGAATTCAGAATGTAATTTAAAAGGGAAATACACTAGAAAACAATCATGGCTGTTCGTAACTAGGAAAACAGTTAACTGCCAAGAACATTTCAAATGCAAATTGTATCAATTTCACAAAAAATCTTACTAATCTAAGAACAGTGAATGGACAATGATTGTATATCAGTTATTTCTACACAGAAATATTATTGTAATAATTTAATTCAAGAAAGATATGTTATTTATTAAATGTCAACTAATTAGACTATAGTTAAAGTGTAACAAAATATGACCTTATGAGGTATCATTGTAAACTTTGAAAGGAAAGAAAAATAATAGTGATGTCATTTATTATCCCAATGGAAGTATAAGGGAATAAAATCATTGGGAAAATACTTAATAAATTTGAATACAAATTCAAATATCTCTAACAATGTAAGTAAAGAGTAATTAAACAAGCATTGAATTATTAGTTACTATGACAAAGAGTCATTTGAGGCTTATTTTTCCGTTAAAAATAATAGACGCTGAAGAAACGAAGCGTGGGTACGCCACGCAAGAAATTGGACAAACTAAAACTTTAATCTAAATAATTACAACAAGTCGAATAGTGAACCAAAATGATCCAATGTGAAGAGACGTCGATCTGTACAGAATTAATGATGACCAGGAATGAAATTAAACAAACTAATTAAAGAAAAAACCCAGACCAGTTTGAAGAAGATGCTGGAAGCCTACAACCAGCCCAAATTCGAAAACTATACGCCTACCCATGATGACCCTTCAACGTGAGACGAACTGATAAGTACCGAATAATTTATTACTCCTAAAAAACCCCAAATCACTTAAACTATTTTCAAATGATAAAATTTCTCACTATTTAAAAAATAGTATTTTCTTTCAAAGGTAAAGGCATAATTTACTTACTTATATTAGAAAACATTTATAAAGATAACCTTATTTGTGAACATAACTACTGTAACAGAAATACGACACTACAGAACAAATTGTACAAACACATTATAAATCCTAAGTACCTATAAGGTATAATAGTGTACTTTCTTTTCATGTAATCAACGTTTATGTCTATTTTCATGATCAAAAGAACCCCAGATTGTAAAAACATATTAATTCGTTAGAAGCAACTGAATGATAGCGTTTTGAATCAATTTTGCCAACCTGAGGTGTTTTGTGTTTCAAGCTCTAAGCCGGAGCATAATATTATAAATTTGTTTATTCTTCAATTGTCATGTTTATTAATAATTAAATGTGTATTAAAAAACGCAGTACAGAACAATACTATCTTGTTATTTCATAGGATTTTTGTTGTAAATATATGTGTGTTAGCGAAGTTTAAGTCATAGCCAGCTAGCGCTTGTCACGAGTGGCCGAGTCGACAACCTGTGTAGCAGCGGGAATAATTTGAACGCCACAGCTGTCCATGCTAATACCACATATTACTTTAAAAACTAATGTTTTAATTGTTTTAACAAAACAATTTGGCGCCACCCGGGAATCGTAATCCCTATGAATTAACAGGTAGGTTGTACTGGTGACATTGACAACGCTACGGACTCCAGTAGTGACGTCGATTTATGTAATAACCAGTGTGAGGCAAACACACTACAATCACACTAATACACAAAATAAACAAGTGTGAGACATTTTAACAGGTACGACCTCGTTTAAATTGTTAAATATTGACGAACCCAACGAGGGGCTTTAAGGAAGTACATACACACCCTGTATAAATTGTTACATATTGGCGACCAGCAACGTGTGGCTGGTAAGAATAACTAGCGGCGATCATGAATAGACACGGGATGGTTACGAGACGCAAAGGGAAGGAAACACCAAACCAAGAAGGAAACCCAGAAGAAGTGGAGGAAGTCGAGGAAGTAGAAATGGAGGAAACGACTGGAGAATTGTCAGAAGAAAACTCACAGGAGGACCAAGTGGAAAATCCAAATCCACCTGAACTTGAACCTGAACCTGAACCGGAAATAGAAGCAGAAGTCAGGGTAAATAACCAACCAATAAAACCAACAGAAGAAACGAATTTAGATAGCATGATGAAGTTCATGATGGAACAATTCGGACAAATGAATAAAGAGAGAAGACAAGACAAGGAGGATTTAAATAAAAGATTAGAAAAACTAGACGTAAACAGTGAAGATTTGAATAAAAAATTGGAAAAACTGGACATAAACAGCGAAGATTTGAAGAAGCAAATGAAGGAGAGTATAGAATTCCTGAATGATAAAATAGAAAGCAACCATGAAGACTTGAAAAGAAGTCAAGAGGCATTGGAGAAGAAGAGTGAAGAACTGAAGAAACAGATCAAGAAGGATCTGGAGATAGTAAACAAAAAGATGGAAACTAATCATGATGTTCTCCAAAGGAAAATCGAGGAAGAAAGTGAGAAGAACAGAGAAGAATTGAGATTCATGTTTGCAGAGTTTCGTGAAGAAGACAAACGGACAAAAACATGGATGAATAAGAGATGGGAAGAAACAAGTTATCCAGTAAATCAACTTCAAGAAACTTTAGTTAGTGATTTCAAACCAAGGAATGAAACACTAGACAGCACTCCTGAAAGTATCAAAGAAACGTTAAATGAGAACATGGTACCGGGGAATCAGAAAATAACACAGAAGGAGATGGTCAAGGAACTGGAGGAGAGGCACCAAGAACTACAAATAGGTGTAAACAGTCGTATGAAGAAGAATCGAATTATTAAGAAGATTAAGGAAACAGAGGAAATAAGAAAGGTATATAAGAGGAAACTCATCAAAACACGAGAAGAAGTGGAGATGATGAAGAACGGACTCATCGATGTATTTAATTTGCCCATTACCTATCAAAGCAAATTAATAAAGTACAAAGATTGTAGGAGGACTCTGAGGGAAATTATAAAAGAAATTCACAACCAACCAGTGGATGAAAAATTCAACAAATCAATACTTAGATGGAAGATGCCAGAAATAGAAATGACTGACAACAAAACAGAGTATAGCAAACCAAGAAGGTCAATAAAATACTGGAGCACACCAGAAATGGAAATACCAAATAAAAAGGCAAAAATAATATTAATGAGAGAGGCACAAATAACTTCTCTGATTAATCGACAAACTAATCAAATGATGGAGGTAGAAATAAATACCACGGAACATATGGTATTAAAGGAATTATGGTACAAGACGGAGGAGACCTATTTCACCAGTAAGAAAACAGTTCTACACACCAGAGTTATCCGAACCATAAGGGCAGAGGAACTGATGGACCATGGGTAAACTAAGTGAAGATACCACAAACCAAGAAAAGGGACTGATCTTCAAGTTACTGACCCAGCAACCCAATGGAACAGAAGGAAGGTTAAATTAGACCAATGACAATCACCAAGACGAATTAAATGAAAAAAAAATATATAAACCATAATTAATAAATAAATTTAATCAAATCATCCAGAATAAGTGTGTCTATCAAGCACTTGAAGGAGTAGAGGTGCATAATAACAAAGAGTCGAACAAGAGAAGGAAATAATAAAGGAAAGAAAAGGAGAAGTCCACTTAACAAAATATAAATAACAAGGTCCTGTGTATAGTAATATGAATAAACAATTATGTATATCATAATAGGCCGTATATCATCACAAGAGACAATGGTAATAACACTTACCAAATCAGTAATATCAATACAAGGAAAATCAAGGGAGTTTACAATCAAACTTCAATAAAAAAGTTTTACGAAGAAGAATAAAACCATTGTGAAATGAAACATATTTCAAAATTCTAAAAGAGATTGTAAGAGCAGCTTACTCAAATATTTAGATGATGTATGCGGAACAATAAAAAGTTTTAATGAAAAAAAAAAAACAAAGGAAACAGTTACACAAATTCCTTTCAATTTAAATCAGTTTAAAATATAACAAAAAATTGAAATATGAAGTATGAAGTAAAAAGTGAGATAATCAGGAATAAGGTACACACATTCCTATGTAATAAAAATGTAAGAAGCACAAATTTACAATTATAATTAAAAACAAAAAATAGCTAAAAAGGAATACGCTACAAACATTCTTTTAAGGTAAGACCATTAACTTACCAAAGAATTATCAAAAATGATGCTGAATACAGAGTAAAATAAACAAAAATAAAATCAAGTTCAAATTACTGAGATAAATACTTGAAATTATACTGAATCAAAAGTATTATCAGAAAAAATAAATAAAACTATACCTGGTACAAGGAGAGAGAGAGAAATTGTATATAAAACAAATATACAAATATGGCTAAAGCAGAATCCTGCTAAATGACTAAAAAAATGTCTAAAACAATTAAAATGATCACAACGAGCATTGAAAACAAAATAATGAAAAGTGAGATATGATGAAATTAACATATGAATAAAGATAAAATTTCTCAATATAGTATATGAGTAGATGATAGTGTATAGTTAAGGTATAGCGGAAGGAAGAATGAGTAGTAATGATAAAGTGATCTAAAGACAAACCACAAGGTGGACAATCCCAATTATTTTATTATTATTAAGTCACAAGTTGACAAAGATTTAAGATTGACTGTTGAAAAGTCCAGCAATCTATGTGAACTGAGTAGAGAAGATGTGCCTCTAGTCTCAGAAAATTGAGTAGTAATGGGAGAAACCAGCTACTATATAAAGTTAGGGAAATAAAATTTTGTGTATGAGGGAATATGCACCAATGGAAATAAATAAAAACAGATCCAAATAAAATGGAGTGAATTAAGTAAGAAGAGAAATGGAGAATGGAGAAACAAACAAGAAGAGAAGGAAAAAAGTTATCTATAACTGATAATTTCATAAAAAACTATGCTAGTATTTTATTAAAATGATCAATTTTAGAGGAGAGGCATTATGTAACGATACAATTAAGCCAAATCTCGTACCAGTAATAAAAAAGATAATTCTTAATATAAAAGTTACTTCATATGAAATAAAATGTGTAAAAAATGATTAAAATGTAAATACTTTGACATGACGTACAACGATATTACCCAACCCAAGTGATTGAGCCAAAAAACATAAACATAAAGAAGGGAACCACGTAACATACTTATTAAAATGTAAATATTTTAACATGATTAAGCCGACAACCCAAACATACTTAAGAAAATGTGATTAACAAAACAATGATGGACACAGAACTAAAGGAGAACCAAACCAAGATGAAGAATGAAGATGAAGATTATTGAAGAAGAAGAAGAGGAAGAATGAAGAGGAGACAGATAAAACCCAAGGGAAACTAACACACATATATAAAAGGGAGAGATTGTATGTTAAAGATAGAATACGGTCAATAAACCTTAAATAATTATATATTGATAAAACCAATGTTATTAGTAGCATTAATTTAACATATGTATCCAATTTTTAAGACAATACAATTGTAAAACAATGTAGTATAGGAAGGGTACACTAACCCTGTCAGGAAGGTTAGATTCAACCCAAAACTCAACTAGCCTAATATTGTTTATAGTAAAAATAATACTAAAACAAAAATAGTGAGAAATGGTAGGAGTAGGTATAGGGGTTACCCATTAAATAACACTAATTACAAAACAGTGAACCAAAGTGAAGTGTTTTAGTGAAGTGAATGCCCTAAATAAAAAATAGTGAAGGTGAATGTGAAACATTCAAGTTAGAATGCTAAGGAAATAGACACTCTTGAAAACATTGATAAATTACCAATGATTGGAGTGGAACTATAATTAGTTGTATACCTAGATGTAATTAAAAATAGTATTTAAAATTAATATAAGGGAGCAGGTGACATATCAGGGAGAAAGCCCAGTACCATAACTTGTGTTAACATGGCATGATAGGATAGAAGTAAAATTTGTTATTAAAGATTAAAATTATAAAGAATACAACACCCCATGTTGAAAGGGGAATTAACCTTCATATTATTAGAGAAAGTGACAATGTTTATCACCCTAGTTTATAAGACAAGAAAGAAATCAATGTTAATACTAAGAATAATGTATGACTTATAAAGAATAATTGATTCAATGTTAAAGAAGGAATATGACTGAAAGGGGACTTACAGTCCATAAACCTAACTATTATATTTTAAATGAAAAGCAATGAAAATGTATGTTGAATAATAATTAAAACACAAACAAATAAATGAAGCCCATCAGGCTGAATTCAGAATGTAATTTAAAAGGGAAATACACTAGAAAACAATCATGGCTGTTCGTAACTAGGAAAACAGTTAACTGCCAAGAACATTTCAAATGCAAATTGTATCAATTTCACAAAAAATCTTACTAATCTAAGAACAGTGAATGGACAATGATTGTATATCAGTTATTTCTACACAGAAATATTATTGTAATAATTTAATTCAAGAAAGATATGTTATTTATTAAATGTCAACTAATTAGACTATAGTTAAAGTGTAACAAAATATGACCTTATGAGGTATCATTGTAAACTTTGAAAGGAAAGAAAAATAATAGTGATGTCATTTATTATCCCAAAGGAAGTATAAGGGAATAAAATCATTGGGAAAATACTTAATAAATTTGAATAAAAATTCAAATATCTCTAACAATGTAAGTAAAGAGTAATTAAACAAGCATTGAATTATTAGTTACTATGACAACGAGTCATTTGAGGCTTATTTTTCCGTTAAAAATAATAGACGCTGAAGAAACGAAGCGTGGGTACGCCACGCAAGAAATTGGACAAACTAAAACTTTAATCTAAATAATTACAACAAGTCGAATAGTGAACCAAAGTGATCCAATGTGAAGAGACGTCGATCTGTACAGAATTAATGATGACCAGGAATGAAATTAAACAAACTAATTAAAGAAAAAACCCAGACCAGTTTGAAGAAGATGCTGGAAGCCTACAACCAGCCCAAATTCGAAAACTATACGCCTACCCATGATGACCCTTCAACGTGAGACGAACTGATAAGTACCGAATAATTTATTACTCCTAAAAAACCCCAAATCACTTAAACTATTTTCAAATGATAAAATTTCTCACTATTTAAAAAATAGTATTTTCTTTCAAAGGTAAAGGCATAATTTACTTACTTATATTAGAAAACATTTATAAAGATAACCTTATTTGTGAACATAACTACTGTAACAGAAATACGACACTACAGAACAAATTGTACAAACACATTATAAATCCTAAGTACCTATAAGGTATAATAGTGTACTTTCTTTTCATGTAATCAACGTTTATGTCTATTGTCATGATCAAAAGAACCCCAGATTGTAAAAACATATTAATTCGTTAGAAGCAACTGAATGATAGCGTTTTGAATCAATTTTGCCAACCTGAGGTGTTTTGTGTTTCAAGCTCTAAGCCGGAGCATAATATTATAAATTTGTTTATTCTTCAATTGTCATGTTTATTAATAATTAAATGTGTATTAAAAAACGCAGTACAGAACAATACTATCTTGTTATTTCATAGGATTTTTGTTGTAAATATATGTGTGTTAGCGAAGTTTAAGTCATAGCCAACTAGCGCTTGTCACGAGTGGCCGAGTCGACAACCTGTGTAGCAGCGGGAATAATTCGAACGCCACAGCTGTCCATGCTAATACCACATATTACTTTAAAAACTAATGTTTTAATTGTTTTAACAAAACAATTTGGCGCCACCCGGGAATCGTAATCCCTATGAATTAACAGGTAGGTTGTACTGGTGACATTGACAACGCTACGGACTCCAGTAGTGACGTCGATTTATGTAACAACCAGTGTGAGGCAAACACACTACAATCACACTAATACACAAAATAAACAAGTGTGAGACATTTTAACAGGTACGACCTCGTTTAAATTGTTAAATATTGACGAACCCAACGAGGGGCTTTAAGGAAGTACATACACACCCTGTATAAATTGTTACATATTGGCGACCAGCAACGTGTGGCTGGTAAGAATAACTAGCGGCGATCATGAATAGACACGGGATGGTTACGAGACGCAAAGGGAAGGAAACACCAAACCAAGAAGGAAACCCAGAAGAAGTGGAGGAAGTCGAGGAAGTAGAAATGGAGGAAACGACTGGAGAATTGTCAGAAGAAAACTCACAGGAGGACCAAGTGGAAAATCCAAATCCACCTGAACTTGAACCTGAACCTGAACCGGAAATAGAAGCAGAATTCAGGGTAAATAACCAACCAATAAAACCAACAGAAGAAACGAATTTAGATAGCATGATGAAGTTCATGATGGAACAATTCGGACAAATGAATAAAGAGAGAAGACAAGACAAGGAGGATTTAAATAAAAGATTAGAAAAACTAGACGTAAACAGTGAAGATTTGAATAAAAAATTGGAAAAACTGGACATAAACAGCGAAGATTTGAAGAAGCAAATGAAGGAGAGTATAGAATTCCTGAATGATAAAATAGAAAGCAACCATGAAGACTTGAAAAGAAGTCAAGAGGCATTGGAGAAGAAGAGTGAAGAACTGAAGAAACAGATCAAGAAGGATCTGGAGATAGTAAACAGAAAGATGGAAACTAATCATGATGTTCTCCAAAGGAAAATCGAGGAAGAAAGTGAGAAGAACAGAGAAGAATTGAGATTCATGTTTGCAGAGTTTCGTGAAGAAGACAAACGGACAAAAACATGGATGAATAAGAGATGGGAAGAAACAAGTTATCCAGTAAATCAACTTCAAGAAACTTTAGTTAGTGATTTCAAACCAAGGAATGAAACACTAGACAGCACTCCTGAAAGTATCAAAGAAACGTTAAATGAGAACATGGAACCGGGGAATCAGAAAATAACACAGAAGGAGATGGTCAAGGAACTGGAGGAGAGGCACCAAGAACTACAAATAGGTGTAAACAGTCGTATGAAGAAGAATCGAATTATTAAGAAGATTAAGGAAACAGAGGAAATAAGAAAGGTATATAAGAGGAAACTCATCAAAACACGAGAAGAAGTGGAGATGATGAAGAACGGACACATCGATGTATTTAATTTGCCCATTACCTATCAAAGCAAATTAATAAAGTACAAAGATTGTAGGAGGACTCTGAGGGAAATTATAAAAGAAATTCACAACCAACCAGTGGATGAAAAATTCAACAAATCAATACTTAGATGGAAGATGCCAGAAATAGAAATGACTGACAACAAAACAGAGTATAGCAAACCAAGAAGTTCAATAAAATACTGGAGCACACCAGAAATGGAAATACCAAATAAAAAGGCAAAAATAATATTAATGAGAGAGGCACAAATAACTTCTCTGATTAATCGACAAACTAATCAAATGATGGAGGTAGAAATAAATACCACGGAACATATGGTATTAAAGGAATTATGGTACAAGACGGAGGAGACCTATTTCACCAGTAAGAAAACAGTTCTACACACCAGAGTTATCCGAACCATAAGGGCAGAGGAACTGATGGACCATGGGTAAACTAAGTGAAGATACCACAAACCAAGAAAAGGGACTGATCTTCAAGTTACTGACCCAGCAACCCAATGGAACAGAAGGAAGGTTAAATTAGACCAATGACAATCACCAAGACGAATTAAATGAAAAAAAAATATATAAACCATAATTAATAAATAAATTTAATCAAATCATCCAGAATAAGTGTGTCTATCAAGCACTTGAAGGAGTAGAGGTGCATAATAACAAAGAGTCGAACAAGAGAAGGAAATAATAAAGGAAAGAAAAGGAGAAGTCAACTTAACAAAATATAAATAACAAGGTCCTGTGTATAGTAATATGAATAAACAATTATGTATATCATAATAGGCCGTATATCATCACAAGAGACAATGGTAATAACACTTACCAAATCAGTAATATCAATACAAGGAAAATCAAGGGAGTTTACAATCAAACTTCAATAAAAAAGTTTTACGAAGAAGAATAAAACCATTGTGAAATGAAACATATTTCAAAATTCTAAAAGAGATTGTAAGAGCAGCTTACTCAAATATTTAGATGATGTATGCGGAACAATAAAAAGTTTTAATGAAAAAAAAAAACAAAGGAAACAGTTACACAAATTCCTTTCAATTTAAATCAGTTTAAAATATAACAAAAAATTGAAATATGAAGTATGAAGTAAAAAGTGAGATAATCAGGAATAAGGTACACACATTCCTATGTAATAAAAATGTAAGAAGCACAAATTTACAATTATAATTAAAAACAAAAAATAGCTAAAAAGGAATACGCTACAAACATTCTTTTAAGGTAAGACCATTAACTTACCAAAGAATTATCAAAAATGATGCTGAATACAGAGTAAAATAAACAAAAATAAAATCAAGTTCAAATTACTGAGATAAATACTTGAAATTATACTGAATCAAAAGTATTATCAGAAAAAATAAATAAAACTATACCTGGTACAAGGAGAGAGAGAGAAATTGTATATAAAACAAATATACAAATATGGCTAAAGCAGAATCCTGCTAAATGACTAAAAAAATGTCTAAAACAATTAAAATGATCACAACGAGCATTGAAAACAAAATAATGAAAAGTGAGATATGATGAAATTAACATATGAATAAAGATAAAATTTCTCAATATAGTATATGAGTAGATGATAGTGTATAGTTAAGGTATAGCGGAAGGAAGAATGAGTAGTAATGATAAAGTGATCTAAAGACAAACCACAAGGTGGACAATCCCAATTATATTATTATTATTAAGTCACAAGTTGACAAAGATTTAAGATTGACTGTTGAAAAGTCCAGCAATCTATGTGAACTGAGTAGAGAAGATGTGCCTGTAGTCTCAGAAAATTGAGTAGTAATGGGAGAAACCAGCTACTATATAAAGTTAGGGAAATAAAATTTGTGTATGAGGGAATATGCACCAATGGAAATAAATAAAAACAGATCCAAATAAAATGGAGTGAATTAAGTAAGAAGAGAAATGGAGAATGGAGAAACAAACAAGGAAGAGAAGGAAAAAAGTTATCTATAACTGATAATTTCATAAAAAACTATGCTAGTATTTTATTAAAATGATCAATTTTAGAGGAGAGGCATTATGTAACGATACAATTAAGCCAAATCTCGTACCAGTAATAAAAAAGATAATTCTTAATATAAAAGTTACTTCATATGAAATAAAATGTGTAAAAAATGATTAAAATGTAAATACTTTGACATGACGTACAACGATATTACCCAACCCAAGTGATTGAGCCAAAAAACATAAACATAAAGAAGGGAACCACGTAACATACTTATTAAAATGTAAATATTTTGACATGATTAAGCCGACAACCCAAACATACTTAAGAAAATGTGATTAACAAAACAATGATGGACACAGAACTAAAGGAGAACCAAACCAAGATGAAGAATGAAGATGAAGATTATTGAAGAAGAAGAAGAGGAAGAATGAAGAGGAGACAGATAAAACCCAAGGGAAACTAACACACATATATAAAAGGGAGAGATTGTATGTTAAAGATAGAATACGGTCAATAAACCTTAAATAATTATATATTGATAAAACCAATGTTATTATTAGCATTAATTTAAAATATGTATCCAATTTTTAAGACAATACAATTGTAAAACAATGTAGTATAGGAAGGGTACACTAACCCTGTCAGGAAGGTTAGATTCAACCCAAAACTCAACTAGCCTAATATTGTTTATAGTAAAAATAATACTAAAACAAAAATAGTGAGAAATGGTAGGAGTAGGTATAGGGGTTACCCATTAAATAACACTAATTACAAAACAGTGAACCAAAGTGAAGTGTTTTAGTGAAGTGAATGCCCTAAATAAAAAATAGTGAAGGTGAATGTGAAAAATTCAAGTTAGAATGCTAAGGAAATAGACACTCTTGAAAACATTGATAAATTACCAATGATTGGAGTGGAACTATAATTAGTTGTATACCTAGATGTAATTAAAAATAGTATTTAAAATTAATATAAGGGAAGCAGGTGACATATCAGGGAGAAAGCCCAGTACCATAACTTGTGTTAACATGGCATGATAGGATAGACGTAAAATTTGTTATTAAAGATTAAAATTATAAAGAATACAACACCCCATGTTGAAAGGGGAATTAACCTTCATATTATTAGAGAAAGTGACAATGTTTATCACCCTAGTTTATAAGACAAGAAAGAAATCAATGTTAATACTAAGAATAATTTATGACTTATAAAGAATAATTGATTCAATGTTAAAGAAGGAATATGACTGAAAGGGGACTTACAGTCCATAAACCTAACTATTATATTTTAAATGAAAAGCAATGAAAATGTATGTTGAATAATAATTAAAACACAAACAAATAAATGAAGCCCATCAGGCTGAATTCAGAATGTAATTTAAAAGGGAAATACACTAGAAAACAATCATGGCTGTTCGTAACTAGGAAAACAGTTAACTGCCAACAACATTTCAAATGCAAATTGTATCAATTTCACAAAAAATCTTACTAATCTAAGAACAGTGAATGGACAATGATTGTATATCAGTTATTTCTACACAGAAATATTATTGTAATAATTTAATTCAAGAAAGATATGTTATTTATTAAATGTCAACTAATTAGACTATAGTTAAAGTGTAACAAAATATGACCTTATGAGGTATCATTGTAAACTTTGAAAGGAAAGAAAAATAATAGTGATGTCATTTATTATCCCAATGGAAGTATAAGGGAATAAAATCATTGGGAAAATACTTAATAAATTTGAATACAAATTCAAATATCTCTAACAATGTAAGTAAAGAGTAATTAAACAAGCATTGAATTATTAGTTACTATGACAAAGAGTCATTTGAGGCTTATTTTTCCGTTAAAAATAATAGACGCTGAAGAAACGAAGCGTGGGTACGCCACGCAAGAAATTGGACAAACTAAAACTTTAATCTAAATAATTACAACAAGTCGAATAGTGAACCAAAATGATCCAATGTGAAGAGACGTCGATCTGTACAGAATTAATGATGACCAGGAATGAAATTAAACAAACTAATTAAAGAAAAAACCCAGACCAGTTTGAAGAAGATGCTGGAAGCCTACAACCAGCCCAAATTCGAAAACTATACGCCTACCCATGATGACCCTTCAACGTGAGACGAACTGATAAGTACCGAATAATTTATTACTCCTAAAAAACCCCAAATCACTTAAACTATTTTCAAATGATAAAATTTCTCACTATTTAAAAAATAGTATTTTCTTTCAAAGGTAAAGGCATAATTTACTTACTTATATTAGAAAACATTTATAAAGATAACCTTATTTGTGAACATAACTACTGTAACAGAAATACGACACTACAGAACAAATTGTACAAACACATTATAAATCCTAAGTACCTATAAGGTATAATAGTGTACTTTCTTTTCATGTAATCAACGTTTATGTCTATTTTCATGATCAAAAGAACCCCAGATTGTAAAAACATATTAATTCGTTAGAAGCAACTGAATGATAGCGTTTTGAATCAATTTTGCCAACCTGAGGTGTTTTGTGTTTCAAGCTCTAAGCCGGAGCATAATATTATAAATTTGTTTATTCTTCAATTGTCATGTTTATTAATAATTAAATGTGTATTAAAAAACGCAGTACAGAACAATACTATCTTGTTATTTCATAGGATTTTTGTTGTAAATATATGTGTGTTAGCGAAGTTTAAGTCATAGCCAGCTAGCGCTTGTCACGAGTGGCCGAGTCGACAACCTGTGTAGCAGCGGGAATAATTTGAACGCCACAGCTGTCCATGCTAATACCACATATTACTTTAAAAACTAATGTTTTAATTGTTTTAACAAAACAATTTGGCGCCACCCGGGAATCGTAATCCCTATGAATTAACAGGTAGGTTGTACTGGTGACATTGACAACGCTACGGACTCCAGTAGTGACGTCGATTTATGTAATAACCAGTGTGAGGCAAACACACTACAATCACACTAATACACAAAATAAACAAGTGTGAGACATTTTAACAGGTACGACCTCGTTTAAATTGTTAAATATTGACGAACCCAACGAGGGGCTTTAAGGAAGTACATACACACCCTGTATAAATTGTTACATATTGGCGACCAGCAACGTGTGGCTGGTAAGAATAACTAGCGGCGATCATGAATAGACACGGGATGGTTACGAGACGCAAAGGGAAGGAAACACCAAACCAAGAAGGAAACCCAGAAGAAGTGGAGGAAGTCGAGGAAGTAGAAATGGAGGAAACGACTGGAGAATTGTCAGAAGAAAACTCACAGGAGGACCAAGTGGAAAATCCAAATCCACCTGAACTTGAACCTGAACCTGAACCGGAAATAGAAGCAGAAGTCAGGGTAAATAACCAACCAATAAAACCAACAGAAGAAACGAATTTAGATAGCATGATGAAGTTCATGATGGAACAATTCGGACAAATGAATAAAGAGAGAAGACAAGACAAGGAGGATTTAAATAAAAGATTAGAAAAACTAGACGTAAACAGTGAAGATTTGAATAAAAAATTGGAAAAACTGGACATAAACAGCGAAGATTTGAAGAAGCAAATGAAGGAGAGTATAGAATTCCTGAATGATAAAATAGAAAGCAACCATGAAGACTTGAAAAGAAGTCAAGAGGCATTGGAGAAGAAGAGTGAAGAACTGAAGAAACAGATCAAGAAGGATCTGGAGATAGTAAACAAAAAGATGGAAACTAATCATGATGTTCTCCAAAGGAAAATCGAGGAAGAAAGTGAGAAGAACAGAGAAGAATTGAGATTCATGTTTGCAGAGTTTCGTGAAGAAGACAAACGGACAAAAACATGGATGAATAAGAGATGGGAAGAAACAAGTTATCCAGTAAATCAACTTCAAGAAACTTTAGTTAGTGATTTCAAACCAAGGAATGAAACACTAGACAGCACTCCTGAAAGTATCAAAGAAACGTTAAATGAGAACATGGTACCGGGGAATCAGAAAATAACACAGAAGGAGATGGTCAAGGAACTGGAGGAGAGGCACCAAGAACTACAAATAGGTGTAAACAGTCGTATGAAGAAGAATCGAATTATTAAGAAGATTAAGGAAACAGAGGAAATAAGAAAGGTATATAAGAGGAAACTCATCAAAACACGAGAAGAAGTGGAGATGATGAAGAACGGACTCATCGATGTATTTAATTTGCCCATTACCTATCAAAGCAAATTAATAAAGTACAAAGATTGTAGGAGGACTCTGAGGGAAATTATAAAAGAAATTCACAACCAACCAGTGGATGAAAAATTCAACAAATCAATACTTAGATGGAAGATGCCAGAAATAGAAATGACTGACAACAAAACAGAGTATAGCAAACCAAGAAGGTCAATAAAATACTGGAGCACACCAGAAATGGAAATACCAAATAAAAAGGCAAAAATAATATTAATGAGAGAGGCACAAATAACTTCTCTGATTAATCGACAAACTAATCAAATGATGGAGGTAGAAATAAATACCACGGAACATATGGTATTAAAGGAATTATGGTACAAGACGGAGGAGACCTATTTCACCAGTAAGAAAACAGTTCTACACACCAGAGTTATCCGAACCATAAGGGCAGAGGAACTGATGGACCATGGGTAAACTAAGTGAAGATACCACAAACCAAGAAAAGGGACTGATCTTCAAGTTACTGACCCAGCAACCCAATGGAACAGAAGGAAGGTTAAATTAGACCAATGACAATCACCAAGACGAATTAAATGAAAAAAAAATATATAAACCATAATTAATAAATAAATTTAATCAAATCATCCAGAATAAGTGTGTCTATCAAGCACTTGAAGGAGTAGAGGTGCATAATAACAAAGAGTCGAACAAGAGAAGGAAATAATAAAGGAAAGAAAAGGAGAAGTCCACTTAACAAAATATAAATAACAAGGTCCTGTGTATAGTAATATGAATAAACAATTATGTATATCATAATAGGCCGTATATCATCACAAGAGACAATGGTAATAACACTTACCAAATCAGTAATATCAATACAAGGAAAATCAAGGGAGTTTACAATCAAACTTCAATAAAAAAGTTTTACGAAGAAGAATAAAACCATTGTGAAATGAAACATATTTCAAAATTCTAAAAGAGATTGTAAGAGCAGCTTACTCAAATATTTAGATGATGTATGCGGAACAATAAAAAGTTTTAATGAAAAAAAAAAAACAAAGGAAACAGTTACACAAATTCCTTTCAATTTAAATCAGTTTAAAATATAACAAAAAATTGAAATATGAAGTATGAAGTAAAAAGTGAGATAATCAGGAATAAGGTACACACATTCCTATGTAATAAAAATGTAAGAAGCACAAATTTACAATTATAATTAAAAACAAAAAATAGCTAAAAAGGAATACGCTACAAACATTCTTTTAAGGTAAGACCATTAACTTACCAAAGAATTATCAAAAATGATGCTGAATACAGAGTAAAATAAACAAAAATAAAATCAAGTTCAAATTACTGAGATAAATACTTGAAATTATACTGAATCAAAAGTATTATCAGAAAAAATAAATAAAACTATACCTGGTACAAGGAGAGAGAGAGAAATTGTATATAAAACAAATATACAAATATGGCTAAAGCAGAATCCTGCTAAATGACTAAAAAAATGTCTAAAACAATTAAAATGATCACAACGAGCATTGAAAACAAAATAATGAAAAGTGAGATATGATGAAATTAACATATGAATAAAGATAAAATTTCTCAATATAGTATATGAGTAGATGATAGTGTATAGTTAAGGTATAGCGGAAGGAAGAATGAGTAGTAATGATAAAGTGATCTAAAGACAAACCACAAGGTGGACAATCCCAATTATTTTATTATTATTAAGTCACAAGTTGACAAAGATTTAAGATTGACTGTTGAAAAGTCCAGCAATCTATGTGAACTGAGTAGAGAAGATGTGCCTCTAGTCTCAGAAAATTGAGTAGTAATGGGAGAAACCAGCTACTATATAAAGTTAGGGAAATAAAATTTTGTGTATGAGGGAATATGCACCAATGGAAATAAATAAAAACAGATCCAAATAAAATGGAGTGAATTAAGTAAGAAGAGAAATGGAGAATGGAGAAACAAACAAGGAAGAGAAGGAAAAAAGTTATCTATAACTGATAATTTCATAAAAAACTATGCTAGTATTTTATTAAAATGATCAATTTTAGAGGAGAGGCATTATGTAACGATACAATTAAGCCAAATCTCGTACCAGTAATAAAAAAGATAATTCTTAATATAAAAGTTACTTCATATGAAATAAAATGTGTAAAAAATGATTAAAATGTAAATACTTTGACATGACGTACAACGATATTACCCAACCCAAGTGATTGAGCCAAAAAACATAAACATAAAGAAGGGAACCACGTAACATACTTATTAAAATGTAAATATTTTAACATGATTAAGCCGACAACCCAAACATACTTAAGAAAATGTGATTAACAAAACAATGATGGACACAGAACTAAAGGAGAACCAAACCAAGATGAAGAATGAAGATGAAGATTATTGAAGAAGAAGAAGAGGAAGAATGAAGAGGAGACAGATAAAACCCAAGGGAAACTAACACACATATATAAAAGGGAGAGATTGTATGTTAAAGATAGAATACGGTCAATAAACCTTAAATAATTATATATTGATAAAACCAATGTTATTAGTAGCATTAATTTAACATATGTATCCAATTTTTAAGACAATACAATTGTAAAACAATGTAGTATAGGAAGGGTACACTAACCCTGTCAGGAAGGTTAGATTCAACCCAAAACTCAACTAGCCTAATATTGTTTATAGTAAAAATAATACTAAAACAAAAATAGTGAGAAATGGTAGGAGTAGGTATAGGGGTTACCCATTAAATAACACTAATTACAAAACAGTGAACCAAAGTGAAGTGTTTTAGTGAAGTGAATGCCCTAAATAAAAAATAGTGAAGGTGAATGTGAAACATTCAAGTTAGAATGCTAAGGAAATAGACACTCTTGAAAACATTGATAAATTACCAATGATTGGAGTGGAACTATAATTAGTTGTATACCTAGATGTAATTAAAAATAGTATTTAAAATTAATATAAGGGAGCAGGTGACATATCAGGGAGAAAGCCCAGTACCATAACTTGTGTTAACATGGCATGATAGGATAGAAGTAAAATTTGTTATTAAAGATTAAAATTATAAAGAATACAACACCCCATGTTGAAAGGGGAATTAACCTTCATATTATTAGAGAAAGTGACAATGTTTATCACCCTAGTTTATAAGACAAGAAAGAAATCAATGTTAATACTAAGAATAATGTATGACTTATAAAGAATAATTGATTCAATGTTAAAGAAGGAATATGACTGAAAGGGGACTTACAGTCCATAAACCTAACTATTATATTTTAAATGAAAAGCAATGAAAATGTATGTTGAATAATAATTAAAACACAAACAAATAAATGAAGCCCATCAGGCTGAATTCAGAATGTAATTTAAAAGGGAAATACACTAGAAAACAATCATGGCTGTTCGTAACTAGGAAAACAGTTAACTGCCAAGAACATTTCAAATGCAAATTGTATCAATTTCACAAAAAATCTTACTAATCTAAGAACAGTGAATGGACAATGATTGTATATCAGTTATTTCTACACAGAAATATTATTGTAATAATTTAATTCAAGAAAGATATGTTATTTATTAAATGTCAACTAATTAGACTATAGTTAAAGTGTAACAAAATATGACCTTATGAGGTATCATTGTAAACTTTGAAAGGAAAGAAAAATAATAGTGATGTCATTTATTATCCCAAAGGAAGTATAAGGGAATAAAATCATTGGGAAAATACTTAATAAATTTGAATAAAAATTCAAATATCTCTAACAATGTAAGTAAAGAGTAATTAAACAAGCATTGAATTATTAGTTACTATGACAACGAGTCATTTGAGGCTTATTTTTCCGTTAAAAATAATAGACGCTGAAGAAACGAAGCGTGGGTACGCCACGCAAGAAATTGGACAAACTAAAACTTTAATCTAAATAATTACAACAAGTCGAATAGTGAACCAAAGTGATCCAATGTGAAGAGACGTCGATCTGTACAGAATTAATGATGACCAGGAATGAAATTAAACAAACTAATTAAAGAAAAAACCCAGACCAGTTTGAAGAAGATGCTGGAAGCCTACAACCAGCCCAAATTCGAAAACTATACGCCTACCCATGATGACCCTTCAACGTGAGACGAACTGATAAGTACCGAATAATTTATTACTCCTAAAAAACCCCAAATCACTTAAACTATTTTCAAATGATAAAATTTCTCACTATTTAAAAAATAGTATTTTCTTTCAAAGGTAAAGGCATAATTTACTTACTTATATTAGAAAACATTTATAAAGATAACCTTATTTGTGAACATAACTACTGTAACAGAAATACGACACTACAGAACAAATTGTACAAACACATTATAAATCCTAAGTACCTATAAGGTATAATAGTGTACTTTCTTTTCATGTAATCAACATTTATGTCTATTGTCATGATCAAAAGAACCCCAGATTGTAAAAACATATTAATTCGTTAGAAGCAACTGAATGATAGCGTTTTGAATCAATTTTGCCAACCTGAGGTGTTTTGTGTTTCAAGCTCTAAGCCGGAGCATAATATTATAAATTTGTTTATTCTTCAATTGTCATGTTTATTAATAATTAAATGTGTATTAAAAAACGCAGTACAGAACAATACTATCTTGTTATTTCATAGGATTTTTGTTGTAAATATATGTGTGTTAGCGAAGTTTAAGTCATAGCCAACTAGCGCTTGTCACGAGTGGCCGAGTCGACAACCTGTGTAGCAGCGGGAATAATTCGAACGCCACAGCTGTCCATGCTAATACCACATATTACTTTAAAAACTAATGTTTTAATTGTTTTAACAAAACAATTTGGCGCCACCCGGGAATCGTAATCCCTATGAATTAACAGGTAGGTTGTACTGGTGACATTGACAACGCTACGGACTCCAGTAGTGACGTCGATTTATGTAACAACCAGTGTGAGGCAAACACACTACAATCACACTAATACACAAAATAAACAAGTGTGAGACATTTTAACAGGTACGACCTCGTTTAAATTGTTAAATATTGACGAACCCAACGAGGGGCTTTAAGGAAGTACATACACACCCTGTATAAATTGTTACATATTGGCGACCAGCAACGTGTGGCTGGTAAGAATAACTAGCGGCGATCATGAATAGACACGGGATGGTTACGAGACGCAAAGGGAAGGAAACACCAAACCAAGAAGGAAACCCAGAAGAAGTGGAGGAAGTCGAGGAAGTAGAAATGGAGGAAACGACTGGAGAATTGTCAGAAGAAAACTCACAGGAGGACCAAGTGGAAAATCCAAATCCACCTGAACTTGAACCTGAACCTGAACCGGAAATAGAAGCAGAATTCAGGGTAAATAACCAACCAATAAAACCAACAGAAGAAACGAATTTAGATAGCATGATGAAGTTCATGATGGAACAATTCGGACAAATGAATAAAGAGAGAAGACAAGACAAGGAGGATTTAAATAAAAGATTAGAAAAACTAGACGTAAACAGTGAAGATTTGAATAAAAAATTGGAAAAACTGGACATAAACAGCGAAGATTTGAAGAAGCAAATGAAGGAGAGTATAGAATTCCTGAATGATAAAATAGAAAGCAACCATGAAGACTTGAAAAGAAGTCAAGAGGCATTGGAGAAGAAGAGTGAAGAACTGAAGAAACAGATCAAGAAGGATCTGGAGATAGTAAACAGAAAGATGGAAACTAATCATGATGTTCTCCAAAGGAAAATCGAGGAAGAAAGTGAGAAGAACAGAGAAGAATTGAGATTCATGTTTGCAGAGTTTCGTGAAGAAGACAAACGGACAAAAACATGGATGAATAAGAGATGGGAAGAAACAAGTTATCCAGTAAATCAACTTCAAGAAACTTTAGTTAGTGATTTCAAACCAAGGAATGAAACACTAGACAGCACTCCTGAAAGTATCAAAGAAACGTTAAATGAGAACATGGAACCGGGGAATCAGAAAATAACACAGAAGGAGATGGTCAAGGAACTGGAGGAGAGGCACCAAGAACTACAAATAGGTGTAAACAGTCGTATGAAGAAGAATCGAATTATTAAGAAGATTAAGGAAACAGAGGAAATAAGAAAGGTATATAAGAGGAAACTCATCAAAACACGAGAAGAAGTGGAGATGATGAAGAACGGACACATCGATGTATTTAATTTGCCCATTACCTATCAAAGCAAATTAATAAAGTACAAAGATTGTAGGAGGACTCTGAGGGAAATTATAAAAGAAATTCACAACCAACCAGTGGATGAAAAATTCAACAAATCAATACTTAGATGGAAGATGCCAGAAATAGAAATGACTGACAACAAAACAGAGTATAGCAAACCAAGAAGTTCAATAAAATACTGGAGCACACCAGAAATGGAAATACCAAATAAAAAGGCAAAAATAATATTAATGAGAGAGGCACAAATAACTTCTCTGATTAATCGACAAACTAATCAAATGATGGAGGTAGAAATAAATACCACGGAACATATGGTATTAAAGGAATTATGGTACAAGACGGAGGAGACCTATTTCACCAGTAAGAAAACAGTTCTACACACCAGAGTTATCCGAACCATAAGGGCAGAGGAACTGATGGACCATGGGTAAACTAAGTGAAGATACCACAAACCAAGAAAAGGGACTGATCTTCAAGTTACTGACCCAGCAACCCAATGGAACAGAAGGAAGGTTAAATTAGACCAATGACAATCACCAAGACGAATTAAATGAAAAAAAAATATATAAACCATAATTAATAAATAAATTTAATCAAATCATCCAGAATAAGTGTGTCTATCAAGCACTTGAAGGAGTAGAGGTGCATAATAACAAAGAGTCGAACAAGAGAAGGAAATAATAAAGGAAAGAAAAGGAGAAGTCAACTTAACAAAATATAAATAACAAGGTCCTGTGTATAGTAATATGAATAAACAATTATGTATATCATAATAGGCCGTATATCATCACAAGAGACAATGGTAATAACACTTACCAAATCAGTAATATCAATACAAGGAAAATCAAGGGAGTTTACAATCAAACTTCAATAAAAAAGTTTTACGAAGAAGAATAAAACCATTGTGAAATGAAACATATTTCAAAATTCTAAAAGAGATTGTAAGAGCAGCTTACTCAAATATTTAGATGATGTATGCGGAACAATAAAAAGTTTTAATGAAAAAAAAAAACAAAGGAAACAGTTACACAAATTCCTTTCAATTTAAATCAGTTTAAAATATAACAAAAAATTGAAATATGAAGTATGAAGTAAAAAGTGAGATAATCAGGAATAAGGTACACACATTCCTATGTAATAAAAATGTAAGAAGCACAAATTTACAATTATAATTAAAAACAAAAAATAGCTAAAAAGGAATACGCTACAAACATTCTTTTAAGGTAAGACCATTAACTTACCAAAGAATTATCAAAAATGATGCTGAATACAGAGTAAAATAAACAAAAATAAAATCAAGTTCAAATTACTGAGATAAATACTTGAAATTATACTGAATCAAAAGTATTATCAGAAAAAATAAATAAAACTATACCTGGTACAAGGAGAGAGAGAGAAATTGTATATAAAACAAATATACAAATATGGCTAAAGCAGAATCCTGCTAAATGACTAAAAAAATGTCTAAAACAATTAAAATGATCACAACGAGCATTGAAAACAAAATAATGAAAAGTGAGATATGATGAAATTAACATATGAATAAAGATAAAATTTCTCAATATAGTATATGAGTAGATGATAGTGTATAGTTAAGGTATAGCGGAAGGAAGAATGAGTAGTAATGATAAAGTGATCTAAAGACAAACCACAAGGTGGACAATCCCAATTATATTATTATTATTAAGTCACAAGTTGACAAAGATTTAAGATTGACTGTTGAAAAGTCCAGCAATCTATGTGAACTGAGTAGAGAAGATGTGCCTGTAGTCTCAGAAAATTGAGTAGTAATGGGAGAAACCAGCTACTATATAAAGTTAGGGAAATAAAATTTGTGTATGAGGGAATATGCACCAATGGAAATAAATAAAAACAGATCCAAATAAAATGGAGTGAATTAAGTAAGAAGAGAAATGGAGAATGGAGAAACAAACAAGGAAGAGAAGGAAAAAAGTTATCTATAACTGATAATTTCATAAAAAACTATGCTAGTATTTTATTAAAATGATCAATTTTAGAGGAGAGGCATTATGTAACGATACAATTAAGCCAAATCTCGTACCAGTAATAAAAAAGATAATTCTTAATATAAAAGTTACTTCATATGAAATAAAATGTGTAAAAAATGATTAAAATGTAAATACTTTGACATGACGTACAACGATATTACCCAACCCAAGTGATTGAGCCAAAAAACATAAACATAAAGAAGGGAACCACGTAACATACTTATTAAAATGTAAATATTTTGACATGATTAAGCCGACAACCCAAACATACTTAAGAAAATGTGATTAACAAAACAATGATGGACACAGAACTAAAGAAGAACCAAACCAAGATGAAGAATGAAGATGAAGATTATTGAAGAAGAAGAAGAGGAAGAATGAAGAGGAGACAGATAAAACCCAAGGGAAACTAACACACATATATAAAAGGGAGAGATTGTATGTTAAAGATAGAATACGGTCAATAAACCTTAAATAATTATATATTGATAAAACCAATGTTATTATTAGCATTAATTTAACATATGTATCCAATTTTTAAGACAATACAATTGTAAAACAATGTAGTATAGGAAGGGTACACTAACCCTGTCAGGAAGGTTAGATTCAACCCAAAACTCAACTAGCCTAATATTGTTTATAGTAAAAATAATACTAAAACAAAAATAGTGAGAAATGGTAGGAGTAGGTATAGGGGTTACCCATTAAATAACACTAATTACAAAACAGTGAACCAAAGTGAAGTGTTTTAGTGAAGTGAATGCCCTAAATAAAAAATAGTGAAGGTGAATGTGAAACATTCAAGTTAGAATGCTAAGGAAATAGACACTCTTGAAAACATTGATAAATTACCAATGATTGGAGTGGAACTATAATTAGTTGTATACCTAGATGTAATTAAAAATAGTATTTAAAATTAATATAAGGGAGCAGGTGACATATCAGGGAGAAAGCCCAGTACCATAACTTGTGTTAACATGGCATGATAGGATAGAAGTAAAATTTGTTATTAAAGATTAAAATTATAAAGAATACAACACCCCATGTTGAAAGGGGAATTAACCTTCATATTATTAGAGAAAGTGACAATGTTTATCACCCTAGTTTATAAGACAAGAAAGAAATCAATGTTAATACTAAGAATAATGTATGACTTATAAAGAATAATTGATTCAATGTTAAAGAAGGAATATGACTGAAAGGGGACTTACAGTCCATAAACCTAACTATTATATTTTAAATGAAAAGCAATGAAAATGTATGTTGAATAATAATTAAAACACAAACAAATAAATGAAGCCCATCAGGCTGAATTCAGAATGTAATTTAAAAGGGAAATACACTAGAAAACAATCATGGCTGTTCGTAACTAGGAAAACAGTTAACTGCCAAGAACATTTCAAATGCAAATTGTATCAATTTCACAAAAAATCTTACTAATCTAAGAACAGTGAATGGACAATGATTGTATATCAGTTATTTCTACACAGAAATATTATTGTAATAATTTAATTCAAGAAAGATATGTTATTTATTAAATGTCAACTAATTAGACTATAGTTAAAGTGTAACAAAATATGACCTTATGAGGTATCATTGTAAACTTTGAAAGGAAAGAAAAATAATAGTGATGTCATTTATTATCCCAAAGGAAGTATAAGGGAATAAAATCATTGGGAAAATACTTAATAAATTTGAATAAAAATTCAAATATCTCTAACAATGTAAGTAAAGAGTAATTAAACAAGCATTGAATTATTAGTTACTATGACAACGAGTCATTTGAGGCTTATTTTTCCGTTAAAAATAATAGACGCTGAAGAAACGAAGCGTGGGTACGCCACGCAAGAAATTGGACAAACTAAAACTTTAATCTAAATAATTACAACAAGTCGAATAGTGAACCAAAGTGATCCAATGTGAAGAGACGTCGATCTGTACAGAATTAATGATGACCAGGAATGAAATTAAACAAACTAATTAAAGAAAAAACCCAGACCAGTTTGAAGAAGATGCTGGAAGCCTACAACCAGCCCAAATTCGAAAACTATACGCCTACCCATGATGACCCTTCAACGTGAGATGAACTGATAAGTACCGAATAATTTATTACTCCTAAAAAACCCCAAATCACTTAAACTATTTTCAAATGATAAAATTTCTCACTATTTAAAAAATAGAATTTTCTTTCAAAGGTAAAGGCATAATTTACTTACTTATATTAGAAAACATTTATAAAGATAACCTTATTTGTGAACATAACTACTGTAACAGAAATACGACACTACAGAACAAATTGTACAAACACATTATAAATCCTAAGTACCTATAAGGTATAATAGTGTACTTTCTTTTCATGTAATCAACGTTTATGTCTATTTTCATGATCAAAAGAACCCCAGATTGTAAAAACATATTAATTCGTTAGAAGCAACTGAATGATAGCGTTTTGAATCAATTTTGCCAACCTGAGGTGTTTTGTGTTTCAAGCTCTAAGCCGGAGCATAATATTATAAATTTGTTTATTCTTCAATTGTCATGATTATTAATAATTAAATGTGTATTAAAAAACGCAGTACAGAACAATACTATCTTGTTATTTCATAGGATTTTTGTTGTAAATATATGTGTGTTAGCGAAGTTTAAGTCATAGCCAACTAGCGCTTGTCACGAGTGGCCGAGTCGACAACCTGTGTAGCAGCGGGAATAATTCGAACGCCACAGCTGTCCATGCTAATACCACATATTACTTTAAAAACTAATGTTTTAATTGTTTTAACAAAACAATTTGGCGCCACCCGGGAATCGTAATCCCTATGAATTAACAGGTAGGTTGTACTGGTGACATTGACAACGCTACGGACTCCAGTAGTGACGTCGATTTATGTAACAACCAGTGTGAGGCAAACACACTACAATCACACTAATACACAAAATAAACAAGTGTGAGACATTTTAACAGGTACGACCTCGTTTAAATTGTTAAATATTGACGAACCCAACGAGGGGCTTTAAGGAAGTACATACACACCCTGTATAAATTGTTACATATTGGCGACCAGCAACGTGTGGCTGGTAAGAATAACTAGCGGCGATCATGAATAGACACGGGATGGTTACGAGACGCAAAGGGAAGGAAACACCAAACCAAGAAGGAAACCCAGAAGAAGTGGAGGAAGTCGAGGAAGTAGAAATGGAGGAAACGACTGGAGAATTGTCAGAAGAAAACTCACAGGAGGACCAAGTGGAAAATCCAAATCCACCTGAACTTGAACCTGAACCTGAACCGGAAATAGAAGCAGAAGTCAGGGTAAATAACCAACCAATAAAACCAACAGAAGAAACGAATTTAGATAGCATGATGAAGTTCATGATGGAACAATTCGGACAAATGAATAAAGAGGGAAGACAAGACAAGGAGGATTTAAATAAAAGATTAGTAAAACTAGACGTAAACAGTGAAGATTTGAATAAAAAATTGGAAAAACTGGACATAAACAGCGAAGATTTGAAGAAGCAAATGAAGGAGAGTATAGAATTCCTGAATGATAAAATAGAAAGCAACCATGAAGACTTGAAAAGAAGTCAAGAGGCATTGGAGAAGAAGAGTGAAGAACTGAAGAAACAGATCAAGAAGGATCTGGAGATAGTAAACAAAAAGATGGAAACTAATCATGATGTTCTCCAAAGGAAAATCGAGGAAGAAAGTGAGAAGAACAGAGAAGAATTGAGATTCATGTTTGCAGAGTTTCGTGAAGAAGACAAACGGACAAAAACATGGATGAATAAGAGATGGGAAGAAACAAGTTATCCAGTAAATCAACTTCAAGAAACTTTAGTTAGTGATTTCAAACCAAGGAATGAAACACTAGACAGCACTCCTGAAAGTATCAAAGAAACGTTAAATGAGAACATGGAACCGGGGAATCAGAAAATAACACAGAAGGAGATGGTCAAGGAACTGGAGGAGAGGCACCAAGAACTACAAATAGGTGTAAACAGTCGTATGAAGAAGAATCGAATTATTAAGAAGATTAAGGAAACAGAGGAAATAAGAAAGGTATATAAGAGGAAACTCATCAAAACACGAGAAGAAGTGGTGATGATGAAGAACGGACTCATCGATGTATTTAATTTGCCCATTACCTATCAAAGCAAATTAAAAAAGTACAAAGATTGTAGGAGGACTCTGAGGGAAATTATAAAAGAAATTCACAACCAACCAGTGGATGAAAAATTCAACAAATCAATACTTAGATGGAAGATGCCAGAAATAGAAATGACTGACAACAAAACAGAGTATAGCAAACCAAGAAGGTCAATAAAATACTGGAGCACACCAGAAATGGAAATACCAAATAAAAAGGCAAAAATAATATTAATGAGAGAGGCACAAATAACTTCTCTGATTAATCGACAAACTAATCAAATGATGGAGGTAGAAATAAATACCACGGAACATATGGTATTAAAGGAATTATGGTACAAGACGGAGGAGACCTATTTCACCAGTAAGAAAACAGTTCTACACACCAGAGTTATCCGAACCATAAGGGCAGAGGAACTGATGGACCATGGGTAAACTAAGTGAAGATACCACAAACCAAGAAAAGGGACTGATCTTCAAGTTACTGACCCAGCAACCCAATGGAACAGAAGGAAGGTTAAATTAGACCAATGACAATCACCAAGACGAATTAAATGAAAAAAAAAAATATAAACCATAATTAATAAATAAATTTAATCAAATCATCCAGAATAAGTGTGTCTATCAAGCACTTGAAGGAGTAGAGGTGCATAATAACAAAGAGTCGAACAAGAGAAGGAAATAATAAAGGAAAGAAAAGGAGAAGTCAACTTAAGAAAATATAAATAACAAGGTCCTGTGTATAGTAATATGAATAAACAATTATGTATATCATAATAGGCCGTATATCATCACAAGAGACAATGGTAATAACACTTACCAAATCAGTAATATCAATACAAGGAAAATCAAGGGAGTTTACAATCAAACTTCAATAAAAAAGTTTTACGAAGAAGAATAAAACCATTGTGAAATGAAACATATTTCAAAATTCTAAAAGAGATTGTAAGAGCAGCTTACTCAAATATTTAGATGATGTATGCGGAACAATAAAAAGTTTTAATGAAAAAAAAAACAAAGGAAACAGTTACACAAATTCCTTTCAATTTAAATCAGTTTAAAATATAACAAAAAATTGAAATATGAAGTATGAAGTAAAAAGTGAGATAATCAGGAATAAGGTACACACATTCCTATGTAATAAAAATGTAAGAAGCACAAATTTACAATTATAATTAAAAACAAAAAATAGCTAAAAAGGAATACGCTACAAACATTCTTTTAAGGTAAGACCATTAACTTACCAAAGAATTATCAAAAATGATGCTGAATACAGAGTAAAATAAACAAAAATAAAATCAAGTTCAAATTACTGAGATAAATACTTGAAATTATACTGAATCAAAAGTATTATCAGAAAAAATAAATAAAACTATACCTGGTACAAGGAGAGAGAGAGAAATTGTATATAAAACAAATATACAAATATGACTAAAGCAGAATCCTGCTAAATGACTAAAAAAATGTCTAAAACAATTAAAATGATCACAACGAGCATTGAAAACAAAATAATGAAAAGTGAGATATGATGAAATTAACATATGAATAAAGATAAAATTTCTGAATATAGTATATGAGTAGATGATAGTGTATAGTTAAGGTATAGCGGAAGGAAGAATGAGTAGTAATGATAAAGTGATCTAAAGACAAACCACAAAGTGGACAATCCCAATTATATTATTATTATTAAGTCACAAGTTGACAAAGATTTAAGATTGACTGTTGAAAAGTCCAGCAATCTATGTGAACTGAGTAGAGAAGATGTGCCTCTAGTCTCAGAAAATTGAGTAGTAATGGGAGAAACCAGCTACTATATAAAGTTAGGGAAATAAAATTTTGTGTATGAGGGAATATGCACCAATGGAAATAAATAAAAACAGATCCAAATAAAATGGAGTGAATTAAGTAAGAAGAGAAATGGAGAATGGAGAAACAAACAAGGAAGAGAAGGAAAAAAGTTATCTATAACTGATAATTTCATAAAAAACTATGCTAGTATTTTATTAAAATGATCAATTTTAGAGGAGAGGGATTATGTAACGATACAATTAAGCCAAATCTCGTACCAGTAATAAAAAAGATAATTCTTAATATAAAAGTTACTTCATATGAAATAAAATGTGTAAAAAATGATTAAAATGTAAATACTTTGACATGACGTACAACGATATTACCCAACCCAAGTGATTGAGCCAAAAAACATAAACATAAAGAAGGGAACCACGTAACATACTTATTAAAATGTAAATATTTTGACATGATTAAGCCAACAACCCAAACATACTTAAGAAAATGTGATTAACAAAACAATGATGGACACAGAACTAAAGGAGAACCAAACCAAGATGAAGAATGAAGATGAAGATTATTGAAGAAGAAGAAGAGGAAGAATGAAGAGGAGACAGATAAAACCCAAGGGAAACTAACACACATATATAAAAGGGAGAGATTGTATGTTAAAGATAGAATACGGTCAATAAACCTTAAATAATTATATATTGATAAAACCAATGTTATTATTAGCATTAATTTAACATATGTATCCAATTTTTAAGACAATACAATTGTAAAACAATGTAGTATAGGAAGGGTACACTAACCCTGTCAGGAAGGTTAGATTCAACCCAAAACTCAACTAGCCTAATATTGTTTATAGTAAAAATAATACTAAAACGAAAATAGTGAGAAATGGTAGGAGTAGGTATAGGGGTTACCCATTAAATAACACTAATTACAAAACAGTGAACCAAAGTGAAGTGTTTTAGTGAAGTGAATGCCCTAAATAAAAAATAGTGAAGGTGAATGTGAAACATTCAAGTTAGAATGCTAAGGAAATAGACACTCTTGAAAACATTGATAAATTACCAATGATTGGAGTGGAACTATAATTAGTTGTATACCTAGATGTAATTAAAAATAGTATTTAAAATTAATATAAGGGAAGCAGGTGACATATCAGGGAGAAAGCCCAGTACCATAACTTGTGTTAACATGGCATGATAGGATAGAAGTAAAATTTGTTATTAAAGATTAAAATTATAAAGAATACAACACCCCATGTTGAAAGGGGAATTAACCTTCATATTATTAGAGAAAGTGACAATGTTTATCACCCTAGTTTATAAGACAAGAAAGAAATCAATGTTAATACTAAGAATAATTTATGACTTATAAAGAATAATTGATTCAATGTTAAAGAAGGAATATGACTGAAAGGGGACTTACAGTCCATAAACCTAACTATTATATTTTAAATGAAAAGCAATGAAAATGTATGTATAAAATAATAATTAAAACACAAACAAATAAATGAAGCCCATCAGGCTGAATTCAGAATGTAATTTAAAAGGGAAATACACTAGAAAACAATCATGGCTGTTCGTAACTAGGAAAACAGTTAACTGCCAAGAACATTTCAAATGCAAATTGTATCAATTTCACAAAAAATCTTACTAATCTAAGAACAGTGAATGGACAATGATTGTATATCAGTTATTTCTACACAGAAATATTATTGTAATAATTTAATTCAAGAAAGATATGTTATTTATTAAATGTCAACTAATTAGACTATAGTTAAAGTGTAACAAAATATGACCTTATGAGGTATCATTGTAAACTTTGAAAGGAAAGGAAAATAATAGTGATGTCATTTATTATCCCAAAGGAAGTATAAGGGAATAAAATCATTGGGAAAATACTTAATAAATTTGAATAAAAATTCAAATATCTCTAACAATGTAAGTAAAGAGTAATTAAACAAGCATTGAATTATTAGTTACTGTGACAACGAGTCATTTGAGGCTTATTTTTCCGTTAAAAATAATAGACGCTGAAGAAACGAAGCGTGGGTACGCCACGCAAGAAATTGGACAAACTAAAACTTTAATCTAAATAATTACAACAAGTCGAATAGTGAACCAAAGTGATCCAATGTGAAGAGACGTCGATCTGTACAGAATTAATGATGACCAGGAATGAAATTAAACAAACTAATTAAAGAAAAAACCCAGACCAGTTTGAAGAAGATGCTGGAAGCCTACAACCAGCCCAAATTCGAAAACTATACGCCTACCCATGATGACCCTTCAACGTGAGATGAACTGATAAGTACCGAATAATTTATTACTCCTAAAAAACCCCAAATCACTTAAACTATTTTCAAATGATAAAATTTCTCACTATTTAAAAAATAGTATTTTCTTTCAAAGGTAAAGGCATAATTTACTTACTTATATTAGAAAACATTTATAAAGATAACTTTATTTGTGAACATAACTACTGTAACAGAAATACGACACTACAGAACAAATTGTACAAACACATTATAAATCCTAAGTACCTATAAGGTATAATAGTGTACTTTCTTTTCATGTAATCAACGTTTATGTCTATTTTCATGATCAAAAGAACCCCAGATTGTAAAAACATATTAATTCGTTAGAAGCAACTGAATGATAGCGTTTTGAATCAATTTTGCCAACCTGAGGTGTTTTGTGTTTCAAGCTCTAAGCCGGAGCATAATATTATAAATTTGTTTATTCTTCAATTGTCATGTTTATTAATAATTAAATGTGTATTAAAAAACGCAGTACAGAACAATACTATCTTGTTATTTCATAGGATTTTTGTTGTAAATATATGTGTGTTAGCGAAGTTTAAGTCATAGCCAACTAGCGCTTGTCACGAGTGGCCGAGTCGACAACCTGTGTAGCAGCGGGAATAATTCAAACGCCACAGCTGTCCATGCTAATACCACATATTACTTTAAAAACTAATGTTTTAATTGTTTTAACAAAACAATTTGGCGCCACCCGGGAATCGTAATCCCTATGAATTAACAGGTAGGTTGTACTGGTGACATTGACAACGCTACGGACTCCAGTAGTGACGTCGATTTATGTAACAACCAGTGTGAGGCAAACACACTACAATCACACTAATACACAAAATAAACAAGTGTGAGACATTTTAACAGGTACGACCTCGTTTAAATTGTTAAATATTGACGAACCCAACGAGGGGCTTTAAGGAAGTACATACACACCCTGTATAAATTGTTACATATTGGCGACCAGCAACGTGTGGCTGGTAAGAATAACTAGCGGCGATCATGAATAGACACGGGATGGTTACGAGACGCAAAGGGAAGGAAACACCAAACCAAGAAGGAAACCCAGAAGAAGTGGAGGAAGTCGAGGAAGTAGAAATGGAGGAAACGACTGGAGAATTGTCAGAAGAAAACTCACAGGAGGACCAAGTGGAAAATCCAAATCCACCTGAACTTGAACCTGAACCTGAACCGGAAATAGAAGCAGAATTCAGGGTAAATAACCAACCAATAAAACCAACAGAAGAAACGAATTTAGATAGCATGATGAAGTTCATGATGGAACAATTCGGACAAATGAATAAAGAGGGAAGACAAGACAAGGAGGATTTAAATAAAAGATTAGAAAAACTAGACGTAAACAGTGAAGATTTGAATAAAAAATTGGAAAAACTGGACATAAACAGCGAAGATTTGAAGAAGCAAATGAAGGAGAGTATAGAATTCCTGAATGATAAAATAGAAAGCAACCATGAAGACTTGAAAAGAAGTCAAGAGGCATTGGAGAAGAAGAGTGGAGAACTGAAGAAACAGATCAAGATGGATCTGGAGATAGTAAACAAAAAGATGGAAACTAATCATGATGTTCTCCAAAGGAAAATCGAGGAAGAAAGTGAGAAGAACAGAGAAGAATTGAGATTCATGTTTGCAGAGTTTCGTGAAGAAGACAAACGGACAAAAACATGGATGAATAAGAGATGGGAAGAAACAAGTTATCCAGTAAATCAACTTCAAGAAACTTTAGTTAGTGATTTCAAACCAAGGAATGAAACACTAGACAGCACTCCTGAAAGTATCAAAGAAACGTTAAATGAGAACATGGAACCGGGGAATCAGAAAATAACACAGAAGGAGATGGTCAAGGAACTGGAGGAGAGGCACCAAGAACTACAAATAGGTGTAAACAGTCGTATGAAGAAGAATCGAATTATTAAGAAGATTAAGGAAACAGAGGAAATAAGAAAGGTATATAAGAGGAAACTCATCAAAACACGAGAAGAAGTGGAGATGATGAAGAACGGACTCATCGATGTATTTAATTTGCCCATTACCTATCAAAGCAAATTAATAAAGTACAAAGATTGTAGGAGGACTCTGAGGGAAATTATAAAAGAAATTCACAACCAACCAGTGGATGAAAAATTCAACAAATCAATACTTAGATGGAAGATGCCAGAAATAGAAATGACTGACAACAAAACAGAGTATAGCAAACCAAGAAGGTCAATAAAATACTGGAGCACACCAGAAATGGAAATACCAAATAAAAAGGCAAAAATAATATTAATGAGAGAGGCACAAATAACTTCTCTGATTAATCGACAAACTAATCAAATGATGGAGGTAGAAATAAATACCACGGAACATATGGTATTAAAGGAATTATGGTACAAGACGGAGGAGACCTATTTTACCAGTAAGAAAACAGTTCTACACACCAGAGTTATCCGAACCATAAGGGCAGAGGAACTGATGGACCATGGGTAAACTAAGTGAAGATACCACAAACCAAGAAAAGGGACTGATCTTCAAGTTACTGACCCAGCAACCCAATGGAACAGAAGGAAGGTTAAATTAGACCAATGACAATCACCAAGACGAATTAAATGAAAAAAAAAAATATAAACCATAATTAATAAATAAATTTAATCAAATCATCCAGAATAAGTGTGTCTATCAAGCACTTGAAGGAGTAGAGGTGCATAATAACAAAGAGTCGAACAAGAGAAGGAAATAATAAAGGAAAGAAAAGGAGAAGTCAACTTAAGAAAATATAAATAACAAGGTCCTGTGTATAGTAATATGAATAAACAATTATGTATATCATAATAGGCCGTATATCATCACAAGAGACAATGGTAATAACACTTACCAAATCAGTAATATCAATACAAGGAAAATCAAGGGAGTTTACAATCAAACTTCAATAAAAAAGTTTTACGAAGAAGAATAAAACCATTGTGAAATGAAACATATTTCAAAATTCTAAAAGAGATTGTAAGAGCAGCTTACTCAAATATTTAGATGGTGTATGCGGAACAATAAAAAGTTTTAATGAAAAAAAAAAAACAAAGGAAACAGTTACACAAATTCCTTTCAATTTAAATCAGTTTAAAATATAACAAAAAATTGAAATATGAAGTATGAAGTAAAAAGTGAGATAATCAGGAATAAGGTACACACATTCCTATGTAATAAAAATGTAAGAAGCACAAATTTACAATTATAATTAAAAACAAAAAATAGCTAAAAAGGAATACGCTACAAACATTCTTTTAAGGTAAGACCATTAACTTACCAAAGAATTATCAAAAATGATGCTGAATACAGAGTAAAATAAACAAAAATAAAATCAAGTTCAAATTACTGAGATAAATACTTGAAATTATACTGAATCAAAAGTATTATCAGAAAAAATAAATAAAACTATACCTGGTACAAGGAGAGAGAGAGAAATTGTATATAAAACAAATATACAAATATGGCTAAAGCAGAATCCTGCTAAATGACTAAAAAAATGTCTAAAACAATTAAAATGATCACAACGAGCATTGAAAACAAAATAATGAAAAGTGAGATATGATGAAATTAACATATGAATAAAGATAAAATTTCTGAATATAGTATATGAGTAGATGATAGTGTATAGTTAAGGTATAGCGGAAGGAAGAATGAGTAGTAATGATAAAGTGATCTAAAGACAAACCACAAGGTGGACAATCCCAATTATATTATTATTATTAAGTCACAAGTTGACAAAGATTTAAGATTGACTGTTGAAAAGTCCAGCAATCTATGTGAACTGAGTAGAGAAGATGTGCCTCTAGTCTCAGAAAATTGAGTAGTAATGGGAGAAACCAGCTACTATATAAAGTTAGGGAAATAAAATTTTGTGTATGAGGGAATATGCACCAATGGAAATAAATAAAAACAGATCCAAATAAAATGGAGTGAATTAAGTAAGAAGAGAAATGGAGAATGGAGAAACAAACAAGGAAGAGAAGGAAAAAAGTTATCTATAACTGATAATTTCATAAAAAACTATGCTAGTATTTTATTAAAATGATCAATTTTAGAGGAGAGGGATTATGTAACGATACAATTAAGCCAAATCTCGTACCAGTAATAAAAAAGATAATTCTTAATATAAAAGTTACTTCATATGAAATAAAATGTGTAAAAAATGATTAAAATGTAAATACTTTGACATGACGTACAACGATATTACCCAACCCAAGTGATTGAGCCAAAAAACATAAACATAAAGAAGGGAACCACGTAACATACTTATTAAAATGTAAATATTTTGACATGATTAAGCCAACAACCCAAACATACTTAAGAAAATGTGATTAACAAAACAATGATGGACACAGAACTAAAGGAGAACCAAACCAAGATGAAGAATGAAGATGAAGATTATTGAAGAAGAAGAAGAGGAAGAATGAAGAGGAGACAGATAAAACCCAAGGGAAACTAACACACATATATAAAAGGGAGAGATTGTATGTTAAAGATAGAATACGGTCAATAAACCTTAAATAATTATATATTGATAAAACCAATGTTATTATTAGCATTAATTTAACATATGTATCCAATTTTTAAGACAATACAATTGTAAAACAATGTAGTATAGGAAGGGTACACTAACCCTGTCAGGAAGGTTAGATTCAACCCAAAACTCAACTAGCCTAATATTGTTTATAGTAAAAATAATACTAAAACAAAAATAGTGAGAAATGGTAGGAGTAGGTATAGGGGTTACCCATTAAATAACACTAATTACAAAACAGTGAACCAAAGTGAAGTGTTTTAGTGAAGTGAATGCCCTAAATAAAAAATAGTGAAGGTGAATGTGAAACATTCAAGTTAGAATGCTAAGGAAATAGACACTCTTGAAAACATTGATAAATTACCAATGATTGGAGTGGAACTATAATTAGTTGTATACCTAGATGTAATTAAAAATAGTATTTAAAATTAATATAAGGGAGCAGGTGACATATCAGGGAGAAAGCCCAGTACCATAACTTGTGTTAACATGGCATGATAGGATAGAAGTAAAATTTGTTATTAAAGATTAAAATTATAAAGAATACAACACCCCATGTTGAAAGGGGAATTAACCTTCATATTATTAGAGAAAGTGACAATGTTTATCACCCTAGTTTATAAGACAAGAAAGAAATCAATGTTAATACTAAGAATAATGTATGACTTATAAAGAATAATTGATTCAATGTTAAAGAAGGAATATGACTGAAAGGGGACTTACAGTCCATAAACCTAACTATTATATTTTAAATGAAAAGCAATGAAAATGTATGTTGAATAATAATTAAAACACAAACAAATAAATGAAGCCCATCAGGCTGAATTCAGAATGTAATTTAAAAGGGAAATACACTAGAAAACAATCATGGCTGTTCGTAACTAGGAAAACAGTTAACTGCCAAGAACATTTCAAATGCAAATTGTATCAATTTCACAAAAAATCTTACTAATCTAAGAACAGTGAATGGACAATGATTGTATATCAGTTATTTCTACACAGAAATATTATTGTAATAATTTAATTCAAGAAAGATATGTTATTTATTAAATGTCAACTAATTAGACTATAGTTAAAGTGTAACAAAATATGACCTTATGAGGTATCATTGTAAACTTTGAAAGGAAAGAAAAATAATAGTGATGTCATTTATTATCCCAAAGGAAGTATAAGGGAATAAAATCATTGGGAAAATACTTAATAAATTTGAATAAAAATTCAAATATCTCTAACAATGTAAGTAAAGAGTAATTAAACAAGCATTGAATTATTAGTTACTATGACAACGAGTCATTTGAGGCTTATTTTTCCGTTAAAAATAATAGACGCTGAAGAAACGAAGCGTGGGTACGCCACGCAAGAAATTGGACAAACTAAAACTTTAATCTAAATAATTACAACAAGTCGAATAGTGAACCAAAGTGATCCAATGTGAAGAGACGTCGATCTGTACAGAATTAATGATGACCAGGAATGAAATTAAACAAACTAATTAAAGAAAAAACCCAGACCAGTTTGAAGAAGATGCTGGAAGCCTACAACCAGCCCAAATTCGAAAACTATACGCCTACCCATGATGACCCTTCAACGTGAGACGAACTGATAAGTACCGAATAATTTATTACTCCTAAAAAACCCCAAATCACTTAAACTATTTTCAAATGATAAAATTTCTCACTATTTAAAAAATAGAATTTTCTTTCAAAGGTAAAGGCATAATTTACTTACTTATATTAGAAAACATTTATAAAGATAACCTTATTTGTGAACATAACTACTGTAACAGAAATACGACACTACAGAACAAATTGTACAAACACATTATAAATCCTAAGTACCTATAAGGTATAATAGTGTACTTTCTTTTCATGTAATCAACGTTTATGTCTATTTTCATGATCAAAAGAACCCCAGATTGTAAAAACATATTAATTCGTTAGAAGCAACTGAATGATAGCGTTTTGAATCAATTTTGCCAACCTGAGGTGTTTTGTGTTTCAAGCTCTAAGCCGGAGCATAATATTATAAATTTGTTTATTCTTCAATTGTCATGATTATTAATAATTAAATGTGTATTAAAAAACGCAGTACAGAACAATACTATCTTGTTATTTCATAGGATTTTTGTTGTAAATATATGTGTGTTAGCGAAGTTTAAGTCATAGCCAACTAGCGCTTGTCACGAGTGGCCGAGTCGACAACCTGTGTAGCAGCGGGAATAATTCGAACGCCACAGCTGTCCATGCTAATACCACATATTACTTTAAAAACTAATGTTTTAATTGTTTTAACAAAACAATTTGGCGCCACCCGGGAATCGTAATCCCTATGAATTAACAGGTAGGTTGTACTGGTGACATTGACAACGCTACGGACTCCAGTAGTGACGTCGATTTATGTAACAACCAGTGTGAGGCAAACACACTACAATCACACTAATACACAAAATAAACAAGTGTGAGACATTTTAACAGGTACGACCTCGTTTAAATTGTTAAATATTGACGAACCCAACGAGGGGCTTTAAGGAAGTACATACACACCCTGTATAAATTGTTACATATTGGCGACCAGCAACGTGTGGCTGGTAAGAATAACTAGCGGCGATCATGAATAGACACGGGATGGTTACGAGACGCAAAGGGAAGGAAACACCAAACCAAGAAGGAAACCCAGAAGAAGTGGAGGAAGTCGAGGAAGTAGAAATGGAGGAAACGACTGGAGAATTGTCAGAAGAAAACTCACAGGAGGACCAAGTGGAAAATCCAAATCCACCTGAACTTGAACCTGAACCTGAACCGGAAATAGAAGCAGAAGTCAGGGTAAATAACCAACCAATAAAACCAACAGAAGAAACGAATTTAGATAGCATGATGAAGTTCATGATGGAACAATTCGGACAAATGAATAAAGAGGGAAGACAAGACAAGGAGGATTTAAATAAAAGATTAGTAAAACTAGACGTAAACAGTGAAGATTTGAATAAAAAATTGGAAAAACTGGACATAAACAGCGAAGATTTGAAGAAGCAAATGAAGGAGAGTATAGAATTCCTGAATGATAAAATAGAAAGCAACCATGAAGACTTGAAAAGAAGTCAAGAGGCATTGGAGAAGAAGAGTGAAGAACTGAAGAAACAGATCAAGAAGGATCTGGAGATAGTAAACAAAAAGATGGAAACTAATCATGATGTTCTCCAAAGGAAAATCGAGGAAGAAAGTGAGAAGAACAGAGAAGAATTGAGATTCATGTTTGCAGAGTTTCGTGAAGAAGACAAACGGACAAAAACATGGATGAATAAGAGATGGGAAGAAACAAGTTATCCAGTAAATCAACTTCAAGAAACTTTAGTTAGTGATTTCAAACCAAGGAATGAAACACTAGACAGCACTCCTGAAAGTATCAAAGAAACGTTAAATGAGAACATGGAACCGGGGAATCAGAAAATAACACAGAAGGAGATGGTCAAGGAACTGGAGGAGAGGCACCAAGAACTACAAATAGGTGTAAACAGTCGTATGAAGAAGAATCGAATTATTAAGAAGATTAAGGAAACAGAGGAAATAAGAAAGGTATATAAGAGGAAACTCATCAAAACACGAGAAGAAGTGGTGATGATGAAGAACGGACTCATCGATGTATTTAATTTGCCCATTACCTATCAAAGCAAATTAAAAAAGTACAAAGATTGTAGGAGGACTCTGAGGGAAATTATAAAAGAAATTCACAACCAACCAGTGGATGAAAAATTCAACAAATCAATACTTAGATGGAAGATGCCAGAAATAGAAATGACTGACAACAAAACAGAGTATAGCAAACCAAGAAGGTCAATAAAATACTGGAGCACACCAGAAATGGAAATACCAAATAAAAAGGCAAAAATAATATTAATGAGAGAGGCACAAATAACTTCTCTGATTAATCGACAAACTAATCAAATGATGGAGGTAGAAATAAATACCACGGAACATATGGTATTAAAGGAATTATGGTACAAGACGGAGGAGACCTATTTCACCAGTAAGAAAACAGTTCTACACACCAGAGTTATCCGAACCATAAGGGCAGAGGAACTGATGGACCATGGGTAAACTAAGTGAAGATACCACAAACCAAGAAAAGGGACTGATCTTCAAGTTACTGACCCAGCAACCCAATGGAACAGAAGGAAGGTTAAATTAGACCAATGACAATCACCAAGACGAATTAAATGAAAAAAAAAAATATAAACCATAATTAATAAATAAATTTAATCAAATCATCCAGAATAAGTGTGTCTATCAAGCACTTGAAGGAGTAGAGGTGCATAATAACAAAGAGTCGAACAAGAGAAGGAAATAATAAAGGAAAGAAAAGGAGAAGTCAACTTAAGAAAATATAAATAACAAGGTCCTGTGTATAGTAATATGAATAAACAATTATGTATATCATAATAGGCCGTATATCATCACAAGAGACAATGGTAATAACACTTACCAAATCAGTAATATCAATACAAGGAAAATCAAGGGAGTTTACAATCAAACTTCAATAAAAAAGTTTTACGAAGAAGAATAAAACCATTGTGAAATGAAACATATTTCAAAATTCTAAAAGAGATTGTAAGAGCAGCTTACTCAAATATTTAGATGATGTATGCGGAACAATAAAAAGTTTTAATGAAAAAAAAAACAAAGGAAACAGTTACACAAATTCCTTTCAATTTAAATCAGTTTAAAATATAACAAAAAATTGAAATATGAAGTATGAAGTAAAAAGTGAGATAATCAGGAATAAGGTACACACATTCCTATGTAATAAAAATGTAAGAAGCACAAATTTACAATTATAATTAAAAACAAAAAATAGCTAAAAAGGAATACGCTACAAACATTCTTTTAAGGTAAGACCATTAACTTACCAAAGAATTATCAAAAATGATGCTGAATACAGAGTAAAATAAACAAAAATAAAATCAAGTTCAAATTACTGAGATAAATACTTGAAATTATACTGAATCAAAAGTATTATCAGAAAAAATAAATAAAACTATACCTGGTACAAGGAGAGAGAGAGAAATTGTATATAAAACAAATATACAAATATGACTAAAGCAGAATCCTGCTAAATGACTAAAAAAATGTCTAAAACAATTAAAATGATCACAACGAGCATTGAAAACAAAATAATGAAAAGTGAGATATGATGAAATTAACATATGAATAAAGATAAAATTTCTGAATATAGTATATGAGTAGATGATAGTGTATAGTTAAGGTATAGCGGAAGGAAGAATGAGTAGTAATGATAAAGTGATCTAAAGACAAACCACAAAGTGGACAATCCCAATTATATTATTATTATTAAGTCACAAGTTGACAAAGATTTAAGATTGACTGTTGAAAAGTCCAGCAATCTATGTGAACTGAGTAGAGAAGATGTGCCTCTAGTCTCAGAAAATTGAGTAGTAATGGGAGAAACCAGCTACTATATAAAGTTAGGGAAATAAAATTTTGTGTATGAGGGAATATGCACCAATGGAAATAAATAAAAACAGATCCAAATAAAATGGAGTGAATTAAGTAAGAAGAGAAATGGAGAATGGAGAAACAAACAAGGAAGAGAAGGAAAAAAGTTATCTATAACTGATAATTTCATAAAAAACTATGCTAGTATTTTATTAAAATGATCAATTTTAGAGGAGAGGGATTATGTAACGATACAATTAAGCCAAATCTCGTACCAGTAATAAAAAAGATAATTCTTAATATAAAAGTTACTTCATATGAAATAAAATGTGTAAAAAATGATTAAAATGTAAATACTTTGACATGACGTACAACGATATTACCCAACCCAAGTGATTGAGCCAAAAAACATAAACATAAAGAAGGGAACCACGTAACATACTTATTAAAATGTAAATATTTTGACATGATTAAGCCAACAACCCAAACATACTTAAGAAAATGTGATTAACAAAACAATGATGGACACAGAACTAAAGGAGAACCAAACCAAGATGAAGAATGAAGATGAAGATTATTGAAGAAGAAGAAGAGGAAGAATGAAGAGGAGACAGATAAAACCCAAGGGAAACTAACACACATATATAAAAGGGAGAGATTGTATGTTAAAGATAGAATACGGTCAATAAACCTTAAATAATTATATATTGATAAAACCAATGTTATTATTAGCATTAATTTAACATATGTATCCAATTTTTAAGACAATACAATTGTAAAACAATGTAGTATAGGAAGGGTACACTAACCCTGTCAGGAAGGTTAGATTCAACCCAAAACTCAACTAGCCTAATATTGTTTATAGTAAAAATAATACTAAAACGAAAATAGTGAGAAATGGTAGGAGTAGGTATAGGGGTTACCCATTAAATAACACTAATTACAAAACAGTGAACCAAAGTGAAGTGTTTTAGTGAAGTGAATGCCCTAAATAAAAAATAGTGAAGGTGAATGTGAAACATTCAAGTTAGAATGCTAAGGAAATAGACACTCTTGAAAACATTGATAAATTACCAATGATTGGAGTGGAACTATAATTAGTTGTATACCTAGATGTAATTAAAAATAGTATTTAAAATTAATATAAGGGAAGCAGGTGACATATCAGGGAGAAAGCCCAGTACCATAACTTGTGTTAACATGGCATGATAGGATAGAAGTAAAATTTGTTATTAAAGATTAAAATTATAAAGAATACAACACCCCATGTTGAAAGGGGAATTAACCTTCATATTATTAGAGAAAGTGACAATGTTTATCACCCTAGTTTATAAGACAAGAAAGAAATCAATGTTAATACTAAGAATAATTTATGACTTATAAAGAATAATTGATTCAATGTTAAAGAAGGAATATGACTGAAAGGGGACTTACAGTCCATAAACCTAACTATTATATTTTAAATGAAAAGCAATGAAAATGTATGTATAAAATAATAATTAAAACACAAACAAATAAATGAAGCCCATCAGGCTGAATTCAGAATGTAATTTAAAAGGGAAATACACTAGAAAACAATCATGGCTGTTCGTAACTAGGAAAACAGTTAACTGCCAAGAACATTTCAAATGCAAATTGTATCAATTTCACAAAAAATCTTACTAATCTAAGAACAGTGAATGGACAATGATTGTATATCAGTTATTTCTACACAGAAATATTATTGTAATAATTTAATTCAAGAAAGATATGTTATTTATTAAATGTCAACTAATTAGACTATAGTTAAAGTGTAACAAAATATGACCTTATGAGGTATCATTGTAAACTTTGAAAGGAAAGGAAAATAATAGTGATGTCATTTATTATCCCAAAGGAAGTATAAGGGAATAAAATCATTGGGAAAATACTTAATAAATTTGAATAAAAATTCAAATATCTCTAACAATGTAAGTAAAGAGTAATTAAACAAGCATTGAATTATTAGTTACTGTGACAACGAGTCATTTGAGGCTTATTTTTCCGTTAAAAATAATAGACGCTGAAGAAACGAAGCGTGGGTACGCCACGCAAGAAATTGGACAAACTAAAACTTTAATCTAAATAATTACAACAAGTCGAATAGTGAACCAAAGTGATCCAATGTGAAGAGACGTCGATCTGTACAGAATTAATGATGACCAGGAATGAAATTAAACAAACTAATTAAAGAAAAAACCCAGACCAGTTTGAAGAAGATGCTGGAAGCCTACAACCAGCCCAAATTCGAAAACTATACGCCTACCCATGATGACCCTTCAACGTGAGATGAACTGATAAGTACCGAATAATTTATTACTCCTAAAAAACCCCAAATCACTTAAACTATTTTCAAATGATAAAATTTCTCACTATTTAAAAAATAGTATTTTCTTTCAAAGGTAAAGGCATAATTTACTTACTTATATTAGAAAACATTTATAAAGATAACTTTATTTGTGAACATAACTACTGTAACAGAAATACGACACTACAGAACAAATTGTACAAACACATTATAAATCCTAAGTACCTATAAGGTATAATAGTGTACTTTCTTTTCATGTAATCAACGTTTATGTCTATTTTCATGATCAAAAGAACCCCAGATTGTAAAAACATATTAATTCGTTAGAAGCAACTGAATGATAGCGTTTTGAATCAATTTTGCCAACCTGAGGTGTTTTGTGTTTCAAGCTCTAAGCCGGAGCATAATATTATAAATTTGTTTATTCTTCAATTGTCATGTTTATTAATAATTAAATGTGTATTAAAAAACGCAGTACAGAACAATACTATCTTGTTATTTCATAGGATTTTTGTTGTAAATATATGTGTGTTAGCGAAGTTTAAGTCATAGCCAACTAGCGCTTGTCACGAGTGGCCGAGTCGACAACCTGTGTAGCAGCGGGAATAATTCAAACGCCACAGCTGTCCATGCTAATACCACATATTACTTTAAAAACTAATGTTTTAATTGTTTTAACAAAACAATTTGGCGCCACCCGGGAATCGTAATCCCTATGAATTAACAGGTAGGTTGTACTGGTGACATTGACAACGCTACGGACTCCAGTAGTGACGTCGATTTATGTAACAACCAGTGTGAGGCAAACACACTACAATCACACTAATACACAAAATAAACAAGTGTGAGACATTTTAACAGGTACGACCTCGTTTAAATTGTTAAATATTGACGAACCCAACGAGGGGCTTTAAGGAAGTACATACACACCCTGTATAAATTGTTACATATTGGCGACCAGCAACGTGTGGCTGGTAAGAATAACTAGCGGCGATCATGAATAGACACGGGATGGTTACGAGACGCAAAGGGAAGGAAACACCAAACCAAGAAGGAAACCCAGAAGAAGTGGAGGAAGTCGAGGAAGTAGAAATGGAGGAAACGACTGGAGAATTGTCAGAAGAAAACTCACAGGAGGACCAAGTGGAAAATCCAAATCCACCTGAACTTGAACCTGAACCTGAACCGGAAATAGAAGCAGAATTCAGGGTAAATAACCAACCAATAAAACCAACAGAAGAAACGAATTTAGATAGCATGATGAAGTTCATGATGGAACAATTCGGACAAATGAATAAAGAGGGAAGACAAGACAAGGAGGATTTAAATAAAAGATTAGAAAAACTAGACGTAAACAGTGAAGATTTGAATAAAAAATTGGAAAAACTGGACATAAACAGCGAAGATTTGAAGAAGCAAATGAAGGAGAGTATAGAATTCCTGAATGATAAAATAGAAAGCAACCATGAAGACTTGAAAAGAAGTCAAGAGGCATTGGAGAAGAAGAGTGGAGAACTGAAGAAACAGATCAAGATGGATCTGGAGATAGTAAACAAAAAGATGGAAACTAATCATGATGTTCTCCAAAGGAAAATCGAGGAAGAAAGTGAGAAGAACAGAGAAGAATTGAGATTCATGTTTGCAGAGTTTCGTGAAGAAGACAAACGGACAAAAACATGGATGAATAAGAGATGGGAAGAAACAAGTTATCCAGTAAATCAACTTCAAGAAACTTTAGTTAGTGATTTCAAACCAAGGAATGAAACACTAGACAGCACTCCTGAAAGTATCAAAGAAACGTTAAATGAGAACATGGAACCGGGGAATCAGAAAATAACACAGAAGGAGATGGTCAAGGAACTGGAGGAGAGGCACCAAGAACTACAAATAGGTGTAAACAGTCGTATGAAGAAGAATCGAATTATTAAGAAGATTAAGGAAACAGAGGAAATAAGAAAGGTATATAAGAGGAAACTCATCAAAACACGAGAAGAAGTGGAGATGATGAAGAACGGACTCATCGATGTATTTAATTTGCCCATTACCTATCAAAGCAAATTAATAAAGTACAAAGATTGTAGGAGGACTCTGAGGGAAATTATAAAAGAAATTCACAACCAACCAGTGGATGAAAAATTCAACAAATCAATACTTAGATGGAAGATGCCAGAAATAGAAATGACTGACAACAAAACAGAGTATAGCAAACCAAGAAGGTCAATAAAATACTGGAGCACACCAGAAATGGAAATACCAAATAAAAAGGCAAAAATAATATTAATGAGAGAGGCACAAATAACTTCTCTGATTAATCGACAAACTAATCAAATGATGGAGGTAGAAATAAATACCACGGAACATATGGTATTAAAGGAATTATGGTACAAGACGGAGGAGACCTATTTTACCAGTAAGAAAACAGTTCTACACACCAGAGTTATCCGAACCATAAGGGCAGAGGAACTGATGGACCATGGGTAAACTAAGTGAAGATACCACAAACCAAGAAAAGGGACTGATCTTCAAGTTACTGACCCAGCAACCCAATGGAACAGAAGGAAGGTTAAATTAGACCAATGACAATCACCAAGACGAATTAAATGAAAAAAAAAAATATAAACCATAATTAATAAATAAATTTAATCAAATCATCCAGAATAAGTGTGTCTATCAAGCACTTGAAGGAGTAGAGGTGCATAATAACAAAGAGTCGAACAAGAGAAGGAAATAATAAAGGAAAGAAAAGGAGAAGTCAACTTAAGAAAATATAAATAACAAGGTCCTGTGTATAGTAATATGAATAAACAATTATGTATATCATAATAGGCCGTATATCATCACAAGAGACAATGGTAATAACACTTACCAAATCAGTAATATCAATACAAGGAAAATCAAGGGAGTTTACAATCAAACTTCAATAAAAAAGTTTTACGAAGAAGAATAAAACCATTGTGAAATGAAACATATTTCAAAATTCTAAAAGAGATTGTAAGAGCAGCTTACTCAAATATTTAGATGGTGTATGCGGAACAATAAAAAGTTTTAATGAAAAAAAAAAAACAAAGGAAACAGTTACACAAATTCCTTTCAATTTAAATCAGTTTAAAATATAACAAAAAATTGAAATATGAAGTATGAAGTAAAAAGTGAGATAATCAGGAATAAGGTACACACATTCCTATGTAATAAAAATGTAAGAAGCACAAATTTACAATTATAATTAAAAACAAAAAATAGCTAAAAAGGAATACGCTACAAACATTCTTTTAAGGTAAGACCATTAACTTACCAAAGAATTATCAAAAATGATGCTGAATACAGAGTAAAATAAACAAAAATAAAATCAAGTTCAAATTACTGAGATAAATACTTGAAATTATACTGAATCAAAAGTATTATCAGAAAAAATAAATAAAACTATACCTGGTACAAGGAGAGAGAGAGAAATTGTATATAAAACAAATATACAAATATGGCTAAAGCAGAATCCTGCTAAATGACTAAAAAAATGTCTAAAACAATTAAAATGATCACAACGAGCATTGAAAACAAAATAATGAAAAGTGAGATATGATGAAATTAACATATGAATAAAGATAAAATTTCTGAATATAGTATATGAGTAGATGATAGTGTATAGTTAAGGTATAGCGGAAGGAAGAATGAGTAGTAATGATAAAGTGATCTAAAGACAAACCACAAGGTGGACAATCCCAATTATATTATTATTATTAAGTCACAAGTTGACAAAGATTTAAGATTGACTGTTGAAAAGTCCAGCAATCTATGTGAACTGAGTAGAGAAGATGTGCCTCTAGTCTCAGAAAATTGAGTAGTAATGGGAGAAACCAGCTACTATATAAAGTTAGGGAAATAAAATTTTGTGTATGAGGGAATATGCACCAATGGAAATAAATAAAAACAGATCCAAATAAAATGGAGTGAATTAAGTAAGAAGAGAAATGGAGAATGGAGAAACAAACAAGGAAGAGAAGGAAAAAAGTTATCTATAACTGATAATTTCATAAAAAACTATGCTAGTATTTTATTAAAATGATCAATTTTAGAGGAGAGGGATTATGTAACGATACAATTAAGCCAAATCTCGTACCAGTAATAAAAAAGATAATTCTTAATATAAAAGTTACTTCATATGAAATAAAATGTGTAAAAAATGATTAAAATGTAAATACTTTGACATGACGTACAACGATATTACCCAACCCAAGTGATTGAGCCAAAAAACATAAACATAAAGAAGGGAACCACGTAACATACTTATTAAAATGTAAATATTTTGACATGATTAAGCCAACAACCCAAACATACTTAAGAAAATGTGATTAACAAAACAATGATGGACACAGAACTAAAGGAGAACCAAACCAAGATGAAGAATGAAGATGAAGATTATTGAAGAAGAAGAAGAGGAAGAATGAAGAGGAGACAGATAAAACCCAAGGGAAACTAACACACATATATAAAAGGGAGAGATTGTATGTTAAAGATAGAATACGGTCAATAAACCTTAAATAATTATATATTGATAAAACCAATGTTATTATTAGCATTAATTTAACATATGTATCCAATTTTTAAGACAATACAATTGTAAAACAATGTAGTATAGGAAGGGTACACTAACCCTGTCAGGAAGGTTAGATTCAACCCAAAACTCAACTAGCCTAATATTGTTTATAGTAAAAATAATACTAAAACGAAAATAGTGAGAAATGGTAGGAGTAGGTATAGGGGTTACCCATTAAATAACACTAATTACAAAACAGTGAACCAAAGTGAAGTGTTTTAGTGAAGTGAATGCCCTAAATAAAAAATAGTGAAGGTGAATGTGAAACATTCAAGTTAGAATGCTAAGGAAATAGACACTCTTGAAAACATTGATAAATTACCAATGATTGGAGTGGAACTATAATTAGTTGTATACCTAGATGTAATTAAAAATAGTATTTAAAATTAATATAAGGGAAGCAGGTGACATATCAGGGAGAAAGCCCAGTACCATAACTTGTGTTAACATGGCATGATAGGATAGAAGTAAAATTTGTTATTAAAGATTAAAATTATAAAGAATACAACACCCCATGTTGAAAGGGGAATTAACCTTCATATTATTAGAGAAAGTGACAATGTTTATCACCCTAGTTTATAAGACAAGAAAGAAATCAATGTTAATACTAAGAATAATTTATGACTTATAAAGAATAATTGATTCAATGTTAAAGAAGGAATATGACTGAAAGGGGACTTACAGTCCATAAACCTAACTATTATATTTTAAATGAAAAGCAATGAAAATGTATGTATAAAATAATAATTAAAACACAAACAAATAAATGAAGCCCATCAGGCTGAATTCAGAATGTAATTTAAAAGGGAAATACACTAGAAAACAATCATGGCTCTTCGTAACTAGGAAAACAGTTAACTGCCAAGAACATTTCAAATGCAAATTGTATCAATTTCACAAAAAATCTTACTAATCTAAGAACAGTGAATGGACAATGATTGTATATCAGTTATTTATACACAGAAATATTATTGTAATAATTTAATTCAAGAAAGATATGTTATTTATTAAATGTCAACTAATTAGACTATAGTTAAAGTGTAACAAAATATGACCTTATGAGGTATCATTGTAAACTTTGAAAGGAAAGGAAAATAATAGTGATGTCATTTATTATCCCAAAGGAAGTATAAGGGAATAAAATCATTGGGAAAATACTTAATAAATTTGAATAAAAATTCAAATATCTCTAACAATGTAAGTAAAGAGTAATTAAACAAGCATTGAATTATTAGTTACTGTGACAACGAGTCATTTGAGGCTTATTTTTCCGTTAAAAATAATAGACGCTGAAGAAACGAAGCGTGGGTACGCCACGCAAGAAATTGGACAAACTAAAACTTTAATCTAAATAATTACAACAAGTCGAATAGTGAACCAAAGTGATCCAATGTGAAGAGACGTCGATCTGTACAGAATTAATGATGACCAGGAATGAAATTAAACAAACTAATTAAAGAAAAAACCCAGACCAGTTTGAAGAAGATGCTGGAAGCCTACAACCAGCCCAAATTCGAAAACTATACGCCTACCCATGATGACCCTTCAACGTGAGATGAACTGATAAGTACCGAATAATTTATTACTCCTAAAAAACCCCAAATCACTTAAACTATTTTCAAATGATAAAATTTCTCACTATTTAAAAAATAGTATTTTCTTTCAAAGGTAAAGGCATAATTTACTTACTTATATTAGAAAACATTTATAAAGATAACTTTATTTGTGAACATAACTACTGTAACAGAAATACGACACTACAGAACAAATTGTACAAACACATTATAAATCCTAAGTACCTATAAGGTATAATAGTGTACTTTCTTTTCATGTAATCAACGTTTATGTCTATTTTCATGATCAAAAGAACCCCAGATTGTAAAAACATATTAATTCGTTAGAAGCAACTGAATGATAGCGTTTTGAATCAATTTTGCCAACCTGAGGTGTTTTGTGTTTCAAGCTCTAAGCCGGAGCATAATATTATAAATTTGTTTATTCTTCAATTGTCATGTTTATTAATAATTAAATGTGTATTAAAAAACGCAGTACAGAACAATACTATCTTGTTATTTCATAGGATTTTTGTTGTAAATATATGTGTGTTAGCGAAGTTTAAGTCATAGCCAACTAGCGCTTGTCACGAGTGGCCGAGTCGACAACCTGTGTAGCAGCGGGAATAATTCAAACGCCACAGCTGTCCATGCTAATACCACATATTACTTTAAAAACTAATGTTTTAATTGTTTTAACAAAACAATTTGGCGCCACCCGGGAATCGTAATCCCTATGAATTAACAGGTAGGTTGTACTGGTGACATTGACAACGCTACGGACTCCAGTAGTGACGTCGATTTATGTAACAACCAGTGTGAGGCAAACACACTACAATCACACTAATACACAAAATAAACAAGTGTGAGACATTTTAACAGGTACGACCTCGTTTAAATTGTTAAATATTGACGAACCCAACGAGGGGCTTTAAGGAAGTACATACACACCCTGTATAAATTGTTACATATTGGCGACCAGCAACGTGTGGCTGGTAAGAATAACTAGCGGCGATCATGAATAGACACGGGATGGTTACGAGACGCAAAGGGAAGGAAACACCAAACCAAGAAGGAAACCCAGAAGAAGTGGAGGAAGTCGAGGAAGTAGAAATGGAGGAAACGACTGGAGAATTGTCAGAAGAAAACTCACAGGAGGACCAAGTGGAAAATCCAAATCCACCTGAACTTGAACCTGAACCTGCACCGGAAATAGAAGCAGAAGTCAGGGTAAATAACCAACCAATAAAACCAACAGAAGAAACGAATTTAGATAGCATGATGAAGTTCATGATGGAACAATTCGGACAAATGAATAAAGAGAGAAGACAAGACAAGGAGGATTTAAATAAAAGATTAGAAAAACTAGACATAAACAGTGAAGATTTGAATAAAAAATTGGAAAAACTGGACATAAACAGCGAAGATTTGAAGAAGCAAATGAAGGAGAGTATAGAATTCCTGAATGATAAAATAGAAAGCAACCATGAAGACTTGAAAAGAAGTCAAGAGGCATTGGAGAAGAAGAGTGAAGAACTGAAGAAACAGATCAAGAAGGATCTGGAGATAGTAAACAAAAAGATGGAAACTAATCATGATGTTCTCCAAAGGAAAATCGAGGAAGAAAGTGAGAAGAACAGAGAAGAATTGAGATTCATGTTTGCAGAGTTTCGTGAAGAAGACAAACGGACAAAAACATGGATGAATAAGAGATGGGAAGAAACAAGTTATCCAGTAAATCAACTTCAAGAAACTTTAGTTAGTGATTTCAAACCAAGGAATGAAACACTAGACAGCACTCCTGAAAGTATCAAAGAAACGTTAAATGAGAACATGGAACCGGGGAATCAGAAAATAACACAGAAGGAGATGGTCAAGGAACTGGAGGAGAGGCACCAAGAACTACAAATAGGTGTAAACAGTCGTATGAAGAAGAATCGAATTATTAAGAAGATTAAGGAAACAGAGGAAATAAGAAAGGTATATAAGAGGAAACTCATCAAAACACGAGAAGAAGTGGAGATGATGAAGAACGGACTCATCGATGTATTTAATTTGCCCATTACCTATCAAAGCAAATTAATAAAGTACAAAGATTGTAGGAGGACTCTGAGGGAAATTATAAAAGAAATTCACAACCAACCAGTGGATGAAAAATTCAACAAATCAATACTTAGATGGAAGATGCCAGAAATAGAAATGACTGACAACAAAACAGAGTATAGCAAACCAAGAAGGTCAATAAAATACTGGAGCACACCAGAAATGGAAATACCAAATAAAAAGGCAAAAATAATATTAATGAGAGAGGCACAAATAACTTCTCTGATTAATCGACAAACTAATCAAATGATGGAGGTAGAAATAAATACCACGGAACATATGGTATTAAAGGAATTATGGTACAAGACGGAGGAGACCTATTTTACCAGTAAGAAAACAGTTCTACACACCAGAGTTATCCGAACCATAAGGGCAGAGGAACTGATGGACCATGGGTAAACTAAGTGAAGATACCACAAACCAAGAAAAGGGACTGATCTTCAAGTTACTGACCCAGCAACCCAATGGAACAGAAGGAAGGTTAAATTAGACCAATGACAATCACCAAGACGAATTAAATGAAAAAAAAAAATATAAACCATAATTAATAAATAAATTTAATCAAATCATCCAGAATAAGTGTGTCTATCAAGCACTTGAAGGAGTAGAGGTGCATAATAACAAAGAGTCGAACAAGAGAAGGAAATAATAAAGGAAAGAAAAGGAGAAGTCAACTTAAGAAAATATAAATAACAAGGTCCTGTGTATAGTAATATGAATAAACAATTATGTATATCATAATAGGCCGTATATCATCACAAGAGACAATGGTAATAACACTTACCAAATCAGTAATATCAATACAAGGAAAATCAAGGGAGTTTACAATCAAACTTCAATAAAAAAGTTTTACGAAGAAGAATAAAACCATTGTGAAATGAAACATATTTCAAAATTCTAAAAGAGATTGTAAGAGCAGCTTACTCAAATATTTAGATGATGTATGCGGAACAATAAAAAGTTTTAATGAAAAAAAAAAACAAAGGAAACAGTTACACAAATTCCTTTCAATTTAAATCAGTTTAAAATATAACAAAAAATTGAAATATGAAGTATGAAGTAAAAAGTGAGATAATCAGGAATGAGGTACACACATTCCTATGTAATAAAAATGTAAGAAGCACAAATTTACAATTATAATTAAAAACAAAAAATAGCTAAAAAGGAATACGCTACAAACATTCTTTTAAGGTAAGACCATTAACTTACCAAAGAATTATCAAAAATGATGCTGAATACAGAGTAAAATAAACAAAAATAAAATCAAGTTCAAATTACTGAGATAAATACTTGAAATTATACTGAATCAAAAGTATTATCAGAAAAAATAAATAAAACTATACCTGGTACAAGGAGAGAGAGAGAAATTGTATATAAAACAAATATACAAATATGGCTAAAGCAGAATCCTGCTAAATGACTAAAAAAATGTCTAAAACAATTAAAATGATCACAACGAGCATTGAAAACAAAATAATGAAAAGTGAGATATGATGAAATTAACATATGAATAAAGATAAAATTTCTCAATATAGTATATGAGTAGATGATAGTGTATAGTTAAGGTATAGCGGAAGGAAGAATGAGTAGTAATGATAAAGTGATCTAAAGACAAACCACAAGGTGGACAATCCCAATTATATTATTATTATTAAGTCACAAGTTGACAAAGATTTAAGATTGACTGTTGAAAAGTCCAGCAATCTATGTGAACTGAGTAGAGAAGATGTGCCTCTAGTCTCAGAAAATTGAGTAGTAATGGGAGAAACCAGCTACTATATAAAGTTAGGGAAATAAAATTTTGTGTATGAGGGAATATGCACCAATGGAAATAAATAAAAACAGATCCAAATAAAATGGAGTGAATTAAGTAAGAAGAGAAATGGAGAATGGAGAAACAAACAAGGAAGAGAAGGAAAAAAGTTATCTATAACTGATAATTTCATAAAAAACTATGCTAGTATTTTATTAAAATGATCAATTTTAGAGGAGAGGGATTATGTAACGATACAATTAAGCCAAATCTCGTACCAGTAATAAAAAAGATAATTCTTAATATAAAAGTTACTTCATATGAAATAAAATGTGTAAAAAATGATTAAAATGTAAATACTTTGACATGACGTACAACGATATTACCCAACCCAAGTGATTGAGCCAAAAAACATAAACATAAAGAAGGGAACCACGTAACATACTTATTAAAATGTAAATATTTTGACATGATTAAGCCGACAACCCAAACATACTTAAGAAAATGTGATTAACAAAACAATGATGGACACAGAACTAAAGGAGAACCAAACCAAGATGAAGAATGAAGATGAAGATTATTGAAGAAGAAGAAGAAGAGGAAGAATGAAGAGGAGACAGATAAAACCCAAGGGAAACTAACACACATATATAAAAGGGAGAGATTGTATGTTAAAGATAGAATACGGTCAATAAACCTTAAATAATTATATATTGATAAAACCAATGTTATTATTAGCATTAATTTAACATATGTATCCAATTTTTAAGACAATACAATTGTAAAACAATGTAGTATAGGAAGGGTACACTAACCCTGTCAGGAAGGTTAGATTCAACCCAAAACTCAACTAGCCTAATATTGTTTATAGTAAAAATAATACTAAAACAAAAATAGTGAGAAATGGTAGGAGTAGGTATAGGGGTTACCCATTAAATAACACTAATTACAAAACAGTGAACCAAAGTGAAGTGTTTTAGTGAAGTGAATGCCCTAAATAAAAAATAGTGAAGGTGAATGTGAAACATTCAAGTTAGAATGCTAAGGAAATAGACACTCTTGAAAACATTGATAAATTACCAATGATTGGAGTGGAACTATAATTAGTTGTATACCTAGATGTAATTAAAAATAGTATTTAAAATTAATATAAGGGAGCAGGTGACATATCAGGGAGAAAGCCCAGTACCATAACTTGTGTTAACATGGCATGATAGGATAGAAGTAAAATTTGTTATTAAAGATTAAAATTATAAAGAATACAACACCCCATGTTGAAAGGGGAATTAACCTTCATATTATTAGAGAAAGTGACAATGTTTATCACCCTAGTTTATAAGACAAGAAAGAAATCAATGTTAATACTAAGAATAATGTATGACTTATAAAGAATAATTGATTCAATGTTAAAGAAGGAATATGACTGAAAGGGGACTTACAGTCCATAAACCTAACTATTATATTTTAAATGAAAAGCAATGAAAATGTGTGTTGAATAATAATTAAAACACTAACAAATAAATGAAGCCCATCAGGCTGAATTCAGAATGTAATTTAAAAGGGAAATACACTAGAAAACAATCATGGCTGTTCGTAACTAGGAAAACAGTTAACTGCCAAGAACATTTCAAATGCAAATTGTATCAATTTCACAAAAAATCTTACTAATCTAAGAACAGTGAATGGACAATGATTGTATATCAGTTATTTCTACACAGAAATATTATTGTAATAATTTAATTCAAGAAAGATATGTTATTTATTAAATGTCAACTAATTAGACTATAGTTAAAGTGTAACAAAATATGACCTTATGAGGTATCATTGTAAACTTTGAAAGGAAAGGAAAATAATAGTGATGTCATTTATTATCCCAAAGGAAGTATAAGGGAATAAAATCATTGGGAAAATACTTAATAAATTTGAATAAAAATTCAAATATCTCTAACAATGTAAGTAAAGAGTAATTAAACAAGCATTGAATTATTAGTTACTGTGACAACGAGTCATTTGAGGCTTATTTTTCCGTTAAAAATAATAGACGCTGAAGAAACGAAGCGTGGGTACGCCACGCAAGAAATTGGACAAACTAAAACTTTAATCTAAATAATTACAACAAGTCGAATAGTGAACCAAAGTGATCCAATGTGAAGAGACGTCGATCTGTACAGAATTAATGATGACCAGGAATGAAATTAAACAAACTAATTAAAGAAAAAACCCAGACCAGTTTGAAGAAGATGCTGGAAGCCTACAACCAGCCCAAATTCGAAAACTATACGCCTACCCATGATGACCCTTCAACGTGAGACGAACTGATAAGTACCGAATAATTTATTACTCCTAAAAAACCCCAAATCACTTAAACTATTTTCAAATGATAAAATTTCGCACTATTTAAAAAATAGTATTTTCTTTCAAAGGTAAAGGCATAATTTACTTACTTATATTAGAAAACATTTATAAAGATAACCTTATTTGTGAACATAACTACTGTAACAGAAATACGACACTACAGAACAAATTGTACAAACACATTATAAATCCTAAGTACCTATAAGGTATAATAGTGTACTTTATTTTCATGTAATCAACGTTTATGTCTATTTTCATGATCAAAAGAACCCCAGATTGTAAAAACATATTAATTCGTTAGAAGCAACTGAATGATAGCGTTTTGAATCAATTTTGCCAACCTGAGGTGTTTTGTGTTTCAAGCTCTAAGCCGGAGCATAATATTATAAATTTGTTTATTCTTCAATTGTCATGTTTATTAATAATTAAATGTGTATTAAAAACGCAGTACAGAACAATACTATCTTGTTATTTCATAGGATTTTTGTTGTAAATATATGTATGTTAGCGAAGTTTAAGTCATAGCCAACTAGCGCTTGTCACGAGTGGCCGAGTCGACAACCTGTGTAGCAGCGGGAATAATTCGAACGCCACAGCTGTCCATGCTAATACCACATATTACTTTAAAAACTAATGTTTTAATTGTTTTAACAAAACAATTTGGCGCCACCCGGGAATCGTAATCCCTATGAATTAACAGGTAGGTTGTACTGGTGACATTGACAACGCTACGGACTCCAGTAGTGACGTCGATTTATGTAACAACCAGTGTGAGGCAAACGCACTACAATCACACTAATACACAAAATAAACAAGTGTGAGACATTTTAACAGGTACGACCTCGTTTAAATTGTTAAATATTGACGAACCCAACGAGGGGCTTTAAGGAAGTACATACACACCCTGTATAAATTGTTACAATATGAATCAAATACTTTTCATATATAATTATGAAATATAATTACTGAACATAACTGAATATAATTAAATTCATATATACAGTCGACTCCCTCTAATCCGGACACCTCGGGACCGGATCCCTGTCCGGATTAAAAAATTTCCGGACCATCCGGCGGTTTTTTACTTATGTAAATTACAACCTGTAATAGCGTATCTATATTTATAAATCACATTTTAAGACAATTTTCAAGTGTACGGAACACAATTTTAGGTTCATAAAATTGTCCCAAACGAATAAACTTAAACCTAAAACTAATGAAAAACTTGGCTTTGCAATATTAAAAGAAATCTGTTATTTTCTTCTGCTTCTTTACTTCAACTGTTTTCTTGAAGGCATAATCACTCCACTTCCTTAGAAACATAACATCCACAGCTGATGCGCCAGGCTGTTGTTCGACGTAGGTAGTTGCCAGTTCCAGTGCTGCCCTACCCTCTGCATGAGTCAAAATTCCCACGCCATTTCCCGCTTCACTATCACCTTCGTCGTCGTCTTCTTCTTTTTCTTCCTCTTGACGAAGGACTACATCGACGATTTCGTCATCATTCAGGATTTCATTAGCCAGTTCATCATCAGCTCGCGAAATCCATTCCACAACGTCATTCTCATTAATACTAGCAGAATCAGGCAGCCGTTGTAAATCCTTTAAAATTGAGTGGTTGTCATCAGGTTCAGTTGCATGAATATTTAACCCTATTGTATTTGGGTTGTCTTCTTGTCTCTTCTCAACGAGAGTTTCAACATCTGGCCACAATTTTCTCCAGGATTTGGTAAACGTAGATGATGGGATTTCATCATACGATTTAGCAGCGATATAAATGACGTCCTTAATGTTAATTGTCTTGAGCGTCTGGATGAGACCTGCATTGTCATTACCATCCATCTTATCCAAAATTTCTGAAAGAAGCTTCCTCCGGTATTTTCTCTTAAAGCATTCGATTACACCCTGGTCCATGGGCTGTGCGATACTTGTTACATTTGGAGGCATATATAAAAGCTTGATGTCACTGTAACTATCACATTCGAGACCTTACTCTGGATGCGTAGGGGCATTATCAAGCACAAGAACTGCTTTTACTGGCAATTTCAAGGATGTCAAATGTTCTTTTACAGACGGAACAAATTGAGCCACGAACCACTCCTTAAACAAATAAGAATCCATCCAGGCAGACTTTTGTGACCTGTAATACACTGGAAGGGAAGACATGTTTAAGTTTTTGAATACTCTGGGTTTGGCCGACTTTCCAATCACAAATAGCGGCATCTTGTGTGTCCCAGTTGCGTTTGAGCATAGTGCAACAGTGATCCTTTCTTTATTTACTTTAAAGCCCGAAGCAGACTTTTCTTGAGGAGTGGTAAAGGTTTTATTAGGCAAAAGTTTATAGTTAAGCCCGGTCTCATCGATATTGTACACTTGTTCTGGGGTTAGTTTTTCACGCTCAATGATACGCTTCAATTTTTCAGAAAAATCATTAGCTGCCGGTTGGTCTGCTGAAAGCTTCTCCCCGCAAACTCCAAGGAAATGCACTCCATGCCGTTTTTTCCATCTCGTTAGCCACCCATCGCTTGCCGAGAAGTTTCCTTTTTCCCCAAGTTTTGAATGAAGAATGACGGCTTTTTCTTTCAAAATCGGCCCATTTATAGGAGTCCCTCTTCTACGTTCCTGCATGAACCACAACCATAATGCGTCATCAACAAGTTCATGGTGTGGTTTTTTCAAGGTAGATCGAGTAGAAAGGACGGATTCGACTTCAATTTGCATACAAAAATCCTCGATCGATTTTCTGTTTTTCCGCCAATCATAAACTGTGCTTTTCCCTACATTAAACTCCGTACAAATACTTTGCACTGATTCACCCTTATCTAAACGTTGTAAAATATTAAGTCTGTCTTGCATTTTAACCGTATTATGCTTCCGTTTTTCACTCATTTTTGAGAATTTTACTGTAAAATAATCAGAGTTACTGAAACTACAATTTCACCTAACAAATAAACTCACTTATAATAACATATGTAACTCACATTGAAAATTATTAAAACACACAACAATATCAGTAGTAATTAGTAAAAACAGCTACAGTACACTGTATGACGATCCGGAGCAAACGCAATCGTAAGCCGAACTGAGGATCTTTGTTTACATGTAGGCCGGAAATAAACAGACACGCTCAATCCTGTCGTTTTCGGCCGTGAGAAACCCGGCGCGCGCTGATGACTCATTTCCAAGAAGTAGTCCGGACCATCCGGCGTCCGAACCATCGGAGTCCGAACGAGAGGGAGTCGACTGTATATATATATATATGTGTGTGTTCTTTTTATGGATGTATTTACAGGGCATCATTTATATATATATATTGAAGTTTCTTTACTTGAATGATGTTAATAAATAAGTGTTTATTTTACTCAGTATTTATGCGTTCATTATTGTCAATTTTACCTTGTAACAGACATTGTCACTTGAATGAATTATAGTAAATTTTATATCATTTACACAACTATTAGAGTCTCATTGCAGTAATTATACTAACCATCAAATAACTAATGTATCACGTAAATTCAATTAATTTGGTATAACTAGCCTAATTGGGTAATTACACGATTACATTCTACAAATTAGTATAATTGCATAATATATATATATCCTGTTCTCCCATCTTGTTCCCGGATCTCCCGAAACATGTTCCTAAAGGAAAAAATATATCTTGAGGTAAAATAGTTATAAGTATTATAGTATTATATACATCAAGAAACGGACTGTAGCAGAAAGTAATTGAAATATATATATAAGTTACAACACAAACACAACACAAACTACTAACACAAATTACTAAACTATTGGCGCATAGGATATGATAGTATGTGTATTTCAAATTACAAGTCTATATTGGAGGGTTTAAGATTATTTATTGTACAAACACAAGTTATAGTTTATATGGTATATTTGAAATGTACAGAATGTAATGTATGATATAGAGTCTTTCTTTTAAAATGTTAAATAATGTTCATATGCAAGACGTGATACGTTACATAAGAAGACTCCCACGATGATGTTGTTGAAGAGAAGGGCCGGTCTTTGCGGTATAGATGGTTCGTCAGGTGTGGCTTACAAATGACAGACGTTTCACCAGAAACGTTTACAGCTGGGCTGGCGTCCTGTAACAGCTGGGCTGGTCCTATAACAGCTGGGCTGGTGTTCTATAACAGCTGGGCTGATGTCCTGTAACAGCTGGGCTGATGTCCTGTAACAGCTGGGCTGATGTCCTGTAACAGCTGGGCTGATGTCCTGCAATTCCCACGATGAATCCGACACTTCGCACAAACAACGGTACTACGGATTTTATTACCCGCAAAACTTATATAGAGTTTAAGACCAAGTAATATCTCAGGTGACAGTGAGTTTAATCAATAACGGTATATTGAGCTTATACCTCTCCGGCTTCTTCAAGTGTTCTCGCGAATACCAAGGTCTACCGCGATCAGCAGACCACCCTATGAGGAAATCTTGCACTAGCACGGAAACGTCTTGATGGAACTATTGCGTAACAATTTATACTACTGTCACTGCGGAAAATCTCGCACAGTGGTACAGTTACACTCACTTCTTACACACGTAATACTACAATATTAATATCGTGTGTAAAGATATAAAATCAATTGTTATGCGTCACACGCGTTACTATCCCCGAAAAGTCTTAACAGATCCTTGCAAGCGGTAGAATCTTGTACAAGGAATTGTATGTACCGTTCGTGGTAGCAGCAGTGAAGAACTGCTTGTAATTTTTCGCACAATGCGTTAAAACACTGGTGTGTGCAAATGTACCACACACACAGTTCTGAGTCTTCCCGTTTCACTAGCGACGAATAGTTTTTACAACACCTTGCAAGCGGTAGAATTCTTGTACAAGGAGTGCACGACCCGTTCGCGGTAGATGGCGTAGAAGAACTGCCTGTGTAACGACAGGCATAAGAAAATTTCCAACCACCAGTCAGCATTCTATTGGTGGATGGAAGTCACATGGTTAGTAAAAGTGACAATGCACTTTTCATGCATTAGAGTGCATTTACCTTGTAACAGCATGCATAGCGGTAATCAGACTACTCGTATCTCATGCATGCTGCCTACATATTAATAATATACATGAACGTAAACAATAGTCCGACAGGTATAGGGATTGTAGTGATACACACGTCTCAGTTCAGCTAATGTCAAAACAACGATAATACTTCACGCACCGCACGGGAAACGTTACCCACTCACGCACGCGCGCACATTTCCACTAACACAGTACATGGATCACCATAAATAATAATGCACAGTTTTTCTAAACTAAACCCTTAACCTTACTAAATACAATTGATAACAACCAAACTTAACCATCTACCAATATAATATGAATGTCCATTGTCTGTGTAATATATGACTTGCCCCGCCTATCATGATCCTGTGATTCGTTGCAGGATTAACTCCCTCCCGCATAAAAAAAAAATTTTTTTTTTCTTTAGTTAACTAACAAAAATAAAATTTTTTTTTTTATATAACCAAAACAACTACCTAATCCTGAAATAATAATAATACCCTCAAACTAAAATCAAATAAACATCCTCAATTAATACTAACATTTCCAACTGTCACTTTGACAGACGCATCAAATCAAAAGACACGTGGTAACCTTCGAACCACAACAAACACACATGTTCTTGACACACAGATAACGACAACTAATGCAGGATCATAGCGTACACAGACAACATTCCTTATCAAAACTAGATTATTGTTCATTCACAGAGCCAACTTACATACAACATTTAGACCTGAACTTGACATATTTAAAATCACTACACATTCTTACCCCTATATCCTGACAGTTATTTCTAAGTTTACGGATCCTTTGTATAATACTTCCTCAATGAGGACGCATGGAATTTACCAATCGCACGGTTGGTATTTGGGTTGGTTAAGATAAAAGTATTTTTCCCAACTTGTTCCGACAGGGTATACGGACCATTATACAGCCTAAAAAACTTCGCAGCTGTGTTGTCCTCCCTTCTTCCAACATTTAATGCTCGTAAAAGCACACTCTCTCCAGTCTTGAACTTGACTAGTTTATGATCCGCATTAAATTTTTCCGTGCGCTCCTCGGCGCACCTTTTAATGCGTCTTCTAGCTTCGATTTTCTTTACCTCAACTGGTATAGGCATATTATGCGTCGCTATCCTTTCAATGTGTTTACCCCAGACCCGGCCTGGCATTTCTCCGGTTTGGAGTTCATTCGGCGTATACCCAGTAGTAGAATTATAATTTCCATTTATGGCATACTCAAAAAATTCTAGGAATTCCGGCCACTTACTCTGGTTAGTATTACAGTACGTACGGAACAACCGTCCCAACTCCTTGTTGACCCGCTCGGCCAAGTTACCTTGCGGTCTCCGGATCGCAGTCAAGACCGTCTGGACCCCGTGTTTCTCAAGCTCGGAGTGCCCCTTGGTGTTCGTAAATTGCTTACCTTGATCTGAGAGTATCTTCCTTACGGGACCATTTTTCGGCATGTATTTATTTAGCATAATGTTTATGACAGCCGACGTAGTAGGTCTACCAATAGCATATAGGCTAACATGTTTGGTAAAGGCATCGGTAACAACCACCAGGTTCTTCATTCCACGTGCCGCCCGAGGAAGTGGACCCAAAAAATCAATGCATACAAGGTCATTTTTATTACGGACGACAATGTTACCCATTTCAACCTGTGTATGTTGGTTCGGATATTTCGCTGTTTGGCAGATGTGGCAAGAGCGGAGTATGGCCTTTATTTTCCTGGTCATATTTAGCCACACAAAATCCTCCCGCATTGTCAGGTAACATTTATAAGGCCCCGCATGAGCCAGACTCTCATGACACATCCAGGTGAGGTCTTCCACCATGGCGTCCGGTACCATAATCTTCCATCCGCCATTGATAATTTTATACACTACGTCTTTATATATTCTGTACTTAGGGTTTTCTTGTATCCGGATAGCGTCACATATCCGCTTCAACTTTGTGTCACGCTGCTGTTCCATACCAATATTTCTTAGCTTATTTTTGAGACTGTCTTCTAATTTATATTTGACAGCTAGAATTTGAACCTCCTGGTTATTAGACGCATGACGTTCTTCCACCATTGGAGGGTATCGGCTTAACGTGTCAGCTGCTTGGTTCTCGCTTGCCTTACAGTACTTAATGGTAAAGTCGTACTCTTGGATGGCCATGATCCAACGGGATATGCGAGCGTTCGCTAACTTGCAGCGCAACATGAACGATAAGGCCTGGTTGTCCGAAAGGATTTCGAAGTGTTGTCCAACCAGGTAATAACGAAATTTACTAATGCAGTACACAATAGCCAATATTTCTTTCTCCGATGTGAAATAGTTACGTTCGGCCCCTTTTAGTGACCTACTACTGTGCGCAATTATTTTGTTTTCGCCCTTCTCATTCCGTTGGTAGAGTACCCCTCCAATGGCATAATCAGAGGCATCGCAATTCAGGACATATGTGCCCCTTTTCTCAGGATGAAACACGTGCAGGTTTCTACTATACAAATTTTTAGTCGCGTCGAAAGCATGCTGATGACGCTCCTCCCATCTCCATTTATTACTCTTACGAAGTAGTTCTAACAACGGCTCAATTGTCCCAGAATATTCTGGAGTAAAACGTCTGAAGTAACCAGTCAATCCGAGGAACGCTCTGATATCCCTGGGTTTTGTGGGTTTCGGGAACTCCATGATCGCATGTATTTTTTCCGGGTCCGTTGTTATACCTTCTGCTGAGATAATATGACCCAAAAATTTAATTTGCGATTTCCCGAACTCACACTTTTCAAGATTGAGAGTCAGGTTAGCGGCTTGCAATTTCTGAAATACAATCTTGAGATGTTCAAGATGTTCTTCAAATGATTTGGATATGACCAAAATATCATCAACAAATATGCTGACGAAGTCCTCCACCTCGGGTCCCAGAGCTAACTCCAAACATCTGACCATGGCCGCTAAACTGGTAACCAAACCAAATGGAACTACTTTAAACTGATAGCATTTATTTCGATATAGAAATGCTGTGTATCTTCTCGACTCCTTGGCAAGGGGAATCTGCCAGAATCCACTTTTGAGATCAAGGCGAGACATGTATTTAACCCCTTGACACTTTACGAATAAGTTCTCCGCATTCGGAGCACAGTCGTAGCATTTTTTTGTAATAGAATTTAGATTTCTCATGTCGAGACATAATCGAATGTCGTTATTTTTCTTTTTAACAATAACCATAGGATTTAAAAAATTGCTATCAGTTCGTTCAATCACACCATTCTGAAGCATACTCTTAACTTCGGCATCAACCTGTTGTTGATAGTGAAGGGGGATGGGGTACGTCTTCCGTACAAATTTATTTTCATCTGTGACCTGAATACTGTGTTCATAAACATTCGTGACGGTAGGATTTTTGGAAAACACAGATTCAAATTTATCAAGCATACTTTGCAGCTTATCTTGCTCATTGCTCGTTATCTGCCTGCTGTGAGTCCGCAGATTATGTGTTATCTTATCGGCAAGTTGAACCGCTGGGCGAGTTATAGTAATAGGTTCACAATCAGACCCCGTCTTACCCCTTCTGCGTCCTAACCTGATATTGTGTTTACTATTATTTACTGTACATTGTAGTATTTTATTAGGAAAATCAATGGTCGCGTGCAGTTTATTTAATGTGTCCACTCCCAAAATAACATTATACACGAGTTTCTTGACCATAAGCACCGTGACCTCTATTTCCATTCCCTGAATGGATACTGTTATCATAGCTTGACGGTCAACCCTCTGAAATTCACCCGTCGCTGATTTTATGATTTTGTGGGCTGCTGGCAGAATCGGGATTTTTTAAAATGTTTCCTGTGCCTCTCTAGGTGTTTAAACTTTGTACTGTTTTGTCAGTTGTAAGCAGCCTACTAACATTGCACGGCACGCGCGGATGACGTCACGCTTTTATCAAACCTTGCAATCGGCCAGCCTAGCCGACTGCAAGCCAGTATTAGTTTAGTTTATAACACGACTCCGAGCGCAACTCTCGTTAAACACTTCTCTTACAGCCGCGGCTTTTGGCTATTATACAGCATGCATTTATAACATTTCACTTTAATCGTCTACCTGCGTCCATCTGCAATGGACCACGATTTCATTCAAAATTAATCTCGGGCATTATCGCCTCAAATGCTTCCGCACGTGCCGATCGTAACTAACAAACCAAATTATTCAATAAACGCATGTTCAATATCTCAAATACAGTCCACTTCTTTCTAACAAACAATCCAGCCTTCCTTATTAGCGTCTTTGGAATAACTCGCGATTCTTCAAGAGCTTCCAAACCGCAACATTTTTGGTCCCACCGGACCGGATTTCACATTTCAGGCCAAAAACGACATCATTTTTGGTCCAATCAGGCAGGATCTCATATTTTCAGGCCAAAACAAACTACATCATTTTTGGTCCCAACGGCACAGATTTCTCATACCTGAGTACACAGGCGACAACATTTATGTATATACATCATTTCTGGAAAAACCAATCTGAAGTTAATCACGACAGACGGGCATCATTTTCGTCCTGAGCGACACCATTATCGTGAAGCACGTCGCAGTCATCTCGACAAGATTCAGCCAAGCAGTAGACCAGAGACGACGGGACGAAACAGGACAACATTTTCGAGATTCCACAGCTTTAAATGATGGAGGGTACAACATGAGGCAACGGCTAACCGGCAGAGACAGGAGGTGTAGCAGCTCCAAACGGGATCGAAGCCAGCTTCATCACGAATGGATCGACGGCCACGTGACTATAAACTTTACCTATATTTGATTTATTTTTAATAATATTTCACCCAGTGTGTATTTTTGACATATTTATATAAACAATTAACTTATTACACAATATAAATTAATAGATGGTTGGCAGCTCATTATCAGTCAGAACTTTAAAGATAAAGCTATACTTTGTAATCATTTAGATTTATAATTTCAATAATTTAACTGCCAACGAGTTTGATTAGTTAGAGAGAGTAAGTTTATGTTCAAACCAACGATCGCTAGCTACCAAACGAATTTAAACTCATTCAAAATTAAGTTTGTGGTTCACATGCTCGATGCTCAATTGTTTCTAAATATCTTTCCATTTTTTATCTCAAACTGTAATAATGGCCGATGTAAGGGCTCTGATAAAAAAACGAGGTACAATTAAGGCCTCAATATCCCGAATAAATACCTTCGCGGATAATTTTGATGTGTTAAACAGCGATCCTCATGCGCTCAAAATAAAACTGCGTCATTTGATGGAATTATCCACCAAATATGACGAGATACAGTCACAAATCGAGGCTGAGGAAGCAGACGTTGCGTCAACAAGTGATAGAGTGCAAACGGAGGACGATCTCTGTGCTATAGAATGTAAATTGCAACACTTGTTGGAGCAATCTGAGCACTTGAACCAAAAACCACTAATTAATACTGATGGTAAACAGCCTAAAACAACCCCCATTCAATTGGAACCAATAAAATTACCACGGTTCGAGGGTAGTATTGTGGAATGGCAACATTATTACCATATTTTTATGGAACTAATTCATGTCAGAACAGACCTGACAGATATACAGAAGCTTCATTATTTGCACTCGTCATTACATGGCGAGGCGCTTAACGTAATAAAATCATTACCCATAACACATGAAAATTACGCGGTGGCTATCGATCTGTTGAGGAATAGATATGATAGTAAGCTGATTGTCTCCGCTCACCACGTGTGGAATGTCCTAGACGTACCATTAGTCCAGCAGGAATCCCAAGGTTGCATATCGCAATTTATTGATCAAATCTCTGGAAATATAAACGCTTTAAATAATCTCAAACTGCCAGTCAACACGTTTGAAATTATTGTCGTAAATTATCTAGCCAAAAAACTTGACAGTTACACTTTACGTTTGTGGAAAGAGAGTTTATCGGAGCATAAACTCCCTGATTTTAATAATTTTATAAATTTTTTAAATTCACGTAGGAAACTACTGCAAAATATCGATAACGCGACTAGCCCAACGAGCAGGTTGAACAAAAGCGATAAGTCTCCTTATCGCAAGGCAGTTAAACAGATAAGCAATCCAAAGGGCGCATTCCACTCACATATTAGAAATAATTTATGCAGGCTATGTAACGGTGAACATAGACTTAGCGATTGCCCACAATTTATATCGCTGTCTATCCCTGATAGAAAAAATGCGTTACTAAAAAACAAACTTTGCTTAAACTGTCTCCGTTCGGGACACGAGGGTTCAAAATGTCCCTCCAAATTTTCGTGTAAAAAATGTTCTAGGCGTCACCACACCATGATTCATGTCCCCAACAGGGACGTAACTTCTGTTAACAACCAGTGCTCACTGAAATCACAGACCAATAAATCGGTATTGTTATCTACCGCCGTCTGTATGACATACAATAAGGTCGGCAAAAAATTTCCCGTTAGGATATTACTGGATTCCGGTTCTCAAGCGAACTTTTGCACAATGGATTTCGCCCGCAGGTTGGGCCTCCAATTAGTTAAATCACAATTGCCCATCACGGGTATAAACAACTCGCTTTCCCAGGCTGACTTCAGCACTAATGTAAGGCTACATTCACGCTATAAACCCTTCACGTTAGACGTACATTGTGCCGTATTACCCAGTATAACTAATAACTTACCGGCGGAGTCATTCAATCTTACCTCTTTAAATTTACCCAAGCGCATATTCCTGGCGGATCCTCACCTACATTGCTCATCGCAAGTCGATATATTAATCGGCGCTCAATATTTTCTACAATTAATTGAACCTGTGAAATATACGCGCGGACCACACTTTCCTATAATTCAGGAAACCAAGTTAGGATTTATTTTGGCCGGTGACTTACCATTCAACGTCGATGTGACTAAAACGGTTTCTTCATTTATGGTCTGTAAGGATGATAATCAGGTTTCCTCGCAACTAAAGGAATTTTGGAAGTTGGAGGAAATCTCTAGTCGCGAAACCCGATCTGAGGACTCACCGTGTGAAAGGCATTTCGTGAAAAACACTAGCCGCAATCGCGACGGGAGATTCGTGGTAGCCCTGCCCCGCAGATCTGATAAATCTTATTTGGGAGATTCTCTCCGCGGAGCAATACGAAGATTCCAATCGTTAGAATTCAAATTCAAGCAGAACCCTACCCTTTATAAGGATTATAGTGAGTTCATGAATGACTACTTAAGACTTGGCCACATGTCGCCGCTTAATGAATACGATCTGTCGCTTGACAGGTCAGAGATCTTTTATCTGCCCCATCACGCAGTCTTCAAAGACTCTAGCTTAACCACTAAATTGCGCGTGGTATTTGACGCATCCGCTAAAACCACCAATAATTTGTCCCTTAACGACACTTTAATGGTCGGTCCTACGATCCAGCAGGATCTGTTTTCGATAATGGTTCGGTTCCGCACCCACCGATACGTACTTATTGCGGACATTGAAAAGATGTATCGCCAGATCATTGTTAATCCTAAGGATTCAAACTTGCAACGCATTGTTTGGCGTGATGCACCGCATAAGGAATTGCGACATTACGCGTTAAGGACGGTTACATATGGCACTGCTAGTGCCTCCTTCCTTGCTACGCGTTGTCTGGCTCAAATAGCATATGAAAATAAAGCCGACTACCCTACCGCTGCTAAGGCCATAGCAAATGACTTTTACGTAGACGATCTCATAACGGGTTCGGATGATCCGAACAGCTTAGCTGAAATGAAAGGCGAGATCGAGAAGTTGTTGAGGAGGTATGGTTTTTCGTTACACAAATGGTTCTCTAACCACCATAAGATTATGCCTCTTCGCGCCCAAGTAACCCGTGACTTCAGCAAGGGTCAAAACGTGCGTACCTTGGGCATACAGTGGAATGTTGAGGGGGATAACTTTTTGTACACCGTTAGGGGTGATGACAATCTAACCGTTCTCAACAAGAGAAGCGTGTTGTCAATCATTGCCGGGATCTATGATCCACTAGGTCTAATTGCTCCCATCACATTTTGCTGCAAGCATTTCGTGCAGCAGTTGTGGTTGGCGGGCACTGATTGGGACGAACCCTTGTCCGGGTCACTAGCCAATCAATGGTCGGAATTATACACCCAATTAGTCTCCGACACTCATTTTGAGATTACGAGGTCGGTTAAGAGTTCGAACAGTTGCCCAGTTAGTTCATTGCAGCTGCACGGATTCGCCGACGCTTCGGTTAAGGGTTACGCGTGTTGCATTTATGTGCGGGCGGTCTATTCGAACGGCGCCATATCATCAAACTTGTTGTGTGCTAAATCTAGGGTCGCTCCGCTGAAACAGATAACGCTTCCTAGACTTGAACTTTGTGCTTGTTTATTGTTGGCTCAATTAACGTCCAAGGTTTTAAATGCCGTCGATTACAATTTTGACGGATTATATCTTTATTCGGATTCGATGATAGCGTTGTACTGGATACATCAGCAATCTTCCCGCTGGAAGGTATTTGTGGCTAACCGTGTCGCAGAAATACAGCGTCTTGTTAGCAGCAGGGGAACTTGGCGTCATGTAGTATCGAATGACAACCCTGCCGACGTTTTATCGCGCGGTTGCCTCCCTCGTGGTCTGCACTGTCATGCTCAATGGTGGCATGGTCCCTCCTGGTTGGCTCGTGATGCGGCCTCATGGCCGGTCGGCGCGTTCGACATTAATGCTCCCTGTATCTTTCCCGACATTGAAGAGGAACGTCGCAAGCAGGCTCAAACCTCACTAATTGTCGCGTCCTCAACACATAGTTACATTGAAAACTATTCATCTCTTACGAGGCTTATTCGCGTCTTCGCATACTGCCGTCGATTTCTTCGCAATTCTAGGCTCGCGGTGGTTAAAAGAGACACGTCCTTTTTGTCGGCTCAAGAATTGTCTGACACGCTCTTGGTTTTTGTCCGGCAATCTCAGAAGTTGCATTTCGACGTAGAGGTTAGGGAACTTGAGGCACACCGGTGCCTTCCACGCAGTAGTAAAATTCTTGCTCTCAACCCATTCCTGGATAAATCAGGCATTTTAAGAGTGGGTGGACGCTTGCAATTCTCCCCACTTAGCTACGAGACTAAACACCAAATAATTTTACACCCGCACTCTCATCTCACGAGATTAATAATTGAATACGAACACATCCGTTTGTTGCACGCTGGAGTGCAATCAACTCAAGCTTCGCTTAGGCGTAAGTATTGGATCATACACGATAAGTCCTATATCCGCTCAGTGATACATAAGTGTGTCACTTGTTTTCGTTTCCGGGCTAAAGGCGCGAATCAATTACTCGGTCAATTACCCTCTTCTAGGGTCACGCCGTCAAGGCCATTCTCACAGTCGGCCGTGGATTACGCAGGTCCGGTGTTTTTGCGCCATGGCGGGCAGCGCTCTAAGTCCACGACCAAGGCATATATCGCTCTATTTATATGCATGTGTACTAGGGCCATCCATTTAGAATTGGTGTCGGATCTTACTTCCAACGCCTTTATAGCGGCTTTAAAAAGGTTCATATCGCGCAGAGGTATTCCCGCGCAAATATTTTCGGATAATGGCACGAATTTTCGTCGTGCCAACCACACGTTGCATGATTGGTACAAATTTTTAACCTCCAAGGAAGTTGAACAATCTTCTCTGGAGTTTTGCGGTCTCCACGGCATCAAATGGTCCTTTATCCCCCCTTCAGCCCCTCATTTCGGTGGTTTGTGGGAAAGTGGTGTAAGGAGTGTTAAATTCCATTTACGTCGCGTAATTGGCGGTACGATCTTGAATTTTGAGGAATATTCTACCCTTCTTTCTCAAATTGAGGCCTGCCTTAATTCACGCCCGTTATGCGCCGTGTCCGACGATGCTAGAGACCCTGAACCCTTAACACCCGCTCATTTTTTGGTCGGTGCTCCACTGACGGCACTTCCGGAACCCGACTATACACAAGGCAATAATACTCATTTGGGCAGATGGCTTCTGCTCCAAAAATTTACGCAGACCATCTGGAAACGGTGGTCTAGGGATTATCTGCACCAGCTGCAGCAGCGCAACAAATGGCGCACCCCATTTAAAAATTTGAAGGTCGGACAACTTGTCCTCATTTTGGATGACAATTCCCCCCCTCTAGAATGGAAGCGTGGGGTAATTACCAATGTTTTTCCGGGTCAAGATTCCTTAGTACGCGTCGCAGAAGTACGCACCGCGCTAGGTATCTTACGCCGACCCATCCACAAATTATGCCCCCTTCCGGTGGCAACAAGCTAGTCGTTTGTGTGCCTTACGGTGTGTGTGTGTGTGTGTGTGTGTATGCATGGGTGTGCGCGTGTCACATTACATGGAACACGCCCGGGACATTCCCCGGGGCGAGCATACAAGTCAATTGTATCATAAGCATTGTAACATTGTTAAGTGTCGCTAGCTATTACAGAAATAGTGACTGTGTCTCATATGTACTATCAATTATTATGAATGTTGTGTATCGTTAATATGTTTGTGTGATTCAAATTCTGAGAACCACAAGTGTTAGTTATAGTGGCAATTATTCTATATATGTATTGTATTTTCTAAGGGTCAAAACATTATGAAATTCATTGGGGTTGTTATGTCAATATCATGGGGAAATTATTGTATTTTTATGGTGTTATCAATTTATTGTATGCTTGGTGATTGTTAATTGAATTTATATTAGGTCCATTATGTCATTGCGCTCTGGCCAGTGCGCCAATTATTGTATCGCTTACGACATGTAAGTCTAATTATTATATTGTTCAATTTAACCGTTAATGTACAAAATCGTCCCGATTTTGGCGGGCAGTATGTTTAAACTTTGTACTGTTTTGTCAGTTGTAAGCAGCCTACTAACATTGCACGGCACGCGCGGATGACGTCACGCTTTTATCAAACCTTGCAATCGGCCAGCCTAGCCGACTGCAAGCCAGTATTAGTTTAGTTTATAACACGACTCCGAGCGCAACTCTCGTTAAACACTTCTCTTACAGCCGCGGCTTTTGGCTATTATACAGCATGCATTTATAACATTTCACTTTAATCGTCTACCTGCGTCCATCTGCAATGGACCACGATTTCATTCAAAATTAATCTCGGGCATTATCGCCTCAAATGCTTCCGCACGTGCCGATCGTAACTAACAAACCAAATTATTCAATAAACGCATGTTCAATATCTCAAATACAGTCCACTTCTTTCTAACAAACAATCCAGCCTTCCTTATTAGCGTCTTTGGAATAACTCGCGATTCTTCAAGAGCTTCCAAACCGCAACACTAGGAATCGCTCATCCATTAACGAAATTTCTGCGCCGCTGTCAAATAAAACTTCGCCGACACATCCGTTAATTTTCGCGTTGACAATGAGGTCAGTGTCATTTTCAACGCTAATACCTTTCTCATTTTCCTTACTATGGTTATTGCAAATTAAACTATCTCTAATTACGGCAGGATATAGGCCGGACACTACAAAGTTTTTCTTATAATTAACATCTTTCACATTTGATTTATTGAACTGCTTTTTATATTTACACCGGTCTTTTGAAACTTCATTCATCCCATTATGTTTACACCATTTCCGATTGGTAATTCTATTAGGTATTTTATATTGTTTTGGTGACTGTGTGTGCTTGGTTTGAGTTTGATACTGAAAATTTTTATTCTCCCGTCCATAAAAATTTTGCTGTGAGCTGACGTCATTTAAAGTCTTATATACATACGGGGTACAGTTTAGAGGTGACGAAGTACTTTGCAATCGTGACACTTGCTGTTGTAGTTTTTGAATCCGCAGGTCACGTTCGGCCATTAATTCATTTATAGTAGATATGTGTTGCACTACTTGCTCTGCCGTACCAGAGAATTTCGCTTCATATTCACTAAGTCGTGACTTATTGACTTCCAAATTTGCCTCTATATTGGCCTTCATAGTTTCCACGGTCTCGCTAATATGCTTTTCTGCCGCTTCTACCATTTGTTTGCTTTGTTTGGATTGCTCCTGTATGGCCACGTATGATTTCTCGTTTTCCTCATGGAATGATTTGTTTTGTTTCCCGGCTTCTATTTTACCAGATTTAATTTCTTCTTTACTGGCTTTCTGCTCTTCTTTAATTGCTTTCATTTCTTCTAATAAGGTCGCTAAAGCATTCTTGATTTCTGCAGTATCCGCCATAGTGATTAAATTTTAATTTAAAATTTAGTAAATTTAAATTTATTGATATATACGCAAAGCAAGTTATTATTATCACAACAAGATTAGAACATATGGTAACCAGTTTATACGCACACAGAAAAAGCAGTTCAAAATATCAACATGTAAATACCTTATCTAACATACAACAACTAATAATCTATACCTCCAATATACTGATAAAATCTGTTCATATATGATATACAAGAGAATATGCACAATTGGAAAATTATATCCTCAGCTTTTCACATGAACAATACACACACAATTATTACGTTAATTATATTTATACGTCGGATTTTTCCAACAAATTTTATATTCATAGACAAATATATAATAGCGTAAAATTACCGCTATTTAACGAGCCCCACGTTGGGCGCCAAAATATCTCTATGCGACAACACAAATTACTAAACTATTGGCGCATAGGATATGATAGTATGTGTATTTCAAATTACAAGTCTATATTGGAGGGTTTAAGATTATTTATTGTACAAACACAAGTTATAGTTTATATGGTATATTTGAAATGTACAGAATGTAATGTATGATATAGAGTCTTTCTTTTAAAATGTTAAATAATGTTCATATGCAAGACGTGATACGTTACATAAGAAGACTCCCACGATGATGTTGTTGAAGAGAAGGGCCGGTCTTTGCGGTATAGATGGTTCGTCAGGTGTGGCTTACAAATGACAGACGTTTCACCAGAAACGTTTACAGCTGGGCTGGCGTCCTGTAACAGCTGGGCTGGTCCTATAACAGCTGGGCTGGTGTTCTATAACAGCTGGGCTGATGTCCTGTAACAGCTGGGCTGATGTCCTGTAACAGCTGGGCTGATGTCCTGTAACAGCTGGGCTGATGTCCTGTAACAGCTGGGCTGATGTCCTGTAACAGCTGGGCTGATGTCCTGCAATTCCCACGATGAATCCGACACTTCGCACAAACAACGGTACTACGGATTTTATTACCCGCAAAACTTATATAGAGTTTAAGACCAAGTAATATCTCAGGTGACAGTGAGTTTAATCAATAACGGTATATTGAGCTTATACCTCTCCGGCTTCTTCAAGTGTTCTCGCGAATACCAAGGTCTACCGCGATCAGCAGACCACCCTATGAGGAAATCTTGCACTAGCACGGAAACGTCTTGATGGAACTATTGCGTAACAATTTATACTACTGTCACTGCGGAAAATCTCGCACAGTGGTACAGTTACACTCACTTCTTACACACGTAATACTACAATATTAATATCGTGTGTAAAGATATAAAATCAATTGTTATGCGTCACACGCGTTACTATCCCCGAAAAGTCTTAACAGATCCTTGCAAGCGGTAGAATCTTGTACAAGGAATTGTATGTACCGTTCGTGGTAGCAGCAGTGAAGAACTGCTTGTAATTTTTCGCACAATGCGTTAAAACACTGGTGTGTGCAAATGTACCACACACACAGTTCTGAGTCTTCCCGTTTCACTAGCGACGAATAGTTTTTACAACACCTTGCAAGCGGTAGAATTCTTGTACAAGGAGTGCACGACCCGTTCGCGGTAGATGGCGTAGAAGAACTGCCTGTGTAACGACAGGCATAAGAAAATTTCCAACCACCAGTCAGCATTCTATTGGTGGATGGAAGTCACATGGTTAGTAAAAGTGACAATGCACTTTTCATGCATTAGAGTGCATTTACCTTGTAACAGCATGCATAGCGGTAATCAGACTACTCGTATCTCATGCATGCTGCCTACATATTAATAATATACATGAACGTAAACAATAGTCCGACAGGTATAGGGATTGTAGTGATACACACGTCTCAGTTCAGCTAATGTCAAAACAACGATAATACTTCACGCACCGCACGGGAAACGTTACCCACTCACGCACGCGCGCACATTTCCACTAACACAGTACATGGATCACCATAAATAATAATGCATAGTTTTTCTAAACTAAACCCTTAACCTTACTAAATACAATTGATAACAACCAAACTTAACCATCTACCAATATAATATGAATGTCCATTGTCTGTGTAATATATGACTTGCCCCGCCTATCATGATCCTGTGATTCGTTGCAATATATATATATATATATATATATATATTTCATTACTTTCTGCTACAGTCCGTTTCTTGATGTATATAATACTATAATACTTATAACTATTTTACCTCAAGATGTATTTTTTCCTTTAGGGACATGTTTCGGGAGATCCTGTTCTCCCATTTTCAACCTTCGCCAATGGGCCAACACACAAATACTGCACCAGAAGCAAGATGGCGAAGGTTGAAAATGGGAGAACAGGATCTCCCGAAACATGTCCCTAAAGGAAAAAATACATCTTGAGGTAAAATAGTTATAAGTATTATAGTAATATATATATATATATATATTGCAACGAATCACAGGATCATGATAGGCCGGGCAAGTTCATATATTACACAGACAATGGACATTCATATTATATTGTTAGATGGTTAAGTTTGGTTGTTATCAATTGTGTTTAGTAAGGTTAAGGGTTTAGTTTAGAAAAACTGTGCATTATTATTTATGGTTATTCATGTACTGTGTTAGTGGAAATGTGCGCGCGTGCGCGAGTGGGAAACGTTCCCGGGCGGTGCGTGAAGTATTATCGTTGTGTTGCCATTAACTGAACTTAGACATGTGTATCGCTACAATCCCTATACCTGTCGGACTATTGTTTACGTTCATGTATATTATTAGTATGTAGGCAGCATGCATGAGATACGAGTAGTTTGATTACCGCTATGCATGCTGTTACAAAGTAAATGCACTCTACTGCATGAAAAGTGCATGGTCATTTATACTAACCATGTGACTTCCATCCACCAATAGAATGCTGACTGGTGGTTGGAAATTTTCTTAAGCCTGTCGTTACACAGGCAGTTCTTCTACGCCATCTACCGCGAACGGGTCGTGCACTCCTTGTACAAGAATTCTACCGCTTGCAAGGTGTTGTAAAGACTATTCGTCGATAGTGAAACGAGAAGGCTCAGAACTGTGTATGTAGTACATCTGCACACAGGTGTGTTTAAACGCATTACGCGTATAATTACGTAGTTCTTCTACGCCATCTACCGCGAACGGGTCGTGCACTCCTTGTACAAGAATTCTACCGCTTGCAAGGTGTTGTAAAGACTATTCGTCGATAGTGAAACGAGAAGGCTCAGAACTGTGTATGTAGTACATCTGCACACAGTAGTGTTTAAACACATTACGCGTATAATTACGGCAGTTCTTCTACGCCATCTACCGCGAACGGAACGTGCACTCCTTGTACAAGAATTCTACCGCTTGCAAGGTGTTGTAAAGACTATTCGTCGTTAGTGAAACGGGAAGGCTCAGAACTGTGTGTGTAGTACATTTGCACACACCAGTGTTTTAACGCATTGTGCGTAAAATTACAAGCAGTTCTTCACTGCTGCTACCGCGTACGGTACATACAATCCTTGTACAAGACTTTACCGCTTGCAAGGATCTGTTAAGACTTTTGGGGGATAGTAACACATGTGACGCATAACAATTGATTTTATATCTTTACACACGATATTAATATTGTAGTATTACGTGTGTAAGAAGTGAGTGTAACTGTATCACTGTGTGAGATTTTTCCGCAGTGACAGTATCATTAATTGTTACGCAATAAGTAGGGGTGTTATGGGGGTTCGAAACCACTATCTTCCCCATGAGTGCGAGTGAGAGCGAATGACATGTGCAATGAGTGCGAGTGAGATGGAAGATGACACCACTACCCCCCCAATCAATCCCCACCCACTACCGCGGAAGTGACGTCATACACCCACTTTTGGCGCAAGATTCAAAAATCGTGGTGGTGGGGGTATACATCCGGTGCAGTGTGTCGTCGTGTGCATATTTGCGGATGGACCGGGGGGGTAGTGGTGTGTCCCACGTGACCTTGTTGGGCGTGTCGAAGTAGTCGGCCATGTTGTCGGCATTCGGCCATGTTGTCGTCGTCGTCCATTTTGTGGGGTTATGTGTGCGTTGATTGGCGGAGGCGTGGCCGCCGTTCGCTGTTCGCCGTTCGCCGTTGACGTCGTCGTTGACGTCGTCATCGTCGCTGGGCGGCGGCCTGGCTTGATCGTCGCCCGTCGTGGTGGGGTCGTCGTCCATTTTGTCGGCGGCGGCGGCCATGTTGGGAGAGGTGCGATGTTGTCGGGTTGTGGTATGAGTGTGCTGGTTAAGGTACGGCCAGGTTGCCGATTCGTGCATGTGTTATAGTGTATGGTTATGTATATGTAAGGGGTTTTTCCGGAAGTTCGGCCATTTTGGAAAAGCGTCGGTGTTGCCAACCGTTGTCGGTTCGGTGTTATAGTGTACGGGTTGAATATATAACTGCCGCCATTGTTGCCAACTCGGTGTTATAGTGTACTGGTTTCGTATATATTTACACTGCCGTGCCGATATCGTCGATGTTGTGTTAAGTAATTGCATTGTTACCAACTCAGTCAAGTAGTGTAAGAGTTGTGCTGGTTAAGGTTCGGCCACGTTGGCGATTCGAGCGTGTGTTATAGTGTATGGGTTTGGATATATACTGTGTTTTCCGGAAGGGTGTCCACGTTGGAAAAGCGTCGACGTTGTCAACTTGTGCATGTGTGCTGGTTTAGCGTCGGCCACGTTGTCGGCTCGTGCATGTGTTATAGTGTACAGGTTTCAGATATATTTACACTGTCACCATTGTCCGGATATCGTCGATGTGAAGAGGTGAATTGCATTGTTGCCAACTGGAGAACTGTACTGGTATCGGTCACGTTGTCGACTCATGCATGTGTTATAGTGTACGGGTTTCAGATATATTTACACTGCCACCCCATTGTCCGGATATCGTCGACGTGAAGAGGTGAATTGCATTGTTGCCAACTCGAGAACTGTACTGGCGTTGGTCACGTTGTCAACTTGTGCATGTGTTATAGTGTATGGGTTTAGATATTTACACTGCTGCCGTTCGGATTTACTACTGCGGTGCAAAATTGAATATCATTTCACTTGTAAAAATTGATTATCGTGGATTTGTGCAATTGTTCTGATTGACATTTCACTTATGAAACATGCATGATGGAAGGAAAAAAGGATAGTTGAAAATAAACAACTAAGCAAAGCAAAATTTACATATATTGTAATCAAACACACATAAAAATATACAATAAACTACACACACACACACACACACACACACACACACACACACACACACACACACACACACACACACACACACACACACACACACACACACACAATATATGTAATCGTACGCGACAAATGAAGATGTCCATTCGGTCCTACTGTACAATTTCTACTATGTAAGCTCTATCCTTTTCTCCACGATAAATTAGTTGCAGCGAACACGGTACTAAATTTTTTAATTCCTCATCTTCGAAAACGCCTGCGTATCTCTTTGGTAGATATACACGATATTTTAGTTTAGGGTCTCTGTAATCTTGGAGAGTGACGAGTACAGCTTTCCCGTACTTTGCGTCTATATTCTGCATTTCTTCTATCGGATATTTTACACCGATTATCAATTCCTTTATTTTTTTATACTCGATTGCGCTAATAGTTGCAAACTTTTCAGTGATTGACGCCATTTTAAAATAAAGAATTTATAATAATTTCTGGCACGTCTCTCAACGAATGAACGAATAACGCTCGTGCACAGCGAATATATAGGGAGGTAGTTGTGGAGGTGGAAACCGGAGAGGGGGGAAACCACTCAACGCACAGTAAGCGTTTATTTTTAACCGTGTGAACAGGTCACGAGCTGATTTCTCACGGATCGATGGGTAGGTGGGGAAGAGGGGAGTCGGTTATTTTTTTATACGTTTAGACAGCACTCGTGCTTGTTCGAACATGTCGTCGACGCTAATTTATTTTTAGACAGGTGATGTATTTAACTGTGTGAACAGGATACGACTTGATTTCTCACGGTTCGATGGGTAGGTGAGGAAGAGGGGTGTCGGTTATTTGTATACGACTAGACAGCACATGTGCTTGTTTGAACTTGTCGTCGACGCTAATTTATTTTTAGACAGATGATGTAATCGATAGAAAGGCGACGACTGTTATTTTTTTACGTAAGCGCTAAACAATAATGTTAGTAATTTATCAGAAACATATTCATTATTCTAAAATCTGATACAACCTACTAGCGTAAAGCGTGTACTCTAGTATTTGTACATGTTAAAAGGAAACGTGTACTTTACTAATATCGACACAAGATGTTCATCTCAAGGATGTACACGAAAGAGATGGTAACAACAAAGAAAAAAAACCTCCCACACACAAAGTCACGGACGCGCACTTAGTTTGGCTTGCGTTCTGTTTCCCACACGCTGTGATAACAGATGGTGTCAGACAGCTTGTGTGTTCTGTCATTTAAAAAAATTTATGTACGACTACGTTCACACGCCGCGATAAACAGACGGCCAGACAGACGGAGTCGATTACATCATCATAACAACTAATGCACACTCATCAACAAAAAAAGTAAAGCTGCCACACACACACACACAAAGTCAAAGACGCACACTTAGCTTGGCTTGTGTTCTATTTCACACAATAATTTATGTACGTCGCTATTTTCGTTCACACGCAACGATAACATATTTTCCGGAAATAAGCGGTACACGAGACAGGCTTTTCCGTGTATTGAACGTAATCGAGTTTAGAACAACTGAAAACTTCTAAATTTATAATAATGAAATGTACAATACGCTTCTCCAGAAATCTTTTTTCTGTAATCCTTTTACGAACATAAAGTTAAAAGGAAACGTGTACTTTTCTAATATCGGCACAAGATGTTCAAACGATGTGTCCCCGTCCGTCCACTATAATCTATAATAATGCTCCGTTAACCAACGGTTTGTCCTTACGTGATTGTGATTCGAAACGATTGTGTTTAATAGAGGTGCAAATATCAAATGCCTGCTGGCATATGCGATGATGTCCATAATGGCTAGTTACATGCCGAGTTCGTTTCCATCGTCGTCAACAAAACAGTAAAATTCGTCAAGTTCATTGAAAGCTGTCAGACCAAGGTACAGCATGCCATAACCGATCGTAACGATATACTCATAACCGCAATGTCAACCTGCCTATCGTTAACGAAAATATTGCCACGTTCATTGAAAGCTGTCAGACCAAGGTACTGCATGCCATGCCACGTTCATTGAAAGCTGTCAGACCAAGGTACTGCATGCCATAATTGATCGTAACGATATACCCATAACCGAAATTTCAACATGCCTACCGTTAAAGAAACCATTGCCACGTTCATTGGAAGCTGTTAGACCAATGTACAGCATGCCATAACCGATCGTAACGATATACCAACAACCGCAAAGCCAACCTGTCTATCGTTAACGAAACCATTGCAAAGATCTTTGAAATATGTCAGACCAAGGTACAGCATCCAATAACCGATTGTAACGATATACCCATATAACCGTAATATCAACCTGCCTATCGTTAACGAAACCATTGCCAAGGTCATTGAAAGCTGTCAGACCAAGGTACTGCATGCTATATCCGATCGCAACGATATAACCAAAACCGCAATATCAACCTGCCTATCGTTAACGAAACCATTGTCAAGTTCATTGAACGCTGTCAGACCAAGGTACTGCATGCCATAACCGATCGTAACGATATACCCATACGGAACGATATAACCATAACCGCAATATCAACCTGCCTATAGTTAACGAAACCACTCTCAAGTTCATTGAAAGCTGTTAGACCAAGGTACTGCATGCCATAACCGATCGTAACGATATACCCATAATAGCAATATCAACCGGCCTATCGTTAATAAAACCATTGCCAAGTTCATTGAAAGCTGTAAGAACAAGATACTGCATGCCATAACCGATCATAACGATATACCCATAACCGCAATATCAACATGCCTATCGTTAACGAAACCATTGCCAAGTTCATTGAAAACTGTCAGCCCAAGGTACTGCATTACATAACCGATCGTAACGAAAAACCCGTAACCGGAATGTCAACCTGCCTACCGTTAACGAAACCATTGCTACGTTCATTGAAAGCTGTCAGACCAAGATACTGCATGCCATAACCGATGGTAACGATATACCCATAACCGCAATATCAACCTGCCTATCGTTAACGAAACCATTGCCAAGTTCATTGGAAGCTGTCAGACCAAGGTACTGCATGCCATAAGCGATCGTAACGATATACCCATAACCGCAATGTCAACCCGTCTATCGTTAACGAAACCATTACCAAGTTCATTGAAATCTGTCATACTAAAGTACTGCATGGCATAAACGATCGTAACGATATACCTATACCCATAACCGCACTGTCAACCTGCCTATCGTTAACGAAACCATTGCCACGTTCATTGAAATCTGTCAGAACAAGTTACTGCATGCCATAATCGATCGTAACGATACACCCATAACCGCAATCTCAACCTGCCTATCGTTAACGAAATCGTTGCCAAGTTGATTGAAAGCTGTCAGACCAAAGTATTGCATACCATAAGAGATCGTAACGATATACCCATAACCGCAAAGTCAACCTGCCTATCGTTAATGAAACCATTGCCAAGTTCATTGAAAGCTGTCAGACCAAGTTACTGCATGCCATAACCGATCGTAACGATATACCCATAACCGCAATGTCAACCTGCCTATCGTTAACGAAACCATTGCCAAGTTCATTGAAAGCTGTCAGACCAAGGTACTGCATGCCATAACCGATCGTAACGATATACCCATAACAGCAATCTCAACTTCCATATCGTTATCGAAACAATTGCCAAGTCCATTGAAAGCCGCCAGAACAAGCTAGTGCATGCCATAACCGATCGTAACGATATACCCATAACCGCAATGACAACCTACCTATCGTTAACGAAACCATTGCCACGTTCATTGAAAGCTGTTAGACCAAGGTAATGCATGCCATAACCGATCGTAACGATATGCCCATAACCGCAATCTCAACCTGCCTATCGTTAACGAAACCATTGCCAAGTTCATTGAAAGCAGTCAGACGAAGGTACAGCATGCCATTACCGATCGTAACGATATACCCATTACCGGAATTTCAACCTGCCTATCGTTAACGAAACCATTGCCAAGTTCATTGAAAGCTGTCAGACCAAGGTACTACATGCCATAACCGATCGTAACGATATACCCATAACCGCAATGTCAACCTGCCTAACGTTAACGAAACCATTGCCAAGTTCATTGAAACCTGTCAGACCAAGGTACTGTATGCCATAACCGATCGTAACGAAATACCCATAACCGCAATATCAACCGGCCTATCGTTAAAGAAACCATTGCCACGTTCATTGAAAACTCTCAGACCAAGGTACTGCATGCCATAACCGATAGTAACGATATACCCATAACCGAAATCTTAACCTGCCTATCGTTAACGAAACCATTGCCAAGTTCATTGCAAGTCGTCAGAACAAGGTACTGCATGCCATAACCGATCGTAATGATATACCCATAACCGCAATGTCAACCTGCCTATCGTTAACGAAACCATTGCCAGTTCATGGAAAGCTGTCAGACCAAGGTATTGCATGCCATAACCGATCGTAACGATATACCCATAACCGCAATATCAACCTGCCTATCGTTAACGAAACAATTGTCACGTTCATTGAAACCAGTCAGACCAAGGTGGTGCATGCCACAACCGATCGTAACGATATACCTATACCCATAACCGCAATGTCAACCTGCCTATCGTTAACGAAACCATTGCCACGTTCTTTGAAATCTGTCAGAACAAGTTACTGCATGCCATAACCGATCGTAACGATACAACCATAACCGCAATGTCAACCTGCCTATCGTTAACGCAACCATTGCCAATTTCATTGAAAGCCGCCAGACCAAGGTATTGCATGACATAACCGATTGTAACGATATACCCATAACCACAATGTCAACATTCCTATCGTTAACGAAATCATAGCCAAGTTCATTGAAAGCCGTCAGACCAAGTTACTGCATGCCGTAACCAATTGTAACGATATGCCAATAACCGCAATGTCAACCTGCCTATCGTTAACGAAACCATTGCTACGTTCATTAAAAGCTGCCAGACGAAGGTACTGCATGCCATAACCGATCGTATCGATATACCCACAACCACAATGTCAACGTGCCTATCGTTAAAGATACCATTGCCAAGTTCATTGAATGCCGCCAGACCATATTACTGCATGCCATAACCGATCGTAACGATATACCCATAACCGCAACGTCATCCTGCCTATCGTTAACGAAAGCATTGACATGTTCATTGAAAGCTGTCAGACCAAAGTACTGCACGACATAACGGATTTTAACGATATAACCTCAACCGCAATGTCAACCTGCCTAACGTTAACGAAACCATTGCCTCGTTCATTGAAATCTGTCAGACCAAGGTACTGCATGCCATAACCGATCTTAACGATATACCCACAACCGCAATGTCAACCTGCCTATCGTTAAAGAAACAATTGCCAAGTTCATTGGAAGCTGTCAGACCAAGGTAGTGCATGCCATAACCGATCGTAACGATATACACATAACCGCAATGTCAGCCTGCCTATCGTTAACGAAAACATTGCCATGTTCATTGAAAGCTGTCAGACGAAGTTACTGCATGCCATAACCGATCGTAACGATATACCCATAACTGCAATGTCAACCTGCCTATCTTCAACGAAACCATTGCCACGTTCATTGAAAGGTGTCATACCAAGATACTGCATGCCATAACCGATCGTAACGATATACCCAAAACCGCAATGTCTACCTGCCTATCGTTAATGAAACCATTGCCATGCCATAACCGATCGTAACGATATACCGATAACCGCAATGACAACCTGCCTATCGTTAACGAAACCATTGCAAAGTTCTTTTAAAGCCGTTAGACCAAGGTACTGCATGCCATAACCGATCGTAACGATATACACATAACAGCAATATCAACCTGCCTTTCGTTAACGAAACCACGTCAAGTCCATTGAAATCTGTCAGACCAAGGTACTGGATGCCATTACCGATCGTAACCATACACCCATAACCGCAATATCAACCTTCCTACCGTTAACGAAACCATTGCCACGTTCATTGAAAGATGTCAGACCAAGGTACTGCACGCCACAACCGATCGTAACGATATACCCATATCCACAATGTCAACCTGCATATCGTTATCGAAACCATTGCCACGTTCATTGAAATCTGTCAGACCAAGGTACTGCATGCCATAACCGATCTTAACGATATACCCACAACCGCAATGTCAACCTGCCTATCGTTAAAGAAACAATTGCCAAGTTTATTGGAAGCTGTCAGACCAAGGTAGTGCATGCCATAACCGATCGTAACGATATACACATAACCGCAATGTCAGCCTGCCTATCGTTAACGAAAACATTGCCATGTTCATTGAAAGCTGTCAGACGAAGTTACTGCATGCCATAACCGATCGTAACGATATACCCATAACTGCAATGTCAACCTGCCTATCTTCAACGAAACCATTGCCACGTTCATTGAAAGGTGTCATACCAGGATACTGCATGCCATAACCGATCGTAACGATATACCCAAAACCGCAATGTCAACCTGCCTATCGTTAATGAAACCATTGCCATGCCATAACCGATCGTAACGATATACCGATAACCGCAATGACAACCTGCCTATCGTTAACGAAACCATTGCAAAGTTCTTTTAAAGCCGTTAGACCAAGGTACTGCATGCCATAACCGATCGTAACGATATACACATAACAGCAATATCAACCTGCCTTTCGTTAACGAAACCACGTCAAGTCCATTGAAATCTGTCAGACCAAGGTACTGGATGCCATTACCGATCGTAACCATACACCCATAACCGCAATATCAACCTTCCTACCGTTAACGAAACCATTGCCACGTTCATTGAAAGATGTCAGACCAAGGTACTGCACGCCACAACCGATCGTAACGATATACCCATATCCACAATGTCAACCTGCATATCGTTATCGAAACCATTGCCACGTTCATTGAAAGCTGTCAGACCAAGGTACTGCATGCCATAATCGATCTTAGCGATATACCCATAACCGCAATGTCAACCTGCCTATCGTAAACGAAACCATTGACACGTTCATTGAAATCTGTCAAACCAAGGTATTGCATGTCATAACCGATCGTTACGTTATACCCATAACCGCAGTGTGATCCTGCCTATCGTTGACGAAACCATTGCCAAGTTCATTGAAAGCCGCCAGACCAAGTTACTGCATGTCGTAACCGTTCGTAACGATGTACCCATAACCGCAACGTCATCCTGCCTATCGTTAACGAAAGCATTGACACGTTCATTGAAAGCTATCAGACCAAAGTACTGCATGACAAAATGGATTTTAACGATATAACCTCAACCGCAATGTCAACCTGCCTAACGTTAACGAAACCATTGCCTCGTTCATTGAAATCTGTCAGTCCAAGGTACTGCATGCCATAACCGATCTTAACGATATACCCACAACCGCAATGTCAACCTGCCTATCGTTAAAGAAACCATTGCCACATTCATTGTAAGTTGTCAGACCAAGGTACTGCATGCCATAGCCGATCGTAACGATATAGCCATAATCGCAATATCAACCTGCCTATCGTTAACAAAACCACACCAAGTTCATTGGAAGCTGTCAGACCAAGGTACTGCATGCCATAACCGATCGTAACGATATACCCATAACCGCAATGTCAACCTGCCTATCGTTAACGAAACAATTGCCATGCCGTAACCGATCGTAACGATATACCGATAACCGCAATGACAACCTACCTATCGTTAAGAAACCATTGCAAAGTTCTTTTAAAGCCGTCAGACCAAGGTACTGCATGCCATAACCGATCGTAACGATATACACATAACCGCAATGTTAACCTGCCTTTTTTTAACGAAACCACGTCAAGTCCATTGAAATCTGTCAGACCAAGGTACTGCATGCCATTACCTATCGTAACCATATACCCATTACCGCAGTATCAACCTTCCTAGCGTTAACGAAACCATTGCCACGTTCATTGAAAGATGTCAGACCAAGGTACTGCACACCACAACCGATCGTAACGATATACCCATATCCGCAATGTCAACCTGCATATCGTTAACGAAACCATTGCCACGTTCATTGAAAGCTGTCAGACCAAGGTACTGCATGCCGTAATCGATCTTAGCGATATACCTATAACCGCAATGTCAACCTGCCTATCGTAAACGAAACCATTGACACGTTCATTGAAATCTGTCAAACCAAATTATTGCATGTCATAACCGATCGTTACGTTATACCCATATCCGCAATGTCAACCTGCTTATCGTTAACGAAACCATTGCCACGTTCATTGAAAGCTGTCAGACCAAGGTACTGCATGTCATAACCGATCGTTACGAAATACCCATAAACACAATCTCAGCCTACCTATCGTTAACGAAACCTTTGCCAAGTTCACTGAAAGCTGTCAGACCAAGGTACTACATGGCATAACCGATCGTAACGATAAACACATAACAGTAATGTCAACCTGCCTGTCGCTAATGAAACCATTGCCTCCTTCATAGAAAGTTGTCAGACCAATGTGCTGCATGTCATAATCGATCGTAACGATATACCCATAACCGCAACGTCAACCTGCCTATCGTTAACGAAACCATTGCCAAGTTCATTGAAAGCTGTCAGACCAAGTTACTGCATGCCATAACCGATCGTAACGATGTACCCATAACCGCAATGTCTACCTGCATATCGTTAAGGAAACCATTGCCACGTTCATTGAATTCTGACAGACCAAGGTACTGCATGTCATAATAGATCGTAATGGTATACCCATATCCGCAATGTCAACCTGCTTATCGTTAACGAAACCATTGCTACGTTCATAGAAAGCTGTCAGACCAAGGTACTGCATGTCATAACCGATCGTAACGATTTATCCATAACCGCAATCTCAACCTACCAATCGTTAAGGAAACCATTTCCAAGTTCATTGAAAGCTGTCAGACCAATGTACTGCATGGCATAACCGATCGTAACGATATACATATATCCGAACGATATACCCATAACCGCAATGTCAACCTGTCTATCGTTAACGAAACCATTGCTACGTTCATAGAAAGCTGTCAGACTAAGGTACTGCATGCCATAACCGATCGTAACGATATACCCATAACCGCAATGTCAACCTGCCTATCGTTAACGAAACCATTACCAAGTTCGTTGAAAGTCGCCAGACCAAGGTTCTGCAAGCTATAACCGATCGTAACGATACACCCATAACCGCAAATGTCAACCTGCCTATCGTTAACGAAACCATTGCCAGTTCATGGAAAGCTGTCAGACCAAGGTATTTCATGCCATAACCGATCGTAACGTTATACCCATAACCGAAATGTCAACCTGCCTATCGTTAACGAAACCATTGCCACGTTCATTGAAATCTGTCAGACCAAGGTACTGCATGCCATAATCGATCGTAACGATATACCCATAAACGCAATGTCAACCGGCCTATCTTTAACGAAACGATTGACACGTTTATTGAAACCTGTCAGACAAAGGTACTGCATGTCATAACCGATCGTAACGATATATCCATAACCGCAATATCAACCTTCTTATCGTTAACGAAACCATTGCCAAGTTCATTGAAAGCTCTCAGACCAAGGTACTGCATGTCATAACCGATCGTAACGATATACCCATGACCTCAATCTCAACCTGTCTATCGTTAACGAAACCATTGCCAATTTCATTGAAAGCCGCCAGACCAAGGTACTGTATGCACTATTGGACCAAGGTATTTCATGCCATAACCGATCGTAACAATATACCCATAACCGCAATGTAAACCTGCCTATCGTTAACGAAACCATTGCCAAGTTCATTGAAAGTCGCCAGACCAAGGTACTGCATGCACTGTCAGACCAAGGTACTTCATGTCATAACAGATCGTAACGATATACTCATAACAGCAATGTCAACTTGCCTATCGTTAACGAAACCATTTCCACGTTCATTGAAAGCTGACAGACGAAGGTACTGCATGCCATAACCGATCGTAACGATATACCCATAACTGCAATGTCAACCTGCCTATCGTTAACGAAACCATTGCCACGTTCATTGAAAGCTGTCAGAACAAGGTACTGCATGCGATAACCGATCGTAACGATATACCGATAACCGCAACCGAACGCTCGACGACTGTTTTAGTTAACAGTGAACAGTTGTTACATGCATTTATGCGAGCAGTCGGGGGTTATGAGAGTTCGAATACACTATTTTCCACCATGTTAACGGACGGGATGTGGATGGGCGTAGTCACGGAGTTGGGGGATGTCGACCATGTTGATAAAGTCGTCGCCAATGTTGAAAAATTCTTCGACCAATCATCGATGACTTCCGGGCGGCGGTCAGGCGGCGGATGGCGAATACGACTACGACGTCAACGACGACGACGACTCGTGATTGGTCGAAGAATTTTTCAACATTGGCGACGACTTTATCAACATGGACGACATCCCCCAACTCCGTGACTACGCCCACCCACATCCCGTCCGTTAACATGGTGGAAAATAGTGTATTCGAACTCTCATAACCCCCGAATGCTCGCATAAATGCACGTAACAACTGTTCACTGTTAACTAAAACAGTCGTCGAGCGTTCGGTTGCGGTTATCGGTATATCGTTACGATCGGTTATCGCATGCAGTACCTTGTTCTGACAGCTTTCAATGAACGTGGCAATGGTTTCGTTAACGATAGGCAGGTTGACATTGCAGTTATGGGTATATCGTTACGATCGGTTATGGCATGCAGTACCTTCGTCTGTCAGCTTTCAATGAACGTGGAAATGGTTTCGTTAACGATAGGCAAGTTGACATTGCTGTTATGAGTATATCGTTACGATCTGTTATGACATGAAGTACATTGGTCTGACAGTGCATGCAGTACCTTGGTCTGGCGACTTTCAATGAACTTGGCAATGGTTTCGTTAACGATAGGCAGGTTTACATTGCGGTTATGAGTATATTGTTACGATCGGTTATGGCATGAAATACCTTGGTCCAATAGTGCATACAGTACCTTGGTCTGGCGGCTTTCAATGAAATTGGCAATGGTTTCGTTAACGATAGACAGGTTGAGATTGAGGTCATGGGTATATCGTTACGATCGGTTATGACATGCAGTACCTTGGTCTGAGAGCTTTCAATGAACTTGGCAATGGTTTCGTTAACGATAAGAAGGTTGATATTGCGGTTATGTATATATCGTTACGATCGGTTATGACATGCAGTACCTTTGTCTGACAGGTTTCAATAAACGTGTCAATCGTTTCGTTAAAGATAGGCCGGTTGACATTGCGTTTATGGGTATATCGTTACGATCGATTATGGCATGCAGTACCTTGGTCTGACAGATTTCAATGAACGTGGCAATGGTTTCGTTAACGATAGGCAGGTTGACATTTCGGTTATGGGTATAACGTTACGATCGGTTATGGCATGAAATACCTTGGCCTGACAGCTTTCCATGAACTGGCAATGGTTTCGTTAACGATAGGCAGGTTGACATTTGCGGTTATGGGTGTATCGTTACGATCGGTTATAGCTTGCAGAACCTTGGTCTGGCGACTTTCAACGAACTTGGTAATGGTTTCGTTAACGATAGGCAGGTTGACATTGCGGTTATGGGTATATCGTTACGATCGGTTATGGCATGCAGTACCTTAGTCTGACAGCTTTCTATGAACGTAGCAATGGTTTCGTTAACGATAGACAGGTTGACATTGCGGTTATGGGTATATCGTTCGGATATATGTATATCGTTACGATCGGTTATGCCATGCAGTACATTGGTCTGACAGCTTTCAATGAACTTGGAAATGGTTTCGTTAACGATTGGTAGGTTGAGATTGCGGTTATGGATAAATCGTTCCGATCGGTTATGACATGCAGTACCTTGGTCTGACAGCTTTCTACGAACGTAGCAATGGTTTCGTTAACGATAAGCAGGTTGACATTGCGGATATGGGTATACCATTACGATCTATTATGACATGCAGTACCTTGGTCTGTCAGAATTCAATGAACGTGGCAATGGTTTCCTTAACGATATGCAGGTAGACATTGCGGTTATGGGTACATCGTTACGATCGGTTATGGCATGCAGTAACTTGGTCTGACAGCTTTCAATGAACTTGGCAATGGTTTCGTTAACGATAGGCAGGTTGACGTTGCGGTTATGGGTATATCGTTACGATCGATTATGACATGCAGCACATTGGTCTGACAACTTTCTATGAAGGAGGCAATGGTTTCATTAGCGACAGGCAGGTTGACATTACTGTTATGTGTTTATCGTTACGATCGGTTATGCCATGTAGTACCTTGGTCTGACAGCTTTCAGTGAACTTGGCAAAGGTTTCGTTAACGATAGGTAGGCTGAGATTGTGTTTATCGGTATTTCGTAACGATCGGTTATGACATGCAGTACCTTGGTCTGACAGCTTTCAATGAACGTGGCAATGGTTTCGTTAACGATAAGCAGGTTGACATTGCGGATATGGGTATAACGTAACGATCGGTTATGACATGCAATAACTTGGTTTGACAGATTTCAATGAACGTGGCAATGGTTTCGTTAACGATATGCAGGTTGACATTGCGGATATGGGTATATCGTTACGATCGGTTGTGGTGTGCAGTACCTTGGTCTGACATCTTTCAATGAACGTGGCAATGGTTTCGTTAACGCTAGGAAGGTTGATACTGCGGTAATGGGTATATGGTTACGATCGGTAATGGCATGCAGTACCTTGGTCTGACAGATTTCAATGGACTTGACGTGGTTTCGTTAACGAAAGGCAGGTTGACATTGCGGTTATGTGAATATCGTTACGATCGGTTATGGCATGCAGTACCTTGGTCTGACGGCTTTAAAAGAACTTTGCAATGGTTTCTTAACGATAGGTAGGTTGTCATTGCGGTTATGGGTATATCGTTACGATCGGTTATGGCATGCAGTACCTTGGTCTGACAGCTTGCAATGAACTTGGTGTGGTTTTGTTAACGATAGGCAGGTTGATATTGCGATTATGGCTATATCGTTACGATCGGCTATGGCATGCAGTACCTTGGTCTGACAACTTACAATGAATGTGGCAATGGTTTCTTTAACGATAGGCAGGTTGACATTGCGGTTGTGGGTATATCGTTAAGATCGGTTATGGCATGCAGTACCTTGGACTGACAGATTTCAATGAACGAGGCAATGGTTTCGTTAACGTTAGGCAGGTTGACATTGCGGTTGAGGTTATATCGTTAAAATCCATTTTGTCATGCAGTACTTTGGTCTGATAGCTTTCAATGAACGTATCAATGCTTTCGTTAACGATAGGCAGGATGACGTTGCGGTTATGGGTATATCGCTAAGATCGATTATGGCATGCAGTACCTTGGTCTGACAGCTTTCAATGAACGTGGCAATGGTTTCGATAACGATATGCAGGTTGACATTGTGGATATGGGTATATCGTTACGATCGGTTGTGGCGTGCAGTACCTTGGTCTGGCGGCTTTCAATGAACTTGGCAATGGTTTCGTCAACGATAGGCAGGATCACATTGCGGTTATGGGTATAACGTAACGATCGGTTATGACATGCAATACCTTGGTTTGACAGATTTCAATGAACGTGTCAATGGTTTCGTTTACGATAGGCAGGTTGACATTGCGGTTATGGGTATATCGCTAAGATCGATTATGGCATGCAGTACCTTGGTCTGACAGCTTTCAATGAACGTGGCAATGGTTTCGATAACGATATGCAGGTTGACATTGTGGATATGGGTATATCGTTACGATCGGTTGTGGCGTGCAGTACCTTGGTCTGACATCTTTCAATGAACGTGGCAATGGTTTCGTTAACGGAAGGAAGGTTGATATTGCGGTTATGGGTATATGGTTACGATCGGTAATGGCATCCAGTACCTTGGTCTGACAGATTTCAATGGACTTGACGTGGTTTCGTTAACGAAAGGCAGGTTGACATTGCTGTTATGTGTATATCGTTACGATCGGTTATGGCATGCAGTACCTTGGTCTAACGGCTTTAAAAGAACTTTGCAATGGTTTCTTAACGATAGGTAGGTTGCAATTGCGGTTATCGGTACATCGTTACGATCGGTTACGGCATGGCAATGGTTTCGTTAACGATAGGCAGGTTGTCATTGCGGCTATCGGTATATCGTTACGATCGGTTATGGCATGGCAATGGTTTCAATAACGATAGGCAGGTTGACATTGCGGTTGTGGGTATATCGTTACGATCGGTTATGGCATGCAGTATCTTGGTCTGACACCTTTCAATGAACGTGGCAATGGTTTCGTTGAAGATAGGCAGGTTGACATTGCAGTTATGGGTATACCGTTACGATCGGTTATGGCATGGAGTAACTTCGTCTGACAGCTTTCAATGAACATGGCAATGTTTTCGTTAACGATAGGCAGGCTGACATTGCGGTTAAGTGTATATCGTTACGATCGGTTATGGCATGCACTACCTTGGTCTGACAGCTTCCAATGAACTTGGCAATTGTTTCTTTAACGATAGGCAGGTTGACATTGCGGTTGTGGGTATATCGTTAAGATCGGTTATGGCATGCAGTACCTTGGTCTGACAGATTTCAATGAACGAGGTAATGGTTTCGTTAACGTTAGGCAGGTTGACATTGCGGTTGAGGTTATATCGTTAAAATCCGTTATGTCGTGCAGTACTTTGGTCTGACAGCTTTCAATGAACATGTCAATGCTTTCGTTAACGATAGGCAGGATGACGTTGCGGTTATGGGTATATCGTTACGAACGGTTACAACATGCAGTAACTTGGCCTGGCGGCTTTCAATGAACATGGCAATGGTTTCGTTAACGATAGGCAGGATGACATTGCGGTTATGGGTATATCGTTACGATCGGTTATGGCATGCAGTAATATGGTCTGGCGGCATTCAATGAACTTGGCAATGGTATCTTTAACGATAGGCACGTTGACATTGTGGTTGTGGGTATATCGATACGATCGGTTATGGCATGCAGTACCTTCGTCTGGCAGCTTTTAATGAACGTAGCAATGGTTTCGTTAACGATAGGCAGGTTGACATTGCGGTTATTGGCATATCGTTACAATTGGTTACGGCATGCAGTAACTTGGTGTGACGGCTTTCAATGAACTTGGCTATGATTTCGTTAACGATAGGAATGTTGACATTGTGGTTATGGGTATATCGTTACAATCGGTTATGTCATGCAATACCTTGGTCTGGCGGCTTTCAATGAAATTGGCAATGGTTTCGTTAACGATAGGCAGGTTGACATTGCGGTTATGGTTGTATCGTTAGATCGGCTATGGCATGCAGTAACTTGTTCTGACAGATTTCAAAGAACGTGGCAATGGTTTCGTTAACGATAGGCAGGTTGACATTGCGGTTATGGGTATAGGTATATCGTTACGATCGGTTGTGGCATGCACCACCTTGGTCTGACTGGTTTCAATGAACGTGACAATTGTTTCGTTAACGATAGGCAGGTTGATATTGCGGTTATGGGTATATCGTTACGATCGGTTAAGGCATGCAATACCTTGGTCTGACAGCTTTCCATGAACTGGCAATGGTTTCGTTAACGATAGGCAGGTTGACATTGCGGTTATGGGTATATAATTACGATCGGTTATGGCATGCAGTACCTTGTTCTGACGGCTTTCAATGAACTTGGCAATGGTTTCGTTAACGATAGGCAGGTTAAGATTTCGGTTATGGGTATATCGTTACTATCGGTTATGGCATGCAGTACCTTGGTCTGACAGCTTTCAATGAACTTGGCAATGGTTTCGTTAACGATAGGCAGGTTGAAATTCCGGTAATGGGTATATCGTTACGATCGGTAATGGCATGCAGTACCTTGGTCTGACTGCTTTCAATGAACTTGGCAATGGTTTCGTTAACGATAGGCAGGTTGAGATTGCGGTTATGGGCATATCGTTACGATCGGTTATGGCATGCATTACCTTGGTCTAACAGCTTTCAATGAACGTGGCAATGGTTTCGTTAACGATAGGTAGGTTGTCATTGCGGTTATGGGTATATCGTTACGATCGGTTATGGCATGCACTAGCTTGTTCTGGCGGCTTTCAATGGACTTGGCAATTGTTTCGATAACGATATGGAAGTTGAGATTGCTGTTATGGGTATATCGTTACGATCGGTTATGGCATGCAGTACCTTGGTCTGACAGCTTTCAATGAACTTGGCAATGGTTTCGTTAACGATAGGCAGGTTGACATTGCGGTTATGGGTATATCGTTACGATCGGTTATGGCATGCAGTAACTTGGTCTGACAGCTTTCAATGAACTTGGCAATGGTTTCATTAACGATAGGCAGGTTGACTTTGCGGTTATGGGTATATCGTTACGATCTCTTATGGTATGCAATACTTTGGTCTGACAGCTTTCAATCAACTTGGCAACGATTTCGTTAACGATAGGCAGGTTGAGATTGCGGTTATGGGTGTATCGTTACGATCGATTATGGCATGCAGTAACTTGTTCTGACAGATTTCAATGAACGTGGCAATGGTTTCGTTAACGATAGGCAGGTTGACAGTGCGGTTATGGGTATAGGTATATCGTTACGATCGTTTATGCCATGCAGTACTTTAGTATGACAGATTTCAATGAACTTGGTAATGGTTTCGTTAACGATAGACGGGTTGACATTGCGGTTATGGGTGTATCGTTACGATCGCTTATGGCATGCAGTACCTTGGTCTGACAGCTTCCAATGAACTTGGCAATGGTTTCGTTAACGATAGGCAGGTTGATATTGCGGTTATGGGTATATCGTTACCATCGGTTATGGCATGCAGTATCTTGGTCTGACAGCTTTCAATGAACGTAGCAATGGTTTCGTTAACGGTAGGCAGGTTGACATTCCGGTTACGGGTTTTTCGTTACGATCGGTTATGTAATGCAGTACCTTGGGCTGACAGTTTTCAATGAACTTGGCAATGGTTTCGTTAACGATAGGCATGTTGATATTGCGGTTATGGGTATATCGTTATGATCGGTTATGGCATGCAGTATCTTGTTCTTACAGCTTTCAATGAACTTGGCAATGGTTTTATTAATGATAGGCCGGTTGATATTGCTATTATGGGTATATCGTTACGATCGGTTATGGCATGCAGTACCTTGGTCTAACAGCTTTCAATGAACTTGAGAGTGGTTTCGTTAACTATAGGCAGGTTGATATTGCGGTTATGGTTATATCGTTCCGTATGGGTATATCGTTACGATCGGTTATGGCATGCAGTACCTTGGTCTGACAGCGTTCAATGAACTTGACAATGGTTTCGTTAACGATAGGCAGGTTGATATTGCGGTTTTGGTTATATCGTTGCGATCGGATATAGCATGCAGTACCTTGGTCTGACAGCTTTCAATGACCTTGGCAATGGTTTCGTTAACGATAGGCAGGTTGATATTACGGTTATATGGGTATATCGTTACAATCGGTTATTGGATGCTGTACCTTGGTCTGACATATTTCAATGATCTTTGCAATGGTTTCGTTAACGATAGACAGGTTGGCTTTGCGGTTGTTGGTATATCGTTACGATCGGTTATGGCATGCTGTACATTGGTCTAACAGCTTCCAATGAACGTGGCAATGGTTTCTTTAACGGTAGGCATGTTGAAATTTCGGTTATGGGTATATCGTTACGATCAGTTATGGCATGCAGTACCTTGGTCTGACAGCTTTCAATGAACGTGGCATGGCATGCAGTACCTTGTTCTGACAGCTTTCAATGAACGTGGCAATATTTTCGTTAACGATAGGCAGGTTGACATTGCGGTTATGGGTATATCGTTACGATCGGTTATGGCATGCTGTACCTTGGTCTGACAGCTTTCAATGAACTTGGCGAATTTCACTGTTTTGTTGACGACGATGGAAACGAACTCGGCATGTAACTAGCCATTATGGACATCATCGCATATGCCAGCAGGCATTTGATATTTGCACCTCTATTAAACACAATCGTTTCGAATCACAATCACGTAAGGACAAACCGTTGGTTAACGGAGCATTATTATAGATTATAGTGGACGGACGGGGACACATCGTTCGAACATCTTGTGCCGATATTAGAAAAGTACACGTTTCCTTTTAACTTTATGTTCGTAAAAGGATTACAGAAAAAAGATTTCTGGAGAAGCGTATTGTACATTTCATTATTATAAATTTAGAAGTTTTCAGTTGTTCTAAACTCGATTACGTTCAATACACGGAAAAGCCTGTCTCGTGTACCGCTTATTTCCGGAAAATATGTTATCGTTGCGTGTGAACGAAAATAGCGACGTACATAAATTATTGTGTGAAATAGAACACAAGCCAAGCTAAGTGTGCGTCTTTGACTTTGTGTGTGTGTGTGTGTGTGTGTGTGTGGCAGCTTTACTTTTTTTGTTGATGAGTGTGCATTAGTTGTTATGATGATGTAATCGACTCCGTCTGTCTGGCCGTCTGTTTTATCGCGGCGTGTGAACGTAGTCGTACATAAATTTTTTTAAATAACAGAACACACAAGCTGTCTGACACCATCTGTTATCACAGCGTGTGGGAAACAGAACGCAAGCCAAACTAAGTGCGCGTCCGTGACTTTGTGTGTGGGAGCTTTTTTTTCTTTGTTGTTACCATCTCTTTCGTGTACATCCTTGAGATGAACATCTTGTGTCGATATTAGTAAAGTACACGTTTCCTTTTAACATGTACAAATACTAGAGTACACGCTTTACGCTAGTAGGTTGTATCAGATTTTAGAATAATGAATATGTTTCTGATAAATTACTAACATTATTGTTTAGCGCTTACGTAAAAAAATAACAGTCGTCGCCTTTCTATCGATTACATCATCTGTCTAAAAATAAATTAGCGTCGACGACAAGTTCAAACAAGCACATGTGCTGTCTAGTCGTATACAAATAACCGACACCCCTCTTCCTCACCTACCCATCGAACCGTGAGAAATCAAGTCGTATCCTGTTCACACAGTTAAATACATCACCTGTCTAAAAATAAATTAGCGTCGACGACATGTTCGAACAAGCACGAGTGCTGTCTAGACGTATAAAAAAATAACCGACTCCCCTCTTCCCCACCTACCCATCGATCCGTGAGAAATCAGCTCGTGACCTGTTCACACGGTTAAAAATAAACGCTTACTGTGCGTTGAGTGGTTTCCCCCCTCTCCGGTTTCCACCTCCACAACTACCTCCCTATATATTCGCTGTGCACGAGCGTTATTCGTTCATTCGTTGAGAGACGTGCCAGAAATTATTATAAATTCTTTATTTTAAAATGGCGTCAATCACTGAAAAGTTTGCAACTATTAGCGCAATCGAGTATAAAAAAATAAAGGAATTGATAATCGGTGTAAAATATCCGATAGAAGAAATGCAGAATATAGACGCAAAGTACGGGAAAGCTGTACTCGTCACTCTCCAAGATTACAGAGACCCTAAACTAAAATATCGTGTATATCTACCAAAGAGATACGCAGGCGTTTTCGAAGATGAGGAATTAAAAAATTTAGTACCGTGTTCGCTGCAACTAATTTATCGTGGAGAAAAGGATAGAGCTTACATAGTAGAAATTGTACAGTAGGACCGAATGGACATCTTCATTTGTCGCGTACGATTACATATATTGTTATTGTGTGGTGTGTGTGTGTGTGTGTGTGTGTGTGTGTGTGTGTGTGTGTGTGTGTGTGTGTGTGTAGTTTATTGTATATTTTTATGTGTGTTTGATTACAATATATGTAAATTTTGCTTTGCTTAGTTGTTTATTTTCAACTATCCTTTTTTCCTTCCATCATGCATGTTTCATAAGTGAAATGTCAATCAGAACAATTGCACAAATCCACGATAATCAATTTTTACAAGTGAAATGATATTCAATTTTGCACCGCAGTAGTAAATCCGAACGGCAGCAATGTAAATATTTAACCCATACACTATAACACATGCACAAGTTGACAACGTGACCAACGCCAGTACAGTTCTCGAGTTGGCAACAATGCAATTCACCTCTTCACGTCGACGATATCCGGACAATGGGGTGGCAGTGTAAATATATCTGAAACCCGTACACTATAACACATGCATGAGTCGACAACGTGACCGATACCAGTACAGTTCTCCAGTTGGCAACAATGCAATTCACCTCTTCACATCGACGATATCCGGACAATGGTGACAGTGTAAATATATCTGAAACCTGTACACTATAACACATGCACGAGCCGACAACGTGGCCGACGCTAAACCAGCACACATGCACAAGTTGACAACGTCGACGCTTTTCCAACGTGGACACCCTTCCGGAAAACACAGTATATATCCAAACCCATACACTATAACACACGCTCGAATCGCCAACGTGGCCGAACCTTAACCAGCACAACTCTTACACTACTTGACTGAGTTGGTAACAATGCAATTACTTAACACAACATCGACGATATCGGCACGGCAGTGTAAATATATACGAAACCAGTACACTATAACACCGAGTTGGCAACAATGGCGGCAGTTATATATTCAACCCGTACACTATAACACCGAACCGACAACGGTTGGCAACACCGACGCTTTTCCAAAATGGCCGAACTTCCGGAAAAACCCCTTACATATACATAACCATACACTATAACACATGCACGAATCGGCAACCTGGCCGTACCTTAACCAGCACACTCATACCACAACCCGACAACATCGCACCTCTCCCAACATGGCCGCCGCCGCCGACAAAATGGACGACGACCCCACCACGACGGGCGACGATCAAGCCAGGCCGCCGCCCAGCGACGATGACGACGTCAACGACGACGTCAACGGCGAACAGCGAACGGCGGCCACGCCTCCGCCAATCAACGCACACATAACCCCACAAAATGGACGACGACGACAACATGGCCGAATGCCGACAACATGGCCGACTACTTCGACACGCCCAACAAGGTCACGTGGGACACACCACTACCCCCCCGGTCCATCCGCAAATATGCACACGACGACACACTGCACCGGATGTATACCCCCACCACCACGATTTTTGAATCTTGCGCCAAAAGTGGGTGTATGACGTCACTTCCGCGGTAGTGGGTGGGGATTGATTGGGGGGGTAGTGGTGTCATCTTCCATCTCACTCGCACTCATTGCACATGTCATTCGCTCTCACTCGCACTCATGGGGAAGATAGTGGTTTCGAACCCCCATAACACCCCTACTGCAATAGTTCCATCAAGACGTTTCCGTGCTAGTGCAAGATTTCCTCATAGGGTGGTCTGCTGATCGCGGTAGACCTTGGTATTCGCGAGAACACTTGAAGAAGCCGGAGAGGTATAAGCTCAATATACCGTTATTGATTAAACTCACTGTCACCTGAGATATTACTTGGTCTTAACAGCCCAGCTGTTACAGGACGCCAGCCCAGCTGTAATCGTTTCTGGTGAAACGTCTGTCATTTGTAAGCCACACCTGACGAACCAACTATACCGCAAAGACCGGCCCTTCTCTTCAACAACATCATCGTGGGAGTCTTCTTATGTAACGTATCACGTCTTGTGTATGAACATTATTTAACATTTTAAAAGAAAGACTCTATATCAAACATTACATTCTGTACATTTCAAATATACCATATAAACTATAACTTGTGTTTGTACAATAAATAATCTTAAACCCTCCAATATAGACTTGTAATTTGAAATACACATAGTATCATATCCTATGCGCCAATAGTTAAGTAATTTGTGTTGTCGCATAGAGATATTTTGGCGCTTAGCAACGTAGGGCTCGTAAAATAGCGGAAATTTACGCTATTACATATTTGTCTATGAATATAAAATTTGTTGGAAAAATCCGACGTATAAATATAATTAACGTAATAATTGTATGTGTATTGTTCATATGAAAATCTGAGGATATAATTTTTCATTTGTGCATATTCTCTTGTATATCATATATGAACAGATTTTATCAGTATATTGGAGGTAGATTATTAGTTGTTGTATGTTAGATAAGGTATTTACATGTTGATATTTTGAACTGCTTTTTCTGTGTGCTTATAACTGGTTACAATACGTTCTAATCTTGTTGTGATAATAATAACTTGCTTGGCGTATAAATCAATAAATTTAAATTTACTAAATTTTAAATTAAATTTTAATCATTATGGCGGATACTGCTGAAATCAAGAATGCTTTAGCGGCCTTATTAGCGAAGATGGAAACCATGTCCGAAGAAATGAAAGCCAATAAAGAAGAGCGGAAAGCTGATAGAGAGGAAAATAAAGCCCGTCAAGAGGAGGTGAAAATGAGTCTACGGGAATTAGCGGAAAAAATGAAAGCAGAAGAAGAAGAACATGACGCCAGTATGCAGAAATTTTGGGAAGAAATGGAAGCTGGTAGAGAAGAGAGGATGGCGAAACTACAGGAAATGTCAGCTGATATTGAAGTAGATTTATCTGTTGAGAATATTGTACCTTGTGATAATTTTGAACTACCAAATGTCCTTGTGGAACATACTCTCAAAGAAAGTAATATGGAAGTTAACCAAGATGTTACATCTGGAGGATTAACGGAGAACAGTAGCGTAGTAGATGAAATTGAAAGTGATTATACAGAAACAACCTTATTAGGGCCTAGTAGTTCATATCTCGGTAAAGTCGAGTATTTAGATTCTGCATTAAATTGTAGTGAAGATAACAGAAATGAAATTAGTAGTAACAACACTATTAGTCTGGAACATACTTCAGGTAAGTGCTATGATGAGGTGATAGTTTATAGTGTAACAGATATAGCATGCGAGAACCGTGAACGTATGATAGAATCTGAAGCTATCATGGATGCGGACAGTGTATGCATAACACATAAAAATCCCGAACCAGTAGTAGAGCCTGGAACTAGTATGGATACTAACGGTGCAGGTATTTATGACACATGGCCAAATGATGAGGTACTAGATGAATCTATATCAGGTACTGAGGTGTTTACGGAGGATGGAGAGGTAAATGATACGGGTGACAATAAGGTGACAACAATTATGATAAATAATAATGAACCGCCGCGTAATCAGTTTCATGTTCAAACACCACAAAATCAGCCGCAATCACAACAACATAAAAATACAACTCAGCAAATTAATACCAACTTATTAGCAACAGTTACTGAAAATGATTCAGTTGAAAAGCAGTTCAATCAATCAAGTATGGAAAATGTTAGTTATAAGAATAAAACTGTTATGTATGGCCTATATCCTGCCGAAATTAGGGATAATTTAATGTGTAATAATGATAATAGTAATAAACATGAAGGAAATATGAGTATTGAAAATTGCACCGACCTTATTGTCGAAGCAAAAATCAGTGGTTATGTTGACGAGATGTTGGTCGACAGCGGCACAGGAATATCGCTGTTGGACGAGCAGTTACGTAAGAGGTGTAAAAACCACTTTATACAAATGCCGATTCTGCCGGTAAGTCACACAAGGATAAAATCAGCAGCGTGTGAGTCGCAGATAGTTGAAAACCAGACACGTATAACAAGATATGTGCAGGGAACGGAAATAGATGCGACCGTCCTTGGAGTTAAAAAACTCGGACATAATATTATTTGGGAAGTTGATAAATTGAATAAACGGCATGCTGCATTGGAAGTTCAGAAAGAATTATTGCCAGCTAAAGTTGATTGTCGACCTCACGTTATCAGGCTGGGACGCTCTAAAGATAAGATAACGAATAACTCACCGACCCCCAAGGTTCAGTTAATGAGTTGCGAGATAAGGCAATTACGGCGTATATTAAACAAATTCAAATCTGTATTTCCAAGTAAACGTGTGCGTTTCAAAGCTGAGAAAAATTTATACAAAAAACTCAGAAATAAATGTCAGGATATAGGGGTAAGAATGTGTAGTGATTTAAATATGTCAATTCAGGTTTAAATGTTGTATGTAAGATGGCTCTGTGAATGAACAATAATCTAGTTTTGATAAGGAATGTTGTCTGTGTACCCTGTGACACTGCATAAGATTTCGTTATCTGTGTGTCAAGAACATGTGTGTTTGTTGTGGTTTGAAGATTACCACGTGTCTTTTGATTTGATGCTTCTGTCAAAGTGACAGTTGGAAATGTTGGTATTAATTGAGGATGTTTATTTGATTTTAGTTCGAGGGTATTATTATTATTTCAGGATTAGGAAGTTGTTTTGGTATATTGAAAAAAAAAAAAAAAATTTATTTTTTGTTAGTTAACTAAAAAAAAAAAAATTTTTTTTTTATGCGGGAAGGAGTTAATCCTGCAACGAATCACAGGATCATGATAGGCGGGGCAAGTTCATATATTACACAGACAATGGACATTCATATTATATTGTTAGATGGTTAAGTTTGGTTGTTATCAATTGTGTTTAGTAAGGTTAAGGGTTTAGTTTAGAAAATCTGTGCATTATTATTTATGGTTATTCATGTACTGTGTTAGTGGAAATGTGCGCGCGTGCGCGAGTGGGAAACGTTCCCGGGCGGTGCGTGAAGTATTATCGTTGTGTTGCCATTAACTGAACTTAGACATGTGTATCGCTACAATCCCTATACCTGTCGGACTATTGTTTACGTTCATGTATATTATTAGTATGTAGGCAGCATGCATGAGATACGAGTAGTTTGATTACCGCTATGCATGCTGTTACAAAGTAAATGCACTCTACTGCATGAAAAGTGCATGGTCATTTATACTAACCATGTGACTTCCATCCACCAATAGAATGCTGACTGGTGGTTGGAAATTTTCTTAAGCCTGTCGTTACACAGGCAGTTCTTCTACGCCATCTACCGCGAACGGGTCGTGCACTCCTTGTACAAGAATTCTACCGCTTGCAAGGTGTTGTAAAGACTATTCGTCGATAGTGAAACGAGAAGGCTCAGAACTGTGTATGTAGTACATCTGCACACAGGTGTGTTTAAACGCATTACGCGTATAATTACGTAGTTCTTCTACGCCATCTACCGCGAACGGGTCGTGCACTCCTTGTACAAGAATTCTACCGCTTGCAAGGTGTTGTAAAGACTATTCGTCGATAGTGAAACGAGAAGGCTCAGAACTGTGTGTGTAGTACATTTGCACACACCAGTGTTTTAACGCATTGTGCGTAAAATTACAAGCAGTTCTTCACTGCTGCTATCGCGTACGGTACATACAATCCTTGTACAAGACTTTACCGCTTGCAAGGATCTGTTAAGACTTTTCGGGGATAGTAACACGTGTGACGCATAACAATTGATTTTATATCTTTACACACGATATTAATATTGTAGTATTACGTGTGTAAGAAGTGAGTGTAACTGTATCACTGTGTGAGATTTTTCCGCAGTGACAGTATCATTAATTGTTACGCAATAGTTCCATCAAGACGTTTCCGTGCTAGTGCAAGATTTCCTCATAGGCTGGTCTGCTGATCGCGGTAGACCTTGGTATTCGCGAGAACACTTGAAGAAGCCGGAGAGGTATAAGCTCAATATACCGTTATTGATTAAACTCACTGTCACCTGAGATATTACTTGGTCTTAAACTCTATACAAGTTTTACGAGTAATAAAATCCGTAGTACCTTTGTGTGTGCGAAGTGTCGGATTCATCGTGGGAATTTCAGGACATCAACCCAGCTGTTGCAGGACATCAGCCCAGCTGTTACAGGACATCAGCCCAGCTGTTACAGGACATCAGCCCAGCTGTTATAGGACACCAGCCCAGCTGTTATAGGACACCAGCCCAGCTGTTATAGGACACCAGCCCAGCTGTTACAGGACGCCAGCCCATCTGTAATCGTTTCTGGTGAAACGTCTGTCATTTGTAAGCCACACCTGACGAACCAACTATACCGCAAAGACCGGCCCTTCTCTTCAACAACATCATCGTGGGAGTCTTCTTATGTAACGTATCACGTCTTGTGTATGAACATTATTTAACATTTTAAAAGAAAGACTCTATATCAAACATTACATTCTGTACATTTCAAATATACCATAGAAACTATAACTTGTGTTTGTACAATAAATAATCTTAAACCCTCCAATATAGACTTGTAATTTGAAATACACATACTATCATATCCTATGCGCCAATAGTTTAGTAATTTGTGTTGTCGCAATATATATATAAGTGGGGCACAACAAATATTAATTACAACCCCATATTATTGTATAAACTTGGCACCCATCACACGGCAAAGAGCAGGCAGCAGATAGAATAAGCATATATATTTCATGTTAGTTATAAGAACGAAATACTATTAGTGTAAGGCTAGTTAGACTGGATGTTAACGCGAAGTAAGGCCGCAAAAATGACGACTAGTAGTTCCGATTCTATGAACTTCGATATCAACAACCAGCAGGGTCTACCTGATAACGAACGTGAAGAATCACCAATCGAATCACAAATGACCGAAGAGACGTCAGACGTCAGAGCGCGAGGACAGGAGTCCCAACAACCACAAGAAGAGGTGACATTGCGTACATTAATGGACTTCTTGAACGAAACCAGAAGAGAACAGAATGAGAAGTTCGATGAGAAATTCAACAAACTAGAAGAAAAGTTAGACAAGCATAAGGAGGAAGTCACGCAACAAGTGGCCGAGCAGATCACACAAATACGCGCGGAAATGCGGGAGTACATGAATGATTGTGACCGGAAGATAAACGAAGTCCAGAAGCAGCAGAACGAGACCCTAAGAGAGCTAAAGAACGACACCGATAGGAAGTTCGAAGAGATACGAGAAACTAGAGAAGTAGACCGTCAGGAACTAAAGAATATTACCCAAAACACACAAACAAGCATCAAGAAGATTAATAATAGAGTAGAGACACACATTAAAGAAAATCATAAGAAACAGGAGGAGTTGAAAGTCGAACTATTCCAGACAGTAAGACGGCTACAACACGAACAGGGAGACGCAAACAGCACGATACAGCAGAAGATTAATGAGGTAGATGGAAGACTGGATGAAAACACCAGGGAGAAAACAACTTGTATCAATGAACTAAAGTCTCAAATAGAACGGCTGCAACGGCAACTAATCGAAGGTGAGTCCGGGATAATCAGTAGGATTAACGGGCATACACATGCCGAACTAAAATACAATGGCACTGATAGGTTCCCGATGGAATTCCTGAACGAATTATCAGAGATTCGGGAGCTATATTACAACAACAGCGACATTAAGTGGATCGGGAGGCACTTGGAGATGGACGCTGGGATATGGTGGTGTGTCATAAGAAACCAAATATCCACGTTCGAAGAATTCAAGGAAGCCTTCACCTTGAAGTACTGGGGTCAAGAACGCCAAGACAATATCCGCGACAACCTCGAGTATGGTAGATACTAATGGAATGGGCTGGTCACAGCCATCCAATACGTAGAGAGAATCTTACTAGAAAGCCGGCAACTATCACCTGCATTGACTGATAGACAGCTTATCAGGAAGATATCCCGCCATTTTGGGAGGGATTTACAGCTCGCCGTGATCACGCGCGGTATCACAAACATACCGAATTTCGAGGCGTTGATTACAGAATACACAAGTATCCAGTCCAGTGGTGAAAATAGCCGTAAGCCGCATTATAGACCCTACAACGAAGGGAAAGTGAACCCGAGAGAGAGAGGGACATTACAACAAAAGCGAAAACGACCGACAGCCGAGGGGTCGCTTTGACAACAAACAATATATCAACACTGTACAGTTTACACCCGGAGAAGCGGGCCCGAGTAGAACGGTCAATGACACCACCCCTAGGGCGAACGGTAATAGTGACAACAGCAAAAAAAAATATGTCAACCTAGTAAATAAGATAGAAATTTTGAACGACCTAGTCCCGATCGAGAATGTAAATATACTACTACCAGACTTACGAAATGATTTGCTACAAGAGGATGATGAAATTATTAATAAACAAGTATTAAAATGTCCTGTGATTACTATCAGATTTAATAAGGACGTAATTGTACAAGCCTTGCTTGACACGGGTTGCCTCATTAACGGTTTATCGGAGACGTGGTTTAACAACCATAAGAAGACCATCGGACCGTATGAAACACTACTCGTAACGGATACACTTATCATAAGTGCCGTAGGAAATAAATCTAAATTAGTTAAGAAGCAAATATTGTGTGACATCGAGATTGATGGTGTTCGATATGAATGTGTGTTTTTAATAATACCAGAACTAGTTAAACCATGTATACTAGGGATTAGTTTTCTACAAGAAGTTGGGTGTTGCATCGACATCGGAAACAAGGTAATTAACTTAAAGAACAAAACTGATGAAGAGGAGCACGTTATACCGATCATGAACGTTGAAGTGATAACCAGTGAAGAAGAAGAAGTACTGCGATGCATCGATGAAAAGATTGGGAGTATAGATTGCGTGGATGAAGAAATACTGCAACGCCTGAAGGAGATTTTAGTAAGGAACCGGAATGTTTTTAGGGAATGCCCAGGAAGAATAGAGGGTTACGCACATGAGTTTCATGTTACGGACAGGACACCTTATTTTCAAAGAGGTTGGCCTGTACCACTTGCTTACAGAGATAAGGTGAACGAAGAAATTAACCGAATGTTACGATATGGAGTGATTCGAACGTTGCGCCAGTCCGTACGTCAATCCAATTGTGACTGTAATCAAGAAGGATGGGAGGGTTCGCCTGTGCCTTGATGCAAGGAAAGTGAACAGTGTAACAGTACCCGATTACGAAGGAGTGTCCCCGGTAAACGAGATATTGGCTAGATGTGAAGAGATGCAGTATTTATCGACGGTCGACTTATCCAGTAGCTTCTGGCAGGTCCCATTGAAGCAAGAATGTAGGGATTTCACGGCGTTCATGCACGAAGGGAGGTGCTACCGCTTCACAGTAACACCATTTGGACTTAGCACCAGCTCTGCAGCGCTAACGCGTGGATTGGACGTGGCTCTCGAGGAAGAAGTCAAGAAGAACACGATTATCTACGTGGATGATTGCTTGTTCTACTCCAACAATATCCAAACGCACCTAGACCATTTAGAAACACTACTAAATAACCTTAATAAAGCGAATATCACCGTCAACCTCACCAAATCACAATTCTTTAGACGAGAAATCTCATTTCTTGGATATCGCCTGACAACAAAAGGGATACAAGCAACCGATGATAAGGTAAAAGCAATTATGGATTTCCCAGCACCAAAGAATATGAAGCAACTTAAAGGTTTCCTAGGCCTTACCAACTTTTACAACCGATTCACGAGCAAATACGCGGAAACGACGCAGCCTTTACACGAATTGTTGAAAGGAGGACGGAAGTTTTCGTGGACAAGAGAAGTAAACGAATGTTTCCAAAGAGTTAAGAATTTATTTGTAAACACGGTAATTTTATGGTTCCCACGGCCGAACCAAAGGTACTACATTCAGTGCGACGCCAGTAATTTTGCGTATGGTGGCCAGCTTTACCAGATAGACGAAGAAGGAGAAATTGGTGTAATCGCCTTCACAAGCAAAACGTTTAAAGGTGCTGAACGTAATTATTTTACTACGGAGAAAGAACTCCTTAGTATTGTTAGATGTTTGGAAAAGTTTCGGATGTATATACTTGGTCAACCTCTAATGATAATAACAGACAATAAGGCTTTAACATTCATGCACAAGTGCCACTTAAACAACTCGAGAATTACAAGATGGATTCTCGCCATACAAGAATACAATTTTGACATTATCCACTGTAAAGGAAAGGATAATGTAGTTGCGGACATATTGAGCAGATACTCGGCCGACGCGAAACAAGATGAGACAAACGAGGAAACACACGAGTACTTAATTAATCATTTAGTCGTTAAGATGAATCAACACATAGGTAAGATAATTAGGGATATCGGTAAATACCAGAGTGAAGATGACAAACTCAGAATACTTATTGATAAGATTAGGAATAATGATGTAGACGATAAATTAAGCAAATTTTATAAAGTTGTTAGCAATAAGTTGTATAGACGACAACGAGATGAGTGGAAACTATACATCCCTGACAGTGTGTCTAATAACTTAATTGCAGAAATACACCAAATGTACGGACACCTAGGCCCGAAAAGGTGTGTAAAAATGCTACAAGAGCACTTCACGCTTGATGGCATGCTTAAGAAAGTGAAAACGTATATTCAGACTTGCGACTCATGTCAGAGATACAAGGACACAAACAACAGAATACTGTTTGGCGGTACCAAAGCGATGATACCTTCAGCTAGAGGTGATATCGTGAGTGTCGATTATTATGGACCTCTACCAACAGGTACAGGAGGCGTTAAGTACTTACTTGTTATGGTGGACAATTTCACGAAGTTTGTCAAGTTGTTCACACTACGAAGAGCGACAACCACCACTACATTACGAAGAATCAGAGACTACTGTGCGGAGTTTGGACGACCAAAGGTCATCTTGACTGATAATGGCACGCAGTTTACCGCGAAGAAATGGATTGAAGGACTCAAAGAACTGAACATACAACCGAGGTATACGGCGATAAGGAATCCTTGCGCAAACTTAGCCGAAAGGATCAACCGCCAACTTGGGAACCTATTCCGAATCTTTGTACACGACCAACATAGTAAGTGGTCACGGTACGTCAGATTGATCGAGACGTGTATAAATGAAGTGTACCATGAGACGATAGAGATACCCCTCACGAGGCGCAATTAGGAAAGAGACCGACTCGCGCATGGGAGAAGTGGTTAGACAAGGAAATCATCGACATTAAAGGCAGTTCGAACATCAATGTATTCGTAAAAATCAAAGAAAAAAGGGAGAAGTATGCGAAGCGCATCAACGATAACAAGAAAATTACTAAATTCACTATCGGCGATAAGGTGCTGATAAGAAGCTATCATCAATCAGACACCGCGATGAAAAAAATCGATAAAATTTTTGAGTTGTATACAGGACCATATAAGGTTAATCGCGTCTTCGGCGATGCAACATACGAACTTGCTGATTGCGATAACAGCAACAAGGTAAGAGGGAAATTTAATGTGCGTCAGCTGAAGAAATATCATGAACCGAAGGAGCAAGTCACACAGGAAAGTGAAGGTTACGTCAACGGTTAGTGGACTATGGAAAGGGGAGCAAGCGCATAGGGTGATTGTCCCGCGAAACCAGTCCAGCTAGCTAGACAATAAGATGTGTAACTTGTTAAGGATGTAATTTAAAATTTTCACATGAATTCCTTAAGTCACGATGTATCTATCTAATGACATTAATTACATGTGAAATGACCAATATTAATGAAGTATTTCAATATAAAAGACACTTATAGTGCAAAAAGTTTGATCGGGTTGTGACGGAAGCGGTATGCGAACATCTGCTCTCCGGTACCAGCGGTGGACACAGCGAGCCAATCCGGCATCAGCAGCCGCCGAGACGTGACCAACTACGTGTTCGGAGCTAGCCAATCAGCGATCCCGGTTAGTTAATAAAACCCGGGCCGGCAGAAAATTTTACGCACTCTTCATCGCCACGCAATCGGACGCACTTCCTCTCCTCTCTTCTCTCGGACGACATCGACGCGGAGTCAGCCGGAAGGAACAGCCGAAGAATAGAACCGCCGCCGTTCTTGCGTCTTCGCACTCCTGTTCCGCGCCAGCGATGGATTTCGCTGGGCCGGCAGCCGACTCTACAACCGGTGCCGAAAAAAGAGGAGGACTGCAGTACGCCACGAACAGCGGGCGCAGCCGCCGAATATCTCAGCGCGGCACTACCAACATCACCGTTCTCGCCACTCGGTCCTTCTTAGGGCCACCAAAATAACTAGAGTGTACGATTGGCGCCATTTGTCATGCGGCAAGCATTTTGTCCGGTGACAGGGTGTGTAGCAATAAATTGCTAAAACATTATAACGAACATTTTAATAGACATATAATGATGTAGGATCAATTACTCAAATATGAGCAGTATAGAGCGAAATCATCTATAATTATGATGATATGAAATGAACCTTTAATTGTTCATAGGTAATGTATATACTTTGTTAATCAATATAATTACTAGTAATACGTATTGTAGGTGATACTCAGTGATGATTAGTGATTATATATATGTATTTACATGTTCATAAATTGTTGTTTTTAAATGTTTGAGATAAGTTAAAGACATTAACTATCGTAATATTATTAAGACGATACATGATTAATTACATTTCATGTTGAAGAATCATTATTTCATGTATTATGTCATAAATGGATAACATAGGTATCCACAGCTATTGTTATTATTACAAAATAATTTTATCCCTATTTATATATGCATCGTATGTGAAAATGCGTTCATTCTTACTCAGATGCACGGCAATAAATTCCTAGAGTCAATTAATAACAAAATATAGGGAATATATGCCAGTATACCCCAAGCAGAGGAAAGTGGGTCAATGACCGTGACCTTCTCAAGGTGAACTCCCACAACAAACTCAGAGCGCGAAAATCGGATTAGAATGTCTTCTGCTGATCCAACATCCAATCCGATTTGGGGACCATGTAATGACCAAAAATTTTGATCAAAAATACGTTACAACCAGCCAAGACACCCCAACCCGGGCCAGAAGCAATAAATAAAGAAGCAACTTAACGAAGTGTCAACTGGACGTTTGCCAGGAACAATAAGAGTACGCTTGACACAACATTACAATAGGAAGTAAGGTTCGCCTGTGACAGACTCAACTCAACCAAGATTTACTGCCCACAACAAGTGAGACAAAGAAGTGTAGCACAGTGGCCCAGATATGGAGAAATTGTAGTGAGCACACGCTGTAAGGTTGATTTGAAGCATGCCAGCAATAAAAAAAAAGGAGTAGTCACACAATGGTACTCACCCTGTATGGGAACGAACGGCGTATATCTAATGAATAGAACCGAGTATGCGCACAGCGGGAGGACATCTTACTGGTGACAACTGATTATGACAAGGAACAGGAGTGGCGTCTTGGAAACAACGACACGCAGTGTCCTGCTAATTGATGGAAAAGGGTCATGGATAGTCAGACAATAACAAAATGCGACGTATTGTTCGCGTGAGAACAGCAGCAGACCTCCAGAGTATACTTAGACAAAAGCTTGATCGACAGGCGCGGAATTGCTCTACATTCTAGGAAAAGGTACGGAGCCCTTTCGACGTGTACTTGAGGGGAGACCAGATAACCAACCAGAATCCGGCATCTTCCCAGAGCACAGGTGGAGAGGACCGTCGTCATGATAGCAACGCGAACAACGAATCAGAAGTAGAGAACCATAGTTCTGCATAAGGGTAGGAGTTCATCTGACCTATCATGGTTGACCAAAGGCGTGTTTGCCAGGAAATTGCATTGTGGTAAATGAAGCTTAATAAAAACTGTTTACAGAGCATGCGAGAGGGCAGTCTTCATAAAATTTTCAATCTTATTCTTTTCTCAGTCAAAGTTCTCAGTCTTAATACATCTCAGTTAACATACGTATAGCAGTTTGACTCTGAAACTCAGTTACGCAGTACTTTAATCAGTTGACTTAACATTTCAATATTGACAAGTTATTCAGTAATAGTGTATCCACAGTGACTCAATCAGGCAATATACGTCAGTGATTAAAAACTTTCAAGTACATTATCTTACTCAGCTACTGCTTATTAAGAACTAAGCTAATCATTCGCAGTTTCATTTAATAACAGACTCGCAGAACTTTCGTTAATGCTTTACTGAACAACGAAAACGTACCATTGTACAGTGCGAAGTGTTACAATATCGATTGGAACAATACACCACGTAATCGAAAACATGATACATTAACGTATACAAGAAGAAGTTCGATAATAGACAGTCATATATATACACGCTAGTTAACAATGAACGTACTCACACAACACATGGCTTCATAGATTCTCATAGTAACGGCCGACATCAACGGAACACATACACCGCGAGTGAATCTGATCTGCGTGTGTTGAGTGATAGTGACATCGAAGCTACGCAACCTTATACATATGGATCATCAGTGGGAAGGAGTTTCACCGATGGAAATATTGGATAATCCATTTTACAAGTAAATCTTTATGTTATTACTGTCATAAGAACTCTACTGTCCTGTCTCTTTTCAAAGAAAACACCCTTTGAGAATTTAGATTGATTATCATGGTAAATTTAAATAAAGCTATTCATCTGAGGCAAGAAATGAACGCATTAGTGTAAGATTTATATGTTGATTATTTATGTTTATATATGTTGATTGTGTTATATATGTATGTTGTAATAAACCGTAATCTATGTGAATCGTATTTAAATAAAAATTGATTACAAAGGTTTTGTAAAATATATAAAAACACTTGGTAAGTTTCACAAATTTTTTAATTAACTCTGACAGCTGTTTCGACTAACTTAAGCCATTGTCAAAGAGCGAGTGAATGAAATTACTGAACACAGGATGTTAGAGTAGTGTAGGTGGTAAACATCTGTTTAGGGCGTATCTGGAACATCTGTGTTGTGATGGCGAGGGGTGGGGAGTGTGTGCATGAGACAAGGGAAGGTCTGGTGTCTTTAAAAACTAAATACAATCATGAATGCAAAATATAAAATTAACTGAACTAAATATAAACTGAATGCAAAATTTAAAATAATGGTGAACATTCAAAATAATATAAAATAAACTAAACTAAATAACAGATTTTAATAAAGGGGATACACAAAATTCAGTCTGTTCATTGGTTAAATTTTTGTTATTTTTTATTGCTTTTTTTTTGCTTTAGTTGTGTTGGTAATATTTAAATACTAGGTTTGCTTAAGATTAACAGTAAAGTATTATAGTTGGTCGCTTGATGATGATGATCGTCTTGTTGATACTGGCTGTGAAACTTCTCCTCCAGGTCGATAATAGTCTAAGTACGTTATGTCTAGTAATGTCTGGACAATATAATAAACATAATATACTTTCACGTACCTGGTCGTGTTTTCTAGAAGTTCAATAAGCTGTCAACTCAGTTTACAAAAACCAACTCACTTTAGTTGCAAGGTTAGATTGCCTTGTTTGTTAGTGGGCGCCACACGGATTTATTTTGTGAAAATCCCGTGTAAAACCCACAAATAGAATCACTGAATGGTTTAAAAAAATTTAAAATAATTGTTTATTACCTTTATGGCAATGCTATTCCAAAATATTTAATCACAACTGAAGGTTGTTTGAGTTTTCTAAATAAAATATTGAACTATCTGTTAGAAATAAATTAAGTCGAGTTATGCTGTTAATAATGGGTTTTATTCATACCCTTGATAGAGAATTCAAAACAAATATAATTAAAACATACAATGATGTACAATTGTAAATAAGTTATTATATACCCTATAAGGCTTGCTCAGAACATGAGTGGTAAATCTGGCTAAGTCCAGATGTTGTTTATTTTTAACAGTAATATTATTAAAATCTCAGATATGAGTTCTTTGAGACACAAAAAAGAAAGTCATGCCTACACATTCGTTAATGATTTTCTGATATAAAATTAATTAATAATGCCTTTGACGTTACTTTTGTAAAGTAAACAAATAAAAATAACCTATTTGATAGGTTGTGCGTTCGTCACGCTTGATTTCTGATTTACAAAGTTTATAATTTGAGAACACTTATAACTAACATTCAGCTTAATTAATAATGACAAATTCATAAAATAAATTGAGACATGGTGTAATATTGAAATGTTTCTGTGTTTTGCGTCAGTACAGATCAGTGTATAAAAACGTACAGGTTATGGCGCTCGGAGAAAAAATGAATAATGGTTGCACTGTTACCTTTTGGTTTTAATTATTTAATTAAAACTCATTTAGCACCTTGATAATCGGATTATAGTGATTATCGTTTTTTCACTGCACACGCACAAGAACAGAGTATTTCGATCCGCTTCTAACTTAATGGATCGTGAATAGTATTATTTAATTACTTCTGTTCATTATTTTCCCGCACTAAATTGAAATAATACTGCACATAATCACTATGGTTCTCTGTAGAATAATTTGAAGTAGTTGTAGGTTGGTGTTGAGCTATTTCCTTCGATGTGTTATGTTGATGACGCTAACAGTTATTAAAAATATTGAGATGGCGAGCACACGTTCCATGCTGTATGAAGTTGATAAGTGTCTGATGAGAATCGGTTACATTCTCTTATATACCCTCTTCTTCGATCGGCCTTAGGCAAAAATGTTAATTACTAACTAATTTTGTGATTGGTTCTTGCAGGTGTGATGAGTATGACGTATTGTCTTTATAGCCGTTAATAACGGTTTTTCAACTGCCAAACTCTGAGGTGACAGATAGCTTTCAATGTTGTTGGTATTAGTAAACAAATTTCTGATGCATATTTCGTAAATGATGCTAACACCTTTCACGCACTTAATACCGTTGCGATTGGGTCGATATCATCATCAAATTAAAGATCATTTTGTCCCCTTTAATTTGACATAGTTTGATACCGAGTTAATTTCACTTTTACTGACATTGCTACATAAACAGTGTTCAGGTACACTACTCCGCACTGTCGTCTGCTTACCTGAATCGACTATTATACACTTTGATTAATATTGTTTGTGTTCACATAGCATTTTATTACTCAAACGTTTATGTGGGAACACTATTAACTCTGTACTGACCTTCAATTACAGAACATTATGAATACACCTTAACTTTATACATTGTAATGAACGATTCTTATTACTATGACATTTCGTTTTACACTAACTCGTTCTATTCTACTACTTAACAATTGAATTATGATTAAATATATCATGTTAATAATGTTTTTTGCTATGTTGGAGCATAACAATTGTTCTGTGTATTTAATTTACACTTACGTTACCTCCCAATAATCAACTTACTGATTGTTGCTTGGTCTAGGCCTTGTTAAGACATACCGTCTATACTGGAATTTTGCCTTAACAACATTTATTGGTTCACAATTCGGTAATTTGTTGAGGTACTTTATTTGTGTAAGATTCCCTCTTACAAATGGTTTTTCTTTCTCATAGGTATATTTGATATTGAAATATATCTTTGTTCTCACTTTGTAGCCATTGCTAATTTTAGTTTTTGGCATTCATAATTTACTAGTCATGGTTAAATTTATTATCAGCAAAATGCTAATTCTGATTTCACAGTATTCAGATTCTTATTGATTCATTTTTTATTTACATATCATATTCTGTTTACATTATCTACTGACTTGATTGACAGCTTAATGTAAATTTACTCTGTCCATCAGTTGGTGTTAGTCATTGTCTGGTTGTAGTGTCAAACAGTATTTGTGTTTACTGTTTCATGTGGCACTTCTGCATCTTTCTTCTTTCTTGATTCCTCTCTTCTTGTTTATTCTTATCACTATATTCCCTATTTACATTATTGTTCTGTCCTTATAAAATCTGACAGTATACGTTTAGGTTAGGTAACATTTTGTTATGTTACATATACTCCCTCCTCAAAATTGATCATTTGAGAAAAAATTTATTTTTTATAAAATTATCATTTCATGTCAGTTTCTTAGTATATTTCTATTGTTTTTTTTTCTTGTACTCTTTGCATTGATTTTTTAACATACTATTAGTGTGTTACACTTGATCTTTTGTCCAGTGATATAATTCTTAATTTACTAGTATTATCATATTTTTTTTTTTTGTCAAGTTGCTTACATTTTAAGTCATTTAACTACAATAGATCTTATTTCTTAAATTAACAATTTCCTGTTTTATACACATTCTTCTTTCTTATTACATATCTTTTACTTTCGTGATTATCTTAATGGTTATTATAATTTATACCTCACAGATTCTCTTATACTACTCCTTGATACATTAATACAATATAAGTCCCTAACTTTTGTAGTGGGTTCGGAATCAGAGTGGCTCACTGTGGCTTACATTCTCTGCCGTTCCTCAATACACATACTCAGATTCAGAGGCATTACTCTTCTCTGTCTGAGAAAAAAATAAACATTGCACCAGGCAATAGTTGCACTATCACAACTCATAAAATATCACTTATAATTCGTTTACAATAATATAATATATTCACTATAATATTCAAGGTTTCAGAGGTTTTCATTTATATCACATTTCCATCTTTATACTTGCTAACATACTTTCTTTTTACAGGTAATTATTTCTTTTCAGACTTGACATTCTCAGCTATGCTTTTTATCAGCTGTATAGTTACTTTTTGTACTAGTTGACAATTGGTTTTGGCTTACTTGAGTATTCTTAAGGTTACACACTTACTGTGATGCTTATAGTACTTATGCAGTTGGTTTTTTATATCTAGAGTTTACAATATTTTATTTTCACAATAGTTCATTAAGCTTTTCTTAATAATTTATATTTATCCTGAATTATCAGGGCGTACTATGTTCGTATACTAAATGGTTTTTTGTTAGATGTTCTCTGACATATTCTGTGATGTACAATATTTGATAATTAATAAACATTTTTCTTTCCTTTCATTCTACTATAATAATAGCTATCTTTACAATTAACACTCTTTGTTATTTTTCTTCTCTACTCCTTCAAGTGATGGTGGTTTTCACTTATTCTGGATGGTTTTAATTCTAAGTTATGAAGTATACAATATTTGATAATTACACTTTAATGTGATAATATAATAACATACTAGTATCTAATTTTATAGACATTCTTGGGGTTACATAGTTCATTTTATAAACATTTTTTCTCTTCCTTACACTTTCCATAATAATATCCTTCTTTTATTTTACACAATTTGTTAATCTGCCTCTCTACTCCTTCAAAGGTTAGTTGGGTGAACCTTTATTCTGGATGATTTTAAATAATATTTTTAGTTTTACAAGAGGTACCCAATAATCATTTGATAAACATTTAGTTACATATAATATTCATTTGGATAAACATTTTTTTCTCTAAGTATAGCATAGTAATGTTAGTTGTATGCCACTACTGGCTCTTTATGACATAATAGATGTCTTTTTTCTTATTAAATCATTTAGTTGGCAATACATAATTTTCTATCCTTTGGTGTGATAGATCTGGTTCTTTTTTCACAAGTAACAAATAGTTTGGCCTATATCTTAATCCTACACACTTTTGTAACTTAATAGGGCAAATAGATTGGTTATAGTCAATTAGTTACCTTCAATAATTTGGGGCCTAATATGTGATTCTGTTAAACACTAAATGAGTCCGTTTATAGTGATCGTTTTTAAACATATTTTTTCCTTTTATACCCTAAACATTCGGGTGATAAATGTCGCCTACTACTACATATTATCTGCTCTTAATAGTAATCATTTTTTTATGGTTGATATACATGGGGTTATTTTGTGCTTTTCCACTCTATTGCTAATATTACATGTTCGGGATATCTGACATATGTTCAGTACTAGTAGTTTTGGAGATACCGTCCTATCAGGCGGTTCTTCCACTTGGCGGCTACCAGATAGTCATTGGCTCCCCGGTTCCTTGCCTTCTTCCTCTCATCATTTTTGGTATCCAAGTGTCCAGTGTACTCCGGGCCTTGGCTATTATTGGCGTCTGGCCCTTCTTCTAATCCGGGTTGACCTCCGTTCATTTCCTGGTTGGATTCTTGCATTGATTGGTCCCTCTTCTTCCGCATTTCCCTTATTCTTTGGGCGTACCCTTCAATGATCTGGTCCAGTTGTTCTTGATAATTTTCCTTCTTCTTGTGAAGCATCTTTCTTCTAGGAGTATTCACTTTAAATACCTCATTGTTTATAACCTTCTCCGTCATAACATAGTCACTGGCATGTAACATTGTCTTAATCGTTCCGTCATCTGGATTATTAATTAAATAGTTTAATGGTTGGTTATTCATTAAGGAATCAATTGACCTTGTTTGGTGTATTTCATTTGTTGGTATATTTAATTTAATTGGATTCTTATTTAATTTTTTACCCACGGTTTTATGGTGATTTACTTTTAATATTTTTATGAAGTCCTGTTTATACTTCTTACCGTTGATTCTTGCTCTATGACGAATAATTGGGTTGTCCATGAAGTTAATTAATCCACTCCTAGTCATTTCTAATATTTCCTTTGTAATCCTTGTCTTCTTAGAGCGTATTATTCCTTTTATCTTTGTCTCTTTCTTTCCTGTTTTCTTAATTATCTTGTTCTTTACATTTTTAATGATGGCTTCTTTATGCTGAATATTCTCTTCATTCCTGTGGTGTGTATCCTCAGGCACCAATGCTTTCGAGTCTTCTTTATCCTCAGTTTGTTTACCAGTGTCTTCGGATTGTAGACTTAATTCTTCTATGGTTTCATCATTTGGTACTTCTTCTATTTCTGAGTTGTTGTCGTTTGGTAATTCTCCTCTTGTTGTCTGATCCACCTCTTTCGTATATTTCTTACTCATTTCATCCACTTTCTGGCTAATCTTATTTAATGCGGTGTTCAATTCTTCTCTGATGCCTCTACTGTTGTCATCTATTTTACTGTTCAGCATGTCCATGGATTTATGGGTATTATCTATCCTTCTATTCAAGTCTTCCCTCATTGACTCTATATTTTTATTTAAATCACGATGATCCTCCTTCATTGACTCTATATTTTTATTTAATAACTCGATATTCTTCTGATTCTCTTCCCGGGATTTCCTACCATCTTCCCTTAAAGTTCGACTATCTTCCTTCAATGATCGACTATCTTCCTTCAATGATTCCATCCTCCTCCTCATCCATTCTTGGAAGGCTATTTCTCCTGATTGCGTGACTCCCTCAGCTTGTCTGGGTTGGCTGTCGACCCTCACTTCTACTTCCGGTTCTACCTGGAGTGTTTCGTCAGGTTGATTTTCGATATTATTGATGGTAATAACTTCCATTTCGTGTACGGGCTGTGCTTCATAGGTCTCTGTATCCCGTTGTATTTCTCCTACCCGACTGTCCTTATATCTCGTATCATATTGATTGGTGTGCGGCATGTTTATTCTTTTGTGTCTACCGGGCTGTTTAAAATATAAAAATATTTTTATTTAATATTTTTAAGCCACACTAGTTGGTGCGCCAATTTGTAATAAACCATAATCTATGTGAATCGTATTTAAATAAAAATTGATTATGTTTGAACTATTATTCGATCGAATCCGGTGTAATATTACTTCTGCCATGCGTTGGATGCGTCAATTTGTAATATAATTAGAAAGTATGGTTTAAATAAAATTTAATTATGTTTGATATATTAGTTTGACATGTATTAAGGTTGGTAGTTGTTCCTAGTTGAAGGTTACTAATGTTGTAAAGCGATTTAAAATGTAACATTCGAGGTTACTCAGAGTGTGTTTACAATTGTGTAATTATAATTGTCTGAAAAGAATTCCCTTAAATCGAACAAATAAAATAGTTGTGTTGGTAATATTTAAATACTAGGTTTGCTTAAGATTAACAGTAAAGTATTATAGTTGGTCGCTTGATGATGATGATCGTCTTGTTGATACTGGCTGTGAAACTTCTCCTCCAGGTCGATAATAGTCTAAGTACATTATGTCTAGTAATGTCTGGACAATATAATAAACATAATATACTTTCACGTACCTGGTCGTGTTTTCTAGAAGTTCAATAAGCTGTCAACTCAGTTTACAAAAACCAACTCACTTTAGTTGCAAGGTTAGATTGCCTTGTTTGTTAGTGGGCGCCACACGGATTTATTTTGTGAAAATCCCGTGTAAAACCCACAAATAGAATCACTGAATGGTTTAAAAAAATTTAAAATAATTGTTTATTACCTTTATGGCAATGCTATTCCAAAATATTTAATCACAACTGAAGGTTGTTTGAGTTTTCTAAATAAAATATTGAACTATCTGTTAGAAATAAATTAAGTCGAGTTATGCTGTTAATAATGGGTTTTATTCATACCCTTGATAGAGAATTCAAAACAAATATAATTAAAACATACAATGATGTACAATTGTAAATAAGTTATTATATACCCTATAAGGCTTGCTCAGAACATGAGTGGTAAATCTGGCTAAGTCCAGATGTTGTTTATTTTTAACAGTAATATTATTAAAATCTCAGATATGAGTTCTTTGAGACACAAAAAAGAAAGTCATGCCTACACAATCGCTAATGATTTTCTGATATAAAATTAATTAATAATGCCTTTGACGTTACTTTTGTAAAGTAAACAAATAAAAATAACCTATTTGATAGGTTGTGCGTTCGTCACGCTTGATTTCTGATTTACAAAGTTTATAATTTGAGAACACTTATAACTAACATTCAGCTTAATTAATAATGACAAATTCATAAAATAAATTGAGACATGGTGTAATATTGAAATGTTTCTGTGTTTTGCGTCAGTACAGATCAGTGTATAAAAACATACAGGTTATGGCGCTCGGAGAAAAAATGAATAATGGTTGCACTGTTACCTTTTGGTTTTAATTATTTAATTAAAACTCATTTAGCACCTTGATAATCGGATTATAGTGATTATCGTTTTTTCACTGCACACGCACAAGAACAGAGTATTTCGATCCGCTTCTAACTTAATGGATCGTGAATAGTATTATTTAATTACTTCTGTTCATTATTTTCCCGCACTAAATTGAAATAATACTGCACATAATCACTATGGTTCTCTGTAGAATAATTTGAAGTAGTTGTAGGTTGGTGTTGAGCTATTTCCTTCGATGTGTTATGTTGATGACGCTAACAGTTATTAAAAATATTGAGATGGCGAGCACACGTTCCGTGCTGTATGAAGTTGATAAGTGTCTGATGAGAATCGGTTACATTCTCTTATATACCCTCTTCTTCGATCGGCCTTAGGCAAAAATGTTAATTACTAACTAATTTTGTGATTGGTTCTTGCAGGTGTGATGAGTATGACGTATTGTCTTTATAGCCGTTAATAACGGTTTTTCAACTGCCAAACTCTGAGGTGACAGATAGCTTTCAATGTTGTTGGTATTAGTAAACAAATTTCTGATGCATATTTCGTAAATGATGCTAACACCTTTCACGCACTTAATACCGTTGCGATTGGGTCGATATCATCATCAAATTAAAGATCATTTTGTCCCCTTTAATTTGACATAGTTTGATACCGAGTTAATTTCACTTTTACTGACATTGCTACATAAACAATGTTCAGGTACACTACTCCGCACTGTCGTCTGCTTACCTGAATCGACTATTATACACTTTGATTAATATTGTTTGTGTTCACATAGCATTTTATTACTCAAACGTTTATGTGGGAACACTATTAACTCTGTACTGACCTTCAATTACTGAACATTATGAATACACCTTAACTTTATACATTGTAATGAACGATTCTTATTACTATGACATTTCGTTTTACACTAACTCGTTCTATTCTACTACTTAACAATTGAATTATGATTAAATATATCATGTTAATAATGTTTTTTGCTATGTTGGAGCATAACAATTGTTCTGTGTATTTAATTTACACTTACGTTACCTCCCAATAATCAACTTACTGATTGTTGCTTGGTCTAGGCCTTGTTAAGACATACCGTCTATACTGGAATTTTGCCTTAACAACATTTATTGGTTCACAATTCGGTAATTTGTTGAGGTACTTTATTTGTGTAAGATTCCCTCTTACAAATGGTTTTTCTTTCTCATAAGTATATTTGATATTGAAATATATCTTTGTTCTCACTTTGTAGCCATTGCTAATTTTAGTTTTTGGCATTCATAATTTACTAGTCATGGTTAAATTTATTATCAGCAAAATGCTAATTCTGATTTCACAGTATTCAGATTCTTATTGATTCATTTTTTATTTACATATCATATTCTGTTTACATTATCTACTGACTTGATTGACAGCTTAATGTAAATTTACTCTGTCCATCAGTTGGTGTTAGTCATTGTCTGGTTGTAGTGTCAAACAGTATTTGTGTTTACTGTTTCATGTGGCACTTCTGCTTCTTTCTTCTTTCTTGATTCCTCTCTTCTTGTTTATTCTTATCACTATATTCCCTATTTACATTATTGTTCTGTCCTTATAAAATCTGACAGTATACGTTTAGGTTAGGTAACATTTTGTTATGTTACAATGTGTATGTTTTCAGCGAATGACGTACTGGATTCATATTGTAATTTGATTCATATATATATATATATATGTTCTTTTTATGGATGTATTTACGGGGCATCATTTATATATATATATATATATATATATTGAAGTTTCTTTACTTGAATGATGTTAATAAATAAGTGTTTATTTTACTCAGTATTTATGCGTTCATTATTGTCAATTTTACCTTGTAACAGATATTGTCACTTGAATGAATTATAGTAAATTTTATATCATTTATACAACTATTAGAGTCTCATTGCAGTAATTATACTAACCATCAAGTAACTAATGTATCACGTAAATTCAATTAATTTGGTATAACGAGCCTAATTGGGTAATTACACGATTACATTCCACAAATTAGTATAATTGCATAATATATTATAACATCACCAAATTCAGATAAATTTTGATAACAATAAGTATGTATAAAAAATGCTAAATGATATTATGTTTGAATAAATAAATTATGTGGATAGTGAAAAATAAATAAAAGGTAATTATCATGGAAGGAGGAGGTGTAATAAAGTGAAAGTGATTAATAAAAGAAACTCAAATAATTGACTGACAGACAAACGACATTGACCCAACCCCAGAGATTGGCCAGTTAAGAAACCAGTTAAGAAATCAAAATAAAGAGAACAAGACGAACGAAGGAGAAGAAGAATGAAAACCAAGAGAGAACAAACCCAGGAGGAAGAAAACAAGATGAAACGCATCAAGAAAACTAGACAAGTAATGAAAAATAGAGAAGGGAGAAATAGTGTAACCCAAAATAATAAAGACAATGAAATTCGGTTAAGAACCAAAACTATTAATGAATGTTAGTATTGATAAAATGACCATTATGTTTCAGTAATATGAAACAATGTATAAAAATACACTAACCAAAAGAGTTAGGGATATATGTAATTTGTTAACTAAGAAAGACACAATATTAATAATTTTATATAAATAGTGTGTAGAGAAAGAGAATAAAATGATGAAAAATAAATGGAAGTTGAATTAGTGACAGTGATTTATACTAGAGTGATATAATACTAAAGAAACACTAAATAATTTAAGAAAATGCTAGTGAACAATAAATACAAATATTGTCTATCATATAAATAGTAAGAGGAGAGTAGGCTAAGGTAAAGACTTAGTAAAATTACTTATGTTTTAGTTTTAAGAGTGAACAATAAGTTTTAGTTTTAAGAGTCAACAATAACATTTAACAAGTTACAATGAATACTATTTAGGATAGAACATTTAATCAGTAAATAATGAACACTAAGCAGTGATATTCACTGTGATGACTAGTGAATAGTATTGTTATAACTTAAAAATGTATTGTAAAAGTTGAAAGGTGTGTTTCACAAGGAAAAGTAATTAGATGGTGTTAATATGGAAGGGAGAGAAAAAAGCATTAGAAAATAAGTTTGTGTTAACATTAATTTAATACCCATGTTATAAGGGGAGTTTGATGAAAAAGGTTCAATAGAGGTGAGATTGTTTAGCACCAGAACAACAAATAAGAAATAATGAATTATATAAACTGTTAGTTATGAAATGGATATGGCTGTAAGAGTTATACAGACCATAGGCCTAGATGTTTTATTTTATATTGGAAATGAATAGCAAATAATTAGCAAGTAAGATTGAATAACATAGTTGTTACTAATTAAAACACATCCAGATACAGTAAACATAATTACAAATGCAAAATAACAATTTGGGACTAAATGAAATATGTTGTGTATGAAGCCACAAAAACCCAGTAATGGCTACTTAAATGTGAAACAGGCCTAACGGTCAAACATAAACAATTACTGATTGTATAAAAATCACCATGTAATGGACAAATCCGAGGTGACTAATCCATCAAGGATGAATGGTAGTTATTATTAAAAACCAAATAATAAATTAAGGAATTATATAAATAAAGAAATGTAATTAGTAAGTATGAAATTAATTTTAAACTTAGAAAACTTGATAAAACCCAATATTGTGGGGTACCAAAATAATCTTTGTGAGAAAATATAAATGACAGTGCATTTAGATAATAACCCCGAAGGAAGATAAGAGGAGGGAGAAAGTCCGAAGATATGGGAAGATTTGAAAGAAATTCGAAAATTGATAACAATGTGTTTATATTGAGCTCACCCAATGAGAGCAAATACGTAACCATGGAAACAGCCGTTTAACGAGGTAATTACCGTTAAATACACTTACTTGAAAAGTTACGCTATCGCAAGCCAGATGCGAATTGTCTGTACAACACCTTTTAATGTTTAAAACATATTAGAAGTAAAACAAAGTGTAGAAATCGATAGTACAGAAGACTGATGGATGCAGAATGCAATTTCCAGAGGGAGAAGACGTTTAAATCAATATGAAATATCCAAATAAGTCCAAACCAACTTTGAAAAAGATGTCGAAACCTGAATAAAGAACGCTGAACAATATTGACGCCATAATCCTTCCTTCTTGACATCCCAAATAATAATGTACTGCAATGCTGTTAAGTATCAATTAAATTATTTCAACTTCCAAAAAATAAACGCACTTTGACCATTTCTCAATGTATGTTGAATACCACTAAATCATTTTTATTCTCTTACAAGGATTGATCCATAAATTTATATCACTGAAAAACTTGTTAACTATAGAACTAACCTCATATTTATGTACGAATTATAAACATCTTGTGTGACACTTAAACAAAACAATTACCCCTACACATTATCCTACATAAGGAAAAAACATTGTAAGGTTGTGTATTTTTAATGTTGTAACTGCATCTGAACCTTTTAACGTGATCCAAACAACTCACAAACATCGACAGAAATATTTGTTGATTGGCGAGATAGAACGCCATTACTGTTTATTTGTATTCAAAAGTCAATCGTTTAACCTTGAGTAAGAGTCTTATAAAAAATTATCCGGTGCAGAATTATATATGAAACATTAATTACAACTTGTGTCTATAAAATATTAACTTCAATTTAATAATAAATTTGTACTGTGTGTGTTAAATCGTGTCTTATTTCTATTAGCAAAGTGTATGTTTAAAAATATAGTGTATAGTGAATATTTCCAAGGCGACGTCTAGCGCTCAAGTAGTGGAGTAGCGAATCCCGCAACTGCTATCTCGATTGACACGAAATTGAGAAAAGGTGGGACGGATTGAATGCGTCGCCTCGTTCAAATAGAACACTGATAAGTAAACCATTTTAATTGTTTTCTATAAACAATTTGGCGCCACCTGGAGATTATCCACTACGTTTAAACCTCAAATCGGGAACCACGATACCTGGTCCCCCAGTACGTTCGCTACGGGCCCAAACATCGTGAAGTACATCGCCGTGCGAGGACGCAGTGGTAAGAAACACAGACACACTTTTACACTCAGACACGCTGTTGTATTTTACAGAGGTATACTATACGAACGAAGAGACGAGACACGAGTTTGGGTTATAAATTGGCTTCCATCGCGGGGCTTGAACAATAGCGAACTCATCCTTTGGTTATAATATATATAAGTGGGGCACAACAAATATTAATTACAACCCCATATTATTGTAAACTGTTGCGCCTGTGTCAACTGTAATCGAGTTTCGCCTTTCTTGAACGAATCCGGTAACCATCAAGCTCCCGTTGTTTTTCTGAAGTGTAGAAATTGCGTAATGTCTAGGGGCTTCATTCCTCCAGTTAGTCAGCACATGCCCCGTTGTACCGACTATTACTCGTTTCCCTGCTGCTGAATTCTAACCCGACAATCTCGTTGTAGATATCCAGGTTTCCCACATCTATAATACTTCGGTCTTCCATCCTTTCTTATTTTATTCTGTGGCGCCGACCGTCGAGTCTCTGTTCCTTGTTCTTCTTCCTCATCGTCTGTGCCGTCACGATCTTTTAGGGCGCACTTTATGACTTGTCCAACCAGACGCTGATTTGGCGGCCTCAAATTGCAAAGCATGTACCAGGGCGTTCTCATTATTCTGGTGTCTTGCCATTTGTAACACTTGCTGTAGTTCGTTATCTCGGACACCAGCAGTAAATGTCTGCATCGCAAAACTCGTTCGAAAATCTTCTGGCGCTTCAGGATAGGCCAGTCTAATTAGTCTGTCAATACTTGCTTCAAATTCTTGAAGGCTCTCCCCGCCATGCTGTCGCCTTGCTCTCAACTGGGTGCAGTACACATCTCGCAAATGTTTATCACCATACCATAATTCTAGAACTTTTATCAACTCGGTAGATGTTCTGGCTGTCAGGTGGCACTTTCTGTAGTAATTCTGCCACAGGTCCTTTTAATGCAAGAACGAGTGAAACAGCCTTGTCTTTCTCTGTCCAATTATTTGCGCATGCAGCAGCTTCAAATTGGCGGAGGTACGTTGCCCAGTGACTGCTTCCGTCAAAGGTTGGAGCTTTGACATGAACTGTCCCTACTGCAGGCAAAGTGACTTTCTCTATTAACTTATTTTCTGTGTCTTTTTCTGTCTTTATCATTGGTACAGTCTGTTCACAAAGTTGTTTTGGTTGTATCTTCAGGCCTACACAACTTCACTTTTAATTTGTTCTCTTATGTTTGCCATTGAGTTTTCTACTGCAGATATTTTATTTGACACAGATTCTTCTATGACAGATATTTTTGTAGACATCGATTCTTCAACAATCGAGACAGATTTTTCTACTTCAGCTATCTTTAATGTCATTGATTCTTGTACCTCCGATATTTTAGTAACTTGCTTATTAAGCTCACCTCGTAGGAGACCCAATTCTGCGGTACTATGTTCTTGCATCTGTTTCTGCTCCTGTATTAATGCTTTGATGTCTTGTGTTTCACGCTTCCATTCCTCTACCTCCTGTCATCGTCGTTCTTCTGTCTCTAGCAGGAGGGTTTTCTGTCTTGCTTCCGCTTTCTCGTCTTGTCGTTTTTCTGCCTCTTCCGTCTCGTGTCCGCGTTTCTCATCCTGTCGTTTCTCCGTCTGTAACAGCAGCGCCTGTAAATTTTCAATCGTCTGACTGGCATCCATTGTTTTCCGATTAATTACGAATTACACTCGTCTTGTACAAAGTGTCCACTGTTTCCACTGTTAAATGTTCTATCCCACTTCTGACACCACTGTTACGACGGTAATCGTCGTATGGTACAGTGGAAAACACAATACAGTACAAGACACCAATTAAGTCACCAGCTTTAATTTTCACAGGTAACAGTTTGTAATTAACAACACAGTCTCTTATAACAAATCAAATAAAAATTGTTCACACGCAAATAAATGTCAACTAATATTAAAACACAATTGTATTACAATATACCATCCGATTATAAAACACAACACTTAACTAATAACCACTTGAACGCGCACAGTAATATCACCCGAAAATAACTCGAACCGCATTATAAATATAGTGCAGCTATACTGAACTGAACGTCGTTGAGTACTGGTATTTATACCACCCCAAATTACTAGATTATTCCATAATGCGTGTTAGCGCCACTGTGTGCGACGTAATTAATTGCAGCCTTGACACAGTTCGCCCGGCTTCTGCACAGTGTAGCAAATGCGTCAACAAGCATGTACGCCACACACGTTACGTTCCAGATCCCTCTCGAACATTCAATAAACACGTAGATTGTTCTGTGATGTCGTAACAATATCAAATGCACAGTGTTCACTTGTCCAATGTTCCAGCATGACTAAATTCTGTAGACACAACCATAATTTGTTACTAAACATTACGAAACATACCTAAATACTAGCAGGAAATTTATAATTGTTTCATTGACATACTGGCATAATATTGTATTGAATAACTCGAAATTTCATGTATAGGTGTTAGCTGTTATATTAACACTATTCAACAAGAAACGAGGCATACGAGCATCAGGACTGCTGTTTCTGTTCACGCTGCTGCTGTTAGTCTGTGGGCTGGCACAGTTTCGTACATACATACAACACTTAATAGAAGATGTAAGTTGCTGTTTAGCCTAATTAATTTTTTTTTGTCTGAATTTTGAAGAACCTTTAGCACGTAGTATACATACCTATAGTGTACATAGTATAATTGTTAAGAACTTCAGATAGAGGCTATTAAATCCATAGCTTCTGTAGAAAACACTTTGACAGTATGAACTTAAACAAAATAGTGACTATATTATAAACTATAATACTAGACTACAGAGACCAAAGGAGAATGATAAAATTATATGCAGGCAACAATAATAAAGAGATGCAAAGAAATGTGTGAAGTAGATAATATCAGTGGTGATTGGTGTGTATATATGCTTAGATTTGTGATTATATTGTTGTTCTATCACTGGACAACAACAAATTTTAGAATTCAAGGTTGTGATAATGAGGCACCAGTACAATATGATGGGTGTAATCAATAAAAAAAACTGGGTACTAGTATGCTTCGAAGAAAAATACATAGCAAACAGAAGATAGGAAAAAGATGGAGTGGACATAAATAAAAGAATCTCTGTCTGTCTGTATCTCTATCTCTGTCTGTCTGTCTGTCTGTCTGTCTGTCTGTCTGTCTGTCTCTCTCTCTCTCTCTCTCTCTCTCTCTCTCTCTCTCTCTCTCTCTCTCTCTCTCTCTCTCTCTCTCTCTCTCTCTCTCTCTCTCTCTCTCTCTCTCTCTCTCTCTCTCTCTCTCTCTCTTTCTCTTTCTTTCTTCCACTTTTCTCATGCTCACTCACTTCTCAACTGTAAAAGTGTGGTTTTGGTTTAGCGATCATCACAATGATGACTGTGTGCAATGAAAACATGTGACTGACACATTAGGTAGGGTAGGTTTGGCATATAATTGTGTCAGCTAGATGTACGGTCTCCAGTAAATCTTTTGAAGAGTAAAGTAAGTAAATCTGTTGATAGGGATATCCTCCCTTTAATAGGATCTGTGAACTGAGCTCAACGCTTTCCTTTTAACATTGTTTTTCCCTCCACTTTGCCATTACATAGCGACATCAATAACTGTGGTGAACTGAATTGAGTGATACAATAAGTAGCTAAAAATTTGTTCTTCGTTTACTAATCATTTCCAAGAAGCAATCCTTCATTTATACAAATTTGCAATTTGCTGGTCTGTGCCGTGTGTAGAGATATGTTGCTGGCACAACATTTCAGTGTTTGCGACTTCTGTTGTGTGGATCTAAGGGTCTGGCTACCCTTTATGGCAGAACTGACAGAGGAAACTAGCTACTAAAATACTTGAATTCCTTAAGTTGGCCTAATTTTCCCCATCCAACCTGACCCATTTGAGCAACTGTTTTTTTAGCATATCCTAAGTACACTTCATTACTTTTGTCTGTGATTTGTTTATTCCTGTGGTACATTTTATCCTTGAGTAACTCACTACCCTGCTTAAATTAAACAAAAATTTTTGTTATTAAAACACCCCTCTGGACTTGTTATAGAGAATGAATGACAGAGAATGATATAACAGGTTATTCTACATGGCATTTGAGTTATACTCCTTCAATAACTTACAGATTTGTCCTTAGAAATTTGAAAAACTCCGCCATTTGTATTTTACATCTCAAAACATTCAGTTGTGCAAAGAGAAATATTTTAGTAATGAAGTTGTAGCCTAATTTAAACTGAATTGAGTACTTCTTGCTAGAAATCTGTATCTATTATATAACAAATAATGACGCTTATTACTAAGTTTTACAAACACTGAAAGTATGTTCCCCCCTTAGATGAAAATTCTTATTTATTCCTTACTCACTTCTGGCTGTGACATCGAGGTGGTGATTCTTCTCCTCCTCTTCCTGTTAAAGGCTTCTCTCTTAGCTTAAGACCAGTTGAGCCTTCTCTTTTCAATATGCCAGCCAACATGTCATTCTGTGTTTTTGTTGAATGTCCAGGTCTTCTTGTACTTCACATTCCCATCTCTCAAATTTCTCTCAGTGTTCTTTTTTTCACCTGTACTTGCCACATGACTAAATCATCTTAGCTTCTGTGCATAATTTTTTTTCTAATACCATATACTCTTACTCTTTATCTAGTTACTTTAGCCATAATCCCTGAATCTTCTGCATCGCTCTTATATTTTATGCCTGCACTTGCTTCCTCAAACCATCTGTCAGCACCCATGATTCACAACCATACACGAGCTTTAGTGACAAAAGTGTTTTGTAAATTTTTATTTTTTATTCTGTAGCTCTCCTTTATAGGAGAGTGTTTTTCTATGTAATTACAGTACTTTACCAATGCTATTTGCTATTTGCAACTATAATGTTTCTGTATCATTCATTATTACCCCTAAATATTTTATTAGTCTCCTCTCTATAATTTTCATTTCTGTATCACCACTTTTACCTGCTACAGTGCATGACAGACATTGAATATGGTAACTAACAAAATTGGTTATGTTAAAAAAAAACTAGGTGTGTGAAAATAGTTGTAAAACTTTGTTTTTATGTTTTTCATGGAATTTAGTCTTTGCCTTGGTTTATTATGCTGTAAATAATAAAGTTAAATATGATGAGAGAACAAATGAAATCAAATTGGTATATGAAATATAATGTTAGTATACATATTGTTTGTAGGTTAAAAAACTTTTGCGGCAGAAAAAGGCCTTGACTTCTTTAGCACTGGGTAGTGGGTTTTTTTCACCTGGAATTATAACATACAGCCATCAAAGAAGTTTATTATTGTCATAAACTATTTGGGAACCAACTTAAGCAATAGACTAAAGACTTTGAAATGTTTATAGTTTCCAAAGTGACTACTATACTACACTACTACACACTACTAAAGTATATACTATACTTACAATATGTTTTTGTCTGTTTCAGAAGGGAGATGTCGTCTTATTTGAATACATCAGTTACTTTGTGCATTATGGCGTAGTCATCATATTGTTTGTGCTGAACTTCTTTTCAGATGCAGCACCATGGTTTTCAGAGTATCCTGTTTATGAGGTAGGAATTAGACATTTACAAGGACTTATGACAGTAAAACTGCAAAATCTTTTAAGTCTGAGTCAAATGGTGTATAAATAACAATGCACCTCCACCACATTTCTTAGTATTACTTAATATAACTCCGCCCCTCATCATTTAGCTTAGACAAACATCTACTAAAGTTGTTGTTTCTTATGGCTAGCCCGGACTCCAGTCCGTCACCTTTCTGGCATCCCAATACCGTTGTGTGATGTTTCCTGCAGTTTGCAGACTTGGGTCTAGTTTTTGGCAGTGGAGATGTTCACTATCATTCTGGAGGTCAGCTCGTTGCATAGTGTGCATCTTTCAGAGGAATAAACTTTGATTCGGTTGAGGTGTGCAGCAAGGCAGTCATGTCTGGTTTTGAGATGAAATGAAGCAATGGAATATCTCATTGATTTGTTTTTATTTTCTCCCAAGTTGTGTTTTTCCACATCTTGTCACTGTTGATGTTCTTGATCAGTTGATCTTTTTTTCTAGACATTCTTTTGAGTAAGTTTTTTGCAGTGATGACGGTAGGTACACCCCTGGGTTGGTGTAGAGAGGTACCTTTCTTTGTCTTGATTATTCATCTCTTCTTTCACAGCACTAACACTTATCTAAAAATGAAACTTTTTCTTGTGAACTTACTGTTTATTCTCTTCTCGTTGAACGCGTTTTGGCGTACGTATTCGCCTTCTTCAGCTTAGAGACAGACTGCCATCATTTGGTAACGGTTGTTGTGTGGAAGGTGTAGTGGGGGTGGTGCGTGGAGGAAGAGGATTGGCGCAGGGATTCAACTTAATGTTTGTTTTTTGTATAATTGTGTCAAAAAGTGTATGTGATTTATATTGAAATTGATCGTTAAGTATGTTGTTTGGTTGTGTTGTGTGGTGTTTATATATTTCGTATTGTTCAGTTGTGTTGAGTTTTCGACCTTTGGGTAAGTAATGTAAAATTTCAAGATTAGTGTCTATGTTGGTGTAACTGTGGTTTTCTGTGTGTATGTGTATGGCAAATGCAGAGTGTATATTGTTGTTGGTTAAAGCTTTTAAGTGTTCAGAATAACGGGATGAAAAAGATCTTCCCGTCTGGCCTATGTAGAAACTATTGCAGTCATTACAATTTAATTTGTAAACACCTGTTTTGTTATATTTGTCTATGTCTGTGTTTGTATTATTGATGTGTTTTTTGATGGTATTGGTTGTTCTGTATGCTATTTTGTATTTGTGTTTTCTGAATGTGTTGTCGATTTTGTGTGTGTAGGAGTTGTGGTATGTGAGTGTGATGTATTTATTGTGCTGTGTGTTGATGGTATTTTGTGTTTTGTTGTTTTTGTTTTTGATGCGTTTGTGTAGTGTGTTTATTAAATTAGGGTTGTAACCGTTTTTGATTGCTATGTATTTTATTGTGTTGAGTTCGTCGGTGTAATCTTGTTTATTTAAGGGTATTTTAGTTAGTCTATGGAGCATATGGTTGAAGGCCGCATGTTTATGTTGTGTTGGGTGGTTTGATGTGTTGTGTATAACCATGTCAGTTGTGGTTGGTTTCCTGTATATTTTGTACGTGTGAGTATTGTTAGTTTTGTTAATTGTTAGGTCTAGAAAATTTATACTATTGTTTTGTTCAATTTCCAGTGTAAATTTTAATTTTTGGTGTATAGTGTTTATGTATTTGTGGAGGTTTTCAACTTGTCTTGTGTTGCCTTTGAATAAAAGTAATATACCATCTACATACCTGTGCCAGTATATAATTTTGTTAGTGTATTTGTTGTTGTTTATTATGTGGTTCTGTTCTATGTTGTGTATATATATTTCTGCTAGTATTCCTGATATGGGGGATCCCATCGGGAGACCTTCTGTTTGTGTGTATATCTTGTTATTGTATGTAAAGTAATTTTGTTCAGTTATTATTTTGGTAAGTGTGATGATCTCTTGTATGTGTGTTTCAGGTGTGTTGTTTTGTCTGAGTAGTTGTTCTAGTGTTTGGATGGTTTCTTTGATGGGGACATTAGTGTATAGATTGGTTATATCAAAAGATGCCAGAGTTGAGTTATGTGGGATGTGGATGTGTTCAGTTTTCCTGACTAGGTCGATGTTGTTTTTGATAGATGTGTTGTTACTGAGATTAATGTTTTCTCTGATTATTTTGTCTAGTTGTTTTGATATAACTAATCTATACACTAATGTCCCCATCAAAGAAACCATCCAAACACTAGAACAACTACTCAGACAAATTAAAATTTACACTAGAAATTGAACAAAACAATAGTATAAATTTTCTAGACCTATCAATTAACAAAACTAACAATACTTGTGATGATCTAATTAATTACAAACACAAATAAACAAATTTAAATTATTTATTATTTCACTTACCTTAAAAATCTTTTCTCTGCCCAGAGTTACGTCATACGAACGTCTAGAATGCAAGCATGATTTAAGGTTGTGTGAATAACTTACGCAACTCGCATTTTGTGAATAGATTAAAAAACATTTTTTAATATATAATTATTTCTTTTTTGTAATGTTCTCTAATCATGACATATTCTTACCCAAAATTCAAAAACAAATTAAAAGTTCCTTAAGTGTTAGTGAAACATCTTATATTAACACAGTTAAATATTCATCTTATACTTACATAAAACAGCCCAGTCTGCCCATTCTCACTATTAATTTAAAATCTTTACCACTATTAATTCAACCCCATATTTACGTTCACTGATTGATTTTACAAAGGAATTATTACGCTGGATTACCCAACCGATGTTATACTCCTGCCTTGGCCACGTGCTTCTTAGTTCGCAAGTTTATCTCACTTCACTTTGTTCTATAACTGCACATCATCCATTTAAACTTAGTGCGCCCGTTATTTTCTGGGATCCCGGCCGGTATAATAGCTGTATTAGACTGAGTTCTACATGTTTTATAAAGTTTAGGCCGACCGGGTCCACGCGGCACTATATGCGTCCGTTAGGTGTTGTGGTTTCTCGTGGACTGCCCATACATAAGGCCGGACATTACTGCCTTGGCTGCAATCAAATTTCTTCGTCGTTCACAGCCTGCGCTGTCGAAGTCTTGGTAGCTGTTCAGGTAACACATGTTTTTCGTGTCTTGGACGTCGATGATATTCAGTGAGCACTGGTCGACGTCACCAATGTGGGTTGGACTTAAACTTTGTTTCCGTCACCTCGGACCACGCGTACGAACAAAATTCATCTCTAAGCCATCTTGCGCCTTCGGCTTAGCGTGGGTATGCGCGCTGCCGATGTCAGTGCGTTTGGGCGTAGATGTCACACCATCGCAAAGTTCCAAGAATTGTGTCACCCGCACATTCCTTTACAATTGCTTCACCACAGTTCCTTTGTTCAAAACTACGCTTCTAGATTCAACCGGGGACTGGCCACACATATGAAATAAATTGTTGATATTTTAATAAAATAAAACCCCAATTTAATAAAAATAAAAAACCCCTCATATTTACCCCGTTACATACTCACACGTACAAAATATACAGGAAACCAACAACATACTTAATGATCAATTACAATATAAATCACATACACTTTTTGACACAATTATACAAAAAACAAACATTAAGTTGAATCCCCGCGCCAATCCTCTTCCTCCACGCACCACCCCCCACTACGCCTTCCACACAACAACCATTACCAAATGATGGCAGTCTGTCTCTAAGCTAAAGAAGGCGAATACGTACGCCAAAACGCGTTCGACGAGAAGAGAATAAACAGTAAGTTCACAAGAAAAATTTTCATCTTTAGATAAGTGTTAGTGCTGTGAAAGAAGAGATGAATAACCAAGACAACTATAATACTGCAGATAAAGCGTATTTCATCAATAAGTACAGAAACGCCAAACAACAAGTAACAAAAACTTCCTTACACATAGCATTCAATAAAACTTGTCGAAAACACAACATCATACCAACACACACACAAGTTACAATAAAACAAAACACACATACAGCACTTCAAACCAAACGGAAATTAGAACAAATAAACCTAAATAACATAATCAATTATTTATACCATAAAAAAGACACAGTCAACAGACAGGCATATAACTTACACATGAAACTCACACAAATATTACACCACACAGAACTTGAAAATGTAATACGACACACACAAGACAACATAGAAAACCTCAAATTGACAATACAAGAACGACACAACAAAAAAATAACTAACCTCACAACACGCACAATTGAATCAATCCCTGAACCGGCACACAAATTCCACACACACTCGTAGTTAATACAACAAACATTAATTTCACAAAGGATGAAATGGACTTATTAAACAAAGGACTGAAACATAATTTGAATAACAATACAACTAACATCCAAAATCACAATAGACACATACGCGACATAATCATAGACGCAGAAACAGCTGTACAAAACACGCACTTTAATGAACAGGACGCGATACGTCACGACATAAAACGAAAGCTCCAAAACACACATACAAAACCAAAAATACACAACAATGAAATAAAAACACTTAACAATGTAAAACACAAGTTGCTTGAACACAACATAACAATCCTAAAAGCTGACAAAGGTAACATAAGCGTCATAATGGACAAACATCAATTAAACACTAAAATCGAAAATTTCTTCAACGAAAATAATATAACGGAAATAAATAAAGACCCCACACTAAAATTTCATAAACAGATTAACAAATTTATAAACAACACAAAACATATAATCAAAACAGAAAGTGCAAAATACCTTAAACAAATAAAACCTAACCCCCCTAAACTAAATGCATTACCAAAAATACATAAACCTAACATTCCCATCAGACCATTAATAAACAACGCACAGGCCCCCTCCCACAAAATCGCAAAACAACTAGACAAAATAATCAGAGAAAACATTAATCTCAGTAACAACACATCTATCAAAAACAACATCGACCTAGTCAGGAAAACTGAACACATCCACATCCCACATAACTGAACTCTGGCATCTTTTGATATAACCAATCTATACACTAATGTCCCCATCAAAGAAACCATCCAAACACTAGAACAACTACTCAGACAAAACAATACACCTGAAACACACATACAAGAGATCATCACACTTACCAAAATAATAACTGAACAAAATTACTTTACATACAATAACAAGATATACACACAAACAGAAGGTCTCCCGATGGGATCCCCCATATCAGGAATACTAGCAGAAATATATATACACAACATAGAACAGAACCACATAATAAACAACAACAAATACACTAACAAAATTATATACTGGCACAGGTATGTAGATGGTATATTACTTTTATTCAAAGGCAACACAAGACAAGTTGAAAACCTCCACAAATACATAAACACTATACACCACAAATTAAAATTTACACTGGAAATTGAACAAAACAATAGTATAAATTTTCTAGACCTAACAATTAACAAAACTAACAATACTCACACGTACAAAATATACAGGAAACCAACCACAACTGACATGGTTATACACAACACATCAAACCACCCAACACAACATAAACATGCGGCCTTCAACCATATGCTCCATAGACTAACTAAAATACCCTTAAATAAACAAGATTACACCGACGAACTCAACACAATAAAATACATAGCAATCAAAAACGGTTACAACCCTAATTTAATAAACACAATACACAAACGCATCAAAAACAAAAACAACAAAACACAAAATACCATCAACACACAGCACAATAAATACATCACACTCACATACCACAACTCCTACACACACAAAATCGCCAACACATTCAGAAAACACAAATACAAAATAGCATACAGAGCAACCAATACCATCAAAAAACACATCAATAATACAAACACAGACATAGGAAAATATAACAAAACAGGTGTTTACAAATTAAATTGTAATGACTGCAATAGTTTCTACATAGGCCAGACGGGAAGATCTTTTTCATCCCGTTATTCTGAACACTTAAAAGCTTTAACCAACAACAATATACACTCCGCATTTGCCACACACATACACACAGAAAACCACAGTTACACCAACATAGACACTAATCTTGAAATTTTACATTACTTACCCAAAGGTCGAAAACTCAACACAACTGAACAATACGAAATATATAAACACCACACAACACAACCAAACAACATACTTAACGATCAATTATAATATAAATCACATACACTTTTTGACACAGTTATACAAAAAACAAACATTAAGTTGAATCCCCGCGCCAATCCTCTTCCTTCACGCACCACCCCCACTACACCTTCCACACAACAACCGTTACCAAATGATGGTAGTCTGTCTCTAAGCTGAAGAAGGCGAATACGTACGCCGAAACGCGTTCGACGAGAAGAGAATAAACAGTAAGTTCACAAGAAAAAGTTTCATTTTTAGATAAGTGTTAGTGCTGTGAAAGAAGAGATGAAAAATCAAGACAACTGTAAAACCGCAGATAAAGCGTATTTCATCAATAAGTATAGAAACGCCAAACAACAAGTAACAAAAACTTCCTTATACATAGCATTCAATAAAACTTGTCGAAAACACAACATCATACCAACACACGCACAAGTTACAATAAAACAAAACACACATACTGTAACGTGACATTTTGGCCTACCTGGGATAGAATAAAGAAATTTGTATTTTTTAATAAAAGCAAATAACATTTTTTACGGTAATTGGGACAAAATGTGAACAGAAAGGTAAAATTCATTGGTAGTGAACGTGGCAGCAGTGATTGAAAATATTGTTCGAGAATTTATCTAACGCAGAAAACAACCAGCAGAATTGCGTCAAGGTCAGACAATGACCTACAAAAACTGTAAACAAGTGACGTAACAGTATCACCCGATGTTACATCAGCGCCTTACATAACGATGGAATGTGGGTATAGCAGCGCCACTAGTTTCGTCACACACACAGAACAAAGGCAGTCGGCAAATAACAAGTACCAGTGTCGGACGCATATAACCTTCGCGTCTGCCGGCTGGCCGGTTCAGGCGAAGTTTACGTCGCCCGCAAAACAGAAAGAATGTGAATAATATATTTAAAACACGACTTGACAATCAAAATTCATACTTAAAATGTAATTAACAGTTTTCTTTACACTAACAGTTCGGAGATTATAAATTAAAATGAAAGTGCGCACGTAAAACAATGTGACGTCTTCTGGACAAAAAATCGGACTCAAATCCAGCTAAGTACCCACAAGGATATACACAAACTATCAAATTTTATTATTTTTCATAAAACAAGAACAGATGGGTAAAATTAAATTAAATATGAGCTCTTAAAATCTGGGGATAGATATGTGTGTGTGTGTGTGTGTGTGTGAAAGCGCTGGTTTCCGTTATATTATAGTTAGTCGTAAGTTTATATATATATATTCAAATTAATAAATCTTGATATTATGGCTAGGTGAATCAAATATTGTTCGGAATGTTATTTTGGCATATTTTAGTAAATTTAAACCGAAAGGTAAACAGAAAAATTGTCATGCTACAAAAAATAAAGTACCATTTATTTGTGCTTGCAAAATGGGTGTTTATCATTGCATTGCCTGTCGTTTTTCTCTGCCTAAGTACATCAGACGACACCCTGGTAAATAATTCGAATATACTTAGTAAAGGTAAGTGATTTGGAATTTCATTTATTTAAACAACAATAAACATGTGTAACCTCAGTTGGTACCCTAAAAATGGGACAAAATTCAATATTTCAATAACTTAATAAAACTCGTAACGTTTTAATGGCGCCCGTCTAACAGGAACTTTGTAAATTAAGTTAACTTAATTTTCAAACTGATCGAAAATGGCAGAGAAAAATAGGAATGCAGATTTAGGTGGAAGTGGGGTAGAAGAATCTTTGTTAAACGTTACTCAAGACAATGTAATTTCAACAAACGAAAGTAGTGATGAGAATGTACAATTTGAAATAACAAATGTAATTGAAACGGTAAATGTTGAATGTAGTAATAAGAGCGATAACGCAAATATATTTAATCAGTTAGCGTTAATAATGGAGATGATGTCAGGAATGAAAACTGAAATCAAATCAGAAAATAATAATTTGAAAACTGAAATCAAATCAGAAATAAATGCTAGTAACATAGAATTGAAAACAGAAATAAACAAACAAGACCAAAAATTTAGAGAAATAGACAATAAGTTAGAAGAACAGAATAAGACTATTGTTGGAATGAGAGATGAACTGACTAGTGTTATAAATAAGATACAAAACGAAATGAAAAACGATAGAAAAATAATTAACGAAAGCCAAAAAGAGAAAATGTTAGAGACAAATACAAAATTTGACACATTGACAAGTAAATTTAATGATAAAATTAAAAAGCAAAATGACAAAATTGACTGTAATGTTCAATGTATAATTAATGAGTGTGAGCAAATCAAACGAGCAAGTGAAATACAAGAAAATATAAATGATGAATTCAGAAGTAACTTTGAACCAGTTGATACAATTAAAATTAATGTAACTAGTTTAAAAAATAAACAAGCAGAACATGAGCGTGAAATAGTTAAAGTCAGAGAAGACTTGAATGTAACCATTAATCAGAAATTAACTAATGTGAGTGAGAGAGATTTATATAGAGAGTTGTGTGCAGATCGAGAAATAGAATTATATAAGTTAAAGAGAAATTATAATGAGTTGAGAGAAAGATTAGAAGGGGTGAAGATAAACCATATAAAATACTTACCTGTTGAAAGAGAGATAGAGAATTATTTTGATAATATCTTTATAAACGATAATGACTTACATGATGTAATAGTAGAGGAATATAAAAATAATGAAATAGCTTACCTGACGTTAACCAATAATACTGAGGGAGACTGGACAAAAATAAATTATGTTGACAAGATGTATGAAATATTAATAGGGAATAACCCTATAAATTATAATGGCATAATGAATGAAATAAAGTTAATGGATTATTATAATAAGGCTGATAACAAATTGTGTGTGGATAACAATGATGCATGTTATAAATATATTCGATATATATTGTTTGAAATTAAAAAATCAGTGTATGGACAATTTTAATATTGTAATTTATGGTAATGACCTGGCAGACGTGGACAATGAAGTGTGAAAAAATGGAACAGTTAATGATAAAAGTTTGTAAATATATTTGTAGTGAATTCAATTGTGTGTATTGTAAAATGTTAGGTAAACAATGTGTATATGTAGTAGAAAAGGTAGTGACAATAATAATAATATTATTAATATTTTGCAGTCTGAATAAATAATAAAAATAATTATGAAGACAATAATTAATGATTTGTAAATTTTTGATGATAATTGAAATATGTTGTGTTTTAATAATTAGTTGAAGTAAAAGATTTGAGATGTTTAAAATATTGTGATTTAATGTTGTATGATTGAATTTTTATGAGATATTTAAATTATTTTAGGAGATTTCAATTAAATAACAATTAATGAATAAATAAATCTTAAATAGTTTAGTTTGTGGAATAACATAAAGGTTAAAAATAAATGTTAATAATAATTTTGAAATTTTCAGGAATCTAATTGCAACGAAGGATAAATAATGAAATGGTGATATATAAAAGAGTAAATGAAAATTACAAATTATAATGTTTATAAGTTTCTATACAAATTGTATAAAAAGTGAATTGTTCATTTTCATGTAATGACAACATCGTTAAGTGACTAAGTAAATATTTTGTTGTACTTATTATTTCATGTTAATGAAGGTCAAGGTAGGGAAAGTTAAGAAAGAAATGTATGAGATTGAAACAACACCAAGACTAGAAATGTCATGTAATATAAATTGTTAATTTTAATTTTAAAAAATATATTATACTTGTGATTCCCCGACTTTTCGGGCGATTACTGCCTTACCAGCACTAATAGTGGTTTTGGCTAGCGGTCAGCTATGGCCATATCAAGTCCCTTGACCATAGCTGGCTTGAAATTGGTTTATATTAGAAATTAACAGGGGGGTGACACTAGGGGAAATCCCGGAACTATGGAACAGCGGCTGCCACTCTGTCCGAGGAGGGACAGCAAAGCCAGGTGGTAGACCTGCATTAGGGCCGTGTAATATGTACGTTTAGGTATTAGGATATCTAGTTTTATTAAAATGTAACGCAGAAGCAAGGACACGGAGATGTCAAATTCCTCCAAAATTTCAGTCCTTGTGGACGCAACTGGACGCCACAGTCCAGGGGGGGTCATAGTGTGTGTGGCAGGGAGGTTACCCCGGGGGGGTAACGAATTAAAAAATTTTTTGTTGTATTTTAATAATGATGACTCGCTACTGAGATAACTAAATAATTTTGTTTTAATTTGCAGAATTGATGCACTAGAGGTTTCCTATATTGTATTTATTATGTCTTATTGTGTTAATTGCATGTAGTATGTTAGAATTAAGGATTATAAAAATATAATGATATTTTATAGAATAAGTTTTCAGTGTGTTTAAAGATTTTCAATAAAAATGAAATAAATTTGTGATAGTTAAAATTTTCAATGAGTTGTAAGGGATAGAAGTTGGGTGATAGTAATTGTTTGAGTAAAACGTTTGAGTCAGTCCAAGTTGAATATATTGGGGTGTCATATTAGATAAAGATTTTGTAAGGGAGTATTAGAGTCGTAAAAGGGGAAGATTATGGGTAAATGCCAAGTTGATAAAGTGAATTATAATGAATAACTGAGAATCACTCAAGTTAATGAAATGGAAAAATAAATCAAATGATGTGTAAAAAAAAAAAATTTAATTTTTTGGGAAATGAATTAATAAAAGTTAAATTGAGATTAAAAGGGAAATTTTATAATTTTATATTCGAAGTTAATGATGTAAAGTGTGTAGATTATGTTCAAACTTAAATGTGAATTGTTTATTTTAATGTAATAATAACAATATGAATTATGAATGTACTATGTTTTCTGATGTATTATTGTGTTTGTTAGTATTTAAGAGAATTTCATGAATTTAAAAAAAAAAAATATATTTTTTGGTGCAAATTGGGTATAAGAGAAATGTGTAATATGGTAATGGGAAATGTTTATTTAAATTCTGATGGGAATCAGGGTAATAATTTTGAATTTTGGAATTTTAAAGTTAACAAGAGAAAGTACACAGAATGAGATTACGAGATTATGGAATTTTAAATATGTTATGATATGTATTCCTATATACATTAGAAATAAGTGAAGAACAAAACCAGTGCTTCTTAGCGCAAACCAGCACCGCTAGGGGAAACAGATCAGTGGGGATATGGTGTTATATAAGGCCACTAGTTGATATTTGATTTGTTGTTTCAGTGTTTGGTGATGCTGTGGTGGCGGACCTGAGCTGGCCAGCGCGTCAGAACAGGGGTGTTAAGTATCTGTCTGACTTTATGGTGTTGGGATCTCGAGAGAGAAGTCCAGTAATGTCATTCAGGTGCGGTCACAGTCACCGGACCAAGGGTGAGTTAATTATATAATCTTTTTGGTAAACCTTCAAGGGGGTTGTGGCAACATATCCTGGCTGATCCCTTTAGCAAGTATGAATGTGTCAATGAGATTTTTTATGCTTCGGCATAAAATCTCTCATTGAGGGGGTATTGTAACGTGACATTTTGGCCTACCTGGGATAGAATAAAGAAATTTGTATTTTTTAATAAAAGCAAATAACATTTTTTATGGTAATTGGGACAAAATGTGAACAGAAAGGTAAAATTCATTGGTAGTGAACGTGGCAGCAGTGATTGAAAATATTGTTCGAGACTTTATCTAACGCAGAAAACAACCAGCAGAATTGCGTCAAGGTCAGACAATGACCTACAAAAACTGTAAACAAGTGATGTAACAGTATCACCCGATGTTACATCAGCGCCTTACATAACGATGGAATGTGGGTATAGCAGCGCCACTAGTTTCGTCACACACACAGAACAAAGGCAGTCGGCAAATAACAAGTACCAGTGTCGGACGCATATAACCTTCGCGTCCGCCGGCTGGCCGGTTCAGGCGAAGTTTACGTCGCCCGCAAAACAGAAAGAATGTGAATAATATATTTAAAATACGACTTGACAATCAAAATTCATACTTAAAATGTAATTAACAGTTTTCTTTACACTAACAGTTCGGAGATTATAAATTAAAATGAAAGTGCGCACGTAAAACAATGTGACATCTTCTGGACAAAAAATCGGACTCAAATCCAGCTAAGTACCCACAAGGATATACACAAACTATCAAATTTTATTATTTTTCATAAAACAAGAACAGATGGGTAAAATTAAATTAAATATGACTCTTAAAATCTGGGGATAGATATGTGTGTGTGTGTGTGAAAGCGCTGGTTTCCGTTATATTATAGTTAGTCGTAAGTTTATATATATATATATATTGTAACTAGTTGTTCATGTGGCCTCGATCAAGCCCCGCGATGGAAGCCACTTTGTAACTAGATGTTTACGTGTGTTTGTAAAAATTAATTAAAGTTTAAATGTTTGTTTGGTGTTAAACGTGTCAAAATGTATGCTCTCAGTCGTGTACGGGTAAACCGTATTCTGCTCTGCTGCATTCAAACGTTGCCGCCTCGCCACCTGATTGGCGTACAGCTCTCTGCAGTATTACCCAGCTTGCGTCTCGCTTTAACGCCTTCACTTCAATAATTATTAGTCGTAATTCTAAATTAACTGAATCAAACATACAGCATTGCAGATTGAGAACATTTATTAATCCTTTAGAATATTTCACTTGGTTTATTATACATCAAAATCCGTTTTCTGCACCGGCTATTACAATTGTGCAGTTGGTACTTGCTCAGCTCAGTTGTATACAATCAGTCAGTAACGCTAGTTTACAGTAAAAATATCGTTTTTCTCAGGGGTGTAAAGTCCTTTCGGCTACAGAAATATGTACTTACGGCTAACACACACAAAGTTATAACAATTCTTAGAACTAATTACATAAATAAATCGATATCTCATTACATTTGACTAAGTAATCACCAATGAAAACTTGTGAAGCAATTTTGGGTTATGTTTCGTTTGCCAAAGGTTCGTTATTAAAAGATTCGTTAATTATTTATCATATTTTACTTTCTTAATAATTGTTAATTGGTTATAGTTAAATAGTGAATTTATATAAGCATTTATTTTGACTCGAAAATAGTGATCAGTGATTTTGAAATAGTTATATTTAATTCAGACCAAAATTTGTGAATACGCTTTAAGGGATAATGTTTATACTCATCGGTTACTAGTTGCTGAAGATCCTGATGTCGTCTTCTTCGATAGATAACTCCTGGGCTGTCGTCTTCTTCTATGGATAATTCCTGTCGTCTGTTTCCCTCGTCTCGGCACTTCCCCTTGCTAATTCAGGCCTCGTATTTCTTCAGTTGGTGTCGTCTTCTTCCTTTAGGAGGTTCCACTGATCTTCATATAGTATCAGTGGTCGTCTTTCTTCGTCACGGCGTCGCTTCGTCTTCTTCGGATCACTACGGTTTGTTAATTTAATTTTTTACAAATAAAAATTTACGTTCAGGATTCCCTGTACTGTTGTAATCGTCTTCCATTGGTTTTAATTAGTTTTGAAATTACTTGAAGAATAATTATTTAATTTTAATACGAGAGCTACTCGGTCCACTCTCTGGCGTTGGTTAATATTGACTACTGAAAATCTAACGGTTTTTTGGCGTTATTTTTCTTGTTGCTATGGTTACTTAATAAATTATGCTAATTTTTCATTGGTTATTAACTCAGGTTATTGTTAAGATTTATCGTCTTTTTTCGTCTATTTCTACCAAAATATCTTCAACTGAAGATTACTACTTTGTTCTAATAGCTAGGGTCATCACATTAGTACCATTCTTCCTAATTTTTCATGATGAACATTTTGATACCCCTCATGCCTACTTTTGGATAGCTAATTACATTTTTACTATTTTCCCAATTTTATATCTTACATATATTTTATTCAAAATTAGTTGTTAATCACATATTTTGGTACTAGGAATACCCACTTACATGGTTTAATAATTTGGCACATTCTGCCTTAACTCTGGATTATTATTTGTTCTCAAATTAATAAATTTATGTTCAACAGTTTGGCCTAGAGCCTAGATTCCATTCTACTTCCATCTAACATTTCTTACTAACATTTCTGGTAACTCTAATACAATTTACAAACAAAACAAACAATAAACATCAGTATCCCTAACTCTAATTCGTACTATTAAACATTTCTTTTCAGGTTCTACCCTGAAATAACTTTTAACTGCTGTTATCTGCTTACCCTACAATTTACTCTATGCTATGATTTTCTGAACACTAATAAAATTCTTAATACTTACCTACAGAAACTTAAAGAAACTCTTATAATACTATTGATAAACTGTTCCTTGCATGATATGTCCTATCTACTATTCCCTTCACTTAAATACAGTGTTAGTCCTTCTTAATTTGCTATTCGTTCTAATACCTTAATTCTTATCTTAATATATAATCCTGATATCTTATTACCTAAATTAACAATATTACAATTAGTTCGATCTTACTTAGTAATGCACAGTTTATCACAAATTGTTTATCTGTTTAACATAGTTGGCTTATATAATATTTGGTTCTACACTCCCACTGCACTTTTCCTTTCATTAGAAAGTTTCTATAATTACTACCCTGCTCACTTTGTTTCATTATTCTATACCTATCACTTCACTACTTATTTAGTTTTACACACTTTTGGGCTTATTCACTTGTTTATTCATGGGTTGTCTGATTACTTTAAATCACTGTGTGATTATGGTCATGTATAACTATTTACCTCCAAATCACACTGATCACTTTTGGTCATCATTCTAATATTGCTTTTGCTTTGGGCTCAAAGTATTGTTTATAGCCTTTGGCCATTATTATTACAATTAGTTTGGGGTATGGTTAGCTTCTAACCCCCCTACATTATATTATACAAGTACATTCTTTAAATAACAAGATACATGTGATACTATTACCCTTCATTAACCTTATTGTCCTAGCTACATCTCATATGCTACAGACATCAATTCATTACTAAATTTACAATATTCTGTTCATTTTTTTGGGATGACTTGATTGTACTTAAACTTCTTCTTCACTGTCTCTTGGTTTCTTTGGTTCCTATCCGATATATTGTGTCAAGTCTGTCAGGTTAATAGTCATTTGTCATTTATTGGGTTACTGGGTTATTGATCTTTAAGTTCATAAGTTTTTTGCCTTTTACTCTCATCTTCAGCTGTTTATTTTATAATTAAATACCATTGAATCTTTGCTACCTTATGTCATGTAACAATATTCAAATTAATAAATCTTGATAGTATGGCTAGGTGAATCAAATATTGTTCGGAATGTTATTTTGGCATATTTTAGTAAATTTAAACCGAAAGGTAAACAGAAAAATTGTCATGCTACAAAAAATAAAGTACCATTTATTTGTGCTTGCAAAATAGGTGTTTATCATTGCATTGCCTGTCGTTTTTCTCTGCCTAAGTACATCAGACGACACCCTGGTAAATAATTCGAATATACTTAGTAAAGGTAAGTGATTTGGAATTTCATTTATTTAAACAACAATAAACATGTGTAACCTCAGTTGGTACCCTAAAAATGGGACAAAATTCAATATTTCAATAACTTAATAAAACTCGTAACGTTTTAATACAGCACTTCAAACCAAACGGAAATTAGAACAAATAAACCTAAATAACATAATCAATTATTTATACTATAAAAAAGAGACACTCAACAGACAGGCATATAACTTACACATGAAACTCACACAAATATTACACCACACAGAACTTGAAAATGTAAGACACCACACACAAGACAACATAGAAAAACTCAAATTGACAATACAAGAATGACACAACAAAAAAATAACTAACCTCACAACACGCACAATTGAATCAATCCCTGAACCGGCACACAAATTCCACACACGCGTAGTTAATACAACAAACATTAATTTCACAAAGGATGAAATGGATTTATTAAACAAAGGACTGAAACATAATTTGAATAACAATACAACTAACATCCAAAATCACAATAGACACATACGCGACATAATCATAGATGCAGAAACAGCTGTACAAAACACGCACTTTAATGACCAGGACCCGATACGTCACGACATAAAACGAAAGCTCCAAAACACACATACAAAACCAAAAATACACAACAATGAAATAAAAACACTTAACAATGTAAAACACAAGTTACTTGAACACAACATAACAATCCTAAAAGCTGACAAATGTAACATAAGCGTCATAATGGACAAACATCAATTAAACACTAAAATCGAAAATTTCTTCAATGAAAATAATATAACGGAAATAAATAAAGACCCCACACTAAAATTTCATAAACAGATTAACAAATTTATAAACAACACAAAACATATAATCAAACCAGAAAGTGCCAAATACCTTAAACAAATAAAACCTAACCCCCCTAAACTAAATGCGTTACCAAAAATACATAAACCTAACATTCCCATCAGACCATTAATAAACAACGCACAGGCCCCCTCCCACAAAATCGCAAAACAACTAGAGAAAATAATCAGAGAAAACATTAATCTCAGTAACAACACATCTATCAAAAACAACATCGACCTAGTCAGGAAAACTGAACACATCCACATCCCACATAACTGAACTCTGGCATCTTTTGATATAACCAATCTATACACTAATGTCCCCATCAAAGAAACCATCCAAACACTAGAACAACTACTCAGACAAAACAACACACCTGAAACACACATACAAGAGATCATCACACTTACCAAAATAATAACTGAACAAAATTACTTTACATACAATAACAAGATATACACACAAACAGAAGGTCTCCCGATGGGATCCCCCATATCAGGAATACTAGCAGAAATATATATACACAACATAGAACAGAACCACATAATAAACAACAACAAATACACTAACAAAATTATATACTGGCACAGGTATGTAGATGGTATATTACTTTTATTCAAAGGCAACACAAGACAAGTTGAAAACCTCCACAAATACATAAACACTATACACCAAAAATTAAAATTTACACTGGAAATTGAACAAAACAATAGTATAAATTTTCTAGACCTAACAATTAACAAAACTAACAATACTCACACGTACAAAATATACAGGAAACCAACCACAACTGACATGGTTATACACAACACATCAAACCACCCAACACAACATAAACATGCGGCCTTCAACCATATGCTCCATAGACTAACTAAAATACCCTTAAATAAACAAGATTACACCGACGAACTCAACACAATAAAATACATAGCAATCAAAAACGGTTACAACCCTAATTTAATAAACACACTACACAAACGCATCAAAAACAAAAACAACAAAACACAAAATACCATCAACACACAGCACAATAAATACATCACACTCACATACCACAACTCCTACACACACAAAATCGCCAACACATTCAGAAAACACAAATATAAAATAGCATACAGAACAACCAATACCATCAAAAAACACATCAATAATACAAACACAGACATAGACAAATATAACAAAACAGGTGTTTACAAATTAAATTGTAATGACTGCAATAGTTTCTACATAGGCCAGACGGGAAGATCTTTTTCATCCCGTTATTCTGAACACTTAAAAGCTTTAACCAACAACAATATACACTCCGCATTTGCCACACACATACACACAGAAAACCACAGTTACACCAACATAGACACTAATCTTGAAATTTTACATTACTTACCCAAAGGTCGAAAACTCAACACAACTGAACAATACGAAATATATAAACACCACACAACACAACCAAACAACATACTTAACGATCAATTACAATATAAATCACATACACTTTTTGACACAATTATACAAAAAACAAACATTAAATTGAATCCCCGTGCCAATCCTCTACCTTTCTTTGCTAGGTTGTCTGCCGCCTCATTCCCTGGTATTCCCACATGTGAAGGGATCCATTGCAAAATTATGTTTATTTTTTAGCTTTTGTAGAGTTTTTATCATCTGTTGTGTGTCACTAAGAGGTTTGCTGGAAACTGTTGTGTATGAAGATACAGCTTGTTTTGCAGCCTTTGAATCTGTCAGTATAACCACATTTTGGTATTTGTGGGGGCAGTTCAGTACCGCCAGAAAAGCCCACGATATGGCCTGGATGTACAGACCCACTGGGAAGTGGTGTGAAAACAGAGATGAGTAGATTCCTGCTCCAGTGTCGCCTCTATCATCCTCTGATCCATCTGTGTATATTCTTAGCAACTTGTCTGATGGGTATCTCTCTTCTATAGTGGAGATAGCTAGTTGATTAAGGGCTGCTGGGTGCCATTCTTTGTTCTTGACATCTTCTAACAATAAAGGATTTGAAATTATCTGTGGGGTATCTATTTGATTGATTGGTTGGATGAACGGTTCTGTGGAAACATCTTTTCAGTCGTGCCCTGCTAGAAACCTCCATAAAAATCCTCTGTTTTTGTATAGTCATTTGTAATGCTGTACCAAACTTCTAATTTATCAATATGGAGATCAAAGCCAAATTATTTAAAAATTTATGCACAGAATGTATGAGTGCAAATGAACACCACTAAAACAAAAGACCTGAAAAACAACAATCACAGCTGTAAATGTTAGTCCTGAGTGACATAGAGATTGAACAGGTTATAGAGTTCTCTCTTGGCAGAGTGATAGAATCAGACAGAGGAGCAGCATTAGATGTACAAATTAGAATTAACAAAGCTAATGGGTCTTCATCTAACTGGATCCCGTTTAACAAACTTCTGTGATTCTCAAGAAATCTAAATTAAACATCTTTAGTTCCAGTATTAAACATGTACTATTTATGGCTGTGAAAAGTGTGTAATGAACATCACTCCTAAGGTCTAAATTTTTGTTAATAAATGTTTTGCATTAATATTGTGACAATATGGTGGCCAAGAGTTATATATACAATGAAGAATTATGAGAGGTCACCAACCAATATCTGATCAAGCAGCAGATTGGAAGGTATGTAGGTGGATTGCTCACCCTCTCAGACAGTCTCATGGTGTAACAAAATTTGCTATGGAATGGAACTCTCAGGGAGGCAGAAGAAGAAGAAGAGCAAATCTTACATGGTAACGGACAGTGGAAAACAGGAACTGAAGGTTGCAGAGGAGCATGGGCATAAGTGAAGCTTCAGGCCCTTTGCTCAACTTAGAAATTAAAGGAGTGAAGATGAAGAAATGTCACAGTAGATTTTATTGGTTCACTCACTTTCAGTACATTGCATTTCATCACTTAATACATTCAACTGTATGATCCAGTGTGCTTTTAGTTTCATCTTCAACATATAGCCCATGAAATAGAGTAAAAAAAAGGCTGTTTTTGTTATTAAATTTAACAGCAAACCAGCTGTGCGATAATTTGAAAAATATTCCATAGATGTTAAAAACCAAAATTGCAACAGCAAATCACCTTTTGCAAAATTTAGCAACAATAAAAACCATAAAAAATAGTGCTTTTTTTACTTTTTTGCTCATAGTAAGGAACGTATTGAAGAAATCGTTTTACTGTCAATAGGAAAGTTGTAGAGAATTGAAAAATCTTTAAATAGTCGTTTGTAAGCACAGATCGGTGCATTTTTCACTGAGAAAAGCCGGAAAAACTGCTAAAAAGCGTGTTTTTTTTTTAATTCATAACTTTGTCAAAAATAAAGCTGAAGCATTTACCTTCCGCCAAATGATAGCTAATGATATATAGATTAATCAGGCTCAAGATAGTTTTTGACGGATAAGTAGTTCTTGCACAATTGCAGTTTAAACAAATTATAGCATTATTTTGCAAAATTCACAGTATTAACCAGGGTGCACCAATTTTAATTTACCAAATGAATTTTGAAAATGCATGTTATAAATTACAATTCGTCTATCTTGGATTTTTATATAAATTACGTTAAATGTGTTAAAAATGTCTTCGTACATAGCGTTAAACGCGCGAGCTTGCGCTTGAAGCCAAACGGAGTCTAGGTAGTGGGGGGACGAGCCAGCGAAGGAGAAGAGAGAACTCGCGCGGCATTGTAGTGAACTATAAGATACATTTGTTTTGTTTAGCCCGGGCTGCTCGCATTAGGGGCTACATAAGGCGGATTATATAATGCTTAAAATTTAAGTTGTTTGAAACAGTTTATTGGAAACCATCTGAATAATATTACAAATAACGTATTTTAAAAATACTTTATTACAAAATATACATACAAATGATATACATAATCGCAAGACTATCTCTTAACATAATCGTAATATTACATTTTTCGCTTTTTGTGTGGTACTTCACATTCATCGCATTCATTCTCAATAATTAAATCTAGTTCACTGCATTCAACCATACTATCTAAATCATTTTCTTCAGTTTCGTCCTCGTTATTAAATGTTTCAATCGTAATATTTGAACATGCTCCGTCACTGCAATTAGCACATAATTCGGAACATTCCAAACCATGCTTTCTGCAGGTACATGAATTAGTATTACAGCCTGTTTTGCATCCACATGAGATTTGTTTTAGCAAATTCTCAGGCATTGGTGGATCTTGTGATCCAATGGGAACCAAATGATTACTGACCACTTTCCACCCCCTTTGCGTCGGATTTAAATTTAAAATACCAAGCCACAATTGTAACTGGTAATACGTGCGGAAAGCATGTTCTTTTGCTACACGCTCCGACGGTGGCAAGGTCTCAAAAGCAAAATTCGGTTTAACCTTCGCTTTGGTATAATGCAAATAGCGAAGATCATTTAAACTAAAATTATTACTCTTTTGTATTAAAGTTTTTTTGGCTTTATTACTATATAGATTGCGAATTAGAATACAAGCATTTCTAGCTATTTGATCTTTGGTGGCATCATTTTTATAAAATATTTGCGAGTTCTTGTAATTTTGTGGCTTCCAAACTATTAATTAATTTTTGTTTACCTTGCTTATATAAACAAGATGTTGTGTCACATCCTGAAAAAAACATGCAAAAAACCAACTCTGGACTGCAACTCTTTGTGCTTAAAGCTGTTGCAGGTATAATACTTATTTGATTCACGACCTTTGCCTGCTTTAAAAAAATATATATTATTATAATCTTGAGCATGTTGATTTAAAATTACCAGAAGATCTTCACCTACAATTACAACAGTTGTTTGATTTTCAATGCGTGCATGTTCAATTGCAGAATTGACAATGAGGAAATCAGCATCCTCAAAAGCAATTTTTGTCCGAAAACCTGAACTGTTCAAAGTTGTGCATAGCATTTGAATAAGACGAATCTTATTTTTCTCGTTACTCAAAAACTGCTTTTAATTCAGAGTGATTTTAGTATTGATGTCAAAATGTATTTCACTACCAATACTCGCTAATTTCCGATGAGATCGTTCAACCGATTTCGTTGTTAGCGCCTCATCGTCAGGATAACCATAAAATATTATGCAACTATTAGGCTTATAGTGACGCTTTGCATAACTCACATAGTGGTTTAAAATAGTTTCAATATTTTCGTTTGATTGCCATACCACTTTATGCAGAAAGTAGCCACCGTCGACAATATGTATTAAATCATTTGTAGCCGGAATATTATCAATGGAATCAAAATGATCATAAAATTTGGATTTTTTGGTTTTACGCATACCACCTTCATTAAACAGTGCCAAAGGTACAGGAGCAAGTTCATATTTAATGTACTCTTTCATATCATTTTGGTCGGTAATATTGAGAGTTATTCTTTGACAAATTAATAACGGTGATATGCACACTTCAACATTTGCTATATTTTTTACCTTTGTATTCACAGTGCTTAAATTGAGGACTTTATTCTTTCTAGGAAATTTTAACGATGAAAAATCTTTACCTACATTATCTTTCATCAATTTTTTTCTGATTTTAAATGCTTTAAAGCAATTAATTGAAGAATCACCAATGATGCCAGAGAAAATTCCCATTATATCTTTGGATTCAGGAAATGGATTGTGAGCTTCAAAAAATTCTTTTAATTTTAACAAATCAGCAGCATCACGAGCAATACGACTAGTTCTATTGTCTACATGCTGTTCTGATGTGGAAAACGATACATCACAAAAGTTTTCCATCTGATTGACCACTTCCATTATCGCGATCATTGATAAAATCCACTTAGCTATAATAGCTTCAGTTAAACCTCGGCCATGTGTCAGACCTCCACTGCACTTCATTGCTCTCATTAAAACTTGCTCTATTGTCATATCAGACCATACCCCTGTCCAAAACCTATTAGAGCGTCTCATGGTGAAAAAACCTTGACGACAAAACTTATCGTATTCTACAATATCCATAATATTTTCTAATTCAAACATTTTTTGTAGGTATAAGTGGGCACATTTTGCATAATTATGATGACCTGAGGCATAAAATATGGGAATCATCAGTTGCACGACTTCAAGATGCTCTTTGAAATTTCCAGAATGTTCAGCATCTATGAACCTTTGCATTAAACTAATAATTTCGAAATATTGAAGCCATAGTTGGCTGGTCGGACCTTTGCGTCGCAAATTTTGAATACCTTCTACAAATTTCTCCTCGATTTTTTCAAGATTGGATTTTAAAAATTTTTTTTATCCTTTCCCAAATTAGCAAGAGAAGCGTTGAGAAATGATTTTTCATCGTCAGTTAATTCTACCGTTTGAAAAATGATACTAACAAGTGACGTTTGTACTAAAAGATGTCCTCTTACTGCCCTCGAAAAAGAATGTCCCGCAAGAGCTTTATCTGCGGATAATTCTGCGAATATTTGGCAAAAAGCTTCTTTTAATCCACTACCTTGCATAATCATACCCACAGTACCAAGGTAGGACATTAATAAATGAAACCCACCTAAGCGAACAATAACTGAACTTAAGTTGTGAGGATCGTTATTAGGATCTATAGAAGCCAAGATTTCCCATGCTTTTAGACAAAGAGGCTGATCGAATGTGCAAAAACAGTGCTTTTGCCCATTTGCATCAGCTCTACGTCTTGCTTCTACTAACATGGTTAAAATAGTCATGTAGTCACTGGGAGATGCATTGACAAATGGTAGAGGAATAACTTTTGTCATGGAAAAATCTGTGTTTAAATCATGATATTTATTCATGAATCCATGCCAACCCATTGTGATTTGTGGCGCAGTATGTTTCCCATAATGCCATATTAAATCAAGAGGTTTAATGCAAAAGGTTGAAGTAATGGGATTCAGTTTATCTAAGTCTTGAACTATTAATTTTTTTAAACTAAAAGGTTCAGTTTGTGAAAATTCAACTAATGGGAGATAGCCAAACTTGCCACTGGTAATTTCAGGTAAAGTTCCTTTTAATCGTGTAACTTCACTATCAGTTTTCACAGATGACGCTGGTGTTACACACATTATACCACCCATACAATGGAATGTATTTTTACCGTCAATTGTAGCAGTATTGTGATCCGCATTATCAAATACAAACTGCAGATAAGAGTCTGGTAATAATGTCAGATTTTCAGGGTCACTGACAATTGAAGTTTCAAAACGTACTGTTTCAGAATAGGAAGCGCAAATACCTATATTGTATAGGCATTCGATCAGACCTTTGGCAGCGAATTTCTTATGGATCATTGAAGAAAGTGCTAATAAAATAGAAGATGAAAATGATCGTGGTCTTACACAAGACATAATAATATGAGCTATAGTTATTATTTTATTCTCCCATTGAACCCAAGAATTATTTTTTGGAGTGTGCTTATGAGTTTTAATCAAAATATCGAGAAGTAATTTCAAGCTTTTAGGAATATCTTTGTCTAAATCATTTAAAAAAGTACTTGGAGATTTATAAACATTCTTTTCATTAAATTTCATTGATCTGATGTCTTGTAAAATCTGATGAGCAGCTAGCTCTACTAATCTTAACTTTTCTTGCTCAATATTTTTTTGCCGATTCTGATACCAATTTTCTTCAATATTTTTTCCTAATGATTGTTTAAAACATATTAACCGATCATTTTTTTGCCGAATGGATAACTATTTCGTCTACAAAGTGTCGTTTTAAATGATTTACAATGTAATCAAGTCTTGGTAAATCCCTTGAACCATTAATTTTTAAATATTTTTCTAAAATAAACTTCAAAGAAAATTGGCATTCATCGCTATTATCGAGCAAAAAATTAATAATATAAGATAATAAATCTGACATATCTTCACTAATTTGAGCTCCTCTGACGTTTGATGGGCGGTATGCATAAAATTTGCTTAAACAAGCAGTATGATAATAGAGCTTATGATCATTAAAATAATCAGCATCGTATTGTTGTAAATTGCTAAGATGTGAAAATATAATTTGATTAGTTTCTGTTTTCGGATAAACTTTCAGCTGCGCTACAATATTATCAATAATATCTCTTTTATATAGTCGTCTACAGTTGTCCTTATGTTCATAAACATTTCCAGAACAAAAAAAGCAATACATAGAAAAATTAAATACCCGCCCTTCTTGTTGGCGCTGTCGATTTTTTGCAGAAGTTTTTGCATTTTCTTTTCTTGCTTTTTCAGCAGTTTGTATATTACTTTCCCTCGAATACGTAACCGAGCAACTTTTGTGGAAAGTAGCTTGTTGTAATCCTTCTAGCTGCTTATGTTTATCGTCTTTCCTCCATTTGCTTGATTTTATAAATCTTTCCAAACCTCGTTCTTTGGCAACACAAGTCTTGTCTGATGCCATGGGCTGATCGCAAAGGATGCAGATATTATCAGTATCCTCCCATTGTTCAGCCACATCGTTTGTTGCATTTTCTTCTTGAACTGCCATACCAACATTTTGATTTACTGAGCCATCAATATTGGGGCTAAACAGAAAAATAAACTAATGAAGTATACGATACTATGGAATCATCGCTGCTAGGATCCATGACCAAAAATATGGCAAATCGTAATGTCGCAAGTTAATCACCTGTGAATTAGCTGTATGTTAATAATACCGATAATTAAAATATTAATTTTATATATTTTTAATATCTGAGTAACATTTGTCAGAATCATAATAATTAGTGCATATACAAAAAAACGTTAATTCAATTATACAAAATACATATAATTTGAGTTAATATTGATATACGAGCTTCGTCAACCGAAACTTTAAATTTTGAATTTCTAGAAAAGTATTCAATAATTTTAGAATGAAAGTTAAAATGTTTATTCTCTTTTGTTCGAACAACTATACAGTTATTTATCTAAAGAAGTAGAATTATTTTATTATTATATATAATTGTACAACTTACCTTGAATTATATACAACACTCGTCTTATAAATTAATTAGACCACTAACAATATCATTAATAATATCACTATACTATTAAATCATTTATATCGATCAAAATCAAAACAAATGTATCTTATAGTTCACTACAATGCCGCGCGAGTTCTCTCTTCTCCTTCGCTGGCTATCGCTGGTTCGTCCCCCCACTACCTAGACTCCATTTGGCTTCGAGCACGAGCTCGCGCGTTTAACGCTATGTACGAAGACATTTTTAACACATTTAATGTAATTTATATAAAAATCCAAGATAGACGAATTGTAATTTATAACATGCATTTTCAAAATTCGTTTGGTAAATTAAAATCAGTGCACCCTGGTTAATACTGTGAATTTTGCAAAATAATGCTATAATTTGTTTAAACTGCAATTGTGCAAGAACTACTTATCCGTCAAAAACTATCTTGAGCCTGATTAATCTACATATAATTAGCTATCATTTGGCAGAAGGTGAATGCTTCAGCTTCATTTTTGACAAAATTATGAATTTAAAAAAATCACGCTTTTTAGCAGTTTTTCCGGCTTTTCTCGGTGAAAAATGCACCGATCTGGGCTTACAAATGACCATTTTAAAGATTTTTCAATTCTCTACAACTTTTGTATTGATAGTAAAACGATTTCTTCAATACGTTCCTTACTATGAGCAAAAAAGTAAAAAAGCACTATTTTTTATGGTTTTTATTGTTGCTAAAATTTGCAAAGGTGATTTGCTGTTGCAATTTTGGTTTTTAACATCTATGGAATATTTTTAAAATTATCGCACAGCTGGTTTGCTGTTAAATTTAATAACACAAAAAAATCTCTATTGACTGGACTAATAACACGTATGTTTTCACCTATAATAATTTGTATTGCACCATAATTAATAGACATCACAACCCGTACTTTTTTACAGGCACAGCACACTTGTAATTGAACATAACCTGTATCCATATAAATTCAAAATTCCCGCACCAAAAAGGTACTGGAAAATGTGTATTAAGCAGGCCGTGGGGTGAATGCGTGCGTTTGCATGGAAGAAAAGAAACCAAAATAAAAAAAAAGGAAAAGTTGTTAGATAAAAAGAAAATTTATTTTGATGAGTAATGGGTTTTTTCGAAAATCGTGGATGAAAATGGAGCCAACATGTGGCCAGGAACAACGTTGTGGGCGCAATTAGTGCAGGTTGGTACATCTGCGGGGCAAAGTAGTTCACGTATATTATCAAAACAGGACAAGATCATGATGATTATGGTCTCAAATTTAATATCAAGATATATTAAATTTATATTTATAATATATTAAATGCAGGTGAAGCAGGAGCTTGAAAAAGATCATGCTGTGTATGAAGACACAAGGAGAAGTTGTAGTCAGTTCTCACTGACGGTCACTCTCTGAATAATGGCGTTGTTGTGAGTTTGCTCATGTATGACGTAGAGGAAAAATAAGCTCTACGAGGTGGATGGTGTGTGTGAGGGAGTTGAAAAGCATAATGTGTGCAGGGGAACTAGATAAATAGCAAAGGAAGGTGATGTGTGTCAGGAGAAGCAGTGTAAGTAGAGTGATGAATGAAAAAAGCTGAGTGAGCTTGTTCAGTGGGGGAAAGAGAGAACCAACAGCAACCAAATTTAAGTTTGTGAGTAGTGAGAGACTGAAAAACAGGTATGACTAGTCATACAAATGAAATTCGTAGAAAGACTACGGCCAAATAAAAAGAGAAATGTTACTTTGTGTGTGTGTGTGTGTGTGTGTGTGTGTTATGGAATGAACAGCTGAAATTCAGAGTAGTTTGTATTGAAATTGAAATGTCACATTGTTTGATTGCTACAATAATAAAACAAAGAAAGATGTTTTTACACTTTTCAAGTACTCTTGGCTTTTAGAAAATGTTCTAACATTTTGGAACAAGATTTTAATAAACAGAAAATTCTATGTTATAGTACATTAGTAATAAAAATAAAGTGTTGGTGAAACTCTGGGTTTTTAGAGATAGACATTTTTGGTTTGTTGCATTTTGTTTCTGTATAATTTTATTTGTGGATTATATAATGTAGAGAATTCTATATTGAAATTGAAGTAGGAAATTAGGGTTTTTGACGTAAATTCTAAGAATGTAATGAGTGCTTATTGTCATTTGTGGATTATTATACGTAATGCTATACAGTCAACTCCTGATTTTCCGGGATCGGGTCAACGGGTTGCGGATCAACCGGGAAAAATATATGATTTAAAAAATTGTAGTTTTAGCAAGAATATTGATACATACTACGCTTATAATGACTTTAATTTATTACAGTATTCTTAAGCCCATTATTTCCAGTGTAGTACTGTAGCAAATAAACCACTAGTTGCAAATATTATAAGCAAATGACAGTCTGTTTAATGTGTTACGATACAATTTGACGGCCTCTTAACACTGCGCATGTGCGCGATTAGAAGACACAACGCACTGCATCAAATTGCACGGCTTATCTTAGTGCGAACTGGCTTTAGGTGTAGAGAGAGTGTAGCAGCGTGTGCCGAGTTTGACCGAATTCTGCGTATTGTTTACCCTCTCATGTTGTTTTGTTGTGTTCGCATGTTTTGTTTGTGATTCGAGTTTTAAAATGGATGAAAACCGTAAAAGGATTGTTTTATCGATTTAGAAAAACTAGAGATTATAGAAAGATTTGAGAAGGGCCAAACTGTTAAATCGTTAAAGGACGAATATGGAATTGGTGATCAACGGTTCGTAATTTGGTTAATAAAAAGGTGAAACTTTTAAGATTTCCATCATCTGGCATGAAGAAACAGAAAAATTTGAAGAAGTCGACGTACAAAGACTTGGACCAAGCTTTACTTGAGTGGTTCAATAATCAGTGAGCACAAGGGAATCCTGTAAGTGGACGAATATGCGCCGAAAAAGCTACATTTTTTTTCGAAGCTTTAGGCCTAGAAGGAAATTTTGACGCATCATCTGGCTGGCTGACATGTTTCAAGCAACGTCACGGCATAAGAGAGTTGGAAATTCGCAGAGAAATATTGAGTGGCGATCAAAACTAGAACAGTTTTGCAAAGACTTTAATCAGTTTGTTTTGGATGAAAATTTACAACCAGCAGAAATTTACAATTCTGACGAGTTGTGATTATTTTGGAAGTGCTTACCGACGAAAACTTAAGCGTCTGAAAAAGAAAAAAGTGCGCCGGGATACAAAGTTAGTAAGGAACGAATAACGGTAATGTGTTGCTCTAATGCAACTGGAACACATAAACTTAAGCTCCTAATGATAGGAAAATAAAAAAACCACGATCATTTAAAGGAACACGAGCAGTTAACATGCCTGTAATTTACTACATTCAAAAGGAAGGTTGGATGATGCAGTGTTACTCAGGAATTATTAATTAAAATATTTAAATTCGTCCCTGTTTCGGGCGTCAACTGAAGTGTTTCTCATTAGTTAATAATTAAATTGAACATTGTTTTTATGTGTTAAGTTTGGTCCAAAGAAACGTTTAGTGTACTTTGGCAGAGAACGGTGTGCAAATACAAATAACAATACGCAAATCAAGCAAAATATAATATTATTTATTTTTCTTTGAGAACATAAAAAAAATTCATGAATACACTTTATTAGAACGCTATTCAAGTCATATGAAGTCTTACTCAGTAATTGAGTAATTAAATTTGTCCCTGTGGTGGAGTCAAATTTGCAAAGAACAATATGCAAATACGATTAACACAATGGGTGTTTCGAGTAAAATAGAACATTAGTTATGTTCTCTTGAAAACATAGAAAAGATTATGAACACTTATTTCGCCTTAAAGCATAAAACTGATTATTAATAAACTACGTATATCAAATTACTACTACGTATATCAAACTACGCAAACTCAACACTTCTTTTTAGGCCTATATTTTTACATTCACTCAATTACGCACACTTTCACATTTCTACATTTCTTTTTTATTTTATTGAGCTCAATTTGAAAATGCCAGTATTTAATTATATTTTGAAATGTTTACTTTCCTGTTAAATGCGTAGAAATTCAACACCTGGGTGTCAACTCGTGTTTTAAATGGTAACTGTTTTATTTCACTGTTGCACTTTTCCCTTTTATGGTCGAACTGTCAATTTACCGTAACTATGGATGAATATTTATCCAAAAACTGTTGTATTTTGAAATATATAAAAATTTACATTTTCTGCTATATGCGGGGGAGGACGACTGCTGCTGTACACAGCGAGAGGTGAATGTCGACTGACTTCCGTATTACAAAACTTTCCGTTTGGTGCACTGCTTCACCCTGCTCCCTGCCGTACATCTCGCCTATAATATTATAATGTTCCGCTGGGTTGCGTTTCACCTCTTCCATTCCTAATTTCCTGTTTCTCGTCAACAAATACTTAATGGGTTGGTCACTGGCTATAAATAGATTTTCTATTAAATTAATAATTTAACCATGACCATATAAGGCCATGGAACTGACTGACTCATTTACTGCAGACTTTGTGTCACCTCAAAGGGGCCTCATCTTTACATGTAATAGAATTTATGAAATTAGACAATAATAATTAAATAAATTTAGACCCATTACAATACCCCCCCCCCAATGAGAGGATTTATGCCGAAGCATAAAAGTTCTCATTGACACTCATACTTTCTAAAGGGATCAGCCAAGATATGTCGCCACAACTCCCTTACGTTTTATTCAAAATGGTAGTTAATTTACCCCTGGTCCAGTGACTGTGACCATACCTGAATGATCTTACTGGACTTCTCTTTCGAGATCCCAACACCGCAAGGCCAGACCGGCACTTGACGCTCCTGCTCTGACATGCAGGCCAGCACAGGACCGCGGCCACAGCATCACTAGACACTGAAACATGAAATCAAAAACATCAAATAGTGGCCTGGTATAATGACATATCCCTAACTGATCTGGTTCCCCTTAGCTGTGTTGGTTTGCGTTAAGAAGTGCTGAGTTTTTTTTTTAAGGATGAATGCTTAGTCCAAGTATAATACATTATAAGAATTACCTATCAACATTCTGCATAACCTTCTCTAGTTAACTCTTACCCCAAAATTCAACATGATCGCTCTGATTCCCATCAAAATTTAAATAAACATTTCTAGTACAACGTTTAAATCCCTTCCATTATAAATATTCCATTCACATTTCAAAATTAACAAACTCCTTACTTAGAGTAAAACACATTAAATCAACTACATTAGAACAAATTACTTACTTAACGATCATTAAGTATCTTCATACTACTCTTTATTATATTAAAATAAAATACTCCTCGTCAACACAACATCCTTCATTTGTTTACATCAGAAAATTAATTACATACTCTACCTTATTGATGTAACTCATTTTAATCTTTAATATTTCGTTACTAACAGCCTAGTAACCACCTTCTCCATCATCACGTATTTTATTATAATTTATTAAATTATGAATTTATATTGAGTTCCTCCTTCCACACACACTATTACCCCCCCCCTGGACTGTTGCGCCCAGTTGCCTCCACAAGAACTGAAGTTAAGGAGGAATTTTGTCATCTCCTGTCCTTGCTTTGGCATTACATTTAAAGTTCAGATATAAATCCTACTGATTATATAATAACAACCTTAAAACGGGTCTATCACCCTTTTACTTGTTCCCACGCGAACGGGTGATAGCCGCTGTTCCATAGTTCCGGTGATTTCCCCTTGAGTCACCCCCCCCCCGTTAATTTCAATTTCAAACCAATTTCACAGGCAATCAACCATGGTCAGTTTTACAATATCTGCCCACAGCTGATTGTTTCCAAAACCACGATTAGTGTTGGTGAAACAGTAATCGCCCGAAATGTGGGGAAATCTGTTATTAGCATGTTTTTAACACATCATTTTTTATACACTGTACCATAGTAATTTGCATATAATATAATATTATATAACGTTGGTGTACAGTGTATGTTGCGCCCTATTTAGGCCTCCGTTGATGGTTACATGCCTCGATGTTACCCAATCAACCCTTATCGCTATCTACAGTAACAACATGCCTTCACTGCAATAGCCTATCTTATAACTAAACTTATGTCATTCTTCATTACTAATACCACATACCACCACTTATTCTCTCTTTGATTGACACCTTACAACCCCCCAAAATCACCCATCATTAATCTTGCACAATAACAAGGTTTTTTTTTTTTTTTTTTTAAACCTATGAATTGAATACATTAAACATTATACAGTCCACACCAGTCATCAGCTGATGCCTCTTTCATTGAATACAAATAAACATAATACAACATAAACATTCATAAAGAACATAAAACTCATTTCATTTAAATGAACATCTCATTTTCACAAACATTTCAATTTTAATTTCAGTTGAACCTTTTAATAGTCAATCTTTAATTATTTACCACTTCTCCAAAAAATTCAAATTTTATTATTAAAAATTATCAACATTCATTCATTTTACATAACATTTTATATATTAAACATTATTTCCCCCAAAATAAACAATTCATCTTTAAATTTGCATATAAAATTATAAATATTAGGCCTACATTTTAATTTCAGTTGACCTTTTTACTAATCAATTATCAGATATTTAGCATTCACTACCCCATTAAATTCTCCAAGAAAATTTTTTAACTCGTTATTAACATTCATCTTGTACAATATTTCATTTAATATCAACACAAAAATATACAGTACACATTATTATTTGTTATCGTTTACCATAAATCATTTCATAAAACAGTGTAAACTTAATTATTATATATAAACAATAATAAATAATAAAGTCCCTGGTTCTGGGCGGCATTGTAAACTTAATTAACACTTTTCACTGTTCTGGGCGTCATTGTTAACTTACTTCTCATTTTATACAATATATTTATTTATAATAATATGGTATAGGTAAGTACTTACTGTATGATTCACTACATATTCGGTTTGAGCACGTGGTGTTATAACCACCGTTAATTCTTCCTAGGGTCCAAAGTTCAATATTAAGCGAGACCAGAGACAGTGTGGTATCTCGAAATAATGATGCTAACAACGATTGGGGTGACATAAAACTTTTGTTTAATAATTCTGAATTTGCATTATTCACATATACAAAAATCAAAATGGCATCTTGTACATTCAAAGACAAAATGGCGGCTATATACTTCCGCCCATACTAATCATTCATTAATTTCAATTAATTATTTCTGGTATTTGATTATTTACAAGAACATGTTAATAAACTGCAGTGATTATTTAATTGCTTGCTCAGTTTTAAATTGCATAAACCAACGCCTCAATCTTTATTGTAAATGCCGGCACATACACGCTTCCATGCTCTCACACACACATATCAACAAAGGTACATTTTTTTAATTTATAGTAATTTTGAGCTCAAAAGAATATTAAAGTGCATTGATCTGAATTTTGACTTCCCTGAGGGTGTAGGATTGAAGTCCTCGTCAAGCGTTCCACATTATCTGGCAGATGTCCGGCCGAACGTTCCTGGTTTCTTTTCCCTTTTATCACTGACGCTAATTTACATTTTTGAACTGTTAGTTACTGACTGATTTTGAACTTTCACTGACCGTTACATTTTGATTACATTTTATAACTCCAAAAACACTTTAACTGGCAATAATCTGCCGGCGAATATTTTTGTGTGCTAATGCTCTGACTGTAGTTTGGCGAATGGGACGACATTTTGTTGTAAATTCGACATGTGGAGGGGATTAATCATCATTAATCCTTTATCTGACGCAGATGACGGCATTGTTTCACATCACCGTGGTTACGTGTGTCGTAGGTATTATGACGTTTCAACATTGTCGAACAGTGCAGTATTCAAATATGTGTTGTTTGGCACGTACGCCCATGACCTTGGTGTCAGGCTACTCTGGCGAACTGCGTTGTATGTAAACTATTGGGAAAAGTCAACCTAACCATTTTTAAATATATGAAAACAATAAAATGGTTTTCTGTACCAATGAATCCTTAGACGGGCTTATGTACCGTCACAACAGTCCAATTCAAAACCATTAATCACATAGTTAAACGTTCATACACATTAATTGTTTACCCCCCATCATTGTATAATAACCTGGTCTTACATCTACACAATTCATTTTTTATCAAATTCATTATATCATTTCTATCAATATAAAGATTATTCAAATTCTTATACCCTTCCACAATATCCATAACAATTAACAGGATTATTCCATATTATTACCTCATATAATTTGTCACCACCGAGTATAGTCAAGTCACCTTTAATATGATCTGTCATAATTAGGTCAATTACAATTTCATCGTTATTATTATCTACTGCTGTACCAGTTTCGTCACAAGGTAAGTAATCAATATCACTAACTCTCTCAATATTTAAACTCTCTGCTAATTTGTTATAACCTCTACTAACCTTAAACGTTTCTGTCTTCCTCTCAAAATACCTTTTATCATAACACCATTTCATACTTTTTCTGTCATTCCGTACAGAGGGTATTAAATCATAAAAATGCCTACTAAAAATTAAGGGACTACTTGAAAACACATTGTTTTCCTGTAAGGGACTCTTACCCTTCAAAAACATTTGTAACCATCTTGGTTTACAATAAACATGGGGAAAACCTACCCTCTGCCCTATATTCACAAATAATTCTCTTCATATTCTCTCTCTAATTTACAAATACTGATTTCTACTCTCTCACTCTCTCTCACTATTTCTATATTATCATGATCACTATTCCTTTTCATTGTATTATTTTTATATATCTCATTTTCCACTATCTTACCACTACTGGTTAATTTATTTTTACAACTAACACCTACTTCGTTAATGATCCCTTCGTAATTATTCGTTATTTTACTATTGACACCCTGGTCGTCTGTTATTTTGTCATTTTCTTTTTCGTTACACTCACCCATGTCATTAGTTTTGACACCACTACACCCACTTATTTGGTTTAATTCCTTCTCACTTATACTTTTAAATCAGTTGTTCATACTTCGATTATTCATTTTTATTTCGTATCTTATGTTTACAACTTCGTTATTTATGTCTATAAGTTTATTATTTACTACATTTATCTCTGATTTGATTTCAGTTTGATTTCAATTTTAAAATCATTTAAACTCGTTTTTAAATTATCATTATTCTTATTTTGTTGTTCAAACTTATCATTTAAACTCGTGTTTAACTTATTATTTTCTGATTTCATTTCAGTTCTCATTCCGGACATCATTTCCATCATCAATGTTAATTGGTTAAATATATTTATCTCGCTATTTCTACTACTCCCAGCTACTACAGTTTCATTTACATCTATTTGACAACATTTTCACTAACAATTTCATTAGTTTTGACACTTAACAATAACAATAACAAAATCAAGACATCCATATGATCTTGAGTAATATTCAACACTGATCTTACCTCTACACTTTCATCTAAATTTGGATTTGCGTCTTTCTCTGCCATTTTTTGACTAAATTGTAAATCAACTGTAAATAATGTAAATTGCACTGTTAATTTACAATGTCACTGTTAAACAGGCGCCATTTGCAATGTTACTCGGGAATTATTAATTAAAATATTTAAATTCGCCCCTGTTTCGGGCGTCAACTGAAGTGTCTCTCATTAGTTAATAATTAAATTGAACATTGTTTTTATGTGTTAAGTTTGGTCCAAAGAAACGTTTAGTGTACTTTGGCAGAGAACGGTGTGAAAATACAAATAACAATACGCAAATCAAGCAAAATATAATATTATTTATTTTTCTTTGAGAACATAAAAAAAGTTCATGAATACACTTTATTAGAACGCTATTCAAGTCATATGAAGTCTTACTCAGTAATTGAGTAATTAAATTTGTCCCTGTGATGGAGTCAAATTTGCAAAGAACAATATGCAAATACGATTAACACAATGGGTGTTTCGAGTAAAATAGAACATTAGTTATGTTCTCTTGAAAACATAGAAAAGATTATGAACACTTATTTCGCCTTAAAGCATAAAACTGATTATTAATAAACTACGTATATCAAATTACTACTACGTATATCAAACTACGCAAACTCAACACTTCTTTTTAGGCCTATATTTTTACATTCACTCAATTACGCACACTTTCACACTTCTACATTTCTTTTTTATTTTATTGAGCTCAATTTGAAAATGCCAGTATTTAATTATATTTTGAAATGTTTACTTTCCTGTTAAATGCGTAGAAATTCAACACCTGGGTGTCAACTCGTGTTTTAAATGGTAACTGTTTTATTTCACTGTTGCACTGTTGCACTTTTCCCTTTTATGGTCGAACTGTCAATTTACCGTAACTATGGATGAATATTTATCCAAAAACTGTTGTATTTTGAAATATATAAAAATTTACATTTTCTGCTATATGCGGGGGAGGACGACTGCTGCTGTACACAGCGAGAGGTGAATGTCGACTGACTTCCGTATTACAAAACTTTCCGTTTGGTGCACTGCTTCACCCTGCTCCCCGCCGTACATCTCGCTTATAATATTATAATGTTCCGCTGGGTTGCGTTTCACCTCTTCCATTCCTAATTTCCTGTTTCTCGTCAACAAATACTTAATGGGTTGGTCACTGGCTATAAATAGATTTTCTATTAAATTAATAATTTAACCATGACCATATAAGGCCATGGAACTGACTGACTCATTTACTGCAGACTTTGTGTCACCTCAAAGGGGCCTCATCTTTACATGTAATAGAATTTATGAAATTAGACAATAATAATTAAATAAATTTAGACCCATTACAATACCCCCCCCCCCCCAATGAGAGGATTTATGCCGAAGCATAAAAGTTCTCATTGACACTCATACTTTCTAAAGGGATCAGCCAAGATATGTCGCCACAACTCCCTTACGTTTTATTCAAAATGGTAGTTAATTTACCCCTGGTCCAGTGACTGTGACCATACCTGAATGATCTTACTGGACTTCTCTTTCGAGATCCCAACACCGCAAGGCCAGACCGGCACTTGACGCTCCTGCTCTGACATGCAGGCCAGCACAGGACCGCGGCCACAGCATCACTAGACACTGAAACATGAAATCAAAAACATCAAATAGTGGCCTGGTATAATGACATATCCCTAACTGATCTGGTTCCCCTTAGCTGTGTTGGTTTGCGTTAAGAAGTGCTGAGTTTTTTTTTTAAGGATGAATGCTTAGTCCAAGTATAATACATTATAAGAATTACCTATCAACATTCTGTATAACCTTCTCTAGTTAACTCTTACCCCAAAATTCAACATGATCGCTCTGATTCCCATCAAAATTTAAATAAACATTTCTAGTACAACGTTTAAATCCCTTCCATTATAAATATTCCATTCACATTTCAAAATTAACAAACTCCTTACTTAGAGTAAAACACATTAAATCAACTACATTAGAACAAATTACTTACTTAACGATCATTAAGTATCTTCATACTACTCTTTATTATATTAAAATAAAATACTCCTCGTCAACACAACATCCTTCATTTGTTTACATCAGAAAATTAATTACATACTCTACCTTATTGATGTAACTCATTTTAATCTTTAATATTTCGTTACTAACAGCCTAGTAACCACCTTCTCCATCATCACGTATTTTATTATAATTTATTAAATTATGAATTTATATTAAGTTCCTCCTTCCACACACACTATTACCCCCCTGGACTGTTGCGCCCAGTTGCCTCCACAAGAACTGAAGTTAAGGAGGAATTTTGTCATCTCCTGTCCTTGCTTTGGCATTACATTTAAAGTTCAGATATAAATCCTACTGATTATATAATAACAACCTTAAAACGGGTCTATCACCCTTTTACTTGTTCCCACGCGAACGGGTGATAGCCACTGTTCCATAGTTCCGGTGATTTCCCCTTGAGTCACCCCCCCCCCGTTAATTTCAATTTCAAACCAATTTCACAGGCAATCAACCATGGTCAGTTTTACAATATCTGCCCACAGCTGATTGTTGTCCAAAACCACGATTAGTGTTGGTGAAACAGTAATCGCCCGAAATGTGGGGAAATCTGTTATTAGCATGTTTTTAACACATCATTTTTTATACACTGTACCACAGTAATTTGCATATAATATAATATTATATAACGTTGGTGTACAGTGTATGTTGCGCCCTATTTAGGCCTCCGTTGATGGTTACATGCCTCGATGTTACCCAATCAACCCTTATCGCTATCTACAGTAACAACATGCCGTCACTGCAATAGCCTATCTTATAACTAAACTTATGTCATTCTTCATTACTAATACCACATACCACCACTTATTCTCTCTTTGATTGACACCTTACAACCCCCCAAAATCACCCATTAATCTTGCACAATAACAAGGTTTTTTTTGTTTTTTTTTTTAAACCTATGAATTGAATACATTAAACATTATACAGTCCACACCAGTCATCAGCTGATGCCTCTTTCATTGAATACAAATAAACATAATACAACATAAACATTCATAAAGAACATAAAACTCATTTCATTTAAATGAACATCTCATTTTCACAAACATTTCAATTTTAATTTCAGTTGAACCTTTTAATAGTCAATCTTTAATTATTTACCACTTCTCCAAAAAATTCAAATTTTATTATTAAAAATTATCAACATTCATTTTACATAACATTTTGTATATTAAACATTATTACCCCCAAAATAAACAATTCATCTTTAAATTTGCATATAAAATTATAAATATTAGGCCTACATTTTAATTTCAGTTGACCTTTTTACTAATCAATTATCAGATATTTAGCATTCACTACCCCATTAAATTCTCCAAGAAAATTTTTTAACTCGTTATTAACATTCATCTTGTACAATATTTCATTTAATATCAACACAAAAATATACAGTACACATTATTATTTGTTATCGTTTACCATAAATCATTTCATAAAACAGTGTAAACTTAATTATTATATATAAACAATAATAAATAATAAAGTCCCTGGTTCTGGGCGGCATTGTAAACTTAATTAACACTTTTCACTGTTCTGGGCGTCATTGTTAACTTACTTCTCATTTTATACAATATATTTATTTATAATAATATGGTATAGGTAAGTACTTACTGTATGATTCACTACATATCCGGTTTGAGCACGTGGTGTTATAACCACCGTTAATTCTTCCTAGGGTCCAAAGTTCAATATTAAGCGAGACCAGAGACAGTGTGGTATCTCGAAATAATGATGCTAACAACGATTGGGGTGACATAAAACTTTTGTTTAATAATTCTGAATTTGCATTATTCACATATACAAAAATCAAAATGGCATCTTGTACATTCAAAGACAAAATGGCGGCTATATACTTCCGCCCATACTAATCATTCATTAATTTCAATTAATTATTTCTGGTATTTGATTATTTACAAGAACATGTTAATAAACTGCAGTGATTATTTAATTGCTTGCTCAGTTTTAAATTGCATAAACCAACGCCTCAATCTTTATTGTAAATGCCGGCACATACACGCTTCCATGCTCTCACACACACATATCAACAAAGGTACATTTTTTTAATTTATAGTAATTTTGAGCTCAAAAGAATATTAAAGTGCATTGATCTGAATTTTGACTTCCCTGAGGGTGTAGGATTGAAGTCCTCGTCAAGCGTTCCACATTATCTGGCAGATGTCCGGCCGAACGTTCCTGGTTTCTTTTCCCTTTTATCACTGACGCTAATTTACATTTTTGAACTGTTAGTTACTGACTGATTTTGAACTTTCACTGACCGTTACATTTTGATTACATTTTATAACTCCAAAAACACTTTTGCTGGCAATAATCTGCCGGCGAATATTTTTGTGTGCTAATGCTCTGACTGTAGTTTGGCGAATGGGACGACATTTTGTTGTAAATTCGACATGTGGAGGGGATTAATCATCATTAATCCTTTATCTGACGCAGATGACGGCATTGTTTCACATCACCGTGGTTACGTGTGTCGTAGGTATTATGACGTTTCAACATTGTCGAACAGTGCAGTATTCAAATATGTGTTGTTTGGCACGTACGCCCATGACCTTGGTGTCAGGCTACTCTGGCGAACTGCGTTGTATGTAAACTATTGGGAAAAGTCAACCTAACCATTTTTAAATATATGAAAACAATAAAATGGTTTTCTGTACCAATGAATCCTTAGACGGGCTTATGTACCGTCACAACAGTCCAATTCAAAACCATTAATCACATAGTTAAACGTTCATACACATTAATTGTTTACCCCCCATCATTGTATAATAACCTGGTCTTACATCTACACAATTCATTTTTTATCAAATTCATTATATCATTTCTATCAATATAAAGATTATTCAAATTCTTATACCCTTCCACAATATCCATAACAATTAACAGGATTATTCCATTTTATTACCTCATATAATTTGTCACCACCGAGTATAGTCAAGTCACCTTTAATATGATCTGTCATAATTAGGTCAATTACAATTTCATCGTTATTATTATCTACTGCTGTACCAGTTTCGTCACAAGGTAAGTAATCAATATCACTAACTCTCTCAATATTTAAACTCTCTGCTAATTTGTTATAACCTCTACTAACCTTAAACGTTTCTGTCTTCCTCTCAAAATACCTTTTATCATAACACCATTTCATACTTTTTCTGTCATTCCGTACAGAGGGTATTAAATCATAAAAATGCCTACTAAAAATTAAGGGACTACTTGAAAACACATTGTTTTCCTGTAAGGGACTCTTACCCTTCAAAAACATTTGTAACCATCTTGGTTTACAATAAACATGGGGAAAACCTACCCTCTGCCCTATATTCACAAAATAATTCTCTTCATATTCTCTCTCTAATTTACAAATACTGATTTCTACTCTCTCAATCTCTCTCACTATTTCTATATTATCATGATCACTATTCCTTTTCATTGTATTATTTTTATATATCTCATTTTCCACTATCTTACCACTACTGGTTAATTTATGTTTACAACTAACACCTACTTCGTTAATGATCCCTTCGTAATTATTCGTTATTTTACTATTGACACCCTGGTCGTCTGTTATTTCGTCATTTTCTTTTTCATTACACTCACCCATGTCATTAGTTTTGACACCACTACACCCACTTATTTGGTTTAATTCCTTCTCACTTATACTTTTAAATCAGTTGTTCATACTTCGATTATTCATTTTTATTTCGTATCTTATGTTTACAACTTCGTTATTTATGTCTATAAGTTTATTATTTACTACATTTATCTCTGATTTGATTTCAGTTTGATTTCAATTTTAAAATCATTTAAACTCGTTTTTAAATTATCATTATTCTTATTTTGTTGTTCAAACTTATCATTTAAACTCGTGTTTAACTTATTATTTTCTGATTTCATTTCAGTTCTCATTCCGGACATCATTTCCATCATCAATGCTAATTGGTTAAATATATTTATCTCGCTATTTCTACTACTCCCAGCTACTACAGTTTCATTTACATCTATTTGACAACATTTTCACTAACAATTTCATTAGTTTTGACACTTAACAATAACAATAACAAAATCAAGACATCCATATGATCTTGAGTAATATTCAACACTGATCTTACCTCTACACTTTCATCTAAATTTGGATTTGCGTCTTTCTCTGCCATTTTTTGACTAAATTGTAAATCAACTGTAAATAATGTAAATTGCACTGTTAATTTACAATGTCACTGTTAAACAGGCGCCATTTGCAATGTTACTCGGGAATTATTAATTAAAATATTTAAATTCGTCCCTGTTTCGGGCGTCAACTGAAGTGTCTCTCATTAGTTAATAATTAAATTGAACATTGTTTTTATGTGTTAAGTTTGGTCCAAAGAAACGTTTAGTGTACTTTGGCAGAGAACGGTGTGCAAATACAAATAACAATACGCAAATCAAGCAAAATATAATATTATTTATTTTTCTTTGAGAACATAAAAAAAGTTCATGAATACACTTTATTAGAACGCTATTCAAGTCATATGAAGTCTTACTCAGTAATTGAGTAATTAAATTTGTCCCTGTGATGGAGTCAAATTTGCAAAGAACAATATGCAAATACGATTAACACAATGGGTGTTTCGAGTAAAATAGAACATTAGTTATGTTCTCTTGAAAACATAGAAAAGATTATGAACACTTATTTCGCCTTAAAGCATAAAACTGATTATTAATAAACTACGTATATCAAATTACTACTACGTATATCAAACTACGCAAACTCAACACTTCTTTTTAGGCCTATATTTTTACATTCACTCAATTACGCACACTTTCACACTTCTACATTTCTTTTTTATTTTATTGAGCTCAATTTGAAAATGCCAGTATTTAATTATATTTTGAAATGTTTACTTTCCTGTTAAATGCGTAGAAATTCAACACCTGGGTGTCAACTCGTGTTTTAAATGGTAACTGTTTTATTTCACTGTTGCACTTTTCCCTTTTATGGTCGAACTGTCAATTTACCGTAACTATGGATGCATATTTATCCAAAAACTGTTGTATTTTGAAATATATAAAAATTTACATTTTCTGCTATATGCGGGGGAGGAAGACTGCTGCTGTACACAGCGAGAGGTGAATGTCGACTGACTTCCGTATTACAAAACTTTCCGTTTGGTGCACTGCTTCACCCTGCTCCCCGCCGTACATCTCGCTTATAATATTATAATGTTCCGCTGGGTTGCGTTTCACCTCTTCCATTCCTAATTTCCTGTTTCTCGTCAACAAATACTTAATGGGTTGGTCACTGGCTATAAATAGATTTTCTATTAAATTAATAATTTAACCATGACCATATAAGGCCATGGAACTGACTGACTCATTTACTGCAGACTTTGTGTCACCTCAAAGGGGCCTCATCTTTACATGTAATAGAATTTATGAAATTAGACAATAATAATTAAATAAATTTAGACACATTACAATACCCCCCCCCCAATGAGAGGATTTATGCCGAAGCATAAAAGTTCTCATTGACACTCATACTTTCTAAAGGGATCAGCCAAGATATGTCGCCACAACTCCCTTACGTTTTATTCAAAATGGTAGTTAATTTACCCCTGGTCCAGTGACTGTGACCATACCTGAATGATCTTACTGGACTTCTCTTTCGAGATCCCAACACCGCAAGGCCAGACCGGCACTTGACGCTCCTGCTCTGACATGCAGGCCAGCACAGGACCGCGGCCACAGCATCACTAGACACTGAAACATGAAATCAAAAACATCAAATAGTGGCCTGGTATAATGACATATCCCTAACTGATCTGGTTCCCCTTAGCTGTGTTGGTTTGCGTTAAGAAGTCCTGAGTTTTTTTTTTTAAGGATGAATGCTTAGTCCAAGTATAATACATTATAAGAATTACCTATCAACATTCTGTATAACCTTCTCTAGTTAACTCTTACCCCAAAATTCAACATGATCGCTCTGATTCCCATCAAAATTTAAATAAACATTTCTAGTACAACGTTTAAATCCCTTCCATTATAAATATTCCATTCACATTTCAAAATTAACAAACTCCTTACTTAGAGTAAAACACATTAAATCAACTACATTAGAACAAATTACTTACTTAACGATCATTAAGTATCTTCATACTACTCTTTATTATATTAAAATAAAATACTCCTCGTCAACACAACATCCTTCATTTGTTTACATCAGAAAATTAATTACATACTCTACCTTATTGATGTAACTCATTTTAATCTTTAATATTTCGTTACTAACAGCCTAGTAACCACCTTCTCCATCATCACGTATTTTATTATAAATTATTAAATTATGAATTTATATTAAGTTCCTCCTTCCACACACACTATTACCCCCCCCCTGGTTGTTGCGCCCAGTTGCCTCCACAAGAACTGAAGTTAAGGAGGAATTTTGTCATCTCCTGTCCTTGCTTTGGCATTACATTTAAAGTTCAGATATAAATCCTACTGATTATATAATAACAACCTTAAAACGGGTCTATCACCCTTTTACTTGTTCCCACGCGAACGGGTGATAGCCACTGTTCCATAGTTCCGGTGATTTCCCCTTGAGTCACCCCCCCCCCCGTTAATTTCAATTTCAAACCAATTTCACAGGCAATCAACCATGGTCAGTTTTACAATATCTGCCCACAGCTGATTGTTGTCCAAAACCACGATTAGTGTTGGTGAAACAGTAATCGCCCGAAATGTGGGGAAATCTGTTATTAGCATGTTTTTAACACATCATTTTTTATACACTGTACCACAGTAATTTGCATATAATATAATATTATATAACGTTGGTGTACAGTGTATGTTGCGCCCTATTTAGGCCTCCGTTGATGGTTACATGCCTCGATGTTACCCAATCAACCCTTATCGCTATCTACAGTAACAACATGCCGTCACTGCAATAGCCTATCTTATAACTAAACTTATGTCATTCTTCATTACTAATACCACATACCACCACTTATTCTCTCTTTGATTGACACCTTACAACCCCCCAAAATCACCCATTAATCTTGCACAATAACAAGGTTTTTTTTTGTTTTTTTTTTTTAAACCTATGAATTGAATACATTAAACATTATACAGTCCACACCAGTCATCAGCTGATGCCTCTTTCATTGAATACAAATAAACATAATACAACATAAACATTCATAAAGAACATAAAACTCATTTCATTTAAATGAACATCTCATTTTCACAAACATTTCAATTTTAATTTCAGTTGAACCTTTTAATAGTCAATCTTTAATTATTTACCACTTCTCCAAAAAATTCAAATTTTATTATTAAAAATTATCAACATTCATTTTACATAACATTTTGTATATTAAACATTATTACCCCCAAAATAAACAATTCATCTTTAAATTTGCATATAAAATTATAAATATTAGGCCTACATTTTAATTTCAGTTGACCTTTTTACTAATCAATTATCAGATATTTAGCATTCACTACCCCATTAAATTCTCCAAGAAAATTTTTTAACTCGTTATTAACATTCATCTTGTACAATATTTCATTTAATATCAACACAAAAATATACAGTACACATTATTATTTGTTATCGTTTACCATAAATCATTTCATAAAACAGTGTAAACTTAATTATTATATATAAACAATAATAAATAATAAAGTCCCTGGTTCTGGGCGGCATTGTAAACTTAATTAACACTTTTCACTGTTCTGGGCGTCATTGTTAACTTACTTCTCATTTTATACAATATATTTATTTATAATAATATGGTATAGGTAAGTACTTACTGTATGATTCACTACATATCCGGTTTGAGCACGTGGTGTTATAACCACCGTTAATTCTTCCTAGGGTCCAAAGTTCAATATTAAGCGAGACCAGAGACAGTGTGGTATCTCGAAATAATGATGCTAACAACGATTGGGGTGACATAAAACTTTTGTTTAATAATTCTGAATTTGCATTATTCACATATACAAAAATCAAAATGGCATCTTGTACATTCAAAGACAAAATGGCGGCTATATACTTCCGCCCATACTAATCATTCATTAATTTCAATTAATTATTTCTGGTATTTGATTATTTACAAGAACATGTTAATAAACTGCAGTGATTATTTAATTGCTTGCTCAGTTTTAAATTGCATAAACCAACGCCTCAATCTTTATTGTAAATGCCGGCACATACACGCTTCCATGCTCTCACACACACATATCAACAAAGGTACATTTTTTTAATTTATAGTAATTTTGAGCTCAAAAGAATATTAAAGTGCATTGATCTGAATTTTGACTTCCCTGAGGGTGTAGGATTGAAGTCCTCGTCAAGCGTTCCACATTATCTGGCAGATGTCCGGCCGAACGTTCCTGGTTTCTTTTCCCTTTTATCACTGACGCTAATTTACATTTTTGAACTGTTAGTTACTGACTGATTTTGAACTTTCACTGACCGTTACATTTTGATTACATTTTATAACTCCAAAAACACTTTTGCTGGCAATAATCTGCCGGCGAATATTTTTGTGTGCTAATGCTCTGACTGTAGTTTGGCGAATGGGACGACATTTTGTTGTAAATTCGACATGTGGAGGGGATTAATCATCATTAATCCTTTATCTGACGCAGATGACGGCATTGTTTCACATCACTGTGGTTACGTGTGTCGTAGGTATTATGACGTTTCAACATTGTCGAACAGTGCAGTATTCAAATATGTGTTGTTTGGCACGTACGCCCATGACCTTGGTGTCAGGCTACTCTGGCGAACTGCGTTGTATGTAAACTATTGGGAAAAGTCAACCTAACCATTTTTAAATATATGAAAACAATAAAATGGTTTTCTGTACCAATGAATCCTTAGACGGGCTTATGTACCGTCACAACAGTCCAATTCAAAACCATTAATCACATAGTTAAACGTTCATACACATTAATTGTTTACCCCCCATCATTGTATAATAAACTGGTCTTACATCTACACAATTCATTTTTTATCAAATTCATTATACCATTTCTATCAATATAAAGATTATTCAAATTCTTATACCCTTCCACAATATCCATAACAATTAACAGGATTATTCCATTTTATTACCTCATATAATTTGTCACCACCGAGTATAGTCAAGTCACCTTTAATATGATCTGTCATAATTAGGTCAATTACAATTTCATCGTTATTATTATCTACTGCTGTACCAGTTTCGTCACAAGGTAAGTAATCAATATCACTAACTCTCTCAATATTTAAACTCTCTGCTAATTTGTTATAACCTCTACTAACCTTAAACGTTTCTGTCTTCCTCTCAAAATACCTTTTATCATAACACCATTTCATACTTTTTCTGTCATTCCGTACAGAGGGTATTAAATCATAAAAATGCCTACTAAAAATTAAGGGACTACTTGAAAACACATTGTTTTCCTGTAAGGGACTCTTACCCTTCAAAAACATTTGTAACCATCTTGGTTTACAATAAACATGGGGAAAACCTACCCTCTGCCCTATATTCACAAAATAATTCTCTTCATATTCTCTCTCTAATTTACAAATACTGATTTCTACTCTCTCAATCTCTCTCACTATTTCTATATTATCATGATCACTATTCCTTTTCATTGTATTATTTTTATATATCTCATTTTCCACTATCTTACCACTACTGGTTAATTTATGTTTACAACTAACACCTACTTCGTTAATGATCCCTTCGTAATTATTCGTTATTTTACTATTGACACCCTGGTCGTCTGTTATTTCGTCATTTTCTTTTTCGTTACACTCACCCATGTCATTAGTTTTGACACCACTACACCCACTTATTTGGTTTAATTCCTTCTCACTTATACTTTTAAATCAGTTGTTCATACTTCGATTATTCATTTTTATTTCGTATCTTATGTTTACAACTTCGTTATTTATGTCTATAAGTTTATTATTTACTACATTTATCTCTGATTTGATTTCAGTTTGATTTCAATTTTAAAATCATTTAAACTCGTTTTTAAATTATCATTATTCTTATTTTGTTGTTCAAACTTATCATTTAAACTCGTGTTTAACTTATTATTTTCTGATTTCATTTCAGTTCTCATTCCGGACATCATTTCCATCATCAATGCTAATTGGTTAAATATATTTATCTCGCTATTTCTACTACTCCCAGCTACTACAGTTTCATTTACATCTATTTGACAACATTTTCACTAACAATTTCATTAGTTTTGACACTTAACAATAACAATAACAAAATCAAGACATCCATATGATCTTGAGTAATATTCAACACTGATCTTACCTCTACACTTTCATCTAAATTTGGATTTGCGTCTTTCTCTGCCATTTTTTGACTAAATTGTAAATCAACTGTAAATAATGTAAATTGCACTGTTAATTTACAATGTCACTGTTAAACAGGCGCCATTTGCAATGTTACTCGGGAATTATTAATTAAAATATTTAAATTCGTCCCTGTTTCGGGCGTCAACTGAAGTGTCTCTCATTAGTTAATAATTAAATTGAACATTGTTTTTATGTGTTAAGTTTGGTCCAAAGAAACGTTTAGTGTACTTTGGCAGAGAACGGTGTGCAAATACAAATAACAATACGCAAATCAAGCAAAATATAATATTATTTATTTTTCTTTGAGAACATAAAAAAAGTTCATGAATACACTTTATTAGAACGCTATTCAAGTCATATGAAGTCTTACTCAGTAATTGAGTAATTAAATTTGTCCCTGTGATGGAGTCAAATTTGCAAAGAACAATATGCAAATACGATTAACACAATGGGTGTTTCGAGTAAAATAGAACATTAGTTATGTTCTCTTGAAAACATAGAAAAGATTATGAACACTTATTTCGCCTTAAAGCATAAAACTGATTATTAATAAACTACGTATATCAAATTACTACTACGTATATCAAACTACGCAAACTCAACACTTCTTTTTAGGCCTATATTTTTACATTCACTCAATTACGCACACTTTCACACTTCTACATTTCTTTTTTATTTTATTGAGCTCAATTTGAAAATGCCAGTATTTAATTATATTTTGAAATGTTTACTTTCCTGTTAAATGCGTAGAAATTCAACACCTGGGTGTCAACTCGTGTTTTAAATGGTAACTGTTTTATTTCACTGTTGCACTTTTCCCTTTTATGGTCGAACTGTCAATTTACTGTAACTATGGATGAATATTTATCCAAAAACTGTTGTATTTTGAAATATATAAAAATTTACATTTTCTGCTATATGCGGGGGAGGACGACTGCTGCTGTACACAGCGAGAGGTGAATGTCGACTGACTTCCGTATTACAAAACTTTCCGTTTGGTGCACTGCTTCACCCTGCTCCCCGCCGTACATCTCGCTTATAATATTATAATGTTCCGCTGGGTTGCGTTTCACCTCTTCCATTCCTAATTTCCTGTTTCTCGTCAACAAATACTTAATGGGTTGGTCACTGGCTATAAATAGATTTTCTATTAAATTAATAATTTAACCATGACCATATAAGGCCATGGAACTGACTGACTCATTTACTGCAGACTTTGTGTCACCTCAAAGGGGCCTCATCTTTACATGTAATAGAATTTATGAAATTAGACAATAATAATTAAATAAATTTAGACACATTACAATACCCCCCCCCCAATGAGAGGATTTATGCCGAAGCATAAAAGTTCTCATTGACACTCATACTTTCTAAAGGGATCAGCCAAGATATGTCGCCACAACTCCCTTACGTTTTATTCAAAATGGTAGTTAATTTACCCCTGGTCCAGTGACTGTGACCATACCTGAATGATCTTACTGGACTTCTCTTTCGAGATCCCAACACCGCAAGGCCAGACCGGCACTTGACGCTCCTGCTCTGACATGCAGGCCAGCACAGGACCGCGGCCACAGCATCACTAGACACTGAAACATGAAATCAAAAACATCAAATAGTGGCCTGGTATAATGACATATCCCTAACTGATCTGGTTCCCCTTAGCTGTGTTGGTTTGCGTTAAGAAGTGCTGAGTTTTTTTTTTAAGGATGAATGCTTAGTCCAAGTATAATACATTATAAGAATTACCTATCAACATTCTGTATAACCTTCTCTAGTTAACTCTTACCCCAAAATTCAACATGATCGCTCTGATTCCCATCAAAATTTAAATAAACATTTCTAGTACAACGTTTAAATCCCTTCCATTATAAATATTCCATTCACATTTCAAAATTAACAAACTCCTTACTTAGAGTAAAACACATTAAATCAACTACATTAGAACAAATTACTTACTTAACGATCATTAAGTATCTTCATACTACTCTTTATTATATTAAAATAAAATACTCCTCGTCAACACAACATCCTTCATTTGTTTACATCAGAAAATTAATTACATACTCTACCTTATTGATGTAACTCATTTTAATCTTTAATATTTCGTTACTAACAGCCTAGTAACCACCTTCTCCATCATCACGTATTTTATTATAATTTATTAAATTATGAATTTATATTAAGTTCCTCCTTCCACACACACTATTACCCCCCTGGACTGTTGCGCCCAGTTGCCTCCACAAGAACTGAAGTTAAGGAGGAATTTTGTCATCTCCTGTCCTTGCTTTGGCATTACATTTAAAGTTCAGATATAAATCCTACTGATTATATAATAACAACCTTAAAACGGGTCTATCACCCTTTTACTTGTTCCCACGCGAACGGGTGATAGCCACTGTTCCATAGTTCCGGTGATTTCCCCTTGAGTCACCCCCCCCCCCGTTAATTTCAATTTCAAACCAATTTCACAGGCAATCAACCATGGTCAGTTTTACAATATCTGCCCACAGCTGATTGTTGTCCAAAACCACGATTAGTGTTGGTGAAACAGTAATCGCCCGAAATGTGGGGAAATCTGTTATTAGCATGTTTTTAACACATCATTTTTTATACACTGTACCACAGTAATTTGCATATAATATAATATTATATAACGTTGGTGTACAGTGTATGTTGCGCCCTATTTAGGCCTCCGTTGATGGTTACATGCCTCGATGTTACCCAATCAACCCTTATCGCTATCTACAGTAACAACATGCCGTCACTGCAATAGCCTATCTTATAACTAAACTTATGTCATTCTTCATTACTAATACCACATACCACCACTTATTCTCTCTTTGATTGACACCTTACAACCCCCCAAAATCACCCATTAATCTTGCACAATAACAAGGTTTTTTTTTGTTTTTTTTTTTAAACCTATGAATTGAATACATTAAACATTATACAGTCCACACCAGTCATCAGCTGATGCCTCTTTCATTGAATACAAATAAACATAATACAACATAAACATTCATAAAGAACATAAAACTCATTTCATTTAAATGAACATCTCATTTTCACAAACATTTCAATTTTAATTTCAGTTGAACCTTTTAATAGTCAATCTTTAATTATTTACCACTTCTCCAAAAAATTCAAATTTTATTATTAAAAATTATCAACATTCATTTTACATAACATTTTGTATATTAAACATTATTACCCCCAAAATAAACAATTCATCTTTAAATTTGCATATAAAATTATAAATATTAGGCCTACATTTTAATTTCAGTTGACCTTTTTACTAATCAATTATCAGATATTTAGCATTCACTACCCCATTAAATTCTCCAAGAAAATTTTTTAACTCGTTATTAACATTCATCTTGTACAATATTTCATTTAATATCAACACAAAAATATACAGTACACATTATTATTTGTTATCGTTTACCATAAATCATTTCATAAAACAGTGTAAACTTAATTATTATATATAAACAATAATAAATAATAAAGTCCCTGGTTCTGGGCGGCATTGTAAACTTAATTAACACTTTTCACTGTTCTGGGCGTCATTGTTAACTTACTTCTCATTTTATACAATATATTTATTTATAATAATATGGTATAGGTAAGTACTTACTGTATGATTCACTACATATCCGGTTTGAGCACGTGGTGTTATAACCACCGTTAATTCTTCCTAGGGTCCAAAGTTCAATATTAAGCGAGACCAGAGACAGTGTGGTATCTCGAAATAATGATGCTAACAACGATTGGGGTGACATAAAACTTTTGTTTAATAATTCTGAATTTGCATTATTCACATATACAAAAATCAAAATGGCATCTTGTACATTCAAAGACAAAATGGCGGCTATATACTTCCGCCCATACTAATCATTCATTAATTTCAATTAATTATTTCTGGTATTTGATTATTTACAAGAACATGTTAATAAACTGCAGTGATTATTTAATTGCTTGCTCAGTTTTAAATTGCATAAACCAACGCCTCAATCTTTATTGTAAATGCCGGCACATACACGCTTCCATGCTCTCACACACACATATCAACAAAGGTACATTTTTTTAATTTATAGTAATTTTGAGCTCAAAAGAATATTAAAGTGCATTGATCTGAATTTTGACTTCCCTGAGGGTGTAGGATTGAAGTCCTCGTCAAGCGTTCCACATTATCTGGCAGATGTCCGGCCGAACGTTCCTGGTTTCTTTTCCCTTTTATCACTGACGCTAATTTACATTTTTGAACTGTTAGTTACTGACTGATTTTGAACTTTCACTGACCGTTACATTTTGATTACATTTTATAACTCCAAAAACACTTTTGCTGGCAATAATCTGCCGGCGAATATTTTTGTGTGCTAATGCTCTGACTGTAGTTTGGCGAATGGGACGACATTTTGTTGTAAATTCGACATGTGGAGGGGATTAATCATCATTAATCCTTTATCTGACGCAGATGACGGCATTGTTTCACATCACCGTGGTTACGTGTGTCGTAGGTATTATGACGTTTCAACATTGTCGAACAGTGCAGTATTCAAATATGTGTTGTTTGGCACGTACGCCCATGACCTTGGTGTCAGGCTACTCTGGCGAACTGCGTTGTATGTAAACTATTGGGAAAAGTCAACCTAACCATTTTTAAATATATGAAAACAATAAAATGGTTTTCTGTACCAATGAATCCTTAGACGGGCTTATGTACCGTCACAACAGTCCAATTCAAAACCATTAATCACATAGTTAAACGTTCATACACATTAATTGTTTACCCCCCATCATTGTATAATAACCTGGTCTTACATCTACACAATTCATTTTTTATCAAATTCATTATATCATTTCTATCAATATAAAGATTATTCAAATTCTTATACCCTTCCACAATATCCATAACAATTAACAGGATTATTCCATTTTATTACCTCATATAATTTGTCACCACCGAGTATAGTCAAGTCACCTTTAATATGATCTGTCATAATTAGGTCAATTACAATTTCATCGTTATTATTATCTACTGCTGTACCAGTTTCGTCACAAGGTAAGTAATCAATATCACTAACTCTCTCAATATTTAAACTCTCTGCTAATTTGTTATAACCTCTACTAACCTTAAACGTTTCTGTCTTCCTCTCAAAATACCTTTTATCATAACACCATTTCATACTTTTTCTGTCATTCCGTACAGAGGGTATTAAATCATAAAAATGCCTACTAAAAATTAAGGGACTACTTGAAAACACATTGTTTTCCTGTAAGGGACTCTTACCCTTCAAAAACATTTGTAACCATCTTGGTTTACAATAAACATGGGGAAAACCTACCCTCTGCCCTATATTCACAAAATAATTCTCTTCATATTCTCTCTCTAATTTACAAATACTGATTTCTACTCTCTCAATCTCTCTCACTATTTCTATATTATCATGATCACTATTCCTTTTCATTGTATTATTTTTATATATCTCATTTTCCACTATCTTACCACTACTGGTTAATTTATGTTTACAACTAACACCTACTTCGTTAATGATCCCTTCGTAATTATTCGTTATTTTACTATTGACACCCTGGTCGTCTGTTATTTCGTCATTTTCTTTTTCGTTACACTCACCCATGTCATTAGTTTTGACACCACTACACCCACTTATTTGGTTTAATTCCTTCTCACTTATACTTTTAAATCAGTTGTTCATACTTCGATTATTCATTTTTATTTCGTATCTTATGTTTACAACTTCGTTATTTATGTCTATAAGTTTATTATTTACTACATTTATCTCTGATTTGATTTCAGTTTGATTTCAATTTTAAAATCATTTAAACTCGTTTTTAAATTATCATTATTCTTATTTTGTTGTTCAAACTTATCATTTAAACTCGTGTTTAACTTATTATTTTCTGATTTCATTTCAGTTCTCATTCCGGACATCATTTCCATCATCAATGCTAATTGGTTAAATATATTTATCTCGCTATTTCTACTACTCCCAGCTACTACAGTTTCATTTACATCTATTTGACAACATTTTCACTAACAATTTCATTAGTTTTGACACTTAACAATAACAATAACAAAATCAAGACATCCATATGATCTTGAGTAATATTCAACACTGATCTTACCTCTACACTTTCATCTAAATTTGGATTTGCGTCTTTCTCTGCCATTTTTTGACTAAATTGTAAATCAACTGTAAATAATGTAAATTGCACTGTTAATTTACAATGTCACTGTTAAACAGGCGCCATTTGCAATGTTACTCGGGAATTATTAATTAAAATATTTAAATTCGTCCCTGTTTCGGGCGTCAACTGAAGTGTCTCTCATTAGTTAATAATTAAATTGAACATTGTTTTTATGTGTTAAGTTTGGTCCAAAGAAACGTTTAGTGTACTTTGGCAGAGAACGGTGTGCAAATACAAATAACAATACGCAAATCAAGCAAAATATAATATTATTTATTTTTCTTTGAGAACATAAAAAAAGTTCATGAATACACTTTATTAGAACGCTATTCAAGTCATATGAAGTCTTACTCAGTAATTGAGTAATTAAATTTGTCCCTGTGATGGAGTCAAATTTGCAAAGAACAATATGCAAATACGATTAACACAATGGGTGTTTCGAGTAAAATAGAACATTAGTTATGTTCTCTTGAAAACATAGAAAAGATTATGAACACTTATTTCGCCTTAAAGCATAAAACTGATTATTAATAAACTACGTATATCAAATTACTACTACGTATATCAAACTACGCAAACTCAACACTTCTTTTTAGGCCTATATTTTTACATTCACTCAATTACGCACACTTTCACACTTCTACATTTCTTTTTTATTTTATTGAGCTCAATTTGAAAATGCCAGTATTTAATTATATTTTGAAATGTTTACTTTCCTGTTAAATGCGTAGAAATTCAACACCTGGGTGTCAACTCGTGTTTTAAATGGTAACTGTTTTATTTCACTGTTGCACTTTTCCCTTTTATGGTCGAACTGTCAATTTACTGTAACTATGGATGAATATTTATCCAAAAACTGTTGTATTTTGAAATATATAAAAATTTACATTTTCTGCTATATGCGGGGGAGGACGACTGCTGCTGTACACAGCGAGAGGTGAATGTCGACTGACTTCCGTATTACAAAACTTTCCGTTTGGTGCACTGCTTCACCCTGCTCCCCGCCGTACATCTCGCTTATAATATTATAATGTTCCGCTGGGTTGCGTTTCACCTCTTCCATTCCTAATTTCCTGTTTCTCGTCAACAAATACTTAATGGGTTGGTCACTGGCTATAAATAGATTTTCTATTAAATTAATAATTTAACCATGACCATATAAGGCCATGGAACTGACTGACTCATTTACTGCAGACTTTGTGTCACCTCAAAGGGGCCTCATCTTTACATGTAATAGAATTTATGAAATTAGACAATAATAATTAAATAAATTTAGACACATTACAATACCCCCCCCCCAATGAGAGGATTTATGCCGAAGCATAAAAGTTCTCATTGACACTCATACTTTCTAAAGGGATCAGCCAAGATATGTCGCCACAACTCCCTTACGTTTTATTCAAAATGGTAGTTAATTTACCCCTGGTCCAGTGACTGTGACCATACCTGAATGATCTTACTGGACTTCTCTTTCGAGATCCCAACACCGCAAGGCCAGACCGGCACTTGACGCTCCTGCTCTGACATGCAGGCCAGCACAGGACCGCGGCCACAGCATCACTAGACACTGAAACATGAAATCAAAAACATCAAATAGTGGCCTGGTATAATGACATATCCCTAACTGATCTGGTTCCCCTTAGCTGTGTTGGTTTGCGTTAAGAAGTCCTGAGTTTTTTTTTTTAAGGATGAATGCTTAGTCCAAGTATAATACATTATAAGAATTACCTATCAACATTCTGTATAACCTTCTCTAGTTAACTCTTACCCCAAAATTCAACATGATCGCTCTGATTCCCATCAAAATTTAAATAAACATTTCTAGTACAACGTTTAAATCCCTTCCATTATAAATATTCCATTCACATTTCAAAATTAACAAACTCCTTACTTAGAGTAAAACACATTAAATCAACTACATTAGAACAAATTACTTACTTAACGATCATTAAGTATCTTCATACTACTCTTTATTATATTAAAATAAAATACTCCTCGTCAACACAACATCCTTCATTTGTTTACATCAGAAAATTAATTACATACTCTACCTTATTGATGTAACTCATTTTAATCTTTAATATTTCGTTACTAACAGCCTAGTAACCACCTTCTCCATCATCACGTATTTTATTATAAATTATTAAATTATGAATTTATATTAAGTTCCTCCTTCCACACACACTATTACCCCCCCCCCTGGTTGTTGCGCCCAGTTGCCTCCACAAGAACTGAAGTTAAGGAGGAATTTTGTCATCTCCTGTCCTTGCTTTGGCATTACATTTAAAGTTCAGATATAAATCCTACTGATTATATAATAACAACCTTAAAACGGGTCTATCACCCTTTTACTTGTTCCCACGCGAACGGGTGATAGCCACTGTTCCATAGTTCCGGTGATTTCCCCTTGAGTCACCCCCCCCCCGTTAATTTCAATTTCAAACCAATTTCACAGGCAATCAACCATGGTCAGTTTTACAATATCTGCCCACAGCTGATTGTTGTCCAAAACCACGATTAGTGTTGGTGAAACAGTAATCGCCCGAAATGTGGGGAAATCTGTTATTAGCATGTTTTTAACACATCATTTTTTATACACTGTACCACAGTAATTTGCATATAATATAATATTATATAACGTTGGTGTACAGTGTATGTTGCGCCCTATTTAGGCCTCCGTTGATGGTTACATGCCTCGATGTTACCCAATCAACCCTTATCGCTATCTACAGTAACAACATGCCGTCACTGCAATAGCCTATCTTATAACTAAACTTATGTCATTCTTCATTACTAATACCACATACCACCACTTATTCTCTCTTTGATTGACACCTTACAACCCCCCAAAATCACCCATTAATCTTGCACAATAACAAGGTTTTTTTTTGTTTTGTTTTTTTAAACCTATGAATTGAATACATTAAACATTATACAGTCCACACCAGTCATCAGCTGATGCCTCTTTCATTGAATACAAATAAACATAATACAACATAAACATTCATAAAGAACATAAAACTCATTTCATTTAAATGAACATCTCATTTTCACAAACATTTCAATTTTAATTTCAGTTGAACCTTTTAATAGTCAATCTTTAATTATTTACCACTTCTCCAAAAAATTCAAATTTTATTATTAAAAATTATCAACATTCATTTTACATAACATTTTGTATATTAAACATTATTACCCCCAAAATAAACAATTCATCTTTAAATTTGCATATAAAATTATAAATATTAGGCCTACATTTTAATTTCAGTTGACCTTTTTACTAATCAATTATCAGATATTTAGCATTCACTACCCCATTAAATTCTCCAAGAAAATTTTTTAACTCGTTATTAACATTCATCTTGTACAATATTTCATTTAATATCAACACAAAAATATACAGTACACATTATTATTTGTTATCGTTTACCATAAATCATTTCATAAAACAGTGTAAACTTAATTATTATATATAAACAATAATAAATAATAAAGTCCCTGGTTCTGGGCGGCATTGTAAACTTAATTAACACTTTTCACTGTTCTGGGCGTCATTGTTAACTTACTTCTCATTTTATACAATATATTTATTTATAATAATATGGTATAGGTAAGTAGTTACTGTATGATTCACTACATATCCGGTTTGAGCACGTGGTGTTATAACCACCGTTAATTCTTCCTAGGGTCCAAAGTTCAATATTAAGCGAGACCAGAGACAGTGTGGTATCTCGAAATAATGATGCTAACAACGATTGGGGTGACATAAAACTTTTGTTTAATAATTCTGAATTTGCATTATTCACATATACAAAAATCAAAATGGCATCTTGTACATTCAAAGACAAAATGGCGGCTATATACTTCCGCCCATACTAATCATTCATTAATTTCAATTAATTATTTCTGGTATTTGATTATTTACAAGAACATGTTAATAAACTGCAGTGATTATTTAATTGCTTGCTCAGTTTTAAATTGCATAAACCAACGCCTCAATCTTTATTGTAAATGCCGGCACATACACGCTTCCATGCTCTCACACACACATATCAACAAAGGTACATTTTTTTAATTTATAGTAATTTTGAGCTCAAAAGAATATTAAAGTGCATTGATCTGAATTTTGACTTCCCTGAGGGTGTAGGATTGAAGTCCTCGTCAAGCGTTCCACATTATCTGGCAGATGTCCGGCCGAACGTTCCTGGTTTCTTTTCCCTTTTATCACTGACGCTAATTTACATTTTTGAACTGTTAGTTACTGACTGATTTTGAACTTTCACTGACCGTTACATTTTGATTACATTTTATAACTCCAAAAACACTTTTGCTGGCAATAATCTGCCGGCGAATATTTTTGTGTGCTAATGCTCTGACTGTAGTTTGGCGAATGGGACGACATTTTGTTGTAAATTCGACATGTGGAGGGGATTAATCATCATTAATCCTTTATCTGACGCAGATGACGGCATTGTTTCACATCACCGTGGTTACGTGTGTCGTAGGTATTATGACGTTTCAACATTGTCGAACAGTGCAGTATTCAAATATGTGTTGTTTGGCACGTACGCCCATGACCTTGGTGTCAGGCTACTCTGGCGAACTGCGTTGTATGTAAACTATTGGGAAAAGTCAACCTAACCATTTTTAAATATATGAAAACAATAAAATGGTTTTCTGTACCAATGAATCCTTAGACGGGCTTATGTACCGTCACAACAGTCCAATTCAAAACCATTAATCACATAGTTAAACGTTCATACACATTAATTGTTTACCCCCCATCATTGTATAATAACCTGGTCTTACATCTACACAATTCATTTTTTATCAAATTCATTATATCATTTCTATCAATATAAAGATTATTCAAATTCTTATACCCTTCCACAATATCCATAACAATTAACAGGATTATTCCATTTTATTACCTCATATAATTTGTCACCACCGAGTATAGTCAAGTCACCTTTAATATGATCTGTCATAATTAGGTCAATTACAATTTCATCGTTATTATTATCTACTGCTGTACCAGTTTCGTCACAAGGTAAGTAATCAATATCACTAACTCTCTCAATATTTAAACTCTCTGCTAATTTGTTATAACCTCTACTAACCTTAAACGTTTCTGTCTTCCTCTCAAAATACCTTTTATCATAACACCATTTCATACTTTTTCTGTCATTCCGTACAGAGGGTATTAAATCATAAAAATGCCTACTAAAAATTAAGGGACTACTTGAAAACACATTGTTTTCCTGTAAGGGACTCTTACCCTTCAAAAACATTTGTAACCATCTTGGTTTACAATAAACATGGGGAAAACCTACCCTCTGCCCTATATTCACAAAATAATTCTCTTCATATTCTCTCTCTAATTTACAAATACTGATTTCTACTCTCTCAATCTCTCTCACTATTTCTATATTATCATGATCACTATTCCTTTTCATTGTATTATTTTTATATATCTCATTTTCCACTATCTTACCACTACTGGTTAATTTATGTTTACAACTAACACCTACTTCGTTAATGATCCCTTCGTAATTATTCGTTATTTTACTATTGACACCCTGGTCGTCTGTTATTTCGTCATTTTCTTTTTCGTTACACTCACCCATGTCATTAGTTTTGACACCACTACACCCACTTATTTGGTTTAATTCCTTCTCACTTATACTTTTAAATCAGTTGTTCATACTTCGATTATTCATTTTTATTTCGTATCTTATGTTTACAACTTCGTTATTTATGTCTATAAGTTTATTATTTACTACATTTATCTCTGATTTGATTTCAGTTTGATTTCAATTTTAAAATCATTTAAACTCGTTTTTAAATTATCATTATTCTTATTTTGTTGTTCAAACTTATCATTTAAACTCGTGTTTAACTTATTATTTTCTGATTTCATTTCAGTTCTCATTCCGGACATCATTTCCATCATCAATGCTAATTGGTTAAATATATTTATCTCGCTATTTCTACTACTCCCAGCTACTACAGTTTCATTTACATCTATTTGACAACATTTTCACTAACAATTTCATTAGTTTTGACACTTAACAATAACAATAACAAAATCAAGACATCCATATGATCTTGAGTAATATTCAACACTGATCTTACCTCTACACTTTCATCTAAATTTGGATTTGCGTCTTTCTCTGCCATTTTTTGACTAAATTGTAAATCAACTGTAAATAATGTAAATTGCACTGTTAATTTACAATGTCACTGTTAAACAGGCGCCATTTGCAATGTTACTCGGGAATTATTAATTAAAATATTTAAATTCGTCCCTGTTTCGGGCGTCAACTGAAGTGTCTCTCATTAGTTAATAATTAAATTGAACATTGTTTTTATGTGTTAAGTTTGGTCCAAAGAAACGTTTAGTGTACTTTGGCAGAGAACGGTGTGCAAATACAAATAACAATACGCAAATCAAGCAAAATATAATATTATTTATTTTTCTTTGAGAACATAAAAAAAGTTCATGAATACACTTTATTAGAACGCTATTCAAGTCATATGAAGTCTTACTCAGTAATTGAGTAATTAAATTTGTCCCTGTGATGGAGTCAAATTTGCAAAGAACAATATGCAAATACGATTAACACAATGGGTGTTTCGAGTAAAATAGAACATTAGTTATGTTCTCTTGAAAACATAGAAAAGATTATGAACACTTATTTCGCCTTAAAGCATAAAACTGATTATTAATAAACTACGTATATCAAATTACTACTACGTATATCAAACTACGCAAACTCAACACTTCTTTTTAGGCCTATATTTTTACATTCACTCAATTACGCACACTTTCACACTTCTACATTTCTTTTTTATTTTATTGAGCTCAATTTGAAAATGCCAGTATTTAATTATATTTTGAAATGTTTACTTTCCTGTTAAATGCGTAGAAATTCAACACCTGGGTGTCAACTCGTGTTTTAAATGGTAACTGTTTTATTTCACTGTTGCACTTTTCCCTTTTATGGTCGAACTGTCAATTTACTGTAACTATGGATGAATATTTATCCAAAAACTGTTGTATTTTGAAATATATAAAAATTTACATTTTCTGCTATATGCGGGGGAGGACGACTGCTGCTGTACACAGCGAGAGGTGAATGTCGACTGACTTCCGTATTACAAAACTTTCCGTTTGGTGCACTGCTTCACCCTGCTCCCCGCCGTACATCTCGCTTATAATATTATAATGTTCCGCTGGGTTGCGTTTCACCTCTTCCATTCCTAATTTCCTGTTTCTCGTCAACAAATACTTAATGGGTTGGTCACTGGCTATAAATAGATTTTCTATTAAATTAATAATTTAACCATGACCATATAAGGCCATGGAACTGACTGACTCATTTACTGCAGACTTTGTGTCACCTCAAAGGGGCCTCATCTTTACATGTAATAGAATTTATGAAATTAGACAATAATAATTAAATAAATTTAGACACATTACAATACCCCCCCCCCAATGAGAGGATTTATGCCGAAGCATAAAAGTTCTCATTGACACTCATACTTTCTAAAGGGATCAGCCAAGATATGTCGCCACAACTCCCTTACGTTTTATTCAAAATGGTAGTTAATTTACCCCTGGTCCAGTGACTGTGACCATACCTGAATGATCTTACTGGACTTCTCTTTCGAGATCCCAACACCGCAAGGCCAGACCGGCACTTGACGCTCCTGCTCTGACATGCAGGCCAGCACAGGACCGCGGCCACAGCATCACTAGACACTGAAACATGAAATCAAAAACATCAAATAGTGGCCTGGTATAATGACATATCCCTAACTGATCTGGTTCCCCTTAGCTGTGTTGGTTTGCGTTAAGAAGTCCTGAGTTTTTTTTTTTAAGGATGAATGCTTAGTCCAAGTATAATACATTATAAGAATTACCTATCAACATTCTGTATAACCTTCTCTAGTTAACTCTTACCCCAAAATTCAACATGATCGCTCTGATTCCCATCAAAATTTAAATAAACATTTCTAGTACAACGTTTAAATCCCTTCCATTATAAATATTCCATTCACATTTCAAAATTAACAAACTCCTTACTTAGAGTAAAACACATTAAATCAACTACATTAGAACAAATTACTTACTTAACGATCATTAAGTATCTTCATACTACTCTTTATTATATTAAAATAAAATACTCCTCGTCAACACAACATCCTTCATTTGTTTACATCAGAAAATTAATTACATACTCTACCTTATTGATGTAACTCATTTTAATCTTTAATATTTCGTTACTAACAGCCTAGTAACCACCTTCTCCATCATCACGTATTTTATTATAAATTATTAAATTATGAATTTATATTAAGTTCCTCCTTCCACACACACTATTACCCCCCCCTGGTTGTTGCGCCCAGTTGCCTCCACAAGAACTGAAGTTAAGGAGGAATTTTGTCATCTCCTGTCCTTGCTTTGGCATTACATTTAAAGTTCAGATATAAATCCTACTGATTATATAATAACAACCTTAAAACGGGTCTATCACCCTTTTACTTGTTCCCACGCGAACGGGTGATAGCCACTGTTCCATAGTTCCGGTGATTTCCCCTTGAGTCACCCCCCCCCCCGTTAATTTCAATTTCAAACCAATTTCACAGGCAATCAACCATGGTCAGTTTTACAATATCTGCCCACAGCTGATTGTTGTCCAAAACCACGATTAGTGTTGGTGAAACAGTAATCGCCCGAAATGTGGGGAAATCTGTTATTAGCATGTTTTTAACACATCATTTTTTATACACTGTACCACAGTAATTTGCATATAATATAATATTATTTAACGTTGGTGTACAGTGTATGTTGCGCCCTATTTAGGCCTCCGTTGATGGTTACATGCCTCGATGTTACCCAATCAACCCTTATCGCTATCTACAGTAACAACATGCCGTCACTGCAATAGCCTATCTTATAACTAAACTTATGTCATTCTTCATTACTAATACCACATACCACCACTTATTCTCTCTTTGATTGACACCTTACAACCCCCCAAAATCACCCATTAATCTTGCACAATAAAAAGGTTTTTTTTTGTTTTTTTTTTTTAAACCTATGAATTGAATACATTAAACATTATACAGTCCACACCAGTCATCAGCTGATGCCTCTTTCATTGAATACAAATAAACATAATACAACATAAACATTCATAAAGAACATAAAACTCATTTCATTTAAATGAACATCTCATTTTCACAAACATTTCTATTTTAATTTCAGTTGAACCTTTTAATAGTCAATCTTTAATTATTTACCACTTCTCCAAAAAATTCAAATTTTATTATTAAAAATTATCAACATTCATTTTACATAACATTTTGTATATTAAACATTATTACCCCCAAAATAAACAATTCATCTTTAAATTTGCATATAAAATTATAAATATTAGGCCTACATTTTAATTTCAGTTGACCTTTTTACTAATCAATTATCAGATATTTAGCATTCACTACCCCATTAAATTCTCCAAGAAAATTTTTTAACTCGTTATTAACATTCATCTTGTACAATATTTCATTTAATATCAACACAAAAATATACAGTACACATTATTATTTGTTATCGTTTACCATAAATCATTTCATAAAACAGTGTAAACTTAATTATTATATATAAACAATAATAAATAATAAAGTCCCTGGTTCTGGGCGGCATTGTAAACTTAATTAACACTTTTCACTGTTCTGGGCGTCATTGTTAACTTACTTCTCATTTTATACAATATATTTATTTATAATAATATGGTATAGGTAAGTAGTTACTGTATGATTCACTACATATCCGGTTTGAGCACGTGGTGTTATAACCACCGTTAATTCTTCCTAGGGTCCAAAGTTCAATATTAAGCGAGACCAGAGACAGTGTGGTATCTCGAAATAATGATGCTAACAACGATTGGGGTGACATAAAACTTTTGTTTAATAATTCTGAATTTGCATTATTCACATATACAAAAATCAAAATGGCATCTTGTACATTCAAAGACAAAATGGCGGCTATATACTTCCGTCCATACTAATCATTCATTAATTTCAATTAATTATTTCTGGTATTTGATTATTTACAAGAACATGTTAATAAACTGCAGTGATTATTTAATTGCTTGCTCAGTTTTAAATTGCATAAACCAACGCCTCAATCTTTATTGTAAATGCCGGCACATACACGCTTCCATGCTCTCACACACACATATCAACAAAGGTACATTTTTTTAATTTATAGTAATTTTGAGCTCAAAAGAATATTAAAGTGCATTGATCTGAATTTTGACTTCCCTGAGGGTGTAGGATTGAAGTCCTCGTCAAGCGTTCCACATTATCTGGCAGATGTCCGGCCGAACGTTCCTGGTTTCTTTTCCCTTTTATCACTGACGCTAATTTACATTTTTGAACTGTTAGTTACTGACTGATTTTGAACTTTCACTGACCGTTACATTTTGATTACATTTTATAACTCCAAAAACACTTTTGCTGGCAATAATCTGCCAGCGAATATTTTTGTGTGCTAATGCTCTGACTGTAGTTTGGCGAATGGGACGACATTTTGTTGTAAATTCGACATGTGGAGGGGATTAATCATCATTAATCCTTTATCTGACGCAGATGACGGCATTGTTTCACATCACCGTGGTTACGTGTGTCGTAGGTATTATGACGTTTCAACATTGTCGAACAGTGCAGTATTCAAATATGTGTTGTTTGGCACGTACGCCCATGACCTTGGTGTCAGGCTACTCTGGCGAACTGCGTTGTATGTAAACTATTGGGAAAAGTCAACCTAACCATTTTTAAATATATGAAAACAATAAAATGGTTTTCTGTACCAATGAATCCTTAGACGGGCTTATGTACCGTCACAACAGTCCAATTCAAAACCATTAATCACATAGTTAAACGTTCATACACATTAATTGTTTACCTCCCATCATTGTATAATAACCTGGTCTTACATCTACACAATTCATTTTTTATCAAATTCATTATATCATTTCTATCAATATAAAGATTATTCAAATTCTTATACCCTTCCACAATATCCATAACAATTAACAGGATTATTCCATTTTATTACCTCATATAATTTGTCACCACCGAGTATAGTCAAGTCACCTTTAATATGATCTGTCATAATTAGGTCAATTACAATTTCATCGTTATTATTATCTACTGCTGTACCAGTTTCGTCACAAGGTAAGTAATCAATATCACTAACTCTCTCAATATTTAAACTCTCTGCTAATTTGTTATAACCTCTACTAACCTTAAACGTTTCTGTCTTCCTCTCAAAATACCTTTTATCATAACACCATTTCATACTTTTTCTGTCATTCCGTACAGAGGGTATTAAATCATAAAAATGCCTACTAAAAATTAAGGGACTACTTGAAAACACATTGTTTTCCTGTAAGGGACTCTTACCCTTCAAAAACATTTGTAACCATCTTGGTTTACAATAAACATGGGGAAAACCTACCCTCTGCCCTATATTCACAAAATAATTCTCTTCATATTCTCTCTCTAATTTACAAATACTGATTTCTACTCTCTCAATCTCTCTCACTATTTCTATATTATCATGATCACTATTCCTTTTCATTGTATTATTTTTATATATCTCATTTTCCACTATCTTACCACTACTGGTTAATTTATGTTTACAACTAACACCTACTTCGTTAATGATCCCTTCGTAATTATTCGTTATTTTACTATTGACACCCTGGTCGTCTGTTATTTCGTCATTTTCTTTTTCGTTACACTCACCCATGTCATTAGTTTTGACACCACTACACCCACTTATTTGGTTTAATTCCTTCTCACTTATACTTTTAAATCAGTTGTTCATACTTCGATTATTCATTTTTATTTCGTATCTTATGTTTACAACTTCGTTATTTATGTCTATAAGTTTATTATTTACTACATTTATCTCTGATTTGATTTCAGTTTGATTTCAATTTTAAAATCATTTAAACTCGTTTTTAAATTATCATTATTCTTATTTTGTTGTTCAAACTTATCATTTAAACTCGTGTTTAACTTATTATTTTCTGATTTCATTTCAGTTCTCATTCCGGACATCATTTCCATCATCAATGCTAATTGGTTAAATATATTTATCTCGCTATTTCTACTACTCCCAGCTACTACAGTTTCATTTACATCTATTTGACAACATTTTCACTAACAATTTCATTAGTTTTGACACTTAACAATAACAATAACAAAATCAAGACATCCATATGATCTTGAGTAATATTCAACACTGATCTTACCTCTACACTTTCATCTAAATTTGGATTTGCGTCTTTCTCTGCCATTTTTTGACTAAATTGTAAATCAACTGTAAATAATGTAAATTGCACTGTTAATTTACAATGTCACTGTTAAACAGGCGCCATTTGCAATGTTACTCGGGAATTATTAATTAAAATATTTAAATTCGTCCCTGTTTCGGGCGTCAACTGAAGTGTCTCTCATTAGTTAATAATTAAATTGAACATTGTTTTTATGTGTTAAGTTTGGTCCAAAGAAACGTTTAGTGTACTTTGGCAGAGAACGGTGTGCAAATACAAATAACAATACGCAAATCAAGCAAAATATAATATTATTTATTTTTCTTTGAGAACATAAAAAAAGTTCATGAATACACTTTATTAGAACGCTATTCAAGTCATATGAAGTCTTACTCAGTAATTGAGTAATTAAATTTGTCCCTGTGATGGAGTCAAATTTGCAAAGAACAATATGCAAATACGATTAACACAATGGGTGTTTCGAGTAAAATAGAACATTAGTTATGTTCTCTTGAAAACATAGAAAAGATTATGAACACTTATTTCGCCTTAAAGCATAAAACTGATTATTAATAAACTACGTATATCAAATTACTACTACGTATATCAAACTACGCAAACTCAACACTTCTTTTTAGGCCTATATTTTTACATTCACTCAATTACGCACACTTTCACACTTCTACATTTCTTTTTTATTTTATTGAGCTCAATTTGAAAATGCCAGTATTTAATTATATTTTGAAATGTTTACTTTCCTGTTAAATGCGTAGAAATTCAACACCTGGGTGTCAACTCGTGTTTTAAATGGTAACTGTTTTATTTCACTGTTGCACTTTTCCCTTTTATGGTCGAACTGTCAATTTACCGTAACTATGGATGCATATTTATCCAAAAACTGTTGTATTTTGAAATATATAAAAATTTACATTTTCTGCTATATGCGGGGGAGGAAGACTGCTGCTGTACACAGCGAGAGGTGAATGTCGACTGACTTCCGTATTACAAAACTTTCCGTTTGGTGCACTGCTTCACCCTGCTCCCCGCCGTACATCTCGCTTATAATATTATAATGTTCCGCTGGGTTGCGTTTCACCTCTTCCATTCCTAATTTCCTGTTTCTCGTCAACAAATACTTAATGGGTTGGTCACTGGCTATAAATAGATTTTCTATTAAATTAATAATTTAACCATGACCATATAAGGCCATGGAACTGACTGACTCATTTACTGCAGACTTTGTGTCACCTCAAAGGGGCCTCATCTTTACATGTAATAGAATTTATGAAATTAGACAATAATAATTAAATAAATTTAGACCCATTACAATACCCCCCCCAATGAGAGGATTTATGCCGAAGCATAAAAGTTCTCATTGACACTCATACTTTCTAAAGGGATCAGCCAAGATATGTCGCCACAACTCCCTTACGTTTTATTCAAAATGGTAGTTAATTTACCCCTGGTCCAGTGACTGTGACCATACCTGAATGATCTTACTGGACTTCTCTTTCGAGATCCCAACACCGCAAGGCCAGACCGGCACTTGACGCTCCTGCTCTGACATGCAGGCCAGCACAGGACCGCGGCCACAGCATCACTAGACACTGAAACATGAAATCAAAAACATCAAATAGTGGCCTGGTATAATGACATATCCCTAACTGATCTGGTTCCCCTTAGCTGTGTTGGTTTGCGTTAAGAAGTCCTGAGTTTTTTTTTTTAAGGATGAATGCTTAGTCCAAGTATAATACATTATAAGAATTATCTATCAACATTCTGTATAACCTTCTCTAGTTAACTCTTACCCCAAAATTCAACATGATCGCTCTGATTCCCATCAAAATTTAAATAAACATTTCTAGTACAGCGTTTAAATCCCTTCCATTATAAATATTCCATTCACATTTCAAAATTAACAAACTCCTTACTTAGAGTAAAACACATTAAATCAACTACATTAGAACAAATTACTTACTTAACGATCATTAAGTATCTTCATACTACTCTTTATTATATTAAAATAAAATACTCCTCGTCAACACAACATCCTTCATTTGTTTACATCAGAAAATTAATTACATACTCTACCTTATTGATGTAACTCATTTTAATCTTTAATATTTCGTTACTAACAGCCTAGTAACCACCTTCTCCATCATCACGTATTTTATTATAAATTATTAAATTATGAATTTATATTAAGTTCCTCCTTCCACACACACACTATTACCCCCCCCTGGATTGTTGCGCCCAGTTGCCTCCACAAGAACTGAAGTTAAGGAGGAATTTTGTCATCTCCTGTCCTTGCTTTGGCATTACATTTAAAGTTCAGATATAAATCCTACTGATTATATAATAACAACCTTAAAACGGGTCTATCACTCTTTTACTTGTTCCCACGCGAACGGGTGATAGCCACTGTTCCATAGTTCCGGTGATTTCCCCTTGAGTCCCCCCCCCCCCGTTAATTTCAATTTCAAACCAATTTCACAGGCAATCAACCATGGTCAGTTTTACAATATCTGCCCACAGCTGATTGTTGTCCAAAACCACGATTAGTGTTGGTGAAACAGTAATCGCCCGAAATGTGGGGAAATCTGTTATTAGCATGTTTTTAACACATCATTTTTTATACACTGTACCACAGTAATTTGCATATAATATAATATTATTTAACGTTGGTGTACAGTGTATGTTGCGCCCTATTTAGGCCTCCGTTGATGGTTACATGCCTCGATGTTACCCAATCAACCCTTATCGCTATCTACAGTAACAACATGCCGTCACTGCAATAGCCTATCTTATAACTAAACTTATGTCATTCTTCATTACTTATACCACATACCACCACTTATTCTCTCTTTGATTGACACCTTACAACCCCCCAAAATCACCCATTAATCTTGCACAATAACAAGGTTTTTTTTTGTTTTTTTTTTTTAAACCTATGAATTGAATACATTAAACATTATACAGTCCACACCAGTCATCAGCTGATGCCTCTTTCATTGAATACAAATAAACATAATACAACATAAACATTCATAAAGAACATAAAACTCATTTCATTTAAATGAACATCTCATTTTCACAAACATTTCAATTTTAATTTCAGTTGAACCTTTTAATAGTCAATCTTTAATTATTTACCACTTCTCCAAAAAATTCAAATTTTATTATTAAAAATTATCAACATTCATTTTACATAACATTTTGTATATTAAACATTATTACCCCCAAAATAAACAATTCATCTTTAAATTTGCATATAAAATTATAAATATTAGGCCTACATTTTAATTTCAGTTGACCTTTTTACTAATCAATTATCAGATATTTAGCATTCACTACCCCATTAAATTCTCCAAGAAAATTTTTTAACTCGTTATTAACATTCATCTTGTACAATATTTCATTTAATATCAACACAAAAATATACAGTACACATTATTATTTGTTATCGTTTACCATAAATCATTTCATAAAACAGTGTAAACTTAATTATTATATATAAACAATAATAAATAATAAAGTCCCTGGTTCTGGGCGGCATTGTAAACTTAATTAACACTTTTCACTGTTCTGGGCGTCATTGTTAACTTACTTCTCATTTTATACAATATATTTATTTATAATAATATGGTATAGGTAAGTAGTTACTGTATGATTCACTACATATCCGGTTTGAGCACGTGGTGTTATAACCACCGTTAATTCTTCCTAGGGTCCAAAGTTCAATATTAAGCGAGACCAGAGACAGTGTGGTATCTCGAAATAATGATGCTAACAACGATTGGGGTGACATAAAACTTTTGTTTAATAATTCTGAATTTGCATTATTCACATATACAAAAATCAAAATGGCATCTTGTACATTCAAAGACAAAATGGCGGCTATATACTTCCGCCCATACTAATCATTCATTAATTTCAATTAATTATTTCTGGTATTTGATTATTTACAAGAACATGTTAATAAACTGCAGTGATTATTTAATTGCTTGCTCAGTTTTAAATTGCATAAACCAACGCCTCAATCTTTATTGTAAATGCCGGCACATACACGCTTCCATGCTCTCACACACACATATCAACAAAGGTACATTTTTTTAATTTATAGTAATTTTGAGCTCAAAAGAATATTAAAGTGCATTGATCTGAATTTTGACTTCCCTGAGGGTGTAGGATTGAAGTCCTCGTCAAGCGTTCCACATTATCTGGCAGATGTCCGGCCGAACGTTCCTGGTTTCTTTTCCCTTTTATCACTGACGCTAATTTACATTTTTGAACTGTTAGTTACTGACTGATTTTGAACTTTCACTGACCGTTACATTTTGATTACATTTTATAACTCCAAAAACACTTTTGCTGGCAATAATCTGCCGGCGAATATTTTTGTGTGCTAATGCTCTGACTGTAGTTTGGCGAATGGGACGACATTTTGTTGTAAATTCGACATGTGGAGGGGATTAATCATCATTAATCCTTTATCTGACGCAGATGACGGCATTGTTTCACATCACCGTGGTTACGTGTGTCGTAGGTATTATGACGTTTCAACATTGTCGAACAGTGCAGTATTCAAATATGTGTTGTTTGGCACGTACGCCCATGACCTTGGTGTCAGGCTACTCTGGCGAACTGCGTTGTATGTAAACTATTGGGAAAAGTCAACCTAACCATTTTTAAATATATGAAAACAATAAAATGGTTTTCTGTACCAATGAATCCTTAGACGGGCTTATGTACCGTCACAACAGTCCAATTCAAAACCATTAATCACATAGTTAAACGTTCATACACATTAATTGTTTACCCCCCATCATTGTATAATAACCTGGTCTTACATCTACACAATTCATTTTTTATCAAATTCATTATATCATTTCTATCAATATAAAGATTATTCAAATTCTTATACCCTTCCACAATATCCATAACAATTAACAGGATTATTCCATTTTATTACCTCATATAATTTGTCACCACCGAGTATAGTCAAGTCACCTTTAATATGATCTGTCATAATTAGGTCAATTACAATTTCATCGTTATTATTATCTACTGCTGTACCAGTTTCGTCACAAGGTAAGTAATCAATATCACTAACTCTCTCAATATTTAAACTCTCTGCTAATTTGTTATAACCTCTACTAACCTTAAACGTTTCTGTCTTCCTCTCAAAATACCTTTTATCATAACACCATTTCATACTTTTTCTGTCATTCCGTACAGAGGGTATTAAATCATAAAAATGCCTACTAAAAATTAAGGGACTACTTGAAAACACATTGTTTTCCTGTAAGGGACTCTTACCCTTCAAAAACATTTGTAACCATCTTGGTTTACAATAAACATGGGGAAAACCTACCCTCTGCCCTATATTCACAAAATAATTCTCTTCATATTCTCTCTCTAATTTACAAATACTGATTTCTACTCTCTCAATCTCTCTCACTATTTCTATATTATCATGATCACTATTCCTTTTCATTGTATTATTTTTATATATCTCATTTTCCACTATCTTACCACTACTGGTTAATTTATGTTTACAACTAACACCTACTTCGTTAATGATCCCTTCGTAATTATTCGTTATTTTACTATTGACACCCTGGTCGTCTGTTATTTCGTCATTTTCTTTTTCGTTACACTCACCCATGTCATTAGTTTTGACACCACTACACCCACTTATTTGGTTTAATTCCTTCTCACTTATACTTTTAAATCAGTTGTTCATACTTCGATTATTCATTTTTATTTCGTATCTTATGTTTACAACTTCGTTATTTATGTCTATAAGTTTATTATTTACTACATTTATCTCTGATTTGATTTCAGTTTGATTTCAATTTTAAAATCATTTAAACTCGTTTTTAAATTATCATTATTCTTATTTTGTTGTTCAAACTTATCATTTAAACTCGTGTTTAACTTATTATTTTCTGATTTCATTTCAGTTCTCATTCCGGACATCATTTCCATCATCAATGCTAATTGGTTAAATATATTTATCTCGCTATTTCTACTACTCCCAGCTACTACAGTTTCATTTACATCTATTTGACAACATTTTCACTAACAATTTCATTAGTTTTGACACTTAACAATAACAATAACAAAATCAAGACATCCATATGATCTTGAGTAATATTCAACACTGATCTTACCTCTACACTTTCATCTAAATTTGGATTTGCGTCTTTCTCTGCCATTTTTTGACTAAATTGTAAATCAACTGTAAATAATGTAAATTGCACTGTTAATTTACAATGTCACTGTTAAACAGGCGCCATTTGCAATGTTACTCGGGAATTATTAATTAAAATATTTAAATTCGTCCCTGTTTCGGGCGTCAACTGAAGTGTCTCTCATTAGTTAATAATTAAATTGAACATTGTTTTTATGTGTTAAGTTTGGTCCAAAGAAACGTTTAGTGTACTTTGGCAGAGAACGGTGTGCAAATACAAATAACAATACGCAAATCAAGCAAAATATAATATTATTTATTTTTCTTTGAGAACATAAAAAAAGTTCATGAATACACTTTATTAGAACGCTATTCAAGTCATATGAAGTCTTACTCAGTAATTGAGTAATTAAATTTGTCCCTGTGATGGAGTCAAATTTGCAAAGAACAATATGCAAATACGATTAACACAATGGGTGTTTCGAGTAAAATAGAACATTAGTTATGTTCTCTTGAAAACATAGAAAAGATTATGAACACTTATTTCGCCTTAAAGCATAAAACTGATTATTAATAAACTACGTATATCAAATTACTACTACGTATATCAAACTACGCAAACTCAACACTTCTTTTTAGGCCTATATTTTTACATTCACTCAATTACGCACACTTTCACACTTCTACATTTCTTTTTTATTTTATTGAGCTCAATTTGAAAATGCCAGTATTTAATTATATTTTGAAATGTTTACTTTCCTGTTAAATGCGTAGAAATTCAACACCTGGGTGTCAACTCGTGTTTTAAATGGTAACTGTTTTATTTCACTGTTGCACTTTTCCCTTTTATGGTCGAACTGTCAATTTACTGTAACTATGGATGAATATTTATCCAAAAACTGTTGTATTTTGAAATATATAAAAATTTACATTTTCTGCTATATGCGGGGGAGGACGACTGCTGCTGTACACAGCGAGAGGTGAATGTCGACTGACTTCCGTATTACAAAACTTTCCGTTTGGTGCACTGCTTCACCCTGCTCCCCGCCGTACATCTCGCTTATAATATTATAATGTTCCGCTGGGTTGCGTTTCACCTCTTCCATTCCTAATTTCCTGTTTCTCGTCAACAAATACTTAATGGGTTGGTCACTGGCTATAAATAGATTTTCTATTAAATTAATAATTTAACCATGACCATATAAGGCCATGGAACTGACTGACTCATTTACTGCAGACTTTGTGTCACCTCAAAGGGGCCTCATCTTTACATGTAATAGAATTTATGAAATTAGACAATAATAATTAAATAAATTTAGACACATTACAATACCCCCCCCCCAATGAGAGGATTTATGCCGAAGCATAAAAGTTCTCATTGACACTCATACTTTCTAAAGGGATCAGCCAAGATATGTCGCCACAACTCCCTTACGTTTTATTCAAAATGGTAGTTAATTTACCCCTGGTCCAGTGACTGTGACCATACCTGAATGATCTTACTGGACTTCTCTTTCGAGATCCCAACACCGCAAGGCCAGACCGGCACTTGACGCTCCTGCTCTGACATGCAGGCCAGCACAGGACCGCGGCCACAGCATCACTAGACACTGAAACATGAAATCAAAAACATCAAATAGTGGCCTGGTATAATGACATATCCCTAACTGATCTGGTTCCCCTTAGCTGTGTTGGTTTGCGTTAAGAAGTGCTGAGTTTTTTTTTTAAGGATGAATGCTTAGTCCAAGTATAATACATTATAAGAATTACCTATCAACATTCTGTATAACCTTCTCTAGTTAACTCTTACCCCAAAATTCAACATGATCGCTCTGATTCCCATCAAAATTTAAATAAACATTTCTAGTACAACGTTTAAATCCCTTCCATTATAAATATTCCATTCACATTTCAAAATTAACAAACTCCTTACTTAGAGTAAAACACATTAAATCAACTACATTAGAACAAATTACTTACTTAACGATCATTAAGTATCTTCATACTACTCTTTATTATATTAAAATAAAATACTCCTCGTCAACACAACATCCTTCATTTGTTTACATCAGAAAATTAATTACATACTCTACCTTATTGATGTAACTCATTTTAATCTTTAATATTTCGTTACTAACAGCCTAGTAACCACCTTCTCCATCATCACGTATTTTATTATAATTTATTAAATTATGAATTTATATTAAGTTCCTCCTTCCACACACACTATTACCCCCCTGGACTGTTGCGCCCAGTTGCCTCCACAAGAACTGAAGTTAAGGAGGAATTTTGTCATCTCCTGTCCTTGCTTTGGCATTACATTTAAAGTTCAGATATAAATCCTACTGATTATATAATAACAACCTTAAAACGGGTCTATCACCCTTTTACTTGTTCCCACGCGAACGGGTGATAGCCACTGTTCCATAGTTCCGGTGATTTCCCCTTGAGTCACCCCCCCCCCGTTAATTTCAATTTCAAACCAATTTCACAGGCAATCAACCATGGTCAGTTTTACAATATCTGCCCACAGCTGATTGTTGTCCAAAACCACGATTAGTGTTGGTGAAACAGTAATCGCCTGAAATGTGGGGAAATCTGTTATTAGCATGTTTTTAACACATCATTTTTTATACACTGTACCACAGTAATTTGCATATAATATAATATTATATAACGTTGGTGTACAGTGTATGTTGCGCCCTATTTAGGCCTCCGTTGATGGTTACATGCCTCGATGTTACCCAATCAACCCTTATCGCTATCTACAGTAACAACATGCCGTCACTGCAATAGCCTATCTTATAACTAAACTTATGTCATTCTTCATTACTAATACCACATACCACCACTTATTCTCTCTTTGATTGACACCTTACAACCCCCCAAAATCACCCATTAATCTTGCACAATAACAAGGTTTTTTTTTGTTTTTTTTTTTAAACCTATGAATTGAATACATTAAACATTATACAGTCCACACCAGTCATCAGCTGATGCCTCTTTCATTGAATACAAATAAACATAATACAACATAAACATTCATAAAGAACATAAAACTCATTTCATTTAAATGAACATCTCATTTTCACAAACATTTCAATTTTAATTTCAGTTGAACCTTTTAATAGTCAATCTTTAATTATTTACCACTTCTCCAAAAAATTCAAATTTTATTATTAAAAATTATCAACATTCATTTTACATAACATTTTGTATATTAAACATTATTACCCCCAAAATAAACAATTCATCTTTAAATTTGCATATAAAATTATAAATATTAGGCCTACATTTTAATTTCAGTTGACCTTTTTACTAATCAATTATCAGATATTTAGCATTCACTACCCCATTAAATTCTCCAAGAAAATTTTTTAACTCGTTATTAACATTCATCTTGTACAATATTTCATTTAATATCAACACAAAAATATACAGTACACATTATTATTTGTTATCGTTTACCATAAATCATTTCATAAAACAGTGTAAACTTAATTATTATATATAAACAATAATAAATAATAAAGTCCCTGGTTCTGGGCGGCATTGTAAACTTAATTAACACTTTTCACTGTTCTGGGCGTCATTGTTAACTTACTTCTCATTTTATACAATATATTTATTTATAATAATATGGTATAGGTAAGTAGTTACTGTATGATTCACTACATATCCGGTTTGAGCACGTGGTGTTATAACCACCGTTAATTCTTCCTAGGGTCCAAAGTTCAATATTAAGCGAGACCAGAGACAGTGTGGTATCTCGAAATAATGATGCTAACAACGATTGGGGTGACATAAAACTTTTGTTTAATAATTCTGAATTTGCATTATTCACATATACAAAAATCAAAATGGCACCTTGTACATTCAAAGACAAAATGGCGGCTATATACTTCCGCCCATACTAATCATTCATTAATTTCAATTAATTATTTCTGGTATTTGATTATTTACAAGAACATGTTAATAAACTGCAGTGATTATTTAATTGCTTGCTCAGTTTTAAATTGCATAAACCAACGCCTCAATCTTTATTGTAAATGCCGGCACATACACGCTTCCATGCTCTCACACACACATATCAACAAAGGTACATTTTTTTAATTTATAGTAATTTTGAGCTCAAAAGAATATTAAAGTGCATTGATCTGAATTTTGACTTCCCTGAGGGTGTAGGATTGAAGTCCTTGTCAAGCGTTCCACATTATCTGGCAGATGTCCGGCCGAACGTTCCTGGTTTCTTTTCCCTTTTATCACTGACGCTAATTTACATTTTTGAACTGTTAGTTACTGACTGATTTTGAACTTTCACTGACCGTTACATTTTGATTACATTTTATAACTCCAAAAACACTTTTGCTGGCAATAATCTGCCGGCGAATATTTTTGTGTGCTAATGCTCTGACTGTAGTTTGGCGAATGGGACGACATTTTGTTGTAAATTCGACATGTGGAGGGGATTAATCATCATTAATCCTTTATCTGACGCAGATGACGGCATTGTTTCACATCACCGTGGTTACGTGTGTCGTAGGTATTATGACGTTTCAACATTGTCGAACAGTGCAGTATTCAAATATGTGTTGTTTGGCACGTACGCCCATGACCTTGGTGTCAGGCTACTCTGGCGAACTGCGTTGTATGTAAACTATTGGGAAAAGTCAACCTAACCATTTTTAAATATATGAAAACAATAAAATGGTTTTCTGTACCAATGAATCCTTAGACGGGCTTATGTACCGTCACAACAGTCCAATTCAAAACCATTAATCACATAGTTAAACGTTCATACACATTAATTGTTTACCCCCCATCATTGTATAATAACCTGGTCTTACATCTACACAATTCATTTTTTATCAAATTCATTATATCATTTCTATCAATATAAAGATTATTCAAATTCTTATACCCTTCCACAATATCCATAACAATTAACAGGATTATTCCATTTTATTACCTCATATAATTTGTCACCACCGAGTATAGTCAAGTCACCTTTAATATGATCTGTCATAATTAGGTCAATTATAATTTCATCATTATTATTATCTACTGCTGTACCAGTTTCGTCACAAGGTAAGTAATCAATATCACTAACTCTCTCAATATTTAAACTCTCTGCTAATTTGTTATAACCTCTACTAACCTTAAACGTTTCTGTCTTCCTCTCAAAATACCTTTTATCATAACACCATTTCATACTTTTTCTGTCATTCCGTACAGAGGGTATTAAATCATAAAAATGCCTACTAAAAATTAAGGGACTACTTGAAAACACATTGTTTTCCTGTAAGGGACTCTTACCCTTCAAAAACATTTGTAACCATCTTGGTTTACAATAAACATGGGGAAAACCTACCCTCTGCCCTATATTCACAAAATAATTCTCTTCATATTCTCTCTCTAATTTACAAATACTGATTTCTACTCTCTCAATCTCTCTCACTATTTCTATATTATCATGATCACTATTCCTTTTCATTGTATTATTTTTATATATCTCATTTTCCACTATCTTACCACTACTGGTTAATTTATGTTTACAACTAACACCTAATTCGTTAATGATCCCTTCGTAATTATTCGTTATTTTACTATTGACACCCTGGTCGTCTGTTATTTCGTCATTTTCTTTTTCGTTACACTCACCCATGTCATTAGTTTTGACACCACTACACCCACTTATTTGGTTTAATTCCTTCTCACTTATACTTTTAAATCAGTTGTTCATACTTCGATTATTCATTTTTATTTCGTATCTTATGTTTACAACTTCGTTATTTATGTCTATAAGTTTATTATTTACTACATTTATCTCTGATTTGATTTCAGTTTGATTTCAATTTTAAAATCATTTAAACTCGTTTTTAAATTATCATTATTCTTATTTTGTTGTTCAAACTTATCATTTAAACTCGTGTTTAACTTATTATTTTCTGATTTCATTTCAGTTCTCATTCCGGACATCATTTCCATCATCAATGCTAATTGGTTAAATATATTTATCTCGCTATTTCTACTACTCCCAGCTACTACAGTTTCATTTACATCTATTTGACAACATTTTCACTAACAATTTCATTAGTTTTGACACTTAACAATAACAATAACAAAATCAAGACATCCATATGATCTTGAGTAATATTCAACACTGATCTTACCTCTACACTTTCATCTAAATTTGGATTTGCGTCTTTCTCTGCCATTTTTTGACTAAATTGTAAATCAACTGTAAATAATGTAAATTGCACTGTTAATTTACAATGTCACTGTTAAACAGGCGCCATTTGCAATGTTACTCGGGAATTATTAATTAAAATATTTAAATTCGTCCCTGTTTCGGGCGTCAACTGAAGTGTCTCTCATTAGTTAATAATTAAATTGAACATTGTTTTTATGTGTTAAGTTTGGTCCAAAGAAACGTTTAGTGTACTTTGGCAGAGAACGGTGTGCAAATACAAATAACAATACGCAAATCAAGCAAAATATAATATTATTTATTTTTCTTTGAGAACATAAAAAAAGTTCATGAATACACTTTATTAGAACGCTATTCAAGTCATATGAAGTCTTACTCAGTAATTGAGTAATTAAATTTGTCCCTGTGATGGAGTCAAATTTGCAAAGAACAATATGCAAATACGATTAACACAATGGGTGTTTCGAGTAAAATAGAACATTAGTTATGTTCTCTTGAAAACATAGAAAAGATTATGAACACTTATTTCGCCTTAAAGCATAAAACTGATTATTAATAAACTACGTATATCAAATTACTACTACGTATATCAAACTACGCAAACTCAACACTTCTTTTTAGGCCTATATTTTTACATTCACTCAATTACGCACACTTTCACACTTCTACATTTCTTTTTTATTTTATTGAGCTCAATTTGAAAATGCCAGTATTTAATTATATTTTGAAATGTTTACTTTCCTGTTAAATGCGTAGAAATTCAACACCTGGGTGTCAACTCGTGTTTTAAATGGTAACTGTTTTATTTCACTGTTGCACTGTTGCACTTTTCCCTTTTATGGTCGAACTGTCAATTTACCGTAACTATGGATGAATATTTATCCAAAAACTGTTGTATTTTGAAATATATAAAAATTTACATTTTCTGCTATATGCGGGGGAGGACGACTGCTGCTGTACACAGCGAGAGGTGAATGTCGACTGACTTCCGTATTACAAAACTTTCCGTTTGGTGCACTGCTTCACCCTGCTCCCCGCCGTACATCTCGCTTATAATATTATAATGTTCCGCTGGGTTGCGTTTCACCTCTTCCATTCCTAATTTCCTGTTTCTCGTCAACAAATACTTAATGGGTTGGTCACTGGCTATAAATAGATTTTCTATTAAATTAATAATTTAACCATGACCATATAAGGCCATGGAACTGACTGACTCATTTACTGCAGACTTTGTGTCACCTCAAAGGGGCCTCATCTTTACATGTAATAGAATTTATGAAATTAGACAATAATAATTAAATAAATTTAGACCCATTACAATACCCCCCCCCCAATGAGAGGATTTATGCCGAAGCATAAAAGTTCTCATTGACACTCATACTTTCTAAAGGGATCAGCCAAGATATGTCGCCACAACTCCCTTACGTTTTATTCAAAATGGTAGTTAATTTACCCCTGGTCCAGTGACTGTGACCATACCTGAATGATCTTACTGGACTTCTCTTTCGAGATCCCAACACCGCAAGGCCAGACCGGCACTTGACGCTCCTGCTCTGACATGCAGGCCAGCACAGGACCGCGGCCACAGCATCACTAGACACTGAAACATGAAATCAAAAACATCAAATAGTGGCCTGGTATAATGACATATCCCTAACTGATCTGGTTCCCCTTAGCTGTGTTGGTTTGCGTTAAGAAGTCCTGAGTTTTTTTTTTTAAGGATGAATGCTTAGTCCAAGTATAATACATTATAAGAATTACCTATCAACATTCTGTATAACCTTCTCTAGTTAACTCTTACCCCAAAATTCAACATGATCGCTCTGATTCCCATCAAAATTTAAATAAACATTTCTAGTACAACGTTTAAATCCCTTCCATTATAAATATTCCATTCACATTTCAAAATTAACAAACTCCTTACTTAGAGTAAAACACATTAAATCAACTACATTAGAACAAATTACTTACTTAACGATCATTAAGTATCTTCATACTACTCTTTATTATATTAAAATAAAATACTCCTCGTCAACACAACATCCTTCATTTGTTTACATCAGAAAATTAATTACATACTCTACCTTATTGATGTAACTCATTTTAATCTTTAATATTTCGTTACTAACAGCCTAGTAACCACCTTCTCCATCATCACGTATTTTATTATAAATTATTAAATTATGAATTTATATTAAGTTCCTCCTTCCACACACACTATTACCCCCCCCTGGTTGTTGCGCCCAGTTGCCTCCACAAGAACTGAAGTTAAGGAGGAATTTTGTCATCTCCTGTCCTTGCTTTGGCATTACATTTAAAGTTCAGATATAAATCCTACTGATTATATAATAACAACCTTAAAACGGGTCTATCACCCTTTTACTTGTTCCCACGCGAACGGGTGATAGCCACTGTTCCATAGTTCCGGTGATTTCCCCTTGAGTCACCCCCCCCCCCGTTAATTTCAATTTCAAACCAATTTCACAGGCAATCAACCATGGTCAGTTTTACAATATCTGCCCACAGCTGATTGTTGTCCAAAACCACGATTAGTGTTGGTGAAACAGTAATCGCCCGAAATGTGGGGAAATCTGTTATTAGCATGTTTTTAACACATCATTTTTTATACACTGTACCACAGTAATTTGCATATAATATAATATTATTTAACGTTGGTGTACAGTGTATGTTGCGCCCTATTTAGGCCTCCGTTGATGGTTACATGCCTCGATGTTACCCAATCAACCCTTATCGCTATCTACAGTAACAACATGCCGTCACTGCAATAGCCTATCTTATAACTAAACTTATGTCATTCTTCATTACTAATACCACATACCACCACTTATTCTCTCTTTGATTGACACCTTACAACCCCCCAAAATCACCCATTAATCTTGCACAATAAAAAGGTTTTTTTTTGTTTTTTTTTTTAAACCTATGAATTGAATACATTAAACATTATACAGTCCACACCAGTCATCAGCTGATGCCTCTTTCATTGAATACAAATAAACATAATACAACATAAACATTCATAAAGAACATAAAACTCATTTCATTTAAATGAACATCTCATTTTCACAAACATTTCTATTTTAATTTCAGTTGAACCTTTTAATAGTCAATCTTTAATTATTTACCACTTCTCCAAAAAATTCAAATTTTATTATTAAAAATTATCAACATTCATTTTACATAACATTTTGTATATTAAACATTATTACCCCCAAAATAAACAATTCATCTTTAAATTTGCATATAAAATTATAAATATTAGGCCTACATTTTAATTTCAGTTGACCTTTTTACTAATCAATTATCAGATATTTAGCATTCACTACCCCATTAAATTCTCCAAGAAAATTTTTTAACTCGTTATTAACATTCATCTTGTACAATATTTCATTTAATATCAACACAAAAATATACAGTACACATTATTATTTGTTATCGTTTACCATAAATCATTTCATAAAACAGTGTAAACTTAATTATTATATATAAACAATAATAAATAATAAAGTCCCTGGTTCTGGGCGGCATTGTAAACTTAATTAACACTTTTCACTGTTCTGGGCGTCATTGTTAACTTACTTCTCATTTTATACAATATATTTATTTATAATAATATGGTATAGGTAAGTAGTTACTGTATGATTCACTACATATCCGGTTTGAGCACGTGGTGTTATAACCACCGTTAATTCTTCCTAGGGTCCAAAGTTCAATATTAAGCGAGACCAGAGACAGTGTGGTATCTCGAAATAATGATGCTAACAACGATTGGGGTGACATAAAACTTTTGTTTAATAATTCTGAATTTGCATTATTCACATATACAAAAATCAAAATGGCATCTTGTACATTCAAAGACAAAATGGCGGCTATATACTTCCGTCCATACTAATCATTCATTAATTTCAATTAATTATTTCTGGTATTTGATTATTTACAAGAACATGTTAATAAACTGCAGTGATTATTTAATTGCTTGCTCAGTTTTAAATTGCATAAACCAACGCCTCAATCTTTATTGTAAATGCCGGCACATACACGCTTCCATGCTCTCACACACACATATCAACAAAGGTACATTTTTTTAATTTATAGTAATTTTGAGCTCAAAAGAATATTAAAGTGCATTGATCTGAATTTTGACTTCCCTGAGGGTGTAGGATTGAAGTCCTCGTCAAGCGTTCCACATTATCTGGCAGATGTCCGGCCGAACGTTCCTGGTTTCTTTTCCCTTTTATCACTGACGCTAATTTACATTTTTGAACTGTTAGTTACTGACTGATTTTGAACTTTCACTGACCGTTACATTTTGATTACATTTTATAACTCCAAAAACACTTTTGCTGGCAATAATCTGCCAGCGAATATTTTTGTGTGCTAATGCTCTGACTGTAGTTTGGCGAATGGGACGACATTTTGTTGTAAATTCGACATGTGGAGGGGATTAATCATCATTAATCCTTTATCTGACGCAGATGACGGCATTGTTTCACATCACCGTGGTTACGTGTGTCGTAGGTATTATGACGTTTCAACATTGTCGAACAGTGCAGTATTCAAATATGTGTTGTTTGGCACGTACGCCCATGACCTTGGTGTCAGGCTACTCTGGCGAACTGCGTTGTATGTAAACTATTGGGAAAAGTCAACCTAACCATTTTTAAATATATGAAAACAATAAAATGGTTTTCTGTACCAATGAATCCTTAGACGGGCTTATGTACCGTCACAACAGTCCAATTCAAAACCATTAATCACATAGTTAAACGTTCATACACATTAATTGTTTACCTCCCATCATTGTATAATAACCTGGTCTTACATCTACACAATTCATTTTTTATCAAATTCATTATATCATTTCTATCAATATAAAGATTATTCAAATTCTTATACCCTTCCACAATATCCATAACAATTAACAGGATTATTCCATTTTATTACCTCATATAATTTGTCACCACCGAGTATAGTCAAGTCACCTTTAATATGATCTGTCATAATTAGGTCAATTACAATTTCATCGTTATTATTATCTACTGCTGTACCAGTTTCGTCACAAGGTAAGTAATCAATATCACTAACTCTCTCAATATTTAAACTCTCTGCTAATTTGTTATAACCTCTACTAACCTTAAACGTTTCTGTCTTCCTCTCAAAATACCTTTTATCATAACACCATTTCATACTTTTTCTGTCATTCCGTACAGAGGGTATTAAATCATAAAAATGCCTACTAAAAATTAAGGGACTACTTGAAAACACATTGTTTTCCTGTAAGGGACTCTTACCCTTCAAAAACATTTGTAACCATCTTGGTTTACAATAAACATGGGGAAAACCTACCCTCTGCCCTATATTCACAAAATAATTCTCTTCATATTCTCTCTCTAATTTACAAATACTGATTTCTACTCTCTCAATCTCTCTCACTATTTCTATATTATCATGATCACTATTCCTTTTCATTGTATTATTTTTATATATCTCATTTTCCACTATCTTACCACTACTGGTTAATTTATGTTTACAACTAACACCTACTTCGTTAATGATCCCTTCGTAATTATTCGTTATTTTACTATTGACACCCTGGTCGTCTGTTATTTCGTCATTTTCTTTTTCGTTACACTCACCCATGTCATTAGTTTTGACACCACTACACCCACTTATTTGGTTTAATTCCTTCTCACTTATACTTTTAAATCAGTTGTTCATACTTCGATTATTCATTTTTATTTCGTATCTTATGTTTACAACTTCGTTATTTATGTCTATAAGTTTATTATTTACTACATTTATCTCTGATTTGATTTCAGTTTGATTTCAATTTTAAAATCATTTAAACTCGTTTTTAAATTATCATTATTCTTATTTTGTTGTTCAAACTTATCATTTAAACTCGTGTTTAACTTATTATTTTCTGATTTCATTTCAGTTCTCATTCCGGACATCATTTCCATCATCAATGCTAATTGGTTAAATATATTTATCTCGCTATTTCTACTACTCCCAGCTACTACAGTTTCATTTACATCTATTTGACAACATTTTCACTAACAATTTCATTAGTTTTGACACTTAACAATAACAATAACAAAATCAAGACATCCATATGATCTTGAGTAATATTCAACACTGATCTTACCTCTACACTTTCATCTAAATTTGGATTTGCGTCTTTCTCTGCCATTTTTTGACTAAATTGTAAATCAACTGTAAATAATGTAAATTGCACTGTTAATTTACAATGTCACTGTTAAACAGGCGCCATTTGCAATGTTACTCGGGAATTATTAATTAAAATATTTAAATTCGTCCCTGTTTCGGGCGTCAACTGAAGTGTCTCTCATTAGTTAATAATTAAATTGAACATTGTTTTTATGTGTTAAGTTTGGTCCAAAGAAACGTTTAGTGTACTTTGGCAGAGAACGGTGTGCAAATACAAATAACAATACGCAAATCAAGCAAAATATAATATTATTTATTTTTCTTTGAGAACATAAAAAAAGTTCATGAATACACTTTATTAGAACGCTATTCAAGTCATATGAAGTCTTACTCAGTAATTGAGTAATTAAATTTGTCCCTGTGATGGAGTCAAATTTGCAAAGAACAATATGCAAATACGATTAACACAATGGGTGTTTCGAGTAAAATAGAACATTAGTTATGTTCTCTTGAAAACATAGAAAAGATTATGAACACTTATTTCGCCTTAAAGCATAAAACTGATTATTAATAAACTACGTATATCAAATTACTACTACGTATATCAAACTACGCAAACTCAACACTTCTTTTTAGGCCTATATTTTTACATTCACTCAATTACGCACACTTTCACACTTCTACATTTCTTTTTTATTTTATTGAGCTCAATTTGAAAATGCCAGTATTTAATTATATTTTGAAATGTTTACTTTCCTGTTAAATGCGTAGAAATTCAACACCTGGGTGTCAACTCGTGTTTTAAATGGTAACTGTTTTATTTCACTGTTGCACTTTTCCCTTTTATGGTCGAACTGTCAATTTGCCGTAACTATGGATGCATATTTATCCAAAAACTGTTGTATTTTGAAATATATAAAAATTTACATTTTCTGCTATATGCGGGGGAGGAAGACTGCTGCTGTACACAGCGAGAGGTGAATGTCGACTGACTTCCGTATTACAAAACTTTCCGTTTGGTGCACTGCTTCACCCTGCTCCCCGCCGTACATCTCGCTTATAATATTATAATGTTCCGCTGGGTTGCGTTTCACCTCTTCCATTCCTAATTTCCTGTTTCTCGTCAACAAATACTTAATGGGTTGGTCACTGGCTATAAATAGATTTTCTATTAAATTAATAATTTAACCATGACCATATAAGGCCATGGAACTGACTGACTCATTTACTGCAGACTTTGTGTCACCTCAAAGGGGCCTCATCTTTACATGTAATAGAATTTATGAAATTAGACAATAATAATTAAATAAATTTAGACCCATTACAATACCCCCCCCAATGAGAGGATTTATGCCGAAGCATAAAAGTTCTCATTGACACTCATACTTTCTAAAGGGATCAGCCAAGATATGTCGCCACAACTCCCTTACGTTTTATTCAAAATGGTAGTTAATTTACCCCTGGTCCAGTGACTGTGACCATACCTGAATGATCTTACTGGACTTCTCTTTCGAGATCCCAACACCGCAAGGCCAGACCGGCACTTGACGCTCCTGCTCTGACATGCAGGCCAGCACAGGACCGCGGCCACAGCATCACTAGACACTGAAACATGAAATCAAAAACATCAAATAGTGGCCTGGTATAATGACATATCCCTAACTGATCTGGTTCCCCTTAGCTGTGTTGGTTTGCGTTAAGAAGTCCTGAGTTTTTTTTTTTAAGGATGAATGCTTAGTCCAAGTATAATACATTATAAGAATTATCTATCAACATTCTGTATAACCTTCTCTAGTTAACTCTTACCCCAAAATTCAACATGATCGCTCTGATTCCCATCAAAATTTAAATAAACATTTCTAGTACAGCGTTTAAATCCCTTCCATTATAAATATTCCATTCACATTTCAAAATTAACAAACTCCTTACTTAGAGTAAAACACATTAAATCAACTACATTAGAACAAATTACTTACTTAACGATCATTAAGTATCTTCATACTACTCTTTATTATATTAAAATAAAATACTCCTCGTCAACACAACATCCTTCATTTGTTTACATCAGAAAATTAATTACATACTCTACCTTATTGATGTAACTCATTTTAATCTTTAATATTTCGTTACTAACAGCCTAGTAACCACCTTCTCCATCATCACGTATTTTATTATAAATTATTAAATTATGAATTTATATTAAGTTCCTCCTTCCACACACACACTATTACCCCCCCCTGGATTGTTGCGCCCAGTTGCCTCCACAAGAACTGAAGTTAAGGAGGAATTTTGTCATCTCCTGTCCTTGCTTTGGCATTACATTTAAAGTTCAGATATAAATCCTACTGATTATATAATAACAACCTTAAAACGGGTCTATCACTCTTTTACTTGTTCCCACGCGAACGGGTGATAGCCACTGTTCCATAGTTCCGGTGATTTCCCCTTGAGTCCCCCCCCCCCCGTTAATTTCAATTTCAAACCAATTTCACAGGCAATCAACCATGGTCAGTTTTACAATATCTGCCCACAGCTGATTGTTGTCCAAAACCACGATTAGTGTTGGTGAAACAGTAATCGCCCGAAATGTGGGGAAATCTGTTATTAGCATGTTTTTAACACATCATTTTTTATACACTGTACCACAGTAATTTGCATATAATATAATATTATTTAACGTTGGTGTACAGTGTATGTTGCGCCCTATTTAGGCCTCCGTTGATGGTTACATGCCTCGATGTTACCCAATCAACCCTTATCGCTATCTACAGTAACAACATGCCGTCACTGCAATAGCCTATCTTATAACTAAACTTATGTCATTCTTCATTACTTATACCACATACCACCACTTATTCTCTCTTTGATTGACACCTTACAACCCCCCAAAATCACCCATTAATCTTGCACAATAACAAGGTTTTTTTTTGTTTTTTTTTTTTAAACCTATGAATTGAATACATTAAACATTATACAGTCCACACCAGTCATCAGCTGATGCCTCTTTCATTGAATACAAATAAACATAATACAACATAAACATTCATAAAGAACATAAAACTCATTTCATTTAAATGAACATCTCATTTTCACAAACATTTCAATTTTAATTTCAGTTGAACCTTTTAATAGTCAATCTTTAATTATTTACCACTTCTCCAAAAAATTCAAATTTTATTATTAAAAATTATCAACATTCATTTTACATAACATTTTGTATATTAAACATTATTACCCCCAAAATAAACAATTCATCTTTAAATTTGCATATAAAATTATAAATATTAGGCCTACATTTTAATTTCAGTTGACCTTTTTACTAATCAATTATCAGATATTTAGCATTCACTACCCCATTAAATTCTCCAAGAAAATTTTTTAACTCGTTATTAACATTCATCTTGTACAATATTTCATTTAATATCAACACAAAAATATACAGTACACATTATTATTTGTTATCGTTTACCATAAATCATTTCATAAAACAGTGTAAACTTAATTATTATATATAAACAATAATAAATAATAAAGTCCCTGGTTCTGGGCGGCATTGTAAACTTAATTAACACTTTTCACTGTTCTGGGCGTCATTGTTAACTTACTTCTCATTTTATACAATATATTTATTTATAATAATATGGTATAGGTAAGTAGTTACTGTATGATTCACTACATATCCGGTTTGAGCACGTGGTGTTATAACCACCGTTAATTCTTCCTAGGGTCCAAAGTTCAATATTAAGCGAGACCAGAGACAGTGTGGTATCTCGAAATAATGATGCTAACAACGATTGGGGTGACATAAAACTTTTGTTTAATAATTCTGAATTTGCATTATTCACATATACAAAAATCAAAATGGCATCTTGTACATTCAAAGACAAAATGGCGGCTATATACTTCCGTCCATACTAATCATTCATTAATTTCAATTAATTATTTCTGGTATTTGATTATTTACAAGAACATGTTAATAAACTGCAGTGATTATTTAATTGCTTGCTCAGTTTTAAATTGCATAAACCAACGCCTCAATCTTTATTGTAAATGCCGGCACATACACGCTTCCATGCTCTCACACACACATATCAACAAAGGTACATTTTTTTAATTTATAGTAATTTTGAGCTCAAAAGAATATTAAAGTGCATTGATCTGAATTTTGACTTCCCTGAGGGTGTAGGATTGAAGTCCTCGTCAAGCGTTCCACATTATCTGGCAGATGTCCGGCCGAACGTTCCTGGTTTCTTTTCCCTTTTATCACTGACGCTAATTTACATTTTTGAACTGTTAGTTACTGACTGATTTTGAACTTTCACTGACCGTTACATTTTGATTACATTTTATAACTCCAAAAACACTTTTGCTGGCAATAATCTGCCGGCGAATATTTTTGTGTGCTAATGCTCTGACTGTAGTTTGGCGAATGGGACGACATTTTGTTGTAAATTCGACATGTGGAGGGGATTAATCATCATTAATCCTTTATCTGACGCAGATGACGGCATTGTTTCACATCACCGTGGTTACGTGTGTCGTAGGTATTATGACGTTTCAACATTGTCGAACAGTGCAGTATTCAAATATGTGTTGTTTGGCACGTACGCCCATGACCTTGGTGTCAGGCTACTCTGGCGAACTGCGTTGTATGTAAACTATTGGGAAAAGTCAACCTAACCATTTTTAAATATATGAAAACAATAAAATTGTTTTCTGTACCAATGAATCCTTAGACGGGCTTATGTACCGTCACAACAGTCCAATTCAAAACCATTAATCACATAGTTAAACGTTCATACACATTAATTGTTTACCCCCCATCATTGTATAATAACCTGGTCTTACATCTACACAATTCATTTTTTATCAAATTCATTATATCATTTCTATCAATATAAAGATTATTCAAATTCTTATACCCTTCCACAATATCCATAACAATTAACAGGATTATTCCATATTAGTACCTCATATAATTTGTCACCACCGAGTATAGTCAAGTCACCTTTAATATGATCTGTCATAATTAGGTCAATTACAATTTCATCGTTATTATTATCTACTGCTGTACCAGTTTCGTCACAAGGTAAGTAATCAATATCACTAACTCTCTCAATATTTAAACTCTCTGCTAATTTGTTATAACCTCTACTAACCTTAAACGTTTCTGTCTTCCTCTCAAAATACCTTTTATCATAACACCATTTCATACTTTTTCTGTCATTCCGTACAGAGGGTATTAAATCATAAAAATGCCTACTAAAAATTAAGGGACTACTTGAAAACACATTGTTTTCCTGTAAGGGACTCTTACCCTTCAAAAACATTTGTAACCATCTTGGTTTACAATAAACATGGGGAAAACCTACCCTCTGCCCTATATTCACAGAATAATTCTCTTCATATTCTCTCTCTAATTTACAAATACTGATTTCTACTCTCTCACTCTCTCTCACTATTTCTATATTATCATGATCACTATTCCTTTTCATTGTATTATTTTTATATATCTCATTTTCCACTATCTTACCACTACTGGTTAATTTATGTTTACAACTAACACCTACTTCGTTAATGATCCCTTCGTAATTATTCGTTATTTTACTATTGACACCCTGGTCGTCTGTTATTTCGTCATTTTCTTTTTCGTTACACTCACCCATGTCATTAGTTTTGACACCACTACACCCACTTATTTGGTTTAATTCCTTCTCACTTATACTTTTAAATCAGTTGTTCATACTTCGATTATTCATTTTTATTTCGTATCTTATGTTTACAACTTCGTTATTTATGTCTATAAGTTTATTATTTACTACATTTATCTCTGATTTGATTTCAGTTTGATTTCAATTTTAAAATCATTTAAACTCGTTTTTAAATTATCATTATTCTTATTTTGTTGTTCAAACTTATCATTTAAACTCGTGTTTAACTTATTATTTTCTGATTTCATTTCAGTTCTCATTCCGGACATCATTTCCATCATCAATGCTAATTGGTTAAATATATTTATCTCGCTATTTCTACTACTCCCAGCTACTACAGTTTCATTTACATCTATTTGACAACATTTTCACTAACAATTTCATTAGTTTTGACACTTAACAATAACAATAACAAAATCAAGACATCCATATGATCTTGAGTAATATTCAACACTGATCTTACCTCTACACTTTCATCTAAATTTGGATTTGCGTCTTTCTCTGCCATTTTTTGACTAAATTGTAAATCAACTGTAAATAATGTAAATTGCACTGTTAATTTACAATGTCACTGTTAAACAGGCGCCATTTGCAATGTTACTCGGGAATTATTAATTAAAATATTTAAATTCGTCCCTGTTTCGGGCGTCAACTGAAGTGTCTCTCATTAGTTAATAATTAAATTGAACATTGTTTTTATGTGTTAAGTTTGGTCCAAAGAAACGTTTAGTGTACTTTGGCAGAGAACGGTGTGCAAATACAAATAACAATACGCAAATCAAGCAAAATATAATATTATTTATTTTTCTTTGAGAACATAAAAAAAGTTCATGAATACACTTTATTAGAACGCTATTCAAGTCATATGAAGTCTTACTCAGTAATTGAGTAATTAAATTTGTCCCTGTGATGGAGTCAAATTTGCAAAGAACAATATGCAAATACGATTAACACAATGGGTGTTTCGAGTAAAATAGAACATTAGTTATGTTCTCTTGAAAACATAGAAAAGATTATGAACACTTATTTCGCCTTAAAGCATAAAACTGATTATTAATAAACTACGTATATCAAATTACTACTACGTATATCAAACTACGCAAACTCAACACTTCTTTTTAGGCCTATATTTTTACATTCACTCAATTACGCACACTTTCACACTTCTACATTTCTTTTTTATTTTATTGAGCTCAATTTGAAAATGCCAGTATTTAATTATATTTTGAAATGTTTACTTTCCTGTTAAATGCGTAGAAATTCAACACCTGGGTGTCAACTCGTGTTTTAAATGGTAACTGTTTTATTTCACTGTTGCACTGTTGCACTTTTCCCTTTTATGGTCGAACTGTCAATTTACCGTAACTATGGATGAATATTTATCCAAAAACTGTTGTATTTTGAAATATATAAAAATTTACATTTTCTGCTATATGCGGGGGAGGACGACTGCTGCTGTACACAGCGAGAGGTGAATGTCGACTGACTTCCGTATTACAAAACTTTCCGTTTGGTGCACTGCTTCACCCTGCTCCCCGCCGTACATCTCGCTTATAATATTATAATGTTCCGCTGGGTTGCGTTTCACCTCTTCCATTCCTAATTTCCTGTTTCTCGTCAACAAATACTTAATGGGTTGGTCACTGGCTATAAATAGATTTTCTATTAAATTAATAATTTAACCATGACCATATAAGGCCATGGAACTGACTGACTCATTTACTGCAGACTTTGTGTCACCTCAAAGGGGCCTCATCTTTACATGTAATAGAATTTATGAAATTAGACAATAATAATTAAATAAATTTAGACCCATTACAATACCCCCCCCCCAATGAGAGGATTTATGCCGAAGCATAAAAGTTCTCATTGACACTCATACTTTCTAAAGGGATCAGCCAAGATATGTCGCCACAACTCCCTTACGTTTTATTCAAAATGGTAGTTATTTTACCCCTGGTCCAGTGACTGTGACCATACCTGAATGATCTTACTGGACTTCTCTTTCGAGATCCCAACACCGCAAGGCCAGACCGGCACTTGACGCTCCTGCTCTGACATGCAGGCCAGCACAGGACCGCGGCCACAGCATCACTAGACACTGAAACATGAAATCAAAAACATCAAATAGTGGCCTGGTATAATGACATATCCCTAACTGATCTGGTTCCCCTTAGCTGTGTTGGTTTGCGTTAAGAAGTCCTGAGTTTTTTTTTTAAGGATGAATGCTTAGTCCAAGTATAATACATTATAAGAATTACCTATCAACATTCTGTATAACCTTCTCTAGTTAACTCTTACCCCAAAATTCAACATGATCGCTCTGATTCCCATCAAAATTTAAATAAACATTTCTAGTACAACGTTTAAATCCCTTCCATTATAAATATTCCATTCACATTTCAAAATTAACAAACTCCTTACTTAGAGTAAAACACATTAAATCAACTACATTAGAACAAATTACTTACTTAACGATCATTAAGTATCTTCATACTACTCTTTATTATATTAAAATAAAATACTCCTCGTCAACACAACATCCTTCATTTGTTTACATCAGAAAATTAATTACATACTCTACCTTATTGATGTAACTCATTTTAATCTTTAATATTTCGTTACTAACAGCCTAGTAACCACCTTCTCCATCATCACGTATTTTATTATAATTTATTAAATTATGAATTTATATTAAGTTCCTCCTTCCACACACACTATTACCCCCCCCTGGACTGTTGCGCCCAGTTGCCTCCACAAGAACTGAAGTTAAGGAGGAATTTTGTCATCTCCTGTCCTTGCTTTGGCATTACATTTAAAGTTCAGATATAAATCCTACTGATTATATAATAACAACCTTAAAACGGGTCTATCACCCTTTTACTTGTTCCCACGCGAACGGGTGATAGCCACTGTTCCATAGTTCCGGTGATTTCCCCTTGAGTCACACCCCCCCCCGTTAATTTCAATTTCAAACCAATTTCACAGGCAATCAACCATGGTCAGTTTTACAATATCTGCCCACAGCTGATTGTTGTCCAAAACCACGATTAGTGTTGGTGAAACAGTAATCGCCCGAAATGTGGGGAAATCTGTTATTAGCATGTTTTTAACACATCATTTTTTATACACTGTACCACAGTAATTTGCATATAATATAATATTATATAACGTTGGTGTACAGTGTATGTTGCGCCCTATTTAGGCCTCCGTTGATGGTTACATGCCTCGATGTTACCCAATCAACCCTTATCGCTATCTACAGTAACAACATGCCGTCACTGCAATAGCCTATCTTATAACTAAACTTATGTCATTCTTCATTACTAATACCACATACCACCACTTATTCTCTCTTTGATTGACACCTTACAACCCCCCAAAATCACCCATCATTAATCTTGCACTATAACAAGGTTTTTTTTTTGTTTTTTTTTTTAAACCTATGAATTGAATACATTAAACATTATACAGTCCACACCAGTCATCAGCTGATGCCTCTTTCATTGAATACAAATAAACATAATACAACATAAACATTCATAAAGAACATAAAACTCATTTCATTTAAATGAACATCTCATTTTCACAAACATTTCAATTTTAATTTCAGTTGAACCTTTTAATAGTCAATCTTTAATTATTTACCACTTCTCCAAAAAATTCAAATTTTATTATTAAAAATTATCAACATTCATTTTACATAACATTTTGTATATTAAACATTATTACCCCCAAAATAAACAATTCATCTTTAAATTTGCATATAAAATTATAAATATTAGGCCTACATTTTAATTTCAGTTGACCTTTTTACTAATCAATTATCAGATATTTAGCATTCACTACCCCATTAAATTCTCCAAGAAAATTTTTTAACTCGTTATTAACATTCATCTTGTACAATATTTCATTTAATATCAACACAAAAATATACAGTACACATTATTATTTGTTATCGTTTACCATAAATCATTTCATAAAACAGTGTAAACTTAATTATTATATATAAACAATAATAAATAATAAAGTCCCTGGTTCTGGGCGGCATTGTAAACTTAATTAACACTTTTCACTGTTCTGGGCGTCATTGTTAACTTACTTCTCATTTTATACAATATATTTATTTATAATAATATGGTATAGGTAAGTACTTACTGTATGATTCACTACATATCCGGTTTGAGCACGTGGTGTTATAACCACCGTTAATTCTTCCTAGGGTCCAAAGTTCAATATTAAGCGAGACCAGAGACAGTGTGGTATCTCGAAATAATGATGCTAACAACGATTGGGGTGACATAAAACTTTTGTTTAATAATTCTGAATTTGCATTATTCACATATACAAAAATCAAAATGGCATCTTGTACATTCAAAGACAAAATGGCGGCTATATACTTCCGCCCATACTAATCATTCATTAATTTCAATTAATTATTTCTGGTATTTGATTATTTACAAGAACATGTTAATAAACTGCAGTGATTATTTAATTGCTTGCTCAGTTTTAAATTGCATAAACCAACGCCTCAATCTTTATTGTAAATGCCGGCACATACACGCTTCCATGCTCTCACACACACATATCAACAAAGGTACATTTTTTTAATTTATAGTAATTTTGAGCTCAAAAGAATATTAAAGTGCATTGATCTGAATTTTGACTTCCCTGAGGGTGTAGGATTGAAGTCCTCGTCAAGCGTTCCACATTATCTGGCAGATGTCCGGCCGAACGTTCCTGGTTTCTTTTCCCTTTTATCACTGACGCTAATTTACATTTTTGAACTGTTAGTTACTGACTGATTTTGAACTTTCACTGACCGTTACATTTTGATTACATTTTATAACTCCAAAAACACTTTTGCTGGCAATAATCTGCCGGCGAATATTTTTGTGTGCTAATGCTCTGACTGTAGTTTGGCGAATGGGACGACATTTTGTTGTAAATTCGACATGTGGAGGGGATTAATCATCATTAATCCTTTATCTGACGCAGATGACGGCATTGTTTCACATCACCGTGGTTACGTGTGTCGTAGGTATTATGACGTTTCAACATTGTCGAACAGTGCAGTATTCAAATATGTGTTGTTTGGCACGTACGCCCATGACCTTGGTGTCAGGCTACTCTGGCGAACTGCGTTGTATGTAAACTATTGGGAAAAGTCAACCTAACCATTTTTAAAGATATGAAAACAATAAAATTGTTTTCTGTACCAATGAATCCTTAGACGGGCTTATGTACCGTCACAACAGTCCAATTCAAAACCATTAATCACATAGTTAAACGTTCATACACATTAATTGTTTACCCCCCATCATTGTATAATAACCTGGTCTTACATCTACACAATTCATTTTTTATCAAATTCATTATATCATTTCTATCAATATAAAGATTATTCAAATTCTTATACCCTTCCACAATATCCATAACAATTAACAGGATTATTCCATATTATTACCTCATATAATTTGTCACCACCGAGTATAGTCAAGTCACCTTTAATATGATCTGTCATAATTAGGTCAATTACAATTTCATCGTTATTATTATCTACTGCTGTACCAGTTTCGTCACAAGGTAAGTAATCAATATCACTAACTCTCTCAATATTTAAACTCTCTGCTAATTTGTTATAACCTCTACTAACCTTAAACGTTTCTGTCTTCCTCTCAAAATACCTTTTATCATAACACCATTTCATACTTTTTCTGTCATTCCGTACAGAGGGTATTAAATCATAAAAATGCCTACTAAAAATTAAGGGACTACTTGAAAACACATTGTTTTCCTGTAAGGGACTCTTACCCTTCAAAAACATTTGTAACCATCTTGGTTTACAATAAACATGGGGAAAACCTACCCTCTGCCCTATATTCACAGAATAATTCTCTTCATATTCTCTCTCTAATTTACAAATACTGATTTCTACTCTCTCACTCTCTCTCACTATTTCTATATTATCATGATCACTATTCCTTTTCATTGTATTATTTTTATATATCTCATTTTCCACTATCTTACCACTACTGGTTAATTTATTTTTACAACTAACACCTACTTCGTTAATGATCCCTTCGTAATTATTCGTTATTTTACTATTGACACCCTGGTCGTCTGTTATTTCGTCATTTTCTTTTTCGTTACACTCACCCATGTCATTAGTTTTGACACCACTACACCCACTTATTTGGTTTAATTTCTTCTCACTTATACTTTTAAATCAGTTGTTCATACTTCGATTATTCATTTTTATTTCGTTTCTTATGTTTACAACTTCGTTATTTATGTCTATAAGTTTATTATTTACTACATTTATCTCTGATTTGATTTCAGTTTGATTTCAATTTTAAAATCATTTAAACTTGTTTTTAAATTATCATTATTCTTATTTTGTTGTTCAAACTTATCATTTAAACTCGTGTTTAACTTATTATTTTCTGATTTCATTTCAGTTCTCATTCCGGACATCATTTCCATCATCAATGTTAATTGGTTAAATATATTTATCTCGCTATTTCTACTACTCCCAGCTACTACAGTTTCATTTACATCTATTTGACAACATTTTCACTAACAATTTCATTAGTTTTGACACTTAACAATAACAATAACAAAATCAAGACATCCATATGATCTTGAGTAATATTCAACACTGATCTTACCTCTACACTTTCATCTAAATTTGGATTTGCGTCTTTCTCTGCCATTTTTTGACTAAATTGTAAATCAACTGTAAATAATGTAAATTGCACTGTTAATTTACAATGTCACTGTTAAACAGGCGCCATTTGCAATGTTACTCGGGAATTATTAATTAAAATATTTAAATTCGTCCCTGTTTCGGGCGTCAACTGAAGTGTCTCTCATTAGTTAATAATTAAATTGAACATTGTTTTTATGTGTTAAGTTTGGTCCAAAGAAACGTTTAGTGTACTTTGGCAGAGAACGGTGTGAAAATACAAATAACAATATGCAAATCAAGCAAAATATAATATTATTTATTTTTCTTTGAGAACATAAAAAAAATTCATGAATACACTTTATTAGAACGCTATTCAAGTCATATGAAGTCTTACTCAGTAATTGAGTAATTAAATTTGTCCCTGTGATGGAGTCAAATTTGCAAAGAACAATATGCAAATACGATTAACACAATGGGTGTTTCGAGTAAAATAGAACATTAGTTATGTTCTCTTGAAAACATAGAAAAGATTATGAACACTTATTTCGCCTTAAAGCATAAAACTGATTATTAATAAACTACGTATATCAAATTACTACTACGTATATCAAACTACGCAAACTCAACACTTCTTTTTAGGCCTATATTTTTACATTCACTCAATTACGCACACTTTCACACTTCTACATTTCTTTTTTATTTTATTGAGCTCAATTTGAAAATGCCAGTATTTAATTATATTTTGAAATGTTTACTTTCCTGTTAAATGCGTAGAAATTCAACACCTGGGTGTCAACTCGTGTTTTAAATGGTAACTGTTTTATTTCACTGTTGCACTTTTCCCTTTTATGGTCGAACTGTCAATTTACCGTAACTATGGATGAATATTTATCCAAAAACTGTTGTATTTTGAAATATATAAAAATTTACATTTTCTGCTATATGCGGGGGAGGACGACTGCTGCTGTACACAGCGAGAGGTGAATGTCGACTGACTTCCGTATTACAAAACTTTCCGTTTGGTGCACTGCTTCACCCTGCTCCCCGCCGTACATCTCGCTTATAATATTATAATGTTCCGCTGGGTTGCGTTTCACCTCTTCCATTCCTAATTTCCTGTTTCTCGTCAACAAATACTTAATGGGTTGGTCACTGGCTATAAATAGATTTTCTATTAAATTAATAATTTAACCATGACCATATAAGGCCATGGAACTGACTGACTCATTTACTGCAGACTTTGTGTCACCTCAAAGGGGCCTCATCTTTACATGTAATAGAATTTATGAAATTAGACAATAATAATTAAATAAATTTAGACACATTACAATACCCCCCCCCCAATGAGAGGATTTATGCCGAAGCATAAAAGTTCTCATTGACACTCATACTTTCTAAAGGGATCAGCCAAGATATGTCGCCACAACTCCCTTACGTTTTATTCAAAATGGTAGTTAATTTACCCCTGGTCCAGTGACTGTGACCATACCTGAATGATCTTACTGGACTTCTCTTTCGAGATCCCAACACCGCAAGGCCAGACCGGCACTTGACGCTCCTGCTCTGACATGCAGGCCAGCACAGGACCGCGGCCACAGCATCACTAGACACTGAAACATGAAATCAAAAACATCAAATAGTGGCCTGGTATAATGACATATCCCTAACTGATCTGGTTCCCCTTAGCTGTGTTGGTTTGCGTTAAGAAGTGCTGAGTTTTTTTTTTAAGGATGAATGCTTAGTCCAAGTATAATACATTATAAGAATTACCTATCAACATTCTGTATAACCTTCTCTAGTTAACTCTTACCCCAAAATTCAACATGATCGCTCTGATTCCCATCAAAATTTAAATAAACATTTCTAGTACAACGTTTAAATCCCTTCCATTATAAATATTCCATTCACATTTCAAAATTAACAAACTCCTTACTTAGAGTAAAACACATTAAATCAACTACATTAGAACAAATTACTTACTTAACGATCATTAAGTATCTTCATACTACTCTTTATTATATTAAAATAAAATACTCCTCGTCAACACAACATCCTTCATTTGTTTACATCAGAAAATTAATTACATACTCTACCTTATTGATGTAACTCATTTTAATCTTTAATATTTCGTTACTAACAGCCTAGTAACCACCTTCTCCATCATCACGTATTTTATTATAATTTATTAAATTATGAATTTATATTAAGTTCCTCCTTCCACACACACTATTACCCCCCTGGACTGTTGCGCCCAGTTGCCTCCACAAGAACTGAAGTTAAGGAGGAATTTTGTCATCTCCTGTCCTTGCTTTGGCATTACATTTAAAGTTCAGATATAAATCCTACTGATTATATAATAACAACCTTAAAACGGGTCTATCACCCTTTTACTTGTTCCCACGCGAACGGGTGATAGCCACTGTTCCATAGTTCCGGTGATTTCCCCTTGAGTCACCCCCCCCCGTTAATTTCAATTTCAAACCAATTTCACAGGCAATCAACCATGGTCAGTTTTACAATATCTGCCCACAGCTGATTGTTGTCCAAAACCACGATTAGTGTTGGTGAAACAGTAATCGCCCGAAATGTGGGGAAATCTGTTATTAGCATGTTTTTAACACATCATTTTTTATACACTGTACCACAGTAATTTGCATATAATATAATATTATATAACGTTGGTGTACAGTGTATGTTGCGCCCTATTTAGGCCTCCGTTGATGGTTACATGCCTCGATGTTACCCAATCAACCCTTATCGCTATCTACAGTAACAACATGCCGTCACTGCAATAGCCTATCTTATAACTAAACTTATGTCATTCTTCATTACTAATACCACATACCACCACTTATTCTCTCTTTGATTGACACCTTACAACCCCCCAAAATCACCCATTAATCTTGCACAATAACAAGGTTTTTTTTTGTTTTTTTTTTTTAAACCTATGAATTGAATACATTAAACATTATACAGTCCACACCAGTCATCAGCTGATGCCTCTTTCATTGAATACAAATAAACATAATACAACATAAACATTCATAAAAAACATAAAACTCATTTCATTTAAATGAACATCTCATTTTCACAAACATTTCAATTTTAATTTCAGTTGAACCTTTTAATAGTCAATCTTTAATTATTTACCACTTCTCCAAAAAATTCAAATTTTATTATTAAAAATTATCAACATTCATTTTACATAACATTTTGTATATTAAACATTATTACCCCCAAAATAAACAATTCATCTTTAAATTTGCATATAAAATTATAAATATTAGGCCTACATTTTAATTTCAGTTGACCTTTTTACTAATCAATTATCAGATATTTAGCATTCACTACCCCATTAAATTCTCCAAGAAAATTTTTTAACTCGTTATTAACATTCATCTTGTACAATATTTCATTTAATATCAACACAAAAATATACAGTACACATTATTATTTGTTATCGTTTACCATAAATCATTTCATAAAACAGTGTAAACTTAATTATTATATATAAACAATAATAAATAATAAAGTCCCTGGTTCTGGGCGGCATTGTAAACTTAATTAACACTTTTCACTGTTCTGGGCGTCATTGTTAACTTACTTCTCATTTTATACAATATATTTATTTATAATAATATGGTATAGGTAAGTACTTACTGTATGATTCACTACATATCCGGTTTGAGCACGTGGTGTTATAACCACCGTTAATTCTTCCTAGGGTCCAAAGTTCAATATTAAGCGAGACCAGAGACAGTGTGGTATCTCGAAATAATGATGCTAACAACGATTGGGGTGACATAAAACTTTTGTTTAATAATTCTGAATTTGCATTATTCACATATACAAAAATCAAAATGGCATCTTGTACATTCAAAGACAAAATGGCGGCTATATACTTCCGCCCATACTAATCATTCATTAATTTCAATTAATTATTTCTGGTATTTGATTATTTACAAGAACATGTTAATAAACTGCAGTGATTATTTAATTGCTTGCTCAGTTTTAAATTGCATAAACCAACGCCTCAATCTTTATTGTAAATGCCGGCACATACACGCTTCCATGCTCTCACACACACATATCAACAAAGGTACATTTTTTTAATTTATAGTAATTTTGAGCTCAAAAGAATATTAAAGTGCATTGATCTGAATTTTGACTTCCCTGAGGGTGTAGGATTGAAGTCCTCGTCAAGCGTTCCACATTATCTGGCAGATGTCCGGCCGAACGTTCCTGGTTTCTTTTCCCTTTTATCACTGACGCTAATTTACATTTTTGAACTGTTAGTTACTGACTGATTTTGAACTTTCACTGACCGTTACATTTTGATTACATTTTATAACTCCAAAAACACTTTTGCTGGCAATAATCTGCCGGCGAATATTTTTGTGTGCTAATGCTCTGACTGTAGTTTGGCGAATGGGACGACATTTTGTTGTAAATTCGACATGTGGAGGGGATTAATCATCATTAATCCTTTATCTGACGCAGATGACGGCATTGTTTCACATCACCGTGGTTACGTGTGTCGTAGGTATTATGACGTTTCAACATTGTCGAACAGTGCAGTATTCAAATATGTGTTGTTTGGCACGTACGCCCATGACCTTGGTGTCAGGCTACTCTGGCGAACTGCGTTGTATGTAAACTATTGGGAAAAGTCAACCTAACCATTTTTAAATATATGAAAACAATAAAATGGTTTTCTGTACCAATGAATCCTTAGACGGGCTTATGTACCGTCACAACAGTCCAATTCAAAACCATTAATCACATAGTTAAACGTTCATACACATTAATTGTTTACCCCCCATCATTGTATAATAACCTGGTCTTACATCTACACAATTCATTTTTTATCAAATTCATTATATCATTTCTATCAATATAAAGATTATTCAAATTCTTATACCCTTCCACAATATCCATAACAATTAACAGGATTATTCCATTTTATTACCTCATATAATTTGTCACCACCGAGTATAGTCAAGTCACCTTTAATATGATCTGTCATAATTAGGTCAATTACAATTTCATCGTTATTATTATCTACTGCTGTACCAGTTTCGTCACAAGGTAAGTAATCAATATCACTAACTCTCTCAATATTTAAACTCTCTGCTAATTTGTTATAACCTCTACTAACCTTAAACGTTTCTGTCTTCCTCTCAAAATACCTTTTATCATAACACCATTTCATACTTTTTCTGTCATTCCGTACAGAGGGTATTAAATCATAAAAATGCCTACTAAAAATTAAGGGACTACTTGAAAACACATTGTTTTCCTGTAAGGGACTCTTACCCTTCAAAAACATTTGTAACCATCTTGGTTTACAATAAACATGGGGAAAACCTACCCTCTGCCCTATATTCACAAAATAATTCTCTTCATATTCTCTCTCTAATTTACAAATACTGATTTCTACTCTCTCAATCTCTCTCACTATTTCTATATTATCATGATCACTATTCCTTTTCATTGTATTATTTTTATATATCTCATTTTCCACTATCTTACCACTACTGGTTAATTTATGTTTACAACTAACACCTACTTCGTTAATGATCCCTTCGTAATTATTCGTTATTTTACTATTGACACCCTGGTCGTCTGTTATTTCGTCATTTTCTTTTTCGTTACACTCACCCATGTCATTAGTTTTGACACCACTACACCCACTTATTTGGTTTAATTCCTTCTCACTTATACTTTTAAATCAGTTGTTCATACTTCGATTATTCATTTTTATTTCGTATCTTATGTTTACAACTTCGTTATTTATGTCTATAAGTTTATTATTTACTACATTTATCTCTGATTTGATTTCAGTTTGATTTCAATTTTAAAATCATTTAAACTCGTTTTTAAATTATCATTATTCTTATTTTGTTGTTCAAACTTATCATTTAAACTCGTGTTTAACTTATTATTTTCTGATTTCATTTCAGTTCTCATTCCGGACATCATTTCCATCATCAATGCTAATTGGTTAAATATATTTATCTCGCTATTTCTACTACTCCCAGCTACTACAGTTTCATTTACATCTATTTGACAACATTTTCACTAACAATTTCATTAGTTTTGACACTTAACAATAACAATAACAAAATCAAGACATCCATATGATCTTGAGTAATATTCAACACTGATCTTACCTCTACACTTTCATCTAAATTTGGATTTGCGTCTTTCTCTGCCATTTTTTGACTAAATTGTAAATCAACTGTAAATAATGTAAATTGCACTGTTAATTTACAATGTCACTGTTAAACAGGCGCCATTTGCAATGTTACTCGGGAATTATTAATTAAAATATTTAAATTCGTCCCTGTTTCGGGCGTCAACTGAAGTGTCTCTCATTAGTTAATAATTAAATTGAACATTGTTTTTATGTGTTAAGTTTGGTCCAAAGAAACGTTTAGTGTACTTTGGCAGAGAACGGTGTGCAAATACAAATAACAATACGCAAATCAAGCAAAATATAATATTATTTATTTTTCTTTGAGAACATAAAAAAAGTTCATGAATACACTTTATTAGAACGCTATTCAAGTCATATGAAGTCTTACTCAGTAATTGAGTAATTAAATTTGTCCCTGTGATGGAGTCAAATTTGCAAAGAACAATATGCAAATACGATTAACACAATGGGTGTTTCGAGTAAAATAGAACATTAGTTATGTTCTCTTGAAAACATAGAAAAGATTATGAACACTTATTTCGCCTTAAAGCATAAAACTGATTATTAATAAACTACGTATATCAAATTACTACTACGTATATCAAACTACGCAAACTCAACACTTCTTTTTAGGCCTATATTTTTACATTCACTCAATTACGCACACTTTCACACTTCTACATTTCTTTTTTATTTTATTGAGCTCAATTTGAAAATGCCAGTATTTAATTATATTTTGAAATGTTTACTTTCCTGTTAAATGCGTAGAAATTCAACACCTGGGTGTCAACTCGTGTTTTAAATGGTAACTGTTTTATTTCACTGTTGCACTGTTGCACTTTTCCCTTTTATGGTCGAACTGTCAATTTACCGTAACTATGGATGAATATTTATCCAAAAACTGTTGTATTTTGAAATATATAAAAATTTACATTTTCTGCTATATGCGGGGGAGGACGACTGCTGCTGTACACAGCGAGAGGTGAATGTCGACTGACTTCCGTATTACAAAACTTTCCGTTTGGTGCACTGCTTCACCCTGCTCCCCGCCGTACATCTCGCTTATAATATTATAATGTTCCGCTGGGTTGCGTTTCACCTCTTCCATTCCTAATTTCCTGTTTCTCGTCAACAAATACTTAATGGGTTGGTCACTGGCTATAAATAGATTTTCTATTAAATTAATAATTTAACCATGACCATATAAGGCCATGGAACTGACTGACTCATTTACTGCAGACTTTGTGTCACCTCAAAGGGGCCTCATCTTTACATGTAATAGAATTTATGAAATTAGACAATAATAATTAAATAAATTTAGACCCATTACAATACCCCCCCCAATGAGAGGATTTATGCCGAAGCATAAAAGTTCTCATTGACACTCATACTTTCTAAAGGGATCAGCCAAGATATGTCGCCACAACTCCCTTACGTTTTATTCAAAATGGTAGTTATTTTACCCCTGGTCCAGTGACTGTGACCATACCTGAATGATCTTACTGGACTTCTCTTTCGAGATCCCAACACCGCAAGGCCAGACCGGCACTTGACGCTCCTGCTCTGACATGCAGGCCAGCACAGGACCGCGGCCACAGCATCACTAGACACTGAAACATGAAATCAAAAACATCAAATAGTGGCCTGGTATAATGACATATCCCTAACTGATCTGGTTCCCCTTAGCTGTGTTGGTTTGCGTTAAGAAGTCCTGAGTTTTTTTTTTAAGGATGAATGCTTAGTCCAAGTATAATACATTATAAGAATTACCTATCAACATTCTGTATAACCTTCTCTAGTTAACTCTTACCCCAAAATTCAACATGATCGCTCTGATTCCCATCAAAATTTAAATAAACATTTCTAGTACAACGTTTAAATCCCTTCCATTATAAATATTCCATTCACATTTCAAAATTAACAAACTCCTTACTTAGAGTAAAACACATTAAATCAACTACATTAGAACAAATTACTTACTTAACGATCATTAAGTATCTTCATACTACTCTTTATTATATTAAAATAAAATACTCCTCGTCAACACAACATCCTTCATTTGTTTACATCAGAAAATTAATTACATACTCTACCTTATTGATGTAACTCATTTTAATCTTTAATATTTCGTTACTAACAGCCTAGTAACCACCTTCTCCATCATCACGTATTTTATTATAATTTATTAAATTATGAATTTATATTAAGTTCCTCCTTCCACACACACTATTACCCCCCCCTGGACTGTTGCGCCCAGTTGCCTCCACAAGAACTGAAGTTAAGGAGGAATTTTGTCATCTCCTGTCCTTGCTTTGGCATTACATTTAAAGTTCAGATATAAATCCTACTGATTATATAATAACAACCTTAAAACGGGTCTATCACCCTTTTACTTGTTCCCACGCGAACGGGTGATAGCCACTGTTCCATAGTTCCGGTGATTTCCCCTTGAGTCACACCCCCCCCCGTTAATTTCAATTTCAAACCAATTTCACAGGCAATCAACCATGGTCAGTTTTACAATATCTGCCCACAGCTGATTGTTGTCCAAAACCACGATTAGTGTTGGTGAAACAGTAATCGCCCGAAATGTGGGGAAATCTGTTATTAGCATGTTTTTAACACATCATTTTTTATACACTGTACCACAGTAATTTGCATATAATATAATATTATATAACGTTGGTGTACAGTGTATGTTGCGCCCTATTTAGGCCTCCGTTGATGGTTACATGCCTCGATGTTACCCAATCAACCCTTATCGCTATCTACAGTAACAACATGCCGTCACTGCAATAGCCTATCTTATAACTAAACTTATGTCATTCTTCATTACTAATACCACATACCACCACTTATTCTCTCTTTGATTGACACCTTACAACCCCCCAAAATCACCCATCATTAATCTTGCACTATAACAAGGTTTTTTTTTTGTTTTTTTTTTTAAACCTATGAATTGAATACATTAAACATTATACAGTCCACACCAGTCATCAGCTGATGCCTCTTTCATTGAATACAAATAAACATAATACAACATAAACATTCATAAAGAACATAAAACTCATTTCATTTAAATGAACATCTCATTTTCACAAACATTTCAATTTTAATTTCAGTTGAACCTTTTAATAGTCAATCTTTAATTATTTACCACTTCTCCAAAAAATTCAAATTTTATTATTAAAAATTATCAACATTCATTTTACATAACATTTTGTATATTAAACATTATTACCCCCAAAATAAACAATTCATCTTTAAATTTGCATATAAAATTATAAATATTAGGCCTACATTTTAATTTCAGTTGACCTTTTTACTAATCAATTATCAGATATTTAGCATTCACTACCCCATTAAATTCTCCAAGAAAATTTTTTAACTCGTTATTAACATTCATCTTGTACAATATTTCATTTAATATCAACACAAAAATATACAGTACACATTATTATTTGTTATCGTTTACCATAAATCATTTCATAAAACAGTGTAAACTTAATTATTATATATAAACAATAATAAATAATAAAGTCCCTGGTTCTGGGCGGCATTGTAAACTTAATTAACACTTTTCACTGTTCTGGGCGTCATTGTTAACTTACTTCTCATTTTATACAATATATTTATTTATAATAATATGGTATAGGTAAGTACTTACTGTATGATTCACTACATATCCGGTTTGAGCACGTGGTGTTATAACCACCGTTAATTCTTCCTAGGGTCCAAAGTTCAATATTAAGCGAGACCAGAGACAGTGTGGTATCTCGAAATAATGATGCTAACAACGATTGGGGTGACATAAAACTTTTGTTTAATAATTCTGAATTTGCATTATTCACATATACAAAAATCAAAATGGCATCTTGTACATTCAAAGACAAAATGGCGGCTATATACTTCCGCCCATACTAATCATTCATTAATTTCAATTAATTATTTCTGGTATTTGATTATTTACAAGAACATGTTAATAAACTGCAGTGATTATTTAATTGCTTGCTCAGTTTTAAATTGCATAAACCAACGCCTCAATCTTTATTGTAAATGCCGGCACATACACGCTTCCATGCTCTCACACACACATATCAACAAAGGTACATTTTTTTAATTTATAGTAATTTTGAGCTCAAAAGAATATTAAAGTGCATTGATCTGAATTTTGACTTCCCTGAGGGTGTAGGATTGAAGTCCTCGTCAAGCGTTCCACATTATCTGGCAGATGTCCGGCCGAACGTTCCTGGTTTCTTTTCCCTTTTATCACTGACGCTAATTTACATTTTTGAACTGTTAGTTACTGACTGATTTTGAACTTTCACTGACCGTTACATTTTGATTACATTTTATAACTCCAAAAACACTTTTGCTGGCAATAATCTGCCGGCGAATATTTTTGTGTGCTAATGCTCTGACTGTAGTTTGGCGAATGGGACGACATTTTGTTGTAAATTCGACATGTGGAGGGGATTAATCATCATTAATCCTTTATCTGACGCAGATGACGGCATTGTTTCACATCACCGTGGTTACGTGTGTCGTAGGTATTATGACGTTTCAACATTGTCGAACAGTGCAGTATTCAAATATGTGTTGTTTGGCACGTACGCCCATGACCTTGGTGTCAGGCTACTCTGGCGAACTGCGTTGTATGTAAACTATTGGGAAAAGTCAACCTAACCATTTTTAAAGATATGAAAACAATAAAATTGTTTTCTGTACCAATGAATCCTTAGACGGGCTTATGTACCGTCACAACAGTCCAATTCAAAACCATTAATCACATAGTTAAACGTTCATACACATTAATTGTTTACCCCCCATCATTGTATAATAACCTGGTCTTACATCTACACAATTCATTTTTTATCAAATTCATTATATCATTTCTATCAATATAAAGATTATTCAAATTCTTATACCCTTCCACAATATCCATAACAATTAACAGGATTATTCCATATTATTACCTCATATAATTTGTCACCACCGAGTATAGTCAAGTCACCTTTAATATGATCTGTCATAATTAGGTCAATTACAATTTCATCGTTATTATTATCTACTGCTGTACCAGTTTCGTCACAAGGTAAGTAATCAATATCACTAACTCTCTCAATATTTAAACTCTCTGCTAATTTGTTATAACCTCTACTAACCTTAAACGTTTCTGTCTTCCTCTCAAAATACCTTTTATCATAACACCATTTCATACTTTTTCTGTCATTCCGTACAGAGGGTATTAAATCATAAAAATGCCTACTAAAAATTAAGGGACTACTTGAAAACACATTGTTTTCCTGTAAGGGACTCTTACCCTTCAAAAACATTTGTAACCATCTTGGTTTACAATAAACATGGGGAAAACCTACCCTCTGCCCTATATTCACAGAATAATTCTCTTCATATTCTCTCTCTAATTTACAAATACTGATTTCTACTCTCTCACTCTCTCTCACTATTTCTATATTATCATGATCACTATTCCTTTTCATTGTATTATTTTTATATATCTCATTTTCCACTATCTTACCACTACTGGTTAATTTATTTTTACAACTAACACCTACTTCGTTAATGATCCCTTCGTAATTATTCGTTATTTTACTATTGACACCCTGGTCGTCTGTTATTTCGTCATTTTCTTTTTCGTTACACTCACCCATGTCATTAGTTTTGACACCACTACACCCACTTATTTGGTTTAATTTCTTCTCACTTATACTTTTAAATCAGTTGTTCATACTTCGATTATTCATTTTTATTTCGTTTCTTATGTTTACAACTTCGTTATTTATGTCTATAAGTTTATTATTTACTACATTTATCTCTGATTTGATTTCAGTTTGATTTCAATTTTAAAATCATTTAAACTTGTTTTTAAATTATCATTATTCTTATTTTGTTGTTCAAACTTATCATTTAAACTCGTGTTTAACTTATTATTTTCTGATTTCATTTCAGTTCTCATTCCGGACATCATTTCCATCATCAATGTTAATTGGTTAAATATATTTATCTCGCTATTTCTACTACTCCCAGCTACTACAGTTTCATTTACATCTATTTGACAACATTTTCACTAACAATTTCATTAGTTTTGACACTTAACAATAACAATAACAAAATCAAGACATCCATATGATCTTGAGTAATATTCAACACTGATCTTACCTCTACACTTTCATCTAAATTTGGATTTGCGTCTTTCTCTGCCATTTTTTGACTAAATTGTAAATCAACTGTAAATAATGTAAATTGCACTGTTAATTTACAATGTCACTGTTAAACAGGCGCCATTTGCAATGTTACTCGGGAATTATTAATTAAAATATTTAAATTCGTCCCTGTTTCGGGCGTCAACTGAAGTGTCTCTCATTAGTTAATAATTAAATTGAACATTGTTTTTATGTGTTAAGTTTGGTCCAAAGAAACGTTTAGTGTACTTTGGCAGAGAACGGTGTGAAAATACAAATAACAATATGCAAATCAAGCAAAATATAATATTATTTATTTTTCTTTGAGAACATAAAAAAAATTCATGAATACACTTTATTAGAACGCTATTCAAGTCATATGAAGTCTTACTCAGTAATTGAGTAATTAAATTTGTCCCTGTGATGGAGTCAAATTTGCAAAGAACAATATGCAAATACGATTAACACAATGGGTGTTTCGAGTAAAATAGAACATTAGTTATGTTCTCTTGAAAACATAGAAAAGATTATGAACACTTATTTCGCCTTAAAGCATAAAACTGATTATTAATAAACTACGTATATCAAATTACTACTACGTATATCAAACTACGCAAACTCAACACTTCTTTTTAGGCCTATATTTTTACATTCACTCAATTACGCACACTTTCACACTTCTACATTTCTTTTTTATTTTATTGAGCTCAATTTGAAAATGCCAGTATTTAATTATATTTTGAAATGTTTACTTTCCTGTTAAATGCGTAGAAATTCAACACCTGGGTGTCAACTCGTGTTTTAAATGGTAACTGTTTTATTTCACTGTTGCACTTTTCCCTTTTATGGTCGAACTGTCAATTTACCGTAACTATGGATGAATATTTATCCAAAAACTGTTGTATTTTGAAATATATAAAAATTTACATTTTCTGCTATATGCGGGGGAGGACGACTGCTGCTGTACACAGCGAGAGGTGAATGTCGACTGACTTCCGTATTACAAAACTTTCCGTTTGGTGCACTGCTTCACCCTGCTCCCCGCCGTACATCTCGCTTATAATATTATAATGTTCCGCTGGGTTGCGTTTCACCTCTTCCATTCCTAATTTCCTGTTTCTCGTCAACAAATACTTAATGGGTTGGTCACTGGCTATAAATAGATTTTCTATTAAATTAATAATTTAACCATGACCATATAAGGCCATGGAACTGACTGACTCATTTACTGCAGACTTTGTGTCACCTCAAAGGGGCCTCATCTTTACATGTAATAGAATTTATGAAATTAGACAATAATAATTAAATAAATTTAGACACATTACAATACCCCCCCCCCAATGAGAGGATTTATGCCGAAGCATAAAAGTTCTCATTGACACTCATACTTTCTAAAGGGATCAGCCAAGATATGTCGCCACAACTCCCTTACGTTTTATTCAAAATGGTAGTTAATTTACCCCTGGTCCAGTGACTGTGACCATACCTGAATGATCTTACTGGACTTCTCTTTCGAGATCCCAACACCGCAAGGCCAGACCGGCACTTGACGCTCCTGCTCTGACATGCAGGCCAGCACAGGACCGCGGCCACAGCATCACTAGACACTGAAACATGAAATCAAAAACATCAAATAGTGGCCTGGTATAATGACATATCCCTAACTGATCTGGTTCCCCTTAGCTGTGTTGGTTTGCGTTAAGAAGTGCTGAGTTTTTTTTTTAAGGATGAATGCTTAGTCCAAGTATAATACATTATAAGAATTACCTATCAACATTCTGTATAACCTTCTCTAGTTAACTCTTACCCCAAAATTCAACATGATCGCTCTGATTCCCATCAAAATTTAAATAAACATTTCTAGTACAACGTTTAAATCCCTTCCATTATAAATATTCCATTCACATTTCAAAATTAACAAACTCCTTACTTAGAGTAAAACACATTAAATCAACTACATTAGAACAAATTACTTACTTAACGATCATTAAGTATCTTCATACTACTCTTTATTATATTAAAATAAAATACTCCTCGTCAACACAACATCCTTCATTTGTTTACATCAGAAAATTAATTACATACTCTACCTTATTGATGTAACTCATTTTAATCTTTAATATTTCGTTACTAACAGCCTAGTAACCACCTTCTCCATCATCACGTATTTTATTATAATTTATTAAATTATGAATTTATATTAAGTTCCTCCTTCCACACACACTATTACCCCCCTGGACTGTTGCGCCCAGTTGCCTCCACAAGAACTGAAGTTAAGGAGGAATTTTGTCATCTCCTGTCCTTGCTTTGGCATTACATTTAAAGTTCAGATATAAATCCTACTGATTATATAATAACAACCTTAAAACGGGTCTATCACCCTTTTACTTGTTCCCACGCGAACGGGTGATAGCCACTGTTCCATAGTTCCGGTGATTTCCCCTTGAGTCACCCCCCCCCCGTTAATTTCAATTTCAAACCAATTTCACAGGCAATCAACCATGGTCAGTTTTACAATATCTGCCCACAGCTGATTGTTGTCCAAAACCACGATTAGTGTTGGTGAAACAGTAATCGCCCGAAATGTGGGGAAATCTGTTATTAGCATGTTTTTAACACATCATTTTTTATACACTGTACCACAGTAATTTGCATATAATATAATATTATATAACGTTGGTGTACAGTGTATGTTGCGCCCTATTTAGGCCTCCGTTGATGGTTACATGCCTCGATGTTACCCAATCAACCCTTATCGCTATCTACAGTAACAACATGCCGTCACTGCAATAGCCTATCTTATAACTAAACTTATGTCATTCTTCATTACTAATACCACATACCACCACTTATTCTCTCTTTGATTGACACCTTACAACCCCCCAAAATCACCCATTAATCTTGCACAATAACAAGGTTTTTTTTTGTTTTTTTTTTTTAAACCTATGAATTGAATACATTAAACATTATACAGTCCACACCAGTCATCAGCTGATGCCTCTTTCATTGAATACAAATAAACATAATACAACATAAACATTCATAAAAAACATAAAACTCATTTCATTTAAATGAACATCTCATTTTCACAAACATTTCAATTTTAATTTCAGTTGAACCTTTTAATAGTCAATCTTTAATTATTTACCACTTCTCCAAAAAATTCAAATTTTATTATTAAAAATTATCAACATTCATTTTACATAACATTTTGTATATTAAACATTATTACCCCCAAAATAAACAATTCATCTTTAAATTTGCATATAAAATTATAAATATTAGGCCTACATTTTAATTTCAGTTGACCTTTTTACTAATCAATTATCAGATATTTAGCATTCACTACCCCATTAAATTCTCCAAGAAAATTTTTTAACTCGTTATTAACATTCATCTTGTACAATATTTCATTTAATATCAACACAAAAATATACAGTACACATTATTATTTGTTATCGTTTACCATAAATCATTTCATAAAACAGTGTAAACTTAATTATTATATATAAACAATAATAAATAATAAAGTCCCTGGTTCTGGGCGGCATTGTAAACTTAATTAACACTTTTCACTGTTCTGGGCGTCATTGTTAACTTACTTCTCATTTTATACAATATATTTATTTATAATAATATGGTATAGGTAAGTACTTACTGTATGATTCACTACATATCCGGTTTGAGCACGTGGTGTTATAACCACCGTTAATTCTTCCTAGGGTCCAAAGTTCAATATTAAGCGAGACCAGAGACAGTGTGGTATCTCGAAATAATGATGCTAACAACGATTGGGGTGACATAAAACTTTTGTTTAATAATTCTGAATTTGCATTATTCACATATACAAAAATCAAAATGGCATCTTGTACATTCAAAGACAAAATGGCGGCTATATACTTCCGCCCATACTAATCATTCATTAATTTCAATTAATTATTTCTGGTATTTGATTATTTACAAGAACATGTTAATAAACTGCAGTGATTATTTAATTGCTTGCTCAGTTTTAAATTGCATAAACCAACGCCTCAATCTTTATTGTAAATGCCGGCACATACACGCTTCCATGCTCTCACACACACATATCAACAAAGGTACATTTTTTTAATTTATAGTAATTTTGAGCTCAAAAGAATATTAAAGTGCATTGATCTGAATTTTGACTTCCCTGAGGGTGTAGGATTGAAGTCCTCGTCAAGCGTTCCACATTATCTGGCAGATGTCCGGCCGAACGTTCCTGGTTTCTTTTCCCTTTTATCACTGACGCTAATTTACATTTTTGAACTGTTAGTTACTGACTGATTTTGAACTTTCACTGACCGTTACATTTTGATTACATTTTATAACTCCAAAAACACTTTTGCTGGCAATAATCTGCCGGCGAATATTTTTGTGTGCTAATGCTCTGACTGTAGTTTGGCGAATGGGACGACATTTTGTTGTAAATTCGACATGTGGAGGGGATTAATCATCATTAATCCTTTATCTGACGCAGATGACGGCATTGTTTCACATCACCGTGGTTACGTGTGTCGTAGGTATTATGACGTTTCAACATTGTCGAACAGTGCAGTATTCAAATATGTGTTGTTTGGCACGTACGCCCATGACCTTGGTGTCAGGCTACTCTGGCGAACTGCGTTGTATGTAAACTATTGGGAAAAGTCAACCTAACCATTTTTAAATATATGAAAACAATAAAATGGTTTTCTGTACCAATGAATCCTTAGACGGGCTTATGTACCGTCACAACAGTCCAATTCAAAACCATTAATCACATAGTTAAACGTTCATACACATTAATTGTTTACCCCCCATCATTGTATAATAACCTGGTCTTACATCTACACAATTCATTTTTTATCAAATTCATTATATCATTTCTATCAATATAAAGATTATTCAAATTCTTATACCCTTCCACAATATCCATAACAATTAACAGGATTATTCCATTTTATTACCTCATATAATTTGTCACCACCGAGTATAGTCAAGTCACCTTTAATATGATCTGTCATAATTAGGTCAATTACAATTTCATCGTTATTATTATCTACTGCTGTACCAGTTTCGTCACAAGGTAAGTAATCAATATCACTAACTCTCTCAATATTTAAACTCTCTGCTAATTTGTTATAACCTCTACTAACCTTAAACGTTTCTGTCTTCCTCTCAAAATACCTTTTATCATAACACCATTTCATACTTTTTCTGTCATTCCGTACAGAGGGTATTAAATCATAAAAATGCCTACTAAAAATTAAGGGACTACTTGAAAACACATTGTTTTCCTGTAAGGGACTCTTACCCTTCAAAAACATTTGTAACCATCTTGGTTTACAATAAACATGGGGAAAACCTACCCTCTGCCCTATATTCACAAAATAATTCTCTTCATATTCTCTCTCTAATTTACAAATACTGATTTCTACTCTCTCAATCTCTCTCACTATTTCTATATTATCATGATCACTATTCCTTTTCATTGTATTATTTTTATATATCTCATTTTCCACTATCTTACCACTACTGGTTAATTTATGTTTACAACTAACACCTACTTCGTTAATGATCCCTTCGTAATTATTCGTTATTTTACTATTGACACCCTGGTCGTCTGTTATTTCGTCATTTTCTTTTTCGTTACACTCACCCATGTCATTAGTTTTGACACCACTACACCCACTTATTTGGTTTAATTCCTTCTCACTTATACTTTTAAATCAGTTGTTCATACTTCGATTATTCATTTTTATTTCGTATCTTATGTTTACAACTTCGTTATTTATGTCTATAAGTTTATTATTTACTACATTTATCTCTGATTTGATTTCAGTTTGATTTCAATTTTAAAATCATTTAAACTCGTTTTTAAATTATCATTATTCTTATTTTGTTGTTCAAACTTATCATTTAAACTCGTGTTTAACTTATTATTTTCTGATTTCATTTCAGTTCTCATTCCGGACATCATTTCCATCATCAATGCTAATTGGTTAAATATATTTATCTCGCTATTTCTACTACTCCCAGCTACTACAGTTTCATTTACATCTATTTGACAACATTTTCACTAACAATTTCATTAGTTTTGACACTTAACAATAACAATAACAAAATCAAGACATCCATATGATCTTGAGTAATATTCAACACTGATCTTACCTCTACACTTTCATCTAAATTTGGATTTGCGTCTTTCTCTGCCATTTTTTGACTAAATTGTAAATCAACTGTAAATAATGTAAATTGCACTGTTAATTTACAATGTCACTGTTAAACAGGCGCCATTTGCAATGTTACTCGGGAATTATTAATTAAAATATTTAAATTCGTCCCTGTTTCGGGCGTCAACTGAAGTGTCTCTCATTAGTTAATAATTAAATTGAACATTGTTTTTATGTGTTAAGTTTGGTCCAAAGAAACGTTTAGTGTACTTTGGCAGAGAACGGTGTGCAAATACAAATAACAATACGCAAATCAAGCAAAATATAATATTATTTATTTTTCTTTGAGAACATAAAAAAAGTTCATGAATACACTTTATTAGAACGCTATTCAAGTCATATGAAGTCTTACTCAGTAATTGAGTAATTAAATTTGTCCCTGTGATGGAGTCAAATTTGCAAAGAACAATATGCAAATACGATTAACACAATGGGTGTTTCGAGTAAAATAGAACATTAGTTATGTTCTCTTGAAAACATAGAAAAGATTATGAACACTTATTTCGCCTTAAAGCATAAAACTGATTATTAATAAACTACGTATATCAAATTACTACTACGTATATCAAACTACGCAAACTCAACACTTCTTTTTAGGCCTATATTTTTACATTCACTCAATTACGCACACTTTCACACTTCTACATTTCTTTTTTATTTTATTGAGCTCAATTTGAAAATGCCAGTATTTAATTATATTTTGAAATGTTTACTTTCCTGTTAAATGCGTAGAAATTCAACACCTGGGTGTCAACTCGTGTTTTAAATGGTAACTGTTTTATTTCACTGTTGCACTTTTCCCTTTTATGGTCGAACTGTCAATTTACCGTAACTATGGATGAATATTTATCCAAAAACTGTTGTATTTTGAAATATATAAAAATTTACATTTTCTGCTATATGCGGGGGAGGACGACTGCTGCTGTACACAGCGAGAGGTGAATGTCGACTGACTTCCGTATTACAAAACTTTCCGTTTGGTGCACTGCTTCACCCTGCTCCCCGCCGTACATCTCGCTTATAATATTATAATGTTCCGCTGGGTTGCGTTTCACCTCTTCCATTCCTAATTTCCTGTTTCTCGTCAACAAATACTTAATGGGTTGGTCACTGGCTATAAATAGATTTTCTATTAAATTAATAATTTAACCATGACCATATAAGGCCATGGAACTGACTGACTCATTTACTGCAGACTTTGTGTCACCTCAAAGGGGCCTCATCTTTACATGTAATAGAATTTATGAAATTAGACAATAATAATTAAATAAATTTAGACCCATTACAATACCCCCCCCCCAATGAGAGGATTTATGCCGAAGCATAAAAGTTCTCATTGACACTCATACTTTCTAAAGGGATCAGCCAAGATATGTCGCCACAACTCCCTTACGTTTTATTCAAAATGGTAGTTATTTTACCCCTGGTCCAGTGACTGTGACCATACCTGAATGATCTTACTGGACTTCTCTTTCGAGATCCCAACACCGCAAGGCCAGACCGGCACTTGACGCTCCTGCTCTGACATGCAGGCCAGCACAGGACCGCGGCCACAGCATCACTAGACACTGAAACATGAAATCAAAAACATCAAATAGTGGCCTGGTATAATGACATATCCCTAACTGATCTGGTTCCCCTTAGCTGTGTTGGTTTGCGTTAAGAAGTCCTGAGTTTTTTTTTTAAGGATGAATGCTTAGTCCAAGTATAATACATTATAAGAATTACCTATCAACATTCTGTATAACCTTCTCTAGTTAACTCTTACCCCAAAATTCAACATGATCGCTCTGATTCCCATCAAAATTTAAATAAACATTTCTAGTACAACGTTTAAATCCCTTCCATTATAAATATTCCATTCACATTTCAAAATTAACAAACTCCTTACTTAGAGTAAAACACATTAAATCAACTACATTAGAACAAATTACTTACTTAACGATAATTAAGTATCTTCATACTACTCTTTATTATATTAAAATAAAATACTCCTCGTCAACACAACATCCTTCATTTGTTTACATCAGAAAATTAATTACATACTCTACCTTATTGATGTAACTCATTTTAATCTTTAATATTTCGTTACTAACAGCCTAGTAACCACCTTCTCCATCATCACGTATTTTATTATAATTTATTAAATTATGAATTTATATTAAGTTCCTCCTTCCACACACACTATTACCCCCCTGGACTGTTGCGCCCAGTTGCCTCCACAAGAACTGAAGTTAAGGAGGAATTTTGTCATCTCCTGTCCTTGCTTTGGCATTACATTTAAAGTTCAGATATAAATCCTACTGATTATATAATAACAACCTTAAAACGGGTCTATCACCCTTTTACTTGTTCCCACGCGAACGGGTGATAGCCACTGTTCCATAGTTCCGGTGATTTCCCCTTGAGTCACCCCCCCCCCGTTAATTTCAATTTCAAACCAATTTCACAGGCAATCAACCATGGTCAGTTTTACAATATCTGCCCACAGCTGATTGTTGTCCAAAACCACGATTAGTGTTGGTGAAACAGTAATCGCCCGAAATGTGGGGAAATCTGTTATTAGCATGTTTTTAACACATCATTTTTTATACACTGTACCACAGTAATTTGCATATAATATAATATTATATAACGTTGGTGTACAGTGTATGTTGCGCCCTATTTAGGCCTCCGTTGATGGTTACATGCCTCGATGTTACCCAATCAACCCTTATCGCTATCTACAGTAACAACATGCCGTCACTGCAATAGCCTATCTTATAACTAAACTTATGTCATTCTTCATTACTAATACCACATACCACCACTTATTCTCTCTTTGATTGACACCTTACAACCCCCCAAAATCACCCATTAATCTTGCACAATAACAAGGTTTTTTTTTGTTTTTTTTTTTTAAACCTATGAATTGAATACATTAAACATTATACAGTCCACACCAGTCATCAGCTGATGCCTCTTTCATTGAATACAAATAAACATAATACAACATAAACATTCATAAAAAACATAAAACTCATTTCATTTAAATGAACATCTCATTTTCACAAACATTTCAATTTTAATTTCAGTTGAACCTTTTAATAGTCAATCTTTAATTATTTACCACTTCTCCAAAAAATTCAAATTTTATTATTAAAAATTATCAACATTCATTTTACATAACATTTTGTATATTAAACATTATTACCCCCAAAATAAACAATTCATCTTTAAATTTGCATATAAAATTATAAATATTAGGCCTACATTTTAATTTCAGTTGACCTTTTTACTAATCAATTATCAGATATTTAGCATTCACTACCCCATTAAATTCTCCAAGAAAATTTTTTAACTCGTTATTAACATTCATCTTGTACAATATTTCATTTAATATCAACACAAAAATATACAGTACACATTATTATTTGTTATCGTTTACCATAAATCATTTCATAAAACAGTGTAAACTTAATTATTATATATAAACAATAATAAATAATAAAGTCCCTGGTTCTGGGCGGCATTGTAAACTTAATTAACACTTTTCACTGTTCTGGGCGTCATTGTTAACTTACTTCTCATTTTATACAATATATTTATTTATAATAATATGGTATAGGTAAGTACTTACTGTATGATTCACTACATATCCGGTTTGAGCACGTGGTGTTATAACCACCGTTAATTCTTCCTAGGGTCCAAAGTTCAATATTAAGCGAGACCAGAGACAGTGTGGTATCTCGAAATAATGATGCTAACAACGATTGGGGTGACATAAAACTTTTGTTTAATAATTCTGAATTTGCATTATTCACATATACAAAAATCAAAATGGCATCTTGTACATTCAAAGACAAAATGGCGGCTATATACTTCCGCCCATACTAATCATTCATTAATTTCAATTAATTATTTCTGGTATTTGATTATTTACAAGAACATGTTAATAAACTGCAGTGATTATTTAATTGCTTGCTCAGTTTTAAATTGCATAAACCAACGCCTCAATCTTTATTGTAAATGCCGGCACATACACGCTTCCATGCTCTCACACACACATATCAACAAAGGTACATTTTTTTAATTTATAGTAATTTTGAGCTCAAAAGAATATTAAAGTGCATTGATCTGAATTTTGACTTCCCTGAGGGTGTAGGATTGAAGTCCTCGTCAAGCGTTCCACATTATCTGGCAGATGTCCGGCCGAACGTTCCTGGTTTCTTTTCCCTTTTATCACTGACGCTAATTTACATTTTTGAACTGTTAGTTACTGACTGATTTTGAACTTTCACTGACCGTTACATTTTGATTACATTTTATAACTCCAAAAACACTTTTGCTGGCAATAATCTGCCGGCGAATATTTTTGTGTGCTAATGCTCTGACTGTAGTTTGGCGAATGGGACGACATTTTGTTGTAAATTCGACATGTGGAGGGGATTAATCATCATTAATCCTTTATCTGACGCAGATGACGGCATTGTTTCACATCACCGTGGTTACGTGTGTCGTAGGTATTATGACGTTTCAACATTGTCGAACAGTGCAGTATTCAAATATGTGTTGTTTGGCACGTACGCCCATGACCTTGGTGTCAGGCTACTCTGGCGAACTGCGTTGTATGTAAACTATTGGGAAAAGTCAACCTAACCATTTTTAAATATATGAAAACAATAAAATGGTTTTCTGTACCAATGAATCCTTAGACGGGCTTATGTACCGTCACAACAGTCCAATTCAAAACCATTAATCACATAGTTAAACGTTCATACACATTAATTGTTTACCCCCCATCATTGTATAATAACCTGGTCTTACATCTACACAATTCATTTTTTATCAAATTCATTATATCATTTCTATCAATATAAAGATTATTCAAATTCTTATACCCTTCCACAATATCCATAACAATTAACAGGATTATTCCATTTTATTACCTCATATAATTTGTCACCACCGAGTATAGTCAAGTCACCTTTAATATGATCTGTCATAATTAGGTCAATTACAATTTCATCGTTATTATTATCTACTGCTGTACCAGTTTCGTCACAAGGTAAGTAATCAATATCACTAACTCTCTCAATATTTAAACTCTCTGCTAATTTGTTATAACCTCTACTAACCTTAAACGTTTCTGTCTTCCTCTCAAAATACCTTTTATCATAACACCATTTCATACTTTTTCTGTCATTCCGTACAGAGGGTATTAAATCATAAAAATGCCTACTAAAAATTAAGGGACTACTTGAAAACACATTGTTTTCCTGTAAGGGACTCTTACCCTTCAAAAACATTTGTAACCATCTTGGTTTACAATAAACATGGGGAAAACCTACCCTCTGCCCTATATTCACAAAATAATTCTCTTCATATTCTCTCTCTAATTTACAAATACTGATTTCTACTCTCTCAATCTCTCTCACTATTTCTATATTATCATGATCACTATTCCTTTTCATTGTATTATTTTTATATATCTCATTTTCCACTATCTTACCACTACTGGTTAATTTATGTTTACAACTAACACCTACTTCGTTAATGATCCCTTCGTAATTATTCGTTATTTTACTATTGACACCCTGGTCGTCTGTTATTTCGTCATTTTCTTTTTCGTTACACTCACCCATGTCATTAGTTTTGACACCACTACACCCACTTATTTGGTTTAATTCCTTCTCACTTATACTTTTAAATCAGTTGTTCATACTTCGATTATTCATTTTTATTTCGTATCTTATGTTTACAACTTCGTTATTTATGTCTATAAGTTTATTATTTACTACATTTATCTCTGATTTGATTTCAGTTTGATTTCAATTTTAAAATCATTTAAACTCGTTTTTAAATTATCATTATTCTTATTTTGTTGTTCAAACTTATCATTTAAACTCGTGTTTAACTTATTATTTTCTGATTTCATTTCAGTTCTCATTCCGGACATCATTTCCATCATCAATGCTAATTGGTTAAATATATTTATCTCGCTATTTCTACTACTCCCAGCTACTACAGTTTCATTTACATCTATTTGACAACATTTTCACTAACAATTTCATTAGTTTTGACACTTAACAATAACAATAACAAAATCAAGACATCCATATGATCTTGAGTAATATTCAACACTGATCTTACCTCTACACTTTCATCTAAATTTGGATTTGCGTCTTTCTCTGCCATTTTTTGACTAAATTGTAAATCAACTGTAAATAATGTAAATTGCACTGTTAATTTACAATGTCACTGTTAAACAGGCGCCATTTGCAATGTTACTCGGGAATTATTAATTAAAATATTTAAATTCGTCCCTGTTTCGGGCGTCAACTGAAGTGTCTCTCATTAGTTAATAATTAAATTGAACATTGTTTTTATGTGTTAAGTTTGGTCCAAAGAAACGTTTAGTGTACTTTGGCAGAGAACGGTGTGCAAATACAAATAACAATACGCAAATCAAGCAAAATATAATATTATTTATTTTTCTTTGAGAACATAAAAAAAGTTCATGAATACACTTTATTAGAACGCTATTCAAGTCATATGAAGTCTTACTCAGTAATTGAGTAATTAAATTTGTCCCTGTGATGGAGTCAAATTTGCAAAGAACAATATGCAAATACGATTAACACAATGGGTGTTTCGAGTAAAATAGAACATTAGTTATGTTCTCTTGAAAACATAGAAAAGATTATGAACACTTATTTCGCCTTAAAGCATAAAACTGATTATTAATAAACTACGTATATCAAATTACTACTACGTATATCAAACTACGCAAACTCAACACTTCTTTTTAGGCCTATATTTTTACATTCACTCAATTACGCACACTTTCACACTTCTACATTTCTTTTTTATTTTATTGAGCTCAATTTGAAAATGCCAGTATTTAATTATATTTTGAAATGTTTACTTTCCTGTTAAATGCGTAGAAATTCAACACCTGGGTGTCAACTCGTGTTTTAAATGGTAACTGTTTTATTTCACTGTTGCACTTTTCCCTTTTATGGTCGAACTGTCAATTTACCGTAACTATGGATGAATATTTATCCAAAAACTGTTGTATTTTGAAATATATAAAAATTTACATTTTCTGCTATATGCGGGGGAGGACGACTGCTGCTGTACACAGCGAGAGGTGAATGTCGACTGACTTCCGTATTACAAAACTTTCCGTTTGGTGCACTGCTTCACCCTGCTCCCCGCCGTACATCTCGCTTATAATATTATAATGTTCCGCTGGGTTGCGTTTCACCTCTTCCATTCCTAATTTCCTGTTTCTCGTCAACAAATACTTAATGGGTTGGTCACTGGCTATAAATAGATTTTCTATTAAATTAATAATTTAACCATGACCATATAAGGCCATGGAACTGACTGACTCATTTACTGCAGACTTTGTGTCACCTCAAAGGGGCCTCATCTTTACATGTAATAGAATTTATGAAATTAGACAATAATAATTAAATAAATTTAGACCCATTACAATACCCCCCCCCCCAATGAGAGGATTTATGCCGAAGCATAAAAGTTCTCATTGACACTCATACTTTCTAAAGGGATCAGCCAAGATATGTCGCCACAACTCCCTTACGTTTTATTCAAAATGGTAGTTATTTTACCCCTGGTCCAGTGACTGTGACCATACCTGAATGATCTTACTGGACTTCTCTTTCGAGATCCCAACACCGCAAGGCCAGACCGGCACTTGACGCTCCTGCTCTGACATGCAGGCCAGCACAGGACCGCGGCCACAGCATCACTAGACACTGAAACATGAAATCAAAAACATCAAATAGTGGCCTGGTATAATGACATATCCCTAACTGATCTGGTTCCCCTTAGCTGTGTTGGTTTGCGTTAAGAAGTCCTGAGTTTTTTTTTTAAGGATGAATGCTTAGTCCAAGTATAATACATTATAAGAATTACCTATCAACATTCTGTATAACCTTCTCTAGTTAACTCTTACCCCAAAATTCAACATGATCGCTCTGATTCCCATCAAAATTTAAATAAACATTTCTAGTACAACGTTTAAATCCCTTCCATTATAAATATTCCATTCACATTTCAAAATTAACAAACTCCTTACTTAGAGTAAAACACATTAAATCAACTACATTAGAACAAATTACTTACTTAACGATCATTAAGTATCTTCATACTACTCTTTATTATATTAAAATAAAATACTCCTCGTCAACACAACATCCTTCATTTGTTTACATCAGAAAATTAATTACATACTCTACCTTATTGATGTAACTCATTTTAATCTTTAATATTTCGTTACTAACAGCCTAGTAACCACCTTCTCCATCATCACGTATTTTATTATAAATTATTAAATTATGAATTTATATTAAGTTCCTCCTTCCACACACACTATTACCCCCCCCTGGACTGTTGCGCCCAGTTGCCTCCACAAGAACTGAAGTTAAGGAGGAATTTTGTCATCTCCTGTCCTTGCTTTGGCATTACATTTAAAGTTCAGATATAAATCCTACTGATTATATAATAACAACCTTAAAACGGGTCTATCACCCTTTTACTTGTTCCCACGCGAACGGGTGATAGCCACTGTTCCATAGTTCCGGTGATTTCCCCTTGAGTCACCCCCCCCCCCGTTAATTTCAATTTCAAACCAATTTCACAGGCAATCAACCATGGTCAGTTTTACAATATCTGCCCACAGCTGATTGTTGTCCAAAACCACGATTAGTGTTGGTGAAACAGTAATCGCCCGAAATGTGGGGAAATCTGTTATTAGCATGTTTTTAACACATCATTTTTTATACACTGTACCACAGTAATTTGCATATAATATAATATTATATAACGTTGGTGTACAGTGTATGTTGCGCCCTATTTAGGCCTCCGTTGATGGTTACATGCCTCGATGTTACCCAATCAACCCTTATCGCTATCTACAGTAACAACATGCCGTCACTGCAATAGCCTATCTTATAACTAAACTTATGTCATTCTTCATTACTAATACCACATACCACCACTTATTCTCTCTTTGATTGACACCTTACAACCCCCCAAAATCACCCATCATTAATCTTGCACTATAACAAGGTTTTTTTTTTGTTTTTTTTTTTTAAACCTATGAATTGAATACATTAAACATTATACAGTCCACACCAGTCATCAGCTGATGCCTCTTTCATTGAATACAAATAAACATAATACAACATAAACATTCATAAAGAACATAAAACTCATTTCATTTAAATGAACATCTCATTTTCACAAACATTTCAATTTTAATTTCAGTTGAACCTTTTAATAGTCAATCTTTAATTATTTACCACTTCTCCAAAAAATTCAAATTTTATTATTAAAAATTATCAACATTCATTTTACATAACATTTTGTATATTAAACATTATTACCCCCAAAATAAACAATTCATCTTTAAATTTGCATATAAAATTATAAATATTAGGCCTACATTTTAATTTCAGTTGACCTTTTTACTAATCAATTATCAGATATTTAGCATTCACTACCCCATTAAATTCTCCAAGAAAATTTTTTAACTCGTTATTAACATTCATCTTGTACAATATTTCATTTAATATCAACACAAAAATATACAGTACACATTATTATTTGTTATCGTTTACCATAAATCATTTCATAAAACAGTGTAAACTTAATTATTATATATAAACAATAATAAATAATAAAGTCCCTGGTTCTGGGCGGCATTGTAAACTTAATTAACACTTTTCACTGTTCTGGGCGTCATTGTTAACTTACTTCTCATTTTATACAATATATTTATTTATAATAATATGGTATAGGTAAGTACTTACTGTATGATTCACTACATATCCGGTTTGAGCACGTGGTGTTATAACCACCGTTAATTCTTCCTAGGGTCCAAAGTTCAATATTAAGCGAGACCAGAGACAGTGTGGTATCTCGAAATAATTATGCTAACAACGATTGGGGTGACATAAAACTTTTGTTTAATAATTCTGAATTTGCATTATTCACATATACAAAAATCAAAATGGCATCTTGTACATTCAAAGACAAAATGGCGGCTATATACTTCCGCCCATACTAATCATTCATTAATTTCAATTAATTATTTCTGGTATTTGATTATTTACAAGAACATGTTAATAAACTGCAGTGATTATTTAATTGCTTGCTCAGTTTTAAATTGCATAAACCAACGCCTCAATCTTTATTGTAAATGCCGGCACATACACGCTTCCATGCTCTCACACACACATATCAACAAAGGTACATTTTTTTAATTTATAGTAATTTTGAGCTCAAAAGAATATTAAAGTGCATTGATCTGAATTTTGACTTCCCTGAGGGTGTAGGATTGAAGTCCTCGTCAAGCGTTCCACATTATCTGGCAGATGTCCGGATAACGTTCCTGGTTTCTTTTCCCTTTTATCACTGACGCTAATTTACATTTTTGAACTGTTAGTTACTGACTGATTTTGAACTTTCACTGACCGTTACATTTTGATTACATTTTATAACTCCAAAAACACTTTTGCTGGCAATAATCTGCCGGCGAATATTTTTGTGTGCTAATGCTCTGACTGTAGTTTGGCGAATGGGACGACATTTTGTTGTAAATTCGACATGTGGAGGGGATTAATCATCATTAATCCTTTATCTGACGCAGATGACGGCATTGTTTCACATCACCGTGGTTACGTGTGTCGTAGGTATTATGACGTTTCAACATTGTCGAACAGTGCAGTATTCAAATATGTGTTGTTTGGCACGTACGCCCATGACCTTGGTGTCAGGCTACTCTGGCGAACTGCGTTGTATGTAAACTATTGGGAAAAGTCAACCTAACCATTTTTAAATATATGAAAACAATAAAATGGTTTTCTGTACCAATGAATCCTTAGACGGGCTTATGTACCGTCACAACAGTCCAATTCAAAACCATTAATCACATAGTTAAACGTTCATACACATTAATTGTTTACCCCCCATCATTGTATAATAACCTGGTCTTACATCTACACAATTCATTTTTTATCAAATTCATTATATCATTTCTATCAATATAAAGATTATTCAAATTCTTATACCCTTCCACAATATCCATAACAATTAACAGGATTATTCCATTTTATTACCTCATATAATTTGTCACCACCGAGTATAGTCAAGTCACCTTTAATATGATCTGTCATAATTAGGTCAATTACAATTTCATCGTTATTATTATCTACTGCTGTACCAGTTTCGTCACAAGGTAAGTAATCAATATCACTAACTCTCTCAATATTTAAACTCTCTGCTAATTTGTTATAACCTCTACTAACCTTAAACGTTTCTGTCTTCCTCTCAAAATACCTTTTATCATAACACCATTTCATACTTTTTCTGTCATTCCGTACAGAGGGTATTAAATCATAAAAATGCCTACTAAAAATTAAGGGACTACTTGAAAACACATTGTTTTCCTGTAAGGGACTCTTACCCTTCAAAAACATTTGTAACCATCTTGGTTTACAATAAACATGGGGAAAACCTACCCTCTGCCCTATATTCACAAAATAATTCTCTTCATATTCTCTCTCTAATTTACAAATACTGATTTCTACTCTCTCAATCTCTCTCACTATTTCTATATTATCATGATCACTATTCCTTTTCATTGTATTATTTTTATATATCTCATTTTCCACTATCTTACCACTACTGGTTAATTTATGTTTACAACTAACACCTACTTCGTTAATGATCCCTTCGTAATTATTCGTTATTTTACTATTGACACCCTGGTCGTCTGTTATTTCGTCATTTTCTTTTTCGTTACACTCACCCATGTCATTAGTTTTGACACCACTACACCCACTTATTTGGTTTAATTCCTTCTCACTTATACTTTTAAATCAGTTGTTCATACTTCGATTATTCATTTTTATTTCGTATCTTATGTTTACAACTTCGTTATTTATGTCTATAAGTTTATTATTTACTACATTTATCTCTGATTTGATTTCAGTTTGATTTCAATTTTAAAATCATTTAAACTCGTTTTTAAATTATCATTATTCTTATTTTGTTGTTCAAACTTATCATTTAAACTCGTGTTTAACTTATTATTTTCTGATTTCATTTCAGTTCTCATTCCGGACATCATTTCCATCATCAATGCTAATTGGTTAAATATATTTATCTCGCTATTTCTACTACTCCCAGCTACTACAGTTTCATTTACATCTATTTGACAACATTTTCACTAACAATTTCATTAGTTTTGACACTTAACAATAACAATAACAAAATCAAGACATCCATATGATCTTGAGTAATATTCAACACTGATCTTACCTCTACACTTTCATCTAAATTTGGATTTGCGTCTTTCTCTGCCATTTTTTGACTAAATTGTAAATCAACTGTAAATAATGTAAATTGCACTGTTAATTTACAATGTCACTGTTAAACAGGCGCCATTTGCAATGTTACTCGGGAATTATTAATTAAAATATTTAAATTCGTCCCTGTTTCTGGCATCAACTGAAGTGTCTCTCATTAGTTAATAATTAAATTGAACATTGTTTTTATGTGTTAAGTTTGGTCCAAAGAAACGTTTAGTGTACTTTGGCAGAGAACGGTGTGCAAATACAAATAACAATACGCAAATCAAGCAAAATATAATATTATTTATTTTTCTTTGAGAACATAAAAAAAATTCATGAATACACTTTATTAGAACGCTATTCAAGTCATATGAAGTCTTACTCAGTAATTGAGTAATTAAATTTGTCCCTGTGATGGAGTCAAATTTGCAAAGAACAATATGCAAATACGATTAACACAATGGGTGTTTCGAGTAAAATAGAACATTAGTTATGTTCTCTTGAAAACATAGAAAAGATTATGAACACTTATTTCGCCTTAAAGCATAAAACTGATTATTAATAAACTACATATATCAAATTACTACTACGTATATCAAACTACGCAAACTCAACACTTCTTTTTAGGCCTATATTTTTACATTCACTCAATTACGCACACTTTCACACTTCTACATTTCTTTTTTATTTTATTGAGCTCAATTTGAAAATGCCAGTATTTAATTATATTTTGAAATGTTTACTTTCCTGTTAAATGCGTAGAAATTCAACACCTGGGTGTCAACTCGTGTTTTAAATGGTAACTGTTTTATTTCACTGTTGCACTTTTCCCTTTTATGGTCGAACTGTCAATTTACCGTAACTATGGATGCATATTTATCCAAAAACTGTTGTATTTTGAAATATATAAAAATTTACATTTTCTGCTATATGCGGGGGAGGACGGCTGCTGCTGTACACAGCGAGAGGTGAATGTCGACTGACTTCCGTATTACAAAACTTTCCGTTTGGTGCACTGCTTCACCCTGCTCCCCGCCGTACATCTCGCTTATAATATTATAATGTTCCGCTGGGTTGCGTTTCACCTCTTCCATTCCTAATTTCCTGTTTCTCGTCAACAAATACTTAATGGGTTGGTCACTGGCTATAAATAGATTTTCTATTAAATTAATAATTTAACCATGACCATATAAGGCCATGGAACTGACTGACTCATTTACTGCAGACTTTGTGTCACCTCAAAGGGGCCTCATCTTTACATGTAATAGAATTTATGAAATTAGACAATAATAATTAAATAAATTTAGACCCATTACAATACCCCCCCCAATGAGAGGATTTATGCCGAAGCATAAAAGTTCTCATTGACACTCATACTTTCTAAAGGGATCAGCCAAGATATGTCGCCACAACTCCCTTACGTTTTATTCAAAATGGTAGTTAATTTACCCCTGGTCCAGTGACTGTGACCATACCTGAATGATCTTACTGGACTTCTCTTTCGAGATCCCAACACCGCAAGGCCAGACCGGCACTTGACGCTCCTGCTCTGACATGCAGGCCAGCACAGGACCGCGGCCACAGCATCACTAGACACTGAAACATGAAATCAAAAACATCAAATAGTGGCCTGGTATAATGACATATCCCTAACTGATCTGGTTCCCCTTAGCTGTGTTGGTTTGCGTTAAGAAGTGCTGAGTTTTTTTTTTAAGGATGAATGCTTAGTCCAAGTATAATACATTATAAGAATTACCTATCAACATTCTGTATAACCTTCTCTAGTTAACTCTTACCCCAAAATTCAACATGATCGCTCTGATTCCCATCAAAATTTAAATAAACATTTCTAGTACAACGTTTAAATCCCTTCCATTATAAATATTCCATTCACATTTCAAAATTAACAAACTCCTTACTTAGAGTAAAACACATTAAATCAACTACATTAGAACAAATTACTTACTTAACGATCATTAAGTATTTTCATACTACTCTTTATTATATTAAAATAAAATACTCCTCGTCAACACAACATCCTTCATTTGTTTACATCAGAAAATTAATTACATACTCTACCTTATTGATGTAACTCATTTTAATCTTTAATATTTCGTTACTAACAGCCTAGTAACCACCTTCTCCATCATCACGTATTTTATTATAATTTATTAAATTATGAATTTATATTAAGTTCCTCCTTCCACACACACTATTACCCCCCCCTGGACTGTTGCGCCCAGTTGCCTCCACAAGAACTGAAGTTAAGGAGGAATTTTGTCATCTCCTGTCCTTGCTTTGGCATTACATTTAAAGTTCAGATATAAATCCTACTGATTATATAATAACAACCTTAAAACGGGTCTATCACCCTTTTACTTGTTCCCACGCGAACGGGTGATAGCCACTGTTCCATAGTTCCGGTGATTTCCCCTTGAGTCACCCCCCCCCCCGTTAATTTCAATTTCAAACCAATTTCACAGGCAATCAACCATGGTCAGTTTTACAATATCTGCCCACAGCTGATTGTTGTCCAAAACCACGATTAGTGTTGGTGAAACAGTAATCGCCCGAAATGTGGGGAAATCTGTTATTAGCATGTTTTTAACACATCATTTTTTATACACTGTACCACAGTAATTTGCATATAATATAATATTATATAACGTTGGTGTACAGTGTATGTTGCGCCCTATTTAGGCCTCCGTTGATGGTTACATGCCTCGATGTTACCCAATCAACCCTTATCGCTATCTACAGTAACAACATGCCGTCACTGCAATAGCCTATCTTATAACTAAACTTATGTCATTCTTCATTACTAATACCACATACCACCACTTATTCTCTCTTTGATTGACACCTTACAACCCCCCAAAATCACCCATCATTAATCTTGCACTATAACAAGGTTTTTTTTTTGTTTTTTTTTTTTAAACCTATGAATTGAATACATTAAACATTATACAGTCCACACCAGTCATCAGCTGATGCCTCTTTCATTGAATACAAATAAACATAATACAACATAAACATTCATAAAGAACATAAAACTCATTTCATTTAAATGAACATCTCATTTTCACAAACATTTCAATTTTAATTTCAGTTGAACCTTTTAATAGTCAATCTTTAATTATTTACCACTTCTCCAAAAAATTCAAATTTTATTATTAAAAATTATCAACATTCATTTTACATAACATTTTGTATATTAAACATTATTACCCCCAAAATAAACAATTCATCTTTAAATTTGCATATAAAATTATAAATATTAGGCCTACATTTTAATTTCAGTTGACCTTTTTACTAATCAATTATCAGATATTTAGCATTCACTACCCCATTAAATTCTCCAAGAAAATTTTTTAACTCGTTATTAACATTCATCTTGTACAATATTTCATTTAATATCAACACAAAAATATACAGTACACATTATTATTTGTTATCGTTTACCATAAATCATTTCATAAAACAGTGTAAACTTAATTATTATATATAAACAATAATAAATAATAAAGTCCCTGGTTCTGGGCGGCATTGTAAACTTAATTAACACTTTTCACTGTTCTGGGCGTCATTGTTAACTTACTTCTCATTTTATACAATATATTTATTTATAATAATATGGTATAGGTAAGTACTTACTGTATGATTCACTACATATCCGGTTTGAGCACGTGGTGTTATAACCACCGTTAATTCTTCCTAGGGTCCAAAGTTCAATATTAAGCGAGACCAGAGACAGTGTGGTATCTCGAAATAATGATGCTAACAACGATTGGGGTGACATAAAACTTTTGTTTAATAATTCTGAATTTGCATTATTCACATATACAAAAATCAAAATGGCATCTTGTACATTCAAAGACAAAATGGCGGCTATATACTTCCGCCCATACTAATCATTCATTAATTTCAATTAATTATTTCTGGTATTTGATTATTTACAAGAACATGTTAATAAACTGCAGTGATTATTTAATTGCTTGCTCAGTTTTAAATTGCATAAACCAACGCCTCAATCTTTATTGTAAATGCCGGCACATACACGCTTCCATGCTCTCACACACACATATCAACAAAGGTACATTTTTTTAATTTATAGTAATTTTGAGCTCAAAAGAATATTAAAGTGCATTGATCTGAATTTTGACTTCCCTGAGGGTGTAGGATTGAAGTCCTCGTCAAGCGTTCCACATTATCTGGCAGATGTCCGGCCGAACGTTCCTGGTTTCTTTTCCCTTTTATCACTGACGCTAATTTACATTTTTGAACTGTTAGTTACTGACTGATTTTGAACTTTCACTGACCGTTACATTTTGATTACATTTTATAACTCCAAAAACACTTTTGCTGGCAATAATCTGCCGGCGAATATTTTTGTGTGCTAATGCTCTGACTGTAGTTTGGCGAATGGGACGACATTTTGTTGTAAATTCGACATGTGGAGGGGATTAATCATCATTAATCCTTTATCTGACGCAGATGACGGCATTGTTTCACATCACCGTGGTTACGTGTGTCGTAGGTATTATGACGTTTCAACATTGTCGAACAGTGCAGTATTCAAATATGTGTTGTTTGGCACGTACGCCCATGACCTTGGTGTCAGGCTACTCTGGCGAACTGCGTTGTATGTAAACTATTGGGAAAAGTCAACCTAACCATTTTTAAATATATGAAAACAATAAAATGGTTTTCTGTACCAATGAATCCTTAGACGGGCTTATGTACCGTCACAACAGTCCAATTCAAAACCATTAATCACATAGTTAAACGTTCATACACATTAATTGTTTACCCCCCATCATTGTATAATAACCTGGTCTTACATCTACACAATTCATTTTTTATCAAATTCATTATATCATTTCTATCAATATAAAGATTATTCAAATTCTTATACCCTTCCACAATATCCATAACAATTAACAGGATTATTCCATTTTATTACCTCATATAATTTGTCACCACCGAGTATAGTCAAGTCACCTTTAATATGATCTGTCATAATTAGGTCAATTACAATTTCATCGTTATTATTATCTACTGCTGTACCAGTTTCGTCACAAGGTAAGTAATCAATATCACTAACTCTCTCAATATTTAAACTCTCTGCTAATTTGTTATAACCTCTACTAACCTTAAACGTTTCTGTCTTCCTCTCAAAATACCTTTTATCATAACACCATTTCATACTTTTTCTGTCATTCCGTACAGAGGGTATTAAATCATAAAAATGCCTACTAAAAATTAAGGGACTACTTGAAAACACATTGTTTTCCTGTAAGGGACTCTTACCCTTCAAAAACATTTGTAACCATCTTGGTTTACAATAAACATGGGGAAAACCTACCCTCTGCCCTATATTCACAAAATAATTCTCTTCATATTCTCTCTCTAATTTACAAATACTGATTTCTACTCTCTCAATCTCTCTCACTATTTCTATATTATCATGATCACTATTCCTTTTCATTGTATTATTTTTATATATCTCATTTTCCACTATCTTACCACTACTGGTTAATTTATTTTTACAACTAACACCTACTTCGTTAATGATCCCTTCGTAATTATTCGTTATTTTACTATTGACACCCTGGTCGTCTGTTATTTCGTCATTTTCTTTTTCGTTACACTCACCCATGTCATTAGTTTTGACACCACTACACCCACTTATTTGGTTTAATTCCTTCTCACTTATACTTTTAAATCAGTTGTTCATACTTCGATTATTCATTTTTATTTCGTTTCTTATGTTTACAACTTCGTTATTTATGTCTATAAGTTTATTATTTACTACATTTATCTCTGATTTGATTTCAGTTTGATTTCAATTTTAAAATCATTTAAACTCGTTTTTAAATTATCATTATTCTTATTTTGTTGTTCAAACTTATCATTTAAACTCGTGTTTAACTTATTATTTTCTGATTTCATTTCAGTTCTCATTCCGGACATCATTTCCATCATCAATGCTAATTGGTTAAATATATTTATCTCGCTATTTCTACTACTCCCAGCTACTACAGTTTCATTTACATCTATTTGACAACATTTTCACTAACAATTTCATTAGTTTTGACACTTAACAATAACAATAACAAAATCAAGACATCCATATGATCTTGAGTAATATTCAACACTGATCTTACCTCTACACTTTCATCTAAATTTGGATTTGCGTCTTTCTCTGCCATTTTTTGACTAAATTGTAAATCAACTGTAAATAATGTAAATTGCACTGTTAATTTACAATGTCACTGTTAAACAGGCGCCATTTGCAATGTTACTCGGGAATTATTAATTAAAATATTTAAATTCGTCCCTGTTTCGGGCGTCAACTGAAGTGTCTCTCATTAGTTAATAATTAAATTGAACATTGTTTTTATGTGTTAAGTTTGGTCCAAAGAAACGTTTAGTGTACTTTGGCAGAGAACGGTGTGCAAATACAAATAACAATACGCAAATCAAGCAAAATATAATATTATTTATTTTTCTTTGAGAACATAAAAAAAATTCATGAATACACTTTATTAGAACGCTATTCAAGTCATATGAAGTCTTACTCAGTAATTGAGTAATTAAATTTGTCCCTGTGATGGAGTCAAATTTGCAAAGAACAATATGCAAATACGATTAACACAATGGGTGTTTCGAGTAAAATAGAACATTAGTTATGTTCTCTTGAAAACATAGAAAAGATTATGAACACTTATTTCGCCTTAAAGCATAAAACTGATTATTAATAAACTACGTATATCAAATTACTACTACGTATATCAAACTACGCAAACTCAACACTTCTTTTTAGGCCTATATTTTTACATTCACTCAATTACGCACACTTTCACACTTCTACATTTCTTTTTTATTTTATTGAGCTCAATTTGAAAATGCCAGTATTTAATTATATTTTGAAATGTTTACTTTCCTGTTAAATGCGTAGAAATTCAACACCTGGGTGTCAACTCGTGTTTTAAATGGTAACTGTTTTATTTCACTGTTGCACTGTTGCACTTTTCCCTTTTATGGTCGAACTGTCAATTTACCGTAACTATGGATGCATATTTATCCAAAAACTGTTGTATTTTGAAATATATAAAAATTTACATTTTCTGCTATATGCGGGGGAGGACGGCTGCTGCTGTACACAGCGAGAGGTGAATGTCGACTGACTTCCGTATTACAAAACTTTCCGTTTGGTGCACTGCTTCACCCTGCTCCCCGCCGTACATCTCGCTTATAATATTATAATGTTCCGCTGGGTTGCGTTTCACCTCTTCCATTCCTAATTTCCTGTTTCTCGTCAACAAATACTTAATGGGTTGGTCACTGGCTATAAATAGATTATCTATTAAATTAATAATTTAACCATGACCATATAAGGCCATGGAACTGACTGACTCATTTACTGCAGACTTTGTGTCACCTCAAAGGGGCCTCATCTTTACATGTAATAGAATTTATGAAATTAGACAATAATAATTAAATAAATTTAGACCCATTACAATACCCCCCCCAATGAGAGGATTTATGCCGAAGCATAAAAGTTCTCATTGACACTCATACTTTCTAAAGGGATCAGCCAAGATATGTCGCCACAACTCCCTTACGTTTTATTCAAAATGGTAGTTAATTTACCCCTGGTCCAGTGACTGTGACCATACCTGAATGATCTTACTGGACTTCTCTTTCGAGATCCCAACACCGCAAGGCCAGACCGGCACTTGACGCTCCTGCTCTGACATGCAGGCCAGCACAGGACCGCGGCCACAGCATCACTAGACACTGAAACATGAAATCAAAAACATCAAATAGTGGCCTGGTATAATGACATATCCCTAACTGATCTGGTTCCCCTTAGCTGTGTTGGTTTGCGTTAAGAAGTGCTGAGTTTTTTTTTTAAGGATGAATGCTTAGTCCAAGTATAATACATTATAAGAATTACCTATCAACATTCTGTATAACCTTCTCTAGTTAACTCTTACCCCAAAATTCAACTTGATCGCTCTGATTCCCATCAAAATTTAAATAAACATTTCTAGTACAACGTTTAAATCCCTTCCATTATAAATATTCCATTCACATTTCAAAATTAACAAACTCCTTACTTAGAGTAAAACACATTAAATCAACTACATTAGAACAAATTACTTACTTAACGATCATTAAGTATCTTCATACTACTCTTTATTATATTAAAATAAAATACTCCTCGTCAACACAACATCCTTCATTTGTTTACATCAGAAAATTAATTACATACTCTACCTTATTGATGTAACTCATTTTAATCTTTAATATTTCGTTACTAACAGCCTAGTAACCACCTTCTCCATCATCACGTATTTTATTATAATTTATTAAATTATGAATTTATATTAAGTTCCTCCTTCCACACACACTATTACCCCCCCCTGGACTGTTGCGCCCAGTTGCCTCCACAAGAACTGAAGTTAAGGAGGAATTTTGTCATCTCCTGTCCTTGCTTTGGCATTACATTTAAAGTTCAGATATAAATCCTACTGGTTATATAATAACAACCTTAAAACGGGTCTATCACCCTTTTACTTGTTCCCACGCGAACGGGTGATAGCCACTGTTCCATAGTTCCGGTGATTTCCCCTTGAGTCACCCCCCCCCCCCGTTAATTTCAATTTCAAACCAATTTCACAGGCAATCAACCATGGTCAGTTTTACAATATCTGCCCACAGCTGATTGTTGTCCAAAACCACGATTAGTGTTGGTGAAACAGTAATCGCCCGAAATGTGGGGAAATCTGTTATTAGCATGTTTTTAACACATCATTTTTTATACACTGTACCACAGTAATTTGCATATAATATAATATTATATAACGTTGGTGTACAGTGTATGTTGCGCCCTATTTAGGCCTCCGTTGATGGTTACATGCCTCGATGTTACCCAATCAACCCTTATCGCTATCTACAGTAACAACATGCCGTCACTGCAATAGCCTATCTTATAACAAAACTTATGTCATTCTTCATTACTAATACCACATACCACCACTTATTCTCTCTTTGATTGACACCTTACAACCCCCCAAAATCACCCATTAATCTTGCACAATAACAAGGTTTTTTTTTGTTTTTTTTTTTTAAACCTATGAATTGAATACATTAAACATTATACAGTCCACACCAGTCATCAGCTGATGCCTCTTTCATTGAATACAAATAAACATAATACAACATAAACATTCATAAAGAACATAAAACTCATTTCATTTAAATGAACATCTCATTTTCACAAACATTTCAATTTTAATTTCAGTTGAACCTTTTAATAGTCAATCTTTAATTATTTACCACTTCTCCAAAAAATTCAAATTTTATTATTAAAAATTATCAACATTCATTTTACATAACATTTTGTATATTAAACATTATTACCCCCAAAATAAACAATTCATCTTTAAATTTGCATATAAAATTATAAATATTAGGCCTACATTTTAATTTCAGTTGACCTTTTTACTAATCAATTATCAGATATTTAGCATTCACTACCCCATTAAATTCTCCAAGAAAATTTTTTAACTCGTTATTAACATTCATCTTGTACAATATTTCATTTAATATCAACACAAAAATATACAGTACACATTATTATTTGTTATCGTTTACCATAAATCATTTCATAAAACAGTGTAAACTTAATTATTATATATAAACAATAATAAATAATAAAGTCCCTGGTTCTGGGCGGCATTGTAAACTTAATTAACACTTTTCACTGTTCTGGGCGTCATTGTTAACTTACTTCTCATTTTATACAATATATTTATTTATAATAATATGGTATAGGTAAGTACTTACTGTATGATTCACTACATATCCGGTTTGAGCACGTGGTGTTATAACCACCGTTAATTCTTCCTAGGGTCCAAAGTTCAATATTAAGCGAGACCAGAGACAGTGTGGTATCTCGAAATAATGATGCTAACAACGATTGGGGTGACATAAAACTTTTGTTTAATAATTCTGAATTTGCATTATTCACATATACAAAAATCAAAATGGCATCTTGTACATTCAAAGACAAAATGGCGGCTATATACTTCCGCCCATACTAATCATTCATTAATTTCAATTAATTATTTCTGGTATTTGATTATTTACAAGAACATGTTAATAAACTGCAGTGATTATTTAATTGCTTGCTCAGTTTTAAATTGCATAAACCAACGCCTCAATCTTTATTGTAAATGCCGGCACATACACGCTTCCATGCTCTCACACACACATATCAACAAAGGTACATTTTTTTAATTTATAGTAATTTTGAGCTCAAAAGAATATTAAAGTGCATTGATCTGAATTTTGACTTCCCTGAGGGTGTAGGATTGAAGTCCTCGTCAAGCGTTCCACATTATCTGGCAGATGTCCGGCCGAACGTTCCTGGTTTCTTTTCCCTTTTATCACTGACGCTAATTTACATTTTTGAACTGTTAGTTACTGACTGATTTTGAACTTTCACTGACCGTTACATTTTGATTACATTTTATAACTCCAAAAACACTTTTGCTGGCAATAATCTGCCGGCGAATATTTTTGTGTGCTAATGCTCTGACTGTAGTTTGGCGAATGGGACGACATTTTGTTGTAAATTCGACATGTGGAGGGGATTAATCATCATTAATCCTTTATCTGACGCAGATGACGGCATTGTTTCACATCACCGTGGTTACGTGTGTCGTAGGTATTATGACGTTTCAACATTGTCGAACAGTGCAGTATTCAAATATGTGTTGTTTGGCACGTACGCCCATGACCTTGGTGTCAGGCTACTCTGGCGAACTGCGTTGTATGTAAACTATTGGGAAAAGTCAACCTAACCATTTTTAAATATATGAAAACAATAAAATGGTTTTCTGTACCAATGAATCCTTAGACGGGCTTATGTACCGTCACAACAGTCCAATTCAAAACCATTAATCACATAGTTAAACGTTCATACACATTAATTGTTTACCCCCCATCATTGTATAATAACCTGGTCTTACATCTACACAATTCATTTTTTATCAAATTCATTATATCATTTCTATCAATATAAAGATTATTCAAATTCTTATACCCTTCCACAATATCCATAACAATTAACAGGATTATTCCATTTTATTACCTCATATAATTTGTCACCACCGAGTATAGTCAAGTCACCTTTAATATGATCTGTCATAATTAGGTCAATTACAATTTCATCGTTATTATTATCTACTGCTGTACCAGTTTCGTCACAAGGTAAGTAATCAATATTGAAACTCTCTGCTAATTTGTTATAACCTCTACTAACCTTAAACGTTTCTGTCTTCCTCTCAAAATACCTTTTATCATAACACCATTTCATACTTTTTCTGTCATTCCGTACAGAGGGTATTAAATCATAAAAATGCCTACTAAAAATTAAGGGACTACTTGAAAACACATTGTTTTCCTGTAAGGGACTCTTACCCTTCAAAAACATTTGTAACCATCTTGGTTTACAATAAACATGGGGAAAACCTACCCTCTGCCCTATATTCACAAAATAATTCTCTTCATATTCTCTCTCTAATTTACAAATACTGATTTCTACTCTCTCAATCTCTCTCACTATTTCTATATTATCATGATCACTATTCCTTTTCATTGTATTATTTTTATATATCTCATTTTCCACTATCTTACCACTACTGGTTAATTTATTTTTACAACTAACACCTACTTCGTTAATGATCCCTTCGTAATTATTCGTTATTTTACTATTGACACCCTGGTCGTCTGTTATTTCGTCATTTTCTTTTTCGTTACACTCACCCATGTCATTAGTTTTGACACCACTACACCCACTTATTTGGTTTAATTCCTTCTCACTTATACTTTTAAATCAGTTGTTCATACTTCGATTATTCATTTTTATTTCGTTTCTTATGTTTACAACTTCGTTATTTATGTCTATAAGTTTATTATTTACTACATTTATCTCTGATTTGATTTCAGTTTGATTTCAATTTTAAAATCATTTAAACTCGTTTTTAAATTATCATTATTCTTATTTTGTTGTTCAAACTTATCATTTAAACTCGTGTTTAACTTATTATTTTCTGATTTCATTTCAGTTCTCATTCCGGACATCATTTCCATCATCAATGCTAATTGGTTAAATATATTTATCTCGCTATTTCTACTACTCCCAGCTACTACAGTTTCATTTACATCTATTTGACAACATTTTCACTAACAATTTCATTAGTTTTGACACTTAACAATAACAATAACAAAATCAAGACATCCATATGATCTTGAGTAATATTCAACACTGATCTTACCTCTACACTTTCATCTAAATTTGGATTTGCGTCTTTCTCTGCCATTTTTTGACTAAATTGTAAATCAACTGTAAATAATGTAAATTGCACTGTTAATTTACAATGTCACTGTTAAACAGGCGCCATTTGCAATGTTACTCGGGAATTATTAATTAAAATATTTAAATTCGTCCCTGTTTCGGGCGTCAACTGAAGTGTCTCTCATTAGTTAATAATTAAATTGAACATTGTTTTTATGTGTTAAGTTTGGTCCAAAGAAACGTTTAGTGTACTGTGGCAGAGAACGGTGTGCAAATACAAATAACAATACGCAAATCAAGCAAAATATAATATTATTTATTTTTCTTTGAGAACATAAAAAAAATTCATGAATACACTTTATTAGAACGCTATTCAAGTCATATGAAGTCTTACTCAGTAATTGAGTAATTAAATTTGTCCCTGTGATGGAGTCAAATTTGCAAAGAACAATATGCAAATACGATTAACACAATGGGTGTTTCGAGTAAAATAGAACATTAGTTATGTTCTCTTGAAAACATAGAAAAGATTATGAACACTTATTTCGCCTTAAAGCATAAAACTGATTATTAATAAACTACGTATATCAAATTACTACTACGTATATCAAACTACGCAAACTCAACACTTCTTTTTAGGCCTATATTTTTACATTCACTCAATTACGCACACTTTCACACTTCTACATTTCTTTTTTATTTTATTGAGCTCAATTTGAAAATGCCAGTATTTAATTATATTTTGAAATGTTTACTTTCCTGTTAAATGCGTAGAAATTCAACACCTGGGTGTCAACTCGTGTTTTAAATGGTAACTGTTTTATTTCACTGTTGCACTTTTCCCTTTTATGGTCGAACTGTCAATTTACCGTAACTATGGATGCATATTTATCCAAAAACTGTTGTATTTTGAAATATATAAAAATTTACATTTTCTGCTATATGCGGGGGAGGACGGCTGCTGCTGTACACAGCGAGAGGTGAATGTCGACTGACTTCCGTATTACAAAACTTTCCGTTTGGTGCACTGCTTCACCCTGCTCCCCGCCGTACATCTCGCTTATAATATTATAATGTTCCGCTGGGTTGCGTTTCACCTCTTCCATTCCTAATTTCCTGTTTCTCGTCAACAAATACTTAATGGGTTGGTCACTGGCTATAAATAGATTTTCTATTAAATTAATAATTTAACCATGACCATATAAGGCCATGGAACTGACTGACTCATTTACTGCAGACTTTGTGTCACCTCAAAGGGGCCTCATCTTTACATGTAATAGAATTTATGAAATTAGACAATAATAATTAAATAAATTTAGACCCATTACAATACCCCCCCCCAATGAGAGGATTTATGCCGAAGCATAAAAGTTCTCATTGACACTCATACTTTCTAAAGGGATCAGCCAAGATATGTCGCCACAACTCCCTTACGTTTTATTCAAAATGGTAGTTAATTTACCCCTGGTCCAGTGACTGTGACCATACCTGAATGATCTTACTGGACTTCTCTTTCGAGATCCCAACACCGCAAGGCCAGACCGGCACTTGACGCTCCTGCTCTGACATGCAGGCCAGCACAGGACCGCGGCCACAGCATCACTAGACACTGAAACATGAAATCAAAAACATCAAATAGTGGCCTGGTATAATGACATATCCCTAACTGATCTGGTTCCCCTTAGCTGTGTTGGTTTGCGTTAAGAAGTGCTGAGTTTTTTTTTTAAGGATGAATGCTTAGTCCAAGTATAATACATTATAAGAATTACCTATCAACATTCTGTATAACCTTCTCTAGTTAACTCTTACCCCAAAATTCAACATGATCGCTCTGATTCCCATCAAAATTTAAATAAACATTTCTAGTACAACGTTTAAATCCCTTCCATTATAAATATTCCATTCACATTTCAAAATTAACAAACTCCTTACTTAGAGTAAAACACATTAAATCAACTACATTAGAACAAATTACTTACTTAACGATCATTAAGTATCTTCATACTACTTTTTATTATATTAAAATAAAATACTCCTCGTCAACACAACATCCTTCATTTGTTTACATCAGAAAATTAATTACATACTCTACCTTATTGATGTAACTCATTTTAATCTTTAATATTTCGTTACTAACAGCCTAGTAACCACCTTCTCCATCATCACGTATTTTATTATAATTTATTAAATTATGAATTTATATTAAGTTCCTCCTTCCACACACACTATTACCCCCCCCTGGACTGTTGCGCCCAGTTGCCTCCACAAGAACTGAAGTTAAGGAGGAATTTTGTCATCTCCTGTCCTTGCTTTGGCATTACATTTAAAGTTCAGATATAAATCCTACTGATTATATAATAACAACCTTAAAACGGGTCTATCACCCTTTTACTTGTTCCCACGCGAACGGGTGATAGCCGCTGTTCCATAGTTCCGGTGATTTCCCCTTGAGTCACCCCCCCCCCCGTTAATTTCAATTTCAAACCAATTTCACAGGCAATCAACCATGGTCAGTTTTACAATATCTGCCCACAGCTGATTGTTGTCCAAAACCACGATTAGTGTTGGTGAAACAGTAATCGCCTGAAATGTGGGGAAATCTGTTATTAGCATGTTTTTAACACATCATTTTTTATACACTGTACCACAGTAATTTGCATATAATATAATATTATATAACGTTGGTGTACAGTGTATGTTGCGCCCTATTTAGGCCTCCGTTGATGGTTACATGCCTCGATGTTACCCAATCAACCCTTATCGCTATCTACAGTAACAACATGCCGTCACTGCAATAGCCTATCTTATAACTAAACTTATGTCATTCTTCATTACTAATACCACATACCACCACTTATTCTCTCTTTGATTGACACCTTACAACCCCCCAAAATCACCCATTAATCTTGCACAATAACAAGGTTTTTTTTTGTTTTTTTTTTTTAAACCTATGAATTGAATACATTAAACATTATACAGTCCACACCAGTCATCAGCTGATGCCTCTTTCATTGAATAAAAATAAACATAATACAACATAAACATTCATAAAGAACATAAAACTCATTTCATTTAAATGAACATCTCATTTTCACAAACATTTCAATTTTAATTTCAGTTGAACCTTTTAATAGTCAATCTTTAATTATTTACCACTTCTCCAAAAAATTCAAATTTTATTATTAAAAATTATCAACATTCATTTTACATAACATTTTGTATATTAAACATTATTACCCCCAAAATAAACAATTCATCTTTAAATTTGCATATAAAATTATAAATATTAGGCCTACATTTTAATTTCAGTTGACCTTTTTACTAATCAATTATCAGATATTTAGCATTCACTACCCCATTAAATTCTCCAAGAAAATTTTTTAACTCGTTATTAACATTCATCTTGTACAATATTTCATTTAATATCAACACAAAAATATACAGTACACATTATTATTTGTTATCGTTTACCATAAATCATTTCATAAAACAGTGTAAACTTATTTATTATATATAAACAATAATAAATAATAAAGTCCCTGGTTCTGGGCGGCATTGTAAACTTAATTAACACTTTTCACTGTTCTGGGCGTCATTGTTAACTTACTTCTCATTTTATACAATATATTTATTTATAATAATATGGTATAGGTAAGTACTTACTGTATGATTCACTACATATCCGGTTTGAGCACGTGGTGTTATAACCACCGTTAATTCTTCCTAGGGTCCAAAGTTCAATATTAAGCGAGACCAGAGACAGTGTGGTATCTCGAAATAATGATGCTAACAACGATTGGGGTGACATAAAACTTTTGTTTAATAATTCTGAATTTGCATTATTCACATATACAAAAATCAAAATGGCATCTTGTACATTCAAAGACAAAATGGCGGCTATATACTTCCGCCCATACTAATCATTCATTAATTTCAATTAATTATTTCTGGTATTTGATTATTTACAAGAACATGTTAATAAACTGCAGTGATTATTTAATTGCTTGCTCAGTTTTAAATTGCATAAACCAACGCCTCAATCTTTATTGTAAATGCCGGCACATACACGCTTCCATGCTCTCACACACACATATCAACAAAGGTACATTTTTTTAATTTATAGTAATTTTGAGCTCAAAAGAATATTAAAGTGCATTGATCTGAATTTTGACTTCCCTGAGGGTGTAGGATTGAAGTCCTCGTCAAGCGTTCCACATTATCTGGCAGATGTCCGGCCGAACGTTCCTGGTTTCTTTTCCCTTTTATCACTGACGCTAATTTACATTTTTGAACTGTTAGTTACTGACTGATTTTGAACTTTCACTGACCGTTACATTTTGATTACATTTTATAACTCCAAAAACACTTTTGCTGGCAATAATCTGCCGGCGAATATTTTTGTGTGCTAATGCTCTGACTGTAGTTTGGCGAATGGGACGACATTTTGTTGTAAATTCGACATGTGGAGGGGATTAATCATCATTAATCCTTTATCTGACGCAGATGACGGCATTGTTTCACATCACCGTGGTTACGTGTGTCGTAGGTATTATGACGTTTCAACATTGTCGAACAGTGCAGTATTCAAATATGTGTTGTTTGGCACGTACGCCCATGACCTTGGTGTCAGGCTACTCTGGCGAACTGCGTTGTATGTAAACTATTGGGAAAAGTCAACCTAACCATTTTTAAATATATGAAAACAATAAAATTGTTTTCTGTACCAATGAATCCTTAGACGGGCTTATGTACCGTCACAACAGTCCAATTCAAAACCATTAATCACATAGTTAAACGTTCATACACATTAATTGTTTACCCCCCATCATTGTATAATAACCTGGTCTTACATCTACACAATTCATTTTTTATCAAATTCATTATATCATTTCTATCAATATAAAGATTATTCAAATTCTTATACCCTTCCACAATATCCATAACAATTAACAGGATTATTCCATATTATTACCTCATATAATTTGTCACCACCGAGTATAGTCAAGTCACCTTTAATATGATCTGTCATAATTAGGTCAATTACAATTTCATCGTTATTATTATCTACTGCTGTACCAGTTTCGTCACAAGGTAAGTAATCAATATCACTAACTCTCTCAATATTTAAACTCTCTGCTAATTTGTTATAACCTCTACTAACCTTAAACGTTTCTGTCTTCCTCTCAAAATACCTTTTATCATAACACCATTTCATACTTTTTCTGTCATTCCGTACAGAGGGTATTAAATCATAAAAATGCCTACTAAAAATTAAGGGACTACTTGAAAACACATTGTTTTCCTGTAAGGGACTCTTACCCTTCAAAAACATTTGTAACCATCTTGGTTTACAATAAACATGGGGAAAACCTACCCTCTGCCCTATATTCACAAAATAATTCTCTTCATATTCTCTCTCTAATTTACAAATACTGATTTCTACTCTCTCACTCTCTCTCACTATTTCTATATTATCATGATCACTATTCCTTTTCATTGTATTATTTTTATATATCTCATTTTCCACTATCTTACCACTACTGGTTAATTTATTTTTACAACTAACACCTACTTCGTTAATGATCCCTTCGTAATTATTCGTTATTTTACTATTGACACCCTGGTCGTCTGTTATTTCGTCATTTTCTTTTTCGTTACACTCACCCATGTCATTAGTTTTGACACCACTACACCCACTTATTTGGTTTAATTCCTTCTCACTTATACTTTTAAATCAGTTGTTCATACTTCGATTATTCATTTTTATTTCGTTTCTTATGTTTACAACTTCGTTATTTATGTCTATAAGTTTATTATTTACTACATTTATCTCTGATTTGATTTCAGTTTGATTTCAATTTTAAAATCATTTAAACTCGTTTTTAAATTATCATTATTCTTATTTTGTTGTTCAAACTTATCATTTAAACTCGTGTTTAACTTATTATTTTCTGATTTCATTTCAGTTCTCATTCCGGACATCATTTCCATCATCAATGCTAATTGGTTAAATATATTTATCTCGCTATTTCTACTACTCCCAGCTACTACAGTTTCATTTACATCTATTTGACAACATTTTCACTAACAATTTCATTAGTTTTGACACTTAACAATAACAATAACAAAATCAAGACATCCATATGATCTTGAGTAATATTCAACACTGATCTTACCTCTACACTTTCATCTAAATTTGGATTTGCGTCTTTCTCTGCCATTTTTTGACTAAATTGTAAATCAACTGTAAATAATGTAAATTGCACTGTTAATTTACAATGTCACTGTTAAACAGGCGCCATTTGCAATGTTATTCGGGAATTATTAATTAAAATATTTAAATTCGTCCCTGTTTCGGGCATCAACTGAAGTGTCTCTCATTAGTTAATAATTAAATTGAACATTGTTTTTATGTGTTAAGTTTGGTCCAAAGAAACGTTTAGTGTGCAAATACAAATAACAATACGCAAATCAAGTAAAATATAATATTATTTATTTTTCTTTGAGAATATAAAAAAAATTCATGAATACACTTTATTAGAATGCTATTCAAGTCATATGAAGTCTTACTCAGTAATTGAGTAATTAAATTTGTCCCTGTGATGGAGTCAAATTTGCAAAGAACAATATGCAAATATGATTAACACAATGGGTGTTTCGAGTAAAATAGAACATTAGTTATGTTCTCTTGAAAACATAGAAATGATTATGAACACTTATTTTGCCTTAAAGCATAAAACTGATTATTAATAAACTACGTATATCAAATTACTACTACGTATATCAAACTACGCAAACTCAACACTTCTTTTTAGGCCTATATTTTTACATTCACTCTATTACGCACACTTTCACACTTCTACATTTCTTTTTTATTTTATTGAGCTCAATTTGAAAATGCCAGTATTTAATTATATTTTGAAATGTTTACTTTCCTGTTAAATGCGTAGAAATTCAACACCTGGGCGTCAACTCCTGTTTCACACGGTAACTGTTTTATTTCACTGTTGCACTGTTGCACTTTTCCCTTTTATGGTTGAACTGTCAATTTACCGTTCTATGGATGAATATTTATCCAAAAACTGATGTATTTTGAAATATATAAAAATTTGCATTTTCTGCTATATGCGGGCGAGACGACTGCTGCTGTACACAGCGAGAGGTGAATGTCGACTGACTTCCGTATTACAAAACTTTCCGTTTGGTGCACTGCTTCACCCTGCTCCCCGCCGTACATCTCGCCTATAATATTATAATGTTCCGCTGGGTTGCGTTTCACCTCTTCCATTCCTAATTTCCTGTTTCTCGTCAACAAATACTTAATGGGTTGGTCACTGGCTATAAATAGATTTTCTATTAAATTAATAATTTAACCATGACCATATAAGGCCATGGAACTGACTGACTCATTTACTGCAGACTTTGTGTCACCTCAAAGGGGCCTCATCTTTACATGTAATAGAATTTATGAAATTACACAATAATAATTAAATAAATTTAGACCCATTATAATGAATAAAGACATTTTTTATGATTGGTTCCACAATAAGTTTTGTCCACAAGTTCGAGAGTTTTTAAAACCACAAGGACTTCCCCAAAAAGCAGCGTTAGTATTAGACAATGCTAAATCACATCCAAGTGAAATGTTGCTCAGATCCAATGACGGACAGATCGTTGTTAAATACCTGCCGGCCAATGTTACACCCTTGATTCAGCCAGTGGATCAAGGAGTAATAGCTTCTGGAAAACGTAACTATCGGTCAAGTATTTTGAGAAAGTTTGTAGAGGAAGGGAACGATTTGAAGGAATCCTTCCTTTTTTAAGGAACTAAGTGTTCTGGACATGATCTACGAGACTGCAGCTGCGTGGGACAACGTTAACCCCACTACGATGACAAAGTTGTGGAAAAAATATTTCCCGACATATCGGAGGATGAGGATTTTGCTGGGTTTGAGGATGACATTGCAACCTCAGCTGACTTCGCACAGTTAGCAAACACTGTCCCAGGTGGTGAAAACGTTGATCAAGATAACATAAACGAATGGTTTGAAGGCGATGCTAACATGCCAGCGTTTGAGGTTTTGACAGACGACAAAATATCGATGCGCGCACAGGGTATTTCAGATAATTCAGCAGAAAGTGAGAGTGGTAGTGTCAATGAGGGGGAGGGAGTGACAAATGTGTTTCCGAGCACAAAGTCTCACACGGGACGGGACAGTGCTCAATTACGTGGAGGGGCTTCTTGAGTATTTAGGAGGACAAGAAGACAATTTCTTGTGCGACAAGTTGGGTTTTTCGCAAAATAAGGTCGTCTATTTTAAAGAAAACAGCAAGTGCTAAGAAGCAAAAATAATTAAAAGATTAATTTCAGTGTGTAAAAATACTGACTGTGTACATATTGTTCTGCTTGTAAATATCCTATTTTAATTGACAAAAACGTGATTTGACTAATTTTTATTGTGTAATAAAAGGTATGCACTACTTTATTGTATGCAATATTTTAAAAATATTTTATTTTTAACTAAAACCTTCATTTAAGTACCAAGTTACAATTTTTTCTTTAACCGGGATTTTGACTTATCCGTGATCACCCTGCCCATGATTATCCGGATAATCGGGAGTTGACTGTATTAAGTTTTTTTAATTTGTAACCTGACCCTGACCTAACCTGTACTTAGGGGGTCGCTTATACGGACTTGGTTATTTCCATCTTCTGATAAGAAGTTTTTTTTTTTTAGCGTTACTGTCAGTTGGGATAGTGATATTGCTCTCTCACGCCGTCTATCAAGTGTGAGTGGTGACCCGAGCTGTTTCAAATTATGTTCCTTCACACACTGTAACATTCACAAAAAGAAATTGAAGCAAATGTGCACTGTTTCTGCTATAAACAAAATTATGTTTCTTTGAATTCATTCAAATATTATGACCGTTGTTTTATTTGTAAACTAATAAGCAAATCTACTTGCTTTTTTGCTCTGTGGGTGATCAGTTTATCTATGATTTTTTATCCCAACGAGAAGATAATTTGTTAACAAGGCCCTGACATCAAATACACAAATGTGAATCATATGTTAAAGATGTGTATTGAGCATGAGCATTAAGGCATTGCACCAAATTTATATCAACAGATACTGTAAAATAAATGCATTCCAAAAATTGCATGCGACTAGGTTTATACATTAATATATGCCATTAACTAGGTTAAGTAGGTATATTACGTTAATTTTTTTTTTTAGTACTGTTAATATTTGTTTTATCAGCATTGCTGCACCAGTCATTGTTTTGATTTCCAAAAAGGATATGGGTACTATAAAATATCATTTATGTTTGTGGCTGTTGTAACGGGGCATTTGAAGGGAAATATCCATTTTTCAATTTAATAATAATTTTGGGGCCAATCTGTTTGGGCACCATGTAGGGCCACGAAACTTGATTCACGTAACACCCTCTGTGCAACTCGGTGACAAGCAGAGGCAGGTACGCGTTGAAGATAACGCGCTGGAATGCGAACCTGTGCGCGCATGCCTGTATTTTCCGTTGGGGAAAAGTAAAAATTTTGTAGTGAGCCACCAGCAACAAAGGAATGTGTATGTGGACCCGTTCCACTGATAATAACACGTGACCACCCATTAACATATCATGTGATGCAGGTTGGCGAATCACGTGCCAAGTTGCCGTGTATCAAGAAGGCGGGGCGTCATATAGACGCCAAGAGAACTGCATTGTGTTTTACCATCCCTGAGGCCGGCCGGCTGAATAATGGACGCATGCTCCGAAAGAAATCTTGATTAAGTATAAAATGTAAACTAAAAACATATAACAGTGTAAAATCAAAATAATTGAACTTAGATCATCAGGATGAACGTTTTAAAAAAAGTTAACAGTGACAACATTCCAGTCAACCAGTGTTTAAAAGGAACTGACTGCAACACGTGCTCCGCTTTATACAACAGGAAAGTAAAACGACCATTTCTAATAAATAAAAACTAAATTATAAAGAGATCTCTTCAAAAAATAATGGGGGTAAAATGAGTGTGAATGGGAGAGTGTGCATATACTGGGCTGCCTTAATAGACATAGAATATAAGTAAATGTTAAGTTAGAAGATGTTCCGTATGAAATAATCAAAATTCTTGTTTGTAATTTGTTGAAAAGAAAGAGTAATAAAATTTAACCGGAATGAGAGTTAGACAAAATGAACATTGAGTAAATTTAGAAGAAAAGTAAACCAAATGTTGAGATTGAATAATAAACAGACTTAATTTATATAGTCAAAGAGCGTGTTTATTACGTAACGAACCCATTAACCTCTCTTACAGACTGTGAGTTCGTGTAAAAGGATTCTGGACCCAGAAAAGGTAAGAGTTACCATAAAAAATACATTTTATGTCTTTTATTGTTGGTTATAAAATTGAAAAAGTTCAATGACGCCCAAGAACAGGGACTTGATTTAAAAATTGTAGTAATAATTAATCCGCAGTAATTCAAAATAGTTCACTGGCCCCCGTAACAGGGACAGTCTATATAAATTATATTTCGTATAGCCTATGCCTACTCACAGATGTAAGAGACGCTAGTGGGAGTTACATATGAACGAAAATTAAGTACAGGAAATATTTATAGAATAAAATTAAAATAAGTATGTTGTAATATGATTGATAAGTGTAAGGCTAAATTTGTGTAAGATTAAAATCTCGTAAAGAATAATTATATTTATAAAAACGGAAAATAATGAAAGTAAAGTCAGTACGGTAACGGGGGAGGTAGAAAGTCATTCAGACCCGAATAGGGGCAAAGAGAACGTTTTCTACGAAGTAGATAATGTAAATGATTCAGGAATGGGGACAGCTCCAAACCTGACAGATGAATCTGTAATAATTAGTGAGGCAGGAGCAAATTCCACTCCCGTAGCGACTAAAATGGAAGAAAAAGAGTATACATTAAATGACATATTTAACCTTATTAATAAATGGTTTGACGAGAGTGACAAAAAGTGGGATGAATTGTTGCGAAAACTAGATACAGACCAATTAAAGGAGAATACAGGTGAATCAAAACAGGTAAGTGATAGTGGAGGTAGTAATGATGATATGGTTACAGAAAATAGTGCTTGTTTAAGTGCAGTGAAGATAAAAAACGGGGTAGGTGAGGTGAATACAAGTGAAAATCAGAAAGAGGTTAGTTTAAGTGTAAACAAGGTGCTAATTAACAAGGTAAATAATAACGATAATTATGAAAATGAATTAGTAAGTAGTAGTGATAAGAGGGTTGAAAACGAGACACTTAAAGGTAATGTAATTGAAAATGTGGTATCAGAGAGTGATGATATAGAAATAGTTAGTGAGAGTGAGAGAGTAATGGGTTGTAAAGGGGTAGAAACAAATGTTTATCAGTTAGAGAGAGAGTATGAAGCGAGGTTAGGTGAGTATGGAGGGCAGAGGGCAAATTTTCCCTGTGATATAAGTGGAGTAAAGACTCCACATGTGTTTTCTGAGGACGAAGGTTCCTCCAAAAGTTATGTGGGAGACATGGTGTCTCCAAATGGTCCTTTAAGTTGTTGTAGTGATGTATCTGGTAAAGCCAGGAAGTATTTTAATGATTTTATGGTGCCCTTTGCATGGAATGAGTTGGTTCAGGGGGGTAGTGACAGGTGTTATGATGATGAGAGATGTTTTGAGAGAGAGTTGTGTGCAGATAGGGAGATAGAATTATTTCAGTTAAAGAGAAATTATGAAGAGTTGATAGAGAGGTTAGAAGTGGAAAAGATAAACAATATGAAATACTTACCTTGTGAACTGAAGATTGATGATTATTTTGATAATACTGTTGTAAATGATAAAAACTTACCTGATGTTGTGATTGATATAGTAAAGGAATATGATGATACAAATGACATGGGAATAACAAATAATATTAAGGGAGACTGGACAAAATTAACTAATGTTGACAAGGTTTATGAAATAATAAAAAGGTACAATCCTATAAATTATAATGGTATAATGAATGACATAGATTTAATGGGTTGTTACATTAATAATAAGAATGTAATGTATGTTGACAAGAATGACTTGTGTTATAAATATAAAAGACTAATATATGATGAAGGTGGTTAAAATAAAAAATAAGTGAGTGGACATTTTAAATATTTTAGTTTATGGTAATGACCTGGCGAAATTATGAAACGAAGTGTGGTAAACAGAAAAATAATGACAAGAATTTGTAAATAAATTTATAGGGAAATTAATTGTGTCTAGGTTGTAAAATGTTGTATGTAAACAATGTGTGTGTAGTAGAAATTGATGTAATAATAATAATAATATTTTGGCAGACTAAATAAATAACAAGAATAATTATGAAGGTAATAAATGAATTGTAATTGTTTTGGAGTAAAGTAATTAAAATATGTTGTGTTTTCAAGAATTGATTGAATTAAATGATTTGAGATGTATTAATTGATTGATTTAAAATGTTGTATAAAGAGATTTTGCTAATGAATTTAAATGATTTTATGAGATTTAAACTTGATGTAAAATGTAAAATGTGTTTAGTTTGTGGCATAACATGGTTGTTAAAATGTTTCAGAAGATATATGGAGTTATGTACATTATTTGGTGTTTATATTTTGTCTATGACAATATGTGAGTGATGTAATGTAAGTATGAATTTTATAATGCAATTTAAAGAAAGTTAAATGTTTGAGGTGTGAAAGTTAAAATTGTAGATGAATATAAAAGATGTTAAACATGAAAATATGTCACTTATAAATGATTTGCAGATTTTTCAATGTAATTAAATGTTTCAATAATAAACTGGTAATGTTTTAAGTAAGTGATGAGTTGGATTTGAGATAGTTTTGAATTTTCAATGGTTAATGTAATGTAAAATATGGTAAGTGTTAGAATTTGGGTGACAAGCATAAAGAAGGCATTTGAATTAATCAGTCCAAGTTAAGTTTAGATGGGTGTTAAACAGAATAAGATTCTTGGGAGTAAAAGTAATGTAGAAAATTGAGTATTAGTAGGGACACAGTAGCAATGGGGATATTTTGTAGATGAAAGTGATGTGATTGAAGAGTAATTAGATGATGGGGGAATTTTGTAAAGGGGGTGGTGTGATAAGGAGTCCTCAACGAAAAGCGTTGTGGCGGGAGGTGAACCGTATGTGCGCCGGAGGGGTTACCTAGGGGGAGACCAGGAACCAATGAGGGAACACATGTCCTAAGTACAAAGAGGGTAGAGGGTATTTTGTAATATTTTGTTATAAGAGTAGAATGATTCGAAATGAGTTCGAAATGAGTAGTAAGTTAGTGGAGATAAATGTTTTGAGAGATGGGTGTCATACTAGATAAAATTGTAAGTGATTGTTAGAGTCAGAAGGGAGATAAGGTTATATTTAAACACCCATATGTAAGTTGAATTATTATGAATAATTAAGTCACCCAAACTAATGGAGAATGAAAATGTTAAAGAGAATGTCATAGTTAAAATATACTGTGATGGTACAATTCTGGTACAATCCTAAATTTATAAAAATATGGTCCAAAAGACCATAATTATTGTATTTATTTATTTTAACAATTATTTGGTAATAAATTTTGTAATATTTCATAATCCCTATAAAGTTTTGGTGAGTGGACTATATAATTATTTTTATACAACGCAGATTGGAATTGACAGGATTTCGATCGCTTTCATTGTAAAACGGCAAACACAGCAAAAAACCGAGTGTCACAGATAGAGATAACGAGACTAGCCCTGATGATGTCAGCTGAAGGAATGCATAGTTCTGTAAACAACTCGAGGCTGTAAACAACGAACAAAAGCCTGGTGACGTAGTTTTTGCCCCACCTACGCAATGTTTAACAAAGACTCTGTGTCATTTTCTCCTGGACAGTGAACGTAGCCGGCCGGCAGGGATTCACTAAGAGTGAATTTTTAACTTTTACACCACCAAAAGTGGTTAAATAATTATTTTCAAAATACCAGAAGTGTTGGGGCGGTAATCAGTTGAACAGGTGTCATCGGCCAATGGATCGTCGAACTGTGTGCGGCTAAAATCTGCCCAAAGTGTTTTCGAGGGTGGACACGACGGTGTGGGCCCGAAGACGAAGTAAAAGAGAACAGATTGTGCACGATAGATGGATCCTAGCAGTGCGGTGAGACCTGTCCGATATTTTGGTGAGACCGTTCCTATATTTTATCATTCAAGTACATCAACATCATTATAATGACCAATTCAAAATTCATTTAAATGAGCTCATAAAATAAAATATTGTACCAGAGAATGAGAGGGAGAGAGAGAGAGAGAGAGAGAGAGCGTGAAATAAAATAATTTAAGTGCTGGGTTGTGCAAGATTAATTGTTTATCATGGTTAGTATTACTTAGTATACCAGATTTTATTATTTTGTTACAAATGTTTCTTTTGGAGGGTAAAAAACCTGTAATTCTTATCAATGTTTAGGTTCAGATAAATGGGAACACGCCCCGAGGCGTAAAATGTGCATGTTTGGCACACATTTGTAAATATGTCTTTTAAATATGTTTATATGAATAAAGGGTAATGTCATTGGTAAAAGTTACAAGTACGAGTGAGTTATTTCAGGTAACACATTTCGCCATTACTGGTTCGTTAACCCGAATCTTGGACCGAAAGGTAAGCTTAATCTCATATGTTGTTACACAGACTTCCATCATGGCGCCCGGAATTATTCAATGTGTATTTGCTAAGTAAATTTTATGTGACAGGAATTTGTAGAATCACAATACTAATAATTGAAACAAGTGACAGATTTTAATAGAATTTGAGAATAAAATAAAGCTGTAAAGTGTGTAATTTTTGGTCAATTTAAATGTGAATTTTATTGTTTATTGTAAGGTAATGATAACAATGTTATTTTTGAGTGTTATATGTTTATTATGTTATATTATGTTTGGATGTAAAAACTATAAACATGTGATGTATTTTACCTCGTATAAATTTTGAGCTATATCGAGAGCAAGGTCATTCACCTGACCCAGAGAGATCAGCTGATGATTAATGTTAGAGACAGGACCAGTTTCTAGTAATTAATTCACGCAATTGTGTTACTTAATTAAATTAAATAATTTTATTTTTTTCTTGATATTGATAAAAGAAATATTTTGAAAAAAAAAAAAAAACTTTTCATTGTGCCTGCCGTATAGATGATGTTTTGAGGTTCCGAGTATATTGTTGTTTACATGTATTACTAATGTGTTTATTGAATTAGATTGTGTAGTATATATGTGTAAGCAAATGTAATGATAAGTGAATTTTTGATTTAATGAGATGTTCCGTTTATGTGTTTTTTATGATTGTTGTTAGTAGTAGTGAAGAAGAAATGTAGATTCATGTAAAAGATTTTGGGATTTTAATGAAATTAATGGTAATGTAAAAGTTTGATTTTGAACTTAGACTAATTTTTGAACAAAATTTAAATGATTTGAATTCAATTTGTTTGCTATGTTTTGATTTGAAAAAAGTAACGTTGATCTGAGAAAAGAAATTGAAAATAAAACAGAAATTATTTTGAAATTTGAAAGTAAAAAATGGAATGTAGATGTTATGATCAGTAATAATGAGTATGTGTACGCACCCAGTACTTGTTAAAGGCAACCCAGTATGCATGTAAGGGGGAACATATCGGTTGAGGATCTGGTATGGTATAAGGCCAGGGTTTTGCTTTTGGGCTGAATGATGAAAGGTTAGGTGTACTATGGTGAGTATCTGCCCGATTTTATGGTGTTGGGATCTCGAACAGAGAAGTCCAGTAATCTCGTTCAGGTGAAGCCATAGTCGCCGAGCTAGGGGGGTAGTTTACCCATGATGTGTCTAGAAATTAACGGGGGGGTTGTTGGCACCATATCCTCACCGATCCTCTTAGGGGTTAGCAATGAGAGTTTTTATGCTTTTGGGCACAAAACCTCTCATTGGGGGGGGGGGTATTGTAACGGGGCATTTGAAGGGATATATCCATTTTTCAATTTAATAATAATTTTGGGGCCAATCTGTTTGGGCACCATGTAGGGCCACGAAACTTGATTCACGTAACACCCTCTGTGCAACTCGGTGACAAGCAGAGGCAGGTACGCGTTGAAGATAATGCGCTGGAATGCGAACCTGTGCGCCATGCCTGTATTTTCTGCTGGGGAAAAATAAAAACTTTGTAGCGAGCCACCAGCAACAAAGGAATGTATGTGGACCCGTTCCACTGATAATAACACGTGACCACCCATTAACATATCATGTGATGCGGGTTGGCGAATCACGTGCCAAGTTGCCGTGTATCAAGAAGGCGGGGCTTCATATAGACGCCAAGAGAACTGCATTGTGTTTTACCATCCCTGAGGCCGGCCGGCTGAATAATGGACGCATGCTCCGAAAGAAATCTTGATTAAGTGTAAAATGTAAACTAAAAACATATAACAGTGTAAAATCAAAATAATTGAACTTAGATCATCAGGATGAACGTTTTAAAAAAAGTTAACAGTGACAACATTCCAGTCAACCAGTGTTTAAAAGGAACTGACTGCAACACGTGCTCCGCTTTATACAACAGGAAAGTACAACGACCATTTCTAATAAATAAAAACTAAATTATAAAGAGATCTCTTCAATAAATAATGGGGGGGTAAAATGAGTGTGAATGAGAGAGTGTGCATATACTGGGCTGCCTTAATAGACATAGAATATAAGTAAATGTTAAGTTAGAAGATGTTCCATATGAAATAATCAAAATTCTTGTTTGTACTTTGTTGAAAAGAAGAGTAATAAAATTAACAGAAATGAGAGTTAGACAAAATGAACATTGAGTAAATTTAGAAGAAAAGTAAACCAAATGTTGAGATTGAATAATAAACAGACTTAATTTATATAGTCAAAGAGCGTGTTTATTACGTAACGAACCCATTAACCTCTCTTACAGACTGTGAGTTCGTGTAAAAGGATTCTGGACCCGGAAAAGGTAAGAGTTACCATAAAAAATATATTTTAGGTCTTTTGTTAATTGCGAGAAATAATGAAACAGTTCACTGTTAGTCTCTATATCACATGATGTGTTCTAGACATCAAGAACAGTTGTAGCTATGGTCTCTTTAAACTCTGTGAAATACATACTTATTTAAACTGTTGGAGTTTAAAGTATCTAACCAATAAGAAATGATTAATTATGTTTTGTTTTCACAAACAAGTGTCTTAGTATTGCCAATGTGTATTCAGAACAGCAGCAGTTTGTAAGCAAATAAACATGTACTGCAGAACACAGACATTGGAGCTGACGTTGAAATGTTGAAAGAAGTATGAAGAAGAAATCTGCAGTTGGATCTGAAAATACCAGCCTCAATTTCTACATAAATTGTCCCATATATTCATTTGTGCCCTTTATGTACATTTTTTGTTAGTTTTAACATTTTGGACGTCTGGAAACTGATGTGTGTTATTCAGATGTAATCTGAATTATGTATATTATTGTGAATGTATTATTTAGGTCTTAGATGTTTTTTTATTATATCAGTATGAAAATGATTTTACCCTTTTTGTATTTAATGTTGGTTAGTTTTGAAAATTACTTATAAATTATTTAATTTGGAAGTTAATTATCTGAAAAAATTTGTTTATCTGGAAGAATACTGACATTGATAATTTATAGTAACACATTGTTGTACACTACTTTATGTATGTATTTATAGTATGTTTTAATGATTCTTGTGTGCATAGAATGCCTGCACAGAAAGTTTCGCATCTTTTCCATCCAAACTGACGTTTTCTTGGTTTGACAAATTGGCACGATTGGGATTCAGACGACCCTTGGAGACAAGAGATCTCTGGCACATGAACTATGAAGACACAGCAGCTGGAACTGTGCCTTTGTTTGACAAATACTGGAATGCTTCAGTACGGAAAGCAGGAGGCGTAAAGTGAGTATTTGTGTGCATGTGTGTGTGTGTGTGTGTGTGTGTGTGTGTGTGTGTGTGTGTGTGTGTGTGTGTGTGGAGGGAGGGAGGGAGGCGAGGGAGGGAGGGAGGGAGGGAGAGAGAGAGAGAGAGAGAGAGAGAGAGAGAGAGAGAGAGAGAGAGAGAGAGAGAGAGAGAGAGAGAGAGAGAGAGTATTGATGTTCATAATTTGAGAGATATATTCTATTTTCATAAGATTCAGTGGCAGTTATCTTTAGTTAGAAAAATACTTATGCCATCAAATTGAATTTCAAGTGAATAAATATTAAGGATTTTTTGATAAATTAGAAAGCACTGGGTTTCAGTGAATTGAAAAGTACAGGGAAAGTTGCAGATTTGTAGCATAGCACTGCTTTAAAAAATATACATATAAGAAATAAACAGTGGTTGTTCAAAATATTTCACTGTGACAGACAACCTCATCAGTGATAGAGGAATGTATAAAACACAAAGAAAAATGAGATGGGGAGAAACTGTTATACAAATTTTATAAATCATTTTATTTTATCTTCACTATAAGTATCATTATCATCGTCATCTTGACAGAGAGATTTTCACTGGTCTCTGACATTTTTCAGTTTTCAATCTTTGGTTCAGCTCTTTCATAATCATCCTCAAATCTCTCAACCTCATATTCCTCATTATGCCTACTCTCAAACTATTCCATACTGCCTTTGCATTATACATTTAGTTTTATTATCCTTTGTCATGTTATCATCTTGTAGGAAGGGAGGGGTTCCAACCTAGAAAACTAGGTAAAACCTATGGTAAAATGTGAACAGTTCCATCTTTTGTTATGTACTTTGTATCAAAATGAATACAGTTTTATGTTAATGTATTTAAACCACAATGTAAGTTTTGAATAAAAACTAGTCTTATTTTTACAAAACCCATATTGTTATTAATTATGTACATAGTATAATGCTTAAAAACAGTAGGCCCAAGATAAGTAATAAGAAACATGGGATTAGTTTAAGGTCATTAGCAATACAAATTATAATTTAGTTCAAAACTTGACATCGAAACTGATGTAGTTTGCAGGGTTTTAATTTCTTTTTGAATAATTAGACAGTGGATTTGAGGCAGATTAAACTTTTCATTCTGTTCTGAACTGCAATTCATTAAATGAAAATGAACTGAAGTTGAATACTAAGTACTGCGGCAAAAGTATCAAAATAACCTGTCAATTTTTGAGTTAAAATCCGAATTGAAAACATGTTTTGTACCATTTTTGAGTCCAAGTTTGAAGTAATTTAAAATTCCTTTAAATTCCTGAAAGTAAATTTTGGAAAATATTGAGAACCTGATTTGTGTATATTTTTGTACACTTCTTATGATAGCTTCACAGCAGAGAAAACATTCAGAAAATTTGGAAGTAAATATACAAATAGAGACTATACGTGCGCACGCGTGCACACACACACACACACACACACACACACACACACACACACACACACACACACACACACACAATTTTTCTGAGTACTGAGGTCCACAGTAACTCTAGGGGGGGGCACAGAATAGCTTATAGTAGTGGGCTAATAGCTTTCCTTCACAGACTGTTCCCTTCTCTAAATGCAGTATCCAGTGTTTTCTGTTGTGAAACTTTCACCCCCCCCCCCCAAGTACTTGTAATATTTGCACTGCTTTTCCTTTCATCCATTTTACAATAATTTATTGAATGAATGAAGCAAGTTTTCAGTTTTAACTCGATCATTTGGGATTTGTCTGTGTCATGTTTGTTTGGGCACACTAATGATAACTTTTGAGTGCATCAACCTATTTTTATAAAACTTAGCTTGCATGTCCACTCTTTTACCCCACAGACTCCTGTTGTTTTTGACATTGATCTTGTAAAATAGGGAAGTGGGAGGCAAAAGTGTGAGGGGTAAACCTTTTGAAAAAATCACAGAAATCCATGTGTAGTATCAAATTAAAGTGAATTTTAACCAAATCTGTGAAGTTACCATATTTAATACCTTTTTTATAATAATAATATATATCTCCCACTTACCTTTAAATTGTCTTTTCGCCCAGAGTTACGTCACACGAACGGTGCAATGCAAGTATGATTGTAAGGTTATTTGAATAACATATGCAACTCGCATTTATGAAGAGAAACAATTAAAATTTTATTCCGTTCTTTAAACTTCCAGATTCCACATATAAAAACCAGACCTCGCATTCCAATGCCCCAGCTACGTTCCAACTTCACATCACTGTTCCTTTGTTCGACAAAACTTTTATTTAACATGTGACTGGCCACACAGATGGAAAACAAATTGATGATTTTTTAATAAAATAAAACCCCTCTTTTTAGCCCCGTTACAAATCTGGATATGTCCATTTTTGAAAATTTAAAAATTTTGTGATATCCAGGTGTAAAAAGAAATAAAAATGTGCAAAATATTGAAATATCCTTGCTGTTTAATATCAGAATAAATGGAATTTTTAACCAAATCCAAATGTATTATTTATTGTGAATTATTTTAACTTCAGGGGTATACAAGTCCATATGGGGCAACAAATTATGGAGAATGTTTGTTCAAAATAGCAAGTGAGTTCTGCAGCTTTCTAGTTTCATTGAATTGGTTGACACTTGAAGTGATAAGAAGTGAAAACTGCTACTGACCCATGTACGATGATAGTGATGATCGTATCTAGTAATATATTTATTTTTGCAAATTGTTATGTATGTCGTACAGTAGAACATTGATAACCCAAACTGATTGGGACCAGATGTGATGGTACAATTCTGGTACAATACTAAATTTGTAAAAACATGGTACAAAAGACCGTAATTATTGTATTTATTTATTTTAACAATTATTTGGTAATAATTATTTAAATATTTCATAATCCCTGTAAAGTTTTGGTGAGTGGACTATATAATTATTTTATAAAACGCAGATGGGAATTGACAGGATTTCGATCGCTTTCATTGTGAAACAGCAAACACAGCAAAAAATCGTATGTAACATATAGAGATAACGTGACTAGCCCTGATGACGTCAGTGGAAGGAATGCACATTTTCTGTAAACAACTCGAGTCTGTAAACAACAAACAAAAGCCTGGTGACATAGTTTTTGCCCCACCTACGCAATGCTAAACAAAGACTCTGGGTCATTTCCTCCTGGATTGTGAACGCAGCCAGCCGGCAAGAGGTTCACTAAGTGTGAATTTTAACTTTTACACCACCAAAAGTGGTTAACAACAAAAGTGTTTGTAATAACAGTGCCACCTTACCATCCGGTAAGGTGTAATCAGCGAAGATGTGACGGTAGCGCAATCAGTGAACTCGCGGTGTGCGATGTTCTACGGAAAACAACCGCAGCTAAGTATTAGCTGTCCGATATTGGTGAGATCGCTCCTATATTTTCATATATTATTCAAGTAAATCAACATCATAAAAGAATGACCAATTCAAAATTCAATATGAGCTCAAAATAAAATAAATTGTACCAGAGAATGAATGAGAGAGAGAGAGAGAGAGAGAGAGAGAGAGAGAGAGAGAGAGAGACCTAAATATTTATAGTGCTGGGTTGTGCAGTTATTGTTTAGCATATTATACTCTATTTCATTATGTTTATTATATTTACAATGTTTATTTCTTATTAATGTTTACAAAATAAATGGGACTTACGCCCCGAGGCATAGTAACGTGCGTGTTTGGCACATAGTTCAGTAGAATCATTTCATATGTAGAGTCTTTTTGATAATAAAGGTAAACATTGGTAACCATTTCAAGTAATAGTAATTATTTCAGATAACACTTTCCGCTATCATATCGTCGTTTAACCACAAATTCTGACCGCAAGGTAAGCCTAAATATTTAGTTGTTGCACAATCTGGCAACATGGCGCCCGATAATTATTCAATGTTTATTAGTAAATTAGTTAATTTTATGTGACACAATTTAGTAGCTTCACAATTGGCGCCCGAACAGGGACTCTACATAAAACTTTTATGTGGGGTAAGCCTACGAAGAGAGCGGAAGGGTTATCTGAGGTAATAAACACAATTTTAAATACGTAAACATAACCCAACTTTCACGAGGTTATGTTATAAGGTTGTGTTATAAAGTAATATTAAAATAAGTAAAATGAATACCAATAAAGGTGATAATGTAGAGGAAATAGTTGAGAGTGAGATGGATGTTAAACTGGACTAAGTTAGTCAAACCAGTGTTACTGAATTAAACCCAGTTACAATAACCCCCATCTCAACTCAAGACGTAAGTAAGACAGATATATCTGCAATGATGCAGTTACTATTAAGCGAAATTAAAGGAATTAAAAATAAATTTGATAAAAAATTTGATGAACAGAGTGTAAAGTTAGATGAAATAAAAACGAAATTAAAAATCGTAATGAAAATCTTAATAAGCAATGTGACCAAGTAATTAAAAAGTTGGATGAGCAATTAATCCAAATAGAAAATCAGAAGGTGAGTAGTACGAAAAACGAAGTACTGATTAATAAAGTAAATAACAGTGATAACTTGAATAATGAATTTACAGGTAGTAAGAATGATATGATATTAGAAAAAGATAATGAGAGTATTATGAGTGAAAATGAGGTGTTTTGAGTGTATTGAGTCAGAGAGAGAGAGCTTGGAGAAAGTATTTTTGTTAAAGGGGTGCAGGGGTTAGAATTTTCCTTTGATGTTGTGTTAGGGGGTGAAGTCAAGTCTTCTCGTATTTTTAATAAGGACGAGAGTTCCTTAAATTTATATTTGGGAGACGAAAGGTCTACAAATAGAGTTTAGAGTTCCTTGGTGTTTTTGTGTACCTCATAGGTGGTACAGTAATTTTGAGTTAGTGACCCCTGCATATTTGGAGAGAGAGAGTGTAACTTGGTGTTATGGTGAGAAATATATTAAGAGAGAAAGTGTAGAGAGGTATTGTGAGGGTAAGAGAGTATAGAAATTTTTAAAGTAAATAGAAAGTACAGAGAATTGGTAGAAAGGTTAGGAGTAGAGAGGGTGAATGAAAATAATGAATACTTACCTTGTAGTAACAGTGAAATTGAAATAATAATAGATAATGAGAATAATGGTATCAAGTACTTACTTGTGGTAGTAATGGATGTAGCAGGAGATAATTACGATAATAACAGATTATAACATATGATCTTACTGATGTAGACAGAACCATACTCGATCGTCACTTGATATATGAAATTGAAATTGTGAATGAATATGAAATGTTTGATAATTATTATGATTATAATGTTTCTAATAATAAAATTTATTCATTAAACAATAAGATAAATAGACCTAAGATTAGAATGTTATTTCAACGATGGAGGATAGATTGTTTTAATTGTGTAATGAACATTTAATATATGTATAAAGTGGTTTTGAATTGGACTGCATATGGACTGATTTTGATTAATGACAAAATAATGAGTTTGGATTGTATATTTTTCATTGTGTTTTATGTATTAATGTCAATGTGTTTATGTTTTTGATGTTGTGTATTACAGGTAAATGTTATGTACAACATGTATGTTTTAATAATTGTTTTAATAAGTAACAATTAACATGTTTTTGTTCAACTAAACAAATTTAAATAATTGAATAGTAATTACTTAATTAATATGGTACAAAAGAAAGTTGTACTAACTTTGTAACAGAAGTTGTAAATTATTAATTGTAGTAGAAAGTTTCTAATGAAGTTAAATTATTATTTAATTTGTAATGAAGGTAATTCTTAATGAATAATAATAAATGATTAAGGTAAGAATATATATTTGAAAAGTGAGATGTACTGCTATGAGTAGGTGAGAGATTTCTGTAAGTTTGGGCACAGAGAAAACAATTGTAAGGGGGTTGTGGCGACATATCCTGGCTGATCCCTTTAGGAAGTACGAATGGGTCAATGAAAGTTTTTATGCTTCGGCACAAAATCTTTCATTGAGGGGGTTTTATGATGGTACAATTCTGGTACAATACTAAATTTGTAAAAACATGGTACAAAAGACCATAATTATTGTATTTATTTATTTTAACAATTATTTGGTAATAATTATTTAAATATTTCATAATCCCTGTAAAGTTTTGGTGAGTGGACTATATAATTATTTTATAAAACGCAGATAGGAATTGACAGGATTTCGATTGCTTTCATTGTGAAACAGCAAACACAGCAAAAAATCGTATGTAACATATAGAGATAACGTGACTAGCCCTGATGACGTCAGTGGAAGGAATGCACATTTTCTGTAAACAACTCGAGTCAGTAAACAACAAACAAAAGCCTGGTGACATAGTTTTTGCCCCACCTACGCAATGCTAAACAAAGACTCTGGGTCATTTCCTCCTGGATTGTGAACACAGCCGGCCGGCAAGAGGTTCACTAAGTGTGAATTTTAACTTTTACACCACCAAAAGTGGTTAACAACAAAAGTGTTTGTAATAACAGTGACACCTTACCATTCGGTAAGTGTAATCAAGCCGAAGATGTGACGGTAGCGCAATCAGCGAACTCGCGGTGTGCGATTGTTCTATACGGAAAACAACCGCAGCTAAGTATTAGCTGTCTGATATTGGTGAGATCGCTCCAATATTTTTCAATATATTATTCAAGTAATCAACATCATAAAAGAATGACCAATTCAAAATTCAATAATGAGCTCAAAATAAAATAAATTGTACCAGAGAATGAATGAGAGAGAGAGAGAGAGAGAGAGAGAGAGAGAGAGAGAGGAGAGAGAGAGAGAGAGAGAGAGAGAGAGAGAGAGAGAGAGAGAGAGAGAGAGAGAGACCTAAATATTTATAGTGCTGGGTTGTGCAGTTATTGTTTAGCATATTATACTCTATTTCATTATGTTTATTATATTTACAATGTTTATTTCTTATTAATGTTTACAAAATAAATGGGACTACGCCCCGAGGCATAGTAATGTGCGTGTTTGGCACATAGTTCAGTAGAATCATTTTCATATGTAGAGTCTTTTTGATAATAAAAGGTAAACATTGGTAACCATTTCAAGTAATAGTAATTATTTCAGATAACACTTTCCGCTATCATATCGTTCGTTTAACAACGAATTCTGGACCGCAAGGTAAGCCTAATATTTATGTTGTTGCACAATCTGGCAACATGGCGCCCGATAATTATTCAATGTTTATTAGTAAATTAGTTAATTTTATGTGACACAATTTAGTAGCTTCACACAGAGTAGTTCTAATTTCAAATGTGTGGGATTTCTGCAGCTTCATAATGGTATTTATAATGCTGAGACAATCTGGAAATCAAGGGAACTTAACACCAATACCAAACTACGCATCTTCAATACAAATGTTCAAGTCGGTACTGCTCTATGGGTGTGAAACTTGGAAGACTAACAAACAACTGATTAGCAGACTCCAAACATTCGTGAACAGAAGCTTGCGGAATATCCTGAGGATATGGTGGCCCACAAGTTATCTCCAATGAAGAGCTGTGGAGAAGAACCCATCAAACACCCATTGACATTGAGATGCGTCATAGGAAATGGAAGTGGATTGGGCATACATTACGACGAGATAGAGACAACATAGCAAGACAAGCCCTGGAATGGAACCCACAAGGTAGCAGGAGAAGAGGCAGACCAAGGAACACATGGAGGAGGAGTGTAATAGCGGAAGGGATGGAGAAAGGAGGGAAGACCTGGCCCGAGATCAAGACGATGGCGCGGAACAGAGTCCGGTGGCGGTAGTTCATTGATGCCCTATGCTCCACTTAGGAGATGCAGGAATAATGATGATAATGGTATACTTACTTACTTCTTGAATCGGGCTTCCAGAGTCAAGTAACTCCGATGGCCCGATGTCCAAATATTAGAATTTGTGTGATAATAATGTTTTAAGTAGGGTATTTAAGCCAATCAAATCAATTTGAAGGGGTGTTGGGGAGAACAATATTATTGTGAATAAACTTATGTAGAATTTGAGTATTGATATTGACACAGTAGCTGTGGGGAAAATATGTAGAGTAATGATTGATATATTGAGGTAATAAATGAATGGGGATATTTGGTAGATGAAAGTGATGTAATGGGAGAGTAATTATTGAGAGAGGAATTTTGTAAAGGGGTGGTGTGATAGGAGTCCTCAACGACAGGCGTTGTGGCGGGTAGTAGAGGGTTTAGTAGAGTGCTTTGCCGATATTTGGTGGAGAGGCAAACGGTTATGAATGGAATTGTGGAGGGAGGGAACACACATCCTTGAGTACAAAGGGGTAGAGAGTATTTTGTGATAAGGGTAGAATGAGTAAATGGGAGTTAGAGTAGCAAGTTAGTGGAGATAGATGTTTTGATAGATGGGTGTCATACTAGGTAAAATCTGTTAGTGAGTATTAGAGTCAGCAGGGGGTAAGATTATATTTTTAATCACCCATTTATAAGTTGATTATTATGAATAATTAAGTCACCCAAACTAATTGTGAATGAAAATGTTAAAGAAAGAGTCATAGTTAAAATGTAATAATAATTGAAACCAGTGACAGATTGTACTAGAATTTGAAAATAATATAAAGCTATAAAATGTGTAATTTTTAGTCAATTTAAATGTAAATTTATTGTTTATTGTAAAGATAATAATCACCATGTTAATTTTGAATGTTCTATGTTATTATGATGTATTAGGTTCAAAGGTAAAAAATTTTAATTTCATGTATTTTACAGTGTAGCTTTGTGTAATGTATATATGTCAAGGTCATTCACTTGACCCAGAGAGATCAGCTGATGACTGATGTTAGAGCTAGAACCATTTTCTGATAATTAATTCACACAATGGTGTTGCTTGATTGAATTAAATGATTTTAAATGTTTTTGAGATTGATAAAGGAGATATTTTGGTAAATTAAAATTTTTTTTTGAAAAACAAAAAAATTTATTTTTTACTCCTGCCGTATAGATGGTATTTTGAATTTCAAGTATATTATTGTTTACGTGTATTCCTAGTGTGTTTATTAAATTATATTGTTTAGTATATATGTGTTATAAACAAATATTAGAATAAGCGAGTTTATGATTAATTAGATGTTCAATTTGTGTTTTTTGTGATTGTTAGTAGTAGTGAAGAAAATTGATAGAGTTGATAGATTCATGTGAAAGATTTTTATTTTTTGATTTTTTTGATGAAAAGTAATGGTAATATAACAGTTTGATTTGAACTTAAATGAATTTTTGAACGAAAATTTAAATGATTTGACTTTAATTATCTGCTGTGTTTTGAGTTGAAAACGTAAAGTTATTTTGTGAAAAGAAGTTGAAATTTGAAAATGAAATATTTCAGGAGTGAATTGAGGTAGAAAATTTGTATATTTATTAGTAGGAAATTGAATTTGTTCAGAATATAGGAATGAGTATGTGTACGAGCCCAGTACTTGCTAAAGGCGACCCAGTATGCCTATAAGGGGGAACATATCGGTTGAGGATCTGGTATGGTAAAGGCCAGGTTTGGAATTTTGGGGTGGAATATGAGAAGGTTAGGTGGATTATGGTGTGTATCTGTTCGATTTTATGGTGTTGGGATCTCAAACAGAGAAGTCAGTAATCTCGTTCAGGTGCAGCCATAGTCCGCCGAGCTAGGGGGGTAGTTTACCCATGATGCGTTAGGAAATTAACGGGGGGTTGTTGGCACCATATCCTCACCGATCTCTTAGGGGTTTAGCAATGAGAGTTCTTCTGTCTCGACAAAATACCTCTCATTGGGGGGGGTATTGTAATGGGACAAAATGGGGTATTTTATTTTATTAAATTTATGTGACTAAGCAGCAAGTCCCCGACATAATACGGTTTCAGAGACAAAGAACAGTGTTATAATTTTGCAAGCAGGTGTGTTGAGACGCAATAATTCTAAGAAAACGGGTGATGTGTTACGCACTCAAGCGCGCAACTTGAGCACGCGCGCAGACAGGACGCCAAGACGCCTCAACCAGGAATCAACCAACATGGCTAAATGTTAATTTGTTTGCCACATGCTAGGTTGCGGGCGGAAATACAACGAACACCACGCCTATTAGAGTGACCGTGACGAATGGCAGTGCAATTTCATCAACGCTTTGGGAGCACTCACAACCCATGTTCCCGGTGCCACTACTAACAATTTGCCACATGAAGGCTGTGAACGACGGCGAAATTTGGTAGCCGAAAGACAGTGACTTCCGCCCCATGAACAAGGCAGTTGACATACCGCCGCGTCGTCGACCAGACATGAGCAAAGACTCCTGGGCACCAAAAAACTTTTAAGTTTTGACGGAAAGTTATAAACTGGCACAAATAAGTGAAACAATATCCCAGAATGGAATAAGTGAAGTGAAGAAGGAAGAAAAGTAAACAATGTACGGGACTGACAAACATTCGTATACATCTAGTGCATCACGCGGCGAAGAGAAACACCGGCCGTTACGTAACCAACCATTATTATTCAATATATAAATAATTTCACCAAAATTTTAGGGGATATAAAATGTATGTGTGTGCGTGTGGCAAACTGGGTTCGTCTTCTTTAGATTTAAGGTTAGACTAAGAATATGTGTAAAAAATATTAAGTAAAGGTTTTGTTTTATTACGGTTTTATTTTGTTTTTCATAAAAAAAAAGAGGTAATTTGGGTAGAATAAATTAAAAGGTTCATTTTTCTATAACCATGTGTTAGTTGTAGTTATTTCGTCATTACCACTTCCTAGCGTTTTGTGCTGAAAAATTCGTCTAACGTTCCCGGACTTCTTCTGAATTATTGGGGGTAGTCAGATTGCAAAATTATCCCTTTTGTTTTATTAAGGTAGAGTGTTAAGGTTTCGATGTATAGCCTAAAACATCGTGGCGACTCTGGACTTCTGATTGAAATTTAAACAAGTTAAGTAAGCGAAAAGATCGCAGGTAAGTTCCTGGCAGTTTTATTTTATTTATTTATTTCGATTAAATAAATCCTAGCAGGGTCGCCAATTGTTAACAGACAAACTTAATCTGTGAGTTTCTTGTGTAGTTTCTTTAACAATCACTTTTAGTTTATAATTCCTCCTCCTTCTTTCTTAATTACATTTTATATTTTTATTCTCTTCATCATTTATTTATTAAAATATATTACTTTTTTAGCATTTCTTACATACTTATAGTTATCAAATATGATCTGAATTTGGCGATGTTATATAATGCCCTTCCACCAAAATTGATCATTTTATAAAACGTGATTCTAAGTTTGATGAAATTATCAATTGTATTGTATCATTTTCTTCTTAAATTCACCTGCTTCTTTTTCAGTTTTATGTTTAGTTCTGTATCTTCTACCTCCTTTCTTCTGATTCTTTTCTTCATTATTTTCTCTTATTACGAACTGGCTTATTGATTTTTTATTATAAATTATTCCCTATAAATCTTATTTTCCCTAACTATCCGTACTTGGTAGCTGAAATCGATTCGGATGGGCTCTATTGGCTTACCTAACTCCGTTGTTCAAAACTACTCTTTTTCTGAGGTCAGGGGAACATCATCCCTGCTCAGTTAAATGATTGCTGGACTTATTCAACAGTCAATCTCAATTAATGAATAACAATCTTCAATACAGTCATCTTGTAACTAATACTAATAATAATAATATTTGTTGGGAATCTTTTACTTTTGTATTTCATTATTCCTCAGTTCGAGTCGTATATTTTTCATCTTTCTTTATTGGTACTATTTGGTAATACTTGAGAAGTGTTGCTTTTTATTGATACAATTAACATTTTTATTCATTTTTAATTACTCTTTGTTTCATCTCATTTCATATTATAACTCTTAGAATATTTATTTTATTTATTTAGTTTTTTGATCATTGGTTTATTTATTTTACTTCCCATATTTTTTCTAAATAGTTGTGGAAGTTGATTTTTTTTTTTTTTTTTTTTTTTAATATCATAGCGAGTTAGTGTTTCTTACTAGTTAGGAATTTTTTGTAGGTAGCTTATTCCTTTATAGTATGTTTTACTTTTTCGCCTCATCTGTTGGCTAAAAAATCATTGTAAGTTAATCTTACTTTGTAGGAATTTTTTGTAACTTTATTCCTTCATTTTACAATTTGTCTAATATATTATCGAAAGATTATTGTAACTTGGCCTTACATAACTTTTTGAATTTTGAAATTCATCTTACACTTTTTCTTTATTATTTATTTGCAAACTTATTCGTTTGTCTTGTTATCTCTTTTTATTGGCATTTGGGCTTCTGGCATCTTTTTCAATTTAATCGGAGTAATTTATTCACTTCTTTTTGATTATAATGGTCTTCGACATCAGTTAATTGGTTTCAGTCTTCGTTTGTCTTGTTATCTCTTTTTATTCAAAGTATTTTGGTTGGTTTTTTACCTTAAGTTTTTCAGTCATCTCCATTCATTTGTCTCAAGTATTCGTCTATGTTCTCCCCTTCGATGATTATTAACTCTTTTAGTTCCTCTTAATGTTACTTCTTTCCCGTTTGTTAGCTTGGTCGGTAATCAGTAGATCAGTTCCCTATTTCAGTGTTCATCTGCACTTGGTTTATCCATGGTCCATGATTACATAAGTTCCCTCCGTTGTTCGGGTTGCTCTGGTGTGCATAACTATTTCTGTCCGTGTGATATAGGTCTCTTCTATCTGGTACAGCCATTCTTCTAATACCATGTGTTCTTTACTATCAATTTCTATCTTAATTACTTCAGCATTTTGGTTATTACTCAACGAAGTTACTCGTACCTCCATCATTGATCTTCTCACTGATATTGGTCTATTTTGTGTTTCTATTTCTGTTGTATTCCATTTTCTGATCGGTCTTCTTACTGTTTTACAGACGGTTGGTAGTGATTCCTATCTGAAGCTCCTATTACGTTCCTTCTGTTATTTATAAAATTCATTATTTCATTCTGGTCGGTATTTGGTAGATTAAACATCTCAAGTAGTCCGTTCTTCATCATCTCCAATTCTCCTCGTGTTTTTATTAGTTTCTTCTTACATGTTTTTCCTATATCTTTTGTTTTCTTAATCTTCTTAATTATTTGTGTCTTCTGTACTCCTCTACGGTTGGTTTCTATGTGTTTAATTTTCTCTTGGTTTTTGTTACTTTTATTTTGATATAACAATGTACTTGGGTCTTCATTACTTTCTATTTTTTCATTAGTTCCTTCAGAAGTGCTGTCTAGCGTTACATTCAATTTCTGGAACACGTTATCTAATGTCTCATTAAGTTGGTCTATTTTGTAATTGGTTTCTTCCCATTTATTATTCATCTCCGTTTTTGTCTGTTCGCTTTCTTCATGATGTACTCAGAATATTAGTCTTATTTGCTGTTTCATCTCTTCCTTAGTCTTTTCATTGATTTCCTTCAGCTGTTGTTGGAGGGTTTCGTTATTTTTGTTAATTGTCTGTCTTAATTCTTTTTAGTACTTTCGTTGGTACTAATTATTTTTTCATTGATTTGTTTCAAACTCTTCTCATTCTTGTCGAATTTTTCTTCCTGTTTCTTAAAATTTTCATTGGTTTCATCATACTATTCATCATTTCCATTAATTTTAGTATGTTCGGGTCTCATCTAACTTCTCCCTTGTTGCCCGCCTGTAGTTCCATTTCTTTGTCTTGGGTTGGTTCTTCTGTGGTTGATATTGTCTCCACCTCTTCAACCGATGTTCCTTCCTATTCTTCCCCTCTATTTTCTTCCATTTCTTTGTCCTTCGCCAATTTTTTCATCACTCCTCTAGTATGCATCTTGATATCCTTTCGTAATCGCAGCTAGAATTTCGTATTTCCCTTTCTTCTAGTCCCACCAGTTGGTCGCCAATTTATTACGGATTCTGTGTATCTCCTGTGTTATAATGCCACACGTTGGATGCCAATTTATAACAGCTCGTGTGTGTAGCTGCCGTGTTATTTTGCCACACGTTGGATGCGTCAATTTGTAACTAATCTTTACTACTAGTTTCTGCAAGAGTGTAATTGGTGTATTGTGTCTTACCATTCCGTCGTCGCTCGGTAACGTAACTTACGCTGATTGTGTCCGTCGCGAACGTACGAATAACCAGGTATCGAAGTCCTTACCTGAGGTTCACTAGGGGTGTATACATCCCGGGTGGCGCCAAATTGTTTATTTTCAACAATTAAAAAAATTAGTATTATCGGCGAGTCCGCTCAGGCGGTGTGGAGAATTCAAACTTGTTCCCGCCGCTTATCGATTTTTACAATCAAGCCAGCAGTTTGCTGTGTTTACTGCTTGAGTGCTTGCCGCCAATTCATAGCTGTTCGCTACAATGTACAGCATTTATAATACACTTTCCTAATGAAAATAAAACACCATGGTTACACACAGTATTGGTTTAAATGATAATGGTTATTACTTATTCAGTGACACAGGTTATATTTGGTTTGTTATATTATTTAGCACCGGCAATTAATCTAAGACAATTTTCTCTGGGTTTTGACGAATCGATTCTGAACATGACAGATTCACTATAATGGCGTCTGCCGAAGTAGTATACAAATATTTTTGTTCGATCGTCTGGATTCTTGAGATTACGATAAAAGGATTAGATGCATTTAAAATAATAAAAATACACAACCTTACATTATTTCTACTTGAATAATATAACGTGTAGCTATAATATGTTTTTTGGAGTGTAGTAAAAGTGTTTCAAAAGTTCGTAAACTAACCATAGGTTAATTTTATAAGTTGACAAATTTTCAGTGTCTTCGTTTTTTATTTAATCTTTGAAAGAGAATAAATTCAGTTTAGTGATATTTCATAGTACAGTGAGAAATATTTAAAGTGCGTTTTTTCGGAAATTTGGGTAATTTAAATGATACTTAACAACTTAGTAGACTGGGGGTAAGCAGTTGGTCTGGTAAAAAGGACTTGTGCTGCAATCGTATTCAATTTTCAATTGTTTGGGCTTCTGGCATCTTTTTCAATGTAATCGGAGTAATTTATTCACTTCTTTTCGATTGAAATGGTCTTCGACATCAGTTAATTGGTTTCAGTCTTCATTTCTCTTGTTATCTCTTTTTATTCAAAGTATTTTGGTTGGTTTTTTACCTTAAGTTTTTTCAGTCATCTCCATTCATTTGTCTCAAGTATTCGTCTATGTTCTCCCCTTCGATGATTATTAACTCTTTTAGTTCCTCTTAATGTTACTTCTTTTCCGTTTGTTAGCTTGGTCGGTAATCAGTAGATCAGTTCCCTATTTCAGTGTTCATCTGCACTTGGTTTATCCATGGTCCATGATTACATAAGTTACCTCCGTTGTTCAGGTTGCTGTGGTGTGCATAACTATTTCTGTCCGTGTGATATAGGTCTCTTCTATCTGGTACAGCCATTCTTCTAATACCATGTGTTCTTTATTATAAATTTCTGTCTTAATTATTTCAGCATTTTGGTTATTACTCAACGAAGTTACTCGTACCTCCATCATTGATCTTCTCACTGATATTGGTCTATTTTGTGTTTCTATTTCTGTTGTATTCCATTTTCTGATCGATCTTCTTAGTGTTTTACACACTGTTGGTAGTGATTCCTTTCTAAAGCTCCTATTACGTTCCTTCTGTTATTTATAAAATTCATTATTTCATTCTGGTCGGTAATTGGTAGATTAAACATCTCAAGTAGTCCGTTCTTCATCATCTCCAATTCTCCTCGTGTTTTTATTAGTTTCTTCTTACATATATTTCCTATATCTTTTGTTTTCTTAATCTTCTTAATTATTTGTGTCTTCTGTACTCCTCTACGGTTGGTTTCTATGTGTTTAATTTTCTCTTTGTTTTTGTTACTTTTATTTTGATATAACAATGTACTTGGGTCTTCATTACTTCCTATTTTTTCATTAGTTCCTTCAGAAGTGTGTTACTTCGTGAATTCCTCGAGTCCCGGTCGGTATGAGCGAGATTGTTGTTTTACTCACATCTTATAAAACTACACCGACCGGGACACCGCAAAACTGTAAATGTTTGTTAACGGAGTCCGCTTCTCGTGGACTGCCTAATGTAGACTGTGTAATGTGGACGGCCAGCGGGCGGAAGCTGTGATTCACCGCCCCCGGATCTCGTCGCCGTTCATAGCTGAGTTGTTGTATTCTACCGACTCTATTCATGATGCATAGTGGTGATTTTGGTAGTGAGTGCCGATGATATTTGGCACTGCTAGACTGACGTCACCGAAAGGAGGCGGTCCTTAGCTACGTTTCCTGCAGGTCGGCTGGTTGGTCTCACCCAACATCGTTTCTGCGCCATTTTTTACAGCGTCTGTTGGTTTTCTTGGCGTCCCAACAGCGCGCATACTGTAACCCCACTTTAACTTAAGCAGTTAAAAAAAAGATTTTTTTTTTTTTTTTTGTAAAGAGGTGCCACAAGTTAATTATAACTAGGCTTAGGCCTAGAGAAGCCAAAAATGCGCTGGATCCAGTGAGACAGGACTTGCAATGAAATCTCAAGAATTAAACAATTAACAAATCCTTTTTATTATTCTATCTCAATAACAAATGATAATAAAATAAATAAACCCAACAGTAATCTATAATTCCCCTTAAATAATTAATTAAATAAAGTATACTTTCTCAACAAGGCCACCTGAAAATATTTATTGAAACCAAGAAAATAATATGCTATGTCACTCTACCAATGAATTGAAATTTAAACCATAACTAACCTGGAAACAAGGCTTCCATTAAAATATTAATAAAATATAAAATTTATTTTATATGTTCCTGTAAGAATGCTTCATATAACTTAATGAAGATAAATGGTATTGATTCCTTGCTAATATTTATTACAATAATAATTACTCAAACAAATTAAATAAATTTTAAAGGGTGACAATTCATACACTTGTTATAAGGTTAAATAAAATAAATTATTTCCTTAAAGAAATGATCAGCAATGATAAATTGAGATAGAATACCTGTTATAAAAAAAATGAAAAGGATATACCTACATGACTCCATGTATTAACTTTCTTTTATAAAAAGACATCGAACAAATAAAAGCCTATATCCAAAGTCCCCACCAAAATACACTAAATGCATAACACTTATAACCCCCAAAATGTACACACAAATATACATACATAACATGTTCCACGACACAAATACATTATACAATAGTATACAATAAAATATACATAAAGGTCTCTTGCCACGCCCTTCTTATATTACCCTTGTGGTGTATATAAATTCTTACTTTTTCTTTATAATTATACCAGTTAGGATTAGAAATTTACTTTTATTATATTACCCTCATGGTGTGGGTTGATTACACATCAGGTGTATAAGATAATGTTTAAGCATACAGTAGTCCCCAGGACATAATAAAATTCAAAACTAAGTGGCTAAGTGCCTAATTCCAGTGAGAAATTAAAAATATTTAAAATAATGAACGCCCCCCAGTTATCATAATTAATTTACAGAATTTATATATACCGAAACATTTCCAAATAATAAAATTAGAAATATTGCATAATATTATAACACTATGAAAAAAATACACTTGGCCCAGAGACGGACATGTTATCTTGATGATTCAGCCTTCAACTTGTCTCAACAAACAAGTTGAAAGGTGTTTCGACTTGCATTCCTTCTGGTTGAAACTTGTTGAAAATGCACCTACCTCCCCAGTATTTTTTTATACAAAAGAATTAAACTGATTTTTAATTTAAGAATATATATATATATATATATACTACTGAATTGAACACGATAAATTACTAATGGCCAGAATGACTTAATCTGTAAAGAAACCCCTACAATGAAATAAGTGGAAATCTATGTTGAATGTTGCATTTGCAAACATGCCAGTCTCTGAGGTGACAATTTTACCAGAAATATACAGAAATTTACAATTAATTTAGCACCCAGTCCACACACTAAACTGTCCCATCAATTGGGAATCGAAATGAATGTTTAAAACTTGAAATGTTGTAGTTGATAGATATATATATAACTGGTCACTGGGTATGATTGAGTGTTGACTCTATGTGTAATTAATAATTGGTTTTGTATCACCTGATTTCATCCATGAAGGGTTTTTATTTATTGAGGTGACATCTCGTGGCCGACATTTTAGGTGTTCGTGTGGTCGTCCAAATTCCTCCAGTAGCGAGTAGCTTCAGATGTTCATCGTTCAGCTATGTAGTAGGTCTTTTTTCTCGTCTACATCGGTGGACCCTGATTACACATTATATTTTTTTTTAGTCAGAGACCACAACACAATGCCCCACTAATGTTTGCACACCCTCCAAAATACATATATAAAGTCAACATAGTTATTGAGCTATTTAATTAAACTTGATAAAATTTATATGGCCAACATGCCTTATTTGAAAATCTTTATAACAATAATTCTTCCCTCACCTAATGTGAGTTACCTTGTTTGCAATTTGACAATTAATTATGGCTTTGTACCATCTCATAAACTTTATACTTAGTGTGAATATGTAGATACCACGTGGTTAAGGTTGTAACTTTTACTTTTTTCGGTATATTTATTTATTCAAATTAAGTGAACACTTCCACTTACCTTAAGACTTATATCTGGCCGGATCGTGTAGTGGAGGTAAACCCATTTCGTTCGACGAACTCTGACAGCACATAAAACGAACTAAGGTTTTGAAAGAATTTTTTAACTCGCAATTTTGTGGAAGAGAAATTAGATTTTTCTTTAATTAATCTGAATTATTGACATTATAAATCTTCGTGCGACATGTTACGCAATTATTGTACCTTACTGACTACATCTTACCTTATCGTTTATACAGACACAAACAATTATATATTTCACACATAAACACTTAGACAGCCCAGCATTGCTCACTCATCACTCACATTCCGTTCTCAAATCCCAATTACCAGGTGGAATACATAATTTTTATATCACTACCGAGAACGCTTTCTTCGGTGACCTCGTGGCCAGCCCGCGGTAGATTGAAGATGTCTATGAAAAAGACGAAAATGAATTCCAAATTTACATGTTAGTGTTCTACACTCCTCCCATCCTATCACTGCCTTTTTAAAAGAACTGCTTTACTTTCATTATTGAAAACTAACGATATTATACGAGCGTATTGAGCTCGCGTGTCGGCGCCGACACAGTCAAAGACGAACTGGGCAATGTGCTTCGTTGAGTCGCGGGAAATGAGCAGTCACGGCCATCAGGTTTTCGTCGCCGTTCGTGCTTAATTGTGGTGGCATAACCACTTTATGCATGGACTATAGCTGGTATATGTGTGGTACCAGAGTACAATATTGGCTTCTGCTCTGCTGATGTCACCAACAGTAGGTGGAGTTTAACGCTGTTTCCGGTATTGAGCTGGTAGCTGCGACAAACGGTTTGCTACATCGCCATGTTTCACAGCTTGGGTTGTGTCTTCCAAGCGTCACTCCGGCGTACCGCCCATCAATGTTGCATACGGGCGTGATCACACACACACAAAGTTCTGCGAAAAATTGGGGTGGTAAATTCTTCGCCGCATTACTCAACAACAACTGCGTCTCTGCCTTTGTTTCAAACGGTTGCTTAACACTGTTCTGTTACACAATGGAAATAACGTTGCCATGCGTTCTGTTACAATGGAATGAATTTCGTTACACAATAATTTCCATAACTCCTTTTTTACAAGTCCGATCAAATTGAAAGGAAATAAAAATATAATTACCCCATACTGAAAGAAAAATAAGACTCCCAAATTTGACACGCTACAAGGTTAATTCAAATACATAGTTTTTTATTACAGAAAATAATATGAATTGGACATTATTTACTTTCAAAACGTGCCTGAGTAAGTTACCAGATATTAATAAGGTTTTACTGTTAATTGTAGCAAAACTTTATACCACTTAAACTATTACGCATTGTGCAATAACTAGATTGATGTACACGAATCTCGTTACATCGGTGTTAGCTAAATTTTAAACTTAAATATTTTGTATTCAATATACTTTACTTTTTAGTGCCGAAATTCTGACACTTGAATGGAATGTTTTATAAAGTTTTAAAAACTTTACCAACACATTGCGTATTGCACAATGCACGATGCAACAGGTGAACAGATGAACTTACTTAGGCTTACTAAAAAAACAGTTTTCTCCAACGAAATATTGTTGTTAATTAATACGAAAGTAAATGAGAGACTTACCGCAGTTGTTTATAGAATTATCTATACATAGTAGGAAGACTTGTAGTTGGAAACTTTATTTCTCTACCGGAGAAAATATGCCACGAGGCCACACCTAATAAGCAGCTGATCTAAGCCACCATTACAGCGAGACAAAGAAATAGAAAACGCAGTCCTGCACATATCGCCCGTTATCAGTATTTAGTGACAGGGTGCAGCACCGATCAAGCTCCAAATTCATGCAGTGAATTAGTCTCTTACTTCGGTACAAGAGCGCAGCACGAATTAAACAGCTATAATTCCGTACTGCCTATAACGTTTTCCTGACTTATAATTACAGAAGATTTGCCGCTCTATATTAGAACGGCACACCCTCACCCCAAAAGGGCAACTTAGTTGCCCCAACGTTAAAGGCGAGGAGGGTACCCTGCAGTGTACCTCTCCTCAAAACAAACCGGTGGACGTCGTGGTTGTGTTGGCTCAACAGAGCTTGCTCTCAGGAGAACAGATTCTCAGAAGGAAAACGAAAGAGACGAAAGAAGATATGTATTATGTGAGTGTGCAGGTGCTGCATGCTGACCTGATCAGGGTCCGCATACAGCACAAGAGAGAGACAGCAAAAGACTAAAGAAAGATTCTTACGTACGTAGATCTTCCGATCTCCTGAGGCTTGCCCACCAATGCCAGAACACGACTTCCACCTTAAACAAGGACATCCGCCCTATCTTTACGGGGACTAACCCCCGTCGAACGTTTTCGATAGCCCTCGACAACGTTTCAGTTTTGAAATGTGGCTTATCACCATTTTTTGTTTGTCTCCCGGTACGCCCAGCCGGGCCGTCACCGGTGACGTGAATCCTAGGATACGGTATGGCCCCGACCAATGGTAGCATAGCTTCGCAGCACGTTTGTCAGCGGCTGAGCTGAGTGGGTGGCTGTGGCAATAGACCCAGTCACCAATCCGGAAGGGGTTTGGAATACGCCCCTGATTATAACGCCGACGGACCCGCTCGTGCGCTCGCAGCAAATTCTTCCGAGCCACTTTCCATCACTCCGCAGTTTTATTATTGGGCTCCCGCGGCAGAAGATCTTCGATATCCCACAGGTTGGTCAACGGGAGTGCGGGCGAGAATCCAAACAGAATTTCAAAGGGCACGGCCTGATGACTATCGTGTCTGGCCGTGTTGAAAGCTAATTGTAACCACTTCAAATTCTGATCCCAGGTGGTTTGTTGCTCAGCATGATAAGCAATTAAGGCAGACCGGAGATTCCGATTGAATCTCTCTGCATGGGACGGTTGTGGGTAATAAGGGGAAGTGGTTACGTGTTTGATGCCACTGGCGAAACACATACGCCTGAATTCACTCGAAATAAATTGCGGGCCATTGTCCGAAACAATGATGGTCGGAAGACCGAAATGCTGAAATACATGGTTCTGTAGAGCGTTGATGGTCAAACGAGCGGTTTGTAACATGGCATTTTGGCCTACCTGAAGCAATCTAAAGAAATTTGTATATTTTTTGTAATAAATGAATAAAAATCTTCAATTTTGAATAAAATACAAAACTGAGGTAAATTTGTTATTTGGAGCGATCGCGACGATGGCAGCACTGCTTGAGACGGTGAAGACAATATTATTATTCGATGATATTTTGTAAAACAGATTCAACAGACGCAGAATTAATAAACTGCCACTGTGTCAAGGTCAGACAATGACGAACACGAAACCAGTAAACACATTATGTAACGGTAAACAAGTTATGTAACAGTGTCAAGCGATCTGACGTCAGGGCCTATCCTTGGTGAGTAATTCAGTTATGTAACGGTGACATGCAGCTGGCGAAGTGATACAAACTCTAAGACAAAGAAAATGTGACACACAACAACTGTCTCTTCACAAAATAGCGCCTGTTTCTCAGCCCAGTCTAACGCCATCACCACTCGCGAGTGGATGACATAAAGTTTCGAAACGTAATAGTGCGGGCCCGCATACTGCATATAAAATGTGTATAAAACATTAAAAATGTAAAATAACAAAATTAACTTTCATTAGAGTGGCTAACAACTAAAATTCTTCTTCAAAACATGTAAATTTAGTGCGAAATAACAACGGTAGTGCATGCACGAGGAGTCATCTGATGAACGTACATAGAAGGATCATAAAAGGAAAGTAAAAATTAATACAATCTTTATTAAAATCTTGCAAGTCCCCTATTCTAATATAAAATGACCTCATTAAGGGGAATATAAAATGTAACACAAGAATGTGTGTGTGCGTGAGTATGTAAAAAATATATTTAAACAAAGAAGTGCTGGTTTCGTAATTTGGTATAATAATCTTATATAGTAGTTAAGTTCATTTGATTTCTTGTTTACAATTAACTAAATAATGAGTTGTTTTTTTTTTAAATTGAGCCTCGTGGCCAAAATATAATCACAATATTATAATGAAATGGGAGTTTAGCAAATAAAATGAAAAGCGTTCGTTAACCATGAATGTGTGTTGATAATTTGCGTTAACCTGTTTCTCTCTGCTAATGAGTACACCTGACGAGATCCTGGAATTTCACGAAAAGTTTAAACAATCAAATTACACAGTAATAAATTTATTTTAAAGCTAGTATCACTTCAATGGCGCCCGTTAACATGGACTTTGAAAAATTGAGTTAACAATTTTACAAACAGGTCGAAAAAATGGCAGAGGGAAATATGAACGCAGATTTAGGTAGAGGTAGCGTAGAAGAATCAATTTTAAATGTCACGCAAGATCATATGATAACAACCAATGATTTTGTTGGTGAAAGTGTTGAAACAAATGTAGACGAAACTGTAGTAGCGGGGAGTAGTAGAGACGAGGGGGTAAATATATTTAACCAATTAGCATTGATGATGGAGATGATGTCAGGAGTGAAAAATGAAATGTCAGGAATGAAAACTGAGATTAAATCAGAAGTAAATTCTATAAATGTTAAACTAACTGATTTAAATAACGAGTTTATAAATGTGAGGAGCGAATTGAGAGCGAATGCAATAAATATGAACAACCGTTTGGAAAGTATGAATGAGACTATTATTGGAGTAAGAGATGAACTGACTAGTGTTATAAATAATGTACAAGACGAAATGAGAAACGATAGAAAAATAATTAACGAAAAACAAAAAGAAAAAATGTTAGAAACAAATAAAAAATTTGACACATTGACAAGTAAATGTAATGATAAAATCAAAAAGCCAAATGACAAAATGGACTGTAATGTTCAATGTTTAATTAATGAGTGTGAGCAAAGTGAAACACAAGAAAATATAAACGATGCATTCAGAAGTAATTGTGAACAAGTTGATGCAATTAAAATTAATGTAACTAGCTTAAGGAATAAACAAGCAGAACATGAGCGTGAAATAATTAAAGTCAGAAAAGACTTAAATGTAACCATTAATCAGATATTAACTAATGTGAGTGAGAGAGATTTATATAGAGAGTTGTATGCAGAGCGAGAAATAGAATTATATAAGTTAAAGAGAAATTATTATGAGTTAGAGAGAAAGTGGAAAGAGAGAATAGAGTATGTGGGGCAGAAGGTAAATTTTCCTATTAATTTTTCTGAACCAAGGTGTTCACAAGTGTTGTTTAAGAAGGGAAAGAGTCCCGTATTGATGTTGTATAATGTTGTACCCTCTGTCTGTAATAATAATGATGTTGAAAGTTTAATTTGGTATTGTGGTGAGAGAGATATAAGCGGAGAATGGTATGTTAATAAAGTAACAGAATTATATAATGTGAATCGAAAGTATGACGCATGGAGAGAAAGTTTAACAGTATACTTGAAGAATAATGTAAATAATTATCTGACAAAAGTAATTAACCCGATCATGAATGTATTTACCGATGGAGACTGGACAGTAATAACTTATGTTGACAAGTTGTATGAAATATTAATAGGGAATAACCCTATCAAGTATAATGACATAATGAATGGAATAAAGGTAATGGAAGATTACTATAATGATAGTTATAATAAATTGAGTGTGTATAACAATGAAGCATGTTACAAATACATTAGATATATATATAACGATGGAGGCTGAACTAAAATATCAGTGTCTAGACATTGTTCAATACTGTAAATTTTGGTAACGACCTTGCTGATTTGGACATATGAAGTGTCAAACAATTGAACAGTCTTGACGAGTGATTTGTAAATACTTTGTACATTCATTTGTGTATAGATATATTATTAATATTTTGCAGTTTACATAAATAATTATGCAGACAATAATTGATGCTTTGTAAATTTTGATAATAATTGAAATATGTTGTGTTTAGTAATCAATTGAAATGAATAATTTGAGATGGTTAAATGTTGTGATTTAATGTTGTATGATTGAATTTTTATGAGATATTTAAATTATTTGACGAAATTTAAATTGAAAAACAATTAATGACTAAATAAATCTTAAATAATTTAGTTTGTGGAATGACATAATTGTTAAAACATATGTTAATAATAATTTTGAAATTTTAAGAAATTCTTCCTATTGTATGACGGTCCATATGAGGTTAGCCAAGTGAAAATGGAGAATGCTTATATTTTAATAGATTTGCAAACTCGAGAAATAAAAGGAACTTATAATGTGACCCAATTAAAAAAGTATTATCTAGCTGAGTGATGATGGATGTATTTATAAATATTAATATTTTTCATACATAAACAGACATTTTTATATTCTATTATTATAAATTGTTACTATTGTTTATACACACATTATGTATTTTATGTAAATTGACATTAAGATAGTTAAGAAAGAAATGTATTAGTTAAAACACCACCAAGACTAGAAAGGTCATGTAATATAAATTATCAATTTTAATTTTAAAAGGAAATATTATACTTGTGATTCCCCAACTTTTCGGGCGGTCACGGCCTCACCGAACCCTGACCGTGGAATTGGTTTAGCTTTAACAGCTATGGTTGGGGCACATTACGATTACGCGCTGACCATAACTGGCCATAGCTGTTATCGTTGTAAAGGTGTACTTTGAAATTGATGGGGGGTGAAATTAAGGGGAATCACCAAACTTATGGAACAGCGGCTCCCACTCTGCCCGCGTAGGGGTAGCAGAGACAGGTGGTAGAACCGTATTAGGGGCGCATAATTATAGACAAAGATATATTGATATCTATACCTTTTCAAATGTAACGCAGAAGCAAGGACACGGAGATGTCACATTCCTCCATAACTTCAGTCCTTGTGGACGCCACAGTCCAGGGGGGTCATAGTGTGTGTGGCTGGGAGGTTACCCAAGGTGGGTAACGATTTAAAAATTTTTTGTTGCATTTTAGTAATGATGACTCGCTATTAAATACTTTTATTAAAATTTGAAAAAATAGATGCACTAAATATTCTATATATTGTGTTTATTATATCCTATTGAGTTGATTGCAGGTAGTATGTTAGGAATAAGAATTATAAAACTATAATAATAAGTTTTCTGTGTTTAAAGATTTTTACAAAAAATGAAATAAATGTATGATAGTTGAAATTTCCAAACAAAAAAAAAAAATTGAGAAACGAATTAATAAAAGTAAAGTGAGTTTAAAGGATAATTTTATGATTTTATATGCAAATTTAATGATGTAAAGTATGTAACAGTTTGAATACAAATTGTTTATTTTAAGATGATAATGACAAGGTGAATTATTAATGTACTATGTTTTCTTATGTTATACTGTGTTTGTTAGTATAAGAGAATTTTATGAATTTAGATATTTTAAATGCATTTTAAATCGGGGATGAGATAAATGTAATATGATAATGGGAATGTTTATTTAAATTCTGATGGGAATCAGGGCAATAATTTTAAATTTTGGAATAAAGTTAATAAGAGAAAGTAGATGGAATTTTAAAAGAGGTATCATATTGTTGGTAGGTATTCTGATATGTTAGAAATAAGTAAAAACAAAACCAGTGCTTCTTAGCGCAAACCAGCACCGCTAGGGGGAAACAGATCAGTTGGGGATATGGTGTTGTATAAGGCCACTATTTAATATTTAATTTGTTGTTTCAGTGTTGGGTGATGCTGTGGCGGCGGACCTGAGCTGGCCTGCGCGTCAGAGCAGGTGCGTTAAGTATCTGTCTGACTCTACGGTGTTGGGATCTCGAGAGAGAAGTCCAGTATTGTCATGCAGATGCGGTCACAGTCACCAAACCAAGGGTGAGTTGATTATATTTTTTGTAAACTATATGGGGGGTTATGGCGACATATCCTGGCTGATCCCTTTAGCAAGTATGAATGTGTCAATGAGGTTTTTTATGCTTCGGCATAAAATATCTCATTGAGGGGGTATTGTAACGGGGCATTTTGGGGCCTATTTTGGGGCAATAACACAATTTATAATTTTTTTATGATAATAAATAACATATCGAGTGATAGGGACAGAAATTATAAACTTCGGTAAATTTCTTGTTTGGAGCGATCGCAAACGTGGCTACACTGCTGTTGACTTTATGGATGCAGAATTTTTTAATAATATTGTGTGGACAGTTTTAATAATCGACAAACTGTGCAAAAGTCAGTTCAAGGACAAACACAACAGGAAACAAATTATGCAACAAATTATATAACCAGCATCAGGCGATCGTTGCGTCAGCGTATGACATAACGAGGTGTGTCACCAGTTTCGTCAGACACACAGAACAATGAAGTAGTCGGCATGTAACTTCTGAACTTGTAAGACGCTAACAACTGTGCGTCGCCGGTTCGCCGGTGTTAGGCGAAGTTTTTGGTGTTCGCCGGCTGTGCGTGATATTCGCCCGCAACATATAAAATGTGACAAAAAATGGAAAAAATTAACTAACAGTTTGCTCTTAGAACCGAACAGAAACAGAACCGTTTTATTAATACAAAATGACAGTTTCGGAGGTGTAAAACAAATTCTCATTAACGGAAAATGTGCGTGTGGAGAATGCTACGTCTTTTGGACTCAAATGCAGCTAAGTGGTCTACAAAAATAAAATCAAAATTTTCAATTATGATATAAATTTAATGTATTTAATATTACAAATAATGTTCACATAAATTGTAATATTCATATTTAAAGATTTTTTTTAATAGAAGAGCTCTTAGAATCCTGGGGTAGATGTGTGTGTGTGCGTGAGTATGTAAGCATATATAAATTTAAACAAAAAGGCTGGTTTGTGTGGTTAGGTCTTAATGTATATATATTAGTCAGGTTTAACTTTATAGAAGTATATTTGCAACTTACATATTATGTTTTTTAAATCCCATTATATGCCTAATAACTTCTGTCAATATGAATTTGTAGTAGAAAAAAGAATTTCAGGAGATAGTGTTTAAACAACAAAAGTTAGTAAAATGTCAATAAAACTATGTTAATGGGAAACAATATAAAGTTTTTCTTTATTTAAACAACCAGTTCTGATCTCCTGTGTTCGCCGAAAAGAACCCTGAAATGATAGGTATAAATTTTGTGTTTTTTGTTTGCTCGTTAACCATAAAACGAGATGGCGCCCGATAATCATACAAGGAATGTTATTAAATTTGTTATTAAGTTAATGTTATGTGACTCAAAATAAGTAGCTTCACAGCATTTTGGCCTACCTGAAGCAATCTAAAGAAATTTGTATATTTTTTGTAATAAATGAATAAAAATCTTCAATTTTGAATAAAATACAAAACTGAGGTAAATTTGTTATTTGGAGCGATCGCGACGATGGCAGCACTGCTTGAGACGGTGAAGACAATATTATTATTCGATGATATTTTGTAAAACAGATTCAACAGACGCAGAATTAATAAACTGCCACTGTGTCAAGGTCAGACAATGACGAACACGAAACCAGTAAACACATTATGTAACGGTAAACAAGTTATGTAACAGTGTCAAGCGATCTGATGTCAGGGCCTATCCTTGGTGAAGTAATTCAGTTATGTAACGGTGACATGCAGCTGGCGAAGTGATACAAACTCTAAGACAAAGAAAATGTGACACACAACAACCGTCGCTTCACAAAATAGCGCCTGTTTCTCAGCCCAGTCTAACGCCATCACCACTCGCGAGTGGATGACATAAAGTTTCGAAACGTAATAGTGCGGGCCCGCATACTGCATATAAAATGTGTATAAAACATTAAAAATGTAAAATAACAAAATTAACTTTCATTAGAGTGGCTAACAACTAAAATTCTTCTTCAAAACATGTAAATTTAGTGCGAAATAACAACGGTAGTGCGTGCACGAGGAGTCATCTGATGAACGTACATAGAAGGATCATAAAAGGAAAGTAAAAATTAATACAATCTTTATTAAAATCTTGCAAGTCCCCTATTCTAATATAAAATGACCTCATTAAGGGGAATATAAAATGTAACACAAGAATGTGTGTGTGCGTGAGTATGTAAAAAATATATTTAAACAAAGAAGTGCTGGTTTCGTAATTTGGTATAATAATCTTATATAGTAGTTAAGTTCATTTGATTTCTTGTTTACAATTAACTAAATAATGAGTTGTTTTTTTTTAAATTGAGCCTCGCGGCCAAAATATAATCACAATATTATAATGAAATGGGAGTTTGGCAAATAAAATGAAAAGCGTTCGTTAACCATGAATGTGTGTTGATAATTTGCGTTAACCTGTTTCTCTCTGCTAATGAGTACACCTGACGAGATCCTGGAATTTCATGAAAAGTTTAAACAATCAAATTACACAGTAATAAATTTATTTTAATGCTAGTATCGCTTCAGGTTGCCTGTCGTAAGGGCAGTAGCCAGGCAAACTTTGAAAAAGCATCTACACAAACAAGCAGGTAAGCATTACCTGACTTGCTACGGGGGAACGGCCCCACGTAGTCAATAAACAACTTTTCCATTGGTCTGCTCACCACCTCAGATGATAACAACCCTAGTTTGGTGTTCTGGGCAGGCTTGCTCAAGCCACAAAGATGACAGCTCTTAACCCTAGTCGCGATGTCTCTATCCATGTCCTTCCAGATAAAATGTTTCCTAATACTGGAAATGGTCTTCGAAATTCCCTTGTGGCCTCCGACTGGGGAATCATGGTAATAGCTGAAGACCATGGGCACTAATTTGCTAGGCAGCACGATTTTAGGTGCTCGTCCTTTTCTCTCTCGACAACAGAGGACTCCCTTGGACAAGAAATAAGGGACCTGTACGTTACCCTCCTTGATATTTTGGATGACTGGACCCAGCACTTCGTCGTTTAACTGATGGGGTAACACATCAGTGAAGGCTAATGGAAAATCTAGAAGAACGGAACAGGGTTGCTCAGCTTGGGCATCACTGGGTTGGGAAAACATTCGGGACAAGGCATCTGCAACCACATTCTGAGATCCCCTGATGTGTTGCACGGTGAACTTAAATGATGATATTTTCACCACCCATCTACCAATTTTACCCAGTTGCCGGGGATGAGCCAGAAGCCATGAGAGAGCCTGATTGTCGGTCTCGAGCAGGAACTCAGCATGTTCCAGGAAACGCCTGAACTTGTCTAGAGCGTACACAACAGCTAAACACTCTAGCTCATAAACGGATGATTTACGTTCTTGCTGGGTCAACGTCCGGGAGATAAAAGCCACAGGCTGCCTAGCGTCGTCTATAACTTGGGAAAGAACCGCTCCGAGCGCAACCGAACTCGCGTCCATCTGCAGTATGAACGGCTTCGAAAAGTCGGGCATCCGCAACACCGGTGGGGAGATAATGGCTTCCTTCAATGTAGCGAAAGCCTTCTGTTGGTTTTCCCCCCATGTAAACTTTGCGCCCTTCTTTCTCAGTTCATTCAAGGGTGCGGCAATTTCAGCGATGTTCGGTATGAAACGCCGGTAAAAATTTACCATACCGACGAATCTCACTATGCCCTTCGCATCCCTCGGGGGAGGAAAGTCACGGATGCCCTGTGTCCTCTCTGGGTCTACCGTCACGCCCTTGTGTGAAACTAGATGGCCCAAGAAAGAAATACTCTCTTGGGCGAAACGAACCTTTTCGGGATTGACAGTGAGGCCAGCCTCTCTTAAGCGACCCAACACCTCTCTTAAATGCCTCAGATGATCTTCGAAAGTCTCGCTGTATACTAAAAGATCGTCGAGATAATTAAATACGAAACGGAATTTCACATCGTGAAAAACCGTATCGAGAAGGCGAGTAAGTGTCTGGGCCCCCACAGCCAAACCCATGGGAACCCTTGTGTACTGGTGCAAATTCCAGGGTACACAAAAAGCCGTATATGGTTACTTTCTTTGGCAAGAGGTATCTGATGATAGGCCGCGTTCAGATCGATAATAGTATAAAATCTGGCCCCACTGAACCAATCAAAGGCCGAATGTAAATCTGGGAGGGGAACAGAATCCACCTCTATATTGGCGTTCAACTTCCGGTAATCAATCACCATTATTTGTTTGCCCCCAGGCTTTGGCACTAAGAATGCTGGACTTGCATAGCTGGAATGAGAAGGTTCAATTACCCCTTGTTGCAACAATTCTTGAACCATCTCTCACAGAATGGTCATCTTTGGAGGAGCAAACTTGTAAGGGTGTGACCTTACTATTTTCGAATCGGTAAGTCGAATTTTGTATTCCAGCAGGTGTGTGAGTCCCAAGGTAGGAGTTAACACCTCGGGAAATTCCTCACACAAATGGTCTAAGGCCGTCTGCTGGGATGGAGTGAGATGATCTCGTGCAGAATCGGGACAAGCTACTTCTTGGATACCCGGCTTAGCGCCCTGGTACCCAAGGAACGGAATTAAAACTTCCCGATTGAATTTAAAAAAACATTGGTGCGCTTGGATGTCCAGCACGAGACCACTTTTTGCGATGAAATCGGCACCAATGATGCAATCCACTCCCAGAGCAGGAGAAACCAGAAAAGGCCACACCCAAGAAAACCCATCGATTTTGATTTTAAAGGTAGTAACCCGGGAGATAGGCAAGATTTCCCGGGATGCAGTCCAGCATATTGCAGATGACAAGTCCGACTCCTTAATCAAGCCCTGCTTTTCAAGGTCCACATATACCCGAGATGAGATGATGGATCGGGCTGAACCGGAGTCAACTAAGGCTCTGAGCTGACCCCCCTTTACCTCGAGCGACAGAAAGGGGCATACAGAAAGTTGTTGCGAGGTAGCGGACTGGACCTTGATGTTAGAAGATTTGGATTTTAACAACTGCCTGGAGGTCGTCGGAAGTTGAACAGAATTAGAGCGGGGGAAGACATCCTCCGAAATATCTTCCCCTGTCTACCTAGTTTTTTGGTGCTGGTCTAGACATAGGTGGTGCTGGTCGTGCGCGCCCTCGCGTGCAATTTCTCGCTACGTGCCCCGGGCAGTTACAATTGTAACAAATCACGGCATTCGATTGCTCGCGATTTCGAGCTGGCTGGGCCTGTCGGGGGAAGATAGGCTCTCTGGGCCCTTCCGATCTCTGTGGTCTTGGTTCGGTTCCTCTACTTTCTCCTCTCGCATGGTCGGTCATCTGCATGGCCTCCATCATAACGCAGAGCCGGTCCAGGTCAGCAAACCACTGCGGCCGCTGGGCAAAAACTAGTCGCAGACGGTCGTCGGCAGAGACGCCGTCGAGAATGTGTTGTACCACTTCTTCCTCCGACATGCCCATTCCCAGTATACGAGCTAGTTCGCGTATTCGCTGCACGTATTGGGCCAATGTTTCGCCCCGCGCCTGGACTCTATAAAAGTGACGATGGCGCAATTGCTTCATCAATCTACTAGGGATGAACGCCCTCAGCACCACCTGGTGGAACTCGTCCACACCTTCTTTGCGTCGCATCACCTCCGCCACCCTGTCAGCCATGGTACCGCGACAATAGGGGAAGATGAGCTCGAGCACCGTTCTCTCCAACATGCCCGGGTAGTCCTTCAACTCGAAGACGGTTTTAAAAAAAGGTATGAGTTTGTCCGCCTCCAGTCCATCTACGACTGGAAGTTGTATAATGTGGGCAAGTGGGTTGGGCAGTTTATTGTACGTCGCCGCCCCCGAATCAGTTTGCACTGGATCTACGTCTCTATACGAAGAAGTATTCACGGCTGAGACCACGGACTCCTCAGCAACCGGAACCGGAGTGGATGCTCTTACAGGTTGTGACCCCCTGGAGGGTCGAGGTAATCTCTTGAATTCTCTCGGGTATGTTATATGGCGACACAAGTTCACCACCTTGGGCTTGTAAATTTTGCAGCCGAAGAATTATGTGCTGCATACGTTGCCGGATCCGCCGGACACCGAGAGAGCATCCCGGTCCCTCCTCTAAACTTTCGACGGATTGAGCTAACTCCCGCAGCTCATCCCACTTCTCCGTACAACACTCCCACTCACTCTCGGGGTCAGTAATAGTGACCCTAGAGAGCGCATCACCCGCGGCCAGTGCTTCTCGGAGCTGCCGCCGTAAAATTGGTACATTGCCACGAGGTTCTTTGCCCCGGGCCCGGAGCTCGAACTCAAGTTCCTCCCACAAAAACAACTCAGGATTAAGTGTACTCATCTTCACTTCGCGGTCAGCACACGCAAACACACAACTTTAAAAACAATGCTAACTAATACCGGAATCTGAAAAACTCAAGTACTATATCTTCCATTAAGTAGACTGCGGGTCCACCTACCGATGCGAGAAACTAGCCCACTACCTGAACTGCTCTCACTCGATTACACCAGACAAAAGGAACTCGACACACACACAATATGAAAACAAACCACCAACCAACGAAAATTTATTTTAACAATTTCTTATGTTACTTTGGCTACCATTTATCGGAAGAAACCGACTGCCGATCGGGCCATACCGCATAATTAAAAAAACAACACCTCCCCAAATATGGGCAAGGTAATACTCCAACCAACCAAGCACCGACCTGCGATAAGTCCCCTTTCCCCAGGGATTTCCCCTTCTAAATTCTCTCACCACGTGGCACTATTCACTATTCAAGGCGGGCAAGTACATATACATTTATCTCACAACCTTAAAGCTAACAAAAATATTTTCAACTTTAGATATAGGGCTTCTTGAAAATTTTCCTAAGTTCCATTGGAACTCAACATTGTGGGAGTTCCAAAATGTTTCCTAAGTTTGCAAGCCCCGTCACACCCACAGGACCCACGGGTTGACCCCAATCGTAACCACGCTCTGCTACCAAATGTAACCCCACTTTAACTTAAGCAGTTAAAAAGATTATTTTTTTTTTGAGAATTTTTTTTTTTTTTTTTTTTTTTAAAGAGGGGCCACAAATTAATTATAACTAGGCTTAGGCCTAGAGAAGCCAAAAATGCGCTGGATCCAGTGAGACGGGACTTGCAATGAAAACTCAAGAATTAAACAATTAACAAATCCTTTTTATTATTCTATCTCAATAACAAATGATAATAAAATAAATAAACCCAACAGTAATCTATAATTCCCCTTAAATAATTAATTAAATAAAGTATACTTTCTCAACAAGGCCACCTGAAAATATTTATTGAAACCAAGAAAATAATATGCTATGTCACTCTACCAATGAATTGAAATTTAAACCATAACTAACCTGGAAACAAGGCTTCCATTAAAATATTAATAAAATATAAAATTTATTTTATATGTTCCTGTAAGAATACTTCATATAACTTAATGAAGATAAATGGTATTGATTCCTTGCTAATATTTATTACAATAATAATTACTCAAACAAATTAAATAAATTTTAAAGGGTGACTATTCATACACTTGTTATAAGGTTAAATAAAATAAATTATTTCCTTAAAGAAATGATCAGCAATGATAAATTGAGATAGAATACCTGTTATAAAAAAAATGAAAAGGATATACCTACATGACTCCATGTATTAACTTTCTTTTATAAAAAGACATCGAACAAATAAAAGCCTATATCCAAAGTCCCCACCAAAATACACTAAATGCATAACACTTATAACCCCCAAAATGTACACACAAATATACATACATAACATGTTCCACGACACAAATACATTATACAATAGTATACAATAAAATATACATAAAGGTCTCTTGCCACGCCCTTCTTATATTACCCTTGTGGTGTATATAAATTCTTACTTTTTCTTTATAATTATACCAGTTAGGATTAGAAATTTACTTTTATTATATTACCCTCATGGTGTGGGTTGATTACACATCAGGTGTATAAGATAATGTTTAAGCATACAGTAGTCCCCAGGACATAATAAAATTCAAAACTAAGTGGCTAAGTGCCTAATTCCAGTGAGAAATTAAAAATATTTAAAATAATGAACGCCCCCCAGTTATCATAATTAATTTACAGAATTTATATATACCGAAACATTGCCAAATAATAAAATTAGAAATATTGCATAATATTATAACACTATGAAAAAAATACACTTGGCCCAGAGACGGACATGTTATCTTGATGATTCAGCCTTCAACTTGTCTCAACAAACAAGTTGAAAGGTGTTTCAACTTGCATTCCTTCTGGTTGGTTGAAAATGCACCTACCTCCCCAGTATTTTTTTATACAAAAGAATTAAACTGATTTTTAATTTAAGAATATATATATATATATATACTACTGAATTGAACACGATAAATTACTAATGGCCAGAATGACTTAATCTGTAAAGAAACCCCTACAATGAAATAAGTGGAAATCTATGTTGAATGTTGCATTTGCAAACATGCCAGTCTCTGAGGTGACAATTTTACCAGAAATATACAGAAATTTACAATTAATTTAGCACCCAGTCCACACACTAAACTGTCCCATCAATTGGGAATCGAAATGAATGTTTAAAACTTGAAATGTTGTAGTTGATAGATATATATATAACTGGTCACTGGGTATGATTGAGTGTTGACTCTATGTGTAATTAATAATTGGTTTTGTATCACCTGATTTCATCCATGAAGGGTTTTTTATTTATTGAGGTGACATCTCGTGGCCGACATTTTAGGTGTTCGTGTGGTCGTCCAAATTCCTCCGGTAGCGAGTAGCTTCAGATGTTCATCGTTCAGCTATGTAGTAGGTCTTTTTTCTCATCTACATCGGTGGACCCTGATTACACATTATATTTTTTTTTAGTCAGAGACCACAACACAATGCCCCACTAAAGTTTGCACACCCTCCAAAATACATATATAAAGTCAACATAGTTATTGAGCTATTTAATTAAACTTGATAAAATTTATATGGCCAACATGCCTTATTTGAAAATCTTTATAACAATAATTCTTCCCTCACCTAATGTGAGTTACCTTGTTTGCAATTTGACAATTAATTATGGCTTTGTACCATCTCATAAACTTTATACTTAGTGTGAATATGTAGATACCACGTGGTTAAGGTTAATTCAAATACATAGTTTTTTATTACAGAAAATAATATGAATTGGACATTATTTACTTTCAAAACGTGCCTGAGTAAGTTACCAGATATTAATAAGGTTTTACTGTTAATTGTAGCAAAACTTTATACCACTTAAACTATTACGCATTGTGCAATAACTAGATTGATGTACACGAATCTCGTTACATCGGTGTTAGCTAAATTTTAAACTTAAATATTTTGTATTCAATATACTTTACTTTTTAGTGCCGAAATTCTGACACTTGAATGGAATGTTTTATAAAGTTTTAAAAACTTTACCAACACATTGCGTATTGCACAATGCACGATGCAACAGGTGAACAGATGAACTTACTTAGGCTTACTAAAAAAACAGTTTTCTCCAACGAAATATTGTTGTTAATTAATACGAAAGTAAATGAGAGACTTACCGCAGTTGTTTATAGAATTATCTATACATAGTAGGAAGACTTGTAGTTGGAAACATTCATTTCTCTACCGGAGAAAATATGCCACGAGGCCACACCTAATAAGCAGCTGATCTAAGCCACCATTACAGCGAGACAAAGAAATAGAAAACGCAGTCCTGCACATATCGCCCGTTATCAGTATTTAGTGACAGGGTGCAGCACCGATCAAGCTCCAAATTCATGCAGTGAATTAGTCTCTTACTTCGGTACAAGAGCGCAGCACGAATTAAACAGCTATAATTCCGTACTGCCTATAACGTTTTCCTGACTTATAATTACAGAAGATTTGCCGCTCTATATTAGAACGGCACAATACTTGAGTCGTTGCGTACAAGCACATGACCACACATTCACGCACAGTTCTGAGAAATAGAGGGTGGTGCATACCTCGGTACTAATTTCACAACGGAATATTGCGTCGCTGCTTTGTTACACTGTTCTACTTGCCACGTGTTCTGGTTTGCTGGAAAATAAAACTTTCACAATATTTTTTTTTTATAAAATCCCGAAATGAAATAAAATGAAATACCCCATATTTTTGACACGTTACAATACCCCCCCCCAATGAGAATTCTTCTGTCTAAAACAGAAGAAATCTCATTGATAAACCCCGAAGAGGACCGGTGAGGAACTGGTGCCAACAACCCCCTCTTTGTTGTTACTCTTCATGGGTACACGACCCCCCTGGCTCGGCGACTATGGACGCATCTGAACGAGATCACTGGACTTCTCCGTAAGAGATCCCAACACCAAAAAATCGAACAGACAAGTACCACAGCACACCTCACCTTCTAACATGCTACCCCCCAAAATCCTCAATCCCTGGCTTAGATTATGCCAGATCCTCCACCGATATGTTTCCCCTTGTATGCAAGCTGGGCTGCCTTTAGCATATACTGGGCTCACACACACTCACATTACATGTTATAAATTGAAAACTTCTTTAAAATTTATTTAAGTTGCAACCCATTGGTTGTTTTCATGTAAAATCACTTCATAAATTCTGTATAAATTTTAAATTATTCTCTTCACTGGTTTCTGTTTTTATTTAAAATAAATTGATTTAAACATTTCTTATAATTAAGAACATCCTTAACCTAACATGTGAGTACTTAGAGTCTAACAATACAAGTCAATACAATAAATCAATAAAAATAAACCTGGTTAGTACACAAACAATAAAATAATCAAGGCTTAAAAATATTCATTAGCTGGCAGGCGAAAAATCAAGATTTTTTTTTTCAAAAAATATTTTCCAAAAAATTTTAAAATTCAAAGAAAAAATTTAAATTTATTAAAAGGTTTCCTTTACATATAGAAATTATTTAAAATTTGTTTAAATTGATCAAAAAACACAAGTTGAATTTACTTCCACACTAAACAAGCTTAGTCTGTATATGACCTCACTGTCAGCTGATCGAAACTAGGTCAAGTCCACAACCTTGACCCACATACGTTATGTATAAGTTCTATCTGAAAATACATTTAACATCTGTAACAATCTAATTTGAAACACAAAACATAATAAAATAAAACATTTAAAATAACAAAATATCATTATAAACAATAATCAAATTGACCTTTAAATTATTCAAAATAAACTTGAGAACTTTACATTTACACATTCTATGAAAATATTGTCACTGGTTTTAATTAAAAAATTTTATATTTTTATTATAAATCTCTTTCTTTACTTAACAATCTGATTCTCCATTACTGTGGGTGATTTAAATACTTATAACAATTTAATTTACTACTTGCTCTGTATACATATATAATCTTTCTCCCTTTGACTCTAACCACTAACAACTGTAACTTACATGACACCCATCTCTATTAAAACATCTATCAAACACTCTCTAAACCCAACTTATCCTTAAACTCAAATCGCCACCTTCTCTCGATATATAAAAAAAAAACTCTCTAACCCTTTGTACTTGGGATACGTGTTCCCCCCCCAAATCTCATTTCCCATTATCTGGTCCCTGGATTCCACCTGAGGCGACCCCTTCCCACTAAATCGGTCCCATCCCGTCCCAACCTATCATTATGTTGCGGACTCCTACATTACACTACCCCCCTACTACCAAATTGCCATCCCCAATAATATCAATCTTATTACCTTACTTCAACTACAACAAAATAACATCATCAATTAATAATATCAATATAGCACTCAAAACTCTAACTATATGCTCCATAACTACGGTGTCAACATCAATACTTCTCAATATCTATTACATTAACTCAAAACAATATTTTTCTCTCTACTACCCCTTTAACTTTGACTTCAACTTGGACTTGGACTGATCTGCTTGTCCCATAAAATATTCATCACCCAAACACTATCTTTTATTATTTCTGACAATTCATTTAAAATCTTACCACATTAAATTACTTTTCTCATTACTTTAAATAGCATCTGTAATACATTGAAACATTGCATTAAACATTAATTACCTGGAACATTTACGACCAATATACCAGTGACATTTTATTGCTGATCAGCTGATATTCCTAACACAATGAAAACACACCTCAAAATTTTACAAATTACATGAAATATATATGTTTATCAATACTCACTTCTGACCTCTTTGTTTCCCCTTTTTCTGATTCTGATACTTTGTGTTAACCGCCTGCCAGTCGGTTTAATTATTTACTTAGGTTAAAAATACACACATAATGAAAACACATATTTTTATCAATGCTTATATCTAACCTACAACAATAAAATAATACATTTAAAATTATGGAATGAACACCTTATAGTGAATGTATGAGCATCTAGTTTTTTAAACAGAACACAAGCATTTTATTGGGTCAAAATTTGAGTTAGCAATTTTTATGTTATAAAATTTAGATTCGTGGCTCATCTGAGTCACCTCCCATCCACACACTCTATTGCAAGTTATGTAAGACTGTGGTGCCTTTTCGCTTCCACAAAGACTGTATATTTTGGAGTAGTTTGACATCTCCGTATCTTTGCTTCGGCAGTTACATTTTAACGTTATGAATATCAGCATTTTCTTGTTTATAATTAAACGCCCTTAAACGGGTCTACCACCTGGCTTTGCTGCCCCCATGCGGACAGAGTGGTAGCCGCTGTTCCCTAGTTTGGTGATTCCCCTTAATTCCCCCTGTCAATTTCAAAATTCACCTTGACAACGATAACAGCTATGGTCAGTTAAGGCAGCGCGTAACGTAATGTGCCCCAACCATAGCTGTTAAAGCTAAACCAATTCTACGGGCAGGGTTTGGTGAGGCCGTGACCGCCCAAAAAGTTGGGGAATCACAAGTAAAATACCTTTTGTAACACTAAACTTAGTAATTTATACTTAAATGACATTATTAGTTTGGATGGTGTTTTAACCTCCTATATCCCTAGCTTAACCTTCATTAACATAAAATATTAAGTACAAAAATTACAACCTCCTACCATTGAATTTTCTTAAAATTTTCAAATTTATTATTAATATTTATTATATATCATCTTTCCGTTATTAATAAGTTGTTTTAATTAATCATCATTTGTATTTAACAATTATTTCAAATAAACATTTTTATTATACTTGATTCGTACTATAAAATTTCTATACTTACAGTCCATTTAAATTGATATACACAAAACATCTACCCCCTACACCCCAATACTTTCACCTCACCTCTGAAACATTTAACACAAATATTAGTTTAAATCAAACAATTTATCATTTAATTACCCAATTCATCTCGTAAAAAAAATAATTTCGATTCCTCAGAAAATTTTGCTATATAACATTTAAATAATTAATCAAAATATTTAAAACATATCAAGTTGTTTTAATTGAATTAAAATACCAATTATTGAAAATACAAACTACATAGCTACCAAGCAATTATAATTAGTCAATTACTGTTCTCAAAATTAATTCTGATATTTATTAAATTGCAAAATATTACTATCATTATTGTTGCAACAGTTACCTGCATACTTGTTTACTTAACATTCTACAAGGCACACAAATAAATTTACTACATTTTTATTTACAAACTTTTGTTATTAACCGTTCAGTTTTTCCGCACTTCATTGTCCAAATCTGCCATGTCAAAACCACAAAACAAAATGTCTATAACTGTCCATTCATTGTTTATAGTTTAGCCTCCATCGTCAAATAGATATCGAACATATTTGTACACTAAATTATTTTTGTTTACCTTGAGTTTATTATTATTGTTTTCATAAACCATTATGTCTAAATTCTTCATCATACCATTTATTATTTCATACAACCTGTCACGATCAATTACTTTTGTCCAGTCTCCGTCAGTAATTTTTCTAAACACCAAATCAATTATTTTATCATTATTTATAACAGTTTTATTCAAATATTCCTCTCTCTCTGTCTCATAATGCCATTTACTTTCTTCCTTTCTCTCAATATCTAACACCTGCACCAACATTTCATAACCTCTATTAATCTCAAAAATTTTTATTTCTCTCTCTCTTTCATTACAACACCTCTCATAACCATACTGAACTCTCCCATTCCATGCAGAGGGCAATACCACAAAATTATTTAAATACTATCTGGCCTTACCAGATAAACACAAAAAACTTATATGACCTTCTGATGACCGCTCGTCTTCTACAAAATTTATTGAGGAACTCTTGTCCTCCATCAACACTTGTGAAGTCTCTGCTTCACATTTAACCCCATAAAAATTTGCCCCCTGTTTCATACCCACAATATAACTCTCTTTCCACTCATTATCTAACTCACCAACATTAATTACTACGCCTTTACAATCTATTACTTTCTCTCTCTCACTCACTATCTCTATTTCACCGCTATCCAATACTTCATTATTATTATTTAACATTATTACATCACTGGAATTAATTATATTAACATCACCACTTACCTCTGAATTGTGATCATCATAATTATTTTCACTAGTTAACCCTACTTCTCCCACTATTTGGTCACTGTTATTTACGAATTCATTATCACTCTCACTCACCTGGTCAATTATTTCTTCACTATCATTAAAAACATTATGGTCACTTACCTGTTTTGATTCAACTTTTAATTGACACCTATCTCCTCCCCACTTTTCGTCTTGTTTATTAAGAGCGTTTATCACTTTATCAACACCCTCATCCATTATTTCCTTGGTTTTGTCTAAATCTGCTTTGAACTCCTCAAAATGTTTATCCATCATGTTAGAACCCTTATCCATTATTTCATTTGTTTTGTCTAATTCTGTGTGCGTCTCGTCGAAACGTTTGTCCCACTTGTCAAAACGTTTATTTATATTATCATAATGTTTATCCATCATATCAAACGCCTTTTGCAGAAAATTCCTCATCTCGTCCTGTGAATACTCTTCTTCGACCACCCCTACACTGTCATCATTATCACTAGGCCTATTTACTGTCTTATTTTCTACCACTGTTACTTCAGCTATCTTACCTTTATCATTGGTCATCTCACTATGTTTATTGATTTCTGCAAATATTCCTTCTTCTTGTTCTTCCATTCGGGTTAACCTATCGTCTAAATTACCCCATTCCTCGTCTGTCATCTCACCCACAACACCTCGAAATTCACTCTCCCACTCATCTCACACAAAATCAATTACTTACTATCATTACTTTGAATTAGAGACATGTTTAAAGTTTATTTATACCACACTTTTTATATATAAAAAACCCCTATTTTTCTACAATCAAACACCTAACACTACTGTGAATCACAACACAAACATAACCTACTCACACGTAAATACGTACTCTAAATATTGTTTACAAATTCGTCATTACCACATCCTATTTTCTGTGCATTAAAATAGGTCTATCTCGTATAAATAAAATTAAACGAAAATCCTGGCAGCGAGAGCCAAATGTGATGATACAAAAGAAGGTCGAAATATATTAATAAATAAAATACACTGCCAGAACTTACCTGTGCACAGTCGCAACTACTTACCTGTTACTTAAATTTTATCAGAAGACCAAGGTCGCCACGATTATTTTTTATAGGCTAAAATATCGAAAACCTTTATACTCCACCTTAAATAAAAAGGGACAATTTCGCTATCTGACCATCCCCAATTAATAATTCAGAAAGATCCCGGAACGTTAGACGAATTTTGCAGCACAGAAATGAGAAGATGGTAATGACGAAATAACTTAGACTAACACATGGTTATATTGTAAATTAAATAATTTTAATTTCTCACACACGTTTTATGTATACTACAAGATAAAATTTTTTAAATCTAATTTTTTGGTACCATTTTAATGATCATTATTAAGACAGCCCATTCTGCACATTCTCTCTTTCATTCAAATTCATACGTTACCCCTCGTTTGATTAATTTACAGATCTATTTATTTAGCTTTTCACTGTCACTATTCAGGACGAATAAAACACGTGTCGGTCACCCGATTCCAATGTTCGTTACTCATTGTTGTAAGTCCCGACGCCACCGCACAAATGGTACTCGGTACTTCGTGAATTCCTCGAGTCCCGGTCGGTATGAGCGAGATTGTTGTTTTACTCACATCTTATAAAACTACACTGACCGGGACACCGACAAAACTGTAAGCGTTTGTTAACGGAGTCCGCTTCTCGTGGACTGCCTAATGTAGACTGTGTAATGTGGACGGCCAGGGGGCGGAAGCTGTGATTCACCGCCCCCGGATCTCGTCGCCGTTCATAGCTGAGTTGTTGTATTCTACCGACTCTATTCATGATGCATAGTGGTGATTTTGGTAGTGAGTGCCGATGATATTTGGCACTGCTAGACTGACGTCACCGAAAGGAGGTGGTCCTTAGCTACGTTTCCTGCAGGTCGGCTGGTTGGTCTCACCCAACATCGTTTCTGCGCCATTTTTTACAGCGTCTGTTGGTTTTCTTGGCGTCCCAACAGCGCGCATACTTGAGTCGTTGCGTACAAGCACATGACCACACATTCACGCACAGTTCTGAGAAATAGAGGGTGGTGCATACCTCGGTACTAATTTCACAACGGAATATTGCGTCGCTGCTTTGTTACACTGTTCTACTTGCCACGTGTTCTGGTTTGCTGGAAAATAAAACTTTCACAATATTTTTTTTTTTATAAAATCCCGAAATGAAACAAAATGAAATACCCCATATTTTTGACACGTTACAAGTCTTTGCATTGATTTCCTTCAGCTGTTGTTGGAGGGTTTCGTTATTTTTGTTAATTATCTGTCTTAATTTTTTTTTTAGTACTTTCGTTGGTACTAATTAATTTTTCATTGATTTGTTTCAAACTCTCATTCATTTCTTCGTTCTGTCTCTTAAAATTGTCATTGGTTTCTTTCTTCATACTATTCAGACTCTCCTCATTCTTGTCGAATTTTTCTTCCTGTTTCTTAAAATTTTCATTGGTTTCTTTCATCATACTATTCATCATTTCCATTAATTTTAGTATGTTCGGGTCTCCTCTAACTTCTCCCTTGTCGCCCGCCTGTAGTTCCATTTCTTTGTCTTGGGTTGGTTCTGCTGTGGTTGATATTGTCTCCACCTCTTCAACCGATGTTCCTTCCTCTTCTTCCCCTCTATTTTCTTCCATTTCTTTGTCCTTCGCCAATTTTTTCATCACTCCTCTAGTATGCATCTTGATATCCTTTCGTAATCGCCGCTAGAATTTCGTATTTCCCTTTCTTCTAGTCCCACCAGTTGGTCGTCAATTTATTACGGATTCTGTGTATCTCCTGTGTTATAATGCCACACGTTGGATGCCAATTTATAACAGCTCGTGTGTGTAGCTGCCGTGTTATTTTGCCACACGTTGGATGCGTCAATTTGTAACTAATCTTTACTACTAGTTTCTGCAAGAGTGTAAACGTGTCAGAGTGTAATTAGTGTATTGTGTCTTACCATTCCGTCATCGCTCGGTAACGTAACTTACGCTGATTGTGTCCGTCGCGAACGTACGAATAACCAGATATCGAAGTCCTTACCTGAGGTTCACTAGGGGTGTATACATCCCGGGTGGCGCCAAATTGTTTATTTTAAACAATTAAAAAAATTAGTATTATCGGCGAGTCCGCTCAGGCGGTGTGGAGAATTCAAACTTGTTCCCGCCGCTTATCGATTTTTACAATCAAGCCAGCAGTTTGCTGTGTTTACTGCTTGAGCGCTTGCCGCCAATTCATAGCTGTTCGCTACAATGTACAACATTTATAATGCACTTTCCTAATGAAAATAAAACACCATGGTTGCACACAGTATTGGTTTAAATGATAATGGTTATTACTTATTCAGTGACACAGGTTATATTTGGTTTGTTATATTATTTAGCACCAGCAATTAATCTAAGACAATTTTCTCTGGGTTTTGACGAATCGATTCTGAACATGACAGATTCACCATAATGGCATCTGCCGAAGTAGTATACAAATATTTTTGTTCGATCGTCTGGATTCTTGAGATTACGATAAAAGGATTAGATGCAATTAAAATAATAAAAATACACAACCTTACATTATTTCTACTTGAATAATATAACGTGTAGCTATAATATGTTTTTTGGAGTGTAGTAAAAGTGTTTCAAAGGTTCGTAAACTAACCATAGGTTAATTTTATAAGTTGACAAATTTTCAGTGTCTTAGTTTTTTATTTAATCTTTGAAAGAGAATAAATTCAGTTTAATGATATTTCATAGTACAGTGAGAAATATTTAAAGTGCGTTTTTTCGGAAATTTGGGTAATTTAAATGATGCTTAACAACGTAGTAGACTGGGGGTAAGCAGTTGGTCTGGTAAAAAGGACTTGCGCTGCAATCGTATTCAATTTTCAATTGTTTGGGCTTCTGGCATCTTTTTCAATTTAATCGGAGTAATTTATTCACTTCTTTTTGATTGAATTGGTCTTTGACATCAGTTAATTGGTTTCAGTCATCGTCTGCTTCCTTCTCGTTCATTTGTGGTAATTTGGTTTACTTTTATAACATTTTAAATTAAATATTTGGTTGTTCAAAATTTGACTTCTGTTTTCGAAGAGCGTCACTTTACGAGTAACGATATTCAATGGTAATTCCGTACCTAACGGCAGTTGCTATGGTTACTAAATAAATCTGATTGGTTAATCTGGCTGTAAATCCATTGTTATCAAAATCTGAATTCTTTTCAGAATCCTTGTATATCTTCTGATTGCTTTCATTCCGTTATCTTCCTTCCTAAGTATTAATTATTATTACTGTTATTTGTATTTTCTTCCAAAGATTATTTTGGTATCCCACAAGATTGGCTTATATCATGTTTTATAATTTTACAGTTATTTTAATATTTCCTAATTACATTTCTCTTTTAATTTAAAACCTTATTCTAATATTTTGCTTCAATAAGATTTACAATTTATCCTTGCTTGATTATTCACCTTGGATTTGTTAATTACTTGGTTATTTTCATACAATTTGTATTTGTTGGTGTTTGACAGTTAGGCCTTTCTTAAGCATAAGTAGCCATTACTGATTTTTACTTATTTCATATATATTACATCTCATTTTAGCCTAATGCTTTATTTTGTTCTTATAACTGGTTTTGTTACCTATTGACGTGTTTTAGTTCTGTTTTTGTGTTATTTGTATGTTACTACTGTTTTATACATCATGTATTGCTAATTATTTACCAACTGGTTTTCTCGTTTTCTAAGTCAACCATTGCTTTCCTTTCTTACTTATTTACTCCGCCAATGTCAACAATATGGCTATTATTTACTATTTTTTATCACATAAAATACAACATTTATGTCTATGGTTGGTATAATTACCCCAGCCATATCTTATTCATAAGATTGCTTAAACAATTATTTAACAATTATTAGGTAATATTGGTGTAAGATTCATTACATTTTATTTTATTTTTTGGGTGGTAAACAACCTCACCTCTTTTGAACTTACTTTAATAATCATCCCTTATAACATGGGTGTTTATTGATTGTTTTAAACTTCTTATTTTATAAATACTCTTTGCCTTCACTCCATGGTAACACTATCTGTTTAATTCTTGGATTTCGTTGTCCATGACGTGTCCGTTACTTAACTAAATATCACTATAATATTGACGACTCGGAACACAAAGTTTTTTATAAGTAAAAACGTAAAGTTTTACCTTACAGCCTAAACCGGCTTTCACCTATAGAAGGCTTCATCAGAGGCTGTCGTTAGTAGCGCTGCTCGTCTTGTTGTTGGCGATGAGAAAGTGTTTCGAAAGATTGAAGCTGTGTGTGTGTGGTGAGATGTGTTCGAATAATGCGTGCGATTTGAATTGTGTCTGTTCGTTTAGGATGTCGTTTTTATTTGTTTTTGTGTGTTTGTATATTTCTAATTGTTCTAGAGTGTCTAGTTTTCGGCCTTTTGTGTGTACGTGTAGTATGTTCATGTTATTGTCGATTCATATCGACAATAACATGAACATACTACACGTACACACAAAAGGCCGAAAACTAGACACTCTAGAACAATTAGAAATATACAAACACACAAAAACAAATAAAAACGACATCCTAAACGAACAGACACAATTCAAATCGCACGCATTATTCGAACACATCTCACCACACACACACAGCTTCAATCTTTCGAAACACTTTCTCGTCGCCAACAACAAGACGAGCAGCGCTACTAACGACAGCCTCTGATGAAGCCTTCTATAGGTGAAAGCCGGTTTAGGCTGTAAGGTAAAACTTTACGTTTTTACTTATAAAAAACTTTGTGTTCCGAGTCGTCAATATTATAGTGATATTTAGCTATCTGTTTACTCTTTCATGGGATTCTCCCCTTTAAATACTATTATATATACTTTTAAACCTTACAATATAATTCTTTTCTAATCAATACAGTTAACATCACTCTTCAGTGTTCATTACTACTGAATTGACGTTTAATGAAGAAATTTGTGTTAGTGGTTGAAATCACAATCAGAATGATCAATATTGCACACCACTATATAAAAATTATTCCGATTAGCGCTTTCAAGCCTCACAGCTCATCGTCAGATCAGGAATAGGCAGAAAATATGTAATACCCAACCCTTCACCCCTCTCCCCACCCTGCTCACCCACAACAAACTAAAAATTAATGACCCTTCCCCACCCCCTAAACTCTGTCTCACCATCTGTACAGTTACATATTTTTCTAGTAAATTCCTTGTGTTTCAGTGTGTGTGTGTGTGTGTGTGTGTGTGTGTGTGTGTGTGTGTGTGTGTGCATCCCTTTAAACTACCCTCTTCCTCTCCACACACGTGGGTCAGTCACACACCCTTATTTTAAAACAACCAATTAGTACTATGAAATATAATTCTTAATCTTATCTATCTGCCCTCTCTCATTTACTTCTTAATCATGTTATAAAATATTTCTTCATTATCAAATTTAATTTTAATATTAATTAAATTGTCTAACCCTTTTTCTCTTTCTTTCAATATTTCTAACTCCTCTCTAAGCTTCCTTTCAACTGTGTTATTTACTACTTTTACAATTTCGTATTCTTCCAAAGGATTAACAAACTTGTGGTTGTCTTCTATGAAATGTCTTGCATATAACGAATTGCTTGTTCTATTACCTTCTCCACGTTTGTGGTCAGACAACCTGCATGCGAATTTTTGTCCTGTCTCCCCTAGGTACACTTTGTTGCAGTCTTTACATTTTAATTTATAAATTCCGCTTTTCTGTAATACTGGAATTTTTTCTATATTCTTATTCCTTATCTTATCAAATACCGTTTCACATTTTTTAATAGCTATATCTACTCCATATTTATTAAAACATTTTATAATTTTTCTAGTATGTGAACCTATGTATGTCAATGACCCTGCATAATTCTTTTGTTCTGGTTCTATTTTAGCTTTTTGTATGTTGACCCTTTTCATAACTTTATCCACTATGTTGGTGCTATAATTATTATTCCTTACAATTCCCTTTATCGTTTTTAACTCCCTATCTTTTGATTCGGTCTCTTTTAAACACTTCTGAGCTCTGTAACAAAAGGAATTGATTGCCGCCATTTTATATCTGTATGGGTGGTACGACTCTCTTGGTATAATTATATCAGAATACGACTCTTTCCTAAATATCCCAAACTGTAGTTTCTCATTATCTTTAATTTCTATGTTTAAATCTAAGTAATTTATTTGCTTACCTCCTATCTCTTCCTTAAATTGTAAGTTTTTATCCTTATTATTTACCTCCTTTATAAACTCATGCACTTCTTCTATGCTTCCTTCCCAAACTACTAATACATCATCAACGTATCTAGACCATAATTTTATATTGTCTTTATACTTAGTGGAAGTTATTAATTGCTTTTCAAAATCATTCATGTATATTTCAGCAAGAATAGGGGATAATGAAGACCCCATAGGTAAACCTTTTTTCTGTATATAAAACTTGTTATTAAACCTAAAATAGTTCTGATTTACACATTCTTTAATTACTTTCATCAACTGCTTTTTATACCTGTATTCTCCCATATTATTATCGTTTATTAACTTAATAACTTTATTTACTGTGATATTAGTAAACATGTCCTTAACATCCAGTGATATCAATTTTGTATTTACATTAAAGCTAATATTTTCTAATTTTTCTATCAATTTTATATTATTCTCTATGTTGTATTTTGTCCCAAATTCATATTTCTCTTTCAGTACTCTGCTAACTTCCTTTGATAGTTTATAAATAGGTGCATTAATAAAAGAAACAATCGGTCTAATTGGTTTTCCTTCTTTATGTATCTTAACCTGACTTTTAAAAGTTGGTGCTGTTGGATTACTTTCCAATAAATACTTTTTCTTATTTTCTTCTATAAATGTTATCTGTTTCATCATTTTGAAACGTTTCACATAACGTTACAATTCGGGAACCTGGTTAATTGGCTCAGGTCAATTAAACAGGCTGCCATAATCTTTACAAAATCATCAATACCTAATAAGTACACCAATGTTAAATAGGCTCCCGTGAATTGAGGAGTATTGACAAGGGATTTGGTAGATATATTCACTCACCTTTTGGATAACCATAACATCTCTTTATTATATTTTCTTGAATAATACTTTAAATATGATTGTTATTTTGTTTGATTACATTAAACAAATAAATTACTCAAAAGTTGTGCATCAAATGCTCTTACGTCTTTTAACATGTTACTCTGGTGATCAAAATAAAATCATATATTTATTAACTACAGTAAATACCTCGGATCCGGGTTTTAACTTAATAATGCTCTACAATAAGTCAACATTATGCAAGCTATTGGAATACTAGTTTGCTCAAATTTCGAATTACCTTTTACCTTTAACTATTATCAGATTACTATTTCATTATTGTAATTACAGATACTACTATCTTAACATTTACATGATTAGAATAAGTCTTTGCAAAAATATACTGCTTTTGTTGCCATTGTTAAAAATATAATGGTTTGGTTTCACCTTGATACAATGGAATCAGAGGCAGGTTCTCTTGTTGTTACTCTTCACTTGGGTTTCCTAGAAGTTCTACGATGTCGTTCGGGTGTCTCCATTTATTTTGTAGATTCTTAGTTGCGAACATGACGAAAGGCTGCTGTTACCTGAAGCTCGTGAGTTTGTCGTTGTTACTTCACTCCTGATGTACGGTGTTCACTTTTTTTTTACACTTTACATTTTCCTTTTAACTGCACTAATGTTACTCTATAATGTTTGGATAGAACATACTTTACAACTTAAACATTTCATTTCCTTTTTTAAAAAGATCTGTCGGCTAAGTTAGTTACTTTTAGATATTTCACCACATTTCAATTACTTGTGGAGTCTGTCACCATGAAAGATTACGTTCAGTTACATCGTCATTAAGTTTTTATATTTACACTTTATTTTACGACACATGGTAAAGCTGTTACCTTGTCTCTGATTCTTGCTCGACTGGGGTTGGTTATGCGGCAGTTAGTAGGGAGAGGGAGCTGTTCGCGCGGAGAGAGAAAAATAGTTCGTACTTTATTATTATTATTATACTAATTAACTACTATTAATAATACTACATTTTCTTTATTGAGTTAGTTATTTCTTCTTATTATTATTATTACGTCTTTTTATTTAATTATCATAATTATTAATTTTCGCTTCAATACAGAGTAATTTTCATGTCCGTACTAGATTTTTACAAGTTGATACAGGCATATAAGTACACAGGGAAGGGTTAAATATTAAGGGGTGTTATCGCAATTTTATTATAGAATTCTTTTAGGTTTTAAAACGATTTATTTTGGGTATTAAGGCGGGGTTACATTATCATTTACTTTAGGGGTTTACGTTCTGTTCGAATGTGAGATTTTAAATTTAAATTTTTTTTTTTTATTTCTTCTATTTCAATTTTTTTTTTTTTTTAAATCGTCACATATTCCGCCTCCTTACCAACACAGACTCCTAAAATTTTGGTCAGCTATGTACCGAGAGTATGCTTGGGGAGTTCCATATGAAATTTCTTATTATTATTATCTTTTATTATTATTGCACGGTTTATTTGTTTTAAATTCTCTTTAAATGATCCTCCTCCGTGAAATTCCCTTTTTCTCACTAAATACAGTACTTACTCTTAATACTAATTTCCCTAAGTTCAGCAACTCACAATATCGTGGCCCGACTGACATCAGCTTACTCTAACTCTACACGTTAGCTTTCAGCATTAAAAAAAAATGATCACTTGGCTCTCTTGGCTCATCATTATCCTTTTCAGTCGGTGCCGTTGTGACTCGTTACTTAACATGTATAATCACTTCTGGATTATATATCATAAACTTATTTCTAATGTAATCTAAAGAGGATCCCATACTCCACTTTAGATCACTGTTTTGAGAGAAGCGGAATTTCACGAAGATACTTTTCATTTAACTCTTTAACAATTACTAGACAAAATATGCGGAAGGGGAGACACTTTACACAATGCATTGTAATCCACTCGCGGTGGCATTCATTGTTTAGGGAGAGCAACCTTTAATACAATTGAGAGGGTGGCTGCTTAATACAATACTGAACACGCTTCCTTTTCTCTACCTTGCCACAACTGGGGTGTTTACACTACGCAACGTAACTTTTATTATTATTAATCACTTTTCTCTTATTTACTGCGATACGATTTACTACTACTAATTTACACGTTACACTAATTTGTTTAACTTAAGATTTATTTAGCAATTATTAATATTTAAGCAATCATTAATCACTTATTATTACTTTAGGGTTTTAAAAACACTTACCTCGAATTATTTCCTACACACTTTAATACATTGTAAACATTTATTAACAGAGATTATTATTAAACCTTTGGCATTAAATTCTATTTAAACTATCAGCTCTTGGTACTCATTTTCTTTTCTTCTGTGACCTTCCCTTTATCTTGTTTCTTAAAATCTATCTTAATTTTATTTCTACTACTAATTTACGTAACCTCACAACATCATGGCCCGACTGATTACATCTTGTATACTCTAACTCTAGCAGTTAGTTTTCTGCTACTTTCTTTAACTCTTGTAAAGAACTTTCTTTAACCTTTGTAAAGAATTTTTCAGTGCGGCGCCATTGTGACTTTGTTACGTTCCTTATATCAATTTCGCTTATTTATACTTAAGATAATCTAAAGTTGATCCCATACTCAACCCTAGATTATTTTTAATTCTAGTTACTTACTTTACTGAGATAAGCGGAATGTCACGAAGGGAATCTTTATTCACTACTAAGCAATTAACTGTAACACACTAAACAAGAGGGGACAAACACTTTACTTTCACCGATCAGCTGTTACGCTGGAATGTAGGTCAAACTAGTTTTTAAACAATGGCCTCGTTTATGAGTACAAAGGGCAGAAGTCAACTCGAGGGTGGATATTTCTCTATTGTTCCATTTAACAATAGCTGGCGGCTAGGGACTTATTTTCAAGCAGGACACAACTTATTTATTATTATTCACACATATTATTCATTTCTTTTTACTTATTTCACTAATACACTTTTATAATTATAATTCTACTAACGTGTTATAATAATTTACGATATTATTAAACTTTTAATTTTAAATGACTTATTATTTATTATTAGTACTTTGGTCTGATTTAAGAGACGGTTTCTTTTTATTTTGAACTAGTTTATTTACTTAGGGAAACATCATTCCATTAAATTAATTAGTACACTTGTTTTAATTCGATTTAATTTTCAACAAAGGGGAGATACATGTTTACTAGGCACAAGACGACACACAGGAAAGGACACGCTTCTTATAACAATAGAGCTATCAAAGAGGGTGAAGTAATTGTTTCATTCCGCGATGGGGGAGGCTCACAATGACAAAATACACACCAACAGGAACACACAAGAATTCAACCGGTCTGGTATTGTTTACAAACAGACGTGTTGTAGAATGAACTTTTGACAAGCTCCTACATGTTTTGTTTACATGTGATTATATGTTAATCTTACTTTACACATATCATATTTACTAATAAAATTATCTATACTATATTACTATCATATTAATTATTATTTTTATCTTATTTAAATTTCTGACACATATTAAAATACATACATACATCCTCGGCGCTACAGCCCAGTCCGGGCCCTGGCCTCCAAAAGAAATCTTCCCCACTGGTCTCTACTCCCGGCCAATGTCCACCAGTTTGCTGCACCCAGCCTCACTGCCTCCTTACCAACCTGGTCCAGCCATCTTGTACGCGGTCTTCCCCTCCTTCTCCTTCCCATCGGCAAATAATTCATCACTCTTTTTGGGATTCTATCCTCCGCCATTCTCTGCACATGACCAGCCCAACGCAATCTGTTAATTTGTATGAGTTGCACGATCGGAAGATCTTTAAACCTTTCGTACAACTCTCGATTATGCAGTCGCCTCCAAATGTTGTTTTCCCTCACAGGGCCATAGATTCTCCTCAGTACCCTCCTCTCAAAAACGGATAGTCTCTGCTCATCTAGTTTTTTTAACACCCAGCATTCCGAGCCATACATCAGGACTGGTCTAATCAAGGTCTTGTATAGGGAGGCTTTTGTATCTTTAGTTATTAATTTTGATTTAAAATGTTTCACCAGTCCGTAGTAACACCTATTAGCAGATAATATTCGTCTTTCAATATCTCTAGAGGAGTCATTTCCAGAGTCCACATATGACCCGAGATATGGAAAACCCTGAACCTTTTCAAATTCATAATCGTTAATGCGCAGGGACAGGGTACGAGTATTGGCACCTACAACCATATATTTGGTTTTGCTTTGGTTTATAACCAAGCCCATAGCCTTAGCGGACAACTCCAGTTCCTGAAAGGCTTCCTTTAAGCATATTAAAATACACAAGTAAATAAATCAACAGCTTATGAATAGGGACACAATTACTGTTTAACAACACAAGTCACAAAAAGTGCGCATCTTATTTATAAAATTATTTACTTGTTTTTTTTTTTTTGTTTTAAACAATGTCTGAAATCTCTTGTTACTGGGCAAGGGGTCACACATTTTGTAATACAATAGAGTGAGGTGATGTATGTTCTAACTCGTGGTGACAGAGCGTAACAAAGGGATAGTTTGGTACAAGCGGGAACAAGTCATTTTCTTGTCTGAGATTGTCGTTAAACTGACAAGTTGGGGAATGCATTTTTAAAAAGGTTTTACCCTGGGGTTACAATGTTTAAATAATTATTATATTATATCTAAATATCCTTTATCATTATTACAACACATAATGATTATAAAAACACATTATCCTAATTCTGATTTTACTTACTTTAATTCTTCCTTTTGCGTATTTTAAATTAACATTCATAGAGTGAATAATTCTACCACATATTAAATGACAAACACAGAGTATTTTATTTTGCTAATTATCATTCATTCAGCAAATTAGCAGAGTTGCGCATTTGAAACGTTTCACATAACGTTACAATTCGGGAACCTGGTTAATTGGCTCAGGTCAATTAAACAGGCTGCCATAATCTTTACAAAATCATAAATACCTTATAAGTACACCAATGTTAAATAGGCTCCCGTGAATTGAGGAGTATTGACAAGGGATTTGGTAGATATATTCACTCACCTTTTGGATAACCATAACATCTCTTTATTATATTTTCTTGAATAATACTTTAAATATGATTGTTATTTTGTTTGATTACATTAAACAAATAAATTACTCAAAAGTTGTGCATCAAATGCTCTTACGTCTTTTAACATGTTACTCTGGTGATCAAAATAAAATCATATATTTATTAACTACAGTAAATACCTCGGATCCGGGTTTTAACTTAATAATGCTCTACAATAAGTCAACATTATGCAAGCTATTGGAATACTAGTTTGCTCAAATTTCGAATTACCTTTTACCTTTAACTATTATCAGATTACTATTTCATTATTGTAATTACAGATACTACTATCTTAACATTTACATGATTAGAATAAGTCTTTGCAAAAATATACTGCTTTTGTTGCCATTGTTAAAAATATAATGGTTTGGTTTCACCTTGATACAATGGAATCAGAGGCAGGTTCTCTTGTTGTTACTCTTCACTTGGGTTTCCTAGAAGTTCTACGATGTCGTTCGGGTGTCTCCATTTATTTTGTAGATTCTTAGTTGCGAACATGACGAAAGGCTGCTGTTACCTGAAGCTCGTGAGTTTGTCGTTGTTACTTCACTCCTGATGTACGGTGTTCACTTTTTTTTTACACTTTACATTTTCCTTTTAACTGCACTAATGTTACTCTATAATGTTTGGATAGAACATACTTTACAACTTAAACATTTCATTTCCTTTTTTAAAAAGATCTGTCGGCTAAGTTAGTTACTTTTAGATATTTCACCACATTTCAATTACTTGTGGAGTCTGTCACCATGAAAGATTACGTTCAGTTACATCGTCATTAAGTTTTTATATTTACACTTTATTTTACGACACATGGTAAAGCTGTTACCTTGTCTCTGATTCTTGCTCGACTGGGGTTGGTTATGCGGCAGTTAGTAGGGAGAGGGAGCTGTTCGCGCGGAGAGAGAAAAATAGTTCGTACTTTATTATTATTATTATACTAATTAACTACTATTAATAATACTACATTTTCTTTATTGAGTTAGTTATTTCTTCTTATTATTATTATTACGTCTTTTTATTTAATTATCATAATTATTAATTTTCGCTTCAATACAGAGTAATTTTCATGTCCGTACTAGATTTTTACAAGTTGATACAGGCATATAAGTACACAGGGAAGGGTTAAATATTAAGGGGTGTTATCGCAATTTTATTATAGAATTCTTTTAGGTTTTAAAACGATTTATTTTGGGTATTAAGGCGGGGTTACATTATCATTTACTTTAGGGGTTTACGTTCTGTTCGAATGTGAGATTTTAAATTTAAATTTTTTTTTTTTATTTCTTCTATTTCAATTTTTTTTTTTTTTTAAATCGTCACATATTCCGCCTCCTTACCAACACAGACTCCTAAAATTTTGGTCAGCTATGTACCGAGAGTATGCTTGGGGAGTTCCATATGAAATTTCTTATTATTATTATCTTTTATTATTATTGCACGGTTTATTTGTTTTAAATTCTCTTTAAATGATCCTCCTCCGTGAAATTCCCTTTTTCTCACTAAATACAGTACTTACTCTTAATACTAATTTCCCTAAGTTCAGCAACTCACAATATCGTGGCCCGACTGACATCAGCTTACTCTAACTCTACACGTTAGCTTTCAGCATTAAAAAAAAATGATCACTTGGCTCTCTTGGCTCATCATTATCCTTTTCAGTCGGTGCCGTTGTGACTCGTTACTTAACATGTATAATCACTTCTGGATTATATATCATAAACTTATTTCTAATGTAATCTAAAGAGGATCCCATACTCCACTTTAGATCACTGTTTTGAGAGAAGCGGAATTTCACGAAGATACTTTTCATTTAACTCTTTAACAATTACTAGACAAAATATGCGGAAGGGGAGACACTTTACACAATGCATTGTAATCCACTCGCGGTGGCATTCATTGTTTAGGGAGAGCAACCTTTAATACAATTGAGAGGGTGGCTGCTTAATACAATACTGAACACGCTTCCTTTTCTCTACCTTGCCACAACTGGGGTGTTTACACTACGCAACGTAACTTTTATTATTATTAATCACTTTTCTCTTATTTACTGCGATACGATTTACTACTACTAATTTACACGTTACACTAATTTGTTTAACTTAAGATTTATTTAGCAATTATTAATATTTAAGCAATCATTAATCACTTATTATTACTTTAGGGTTTTAAAAACACTTACCTCGAATTATTTCCTACACACTTTAATACATTGTAAACATTTATTAACAGAGATTATTATTAAACCTTTGGCATTAAATTCTATTTAAACTATCAGCTCTTGGTACTCATTTTCTTTTCTTCTGTGACCTTCCCTTTATCTTGTTTCTTAAAATCTATCTTAATTTTATTTCTACTACTAATTTACGTAACCTCACAACATCATGGCCCGACTGATTACATCTTGTATACTCTAACTCTAGCAGTTAGTTTTCTGCTACTTTCTTTAACTCTTGTAAAGAACTTTCTTTAACCTTTGTAAAGAATTTTTCAGTGCGGCGCCATTGTGACTTTGTTACGTTCCTTATATCAATTTCGCTTATTTATACTTAAGATAATCTAAAGTTGATCCCATACTCAACCCTAGATTATTTTTAATTCTAGTTACTTACTTTACTGAGATAAGCGGAATGTCACGAAGGGAATCTTTATTCACTACTAAGCAATTAACTGTAACACACTAAACAAGAGGGGACAAACACTTTACTTTCACCGATCAGCTGTTACGCTGGAATGTAGGTCAAACTAGTTTTTAAACAATGGCCTCGTTTATGAGTACAAAGGGCAGAAGTCAACTCGAGGGTGGATATTTCTCTATTGTTCCATTTAACAATAGCTGGCGGCTAGGGACTTATTTTCAAGCAGGACACAACTTATTTATTATTATTCACACATATTATTCATTTCTTTTTACTTATTTCACTAATACACTTTTATAATTATAATTCTACTAACGTGTTATAATAATTTACGATATTATTAAACTTTTAATTTTAAATGACTTATTATTTATTATTAGTACTTTGGTCTGATTTAAGAGACGGTTTCTTTTTATTTTGAACTAGTTTATTTACTTAGGGAAACATCATTCCATTAAATTAATTAGTACACTTGTTTTAATTCGATTTAATTTTCAACAAAGGGGAGATACATGTTTACTAGGCACAAGACGACACACAGGAAAGGACACGCTTCTTATAACAATAGAGCTATCAAAGAGGGTGAAGTAATTGTTTCATTCCGCGATGGGGGAGGCTCACAATGACAAAATACACACCAACAGGAACACACAAGAATTCAACCGGTCTGGTATTGTTTACAAACAGACGTGTTGTAGAATGAACTTTTGACAAGCTCCTACATGTTTTGTTTACATGTGATTATATGTTAATCTTACTTTACACATATCATATTTACTAATAAAATTATCTATACTATATTACTATCATATTAATTATTATTTTTATCTTATTTAAATTTCTGACACATATTAAAATACATACATACATCCTCGGCGCTACAGCCCAGTCCGGGCCCTGGCCTCCAAAAGAAATCTTCCCCACTGGTCTCTACTCCCGGCCAATGTCCACCAGTTTGCTGCACCCAGCCTCACTGCCTCCTTACCAACCTGGTCCAGCCATCTTGTACGCGGTCTTCCCCTCCTTCTCCTTCCCATCGGCAAATAATTCATCACTCTTTTTGGGATTCTATCCTCCGCCATTCTCTGCACATGACCAGCCCAACGCAATCTGTTAATTTGTATGAGTTGCACGATCGGAAGATCTTTAAACCTTTCGTACAACTCTCGATTATGCAGTCGCCTCCAAATGTTGTTTTCCCTCACAGGGCCATAGATTCTCCTCAGTACCCTCCTCTCAAAAACGGATAGTCTCTGCTCATCTAGTTTTTTTAACACCCAGCATTCCGAGCCATACATCAGGACTGGTCTAATCAAGGTCTTGTATAGGGAGGCTTTTGTATCTTTAGTTATTAATTTTGATTTAAAATGTTTCACCAGTCCGTAGTAACACCTATTAGCAGATAATATTCGTCTTTCAATATCTCTAGAGGAGTCATTTCCAGAGTCCACATATGACCCGAGATATGGAAAACCCTGAACCTTTTCAAATTCATAATCGTTAATGCGCAGGGACAGGGTACGAGTATTGGCACCTACAACCATATATTTGGTTTTGCTTTGGTTTATAACCAAGCCCATAGCCTTAGCGGACAACTCCAGTTCCTGAAAGGCTTCCTTTAAGCATATTAAAATACACAAGTAAATAAATCAACAGCTTATGAATAGGGACACAATTACTGTTTAACAACACAAGTCACAAAAAGTGCGCATCTTATTTATAAAATTATTTACTTGTTTTTTTTTTTTTGTTTTAAACAATGTCTGAAATCTCTTGTTACTGGGCAAGGGGTCACACATTTTGTAATACAATAGAGTGAGGTGATGTATGTTCTAACTCGTGGTGACAGAGCGTAACAAAGGGATAGTTTGGTACAAGCGGGAACAAGTCATTTTCTTGTCTGAGATTGTCGTTAAACTGACAAGTTGGGGAATGCATTTTTAAAAAGGTTTTACCCTGGGGTTACAATGTTTAAATAATTATTATATTATATCTAAATATCCTTTATCATTATTACAACACATAATGATTATAAAAACACATTATCCTAATTCTGATTTTACTTACTTTAATTCTTCCTTTTGCGTATTTTAAATTAACATTCATAGAGTGAATAATTCTACCACATATTAAATGACAAACACAGAGTATTTTATTTTGCTAATTATCATTCATTCAGCAAATTAGCAGAGTTGCGCATTTGAAACGTTTCACATAACGTTACAATTCGGGAACCTGGTTAATTGGCTCAGGTCAATTAAACAGGCTGCCATAATCTTTACAAAATCATAAATACCTTATAAGTACACCAATGTTAAATAGGCTCCCGTGAATTGAGGAGTATTGACAAGGGATTTGGTAGATATATTCACTCACCTTTTGGATAACCATAACATCTCTTTATTATATTTTCTTGAATAATACTTTAAATATGATTGTTATTTTGTTTGATTACATTAAACAAATAAATTACTCAAAAGTTGTGCATCAAATGCTCTTACGTCTTTTAACATGTTACTCTGGTGATCAAAATAAAATCATATATTTATTAACTACAGTAAATACCTCGGATCCGGGTTTTAACTTAATAATGCTCTACAATAAGTCAACATTATGCAAGCTATTGGAATACTAGTTTGCTCAAATTTCGAATTACCTTTTACCTTTAACTATTATCAGATTACTATTTCATTATTGTAATTACAGATACTACTATCTTAACATTTACATGATTAGAATAAGTCTTTGCAAAAATATACTGCTTTTGTTGCCATTGTTAAAAATATAATGGTTTGGTTTCACCTTGATACAATGGAATCAGAGGCAGGTTCTCTTGTTGTTACTCTTCACTTGGGTTTCCTAGAAGTTCTACGATGTCGTTCGGGTGTCTCCATTTATTTTGTAGATTCTTAGTTGCGAACATGATGAACGGCTGCTGTTACCTGAAGCTCATGAGTTTGTCGTTGTTACTTCACTCCTGATGTACGGTGTTCACTTTTTTTTTACACTTTACATTTTGCTTTTAACTGCACTAATGTTACTCTATAATGTTTGGATAGAACATACTTTACAACTTAAACATTTCGTTTCCTTTTTTAAAAAGATCTGTCGGCTAAGTTAGTTACTTTTAGATATTTCACCACATTTCAATTACTTGTGGAGTCTGTCACCATGAAAGATTACGTTCAGTTACATCGTCATTAAGTTTTTATATTTACACTTTATTTTACGACACATGGTAAAGCTGTTACCTTGTCTCTGATTCTTGCTCGACTGGGGTTGGTTATGCGGCAGTTAGTAGGGAGAGGGAGCTGTTCGCGCGGAGAGAGAAAAATAGTTCGTACTTTATTATTATTATTATACTAATTAACTACTATTAATAATACTACATTTTCTTTATTGAGTTAGTTATTTCTTCTTATTATTATTATTACGTCTTTTTATTTAATTATCATAATTATTAATTTTCGCTTCAATACAGAGTAATTTTCATGTCCGTACTAGATTTTTACAAGTTGATACAGGCATATAAGTACACAGGGAAGGGTTAAATATTAAGGGGTGTTATCGCAATTTTATTATAGAATTCTTTTAGGTTTTAAAACGATTTATTTTGGGTATTAAGGCGGGGTTACATTATCATTTACTTTAGGGGTTTATGTTCTGTTCGAATGTGAGATTTTAAATTTAAATTTTTTTTTTTTATTTCTTCTATTTCAATTTTTTTTTTTTTAAATCGTCACATATTCCGCCTCCTTACCAACACAGACTCCTAAAATTTTGGTCAGCTATGTACCGAGAGTATGCTTGGGGAGTTTCATATGAAATTTCTTATTATTATTATCTTTTATTATTATTGCACGGTTTATTTGTTTTAAATTCTCTTTAAATGATCCTCCTCCGTGAAATTCCCTTTTTCTCACTAAATACAGTACTTACTCTTAATACTAATTTCCCTAAGTTCAGCAACTCACAATATCGTGGCCCGACTGACATCAGCTTACTCTAACTCTACACGTTAGCTTTCAGCATTAAAAAAAAATGATCACTTGGCTCTCTTGGCTCATCATTATCCTTTTCAGTCGGTGCCGTTGTGACTCGTTACTTAACATGTATAATCACTTCTGGATTATATATCATAAACTTATTTCTAATGTAATCTAAAGAGGATCCCATACTCCACTTTAGATCACTGTTTTGAGAGAAGCGGAATTTCACGAAGATACTTTTCATTTAACTCTTTAACAATTACTAGACAAAATATGCGGAAGGGGAGACACTTTACACAATGCATTGTAATCCACTCGCGGTGGCATTCATTGTTTAGGGAGAGCAACCTTTAATACAATTGAGAGGGTGGCTGCTTAATACAATACTGAACACGCTTCCTTTTCTCTACCTTGCCACAACTGGGGTGTTTACACTACGCAACGTAACTTTTATTATTATTAATCACTTTTCTCTTATTTACTGCGATACGATTTACTACTACTAATTTACACGTTACACTAATTTGTTTAACTTAAGATTTATTTAGCAATTATTAATATTTAAGCAATCATTAATCACTTATTATTACTTTAGGGTTTTAAAAACACTTACCTCGAATTATTTCCTACACACTTTAATACATTGTAAACATTTATTAACAGAGATTATTATTAAACCTTTGGCATTAAATTCTATTTAAACTATCAGCTCTTGGTACTCATTTTCTTTTCTTCTGTGACCTTCCCTTTATCTTGTTTCTTAAAATCTATCTTAATTTTATTTCTACTACTAATTTACGTAACCTCACAACATCATGGCCCGACTGATTACATCTTGTATACTCTAACTCTAGCAGTTAGTTTTCTGCTACTTTCTTTAACTCTTGTAAAGAACTTTCTTTAACCTTTGTAAAGAATTTTTCAGTGCGGCGCCATTGTGACTGTGTTACGTTCCTTATATCAATTTCGCTTATTTATACTTAAGATAATCTAAAGTTGATCCCATACTCAACCCTAGATTATTTTTAATTCTAGTTACTTACTTTACTGAGATAAGCGGAATGTCACGAAGGGAATCTTTATTCACTACTAAGCAATTAACTGTAACACACTAAACAAGAGGGGACAAACACTTTACTTTCACCGATCAGCTGTTACGCTGGAATGTAGGTCAAACTAGTTTTTAAACAATGGCCTCGTTTATGAGTACAAAGGGCAGAAGTCAACTCGAGGGTGGATATTTCTCTATTGTTCCATTTAACAATAGCTGGCGGCTAGGGACTTATTTTCAAGCAGGACACAACTTATTTATTATTATTCACACATATTATTCATTTCTTTTTACTTATTTCACTAATACACTTTTATAATTATAATTCTACTAACGTGTTATAATAATTTACGATATTATTAAACTTTTAATTTTAAATGACTTATTATTTATTATTAGTACTTTGGTCTGATTTAAGAGACGGTTTCTTTTTATTTTGAACTAGTTTATTTACTTAGGGAAACATCATTCCATTAAATTAATTAGTACACTTGTTTTAATTCGATTTAATTTTCAACAAAGGGGAGATACATGTTTACTAGGCACAAGACGACACACAGGAAAGGACACGCTTCTTATAACAATAGAGCTATCAAAGAGGGTGAAGTAATTGTTTCATTCCGCGATGGGGGAGGCTCACAATGACAAAATACACACCAACAGGAACACACAAGAATTCAACCGGTCTGGTATTGTTTACAAACAGACGTGTTGTAGAATGAACTTTTGACAAGCTCCTACATGTTTTGTTTACATGTGATTATATGTTAATCTTACTTTACACATATCATATTTACTAATAAAATTATCTATACTATATTACTATCATATTAATTATTATTTTTATCTTATTTAAATTTCTGACACATATTAAAATACATACATACATCCTCGGCGCTACAGCCCAGTCCGGGCCCTGGCCTCCAAAAGAAATCTTCCCCACTGGTCTCTACTCCCGGCCAATGTCCACCAGTTTGCTGCACCCAGCCTCACTGCCTCCTTACCAACCTGGTCCAGCCATCTTGTACGCGGTCTTCCCCTCCTTCTCCTTCCCATCGGCAAATAATTCATCACTCTTTTTGGGATTCTATCCTCCGCCATTCTCTGCACATGACCAGCCCAACGCAATCTGTTAATTTGTATGAGTTGCACGATCGGAAGATCTTTAAACCTTTCGTACAACTCTCGATTATGCAGTCGCCTCCAAATGTTGTTTTCCCTCACAGGGCCATAGATTCTCCTCAGTACCCTCCTCTCAAAAACGGATAGTCTCTGCTCATCTAGTTTTTTTAACACCCAGCATTCCGAGCCATACATCAGGACTGGTCTAATCAAGGTCTTGTATAGGGAGGCTTTTGTATCTTTAGTTATTAATTTTGATTTAAAATGTTTCACCAGTCCGTAGTAACACCTATTAGCAGATAATATTCGTCTTTCAATATCTCTAGAGGAGTCATTTCCAGAGTCCACATATGACCCGAGATATGGAAAACCCTGAACCTTTTCAAATTCATAATCGTTAATGCGCAGGGACAGGGTACGAGTATTGGCACCTACAACCATATATTTGGTTTTGCTTTGGTTTATAACCAAGCCCATAGCCTTAGCGGACAACTCCAGTTCCTGAAAGGCTTCCTTTAAGCATATTAAAATACACAAGTAAATAAATCAACAGCTTATGAATAGGGACACAATTACTGTTTAACAACACAAGTCACAAAAAGTGCGCATCTTATTTATAAAATTATTTACTTGTTTTTTTTTTTTGTTTTAAACAATGTCTGAAATCTCTTGTTACTGGGCAAGGGGTCACACATTTTGTAATACAATAGAGTGAGGTGATGTATGTTCTAACTCGTGGTGACAGAGCGTAACAAAGGGATAGTTTGGTACAAGCGGGAACAAGTCATTTTCTTGTCTGAGATTGTCGTTAAACTGACAAGTTGGGGAATGCATTTTTAAAAAGGTTTTACCCTGGGGTTACAATGTTTAAATAATTATTATATTATATCTAAATATCCTTTATCATTATTACAACACATAATGATTATAAAAACACATTATCCTAATTCTGATTTTACTTACTTTAATTCTTCCTTTTGCGTATTTTAAATTAACATTCATAGAGTGAATAATTCTACCACATATTAAATGACAAACACAGAGTATTTTATTTTGCTAATTATCATTCATTCAGCAAATTAGCAGAGTTGCGCATTTGAAACGTTTCACATAACGTTACAATTCGGGAACCTGGTTAATTGGCTCAGGTCAATTAAACAGGCTGCCATAATCTTTACAAAATCATAAATACCTTATAAGTACACCAATGTTAAATAGGCTCCCGTGAATTGAGGAGTATTGACAAGGGATTTGGTAGATATATTCACTCACCTTTTGGATAACCATAACATCTCTTTATTATATTTTCTTGAATAATACTTTAAATATGATTGTTATTTTGTTTGATTACATTAAACAAATAAATTACTCAAAAGTTGTGCATCAAATGCTCTTACGTCTTTTAACATGTTACTCTGGTGATCAAAATAAAATCATATATTTATTAACTACAGTAAATACCTCGGATCCGGGTTTTAACTTAATAATGCTCTACAATAAGTCAACATTATGCAAGCTATTGGAATACTAGTTTGCTCAAATTTCGAATTACCTTTTACCTTTAACTATTATCAGATTACTATTTCATTATTGTAATTACAGATACTACTATCTTAACATTTACATGATTAGAATAAGTCTTTGCAAAAATATACTGCTTTTGTTGCCATTGTTAAAAATATAATGGTTTGGTTTCACCTTGATACAATGGAATCAGAGGCAGGTTCTCTTGTTGTTACTCTTCACTTGGGTTTCCTAGAAGTTCTACGATGTCGTTCGGGTGTCTCCATTTATTTTGTAGATTCTTAGTTGCGAACATGATGAACGGCTGCTGTTACCTGAAGCTCATGAGTTTGTCGTTGTTACTTCACTCCTGATGTACGGTGTTCACTTTTTTTTTACACTTTACATTTTGCTTTTAACTGCACTAATGTTACTCTATAATGTTTGGATAGAACATACTTTACAACTTAAACATTTCGTTTCCTTTTTTAAAAAGATCTGTCGGCTAAGTTAGTTACTTTTAGATATTTCACCACATTTCAATTACTTGTGGAGTCTGTCACCATGAAAGATTACGTTCAGTTACATCGTCATTAAGTTTTTATATTTACACTTTATTTTACGACACATGGTAAAGCTGTTACCTTGTCTCTGATTCTCGCTCGACTGGGGTTGGTTATGCGGCGGTTAGTAGGGAGAGGGAGCTGTTCGCGCGGAGAGAGAAAAATAGTTCGTACTTTATTATTATTATTATACTAATTAACTACTATTAATAATACTACATTTTCTTTATTGAGTTAGGTATTTCTTCTTCTTATTATTATTATTACGTCTTTTTATTTAATTATCATAATTATTAATTTTCGCTTCAATACAGAGTAATTTTCATGTCCGTACTAGATTTTTACAAGTTGATACAGGCATATAAGTACACAGGGAAGGGTTAAATATTAAGGGGTGTTATCGCAATTTTATTATAGAATTCTTTTAGGTTTTAAAACGATTTATTTTGGGTATTAAGGCGGAGTTACATTATCATTTACTTTAGGGGTTTACGTTCTGTTTTAATGTGAGATTTTAAATTAAAATTTTTTTTTTTTATTTCTTTTATTTCAATTTTTTTTTTTTTTTTTTTAAATCATCACAATTTGTTTTATCCTTGACTGGTACTTACTTGTATAATCATACTTTATTTCCTCGTATGGTCCTTCCCTTATAAATTCTTCCGTTTTCTTTATGTATTCTTCCTTTCTCATTAGTACCATTGTATTTCCTTTATCCGCCTTCGTAACTATAATATCATTCTTCTTTATTTTATTCTTTAGTTTAGTTACAGTTGCTTTGATTTTTTGTTCATTCTTTGAATTATACAAACTTTTCTTAAATATTTTATCTACTACATTCCCTACTTCCCACCTTATTCTTTTTTTATCATTTTCATTTCCTAGTTTTTGTATTATGCTTTCGCATTCAATAATCGTTTTTTCTTGATTTAATTCTGGTGGCGGTGCGTATTTTAAGCCTTTCGCTAACATTTCTTTTTCTTCCGTATTGAAATTTACCTCTGTAAGGTTTATTACTCTTTTTTCATAGTTATTCTTAGAGAGGTGTTCCTTTTTTACTTCGTTCTTTCTTATTAATTTATTTAACTTATCTACCATTTTTTTATTTTTATTTTCCAATTTCTTTTCTATGTACCCCAAACCAAAATTATATAATATTTCTTCTAACTCTACATACGAGTATATTCTTAATAATTCTATGTGTCTGTCATATAATTCCCTATTATATCTATTGATTAAGCCGTAGAGTGACCTTATTTCCAGTTTTATCCACAACTTCTCGCTTTGTTCTTTTACTTTTTTGGCTACACTGTTCTTATTTTTAATTTTAACTTGAGCGTACTTTGGGATGACATTATTATCCAGACATTGTTTATTAAACCATATTTTACTTAAAACCCTCTTCAATTTAACTTTCAACTTAAGATATTTAAAAACTTTACTTACCTTATTGTTGTCGTTTATTACCTCATTGTTGTTGTCCATTACCTGTAGACGATTGCACATCTTAACAGACGTTTAATGAAGAAATTTGTGTTAGTGGTTGAAATCACAATCAGAATGATCAATATTGCACACCACTATATAAAAATTATTCCGATTAGCGCTTTCAAGCCTCACAGCTCATCGTCAGATCAGGAATAGGCAGAAAATATGTAATACTCCACCCTTCACCCCTCTCCCCCACCCTGCTCACCCACAACAAACTAAAAATTAATGACCCTTCCCCACCCCCTAAACTCTGTCTCACCATCTGTACAGTTACATATTTTTCTAGTAAATTCCTTGTGTTTCAGTGTGTGTGTGTGTGCATTCCTTTAAACTACCCTCTTCCTCTCCACACAGGTGGGTCAGTCACACACCCTTATTTTAAAACAACCAATTAGTACTATGAAATATAATTCTTAATCTTATCTATCTGCCCTCTCTCATTTACTTCTTAATCATGTTATAAAATATTTCTTCATTATCAAATTTAATTTTAATATTAATTAAATTGTCTAACCCTTTTTCTCTTTCTTTCAGTATTTCTAACTCCTCTCTAAGCTTCCTTTCAACTGTGTTATTTACTACTTTTACAATTTCGTATTCTTCCAAAGGATTAACAAACTTGTGGTTGTCTTCTATGAAATGTCTTGCATGTAACGAATTGGTTGTTCTATTACCTTCTCCACGTTTGTGGTCAGACAACCTGCATGCGAATTTTCGTCCTGTCTCCCCTAGGTACACTTTGTTGCAGTCTTTACATTTTAATTTATAAATTCCGCTTTTCTGTAATACTGGAATTTTTTCTATATTCTTATTCCTTATCTTATCAAATACCGTTTCACATTTTTTAATAGCTATATCTACTCCATATTTATTAAAACATTTTATAATTTTTCTAGTATGTGAACCTATGTATGTCAATGACCCTGCATAATTCTTTTGTTCTGGTTCTATTTTAGCTTTTTGTATGTTGACCCTTTTCATAACTTTATCCACTATGTTGGTGCTATAATTATTATTCCTTACAATTCCCTTTATCGTTTTTAACTCCCTATCTTTTGATTCGGTCTCTTTTAAACACTTCTGAGCTCTGTAACAAAAGGAATTCATTGCCGCCATTTTATATCTGTATGGGTGGTACGACTCTCTTGGTATAATTATATCAGAATATGACTCTTTCCTAAATATCCCAAACTGTAGTTTCTCATTATCTTTAATTTCTATGTTTAAATCTAAGTAATTTATTTGCTTACCTCCTATCTCTTCCTTAAATTGTAAGTTTTTATCCTTATTATTTACCTCCTTTATAAACTCATGCACTTCTTCTATGCTTCCTTCCCAAACTACTAATACATCATCAACGTATCTAGACCATAATTTTATATTGTCTGTATACTTAGTGGAAGTTATTAATTGCTTTTAAAAATCATACATGTATATTTCAGCAAGAATAGGGGATAATGAAGACCCCATAGGTAAACCTTTTTTCTGTATATAAAACTTGTTATTAAACCTAAAATAGTTCTGATTTTCACATTCTTTAATTACTTTCATCAACTGCTTTTTATACCTGTATTCTCCCATATTATTATCGTTTATTAACTTAATAACTTTATTTACTGTGATATTAGTAAACATGTCCTTAACATCCAGTGATATCAATTTTGTATTTACATTAATGCTAATATTTTCTAATTTTTCTATCAATTTTATATTATTCTCTATGTTGTATTTTGTCCCAAATTCATATTTCTCTTTCAGTACTCTGCTAATTTCCTTTGATAGTTTATAAATAGGTGCATTAATAAAAGAAACAATCGGTCTAATTGGTTTTCCTTCTTTATGTATCTTAACCTGACTTTTAAAAGTTGGTGCTGTTGGATTACTTTCCAATAAATACTTTTTCTTATTTTCTTCTATAAATGTTATCTGTTTCATCATTTGTTTTATCCTTGACTGGTACTTACTTGTATAATCATACTTTATTTCCTCGTATGGTCCTTCCCTTATAAATTCTTCCGTTTTCTTTATGTATTCTTCCTTTCTCATTAGTACCATTGTATTTCCTTTATCCGCCTTCGTAACTATAATATCATTCTTCTTTATTTTATTCTTTAGTTTAGTTACAGTTGCTTTGATTTTTTGTTCATTCTTTGAATTATACAAACTTTTCTTAAATATTTTATCTACTACATTCCCTACTTCCCACCTTATTCTTTTTTTATCATTTTCATTTCCTAGTTTTTGTATTATGCTTTCGCATTCAATAATCGTTTTTTCTTGATTTAATTCTGGTGGCGGTGCGTATTTTAAGCCTTTCGCTAACATTTCTTTTTCTTCCGTATTGAAATTTACCTCTGTAATGTTTATTACTCTTTTTTCATAGTTATTCTTAGAGAGGTGTTCCTTTTTTACTTCGTTCTTTCTTATTAATTTATTTAACTTATCTACCATTTTTTTTTTCTTTTCCAATTTCTTTTCTATGTACCCCAAACCAAAATTATATAATATTTCTTCTAACTCTACATACGAGTATATTCTTAATAATTCTATGTGTCTGTCATATAATTCCCTATTATATCTATTGATTAAGCCGTAGAGTGACCTTATTTCCAGTTTTATCCACAACTTCTCGCTTTGTTCTTTTACTTTTTTGGCTACACTGTTCTTATTTTTAATTTTAACTTGAGCGTACTTTGGGATGACATTATTATCCAGACATTGTTTATTAAACCATATTTTACTTAAAACCCTCTTCAATTTAAGTTTTAACTTAAGATATTTAAAAACTTTACTTACCTTATTGTTGTCGTTTATTACCTCATTGTTGTTGTCCATTACCTGTAGACGATTGCACATCTTAACAGACGTTTAATGAAGAAATTTGTGTTAGTGGTTGAAATCACAATCAGAATGATCAATATTGCACACCACTATATAAAAATTATTCCGATTAGCGCTTTCAAGCCTCACAGCTCATCGTCAGATCAGGAATAGGCAGAAAATATGTAATACCCAAGCCTTCACCCCTCTCCCCCACCCTGCTCACCCACAACAAACTAAAAATTAATGACCCTTCCCCACCCCCTAAACTCTGTCTCACCATCTGTACAGTTACATATTTTTCTAGTAAATTCCTTGTGTTTCAGTGTGTGTGTGTGTGTGTGTGTGTGTGTGTGTGTGTGTGTGTGTGTGTGTGTGTGTGTGTGTGTGTGCATCCCTTTAAACTACCCTCTTCCTCTCCACACATGTGGGTCAGTCACACACCCTTATTTTAAAACAACCAATTAGTACTATGAAATATAATTCTTAATCTTATCTATCTGCCCTCTCTCATTTACTTCGTAATCATGTTATAAAATATTTCTTCATTATCAAATTTAATTTTAATATTAATTAAATTGTCTAACCCTTTTTCTCTTTCTTTCAATATTTCTAACTCCTCTCTAAGCTTCCTTTCAACTGTGTTATTTACTACTTTTACAATTTCGTATTCTTCCAAAGGATTAACAAACTTGTCGTTGTCTTCTATGAAATGTCTTGCATATAACGAATTGCTTGTTCTATTACCTTCTCCACGTTTGTGGTCAGACAACCTGCATGCGAATTTTCGTCCTGTCTCCCCTAGGTACACTTTGTTGCAGTCTTTACATTTTAATTTATAAATTCCGCTTTTCTGTAATACTGGAATTTTTTCTATATTCTTATTCCTTATCTTATCAAATACCGTTTCACATTTTTTAATAGCTATATCTACTCCATATTTATTAAAACATTTTATAATTTTTCTAGTATGTGAACCTATGTATGTCAATGACCCTGCATAATTCTTTTGTTCTGGTTCTATTTTAGCTTTTTGTATGTTGACCCTTTTCATAACTTTATCCACTATGTTGGTGCTATAATTATTATTCCTTACAATTCCCTTTATCGTTTTTAACTCCCTATCTTTTGATTCGGTCTCTTTTAAACACTTCTGAGCTCTGTAACAAAAGGAATTGATTGCCGCCATTTTATATCTGTATGGGTGGTACGACTCTCTTGGTATAATTATATCAGAATACGACTCTTTCCTAAATATCCCAAACTGTAGTTTCTCATTATCTTTAATTTCTATGTTTAAATCTAAGTAATTTATTTGCTTACCTCCTATCTCTTCCTTAAATTGTAAGTTTTTATCCTTATTATTTACCTCCTTTATAAACTCATGCACTTCTTCTATGCTTCCTTCCCAAACTACTAATACATCATCAACGTATCTAGACCATAATTTTATATTGTCTTTATACTTAGTGGAAGTTATTAATTGCTTTTCAAAATCATTCATGTATATTTCAGCAAGAATAGGGGATAATGAAGACCCCATAGGTAAACCTTTTTTCTGTATATAAAACTTGTTATTAAACCTAAAATAGTTCTGATTTACACATTCTTTAATTACTTTCATCAACTGCTTTTTATACCTGTATTCTCCCATATTATTATCGTTTATTAACTTAATAACTTTATTTACTGTGATATTAGTAAACATGTCCTTAACATCCAGTGATATCAATTTTGTATTTACATTAATGCTAATATTTTCTAATTTTTCTATCAATTTTATATTATTCTCTATGTTGTATTTTGTCCCAAATTCATATTTCTCTTTCAGTACGCTGCTAACTTCCTTTGATAGTTTATAAATAGGTGCATTAATAAAAGAAACAATCGGTCTAATTGGTTTTCCTTCTTTATGTATCTTAACCTGACTTTTAAAAGTTGGTGCTGTTGGATTACTTTCCAATAAATACTTTTTCTTATTTTCTTCTATAAATGTTATCTGTTTCATCATTTGTTTTATCCTTGACTGGTACTTACTTGTATAATCATACTTTATTTCCTCGTATGGTCCTTCCCTTATAAATTCTTCCGTTTTCTTTATGTATCCTTCCTTTCTCATTAGTACCATTGTATTTCCTTTATCCGCCTTCGTAACTATAATATCATTCTTCTTTACATTCTTCTTTATTTTATTCTTTAGTTTAGTTACAGTTGCTTTGATTTTTTGTTCATTCTTTGAATTATACAAACTTTTCTTAAATATTTTATCTACTACATTCCCTACTTCCCACCTTATTCTTTTTTTATCATTTTCATTTCCTAGTTTTTGTATTATGCTTTCGCATTCAATAATCGTTTTTTCTTGATTTAATTCTGGTGGCGGTGCGTATTTTAAGCCTTTCGCTAACATTTCTTTTTCTTCCGTATTGAAATTTACCTCTGTAATGTTTATTACTCTTTTTTCATAGTTATTCTTAGAGAGGTGTTCCTTTTTTACTTCGTTCTTTCTTATTAATTTATTTAACTTATCTACCATTTTTTCTTTTTCTTTTCCAATTTCTTTTCTATGTACCCTAAACCAAAATTATATAATATTTCTTCTAACTCTACATACGAGTATATTCTTAATAATTCTATGTGTCTGTCATATAATTCCCTATTATATCTATTGATTAAGCCGTAGAGTGACCTTATTTCCAGTTTTATCCACAACTTCTCGCTTTGTTCTTTTACTTTTTTGGCTACACTGTTCTTATTTTTAATTTTAACTTGAGCGTACTTTGGGATGACATTATTATCCAGACATTGTTTATTAAACCATATTTTACTTAAAACCCTCTTCAATTTAACTTTTAACTTAAGATATTTAAAAACTTTACTTACTTTATTGTTGTCGTTTATTACCTCATTGTTGTTGTCCATTACCTGTAGACGATTGCACATCTTAACAGACGTTTAATGAAGAAATTTGTGTTAGTGGTTGAAATCACAATCAGAATGATCAATATTGCACACCACTATATAAAAATTATTCCGATTAGCGCTTTCAAGCCTCACAGCTCATCGTCAGATCAGGAATAGGCAGAAAATATGTAATACCCAAGCCTTCACCCCTCTCCCCCACCCTGCTCACCCACAACAAACTAAAAATTAATGACCCTTCCCCACCCCCTAAACTCTGTCTCACCATCTGTACAGTTACATATTTTTCTAGTAAATTCCTTGTGTTTCAGTGTGTGTGTGTGTGTGTGTGTGTGTGTGTGTGTGTGTGTGTGTGTGTGTGTGTGTGTGTGTGTGCATCCCTTTAAACTACCCTCTTCCTCTCCACACACGTGGGTCAGTCACACACCCTTATTTTAAAACAACCAATTAGTACTATGAAATATAATTCTTAATCTTATCTATCTGCCCTCTCTCATTTACTTCTTAATCATGTTATAAAATATTTCTTCATTATCAAACTTAATTTTAATATTAATTAAATTGTCTAACCCTTTTTCTCTTTCTTTCAATATTTCTAACTCCTCTCTAAGCTTCCTTTCAACTGTGTTATTTACTACTTGTACAATTTCGTATTCTTCCAAAGGATTAACAAACTTGTGGTTGTCTTCTATGAAATGTCTTGCATATAACGAATTGGTTGTTCTATTACCTTCTCCACATTTGTGGTCAGACAACCTGCATGCGAATTTTCGTCCTGTCTCCCCTAGGTACACTTTGTTGCAGTCTTTACATTTTAATTTATAAATTCCGCTTTTCTGTAATACTGGAATTTTTTCTATATTCTTATTCCTTATCTTATCAAATACCGTTTCACATTTTTTAATAGCTATATCTACTCCATATTTATTAAAACATTTTATAATTTTTCTAGTATGTGAACCTATGTATGTCAATGACCCTGCATAATTCTTTTGTTCTGGTTCTATTTTAGCTTTTTGTATGTTGACCCTTTTCATAACTTTATCCACTATGTTGGTGCTATAATTATTATTCCTTACAATTCCCTTTATCGTTTTTAACTCCCTATCTTTTGATTCGGTCTCTTTTAAACACTTCTGAGCTCTGTAACAAAAGGAATTGATTGCCGCCATTTTATATCTGTATGGGTGGTACGACTCTCTTGGTATAATTATATCAGAATACGACTCTTTCCTAAATATCCCAAACTGTAGTTTCTCATTATCTTTAATTTCTATGTTTAAATCTAAGTAATTTATTTGCTTACCTCCTATCTCTTCCTTAAATTGTAAGTTTTTATCCTTATTATTTACCTCCTTTATAAACTCATGCACTTCTTCTATGCTTCCTTCCCAAACTACTAATACATCATCAACGTATCTAGACCATAATTTTATATTGTCTTTATACTTAGTGGAAGTTATTAATTGCTTTTCAAAATCATTCATGTATATTTCAGCAAGAATAGGGGATAATGAAGACCCCATAGGTAAACCTTTTTTCTGTATATAAAACTTGTTATTAAACCTAAAATAGTTCTGATTTACACATTCTTTAATTACTTTCATCAACTGCTTTTTATACCTGTATTCTCCCATATTATTATCGTTTATTAACTTAATAACTTTATTTACTGTGATATTAGTAAACATGTCCTTAACATCCAGTGATATCAATTTTGTATTTACATTAATGCTAATATTTTCTAATTTTTCTATCAATTTTATATTATTCTCTATGTTGTATTTTGTCCCAAATTCATATTTCTCTTTCAGTACGCTGCTAACTTCCTTTGATAGTTTATAAATAGGTGCATTAATAAAAGAAACAATCGGTCTAATTGGTTTTCCTTCTTTATGTATCTTAACCTGACTTTTAAAAGTTGGTGCTGTTGGATTACTTTCCAATAAATACTTTTTCTTATTTTCTTCTATAAATGTTATCTGTTTCATCATTTGTTTTATCCTTGACTGGTACTTACTTGTATAATCATACTTTATTTCCTCGTATGGTCCTTCCCTTATAAATTCTTCCGTTTTCTTTATGTATCCTTCCTTTCTCATTAGTACCATTGTATTTCCTTTATCCGCCTTCGTAACTATAATATCATTCTTCTTTACATTCTTCTTTATTTTATTCTTTAGTTTAGTTACAGTTGCTTTGATTTTTTGTTCATTCTTTGAATTATACAAACTTTTCTTAAATATTTTATCTACTACATTCCCTACTTCCCACCTTATTCTTTTTTTATCATTTTCATTTCCTAGTTTTTGTATTATGCTTTCGCATTCAATAATCGTTTTTTCTTGATTTAATTCTGGTGGCGGTGCGTATTTTAAGCCTTTCGCTAACATTTCTTTTTCTTCCGTATTGAAATTTACCTCTGTAATGTTTATTACTCTTTTTTCATAGTTATTCTTAGAGAGGTGTTCCTTTTTTACTTCGTTCTTTCTTATTAATTTATTTAACTTATCTACCATTTTTTCTTTTTCTTTTCCAATTTCTTTTCTATGTACCCTAAACCAAAATTATATAATATTTCTTCTAACTCTACATACGAGTATATTCTTAATAATTCTATGTGTCTGTCATATAATTCCCTATTATATCTATTGATTAAGCCGTAGAGTGACCTTATTTCCAGTTTTATCCACAACTTCTCGCTTTGTTCTTTTACTTTTTTGGCTACACTGTTCTTATTTTTAATTTTAACTTGAGCGTACTTTGGGATGACATTATTATCCAGACATTGTTTATTAAACCATATTTTACTTAAAACCCTCTTCAATTTAACTTTTAACTTAAGATATTTAAAAACTTTACTTACTTTATTGTTGTCGTTTATTACCTCATTGTTGTTGTCCATTACCTGTAGACGATTGCACATCTTAACAGACGTTTAATGAAGAAATTTGTGTTAGTGGTTGAAATCACAATCAGAATGATCAATATTGCACACCACTATATAAAAATTATTCCGATTAGCGCTTTCAAGCCTCACAGCTCATCGTCAGATCAGGAATAGGCAGAAAATATGTAATACCCAAGCCTTCACCCCTCTCCCCCACCCTGCTCACCCACAACAAACTAAAAATTAATGACCCTTCCCCACCCCCTAAACTCTGTCTCACCATCTGTACAGTTACATATTTTTCTAGTAAATTCCTTGTGTTTCAGTGTGTGTGTGTGTGTGTGTGTGTGTGTGTGTGTGTGTATGTGTGTGTGTGTGTGTGCATCCCTTTAAACTACCCTCTTCCTCTCCACACACGTGGGTCAGTCACACACCCTTATTTTAAAACAACCAATTAGTACTATGAAATATAATTCTTAATCTTATCTATCTGCCCTCTCTCATTTACTTCTTAATCATGTTATAAAATATTTCTTCATTATCAAACTTAATTTTAATATTAATTAAATTGTCTAACCCTTTTTCTCTTTCTTTCAATATTTCTAACTCCTCTCTAAGCTTCCTTTCAACTGTGTTATTTACTACTTGTACAATTTCGTATTCTTCCAAAGGATTAACAAACTTGTGGTTGTGTTCTATGAAATGTCTTGCATATAACGAATTGCTTGTTCTATTACCTTCTCCACGTTTGTGGTCAGACAACCTGCATGCGAATTTTCGTCCTGTCTCCCCTAGGTACACTTTGTTGCAGTCTTTACATTTTAATTTATAAATTCCGCTTTTCTGTAATACTGGAATTTTTTCAATATTCTTATTCCTTATCTTATCAAATACCGTTTCACATTTTTTAATAGCTATCTCTACTCCATATTTATTAAAACATTTTATAATTTTTCTAGTATGTGAACCTATGTATGTCAATGACCCTGCATAATTCTTTTGTTCTGGTTCTGTTTTAGCTTTTTGTATGTTGACCCTTTTCATAACTTTATCCACTATGTTGGTGCTATAATTATTATTCCTTACAATTCCCTTTATCGTTTTTAACTCCCTATCTTTTGATTCGGTCTCTTTTAAACACTTCTGAGCTCTGTAACAAAAGGAATTGATTGCCGCTATTTTATATCTGTATGGGTGGTACGACTCTCTTGGTATAATTATATCAGAATACGACTCTTTCCTAAATATCCCAAACTGTAGTTTCTCATTATCTTTAATTTCTATGTTTAAATCTAAGTAATTTATTTGCTTACCTCCTATCTCTTCCTTAAATTGTAAGTTTTTATCCTTATTATTTGCCTCCTTTATAAACTCATGCACTTCTTCTATGCTTCCTTCCCAAACTACTAATACATCATCAACGTATCTCGACCATAATTTTATATTGTCTTTATACTTGGTGGAAGTTATTAATAGCTTTTCAAAATCATTCATGTATATTTCAGCAAGAATAGGGGATAATGAAGACCCCATAGGTAAACCTTTTTTCTGTATATAAAACTTGTTATTAAACCTAAAATAGTTCTGATTTACACATTCTTTAATTACTTTCATCAACTGCTTTTTATACCTGTATTCTCCCATCTTATTATCGTTTATTAACTTAATAACTTTATTTACTGTGATATTAGTAAACATGTCCTTAAAATCCAGTGATATCAATTTTGTATTTACATTAATGCTAATATTTTCTAATTTTTCTATCAATTTTATATTATTCTCTATGTTGTATTTTGTCCCAAATTCATATTTCTCTTTCAGTACTCTGCTAACTTCCTTTGATAGTTTATAAATAGGTGCATTAATAAAAGAAACAATCGGTCTAATTGGTTTTCCTTCTTTATGTATCTTAACCTGACTTTTAAAAGTTGGTGCTGTTGGATTACTTTCCAATAAATACTTTTTCTTATTTTCTTCTATAAATGTTATCTGTTTCATCATTTGTTTTATCCTTGACTGGTACTTACTTGTATAATCATACTTTATTTCCTCGTATGGTCCTTCCCTTATAAATTCTTCCGTTTTCTTTATGTATTCTTCTTTTCTCATTAGTACCATTGTATTTCCTTTATCCGCCTTCGTAACTATAATATCATTCTTCTTTATTTTATTCTTTAGTTTAGTTACAGTTGCTTTGATTTTTTGTTCATTCTTTGAATTATACAAACTTTTCTTAAATATTTTATCTACTACATTCCCTACTTCCCACCTTATTCTTTTTTTATCATTTTCATTTCCTAGTTTTTGTATTATGCTTTCGCATTCAATAATCGTTTTTTCTTGATTTAATTCTGGTGGCGGTGCGTATTTTAAGCCTTTCGCTAACATTTCTTTTTCTTCCGTATTGAAATTTACCTCTGTAAGGTTTATTACTCTTTTTTCATAGTTATTCTTAGAGAGGTGTTCCTTTTTTACTTCGTTCTTTCTTATTAATTTATTTAACTTATCTACCATTTTTTTATTTTTCTTTTCCAATTTCTTTTCTATGTACCCCAAACCAAAATTATATAATATTTCTTCTAACTCTACATACGAGTATATTCTTAATAATTCTATGTGTCTGTCATATAATTCCCTATTATATCTATTGATTAAGCCGTAGAGTGACCTTATTTCCAGTTTTATCCACAACTTCTCGCTTTGTTCTTTTACTTTTTTGGCTACACTGTTCTTATTTTTAATTTTAACTTGAGTGTACTTTGGGATGACATTATTATCCAGACATTGTTTATTAAACCATATTTTACTTAAAACCCTCTTCAATTTAACTTTTAACTTAAGATATTTAAAAACTTTACTTACCTTATTGTTGTCGTTTATTACCTCATTGTTGTTGTCCATTACCTGTAGTCGATTGCACATCTTAACAGACGTTTAATGAAGAAATTTGTGTTAGTGGTTGAAATCACAATCAGAATGTTCAATATTGCACACCACTATATAAAAATTATTCCGATTAGCGCTTTCAAGCCTCACAGCTCATCGTCAGATCAGGAATAGGCAGAAAATATGTAATACCCAAGCCTTCACCCCTCTCCCCACCTTGCTCACCCACAACAAACTAAAAATTAATGACCCTTCCCCACCCCCTAAACTCTGTCTCACCATCTGTACAGTTACATATTTTTCTAGTAAATTCCTTGTGTTTCAGTGTGTGTGTGTGTGTGTGTGTGTGTGTGTGTGTGTGTGTGCATCCCTTTAAACTACCCTCTTCCTCTCCACACAAGTGGGTCAGTCACACACCCTTATTTTAAAACAACCAATTAGTACTATGAAATATAATTCTTAATCTTATCTATCTGCCCTCTCTCATTTACTTCTTAATCATGTTATAAAATATTTCTTCATTATCAAATTTAATTTTAATATTAATTAAATTGTCTAACCCTTTTTCTCTTTCTTTCAATATTTCTAACTCCTCTCTAAGCTTCCTTTCAACTGTGTTATTTACTACTTTTACAATTTCGTATTCTTCCAAATGATTAACAAACTTGTGGTTGTCTTCTATGAAATGTCTTGCATATAACGAATTGGTTGTTCTATTACCTTCTCCACGTTTGTGGTCAGACAACCTGCATGCGAATTTTCGTCCTGTCTCCCCTAGGTACACTTTGTTGCAGTCTTTACATTTTAATTTATAAATTCCGCTTTTCTGTAATACTGGAATTTTTTCTATATTCTTATTCCTTATCTTATCAAATACCGTTTCACATTTTTTAATAGCTATATCTACTCCATATTTATTAAAACATTTTATAATTTTTCTAGTATGTGAACCTATGTATGTCAATGACCCTGCATAATTCTTTTGTTCTGGTTCTATTTTAGCTTTTTGTATGTTGACCCTTTTTATAACTTTATCCACTATGTTGGTGCTATAATTATTATTCCTTACAATTCCCTTTATCGTTTTTAACTCCCTATCTTTTGATTCGGTCTCTTCGGAAGGAAGCATAGAAGAAGTGCATGAGTTTATAAAGGAGGTAAATAATAAGGATAAAAACTTACAATTTAAGGAAGAGATAGGAGGTAAGCAAATAAATTACTTAGATTTAAACATAGAAATTAAAGATAATGAGAAACTACAGTTTGGGATATTTAGGAAAGAGTCGTATTCTGATATAATTATACCAAGAGAGTCGTACCACCCATACAGATATAAAATGGCGGCAATCAATTCCTTTTGTTACAGAGCTCAGAAGTGTTTAAAAGAGACCGAATCAAAAGATAGGGAGTTAAAAACGTTAAAGGGAATTGTAAGGAATAATAATTATAGCACCAACATAGTGGATAAAGTTATGAAAAGGGTCAACATACAAAAAGCTAAAATAGAACCAGAACAAAAGAATTATGCAGGGTCATTGATATACATAGGTTCACATACTAGAAAAATTATAAAATGTTTTAATAAATATGGAGTAGATATAGCTATTAAAAAATGTGAAACGGTATTTGATAAGATAAGGAATAAGAATATAGAAAAAATTCCAGTATTACAGAAAAGCGGAATTTATAAATTAAAATGTAAAGACTGCAACAAAGTGTACCTAGGGGAGACAGGACGAAAATTCGCATGCAGGTTGTCTGACCACAAACGTGGAGAAGGTAATAGAACAACCAATTCGTTATATGCAAGACATTTCATAGAAGACAACCACAAGTTTGTTAATCCTTTGGAAGAATACAAAATTGTAAAAGTAGTAAATAACACAGTTGAAAGGAAGCTTAGAGAGGAGTTAGAAATATTGAAAGAAAGGGAAAAAGGGTTAGACAATTTAATTAATATTAAAATTAAATTTGATAATGAAGAAATATTTTATAACATGATTAAGAAGTAAATGAGAGAGGGCAGATAGATAAGATTAAGAATTATATTTCATAGTACTAATTGGTTGTTTTAAAATAAGGGTGTGTGACTGACCCACGTGTGTGGAGAGGAAGAGGGTAGTTTAAAGGGATGCACACACACACACACACACACACTGAAACACAAGGAATTTACTAGAAAAATATGTAACTGTACAGATGGTGAGACAGAGTTTAGGGGGTGGGGAAGGGTCATTAATTTTTAGTTTGTTGTGGGTGAGCATGGTGGGGGAGAGGCGTGAAGGGTTGGGTATTACATATTTTCTGCCTATTCCTGATCTGACGATGAGCTGTGAGGCTTGAAAGCGCTAATCGGAATAATTTTTATATAGCAGTGTGCAATATTGATCATTCTGATTACTACTTAATTAATGGTTTATTTTAAATACTATTCTTAACAACTTTCTTAAACTATATTATTGTTCACTATTAAGCCTTTAGTGTTTGTTAATTTTTACTAAGTGTTTATCTTAGCTTTCACTATTTTTCCTATTGCTATCATTGACAATATTTTTATTTACTCACCACCTTCACTTTTCAATTATCTTGTGTTTATTATAATTTATTTAGTGTTTTTTCTCTATCATTTTACTTTAGGGTTTTTTCACTTTGACTATGGGCACTTCTTAAACTTTTTATTTAAGAGTTTATTAGTGGGTAATCCCTATCATTACTTTTCTTTGTCACTTAGTTATTTTCAGTTGTTTTCTCACTATCTCAATATCTCTCTCTTTCTTTACACATATTATTTATACTTACTAAGTTCATGTCTTTCTCTATTTCTTACTTACATATACTTCTAATTCTTGGGTTATTGTATTTTTATGTATCGGGTTTTATCAGTTATTAATTACATTTGTCACTTATTCAATACTAACAATTATCTTTTATATTGGTTCTTTACCGGTTTCATTTCCTTTATTATATTTGATTGTATTATTTCTCCCTTCTCTATTCTCTACTACTTGTCTGTGTTTTCTCACCTTGTTTCATTTTATTTTCTTTATAGTTGGTTTGTTCCATTTTTATTTTCATTTTTCTTCTCCTTCACTTGTTTCCCTTTATTTTGGTTCTTATCTGGCCAATCTCTGGGGTTGGGTCAAAGTCGTTTGTCTGTCAGTCTAGTCTGTGAGTTTCTTTAACAATCACTTTTAGTTTATAATTTCTCCTCCTTCTTTCTTAATTACATTTTATACTTTTATTCTCTTCATTATTTATTTATTAAAATATATTACTTTTTTAGCATTTCTTACATACTTATAGTTATCAAATATGATCTGAATTTGGTGATGTTATATAATGCCCTTCCACCAAAATTGATCATTTTATAAAACGTGATTCTAAGTTTGATGAAATTATCAATTGTATTGTATCATTTTCTTCTTAAATTCACCTGCTTCTTTTTCAGTTTTATGTTTAGTTCTGTATCTTCTACCTCCTTTCTTCTGATTCTTTTCTTCATTATTTTCTCTTATTACGAACTGGCTTATTGATTTTTTATTATAAATTATTCCCTATAAATCTTATTTTCCCTAACTATCCCTACTTGGTAGCTGAAATCGATTCGGATGGGCTCTATTGGCTTACCTAACTCCGTTGTTCAAAACTACTCTTTTTCTGAGGTCAGGGGAACATCATCCCTGCTCAGTTAAATGATTGCTGAACTTATTCAACAGTCAATCTCAATTAATGAATCTTTAATACAGTCATCTTGTAACTAATACTAATAATAATAATATTTGTTGGGAATCTTTTACTTTTGTATTTCATTATTGCTCAGTTCGAGTCATATATTTTTCATCTTTCTTTATTGATACTATTTGGTAATACTTGAGAAGCGTTGCTTTTTATTGATCCAATTAACATTTTTATTCATTTTTAATTACTCTTTGTTTCATCTCATTTCATATTATAACTCTTAGAATATTTATTTTATTTATTTAGTTTTTTGATCATTGGTTTATTTATTTATTTATTTATTTTTTTTTTTTAATATCATGTGATAATATAATTATATACAAATACAAATACATAAAATTATTATTATTCTTACCTTAACGAATCTCTTCTCTCTGCCCAGGGTCTCATCACACGAACGTTAGAATGCAAGCATGATTTAGGTTATTTCAAGAACTGACGCAACTCGCATTTTGTGAAGAGAATAAACTTTTTTAATATATAATTATTTCATTTTTTGTATTGTTTTCTAATCATGACATATTCTTTCCCAAAATCAAGCCAAATTAAAAGTTCATTAAATATTCGTGAAACATCTTATATTAACACATTTTAATATTCATCTTATACTTACATGAAACAGCCCAGTCTCCCCATTCTCACATTCACACCATTAATTTACCCCAACCCCAGTGTATACAAAAGATAATGATGATAATTTTTCAATTTGGTAACATTACGTATGAAACGTCCTCTTCTTCGACCACATGGTGCGTCTCTCAAAGTCTTTCAGTTTTCTTGACATTGATAAGTTTATAATATTACTTTAATAACTTTCGATATTCACTGTTCAGCACTGACTTCACTGTTATACGTATTTTTTGGAGAATCACATGGATGTGTTGTCGGCCGACTTAAAAAATATGAAGATTTGCCTGGGCAGAAGACTGATAGGTGCCACACGTGGCCTATATTGTTAGTCGACTGGGAAGAAAATTATCAACGCGCCTCCCTCCAAACGTTCGGTCAGAGCGGAAATTTCAATGCCTTATGATCGCATCGTCCGTCACTGTTCATTCAACACATGGGGACGTCGACGATATTCAGTGTTCCCTGGTCGACGTCACACATAGGCGGGACTAAGTTTCGTTTCCGCCGTCATAAACGCACATGTTAAAAAGAATTCACCACCAGGCCATGTTGGATTTGTGTTTCTTGGCATCATCTGCGCTCCGCCGATGTGACTGCGTTTGGGCGCAGGTTTCACACAATCGCAAAGTTCCATGAATTGTCAACCCGCATATTTCCTTTACAATTGTTTCAACACAGTTCCTTTGTTCGAAACTACGTTTCTACTCAAACACGTGGCTGTCCCCACAGATGAAAAATGAATTTAAAATATTTTAATAAAATAACACCCAAATTTGATAAAAATAAAAAGCCCCCTTTTTGTCCCGTTACAACACCCCCCCCCAATGAGAGGTCTATTTTTGAAACAGAAGAAATCTCATTGTTAAACCCCTAAGAGGATCGGAGAGGATATGGTGCCAGCAACCCCCTTTATCTCTTATACATCATGGGTAAACAACCCCCCTGGCTCAGCGACTATGGCCGCATCTGAACGAGATCACTGGACTTCTCTATCCAAGATCCCAACACCATAAAATCGAACAGACACCCACCACAGCGCACCTAACCTTCTATCATGCCACCCCAAAATTTAAACCCCTGGCTTTATACCATGCCAGATCCTCAACCGATATGTTCCCTCTTTTCATGCATACTGGGCTGCCTTTAGCAGTTACTGGGCTTGTACACACACTTATTACTTCATACTAGCAACAAATTTATTCTTACATTCAAAAATTTATTTAAATTGACATCAAACGGCTCTATCTCCATTATTTTCTTCAAAATCACAAAATTAAAATCTCTCCTCTGACTCTAACATCACTAACAGCTTTAACTAACATGACACCCTTCTCTATCAAAAACATTTATCAAACAATCTCTAAACCCAACTTACTACTCAACTCAATTCGCAACACTCTACCCTTATAAAAAAAAAATACTCTCTACCCCTTTGTACTCAGGATGTGTGTTTCCCTCCCAAAGCTCATTCCCTTATTTGGCCCCTGGATTTTACCTAAGGCGACCCTTTCCGGCGCTAAACGGTCCCTTCCCGTCCCAACACTTTTGTTGTGGACTGCTACCACACCACCCCCTCATACAAAATTCCCATCAACTAATTACCATTCTCATTACATCACTTCAACTACAACAAAATATCTCCACTTATTTATTACATCAATATATCAATAAATACTCTACATATATTCCCCATAGCTACTGTGTCACCATTACATCTCAAATTCTACATTACATTAATTCACAACAATATTACTCTCTCTATTATCACTTTAAACTCAACATGGGCTGATCTACATGTCTTAACAAAATATTAATCACCCAAAATCTACCTTTTACTATCTTTTACAAATCATTTAAAATTCTCAACTATATCAAATACTTATCATCCTTTTATCATCATTTAAAATAAAATCTTTAACACATTAAAATCATTATATTCAAACATTAGTTACATTGGAAATTAGCAAACAATTTATAAGTGACATTCTACAGCGGATCAGCTGATTTTCTTAGCAAGGTGAATAACCTTACTACAGATGCATTCTACAATTATATGAAATACATATTTTTACAATCCTTATATCTAACATACTACATATAATTAGTACACATCAACATCGCTTTATTGTTTCCCCCTTTTCTGACTCTGCTACAATTAGGTAAACCACCTGCCGGTCGGTCTAGGTATTTATTTTGTTATAACCACATTTCAAAATTATATAAATTACACATTTCATCAATCCTTATCTCTAACACAATAAAATAATACATTTATGAGACAGAATAAACACAGTATAATAAACCTACGAACACCTATTTATCAAATCATAATACAATTATTTAATTAGTGCAAGAGCGAGTTATCATCTTTAAGTTACAAAATTTTAATTCGTTGCCCACCTGAACAACCACCCAGCCACACACACTATTGTTTTTTCTGTTGGACTGTGGCACCCATTTGCCTCCACAAGGACGGCATAGGTGGAGGAATTTAACATCTCCGTGTCCTTGCTTCAGCGTTACATTTGAAAGATTTAGACATCAACATATCTTTTGTTACATAATTACACACCCTTAATGCGGGTCTACCACCTGGCCTTGCTGTTCCTACTCGAACAGAGTGGCAGCCGCTGTTCCATAGTTTCCGGGATTTCCCCTAGATTCACCCTCCATCAATTTCTAATATAAACCAATTTCAAGCCAGCTATGGTCAAGGTTCTTAATTTATGGCCATAGCTGACCGCTAGCCAAAAGCACGATTAGTGCTGGTAAGGCAGTAATCGCCCGAAAAGTCGGGGAAATCAACTCTACTTTCAGGCATGTTATCATCATCATTTAACTGCACGACACGGCAATTTATCATGATACAATATAAAATTGTAAAAAAGGGTGTGCCGTGCATTTTACGCCATTTTGGCCTCCGATGGAGGTAACACTCTCTATTACCCCCAACACTTTCCGCTATCTACTGCGGCACATGCCACCACAGCGATAGCACACTAATAACTAAACTAAATCTTTCTACAATAGCAGTCCCTACATTCCATTATTATATCACTTCTATAAACACCACTCTACCCCCCAAAATTACCCCCATGTCTTTCATGAAATAAAAAGTTTCTATTTTATTCTACACACTTCTTCATGTCCCAACTTTCACTGGTACTACAAATTTTACAATTATTTTGTCACTTACTTATTAAAATTGTTATAAATTTGAAATTATAAACATTCCAAACTATATTTTAGTATCTATTTACACTGGAGGCTGACTTTATCCTTAACACTATGTGGGTTGGTAAGGCCGAGATCGCCCGAAAAGTCAGGGTTTTGCTATGAGGGAAAGTTGGCGACAAGATAGATCCACTTTGTGAATTTACTTCCCACTTTTAAACTCAACTCTACTCCCTTCTTTCTCTCATTTATACAGACCCGCCGTCCTATCGCCCAATCTCCCTCCCAACAAAATTCGTCTTTTCAGACCACACTGAAACTATTGTCAATGGCTACATTTAGTTTTGCCATTAACACTAAAATTTTAATTTGTATGCACCGCCTTTTATATATGTGCAGCCTCCATTATTTACAGACACTTTAAGGCAGTGCAGGTACATGACAGGTACACTTGACCGCTGCACCATGAGTGTATTAAAAAATCATTTATGTCACGTACCTTTAGGGGTCCCCCTCCCCGTTCAAAAATGTGGTGTAACTTTCAACTTTTGACCAATTTTGGTGGAGCCGGACCATCGTTGCGTTCACCACCTGAAGGAAGATCCTCCAACCATGGCCCGCCTCCAAGTTCCGAAAAACACGGCCAGGACTGGTAAGGTCGTGACCGCCCGAAAATGGGGGAGAGTCCCTTCTGAAACATAAAACAACATTTTAATATTCTCTACAAAACTCAAACATTTACAGTGACCTATATAACTTCAAGTTCGTCGAATTTTGTGTACCCACTATTTCCTGCGTTGCTGGATTCCGTAACACATACGCATTTTGCATCTTTATTTCCACAATTTCATATGACCCTTCATATAACAGGAAAAACTTCTTGATTTCTTTATCTTGCGCACTCGACAAATCATGCCTTTTTACCAACACTAATTGACCTACCTCATATTTGGTCCACTTACCTTTCGCGTCATGTCTCTGCTTCCTCCGTTCTCCTTTTGTAAGTAAATTTTCATTTGCTAATCTGATCTTCATGTTTACATTTATAATTGGATTTTCTGGTGGGTATTCAAAAAGTTGTTCCAATATTCTAGGTGGCCTTGTTCCTCTGATCAATTCATACGGCGTAAATCCAGTGGATTCATGGGTGGTACAATTCAGCCACTCCTCTACTTTCTTAACGTAGGATGGCCATTCTGTGTGCTTGGCGTGACAATACGCCCGAAATATCCTACCAATCTCTCTCATCACCTGTTCTGCCTGGTTCGACTGTGGATGGTAAACTGCCGTATGCTTGTGTATGATGCCTTCCCATCCAAGCGTCTGTCGCCACTTGCCGCTTATAAACTGTGGTCCATGGTCAGATAAAATTATTTTTGGTTTCCCTACATTAATCATGTAATCTCTTACTATTTTTTCGCTGAGGACTTTGCTCGTCGCTCTCTTAATACTATACAATTTAACAAATTTCGAAAAAGTGTCTAAAACTACAAATACATACAACACACCACCTCTACCTCTAGGTAATGGCCCATATAAATCAACTGCAAGTGAATCAAATGGTCTCTCAACTTTTATATAATTCATCTCCCCTTCTACTCTATAGTTCACTACTTTTGATTTCTGACACAAATCACAAACTCTTAACACTCTTCTAACTCTCCTCTCCATATTCTTAAATATACATGATTCCTTTAAAACATTAGCACACTTTCTTGCCCCAAAATGCCCATACCTTATGTGGCAATCCCAAATAATTTTATCTACCAACCCTTCTGGTATAACTAGCCTCCAATTACGCTCCCCCCTTCTACTTTTTTAAACAGAATCCCTTGATATACTTGAAAACGTGTACTATATTCAGACCCATCTACCTCCGTTTCTAAACTAACAATTATTTTACCCAATTTACTTTCGGATCTTTGCATATTCTTAATATCTCTTAACTCTTCACCAAAAATTCTATCTTCTCTAGTTAATCCAAAAATGTCTATCTCTTTAAGGTCCCTACCTGTTTTATTTTCTATAATATCTACCCTGGAAAGTGTGTCTGGTACTTTATTATCTGACCCCTTTATGTACTCCCAGGAAAAGTTGTATTCTTGTAAAGCTAATACCCACCTGGTTAGACGACTGTGCGTTAATTTGCAAGAATTCACAAATGACAGTGCCTTGTGGTCCGTTCGGATTACTGTTTCGTTACCCAGGATGTATGTCCTGAATTTCCCCACGGCGAACACAATGCTCAAAAGTTCTTTCTCGGTGGTGGTATAATTTTTCTCCGCAGACAGAAGCGACCTACTGGCGAATGCGATGGTAAGATGTTCCTTATCGCAGCCCTCCTGGTATAACTCTGCCCCTAAAGCTACGTTGCTGGCATCTGTCTGTAAGTAAAAAGTTTTATTAAAATCAGGATGATTCATCATAATCGTATGGCTAAATTTTCTCTTAATTTCGTTAAATGCGTTGCGTTCCGTTTCTCCCCATTTCCACTGCTTGTTCTTCTGGAGTACTGCACTTAGTTTCGATGTGGTGTGTGCGTAATTTTCTTGGAACTTCCTATAGAAATTGCATAAACCTAAAAAACTTTGCAATTGTTTACTGTTTTTTGGTTCTGGGAAGCGCATAATAGCTTCTACCTTGTCCGGGTTAGCTAATATTCCCTCTTGCGTAATAATAAAACCTAAGAAATGTATTTCTGTTTGTAAGAACTTAGATTTATCCCAATTAACCATCAGACCCCCCTTCTGTAACTTGTCTAATACATATTCTATATGCTCTAAATGTTCAGTGAATGTTCTGGATGCTATCAATATGTCATCTAGTACACTGTTAGAAAATCTAAATCTTTAGGTTGTAATATCCTATCCAAACATTTAATAAAACTAGCAACACTGGTGTTTAACCCAAATGGTAGACGTTTGAACTGATAATTCTTACAATTAAAAAGAAAGGCAGTATATCTCCGACTCTCTGCTGCTAACGGCACCTGCCAATACCCTTCTGTTAAGTCTAATGATGTCATGTACGTAACGCCACTAAATTTCTGTAAAATTTCATTAATTGGTTCCGGTGATTCCCGGTCAGGTATAATAATTTGATTTATCTTTCTAGCATCTAGGCATAGTCTTACCTTTCCATCCTTCTTAATCACTACGACTAACGGGTTTGAGTATGGCGATATCGATCTTTCAATTATGTCTCCCTTCATCATTCGGTCTAATTCCTCCTGCACGGCTCTTCTCTTTGAAAATGGTACTGGATAACTCCGCTGCATGTAGGGTGCGTGTTCCCGAACCTTCAGCTCACATATATAGTCTTTCGCTTTCCCTGGCGATTCATCAAACACATCTCTGAAACGCTCCACCACTGCCCACAACTCCTCTCGCTGAGTACTTCCTACAACTAAACTTTCATTAAAAAACTTGTTGGCTCTATTTACCCACACACTCTCATCACTCACATGCATCTCTCCCTCCTCATTTTCTATACTCTCACTCTCTCGACACATATTTATTTTGGTTTCTATTTCCCCCTCGCCTACCTGCTTTTGTATCATTTTTATTCCCGTAATTTTAGCTTCATCTACTACTTTCTTAAACTTTACCATGATTGGTTTACCCCCATTTTCAAATTTTACTATTTGTTTACTAAAGTCTATTATTGCCCCATTTCTCTCCAAAAAATCATTTCCTAATATTACATCTAAACTCAACCCCTTGAAAACTAGGAATGTGTTTTCAAATTCAATTTCATTTATCACAATATTTAACTGTACTTGTCTAGTTATTCTTTTACTTCTTACCCCAGTTACCCCCACTACTGTAACTCCCGCAACTGGCAACGATGGTATATTTTTATTTATTTCTTTTAATTCTCCCAATACATTCTCAGAAATTACCGAGATCTCACTACCTGTATCAATCAATGTTTTGTAACTCTTACCTTCTATGGCGACTATCACCTCCATCAATCCGGTTCTGCGGTCCACAACTTTGGTGTCCTCTTCTTCCAATAACTCCTTCGCCATGTCCACTTTGATTATATTACTCTGGTATTCGTCTGTCACTTGGACCCGGTTCTCCATTGACAATGGTTGGGCCCGATTCTCCATTGTACTCCCTAGTTTACCGTGGAGGGACCTGCTATGGCTTGGTTGTTTCCTCCTCTTCCTCGGTTGTAATTTCCACCTCCTCTCGGCGCTCCTCTCTGCTGCTGATTTGGCTGGTGATGCATTCTCTCACTACGTGTACACTCCCTGTTCTTATGACATCTAAAACAAGTTGTTCTATTTGAATAATTATCTACATTACAGTGTATACATCGCCAACTCTCGCCCCTATTATCAAAATTTCCCCCACGCGCTCCTCTATGAAAGTTCGGTGTTCCCCTATACTGATCGTAATTATTATTGTTTAGTACCACTGGTGGATTTGGACGCCTCCCTATGTCACGTTCCCCGATATTTTGTAACACATCTAACATACTCTCTAGTTCATTTATATTTCCAATTTCTCTCGTCATTAATGTAATCTGCACCTCTCTGGGCAGGTGTTTGCTAATATGTCTCACAAATGACCGGAATGGCAACGGCAGTTCTAGGTACTTGGCCTCATTATATATCGTCATTACGTACATGGTTAACTGGTTATTTATTCTCCCAAAATTCCCCGTTCCCATTATTTTACTACGTAAAATTTCTTGGTCCTCTTCTGACCAATACTTGTTTCGAAATGCTAACTCAAATTTCTCATAACTACTCCACTCTGTATTATGTAATTCCGCCCATATTTCGGCATTACCCTTAAAAAACTTCAAAATTTTTAATAATTTAATCTCCCAACTACTACTATTAAATCGGTTGAATTTCCTTACCCTATTCAAAAATTGCATCGGGTGTACTCTACGATTGTCACAATTAAATTGTTCTAGCTCTATGTCATCTTTTGCTTCGCGAGTATACACTACTCGCTCCGCAACATTATTTAAATTCTGGCTTACGGCCACATGTAATTCATCTTTGATTTGTATGATATTCTGCTCTATCATGCTAAATTTGTTATCATATTTATTTCCATATTGAAGGTTATGTTTATTAATAACCCCCACACTCTCTTGTATTGATTGTTTACATGCACTTTCTACTTCCATTATTTTAATTTCTACATCATTATTCTTCTCATTAATTTTAGTTACACATTTATTTTCTATTTCTATACACTGCTCTTCAATTTGAATTTTAATTTGGTCTGCCATCTGCTCATTTACATTACTGATTTTACTTTCGATACTTAGTGTGATTTCACAAATTTGTCTGTCAATTTTCTCATCTCTTTCATTAATTTTAACGTCTATACTCTTGACTGCATCATCTAATTTAGTGCTTAAATCGTTACATTTGATAACAAATTTTTCATTGGTATTCTCAAAACGTTCATTAATTTCGTTAATTTGGTTTTTTTAACTCATCGAATTTAATATTTTGCCCATCTAATTTGCTGTCAAAACTATTCTTTTGTTCATCGAATTTCTCACTTACACTACTTTTAATTTTTTGAATTTCGTTTTTCTGTTCATCGAATTTTTTATTAAAATTGCTATTATTCATATCAAATCTATTATTAATGAGATTAAATAAGTCATTTAATGACAACTCTTTTCCTTTTGTATTTGTTTTAATTGGTACGGGAGTAGAAATCGCTCCCGGCGTACTAATTGCAGATTCTTCTACATTACGGTCATCTATTGATAGTGACTCTGTTTGAATACCTGAGTCGGTATTTATTTGACTCTCTGTTTGACTGTCAGAGAAGCTGACTTCGTTATTAATACTCTCATTATTATACATTATTTATTATTTTATAAGACTTGTTACTTTACTCAAATTAATTTTATTCCTCATAACACAATTTCAATCTTCCATATACAATGCGTAAATTACGTACTTCTACTTCACTACTTTAACCTCAAATCACGCTTGCATCTGTTGTAGGTGTGGTTTTCTATTTTAACTTATAAAAACTGTCCCTTTTGGACGCGCCAATTGTGATAATATAATTACATACAAATACAAATACATAAAATTATTATTATTCTTACCTTAACGAATCTCTTCTCTCTGCCCAGGGTCTCGTCACACGAACGTTAGAATGCAAGCATGATTTAGGTTATTTCAAGAACTGACACAACTCGCATTTTGTGAAGAGAATAAAAATTTTTTAATATATAATTATTTCATTTTTTGTATTGTTTTCTAATCATGACATATTCTTTCCCAAAATCAAGCCAAATTAAAAGTTCATTAAATATTCGTGAAACATCTTATATTAACACATTTTAATATTCATCTTATACTTACATGAAACAGCCCAGTCTGCCCATTCTCATATTCACACCATTAATTTACCCCAACCCCAGTGTATACAAAAGATAATGATGATAATTTTTCAATTTGGTAACATTACGTATGAAGCATCTTCTTCCTCGACCACATGGTGCGTCTCTCAAAGTCTTTCATTTTTCTTGACGTTGATAAGTTTATAATATTACTTTAATAACTTTCGATATTCACTGTTCAGCACTGACTTCACTGTTATACGTATTTTTTGGAGAATCACATGGATGTTTTGTCGGCCAACTTAAAAAATATGAAGATTTGCCCGGGCAGAAGACTGATAGGTGCCACGCGTGGCCTATATTGTTAGTCGACTGGGAAGAAAATTATCAACGCGCCTCCCTCCAAACGTTCGGTCAGAGCGGAAATTTCAATGCCTTATGATCGCATCGTCCGTCACTGTTCATTCAACACATGGGTTTTTCGTGTATTGGATGTCGATGATATTCAGTGTTCCCTGGTTGACGTCACACATAGGCGGGACTAAGTTTCGTTTCCGCCGTCATAAACGCACATGTTAAAAAGAATTCACCACCAGGCCATGTTGGATTTGTGTTTCTTGGCGTCATCTGCGCTCCACCGATGTGAGTGCGTTTAAGCGCAGGTGTCACACAGTCGCAAAGTCCCACGAATTGTCAACCCACACATTCCTTTACAATTGTTTCAACACAGTTCCTTTGTTCGAAACTACGCTTCTACTCAAACACGTGGCTGTCCCCACAGATGAAAAATGAATTTAAAATATTTTAATAAAATGACACCCAAATTTGATAAAATAAAAAGCCCCCTTTTTGTCCCGTTACAACACCCCCCCCCCCAATGAGAGGTCTTCTGTCGAAACAGAAGAAATCTCTTTGTTAAACCCCTAAGGGGATCAGAGAGGATATGGTGCCAACAACCCCCTTTAGCTCTTATACATCATGGGTAAACAACCCCCCTGGCTCGGCGACTATGGCCGCATCTGAACGAGATCACTGGACTTCTCTATCCGAGATCCCAACACCATAAAATCGAACAGACACGCACCACAGCGCACCTAACCTTCTATCATGCCACCCCAAAATCCAAACCCCTGGCTTTATACCATGCCAGATCCTCAACCGATATGTTCCCCCTTTTCATGCATACTGGGTTGCCTTTAGCAGTTACTGGGCTTGTACACACACTTATTACTTCATACTAGCAACAAATTTATTCTTCCATTCAAAAATTTATTTAAATTGACATCAAACGGCTCTATCTCCATTATTTTCTTCAAAATCACAAAATTAAAATCTCTCCTCTGACTCTAACATCACTAACAGCTTTAACTAACATGACACCCTTCTCTATCAAAAACATTTATCAAACAATCTCTAAACCCAACTTACTACTCAACTCAATTCGCAACACTCTACCCTTATAAAAAAAAAAATACTCTCTACCCCTTTGTACTCAGGATGTGTGTTTCCCTCCCAAAGCTCATTCCCTTATTTGGCCCCTGGATTTTACCTAAGGCGACCCTTTCCGGCGCTAAACGGTCCCTTCCCGTCCCAACACTTTTGTTGTGGACTGCTACCACACCACCCCCTCATACAAAATTCCCATCAACTAATTACCATTCTCATTACATCACTTCAACTACAACAAAATATCTCCACTTATTTATTACATCAATATATCAATAAATACTCTACATATATTCCCCATAGCTACTGTGTCACCATTACATCTCAAATTCTACATTACATTAATTCACAACAATATTACTCTCTCTATTATCACTTTAAACTCAACATGGACTGATCTACATGTCTTAACAAAATATTAATCACCCAAAATCTACCTTTTACTATCTTTTACAAATCATTTAAAATTCTCAACTATATCAAATTACTTATCATCCTTTTATCATCATTTAAAATAAAATCTTTAACACATTAAAATCATTATATTCAAACATTAGTTACATTGGAAATTAGCAAACAATTTATAAGTGACATTCTACAGCGGATCAGCTGATTTTCTTAGCAAGGTGAATAACCTTACTACAGATGCATTCTACAATTATATGAAATACATATTTTTACAATCCTTATATCTAACATACTACATATAATTAGTACACATCAACATCGCTTTATTGTTTCCCCCTTTTCTGACTCTGCTACAATTAGGTAAACCACCTGCCGGTCGGTCTAGGTATTTATTTTGTTATAACCACATTTCAAAATTATATAAATTACAGATTTCATCAATCCTTATCTCTAACACAATAAAATAATACATTTATGAGACAGAATAAACACAGTATAATAAACCTACGAACACCTATTTATCAAATCATAATACAATTATTTAATTAGTGCATGAGCGAGTTATCATCTTTAAGTTACAAAATTTTAATTCGTTGCCCACCTGAACAACCACCCAGCCACACACACTATTGTTTTTTCTGTTGGACTGTGGCACCCATTTGCCTCCACAAGGACGGCATAGGTGGAGGAATTTAACATCTCCGTGTCCTTGCTTCAGCGTTACATTTGAAAGATTTAGACATCAACATATCTTTTGTTACATAATTACACACCCTTAATGTGGGTCTACCACCTGGCCTTGCTGTTCCTACTCGAACAGAGTGGCAGCCGCTGTTCCATAGTTTCCGGGATTTCCCCTAGATTCACCCCCCATCAATTTAGGCTGACTTTATCCTTAACACTATGTGGGTTGGTAAGGCCGAGATCGCCCGAAAAGTCGGGGTTTTGCTATGAGGGAAAGTTGGCGACAAGATAGATCCACTTTGTGAATTTACTTCCCACTTTTAAACTCAACTCTACTCCCTTCTTTCTCTCATTTATACAGACCCGCCGTCCTATCGCCCAATCTCCCTCCCAACAAAATTCGTCTTTTCAGACCACACTGAAACTATTGTCAATGGCTACATTTAGTTTTGCCATTAACACTAAAATTTTAATTTGTATGCACCGCCTTTTATATATGTGCAGCCTCCATTATTTACAGACACTTTAAGGCTGTGCAGGTACGTGACAGGTACACCTGACCACTGCACCATGAGTGTATTAAAAAATCATTTATGTCACGTACCTTTAGGGGTCCCCCTCCCCGTTCAAAAATGTGGTGTAACTTTCAACTTTTGACCAATTTTGGTAGAGCCGGACCATCGTTGCGTTCACCACCCGAAGGAAGATCCTCCAACCATGGCCCGCCTCCAAGTTCCGAAAAACACGGCCACGACTGGTAAGGTCGTGACCGCCCGAAAATGGGGGAGAGTCCCTTCTGAAACATAAAACAACATTTTAATATTCTCTACAAAACTCAAACATTTACAGTGACCTATATAACTTCAAGTTCGTCGAATTTTGTGTACCCACTATTTCCTGCGTTGCTGGATTCCGTAACACATACGCATTTTGCATCTTTATTTCCACAATTTCATATGGCCCTTCATATAACAGGAAAAACTTCTTGATTTCTTTATCTTGCGCACTCGACAAATCATGCCTTTTTACCAACACTAATTGACCTACCTCATATTTGGTCCATTTACCTTTCGCGTCATGTCTCTGCTTCCTCCGTTCTCCTTTTGTAAGTAAATTTTCATTTTCTAATCTGATCTTCATGTTTACATCTATAATTGGATTTTCTGGTGGGTATTCAAAAAGTTGTTCCAATATTCTAGGTGGCCTTGTTCCTCTGATCAATTCATGTGGCGTAAATCCAGTGGATTCATGGGTGGTACAATTCAGCCACTCCTCTACTTTCTTAACGTAGGATGGCCATTCTGTGTGCTTGGCGTGACAATACGCCCGAAATATCCTACCAATCTCTCTCATCACCTGTTCTGCCTGGTTCGACTGTGGATGGTAAACTGCCGTATGCTTGTGTATGATGCCTTCCCATCCAAGCGTCTGTCGCCACTTGCCGCTTATAAACTGTGGTCCATGGTCAGATAAAATTATTTTTGGTTTCCCTACATTAATCATGTAATCTCTTACTATTTTTTCGCTGAGGACTTTGCTCGTCGCTCTCTTAATACTATACAATTTAACAAATTTCGAAAAAGTGTCTAAAACTACAAATACATACAACACACCACCTCTACCTCTAGGTAATGGCCCATATAAATCAACTGCAAGTGAATCAAATGGTCTCTCAACTTTTATATAATTCATCTCCCCTTCTACTCTATAGTTCACTACTTTTGATTTCTGACACAAATCACAAACTCTTAACACTCTTCTAACTCTCCTCTCCATATTCTTAAATATACATGATTCCTTTAAAACATTAGCACACTTTCTTGCCCCAAAATGCCCATACCTTATGTGGCAATCCCAAATAATTTTATCTACCAACCCTTCTGGTATAACTAGCCTCCAATCACGCTCCCCCCTTCTACTTTTTTAAACAGAATCCCTTGATATACTTGAAAACGTGTACTATATTCAGACCCATCTACCTCCGTTTCTAAACTAACAATTATTTTACCCAATTTACTTTCGGATCTTTGCATATTCTTAATATCTCTTAACTCTTCACCAAAAATTCTATCTTCTCTAGTTAATCCAAAAATGTCTATCTCTTTAAGGTCCCTACCTGTTTTATTTTCTATAATATCTACCCTGGAAAGTGTGTCTGGTACTTTATTATCTGACCCCTTTATGTACTCCCAGGAAAAGTTGTATTCTTGTAAAGCTAATACCCACCTGGTTAGACGACTGTGCGTTAATTTGCAAGAATTCACAAATGACAGTGCCTTGTGGTCCGTTCGGATTACTGTTTCGTTACCCAGGATGTATGTCCTGAATTTCCCCACGGCGAACACAATGCTCAAAAGTTCTTTCTCGGTGGTGGTATAATTTTTCTCCGCAGACAGAAGCGACCTACTGGCGAATGCGATGGTAAGATGTTCCTTATCGCAGCCCTCCTGGTATAACTCCGCCCCTAAAGCTACGTTGCTGGCATCTGTCTGTAAGTAAAAAGTTTTATTAAAATCAGGATGATTCATCATAATCATATGGCTAAATTTTCTCTTAATTTCGTTAAATGCATTGCGTTCCGTTTCTCCCCATTTCCACTGCTTGTTCTTCTGGAGTACTGCACTTAGTTTCGATGTGGTGTGTGCGTAATTTTCTTGGAACTTCCTATAGAAATTGCATAAACCTAAAAAACTTTGCAATTGTTTACTGTTTTTTGGTTCTGGGAAGCGCATAATAGCTTCTACCTTGTCCGGGTTAGCTAATATTCCCTCTTGCGTAATAATAAAACCTAAGAAATGTATTTCTGTTTGTAAGACCTTAGATTTATCCCAATTAACCGTCAGACGCCCCTTCTGTAACTTGCCTAATACATATTCTATATGCTCTAAATGTTCAGTGAATGTTCTGGATGCTATCAATATGTCATCTACGTACACTGTTAGAAAATCTAAATCTTTAGGTTGTAATATCCTATCCAAACATTTAATAAAACTAGCAACACTGGTGTTGTTTTCTTAACAACTTAGTAGACTGGGGGTAAGCAGTTGGTCTGGTAAAAAGGACTTTTTCAATTGTTTGGGCTTCTGGCATCTTTTTCAATTTAATCGGAGTAATTTATTCACTTCTTTTTGGTTGAAATGGTCTTCGACATCAGTTAATTGGTTTCAGTCTTCGTTTGTCTTGTTATCTCTTTTTATTCAAAGTATTTTGGTTGGTTTTTTACCTTAAGTTTTTTCAGTCATCTCCACTCATTTGTCTCAAGTATTCGTCTATGTTCTCCCCTTCGATGATTATTAACTCTTTTAGTGCCTCTTAATGTTACTTCTTTTCCATTTGTTAGCTTGGTCGGCAATCAGTAGATCAGTTCCCTATTTCAGTGTTCATGTGCACTTGGTTTATCCACGGTCCATGATTACATAAGTTCCCTCCGTTGTTCGGGTTGCTCTGGTGTGCATAACTATTTCTGTCCGTGTGATATAGGTCTCTTCTATCTGGTACAGCCATTCTTCTAATACCATGTGTTCTTTGTTATCAATTTCTGTCTTAATTACTTCAGCATTTTGGTTATTACTCAACGAATTTACTCGTACCTCCATCATTGATCTTCTCACTGATATTGGTCTATTTTGTGTTTCTATTTCTGTTGTATTCCATTTTCTGATCGATCTTCTTACTGTTTTACACACTGTTGGTAGTGATTCTTTTCTAAAGCTCCTATTACGTTCCTTCTGTTATTTATAAAATTCATTATTTCATTCTGGTCGGTAGTTGGTAGATTAAACATCTCAAGTAGTCCGTTCTTCTTCATCTCCAATTCTCCTCGTGTTTTTATTAGTTTCTTCTTACATATTTTTCCTATATCTTTTGTTTTCTTAATCTTCTTAATTATTTGTGTCTTCTGTACTCCTCTACGGTTGGTTTCTATGTGTTTAATTTTCTCTTGGTTTTTGTTACTTTTATTTTGATATAACAATGTACTTGGGTCTTCATTACTTTCTATTTTTTCATTAGTTCCTTCAGAAGTGCTGTCTAGCGTTACATTCAATTTCTGGAACCCGTTATCTAATGTCTCATTAAGTTGATCTATTTTGTAATTGGTTTCTTCCCATTTATTATTCATCTCCGTTTTTGTCTGTTCGCTTTCTTCACGATGTACTCGGAATATTAGTCTTATTTGCTGCTTCATCTCTTCCTTAGTCTTTGCATTGATTTCCTTCAGCTGTTGTTGGAGGGTTTCGTTATTTTTGTTAATTGTCTGTCTCAATTCTTTTTTAGTACTTTCGTTGGTACTAATTATTTTTTCATTGATCTGTTGCAAACTCTCCTTCATTTCTTCGTTCTGTCTCTTAAAATTGTCATTGGTTTCTTTCTTCATACTACTCAGACTCTCCTCATTCTTGTCGAATATTTCTTCCTGTTTCTTAAAATTTTCATTGGTTTCTTTCATCATACTATTCATCATTTCCATTAATTTTAGTATGTTCGGGTCTCCTCTAACTTCTCCCTGTCGCCTGCCTGTAGTTCCATTTCTTTGTCTTGTGTTGGTTCTGCTGTGGTTGATATTGTCTCCACCTCTTCAACCGATGTTCCTTCCTCTTCTTCCCCTCTATTTTCTTCCATTTCTTTGTCCATCGCCAATTTTTTTGTCACTCCTCTAGTATGCATCTTGATATCCTTTCGTAATCGCCGCTAGAATTTCGTATTTCCCTTTCTTCTAGTCCCACCAGTTGGTCGCCAATTTATTACGGATTCTGTGTATCTCCCGTGTTATAATGCCACACGTTGGATGCCAATTTATAACAGCTCGTGTGTGTAGCTGCCGTGTTATTTTGCCACACGTTGGATGCGTCAATTTGTAACTAATCTTTACTACTAGTTTCTGCAAGAGTGTAAATGTGTCAGAGTGTAATTGGTGTATTGTGTCTTACCATTCCGTCGTCGCTTGGTAACGTAACATACGCTGATTGTGTCCATCGCGTACGTACGAATAACCAGGTATCGAAGTCCTTACCTGAGGTTCACTAGGGGTGTATACATCCCGGGTGGCGCCAAATTGTTTATTTTAAAAAATTAAAAAAATTAGTATTATCGGCGAGTCCGCTCAGGCGGTGTGGAGAATTCAAACTTGTTCCCACCGCTTATCGATTTTTACAATCAAGCCAGCAGTTTGCTGTGTTTACTGCTTGAGTGCTTGCTGCCAATTCATAGCTGTTCGCTACAATGTACAACATTTATAATACACTTTCCTAATGAAAATAAAACACCTTGGTTACACACAGTATTGGTTTAATTGATAATGGTTATTACTTATTCAGTGATACAGGTTATATTTGGTTTGTTATATTATTTAGCACCGGCAATTAATCTAAGACAATTTTCTCTGGGTTTCGACGAATCGATTCTGAACATGACAGATTCACCATAATGGCATCTGCCGAAGTAGTATACAAATATTTTTGGTCGATCGTCTGTATTCTTGAGATTACGATAAAAGGATTAGATGCAATTAAAATAACAACCTTACATTATTTCTACATGAATAATATAACGTGTAGCTATAATATGTTTTTTGGAGTGTAGTAAAAGTGTTTCAAAGGTTCGTATATTAACCATAGGTTAATTTTATAAGTTGACAAATTTTCAGTGTCTTAGTTTTTTATTTAATCTTTGAAAGAGAATAAATTCAGTTTAGTGATATTTCATAGTACAGTGAGAAATATTTAAAGTGCGTTTTTTCGGAAATTTGGGTAATTTAAATGATACTTAACAACTTAGTAGACTGGGGGTAAGCAGTTGGTCTGGTAAAAAGGACTTGCGCTGCAATCGTATTCAATTTTCAATTGTTTGGGCTTCTGGCATCTTTTTCAATTTAATCGGAGTAATTTATTCACTTCTTTTTGATTGAATTAGTCTTCGACACCAGTTAATTGGTTTCAGACTTCGTTTGTCTTGTTATCTCTTTTTATTCAAAGTATTTTGGTTGGTTTTTTACCTTAAGTTTTTTCAGTCATCTCCATCCATTTGTCTCAAGTATTCGTCTATGTTCTCCCCTTCGATGATTATTAACTCTTTTAGTTCCTCTTAATGTTACTTCTTTTCCGTTTGTTAGCTTGGTCGGTAATCAGTAGATCAGTTTGATTGAAATGGTCTTCGACATCAGTTAATTGGTTTCAGTCTTCGTTTGTCTTGTTATATCTTTTTATTCAAAGTATTTTGGTTGGTTTTTTACCTTAAGTTTTTTCAGTCATCTCCACTCATTTGTCTCAAGTATTCGTCTATGTTCTCCCCTTCGATGATTATTAACTCTTTTAGTGCCTCTTAATGTTACTTCTTTTCCATTTGTTAGCTTGGTCGGCAATCAGTAGATCAGTTCCCTATTTCAGTGTTCATGTGCACTTGGTTTATCCATGGTCCATGATTACATAAGTTCCCTCCGTTGTTCGGGTTGCTCTGGTGTGCATAACTATTTCTGTCCGTATGATATAGGTCTCTTCTATCTGGTACAGCCATTCTTCTAATACCATGTGTTCTTTATTATCAATTTCTATCTTAATTACTTCAGCATTTTGGTTATTACTCAACGAAGTTACTCGTACCTCCATCATTGATCTTCTCACTGATATTGGTCTATTTTGTAGATTAAACATAACAGAACATAAACATAAACATAAACAGAAGTAGTCCGTTCTTCATCATCTCCAATTCTCCTCGTGTTTTTATTAGTTTCTTCTTACATATTTTTCCTATATCTTTTGTTTTCTTAATCTTCTTAATTATTTGTGTCTTCTGTACTCCTCTACGGTTGGTTTCTATGTGTTTAATTTTCTCGTGGTTTTTGTTACTTTTATTTTGATATAACAATGTACTTGGGTCTTCATTACTTTCTATTTTTTCATTAGTTCCTTCAGAAGTGCTGTCTAGTGTTACATTCAATTTCTGGAACCCGTTATCTAATGTCTCATTAAGTTGATCTATTTTGTAATTGGTTTCTTCCCATTTATTATTTATCTCCATTTTTGTCTGTTCGCTTTCTTCACGATGTACTCGGAATATTAGTCTTATTTGCTGCTTTTGGAGAATTCAAATTTGTTCCCGCTGCTTATCGATTTTTACAATCAAGCCAGCAGTTTGCTGTGTTTACTGCTTGAGCGCTTGCCGCCAATTCATAGCTGTTCGCTACAATGTACAACATTTATAATACACTTTCGTAATGAAAATAAAACACCTTGGTTACACATAGTATTGGTTTATTAGATAATGGTTATTACTTATTCAGTGACACAGGTTATATTTGGTTTGTTATATTATTTAGCACCGGCAATTAATCTAAGACAATTTTCTCTGGGTTTTGACGAATTGATTCTGAACATGACAGATTCACCATAATGGCGTATGCCGAAGTAGTATACAAATATTTTTGGTCGATCGTCTGGATTCTTGAGATTACGATAAATGGATTAAATGCAATTAAAATAATAAAAATACACAACCTTACATTATTTCTACGTGAATAATTAACGTGTAGCTATAATATGTTTTTTGGAGTGTAGTAAAAGTGTTTCAAAGGTTCGTAAACTAACCATAGGTTAATTTTATAAGTTGACAAATTTTCAGTGTCTTAGTTTTTTATTTAATATTTGAAAGAGAATAAATTCAGTTTAGTGATATTTCATAGTACAGTGAGAAATATTTAAAGTCCGTTTTTTCGGGAATTTGGGTAATTTAAATGATACTTAACAACTTAGTCGACTGGGGGTAAGCAGTTGGTCTGGTAAAAAGGACTTGCGCTGCAATCATATTCAATTTTCAATTGTTTGGGCTTCTGGCATCTTTTTCAATTTAATCGGAGTAATTTATTCACTTCTTTTTGATTGAATTGGTCTTTGACATCAGTAAATTGGTTTCAGTCATCTTCTGCTTCCTTCTCGTTCATTTGTGGTAATTTGGTTTACTTTTATAACATTTTAAATTATATATTTGGTTGTTCAGAATTTGACTTCTGTTTTCCAATAGCGTCACTTTACGAGTAACGATATTCAATGGTAATTCCGTACCTAACGGCAGTTGCTATGGTTACTAAATAAATCTGATTTGTTAATCTGGCTATAAATCCATTGTTATCAAAATTTGAATTCTTTTCAAAATCCTTGTATATCTTCTGATTGCTTTTATTCCGTTATCTTCCTTCCTAAGTATTAATTATTATTACTGTTATTTGTATTTTCTTCCAAAGATTATTTTGGTAGCCCACAAGATTTGGTTATTTCATGTTTTATAATTTTACAGTTATGTTTGTATTTCCTAATTACATTTCTCTTTTAATTTAAATCCTTATTCTAATATTTTGCTTTTAATAAGATTTACAATTATCCTTGGTTGATTATTCACCTTGGATTTGTTAATTACTTGGTTATTTTCATACAATTTGTATTTGTTGGTGTTTGACAGTTAGGCCTTTCTTAAGCATAAGTAGCCATTACTGATTTTTACTTATTTCATATATATTACATCTCATTTTAGCCTAATGCTTTATTTTGTTCTTATAACTGGTTTTGTTACCTATTGACGTGTTTTGGTTCTGTTTTTGTGTTATTTGTATGTTACTACTATTTTATACATCATGTATTGCTAATTATTTACTAACTGGTTTTCTCGTTTTCTAAGTCAAACATTGCTTTCCTTTCTTACTTATTTACTCCGCCAGTGTCAACAATATGGCTATTATTTACTATTTTTTATCACATAAAATACAACATTTATGTCTATGGTTGGTATAATTACCCCAGCCATATCTTATTCATAAGTTTGCTTAAACAATTATTTAACAATTATTAGGTAATATTGGTGTACGATTCATTACATTTTATTTTATTTTTTGGGTGATAAACAACCTCACCTCTTTTGAACTTACTTCAATAATCATCCCTTATAACATGGGTGTTTATTGATTGTTTTAAACTTCTTATTTTATAAATACTCTTTGCCTTCACTCCATGGTAACACTATCTGTTTACTCTTTCATGGAATTCTCCCCTTTAAATACTATTATACACTTTTAAACCTTACAATATAATTCTTTTCTAATCAATACAGTTAACATCACTCTTCAGTGTTCATTACTACTTAATTAATGGGTTTATTTTAAATACTATTCTTAACAACTTTCTTAAACATTATTATTGTTCACTATTAAACCTTTAGTGTTTGTTAATTTTTACTAAGTGTTTATCTTAGCTTTCACTATTTTTCCTATTGCTATCATTGACAATATTTTTATTTACTCACCACCTTCACTTTTAAATTATCTTGTGTTTATTATAATTTATTTAGTGTTTTTTCTCTATCATTTTACTTTAGGGTTTTTTCACTTTCACTATGGGCACTTCTTAAACTTTTTATTTAAGAGTTTATTAGTGGGTAATCCCTATCATTACTTTTCTTTGTCACTTAGTTATTTTCAGTTTATTTCTCACTATCTCAATATCTCTCTCTTTCTTTACACATATTATTTATACTTACTAAGTTCATGTCTTTCTCTATTTCTTACTTACATATACTTCTAATTCTTGGGTTAGTGTATTTTTATTTATCGGGTTTTATCAATTATTAATTACATTTGTCACTTATTCAATACTAACATTTATCTTTTATATTGGTTCTTTACCGGTTTCATTTCCTTTATTATATTTGATTGTATTATTTCTCCCTTCTCTATTCTCTACTACTTGTCTGTGTTTTCTCACCTTGTTTCATTTTATTTTCTTTATAGTTGGTTTGTTCCATTTTTATTTTCATTTTTCTTCTCCTTCACTTGTTTCCCTTTATTTTGGTTCTTACCTGGCCAATCTCTGGGGTTGGGTCAAAGTCGTTTGTCTGTCAGTCTAGTCTGTGAGTTTCTTTAACAATCACTTTTAGTACGTAGGCTTTCACGGCCGGTGTCATTATGATTAACTAAAACTTCCGAGCTGAAAGGCCGTGGTCGAGTGCTTGATCTAGTTTAGCTAAACGTTCCTTATACGTGTGGCCAGGTCTACATAGGCACCACGAAGCGTAGTGTCCGGACGCGCCTCTCTGAACATCGGAGATACTGCCGCCTGGGCCAGCCGGAAAAGTCCGCAGTTGCTTAACACGCTCTTTCCCGCGACGATCACCAGGTGATGTTTGATGAAGCCCATGTGTTGTCTTCTGTCCGGGGTTACTTCACTCGCCTGCATCTGGAGTCCATCGATATTCATAAGAATGCGTCCGTCGCTATGAACCGCCGAGGTGAAAGCATCGCCTTAAATAGTGTCTGGCATGGTTTATTTTCCATGACCAATCAGAATCGAGAATGTTGAGCTGGCTTCTCATTGGTCCGCGTGATACACCTTAAGCGGCCAAAAAGTTATAAATAGAGACAACGTAGCCTTAACTCACTGTTGCTTGTTCCCAGTTCATTGGGAGACATGTTCGGCGTGTCATCTATTCGAACACATTTTTTGCTACTGAAGATGGCCACCGGTGGTGTGGCCGAAACGTTTAGCTACACTAGATCAAGCACTCGACCACGGCCTTTCAGCCCGGAAGTTTTAGTTAATCATAATCACTTTTAGTTTATAAATCTTCCTCCTTCTTTCTTAATTACATTTTATATTTTTATTCTCTTCATTATTTATTTATTAAAATATATTACTTTTTTAGCATTTCTTACATACTTATAGTTATCAAATATGATCTGAATTTGGCGATGTTATATAATGCCCTTCCACCAAAATTGATCATTTTATAAAACGTGATTCTAAGTTTGATGAAATTATCAATTGTATTGTATCATTTTCTTCTTAAATTCACCTGCTTCTTTTTCAAGTTTTATGATTAGTTCTGTATCTTCTACCTCCTTTCTTCTGATTCTTTTCTCTTATTACGAACTGGCTTATTGATTTTTTATTATAAATTATTCCCTATAAATCTTATTTTCCCTAACTATCCCTACTTGGTAGCTTAAATCGATTCGGATGGGCTCTATTGGCTTACCTAACTCCGTCGTTCAAAACTACTCTTTTTCTGAGGTCAGGGAAACATCATCCCTGCTCAGTTAAATGATTGCTGGACTTATTCAACAGTCAGTCTCAATTAATGAATCTTCAATACAGTCATCTTGTGACTAATACTAATAATAATAATATTTGTTGGGAATCTTTTACTTTTGTATTTCATTATTGCTCAGTTCGAGTCATATATTTTTCATCTTTCTTTATTGATACTATTTGGTAATACTTGAGAAGCGTTGTTTTTATTGATACAATTAACATTTTTATTCATTTTTATTTACTCTTTGTTTCATCTCATTTCATATTATAACTCTTAGAATATTTATTTTATTTATTTAGTTTTTTGATCATTGGTTTATTTATTTTACTTCCCATATTTTTTCTAAATAGTTGTGGAAGTTGATCTTTTTTTTTTTTTTTAAATATCATAGTGAGTTAGTGTTTCTTACTAGTTAGGAATTTTTTGTAGCTCATTCCTTTATAGTATGTTTTACTTTTTCGCCTCATCTGTTGGCTAAAAATCATTGTAAGTTAATCTTACTTTGTAGGAATTTTTTGTAACTTTATTCCTTCATTTTACAATTTGTCTAATATATTATCGAAAGATTATTGGAAGTTGGCCTTACATAACTTTTTGAATTTTGAAATTCATTTTACACCTTTTCTTTATTATTTATTTGCAAACTTATTCATTTGTCTTGTTATGTCTTTTTATTCAAAGTATTTTGGTTGGTTTTTTACCTTAAGTTTTTTCAGTCATCTCCATTAATTTGTCTCAAGTATTCGTCTATGTTCTCCCCTTCGATGATTATTAACTCTTTTAGTGCCTCTTAATGTTACTTCTTTTCCATTTGTTAGCTTGGTCGGCAATCAGTAGATCAGTTCCCTATTTCAGTGTTCATGTGCACTTGGTTTATCCATGGTCCATGATTACATAAGTTCCCTCCGTTGTTCGGGTTGCTCTGGTGTGCATAACTATTTCTGTCCGTGTGATATAGGTCTCTTCTATCTGGTACAGCCATTCTTCTAATACCATGTGTTCTTTATTATCAATTTCTATCTTAATTACTTCAGCATTTTGGTTATTACTCAACGAAGTTACTCGTACCTCCATCATTGATCTTCTCACTGATATTGGTCTATTTTGTAGATTAAACATAACAGAACATAAACATAAACATAAACAGAAGTAGTCCGTTCTTCATCATCTCCAATTCTCCTCGTGTTTTTATTAGTTTCTTCTTACATATTTTTCCTATATCTTTTGTTTTCTTAATCTTCTTAATTATTTGTGTCTTCTGTACTCCTCTGCGGTTGGTTTCTATGTGTTTAATTTTCTCTTGGTTTTTGTTACTTTTATTGTGATATAACAATGTACTTGGGTCTTCATTACTTTCTATTTTTTCATTAGTTCCTTCAGAAGTGCTGTCTAGCGTTACATTCAATTTCTGGAACCCGTTATCTAATGTCTCATTAAGTTGATCTATTTTGTAATTGGTTTCTTCCCATTTATTATTCATCTCCGTTTTTGTCTGTTCGCTTTCTTCATGATGAACTCGGAATATTAGTCTTATTTGCTGCTTCATCTCTTCCTTAGTCTTTGCATTGATTTCCTTCAGCTGTTGGAGGGTTTCGTTATTTTTGTTAATTGTCTGTCTTAATTCTTTTTTAGTACTTTCGTTGGTACTAATTATTTTTTCATTGATTTGTTTCAAACTCTCCTTCATTTCTTCGTTCTGTCTCTTAAAATTGTCATTGGTTTCTTTCTTCATACTATTCAGACTCTCCTCATTCTTGTCGAATTTTTCTTCCTGTTTCTTAAAATTTTCATTGGTTTCTTTCATCATACTATTCATCATTTCCATTAATTTTAGTATGTTCGGGTCTCCTCTAACTTCTCCCTTGTCGCCCGCCTGTAGTTCCATTTCTTTGTCTTGGGTTGGTTCTGCTGTGGTTGATATTGTCTCCACCTCTTCAACCGATGTTCCTTCCTCTTCTTCCCCTCTATTTTCTTCCATTTCTTTGTCCATCGCCAATTTTTTCGTCACTCCTCTAGTATGCATCTTGATATCCTTTCGTAATCGCCGCTAGAATTTCGTATTTCCCTTTCTTCTAGTCCCACCAGTTGGTCGCCAATTTATTACGGATTCTGTGTATCTCCCGTGTTATAATGCCACACGTTGGATGGCAATTTATAACAGCTCGTGTGTGTAGCTGCCGTGTTATTTTGCTACACGTGGGATGCGTCAATTTGTAACTAATCTTTACTACTAGTTTCTGCAAATTTTCTTTTTTAACCTTTCCTCAATCCTTATCTAGTTTGGGTGACTCTCCATTACTCACTATTATCTATATCTCATTTTGGCATTTATCCATCTAACCTTACTACCCCCTTTTTCTAACAACCGCTTCTACCAACCATTAACATATTATGACACAATATCTCTCAATTATAACTCCCTTCAATAATCCCATTTAAATCCTCTGGCACCGCTCGTCTCGTTTTTTCCCTACCTGGCCATACACATACCTAACCATTTGCCCTCCACCAAATATCAGCAAACAGTCTAACCCAAAATTGCTCCGCCTGCCACAACGCTGCACGCTGGTCTCTTGCCACGTCGCACGCTGATCACTCCTTACACCGGACCCTTACTACAAAATATCATCATCAACAAATATATTTACCATTCACATTACTCACCTCTCTACATATAATCACTAACTACTGTGTCCCTAAAATATCTAACACCCTCTTTGTATATTCTCTGTATTTCAACATCTTATTTTCTCTAACTCCCAATAACTCTGCTTAACTAACTCAAATGCTTTTATTTTATCATTATTACCCAAACTCTTTTACAACATTTCACCTTAATATACCACTAGAAAATTCATCCCTCACCTACTAATAACAATACCTCTCAATACCCAAATATATTACATGTTTAATCATTTATCATTCGTTAGAAGCTAAATCTCATAATTATTTAAAATCATCATCAATTACTTAAAATTCTACATGGAAAATACATAAAATACATAATATCAAAAATACACAAATACATTGACATTAATACACACAAAAATATACAATCCAAATTATCATTTAATCATTTACCAAAAATCAGTTCATAAACAGTCCAACTTGAAAAACACTATCACATAATTAAATGTTCATTAACACAATAAAATATCTATCCTCCATTGTCAAACAATAATCTTATCTTATATCTATATTGTATAATAACGGTTTACCTTTCCTGTTAATTATTATTGAATAGTGTGTGGTGAACCGTTTTATACTTATTAGTCTACCTTTCTTCTCGCCGTTAGAAGTTCGTATTTCTCTCTCTTCTAGCTCCAGCGGTTGGTCGTCAATTTGTAATGTCGACGAGACGTCCGCCTCGTTCAAGCCCCGCGATGGAAGCCAATTTGTAAAGTAGACGTGTGTACGGCTACCGTTTTACTCTGTAAAATGTGGATAATGTACAATTTGTGTGTAATGGGTGTAACGTGTCTTCTCTATCCGTAGTTCAAATGCGTGCAACTTCCGCAGATTTCGTCCGTTGCGAACGTACGAATAACCAGGTCTCGATGTTCTTACCTGTTGTTCACTAGGGGTGAGGAAATCCCGTTGGCGCCAAATTGTTTTCTTAAAACAATTAAAATAAAATTCAAAGGTGTATGACCAGCGCAGCTCAGGCGGTTTGAATAATTCAAATATTTCCGCCCGCCTAGGCCAACTGTAGCGTTCAGCAATTCGTTGCGTGGGCTGTGTAAATCGTTAGTCGTCTGCTGAAATGTACATAAAATATTGTGCACCTCCTAATGAAATTATAACACCGTGGTTACACTCAATACTTATACATTTTTTATTAGTGATTAGTTATTCATTTAATACAAATTATTCTACTACAAAATGCTCCGGTTATTCATATGAGACATCTACAGGGTTTGACAAATCGATATTTGAATTGATAACCAGACGTTTAATAATGGCGTCTGTTGTGAATAGTACACAAGTTATTAATGTTTGTTTGTCATAGGTTCTTGAGATTACGTTAAAAGGATTACAAATGTTTAAAACAATAAAAATACACACCCTTACATCAAGTAAACTTAACTAACATATTGTGTAGGTATAATTTGTTTAGTGTAGTGTAGTAAACGTGTTTACAAGCTATGGATAATTAACAACAGTTTATATTGGTTAGTTTATAAATTGACAGTGACTTAGTATTCTTTTTAATCTTTGAAAGTAATTAATTTCAGTTTAGTGAGATTTCGACCTTTAGTGAGAAATAATTAACGTGAGTTTATTTATAAATTTTGGGTAATTTAATAAGTACTTATCACTTCCGTAGTTATGGCGAATTCACATGATCTGTGATTAATGGTTATACTGCAGTCTTCTTTAATTTGCATTGGTTTGGGACATCAGGCAACTTTTCCAGTTTAATTGGTAGTAATTTATTTTCTTTTTTCGTTAATTTGGCCTCAACTTCAGTAATATGGTTCCAGTCCTCGTCTTACGTCTTGGTATTCACTTAGTAGTAACTTCTTCTGATATTTTCTATGTTTTAATTGACAATTTTTGGTCACTCGAAAATTAGCGTCTATACCATTAAAGCGTCATGCATTCAGTAAAAAAATCTAACGGTATTTTTTGCTTGTTACTCCACAGTTTCCATGGTAACGTAATTATTCTCCTTGGTTGATCTCAAAATAAACACATTGTTATCAAATTTTGAATTTTTTGTTTAATTTGAATAAATATTTTATAATGGCTATATTTACTTGGGGATAATTTCAGTGGTTGTAATCTTTACATAGATGTTCCTATTTTCTTTCAAAGATTAGTTTGATATCTTACAAGATTGGTCTAAGCCATGTATTAATGTTTTAGTCCAAAATTGATAATACTATGTTAATACATAATTTACTTATTTCTAAGTTTTAATATAATTCTGCCATGTTCCCTTTCGTTACACATAATTATTATATTTTGTCTGTTATTTCTTATAAAGGTATTGCTCTTATTTTCTTTATAAATTCCTTACTTACTTAAAACATACTAACATATTACTGTAAAACTATTTCTTCTGGTATTTATTGCCTTAAACATTAAGCCAATAACTTCTTTCTTTAAATTAAAAAATGAACAAATTTGGTGAGTGTTATACCCACACCATCTCTTTTATAACAATAATCACCCTGGTGATTTTTATACTGAGATAATATTTTTTCGGTTTTTTACATTCACAATTATTCTGTGTCTTTCAGTCTAATATACTTAACTTAATTGCTCATTTAACATGTGCTTATGTTTTGGGTTTGTCACACTTGTTTAACTCTTTTTTCTTAAGATTATATGTGGTTTATTTTATTACACTTATCACTTCACTGTTCATCTTTGTCACTCCCTACCTATCTCCAATTACCCTTATATTTCTCACTATCTCACTATCATTACACAGTTTTTGTATCTAATGAGTTCATGTCTCCTTCATTAACTTCAGACTGTCACATATCATTTTATAATATTAAAACAACATGGTATTGTAAACACATCTTTCAAATAAAACATAATTTTGTATACATTGTGTCATTAAAGTGATAAAAATTGGTTTGAAATGTCATAATTAATAATAATAACAACAATTTAATAATGTTAAAATATATTGTGTTAATTGAAACATACTACATCTGTAGCAACAGCAATAATATTAGCAAATAAATAAACTCTCCAAAACCTTATACTTTCAAACACATAATGCTGAAATAAAATACATACTTATTGGTATCAAATGTGATCAGGGTTTGGCAATGTTATAATATACATTGCTTATTATTGAATCTCTTATATTAACATCATAAATGCATATACCATTCAATTTTCATCATTTTCCGCAAACTCATATAATCTGTCATGATTGGTTATTGTCCTGTTACCACTGGGTACGTTATAAAGTCATTATTTTCATTATCATTTTCTCCTAACTTTTCCCTAAATTCTTCATACTTTCTACGGATCTTGAAAATCTCTATTTCTCTCTTTCTCTCACCATATCTCTCACAACACCTCTCTACACACTCTCTCTCTCTCTCTCTCAATATATCTCTCTCTATCACACCAGCTACATTCTCTCTTTCAATATTTGCAGGGGACACTAATTCAAAATTCCTGCACCACCTGTGAAGTGCACTAAAAAACCTAGGGACAACTTTATTTGTAGACCATATGTCTCCCAAATATACATTGAAGGCACTCTCGTCCTTCCTCAACACATGTGAAGTTTTTACTTCACCCCTACTCCATCATTAAGGGAAAAATCTACCCCCTGCAACACTTTTACAATTATATTTCCTTTACACACTCTCTTTAACCCTTCAACACACACTATCATTCCATCATTATCATATTCTATTCCCCATAAAATCTCATTATCACTACTCATGTTTACACAATCATTTTCTAGTATCATACTTTTATTTATTTTGTCATAATTTTCTCCACCACTTACCTTGTCTTTGTTTATATCTAATTTGTCTACTCCCCTCTTATTTTCTAATTCTATCTCGTCTCACCGTGCATGTATCTCATTTAATCTTTTATCAATATGACAATTTTGTTTTTTAATTTCTTTTTTGATATCATTAAATTGTTCATCAAACTGGTTAAACTTATCACTAAAATTGTCTAATCTTGTGTTTTGCTCATCTAATTTATCATTGAAATTGTCTAATTTTGTATCGAACTTAATACTCTGTTCGTTAAAAAGTAATTTCATCATTCTTATTATTTCATTCTCCTCAATTCTTTTTGTTGGGGCTGGTGTCGAGTGAACACTGTCACTCATTATTTCTGATTCTGTTGTACTTGTTTGGTTCTTATTTGCCATTGTAAAAAAAAATTTTAATGAACTGTTGTCTTCTACAGACGTCACAACATAACCTACAATCGTACTCCTGACTTCAGTACCCACTCCGTCTCTATATTCAGGCTTATTATATAAAAATATAAAAGGATATTTTTATATAGTCACCAGTTCGGGCACCAATTGTGCTTATACACATAAATAAGTTATTTTTGTATATTTATTTATGTATGCTAAACATACCATAATTATTGTACTTACCATAATTTGGCCCACCATGGGTCCAGAGTTTCGAATAAAGCGTGAATAGAGACTGAGTTGGGCCTTGAAATAAAAGTACCAACATGTATATGAATTGAAATCAATTTAGTTTTTTATTATTTTTTTCATTAGTACACATAAATCGTAATTACCAGACAATGGCCATCTCATAGTGACCAAAACAAAATGGCGGTCGTTCCTTACATTTCTTCATTAAGCATGATATTCAAATTCTATTATATTTTTGATCAAACTACACATCTCTTGGTTATTTTGCAGCTGCTAGTTTAATAAAATGCTTCTATTTAATTTATATTGGTATTAAACGCAAACCAACACCTCAGCTTGGCTGCCGGCAGTATATCAGACATGCTTTCTTTCGCACTCTCACTCACTCATTATGAAAATATTAGATACATTTTTTGGTTTACTGTATGGTTAATTTTGAGCTCAAATGGAGTTTATGATAAGTTTGACTTTCCTGACTGTAGACTAGAAGTTCTAGTGGATGGTGTTACATGGTCGTTCGGCCGAGAATCTCCTGGTTGCTTTTGTTTTCTTTACTGTTGCACTGACTCTAATTTATTAATTTTGAAACTGTTATTCACTGCTGCTAATTCATTTTGAACGTATAGGTACTGTTTAATTACATTTTTGGTTGTTTTAAACACACTTTGCTGGCATTACTTGCCGGCGAATTTTATATAACATGTTGCCACTTTGGCGGCATTGTGAAGACTGGGGCTGATGCAATGCACACTTTTATGTACGTGTGTGTGTGTCTACGTCATTGTTCTTTGTCTCAAGGTGAGGAAACGCCCTGGTTTATGCATATTTTCATTACGTCATTCATTTTGTTAATGACGCCTTGCATTGTTGACCAATGAAAAAATTATATTAAGAGTCTGTATTAACTCATGCAACCATTGAAAGTGTTCTGTTTCGCACATCTGCCTTTGGCCTTGAATTCGTCTGCACAGATGTAACTGCGTCGTTTTCGTCAAACAAAGGGAAACTTGTCTTACCATACATATGTGTGTAAAATATAATGAAATACAATAATTTGATACCCCTTGTCCGATAAATCTGAAATCAGTTTTTGTCCTGTTACAAAACCCCCTCAATGAAAGGTTTTATGCCGAAGCATAAAAACTTTCATTGACCCATTCACACTCTCTAAAAGGATCAGCTCAGATATGTCGCCACAACCCCCTGTAGTGTTAATATAAAAGAAATACAATCACTTACCCTTGGTCCAATGATGATGATCGTACCATCTGACCTTACTGGACTTCTCAGGAGAGATCCCAACACCATAAGGCCATTAGGCACTTTACGCTCCTGGTCTGACACGCCGGCCAGCTCAGGACCGCTGTCACAACACCACCAAACTCTGAAACATGCAATACAAATTTTAAATAGTGGCCTCATCTATCTCCATATCCACAACCGATATGTCTCCCCTTAGTGCATTGTTTTGCATTTTGAGACAATTTTTTGCTTAATTCTACAATTTTCAAACAACAAATCACAAGATTAAAAATAGAATGGCCTTCTCTTTTTATCTCGCCATTTTCTCCAAAACTGGCCTCTAGCCCTTACTAACTCACTCCTTCACTAACAAGAGAAAATATATATATTCTTATAATAATACCCTAATAAGTAAAACAAATCTTTCAAATTTCAAAACAACAACAACTTATCATCTTTATTACATCAACAAAATGCAACCATTATGGCAAATATTTCAAACATTTTAAAATTTCTTTACTCATTTTTCTTTATTCTTATATTTCTTTGCAACAGAACTAAATCGTATCTTTTGTTCAAAACCATTTCTAATCTTATATTTTTCACATATTAACATTTATTACTGTCGCTACCCCTGTAACGACCTTCTAACCACACACACTATTGTACCGTCAACATAATAAAACATTGTACATCAAACATTAACATTGTTACATTTACCTTACATAATTCACATTTAAATAACTTGTATCAAACTTTATAAGACATTACAACTTCAACTCTCTATTAACTTTTATTATTTAACATTCATTCATCATTAGATTCTACAAAAAAATTTCAAATTTATCATTTACCTTTCAGTTACATCACCTTCCTACCATGAATTTTCTTTTTTAACCTTTCCTCAATCCTTATCTAGTTTGGGTGACTCTCCATTACTTACTATTATCTATATCTCATTTTGGCATTTATCCATCTAACCTTACTACCCCCTTTTTCTAACAACCGCTTCTACCAACCATTACATATTATGACACCAATATCTCTCAATTATAACTCCCTTCACTAATCCCATTTAAATCCTCTGGCACCGCTCGTCTTTGTACTAGGATGTGTGTTCCCTACCTGCCCATACACATACCTAACCATTTGCCCTCCACCAAATATCGGCAAACACTCTAACCCAAAATTGCTCCACCTGCCACAACACTACACGCTGGTCTCTTGCCATGTCGCACGCTGATCACTCCTTACACCGGACCCTTACTACAAAATATCATCATCAACAAATATATTTACCATTCACATTACTCACCTCTCTACATATAATCACTAACTACTGTGTCCCTAAAATATCTAACACCCTCTTTGTATATTCTCTGTATTTCAACATCTTATTTTCTCTAACTCCCAATAACTCTGCTTAACTAACTCAAATGCTTTTATTTTATCATTATTACCCAAACTCTTTTACAACATTTCACCTTAATATACCACTAGAAAATTCATCCCTCACCTACTAATAACAATACCTCTCAATACCCAAATATATTACATGTTTAATCATTTATCATTCGTTAGAAGCTAAATCTCATAATTATTTAAAATCATCATCAATTACTTAAAATTCTACATGGAAAATACATAAAATACATAATATCAAAAATACACAAATACATTGACATTAATACACACAAAAATATACAATCCAAATTATCATTTAATCATTTACCAAAAATCAGTTCATAAACAGTCCAACTTGAAAAACACTATCACATAATTAAATGTTCATTAACACAATAAAATATCTATCCTCCATTGTCAAACAATAATCTTATCTTATATCTATATTGTATAATAACGGTTTACCTTTCCTGTTAATTATTATTGAATAGTGTGTGGCGAACCGTTTTATACTTATTAGTCTACCTTTCTTCTCGCCGTTAGAAGTTCGTATTTCTCTCTCTTCTAGCTCCAGCGGTTGGTCGTCAATTTGTAATGTCGACGAGACGTCCGCCTCGTTCAAGCCCCGCGATGGAAGCCAATTTGTAAAGTAGACGTGTGTACGGCTACCGTTTTACTCTGTAAAATGTGGATAATGTACAATTTGTGTGTAATGGGTGTAACGTGTCTTCTCTATCCGTAGTTCAAATGCGTGCAACTTCCGCAGATTTCGTCCGTTGCGAACGTACGAATAACCAGGTCTCGATGTTCTTACCTGTTGTTCACTAGGGGTGAGGAAATCCCGTTGGCGCCAAATTGTTTTCTTAAAACAATTAAAATAAAATTCAAAGGTGTATGACCAGCGCAGCTCAGGCGGTTTGAATAATTCAAATATTTCCGCCCGCCTAGGCCAACTGTAGCGTTCAGCAATTCGTTGCGTGGGCTGTGTAAATCGTTAGTCGTCTGCTGAAATGTACATAAAATATTGTGCACCTCCTAATGAAATTATAACACCGTGGTTACACTCAATACTTATACATTTTTTATTAGTGATTAGTTATTCATTTAATACAAATTATTCTACTACAAAATGCTCCGGTTATTCATATGAGACATCTACAGGGTTTGACAAATCGATATTTGAATTGATAACCAGACGTTTAATAATGGCGTCTGTTGTGAATGGTACACAAGTTATTAATGTTTGTTTGTCATAGGTTCTTGAGATTACGTTAAAAGGATTACAAATGTTTAAAACAATAAAAATACACACCCTTACATCAAGTAAACTTAACTAACATATTGTGTAGGTATAATTTGTTTAGTGTAGTGTAGTAAACGTGTTTACAAGCTATGGATAATTAACAACAGTTTATATTGGTTAGTTTATAAATTGACAGTGACTTAGTATTCTTTTTAATCTTTGAAAGTAATTAATTTCAGTTTAGTGAGATTTCGACCTTTAGTGAGAAATAATTAACGTGAGTTTATTTATAAATTTTGGGTAATTTAATAAGTACTTATCACTTCCGTAGTTATGGCGAATTCACACGATCTGTGATTAATGGTTATACTGCAGTCTTCTTTAATTTGCATTGGTTTGGGACATCAGGCAACTTTTCCAGTTTAATTGGTAGTAATTTATTTTCTTTTTTCGTTAATTTGGCCTCAACTTCAGTAATATGGTTCCAGTCCTCGTCTTACGTCTTGGTATTCACTTAGTAGTAACTTCTTCTGATATTTTCTATGTTTTAATTGACAATTTTTGGTCACTCGAAAATTAGCGTCTATACCATTAAAGCGTCATGCATTCAGTAAAAAAATCTAACGGTATTTTTTGCTTGTTACTCCACAGTTTCCATGGTAACGTAATTATTCTCCTTGGTTGATCTCAAAATAAACACATTGTTATCAAATTTTGAATTTTTTGTTTAATTTGAATAAATATTTTATAATGGCTATATTTACTTGGGGATAATTTCAGTGGTTGTAATCTTTACATAGATTTTCCTATTTTCTTTCAAAGATTAGTTTGATATCTTACAAGATTGGTCTAAGCCATGTATTAATGTTTTAGTCCAAAATTGATAATACTATGTTAATACATAATTTACTTATTTCTAAGTTTTAATATAATTCTGCCATGTTCCCTTTCGTTACACATAATTATTATATTTTGTCTGTTATTTCTTATAAAGGTATTGCTCTTATTTTCTTTATAAATTCCTTACTTACTTAAAACATACTAACATATTACTGTAAAACTATTTCTTCTGGTATTTATTGCCTTAAACATTAAGCCAATAACTTCTTTCTTTAAATTAAAAAATGAACAAATTTGGTGAGTGTTATACCCACACCATCTCTTTTATAACAATAATCACCCTGGTGATTTTTATACTGAGATAATATTTTTTCGGTTTTTTACATTCACAATTATTCTGTGTCTTTCAGTCTAATATACTTAACTTAATTGCTCATTTAACATGTGCTTATGTTTTGGGTTTGTCACACTTGTTTAACTCTTTTTTCTTAAGATTATATGTGGTTTATTTTATTACACTTATCACTTCACTGTTCATCTTTGTCACTCCCTACCTATCTCCAATTACCCTTATATTTCTCACTATCTCACTATCATTACACAGTTTTTGTATCTAATGAGTTCATGTCTCCTTCATTAACTTCAGACTGTCACATATCATTTTATAATATTAAAACAACATGGTATTGTAAACACATCTTTCAAATAAAACATAATTTTGTATACATTGTGTCATTAAAGTGATAAAAATTGGTTTGAAATGTCATAATTAATAATAATAACAACAATTTAATAATGTTAAAATATATTGTGTTAATTGAAACATACTACATCTGTAGCAACAGCAATAATATTAGCAAATAAATAAACTCTCCAAAACCTTATACTTTCAAACACATAATGCTGAAATAAAATACATACTTATTGGTATCAAATGTGATCAGGGTTTGGCAATGTTATAATATACATTGCTTATTATTGAATCTCTTATATTAACATCATAAATGCATATACCATTCAATTTTCATCATTTTCCGCAAACTCATATAATCTGTCATGATTGGTTATTGTCCTGTTACCACTGGGTACGTTATAAAGTCATTATTTTCATTATCATTTTCTCCTAACTTTTCCCTAAATTCTTCATACTTTCTACGGATCTTGAAAATCTCTATTTCTCTCTTTCTCTCACCATATCTCTCACAACACCTCTCTACACACTCTCTCTCTCTCTCTCAATATATCTCTCTCTATCACACCAGCTACATTCTCTCTTTCAATATTTGCAGGGGACACTAATTCAAAATTCCTGCACCACCTGTGAAGTGCACTAAAAAACCTAGGGACAACTTTATTTGTAGACCATATGTCTCCCAAATATACATTGAAGGCACTCTCGTCCTTCCTCAACACATGTGAAGTTTTTACTTCACCCCTACTCCATCATTAAGGGAAAAATCTACCCCCTGCAACACTTTTACAATTATATTTCCTTTACACACTCTCTTTAACCCTTCAACACACACTATCATTCCATCATTATCATATTCTATTCCCCATAAAATCTCATTATCACTACTCATGTTTACACAATCATTTTCTAGTATCATACTTTTATTTATTTTGTCATAATTTTCTCCACCACTTACCTTGTCTTTGTTTATATCTAATTTGTCTACTCCCCTCTTATTTTCTAATTCTATCTCGTCTCACCGTGCATGTATCTCATTTAATCTTTTATCAATATGACAATTTTGTTTTTTAATTTCTTTTTTGATATCATTAAATTGTTCATCAAACTGGTTAAACTTATCACTAAAATTGTCTAATCTTGTGTTTTGCTCATCTAATTTATCATTGAAATTGTCTAATTTTGTATCGAACTTAATACTCTGTTCGTTAAAAAGTAATTTCATCATTCTTATTATTTCATTCTCCTCAATTCTTTTTGTTGGGGCTGGTGTCGAGTGAACACTGTCACTCATTATTTCTGATTCTGTTGTACTTGTTTGGTTCTTATTTGCCATTGTAAAAAAAAATTTTAATGAACTGTTGTCTTCTACAGACGTCACAACATAACCTACAATCGTACTCCTGACTTCAGTACCCACTCCGTCTCTATATTCAGGCTTATTATATAAAAATATAAAAGGATATTTTTATATAGTCACCAGTTCGGGCACCAATTGTGCTTATACACATAAATAAGTTATTTTTGTATATTTATTTATGTATGCTAAACATACCATAATTATTGTACTTACCATAATTTGGCCCACCATGGGTCCAGAGTTTCGAATAAAGCGTGAATAGAGACTGAGTTGGGCCTTGAAATAAAAGTACCAACATGTATATGAATTGAAATCAATTTAGTTTTTTATTATTTTTTTCATTAGTACACATAAATCGTAATTACCAGACAATGGGCATCTCATAGTGACCAAAACAAAATGGCGGTCGTTCCTTACATTTCTTCATTAAGCATGATATTCAAATTCTATTATATTTTTGATCAAACTACACATCTCTTGGTTATTTTGCAGCTGCTAGTTTAATAAAATGCTTCTATTTAATTTATATTGGTATTAAACGCAAACCAACACCTCAGCTTGGCTGCCGGCAGTATATCAGACATGCTTTCTTTCGCACTCTCACTCACTCATTATGAAAATATTAGATACATTTTTTGGTTTACTGTATGGTTAATTTTGAGCTCAAATGGAGTTTATGATAAGTTTGACTTTCCTGACTGTAGACTAGAAGTTCTAGTGGATGGTGTTACATGGTCGTTCGGCCGAGAATCTCCTGGTTGCTTTTGTTTTCTTTACTGTTGCACTGACTCTAATTTATTAATTTTGAAACTGTTATTCACTGCTGCTAATTCATTTTGAACGTATAGGTACTGTTTAATTACATTTTTGGTTGTTTTAAACACACTTTGCTGGCATTACTTGCCGGCGAATTTTATATAACATGTTGCCGCTTTGGCGGCGTTGTGAAGACTGGGGCTGATACAATGCACACTTTTATGTACGTGTGTGTGTGTCTACGTCATTGTTCTTTGTCTCAAGGTGAGGAAACGCCCTGGTTTATGCATATTTTCGTTACGTCATTCATTTTGTTAATGACGCCTTGCATTGTTGACCAATGCAAAAATTATATTAAGAGTCTGTATTAACTCATGCAACCATTGAAAGTGTTCTGTTTCGCACGTCTGCCTTTGGCCTTGAATTCGTCTGCACAGATGTAACTGCGTCGTTTTCGTCAAACAAAGGGAAACTTGTGTTACCGTACATATGTGTGTAAAATATAATGAAATACAATAATTTGATACCCCTTGTCCGATAAATCTGAAATCAGTTTTTGTCCTGTTACAAAACCCCCTCAATGAAAGGTTTTATGCCGAAGCATAAAAACTTTCATTGACCCATTCACACTCTCTAAAAGGATCAGCTCAGATATGTCGCCACAACCCCCTGTAGTGTTAATATAAAAGAAATACAATCACTTACCCTTGGTCCAATGATGATGATCGTACCATCTGACCTTACTGGACTTCTCAGGAGAGATCCCAACACCATAAGGCCATTAGGCACTTTACGCTCCTGGTCTGACGCGCCGGCCAGCTCAGGACCGCTGTCACAACACCACCAAACTCTGAAACATGCAATACAAATTTTAAATAGTGGCCTCATCTATCTCCATATCCACAACCGATATGTCTCCCCTTAGTGCATTGTTTTGCATTTTGAGACAATTTTTTGCTTAATTCTACAATTTTCAAACAACAAGTCACAAGATTAAAAATAGAATGGCCTTCTCTTTTTATCTCGCCATTTTCTCCAAAACTGGCCTCTAGCCCTTACTAACTCACTCCTTCACTAACAAGAGAAAATATATATATTCTTATAATAATACCCTAATAAGTAAAACAAATCTTTCAAATTTCAAAACAACAACAACTTATCATCTTTATTACATCAACAAAATGCAACCATTATGGCAAATATTTCAAACATTTTAAAATTTCTTTACTCATTTTTCTTTATTCTTATATTTCTTTGCAACAGAACTAAATCGTATCTTTTGTTCAAAACCATTTCTAATCTTATATTTTTCACATATTAACATTTATTACTGTCGCTACCCCTGTAACGACCTTCTAACCACACACACTATTGTACCGTCAACATAATAAAACATTGTACATCAAACATTAACATTGTTACATTTACCTTACATAATTCACATTTAAATAACTTGTATTGTAACTTTTACAATTGAATAATATTTATATTTTTTCAAATTCAATCTCCCACTTACCTTTTGTTTATAATCTGGCCGGATCGTGTAGTGGAGGTAAACCCATTTCGTTCGACGAACTCTGACAGCACATAAAACGAACTAAGGTTTTGAAAGAAACTAACTCTCAATTTTTTGGAAGAGAAATTATTTTTTTGTTTATTAATCAGAAATATTGAATCTATCAGTTTTCCATTTATAAAATTTCCAATTTCATATTTATAGGTTTACATGGTTTTTAAAAATTGTGTAACTCCTACAGCTTACGTACTATGCTTAACTTCTATTACTTACTTACTTTAAAATAGCCCAGCCTGCTCATTCAATACTCACATTCTTAACACCCCGTATTAATACCAAAACCCCTCAATTTTATGTAAAATCAATGACAAGTCTTTAATACGTAACATTACGTGTGTGGCGTCGTATTATCCGACCTCGTTTTGCGTTTTCCACAGTCTTTCATACTCCGGATTTTTATAAACTGGTAACATTTAATCAAGTTCAATAGTTATTCATCGTCACTAGATGCACTGTAATCTGTGTTTTGGAGACTCACATAATTATTTTGTCGGCCGACTTATGAAAAAATATGAAACTTTGCCCGGGCACAAAACTGATAGCAGCCACGCATGGCGTGGGTTGTTAGTCGACTGCGCCGTCACCGAGAACGTAACAGGTACAGCTTGCTTTCTTTGGAGGGAAGCTGTTGTTCACTGCCACTATTTTTCGTCACTCATTGCTCATTTGCTGTTGGGTAACCATTTTATATATGGAATGGAGCTGATATATGTGTGTGACCAGAGGACAATATCGGACTTGGCTCTGCTGATGTCACCAACAGTAGGCGGAGTTTAATGCTGTTTCCGGTATTGAGCTGATAGCTGCGACAAACGGTTTGCTACATCGCCATGTTTCACAGCGTGGGTTGTATTTTCCAAGTGTCACTCCGGCGCGCCGCCCATCAATGTTGCATACGGGCGTGATCACACACACGCAAAGTTCTGCGAAAAATTGGGGTGGTAAATTCTTCGCCGCATTACTCAACAACAACTTGCGTCTTACTGCTTTGTTTCACTGTTTCTCAACATCGTTCTGTTATACTGACAAATACGTTGCACAATAATACAGTTTTACAATATTTTATCCAAACCCGCCCGAAAACGAAATAAATAAAATATATATATACCCCATACGGTTAAAAAATAAAAATACCCAAAAATGACCCGCTACAATACCCCCTCGATGAGAATTCTGCTGTTCACAACAGAAGAAATCTCATCGACAACTCCGAAGAGGACCGGTGAGGAACTGGTGCCAACAACCCCCTGGTTCTTAGTTTGCATGGGTACACGACCCCCCTGGCTCAGCGACTATGGACTCATCTGAACGAGATCACTGGACTTCTCCGTAAGAGATCCCAACACCGAGAAATCGAACAGACTCGCACCACAGCGCACCTCGCCTTTTAACATGCTACCCCCCAAAAATCCTCAATCCCTGGCTCAGACTATGCCAGATCCTCAACCGATATGGATCCCCTTTTATGCAAGCTGGGCTGTTTTTAGCAGATACTGGGCTCACACACACTCACATTTCATGTTGACATACACATAGTACAATAAAAAAATTTCTTTTAAAATTTATTATAAATTTAAAAAATTCAAAATTAAAAAAAAAATAATCTTTTCTCAAAAAATTCTCTTCCTGGTTTTTCTAATTTTTGTTTCAAATGACTTAACCTAGACATTTCTACTAATATAAACACATCCTTACTCTAACATGAGAACCACTTATAGTCTACCAATATAATGCAATACAATAAAAGAAACATGGTTAATGCACACATAATAAAAGAATCATTATCTAAAATATTCATTCGCTGGCAGGCGAAAAAGCACGTTTTTTTTTTTTCAAAAAAAAATTTAAAATTTCCAAAAAAAATTTAAAATTCAAAAAAAAATTTAAATTTATTTAATTGTTTCCCTCATATTTAAAATTATTTAAATTGGTTGGAATCAATTAACTAAACAAATCAAAATTGACTTCCTACTATACAAGCTTAGTAGGTACATGAACTCATCAGCTGATCGAAAGTAGGTCAAGTCCAAACCCCTTGACCTACATATGTTATGTATGCTTTCTGAGAATACACTGAACATCTGTAATATCCTACCTTGAAATACAAACATGGTAACATAAAATATTTAAAATTACAAAATATTAATATAAATGATCATCAGCTTGATATTTAAAACAAACAATTCTTAATTTTACATTATTTTCAATTCTACCAAAAGTTTGTCACTGGCTTTGAAATAAAAGCTTTTATATCTTTTATCATAAATTTCTCTCTTTTTGCTTAACAATCTTACTTTTCATTTAACAATCTCTCTATAGTTTACTGTGTGTGATGTAAATCATTTATTCTCATTTACCGTATTAGATCTGTATACATATATGAACTTTCGCCCCTTTGACTCTAATATTAATCAACTTCAATTATCATGACCCCCAACTCTACCAAAATATCTATCCCAAAACACTCTAAACCCCAACTTACCATTTAACACAAATCGCCACCTTCTCTACATATAAAAAAATATACTCTATCCCTTTGTACATAGGATACGTGTTTCCCCTACCCAAAAACTCAATTCCCTTATTTGGCCCCTGGATTTTACCTAAGGCGGCCCCTTCCCCACTAAAATCTATCCCTATCCCGTCCCAACCCTTGTTGCGGACTCCTACATGACACTACCCCCTAATACAAAATTGCCATCCCCAAAAATCTCAATCTCATTACATTACTACAAATACAACAAAATAGCCTCATTAATTATAAACAACAATATATATCATTCAAAACTATACAATTATTCTCCACAACTACCGTGTCAACATCAATATTTCTCAAGATTCTATTACATTAAAACAATCATATTCATCTCTACTATTTAAAATTCAACTTTGAATTCAATTTGGACAGGTCTACATGTCCCACAACATATTTATCACCCACGAATTATCTTTTATTAATTTGCATCAATTATTGTTATTTTATTTCTCATATTCTTTTTATACTTACTTCAAAATATCTGTAGTACATTAAACATTAATTACTTGTAACATTTACAAACCAATATACCAGTGACATGGTATTGCTGATCAGCTGATCCTACTAACACAATGAAAATACATCTCACAATTGAATAAATTATATGAAATATACATATTTATTTATCATCACTCCTCACCTTCTGGTTTCCCATTTTCTCTGATTCTGATAGTTTATATTGACCGCCTGCCAGACGATTTAATTATTGGCTTAGTTAAAAATATACACACATGATTAAAACACATATTCTTATCAATACCTATACCTAACATACAACAATAAAATAATACATTTACAATTATAGTATGGACAACTTGTATTGACTATATGAGCATCTAGTTATTTGAGCAGAGTGCAAACATTTTTTATTGGATCAAACTTTGAATGAGCAAAAAATTTCTTTATGTTATAAAATTTAAGTCCGTGACTCGTTTGAGTCACCTCCCAGCCACACACACTATTTCAGATTATGGTGGACTGTGGCGCCCATTCGCTTCCACAGAGACTGTATATTTTGGAGCAGGGTTTTTACCTCTCCGTGTCTCTGCTTCCGCTATTAAGTTTTAAAGTAGTGAACATCATCATGTTCTTGTTCTATAATCATACACCCTTAAAACGGTTCTACCACCCGTCTTGCTACCCCCAAATCGGGCAGAGTGGCAGCCGCTGTTCCATAGTACCGGAGATTTCCTCTAATGTCACCCCCCAATGAATTTCAAATATATACCAATTTCAAGTCAGCTATGGTCAAGGGACTTGGTATGACCATAGCTGGCCGCTAGCCAAAACCACGGTTAGTGCTGGTAAGACAGTAACCGCCCGAAAAGTCGAGGAAATCTAAACTTTCATTTCACTGCCTGTTTTATATCCATCTCATTATGTGCAACACGTTATTTAGTATTGTGTGTAAAAAAAATTTTTTTTTTTTTTTTTTACACAGATAAGGTGTGCCGCACATTTATCGCCAGTTTGGCCTCCGATGGAGGTAACACTCACTGTTACCCCCAACCCATTTCGCTATCTAAGAGAGCACAGGCCACCCCCTCAATAGCCACTTAATAACTAACTAATTACTTAACAATTGAAAATTAATTAAAATTTTTGTATACATTATCATGTAATGTCTGCATCAACAATCATTTAACCCATTCATAACCTTTTACCAATTGACTTTCTTAAAATTTTCAAAATTTATTATTAATAATTATTAAATATCACGTTTCATTTATTATTAAAATTTTTAATTATCATATTTATTCAACACAATGATTGCATTAAAATTTCACTATTGCATTAACACCTCAATCACACCTGTAAACATTTTTATTATACATGATTATAAAATTTTCATACTTACACTCCATTTAACACGATATACCCACAAAACATAATCACTACCATCTCTGAAACATTTTACACAAAATTAGTTTAAATTAAATAATTTATCATTCATTTACCAAATTTCCCACTCTCATGACATAGATTAAATTCATAAAAAAATTTAATTAATTAACATTCAAATAAGCAATCAAAATATTTAAGCATCTCAACTTGTTTTAATTAATGACTGACAATATAAATTATATAGTTATCGAAACAATCACCATTAGTCAATTACTGTTTTCAAAATTAATTCTAATATTTATTTACTTGCAAATATTTCAATATTATTATCACAACAATCATCTTACGTACACACATTATTTATTTAACATTCCACCATGCACACATATAAATACACTATATTTTATTTACAACTCTTGTTATTTATTGTTCAGTTTTTCCGCACTTCATTTGTCCAGATTTGCCATGTCAGAACCATTAAAACAAAATATTTATACTGTCTTTTATTGTTTTAATAGTTTAACCTCCATCGTTCCAAATCAACCTTGGTTCTACATAACATCGTTCAATCTTATCAGCACACAAATGACTGTTTTGTGTGTTGTAACCAGAAAAACTAACTTCAATCAACTTATTCACATACTCGTTCAACCAGTCTACGTTAGGTATTTTTGTCAAGTCTCCATCATTAAATTCATTAACTATTGGGTTAATCATTTTTATTAAATCATTGTAATCATTGTTGTTCAAATATATTTTTAAACTTTCTTTCCATTTGTTGTACTTTCTATTTAAGTTATATAATTCTGTTACTTCATTAACACACAATTCTCTGTTTACATCTCTCTCTTCATAACCCCAAATCACACTCTCAAAAGTATTACAGACAGAGGGTATAAATTCAATTAAATCTTTCCTGACTTCTCCAGGAAAAACAAAAAACTTCAAAAAACAATTATTTGTAGCACATTTGTCTACACAATATATACGTGAAGGTCTTCCTTCACCCCCCATTCTACCTCGTAAACAATTTACCCCCTGTTTCATACCTGTAATATAGCTCTCTCTCCACTCTCTCTCTAACTCATTAACACACATTAACATCTCATAATCACATTCTACAACTTCATTAGTACTCTCAGATATTACATTTTCAATGACATTATTATCAACATCATTATTATTTATTAATTCATTACCTAATACCACATTGTCATTACAACTTTCGTTTATATTATTCTTACTCTGTTCTACTTTATTCGAACTATTTCTTGTCATTTCATCGGCATTTTCAAGACATACATTCTTGTCTTGTATACTATTTATCAACTCATCAAATTTTATATTTATATTTTGCTGTAACTGAATATTCTGTTCTTTAATTTCATTAAAAATAATATCGTTTTTAATATTCTGCTGTTCGCATTTTATTTTCTGCTCTTTGAATTCGTTACTTAAAATTTCAAATTTCTCGTCATTAGTATCAAAACGTTTATTGAGGTTATTGAGGTCATTATTCTGTTTATCGAAATTAACTTTCATAAAATCTAATAGGTCATCTAATGACAATTTTTTCTCTTTCGTTTTATTCGATTTAATCAATATTGGGGTAGATTTCGCTTCTGCGTGATCGACCATAATTGATCCAGTTAGGTCATCGTTAACTATTGATTGTACGCTCAACTCAGCTGTTGGCCTTGACTGACTTACTTCGCTCACACCAGGTGACGGGTTCAACGAACCAAGGCCACTCTCACTCATAATTGAATCTACTATACTGCTCTTCTCTGCGTTTTCAGACATTTCTATTTAATCTATTTTGTCTTACGTAACAACTACCAATGATTAGTCTTTTTTCAAACTGGTATTATAACATACATAAAATCACCCTTTTATCATAATTACGTAAGTTTACATCACTACAATTTTGCTTTCGCAACCGTACTCCGTTCAATGTCCTGTCAAATGTAGGCCGGTGCAATAACTTTTTTGTTATATTACATCCTGGTCACGCGGTACCAATTGTAACTTTTACAATTGAATAATATTTATATTTTATTCAAATTCAATCTCCCACTTACCTTTTGTTTATAATCTGGCCGGATCGTGTAGTGGAGGTAAACCCATTTCGTTCGACGAACTCTGACAGCACATAAAACGAACTAAGGTTTTGAAAGAAACTAACTCTCAATTTTTTGGAAGAGAAATTATTTTTTTGTTTATTAATCAGAAATATTGAATCTATCAGTTTTCCATTTATAAAATTTCCAATTTCATATTTATAGGTTTACATGGTTTTTAAAAATTGTGTAACTCCTACAGCTTACGTACTATGCTTAACTTCTATTACTTACTTACTTTAAAATAGCCCAGCCTGCTCATTCAATACTCACATTCTTAACACCCCGTATTAATACCAAAACCCCTCAATTTTATGTAAAATCAATGACAAGTCTTTAATACGTAACATTACGTGTGTGGCGTCGTATTATCTGACCTCGTTTTGCGTTTTCCACAGTCTTTCATACTCCGGATTTTTATAAACTGGTAACATTTAATCAAGTTCAATAGTTATTCATCGTCACTAGATGCACTGTAATCTGTGTTTTGGAGACTCACATAATTATTTTGTCGGCCGACTTATGAAAAAATATGAAACTTTGCCCGGGCACAAAACTGATAGCAGCCACGCATGGCGTGGGTTGTTAGTCGACTGCGCCGTCACCAAGAACGTAACAGGTACAGCTTGCTTTCTTTGGAGGGAAGCTGTTGTTCACTGCCACTATTTTTCGTCACTCATTGCTCATTTGCTGTTGGGTAACCATTTTATATATGGAATGGAGCTGATATATGTGTGTGACCAGAGGACAATATCGGACTTGGCTCTGCTGATGTCACCAACAGTAGGCGGAGTTTAATGCTGTTTCCGGTATTGAGTTGATAGCTGCGACAAACGGTTTGCTACATCGCCATGTTTCACAGCGTGGGTTGTATTTTCCAAGCGTCACTCCGGCGCGCCGCCCATCAATGTTGCATACAGGCGTGATCACACACACGCAAAGTTCTGCGAAAAATTGGGGTGGTAAATTCTTCGCCGCATTACTCAACAACAACCTGCGTCTTACTGCTTTGTTTCACTGTTTCTCAACATCGTTCTGTTATACTGACAAATACGTTGCACAATAATACAGTTTTACAATATTTTATTCAAACCCGCCCGAAAACGAAATAAATAAAATATATATATACCCCATACGGTTAAAAAATAAAAATACCCAAAAATGACCCGCTACAGTATCAAACTTTATAAGACATTACAACTTTAACTCTCTATTAACTTTTATTATTTAACATTCATTCATCATTAGATTCTACAAAAAAATTTCAAATTTATCATTTACCTTTCAGTTACATCACCTTCCTACCATGAATTTTCTTTTTTAAACTTTCCTCAATCCTTATCTAGTTTGGGTGACTCTCCATTACTCACTATTATCTATATCTCATTTTGGCATTTATCCATCTAACCTTACTACCCCCTTTTTCTAACAACCGCTTCTACCAACCATTAACATATTATGACACCAATATCTCTCAATTATAACTCCCTTCACTAATCCCATTTAAATCCTCTGGCACCGCTCGTCTTTGTACTAGGATGTGTGTTCCCTACCTGGCCATACACATACCTAACCATTTGCCCTCCACCAAATATCGGCAAACACTCTAACCCAAAATTGCTCCACCTGCCACAACGCTACACGCTGGTCTCTTGCCACGTCGCACGCTGATCACTCCTTACACCGGACCCTTACTACAAAATATCATCATCAACAAATATATTTACCATTCACATTACTCACCTCTCTACATATAATCACTAACTACTGTGTCCCTAAAATATCTAACACCCTCTTTGTATATTCTCTGTATTTCAACATTTTATTTTCTCTAACTCCCAATAACTCTGCTTAACTAACTCAAATGCCTTTATTTTATCATTATTACCCAAACTCTTTTACAACATTTCACCTTAATATACCACTAGAAAATTCATCCCTCACCTACTAATAACAATACCTCTCAATACCCAAATATATTACATGTTTAATCATTTATCATTCGTTAGAAGCTAAATCTCATAATTATTTAAAATCATCATCAATTACTTAAAATTCTACATGGAAAATACATAAAATACATAATATCAAAAATACACAAATACATTGACATTAATACACACAAAAATATACAATCCAAATTATCATTTAATCATTTACCAAAAAATCAGTTCATAAACAGTCCATCTTGAAAAACACTATCACATAATTAAATGTTCATTAACACAATAAAATATCTATCCTCCATTGTCAAACAATAATCTTATCTTATATCTATATACATTGCTTATTATTGAATCTCTTATATTAACATCATAAATGCATATACCATTCAAATTTTCATCATTTTCCGCAAACTCATATAATCTGTCATGATTGGTTATTGTCCTGTTACCACTGGGTACGTTATAAAGTCATTATTTTCATTATCATTTTCTCCTAACTTTTCCCTAAATTCTTCATACTTTCTACGTATCTTGAAAATCTCTATTTCTCTCTTTCTCTCACCATATCTCTCACAACACCTCTCTAAACTCTCTCTCTCTCTCTCTCTCTCTCTCTCTCTCTCTCTCTCTCTCTCTCTCTCAATATATCTCTCTCTATCACACCAAGCTACATTCTCTCTTTCAATATTTGCAGGGGACACTAATTCAAAATTCCTGTACCACCTGTGAAGTGCACTAAAAAACCTAGGGACAACTTTATTTGTAGACCATATGTCTCTCAAATATACATTGAAGGCACTCTCATCCTTCCTCAACACATGTGAAGTTTTTACTTCACCCCCTAATCCATCATTAAGGGAAAAATCTACCCCCTGCATCATTTTTACAATTATATTTCCTTTACACACTCTCTTTAACCCTTCAACACGCACTATCATTCCATCATTATCATATTCTATTTCCCATAAAATCTCATTATCACTACCCATGTTTACCCAATCATTTTCTAATATCATACTTTTATTTATTTTGTCATAATTTTCTCCCCCACTTACTTTGTCTTTGTTTATATCTAATTTGTCTACTCCCCTCTTATTTTCTAATTCTATCTCGTCTAACTGTGCATGTATCTCATTTAATCTTTTATCAAAATGACAATTTTGTTTTTTAATTTCTTTTTTGATATCATTAAATTGTTCATCAAACTGATTAAACTTATCACTAAAATTGTCTAATCTTGTGTTTTGCTCATCTAATTTATCATTGAAATTGTCTAATTTTGTATCGAACTTAATACTCTGTTCGTTAAAAAGTAATTTCATCATTCTTATTATATCATTCTCCTCAACTCTTTTTGTTGGGGCTGGTGTCGAGTGAACACTGTCACTCATTATTTCTGATTCTGTTGTACTTGTTTCGTTCTTATTTGCCATTGTAAAAAAAAATTTTAATGAACTGTTGTCTTCTACAGACGTCACAACATAACCTACAATCGTACTCCTGACTTCAGTACCCACTCCGTCTCTATATTCAGCTTATTATATAAAAATATAAAAGGATATTTTTATATAGTCACCAGTTCGGGCACCAATTGTGCTCATACACTTAAATAAGTTATTTTTGTATATTTATTTATGTATGCTAAACATACCATAATTATCGTACTTACACGGCAGCCAAGCTGAGGTGTTGGTTTGCGTTTAATACCAATTTAAATTAAGTAGAAGCATTTTATTAAACTAGCAGCTGCAAAATAACCAAGAGATGTGTAGTTTGATCAAAAATATAATAGAATTTGAATATCATGCTTAATGAAGTAATGTAAGGAATGACCTCCATTTTGTTTTGGTCACTATGAGATGGCCATTGTCTGGTAATTACGATTTATGTGTACTAATGGAAAATAATAAAAAGTAAATTGATTTCAATTCATATAGATGTTGGTACTTTTATTTCAAGGCCCAACTCAGTCTGTATTCACGCTTAATTCGAAACTCTGGACCCTTGGTGAACAAATGTATTTATGTCAATGTGTATACACAAATTTATGGTAAATACAATAATTATGGTATGTTTAGCACACATAAATAAATATGCAAAAATAACTTGTTTATGTGTATAAGCACAATTGTCGACCCGAACTAGGGACTTGTTTATGTGTATAAGCACACATTATGGTGAATCTGTCATGTTCAGAATCGATTCGTCAAAACCCAGAGAAAATTGTCTTAGATTAATTGCCGGTGCTAAATAATATAACAAACCAAATATAACCTGTGTCACTGAATAAGTAATAACCATTATAAAAACTTCACATGTGTTGAGGAAGGACGAGAGTGCCTTCAATGTATATTTGGGAGACATATGGTCTACAAATAAAGTTGTCCCTAGGTTTTTTAGTGCACTTCACAGGTGGTACAGGAATTTTGAATTAGTGTCCCCTGCAAATATTGAAAGAGAGAATGTAGCTTGGTGTGATAGAGAGAGATATATTGAGAGAGAGAGAGAGAGAGAGAGTTTAGAGAGGTGTTGTGAGAGATATGGTGAGAGAAAGAGAGAAATAGAGATTTTCAAGATACGTAGAAAGTATGAAGAATTTAGGGAAAAGTTAGGAGAAAATGATAATGAAAATAATGACTTTATAACGTACCCAGTGGTAACAGGACAATAACCAATCATGACAGATTATATGAGTTTGCGGAAAATGATGAAAATTTGAATGGTATATGCATTTATGATGTTAATATAAGAGATTCAATAATAAGCAATGTATATAGATATAAGATAAGATTATTGTTTGACAATGGAGGATAGATATTTTATTGTGTTAATGAACATTTAATTATGTGATAGTGTTTTTCAAGATGGACTGTTTATGAACTGATTTTTTGGTAAATGATTAAATGATAATTTGGATTGTATATTTTTGTGTGTATTAATGTCAATGTATTTGTGTATTTTTGATATTATGTATTTTATGTATTTTCCATGTAGAATTTTAAGTAATTGATGATGATTTTAAATAATTATGAGATTTAGCTTCTAACGAATGATAAATGATTAAACATGTAATATATTTGGGTATTGAGAGGTATTGTTATTAGTAGGTGAGGGATGAATTTTCTAGTGGTATATTAAGGTGAAATGTTGTAAAAGAGTTTGGGTAATAATGATAAAATAAAGGCATTTGAGTTAGTTAAGCAGAGTTATTGGGAGTTAGAGAAAATAAAATGTTGAAATACAGAGAATATACAAAGAGGGTGTTAGATATTTTAGGGACACAGTAGTTAGTGATTATATGTAGAGAGGTGAGTAATGTGAATGGTAAATATATTTGTTGATGATGATATTTTGTAGTAAGGGTCCGGTGTAAGGAGTGATCAGTTTTCCCTAACTATCCCTACTTGGTAGCTGAAATCGATTCGGATGGGCTCTATTGGCTTACCTAACTCCGTTGTTCAAAACTACTCTTTTTCTGAGGTCAGGGGAACATCATCCCTGCTCAGTTAAATGATTGCTGAACTTATTCAACAGTCAATCTCAATTAATGAATCTTTAATACAGTCATCTTGTAACTAATACTAATAATAATAATATTTGTTGGGAATCTTTTACTTTTGTATTTCATTATTGCTCAGTTCGAGTCATATATTTTTCATCTTTCTTTATTGATACTATTTGGTAATACTTGAGAAGCGTTGCTTTTTATTGATCCAATTAACATTTTTATTCATTTTTAATTACTCTTTGTTTCATCTCATTTCATATTATAACTCTTAGAATATTTATTTTATTTATTTAGTTTTTTGATCATTGGTTTATTTATTTATTTATTTTTTTTAATATCATGTGATAATATAATTACATACAAATACAAATACATAAAATTATTATTATTCTTACCTTAACGAATCTCTTCTCTCTGCCCAGGGTCTCATCACACGAACGTTAGAATGCAAGCATGATTTAGGTTATTTCAAGAACTGACGCAACTCGCATTTTGTGAAGAGAATAAACTTTTTTAATATATAATTATTTCATTTTTTGTATTGTTTTCTAATCATGACATATTCTTTCCCAAAATCAAGCCAAATTAAAAGTTCATTAAATATTCGTGAAACATCTTATATTAACACATTTTAATATTCATCTTATACTTACATGAAACAGCCCAGTCTCCCCATTCTCACATTCACACCATTAATTTACCCCAACCCCAGTGTATACAAAAGATAATGATGATAATTTTTCAATTTGGTAACATTACGTATGAAACGTCCTCTTCTTCGACCACATGGTGCGTCTCTCAAAGTCTTTCAGTTTTCTTGACATTGATAAGTTTATAATATTACTTTAATAACTTTCGATATTCACTGTTCAGCACTGACTTCACTGTTATACGTATTTTTTGGAGAATCACATGGATGTGTTGTCGGCCGACTTAAAAAATATGAAGATTTGCCTGGGCAGAAGACTGATAGGTGCCACACATGGCCTATATTGTTAGTCGACTGGGAAGAAAATTATCAACGCGCCTCCCTCCAAACGTTCGGTCAGAGCGGAAATTTCAATGCCTTATGATCGCATCGTCCGTCACTGTTCATTCAACACATGGGTTTTTCGTGTATTGGACGTCGACGATATTCAGTGTTCCCTGGTCGACGTCACACATAGGCGGGACTAAGTTTCGTTTCCGCCGTCATAAACGCACATGTTAAAAAGAATTCACCACCAGGCCATGTTGGATTTGTGTTTCTTGGCATCATCTGCGCTCCGCCGATGTGACTGCGTTTGGGCGCAGGTTTCACACAATCGCAAAGTTCCACGAATTGTCAACCCGCATATTTCCTTTACAATTGTTTCAACACAGTTCCTTTGTTCGAAACTACGTTTCTACTCAAACACGTGGCTGTCCCCACAGATGAAAAATGAATTTAAAATATTTTAATAAAATAACACCCAAATTTGATAAAAATAAAAAGCCCCCTTTTTGTCCCGTTACAACACCCCCCCAATGAGAGGTCTTCTGTTGAAACAGAAGAAATCTCATTGTTAAACCCCTAAGAGGATCGGAGAGGATATGGTGCCAGCAACCCCCTTTAGCTCTTATACATCATGGGTAAACAACCCCCCTGGCTCAGCGACTATGGCCGCATCTGAACGAGATCACTGGACATCTCTATCCGAGATCCCAACACCATAAAATCGAACAGACACCCACCACAGCGCACCTAACCTTCTATCATGCCACCCCAAAATTTAAACCCCTGGCTTTATACCATGCCAGATCCTCAACCGATATGTTCCCTCTTTTCATGCATACTGGGCTGCCTTTAGCAGTTACTGGGCTTGTACACACACTTATTACTTCATACTAGCAACAAATTTATTCTTACATTCAAAAATTTATTTAAATTGACATCAAACGGCTCTATCTCCATTATTTTCTTCAAAATCACAAAATAAAAATCTCTCCTCTGACTCTAACATCACTAACAGCTTTAACTAACATGACACCCTTCTCTATCAAAAACATTTATCAAACAATCTCTAAACCCAACTTACTACTCAACTCAATTCGCAACACTCTACCCTTATAAAAAAAAAATACTCTCTACCCCTTTGTACTCAGGATGTGTGTTTCCCTCCCAAAGCTCATTCCCTTATTTGGCCCCTGGATTTTACCTAAGGCGACCCTTTCCGGCGCTAAACGGTCCCTTCCCGTCCCAACACTTTTGTTGTGGACTGCTACCACACCACCCCCTCATACAAAATTCCCATCAACTAATTACCATTCTCATTACATCACTTCAACTACAACAAAATATCTCCACTTATTTATTACATCAATATATCAATAAATACTCTACATATATTCCCCATAGCTACTGTGTCACCATTACATCTCAAATTCTACATTACATTAATTCACAACAATATTACTCTCTCTATTATCACTTTAAACTCAACATGGGCTGATCTACATGTCTTAACAAAATATTAATCACCCAAAATCTACCTTTTACTATCTTTTACAAATCATTTAAAATTCTCAACTATATCAAATACTTATCATCCTTTTATCATCATTTAAAATAAAATCTTTAACACATTAAAATCATTATATTCAAACATTAGTTACATTGGAAATTAGCAAACAATTTATAAGTGACATTCTACAGCGGATCAGCTGATTTTCTTAGCAAGGTGAATAACCTTACTACAGATGCATTCTACAATTATATGAAATACATATTTTTACAATCCTTATATCTAACATACTACATATAATTAGTACACATCAACATCGCTTTATTGTTTCCCCCTTTTCTGACTCTGCTACAATTAGGTAAACCACCTGCCGGTCGGTCTAGGTATTTATTTTGTTATAACCACATTTCAAAATTATATAAATTACACATTTCATCAATCCTTATCTCTAACACAATAAAATAATACATTTATGAGACAGAATAAACACAGTATAATAAACCTACGAACACCTATTTATCAAATCATAATACAATTATTTAATTAGTGCATGAGCGAGTTATCATCTTTAAGTTACAAAATTTTAATTCGTTGCCCACCTGAACAACCACCCAGCCACACACACTATTGTTTTTTCTGTTGGACTGTGGCACCCATTTGCCTCCACAAGGACGGCATAGGTGGAGGAATTTAACATCTCCGTGTCCTTGCTTCAGCGTTACATTTGAAAGATTTAGACATCAACATATCTTTTGTTACATAATTACACACCCTTAATGCGGGTCTACCACCTGGCCTTGCTGTTCCTACTCGAACAGAGTGGCAGCCGCTGTTCCATAGTTTCCGGGATTTCCCCTAGATTCACCCTCCATCAATTTCTAATATAAACCAATTTCAAGCCAGCTATGGTCAAGGTTCTTAATTTATGGCCATAGCTGACCGCTAGCCAAAAGCACGATTAGTGCTGGTAAGGCAGTAATCGCCCGAAAAGTCGGGGAAATCAACTCTACTTTCAGGCATGTTATCATCATCATTTAACTGCACGACACGGCAATTTATCATGATACAATATAAAATTGTAAAAAAGGGTGTGCCGTGCATTTTACGCCATTTTGGCCTCCGATGGAGGTAACACTCTCTATTACCCCCATCACTTTCCGCTATCTACTGCGGCACATGCCACCACAGCGATAGCACACTAATAACTAAACTAAATCTTTCTACAATAGCAGTCCCTACATTCCATTATTATATCACTTCTATAAACACCACTCTACCCCCCAAAATTACCCCCATGTCTTTCATGAAATAAAAAGTTTCTATTTTATTCTACACACTTCTTCATGTCCCAACTTTCACTGGTACTACAAAATTTACAATTATTTTGTCACTTACTTATTAAAATTGTTATAAATTTAAAATTATAAACATTCCAAACTATATTTTAGTATCTATTTACACTGGAGGCTGACTTTATCCTTAACACTATGTGGGTTGGTAAGGCCGAGATCGCCCGAAAAGTCAGGGTTTTGCTATGAGGGAAAGTTGGCGACAAGATAGATCCACTTTGTGAATTTACTTCCCACTTTTAAACTCAACTCTACTCCCTTCTTTCTCTCATTTATACAGACCCGCCGTCCTATCGCCCAATCTCCCTCCCAACAAAATTCGTCTTTTCAGACCACACTGAAACTATTGTCAATGGCTACATTTAGTTTTGCCATTAACACTAAAATTTTAATTTGTATGCACCGCCTTTTATATATGTGCAGCCTCCATTATTTACAGACACTTTAAGGCAGTGCAGGTACATGACAGGTACACTTGACCGCTGCACCATGAGTGTATTAAAAAATCATTTATGTCACGTACCTTTAGGGGTCCCCCTCCCCGTTCAAAAATGTGGTGCAACTTTCAACTTTTGACCAATTTTGGTGGAGCCGGACCATCGTTGCGTTCACCACCCGAAGGAAGATCCTCCAACCATGGCCCGCCTCCAAGTTCCGAAAAACACGGCCAGGACTGGTAAGGTCGTGACCGCCCGAAAATGGGGGAGAGTCCCTTCTGAAACATAAAACAACATTTTAATATTCTCTACAAAACTCAAACATTTACAGTGACCTATATAACTTCAAGTTCGTCGAATTTTGTGTACCCACTATTTCCTGCGTTGCTGGATTCCGTAACACATACGCATTTTGCATCTTTATTTCCACAATTTCATATGGCCCTTCATATAACAGGAAAAACTTCTTGATTTCTTTATCTTGCGCACTCGACAAATCATGCCTTTTTACCAACACTAATTGACCTACCTCATATTTGGTCCACTTACCTTTCGCGTCATGTCTCTGCTTCCTCCGTTCTCCTTTTGTAAGTAAATTTTCATTTGCTAATCTGATCTTCATGTTTACATTTATAATTGGATTTTCTGGTGGGTATTCAAAAAGTTGTTCCAATATTCTAGGTGGCCTTGTTCCTCTGATCAATTCATACGGCGTAAATCCAGTGGATTCATGGGTGGTACAATTCAGCCACTCCTCTACTTTCTTAACGTAGGATGGCTATTCTGTGTGCTTGGCGTGACAATACGCCCGAAATATCCTACCAATCTCTCTCATCACCTGTTCTGCCTGGTTCGACTGTGGATGGTAAACTGCCGTATGCTTGGGTATGATGCCTTCCCATCCAAGCGTCTGTCACCACTTGCCGCTTATAAACTGTGGTCCATGGTCAGATAAAATTATTTTTGGTTTCCCTACATTAATCATGTAATCTATATAATTCATCTCCCCTTCTACTCTATAGTTCACTACTTTTGATTTCTGACACAAATCACAAACTCTTAACACTCTTCTAACTCTCCTCTCCATATTCTTAAATATACATGATTCCTTTAAAACATTAGCACAATTTCTTGCCCCAAAATGCCCATACCTTATGTGGCAATCCCAAATAATTTTATCTACCAACCCTTCTGGTATAACTAGCCTCCAATTACGCTCCCCCCTTCTACTTTTTTAAACAGAATCCCTTGATATACTTGAAAACGTGTACTATATTCAGACCCATCTACCTCCGTTTCTAAACTAACAATTATTTTACCCAATTTACTTTCGGATCTTTGCATATTCTTAATATCTCTTAACTCTTCACCAAAAATTCTATCTTCTCTAGTTAATCCAAAAATGTCTATCTCTTTAAGGTCCCTACCTGTTTTATTTTCTATAATATCTACCCTGGAAAGTGTGTCTGGTACTTTATTATCTGACCCCTTTATGTACTCCCAGGAAAAGCTGTATTCTTGTAAAGCTAATACCCACCTGGTTAGACGACTGTGCGTTAATTTGCAAGAATTCACAAATGACAGTGCCTTGTGGTCCGTTCGGATTACTGTTTCGTTACCCAGGATGTATGTCCTGAATTTCCCCACGGCGAACACAATGCTCAAAAGTTCTTTCTCGGTAGTGGTATAATTTTTCTCCGCAGACAGAAGCGACCTACTGGCGAATGCGATGGTAAGATGTTCCTTATCGCAGCCCTCCTGGTATAACTCCGCCCCTAAAGCTACGTTGCTGGCATCTGTCTGTAAGTAAAAAGTTTTATTAAAATCAGGATGATTCATCATAATCGTATGGCTAAATTTTCTCTTAATTTCGTTAAATGCGTTGCGTTCCGTTTCTCCCCATTTCCACTGCTTGTTCTTCTGGAGTACTGCACTTAGTTTCGATGTGGTGTGTGCGTAATTTTCTTGGAACTTCCTATAGAAATTGCATAAACCTAAAAAACTTTGCAATTGTTTACTGTTTTTTGGTTCTGGGAAGCGCATAATAGCTTCTACCTTGTCCGGGTTAGCTAATATTCCCTCTTGCGTAATAATAAAACCTAAGAAATGTATTTCTGTTTGTAAGAACTTAGATTTATCCCAATTAACCATCAGACCCCCCTTCTGTAACTTGTCTAATACATATTCTATATGCTCTAAATGTTCAGTGAATGTTCTGGATGCTATCAATATGTCATCTAGTACACTGTTAGAAAATCTAAATCTTTAGGTTGTAATATCCTATCCAAACATTTAATAAAACTAGCAACACTGGTGTTTAACCCAAATGGTAGACGTTTGAACTGATAATTCTTACAATTAAAAAGAAAGGCAGTATATCTCCGACTCTCTGCTGCTAACGGCACCTGCCAATACCCTTCTGTTAAGTCTAATGATGTCATGTACGTAACGCCACTAAATTTCTGTAAAATTTCATTAATTGGTTCCGGTGATTCCCGGTCAGGTATAATAATTTGATTTATCTTTCTAGCATCTAGGCATAGTCTTACCTTTCCATCCTTCTTAATCACTACGACTAACGGGTTTGAGTATGGCGATATCGATCTTTCAATTATGTCTCCCTTCATCATTCGGTCTAATTCCTCCTGCACGGCTCTTCTCTTTGAAAATGGTACTGGATAACTCCGCTGCATGTAGGGTGCGTGTTCCCGAACCTTCAGCTCACATATATAGTCTTTCGCTTTCCCTGGCGATTCATCAAACACATCTCTGAAACGCTCCACCACTGCCCACAACTCCTCTCGCTGAGTACTTCCTACAACTAAACTTTCATTAAAAAACTTGTTGGCTCTATTTACCCACACACTCTCATCACTCACATGCATCTCTCCCTCCTCATTTTCTATACTCTCACTCTCTCGACACATATTTATTTTGGTTTCTATTTCCCCCTCGCCTACCTGCTTTTGTATCATTTTTATTCCCGTAATTTTAGCTTCATCTACTACTTTCTTAAACTTTACCATGATTGGTTTACCCCCATTTTCAAATTTTACTATTTGTTTACTAAAGTCTATTATTGCCCCATTTCTCTCCAAAAAATCATTTCCTAATATTACATCTAAACTCAACCCCTTGACCACTAGGAATGTGTTTTCAAATTCAATTTCATTTATCACAATATTTAACTGTACTTGTCTAGTTATTCTTTTACTTCTTACCCCAGTTACCCCCACTACTGTAACTCCCGCAACTGGCAACGATGGTATATTTTTATTTATTTCTTTTAATTCTCCCAATACATTCTCAGAAATTACCGAGATCTCACTACCTGTATCAATCAATGTTTTGTAACTCTTACCTTCTATGGCGACTATCACCTCCATCAATCCGGTTCTGCGGTCCACAACTTTGGTGTCCTCTTCTTCCAATAACTCCTTCGCCATGTCCACTTTGATTATATTACTCTGGTATTCGTCTGTCACTTGGACCCGGTTCTCCATTGACAATGGTTGGGCCCGATTCTCCATTGTACTCCCTAGTTTACCGTGGAGGGACCTGCTATGGCTTGGTTGTTTCCTCCTCTTCCTCGGTTGTAATTTCCACCTCCTCTCGGCGCTCCTCTACCGTATTCTGCTCCTCTCTGCTGCTGATTTGGCTGGTGATGCATTCTCTCACTACGTGTACACTCCCTGTTCTTATGACATCTAAAACAAGTTGTTCTATTTGAATAATTATCTACATTACAGTGTATACATCGCCAACTCTCGCCCCTATTATCAAAATTTCCCCCACGCGCTCCTCTATGAAAGTTCGGTGTTCCCCTATACTGATCGTAATTATTATTGTTTAGTACCACTGGTGGATTTGGACGCCTCCCTATGTCACGTTCCCCGATATTTTGTAACACATCTAACATACTCTCTAGTTCATTTATATTTCCAATTTCTCTCGTCATTAATGTAATCTGCACCTCTCTGGGCAGGTGTTTGCTAATATGTCTCACAAATGACCGGAATGGCAACGGCAGTTCTAGGTACTTGGCCTCATTATATATCGTCATTACGTACATGGTTAACTGGTTATTTATTCTCCCAAAATTCCCCGTTCCCATTATTTTACTACGTAAAATTTCTTGGTCCTCTTCTGACCAATACTTGTTTCGAAATGCTAACTCAAATTTCTCATAACTACTCCACTCTGTATTATGTAATTCCGCCCATATTTCGGCATTACCCTTAAAAAACTTCAAAATTTTTAATAATTTAATCTCCCAACTACTACTATTAAATCGGTTGAATTTCCTTACCCTATTCAAAAATTGCATCGGGTGTACTCTACGATTGTCACAATTAAATTGTTCTAGCTCTATGTCATCTTTTGCTTCGCGAGTATACACTACTCGCTCCGCAACATTATTTAAATTCTGGCTTACGGCCACATGTAATTCATCTTTGATTTGTATGATATTCTGCTCTATCATGCTAAATTTGTTATCATATTTATTTCCATATTGAAGGTTATGTTTATTAATAACCCCCACACTCTCTTGTATTGATTGTTTACATGCACTTTCTACTTCCATTATTTTAATTTCTACATCATTATTCTTCTCATTAATTTTAGTTACACATTTATTTTCTATTTCTATACACTGCTCTTCAATTTGAATTTTAATTTGGTCTGCCATCTGCTCATTTACATTACTGATTTTACTTTCAATACTTAGTGTGATTTCACAAATTTGTCTGTCAATTTTCTCATCTCTTTCATTAATTTTAACGTCTATACTCTTGACTGCATCATCTAATTTAGTGCTTAAATCGTTACATTTGATAACAAATTTTTCATTGGTATTCTCAAAACGTTCATTAATTTCGTTAATTTGGTTTTTTTAACTCATCGAATTTAATATTTTGCCCATCTAATTTGCTGTCAAAACTATTCTTTTGTTCATCGAATTTCTCACTTACACTACTTTTAATTTTTTGAATTTCGTTTTTCTGTTCATCGAATTTTTTATTAAAATTGCTATTATTCATATCAAATCTATTATTAATGAGATTAAATAAGTCATTTAATGACAACTCTTTTCCTTTTGTATTTGTTTTAATTGGTACGGGAGTAGAAATCGCTCCCGGCGTACTAATTGCAGATTCTTCTACATTACGGTCATCTATTGATAGTGACTCTGTTTGAATACCTGAGTCGGTATTTATTTGACTCTCTGTTTGACTGTCAGAGAAGCTGACTTCGTTATTAATACTCTCATTATTATACATTATTTATTATTTTATAAGACTTGTTACTTTACTCAAATTAATTTTATTCCTCATAACACAATTTCAATCTTCCATATACAATGCGTAAATTACGTACTTCTACTTCACTACTTTAACCTCAAATCACGCTTGCATCTGTTGTAGGTGTGGTTTTCTATTTTAACTTATAAAAACTGTCCCTTTCGGACGCGCCAATTGTGATAATATAATTACATACAAATACAAATACATAAAATTATTATTATTCTTACCTTAACGAATCTCTTCTCTCTGCCCAGGGTCTCGTCACACGAACGTTAGAATGCAAGCATGATTTAGGTTATTTCAAGAACTGACACAACTCGCATTTTGTGAAGAGAATAAAAATTTTTTAATATATAATTATTTCATTTTTTGTATTGTTTTCTAATCATGACATATTCTTTCCCAAAATCAAGCCAAATTAAAAGTTCATTAAATATTCGTGAAACATCTTATATTAACACATTTTAATATTCATCTTATACTTACATGAAACAGCCCAGTCTGCCCATTCTCATATTCACACCATTAATTTACCCCAACCCCAGTGTATACAAAAGATAATGATGATAATTTTTCAATTTGGTAACATTACGTATGAAGCATCTTCTTCCTCGACCACATGGTGCGTCTCTCAAAGTCTTTCATTTTTCTTGACGTTGATAAGTTTATAATATTACTTTAATAACTTTCGATATTCACTGTTCAGCACTGACTTCACTGTTATACGTATTTTTTGGAGAATCACATGGATGTTTTGTCCGCCAACTTAAAAAATATGAAGATTTGCCCGGGCAGAAGACTGATAGGTGCCACGCGTGGCCTATATTGTTAGTCGACTGGGAAGAAAATTATCAACGCGCCTCCCTCCAAACGTTCGGTCAGAGCGGAAATTTCAATGCCTTATGATCGCATCGTCCGTCACTGTTCATTCAACACATGGGTTTTTCGTGTATTGGATGTCGATGATATTCAGTGTTCCCTGGTTGACGTCACACATAGGCGGGACTAAGTTTCGTTTCCGCCGTCATAAACGCACATGTTAAAAAGAATTCACCACCAGGCCATGTTGGATTTGTGTTTCTTGGCGTCATCTGCGCTCCACCGATGTGAGTGCGTTTGGGCGCAGGTGTCACACAGTCGCAAAGTCCCACGAATTGTCAACCCACACATTCCTTTACAATTGTTTCAACACAGTTCCTTTGTTCGAAACTACGCTTCTACTCAAACACGTGGCTGTCCCCACAGATGAAAAATGAATTTAAAATATTTTAATAAAATGACACCCAAATTTGATAAAAATAAAAAGCCCCCTTTTTGTCCCGTTACAACACCCCCCCCCCAATGAGAGGTCTTCTGTCGAAACAGAAGAAATCTCTTTGTTAAACCCCTAAGGGGATCAGAGAGGATATGGTGCCAACAACCCCCTTTAGCTCTTATACATCATGGGTAAACAACCCCCCTGGCTCGGCGACTATGGCCGCATCTGAACGAGATCACTGGACTTCTCTATCCGAGATCCCAACACCATAAAATCGAACAGACACGCACCACAGCGCACCTAACCTTCTATCATGCCACCCCAAAATCCAAACCCCTGGCTTTATACCATGCCAGATCCTCAACCGATATGTTCCCCCTTTTCATGCATACTGGGTTGCCTTTAGCAGTTACTGGGCTTGTACACACACTTATTACTTCATACTAGCAACAAATTTATTCTTCCATTCAAAAATTTATTTAAATTGACATCAAACGGCTCTATCTCCATTATTTTCTTCAAAATCACAAAATAAAAATCTCTCCTCTGACTCTAACATCACTAACAGCTTTAACTAACATGACACCCTTCTCTATCAAAAACATTTATCAAACAATCTCTAAACCCAACTTACTACTCAACTCAATTCGCAACACTCTACCCTTATAAAAAAAAAAATACTCTCTACCCCTTTGTACTCAGGATGTGTGTTTCCCTCCCAAAGCTCATTCCCTTATTTGGCCCCTGGATTTTACCTAAGGCGACCCTTTCCGGCGCTAAACGGTCCCTTCCCGTCCCAACACTTTTGTTGTGGACTGCTACCACACCACCCCCTCATACAAAATTCCCATCAACTAATTACCATTCTCATTACATCACTTCAACTACAACAAAATATCTCCACTTATTTATTACATCAATATATCAATAAATACTCTACATATATTCCCCATAGCTACTGTGTCACCATTACATCTCAAATTCTACATTACATTAATTCACAACAATATTACTCTCTCTATTATCACTTTAAACTCAACATGGACTGATCTACATGTCTTAACAAAATATTAATCACCCAAAATCTACCTTTTACTATCTTTTACAAATCATATAAAATTCTCAACTATATCAAATTACTTATCATCCTTTTATCATCATTTAAAATAAAATCTTTAACACATTAAAATCATTATATTCAAACATTAGTTACATTGGAAATTAGCAAACAATTTATAAGTGACATTCTACAGCGGATCAGCTGATTTTCTTAGCAAGGTGAATAACCTTACTACAGATGCATTCTACAATTATATGAAATACATATTTTTACAATCCTTATATCTAACATACTACATATAATTAGTACACATCAACATCGCTTTATTGTTTCCCCCTTTTCTGACTCTGCTACAATTAGGTAAACCACCTGCCGGTCGGTCTAGGTATTTATTTTGTTATAACCACATTTCAAAATTATATAAATTACACATTTCATCAATCCTTATCTCTAACACAATAAAATAATACATTTATGAGACAGAATAAACACAGTATAATAAACCTACGAACACCTATTTATCAAATCATAATACAATTATTTAATTAGTGCAAGAGCGAGTTATCATCTTTAAGTTACAAAATTTTAATTCGTTGCCCACCTGAACAACCACCCAGCCACACACACTATTGTTTTTTCTGTTGGACTGTGGCGCCCATTTGCCTCCACAAGGACGGCATAGGTGGAGGAATTTAACATCTCCGTGTCCTTGCTTCAGCGTTACATTTGAAAGATTTAGACATCAACATATCTTTTGTTACATAATTACACACCCTTAATGCGGGTCTACCACCTGGCCTTGCTGTTCCTACTCGAACAGAGTGGCAGCCGCTGTTCCATAGTTTCCGGGATTTCCCCTAGATTCACCCCCCATCAATTTAGGCTGACTTTATCCTTAACACTATGTGGGTTGGTAAGGCCGAGATCGCCCGAAAAGTCGGGGTTTTGCTATGAGGGAAAGTTGGCGACAAGATAGATCCACTTTGTGAATTTACTTCCCACTTTTAAACTCAACTCTACTCCCTTCTTTCTCTCATTTATACAGACCCGCCGTCCTATCGCCCAATCTCCCTCCCAACAAAATTCGTCTTTTCAGACCACACTGAAACTATTGTCAATGGCTACATTTAGTTTTGCCATTAACACTAAAATTTTAATTTGTATGCACCGCCTTTTATATATGTGCAGCCTCCATTATTTACAGACACTTTAAGGCTGTGCAGGTACGTGACAGGTACACCTGACCACTGCACCATGAGTGTATTAAAAAATCATTTATGTCACGTACCTTTAGGGGTCCCCCTCCCCGTTCAAAAATGTGGTGTAACTTTCAACTTTTGACCAATTTTGGTAGAGCCGGACCATCGTTGCGTTCACCACCCGAAGGAAGATCCTCCAACCATGGCCCGCCTCCAAGTTCCGAAAAACACGGCCACGACTGGTAAGGTCGTGACCGCCCGAAAATGGGGGAGAGTCCCTTCTGAAACATAAAACAACATTTTAATATTCTCTACAAAACTCAAACATTTACAGTGACCTATATAACTTCAAGTTCGTCGAATTTTGTGTACCCACTATTTCCTGCGTTGCTGGATTCCGTAACACATACGCATTTTGCATCTTTATTTCCACAATTTCATATGGCCCTTCATATAACAGGAAAAACTTCTTGATTTCTTTATCTTGCGCACTCGACAAATCATGCCTTTTTACCAACACTAATTGACCTACCTCATATTTGGTCCATTTACCTTTCGCGTCATGTCTCTGCTTCCTCCGTTCTCCTTTTGTAAGTAAATTTTCATTTTCTAATCTGATCTTCATGTTTACATCTATAATTGGATTTTCTGGTGGGTATTCAAAAAGTTGTTCCAATATTCTAGGTGGCCTTGTTCCTCTGATCAATTCATGTGGCGTAAATCCAGTGGATTCATGGGTGGTACAATTCAGCCACTCCTCTACTTTCTTAACGTAGGATGGCCATTCTGTGTGCGTGGCGTGACAATACGCCCGAAATATCCTACCAATCTCTCTCATCACCTGTTCTGCCTGGTTCGACTGTGGATGGTAAACTGCCGTATGCTTGTGTATGATGCCTTCCCATCCAAGCGTCTGTCGCCACTTGCCGCTTATAAACTGTGGTCCATGGTCAGATAAAATTATTTTTGGTTTCCCTACATTAATCATGTAATCTCTTACTATTTTTTCGCTGAGGACTTTGCTCGTCGCTCTCTTAATACTATACAATTTAACAAATTTCGAAAGAGTGTCTAAAACTACAAATACATACAACACACCACCTCTACCTCTAGGTAATGGCCCATATAAATCAACTGCAAGTGAATCAAATGGTCTCTCAACTTTTATATAATTCATCTCCCCTTCTACTCTATAGTTCACTACTTTTGATTTCTGACACAAATCACAAACTCTTAACACTCTTCTAACTCTCCTCTCCATATTCTTAAATATACATGATTCCTTTAAAACATTAGCAGGGTTCATACGCGTCCTGGAAAACCTGGAATACCTGAAATTTGATAAATGTCCTGGAATACCTGGAAATGTCATGGAATTTTCTGATTTGTCATGGATTTTTGTTTTTTGTCATGGAATTTTCTTCATATTATTGCTAAGAGTTGAAAAGGATGTTTTTTCACTCACGTCCCAGAAAAATTATGTTTTCTTGTATACAAGTTAATTGACAGCAGTTCATGTGCTAAATATGGGAGGATGGTTGGGTGATCAACAGAATCAAAGAAGCTAGTTTGTCAAAATATTTCCATTTGTTTTTACCAAAAAATTCTTGCAATGGCCTCAACAACCTTTTTTCAGCAATGTTTCCTGACAGTGAAATTGCCAAAAGCTTTTCATGTGCACCAACTAAGTGTTCATACTTACTTTGTTTTGGGATTGCACAGTACTTTAAAGACAAATTGTATCAACACATTTCTAAGTGTGAATTTTTCTCGTTGTGCTTTGATGGCAGTATAAACAAGTTTATTCAAAAAGATCAAGTAGATATTATCAGGTCTTGGGATGAAGAAGCGCAGATAGTAACAAGCAGATACTTGGATTCTCAATTTCTGGGACATGCCAAAGCCGCTGATTTAGTCAAAGCTCTTCAAGGGGCCATGGAAAAATTGAATTCAGCAAAGTTGCTTCAAATAGGTATGGACGGGCCAAATGTAAATTTAAAAGCATTGAAGGATCTTATTATGAATAGAGAAACCATGTACCCTGAATACCTCCGGCTCATTGATATTGGTAGCTGTAGCATTCATACTCTTCACAGATCCTTTGAAGTTGGAGCTGAGCATACAGGTTGGGACTTAGCCACCCTCTTGAGAGCATTGTGGCAAATATTGAAAGATTCACCTGCTAGGAGAAGCGATTTCTTAGCTCTCAATGAAACTGGGTTGATGCCACTTAAATTTTGTGCTACAAGGTGGGTTGAGGATGTAGCTGTGAGTGACCGAGCCATAACAATTTGGCCTTCTGTAGTAAAGTTTATTGACTCTTATAAAGACAAACCACGGTCTGAGGTGGTGTCAAAATCTTTTCAGATTGTAAAAGAGGCAACTAAAGATCCTCTAGTAGTTGCCAAGCTTAGCTTCTTTTCTTTTGTAGGCAAACAAATGCAGCCTTACCTGAAAGGTTATCAAACAGATGAGTCTATGTTACGTTTCCAAGCTATTGATGTTTTGAAATTGCTCTACAACCTCATGTCTCTATTTGTTAAGAAGGACGTTCTTGATAAAAGTAATACTGATTTTGCTCTGTGTTCAGTTGATTTTGATAAAAAAGAAAATCTGCAATTCTCTAACAAAGTTGAGACAGGGTTTGCCATCAGAGAAATCTTAAGCAAGCTTTAGAAAGAAAAGAAAGTCAATGAAAAAGAAGTGTCGGTGTTTAAGTTGGAATGCCAAATGTTTTTGAAGGCTGTAGTAAAGAAAGTAATAGACAAGAACCCCTTGAAATATCCAGTCGTCAGATTTGCCAGGTGTCTCGAACCTAAGTCAATGGTAGTAGATAAATCAAAAACCATTGAAACTTTCACAAAATTACTACAAGAACTTCAGAAAAGAAAAATTATGCTCCCAATAAACTATGATAGTGCTCTATCTGAACTGAAGCTGCTTTTTACAGAATGCCCAATAACAGAGTTCAGCAAGTTTGAAAAGTCCAAAGACAGGATAGATTCCTTCTACTATGACGTCATTGGGGCTAAGAAACAATATTCCCATTTGTGGAAGGTTATTAAGATAGTCTTAACCCTCTCCCACGGACAGGCTTTGGTTGAACGAGGGTTTTCTTTAAATAAAGAAATAGTTGTGGAAAACTTCAAAGAAGAAAGTTTGGTAGTTCTTCGATTGGTGTGTGATGAATTGAAAAGTGTTGATTTACATGAAGTTCCTATTACCAAAGAACTTCTGTCATATGCCCGATCTGCGAGAATGAGATATCAAAACTATCTAGATGACCAAAAGAAGAAAGAGGAAAAAACCAAGAAAAGAACTTCAAAAACTGAAAAATTAAAGTCTATGAAGAAAAGAAAGTTGGATCTTGAAAATGCCATTGAGACAATGACAAAAGAAGCTGATGCAGTGGCACTGAAAGCTGAAAACAAGAAAGACTTTACATTGCTGGCTAAATCAAATTCTTTTAGGTTAAAGACAACTCAAATGGCAGCTGATGTTGAAAAAATAAACAAAGAGATTATTGAGCTATCCAAAGAATGTTAAGTTGTGCAATACTGTAGCAATTTAAGTACCGGTAGCCTGATATCTCCCTCCTTTAATTAAAGACTAAAATAACGTGATGTAGTTAAGTCGTTCTAGAATAATAAGAAGGGTACCTTTAAGATATTAAGATTTTAATTAAGATGTTTTTGAATAATAAACTTTCCCTTGGCCATACCCCATCCAGAAACAAAATTTCAATGACTTGCCCATTTTATCTTTTAAAGATCTTAGTTGTTATGTATGAATATAATAATTCCTGTAATTCTTGAGTCTTTCAGTTATGTGTCAGCCAAACCAGTTTCCTATTTCAACATTAAACTCAATGCAATATTCTTATATTCAAAAATTAAAAAGAAAAGTTTGTAAAGTGCATTGAAATTTTGTTTTCAACCGGCCTCTTATGGTTGGGGATATTTTATAAAAAAAATATTTTTATTTTTGACTTAAAATAGCTTGACTGATATAGATGTAACTTAGGTTTGTATATAATTATATACAATGCAAGAAATAAAACTATTTATCATTAAATCTTTGACTTTGGGTATTTTGAATGTCGCGAGTGTGTATTTTGAGTGCCGCGAGTGTCCTTGAAAATCTAGATTTTGTCATGGAAATGTCCTGGAATTGTCATGGAAAAAATATTTGTTAAACCTGTAAGAACCTTGATTAGCACACTTTCTTGCCCCAAAATGCCCATACCTTATGTGGCAATCCCAAATAATTTTATCTACCAACCCTTCTGGTATAACTAGCCTCCAATCACGCTCCCCCCTTCTACTTTTTTAAACAGAATCCCTTGATATACTTGAAAACGTGTACTATATTCAGACCCATCTACCTCCGTTTCTAAACTAACAATTATTTTACCCAATTTACTTTCGGATCTTTGCATATTCTTAATATCTCTTAACTCTTCACCAAAAATTCTATCTTCTCTAGTTAATCCAAAAATGTCCATCTCTTTAAGGTCCCTACCTGTTTTATTTTCTATAATATCTACCCTGGAAAGTGTGTCTGGTACTTTATTATCTGACCCCTTTATGTACTCCCAGGAAAAGTTGTATTCTTGTAAAGCTAATACCCACCTGGTTAGACGACTGTGCGTTAATTTGCAAGAATTCACAAATGACAGTGCCTTGTGGTCCGTTCGGATTACTGTTTCGTTACCCAGGATGTATGTCCTGAATTTCCCCACGGCGAACACAATGCTCAAAAGTTCTTTCTCGGTAGTGGTATAATTTTTCTCCGCAGACAGAAGCGACCTACTGGCGAATGCGATGGTAAGATGTTCCTTATCGCAGCCCTCCTGGTATAACTCTGCCCCTAAAGCTACGTTGCTGGCATCTGTCTGTAAGTAAAAAGTTTTATTAAAATCAGGATGATTCATCATAATCATATGGCTAAATTTTCTCTTAATTTCGTTAAATGCATTGCGTTCCGTTTCTCCCCATTTCCACTGCTTGTTCTTCTGGAGTACTGCACTTAGTTTCGATGTGGTGTGTGCGTAATTTTCTTGGAACTTCCTATAGAAATTGCATAAACCTAAAAAACTTTGCAATTGTTTACTGTTTTTTGGTTCTGGGAAGCGCATAATAGCTTCTACCTTGTCCGGGTTAGCTAATATTCCCTCTTGCGTAATAATAAAACCTAAGAAATGTATTTCTGTTTGTAAGACCTTAGATTTATCCCAATTAACCGTCAGACGCCCCTTCTGTAACTTGCCTAATACATATTCTATATGCTCTAAATGTTCAGTGAATGTTCTGGATGCTATCAATATGTCATCTACGTACACTGTTAGAAAATCTAAATCTTTAGGTTGTAATATCCTATCCAAACATTTAATAAAACTAGCAACACTGGTGTTGTTTTCTTAACAACTTAGTAGACTGGGGGTAAGCAGTTGGTCTGGTAAAAAGGACTTTTTCAATTGTTTGGGCTTCTGGCATCTTTTTCAATTTAATCGGAGTAATTTATTCACTTCTTTTTGGTTGAAATGGTCTTCGACATCAGTTAATTGGTTTCAGTCTTCGTTTGTCTTGTTATCTCTTTTTATTCAAAGTATTTTGGTTGGTTTTTTACCTTAAGTTTTTTCAGTCATCTCCACTCATTTGTCTCAAGTATTCGTCTATGTTCTCCCCTTCGATGATTATTAACTCTTTTAGTGCCTCTTAATGTTACTTCTTTTCCATTTGTTAGCTTGGTCGGCAATCAGTAGATCAGTTCCCTATTTCAGTGTTCATGTGCACTTGGTTTATCCACGGTCCATGATTACATAAGTTCCCTCCGTTGTTCGGGTTGCTCTGGTGTGCATAACTATTTCTGGTCGTGTGATATAGGTCTCTTCTATCTGGTACAGCCATTCTTCTAATACCATGTGTTCTTTATTATCAATTTCTGTCTTAATTACTTCAGCATTTTGGTTATTACTCAACGAATTTACTCGTACCTCCATCATTGATCTTCTCACTGATATTGGTCTATTTTGTGTTTCTATTTCTGTTGTATTCCATTTTCTGATCAATCTTCTTACTGTTTTACACACTGTTGGTAGTGATTCTTTTCTAAAGCTCCTATTACGTTCCTTCTGTTATTTATAAAATTCATTATTTCATTCTGGTCGGTAGTTGGTAGATTAAACATCTCAAGTAGTCCGTTCTTCTTCATCTCCAATTCTCCTCGTGTTTTTATTAGTTTCTTCTTACATATTTTTCCTATATCTTTTGTTTTCTTAATCTTCTTAATTATTTGTGTCTTCTGTACTCCTCTATGGTTGGTTTCTATGTGTTTAATTTTCTCTTGGTTTTTGTTACTTTTATTTTGATATAACAATGTACTTGGGTCTTCATTACTTTCTATTTTTTCATTAGTTCCTTCAGAAGTGCTGTCTAGCGTTACATTCAATTTCTGGAACCCGTTATCTAATGTCTCATTAAGTTGATCTATTTTGTAATTGGTTTCTTCCCATTTATTATTCATCTCCGTTTTTGTCTGTTCGCTTTCTTCACGATGTACTCGGAATATTAGTCTTATTTGCTGCTTCATCTCTTCCTTAGTCTTTGCATTGATTTCCTTCAGCTGTTGTTGGAGGGTTTCGTTATTTTTGTTAATTGTCTGTCTCAATTCTTTTTTAGTACTTTCGTTGGTACTAATTATTTTTTCATTGATCTGTTGCAAACTCTCCTTCATTTCTTCGTTCTGTCTCTTAAAATTGTCATTGGTTTCTTTCTTCATACTACTCAGACTCTCCTCATTCTTGTCGAATATTTCTTCCTGTTTCTTAAAATTTTCATTGGTTTCTTTCATCATACTATTCATCATTTCCATTAATTTTAGTATGTTCGGGTCTCCTCTAACTTCTCCCTGTCGCCCGCCTGTAGTTCCATTTCTTTGTCTTGTGTTGGTTCTGCTGTGGTTGATATTGTCTCCACCTCTTCAACCGATGTTCCTTCCTCTTCTTCCCCTCTATTTTCTTCCATTTCTTTGTCCATCGCCAATTTTTTTGTCACTCCTCTAGTATGCATCTTGATATCCTTTCGTAATCGCCGCTAGAATTTCGTATTTCCCTTTCTTCTAGTCCCACCAGTTGGTCGCCAATTTATTACGGATTCTGTGTATCTCCCGTGTTATAATGCCACACGTTGGATGCCAATTTATAACAGCTCGTGTGTGTAGCTGCCGTGTTATTTTGCCACACGTTGGATGCGTCAATTTGTAACTAATCTTTACTACTAGTTTCTGCAAGAGTGTAAATGTGTCAGAGTGTAATTGGTGTATTGTGTCTTACCATTCCGTCGTCGCTTGGTAACGTAACATACGCTGATTGTGTCCATCGCGTACGTACGAATAACCAGGTATCGAAGTCCTTACCTGAGGTTCACTAGGGGTGTATACATCCCGGGTGGCGCCAAATTGTTTATTTTAAAAAATTAAAAAAATTAGTATTATCGGCGAGTCCGCTCAGGCGGTGTGGAGAATTCAAACTTGTTCCCACCGCTTATCGATTTTTACAATCAAGCCAGCAGTTTGCTGTGTTTACTGCTTGAGTGCTTGCTGCCAATTCATAGCTGTTCGCTACAATGTACAACATTTATAATACACTTTCCTAATGAAAATAAAACACCTTGGTTACACACAGTATTGGTTTAATTGATAATGGTTATTACTTATTCAGTGATACAGGTTATATTTGGTTTGTTATATTATTTAGCACCGGCAATTAATCTAAGACAATTTTCTCTGGGTTTCGACGAATCGATTCTGAACATGACAGATTCACCATAATGGCATCTGCCGAAGTAGTATACAAATATTTTTGGTCGATCGTCTGTATTCTTGAGATTACGATAAAAGGATTAGATGCAATTAAAATAACAACCTTACATTATTTCTACGTGAATAATATAACGTGTAGCTATAATATGTTTTTTGGAGTGTAGTAAAAGTGTTTCAAAGGTTCGTATATTAACCATAGGTTAATTTTATAAGTTGACAAATTTTCAGTGTCTTAGTTTTTTATTTAATCTTTGAAAGAGAATAAATTCAGTTTAGTGATATTTCATAGTACAGTGAGAAATATTTAAAGTGCGTTTTTTCGGAAATTTGGGTAATTTAAATGATACTTAACAACTTAGTAGACTGGGGGTAAGCAGTTGGTCTGGTAAAAAGGACTTGCGCTGCAATCGTATTCAATTTTCAATTGTTTGGGCTTCTGGCATCTTTTTCAATTTAATCGGAGTAATTTATTCACTTCTTTTTGATTGAATTAGTCTTCGACACCAGTTAATTGGTTTCAGACTTCGTTTGTCTTGTTATCTCTTTTTATTCAAAGTATTTTGGTTGGTTTTTTACCTTAAGTTTTTTCAGTCATCTCCATCCATTTGTCTCAAGTATTCGTCTATGTTCTCCCCTTCGATGATTATTAACTCTTTTAGTTCCTCTTAATGTTACTTCTTTTCCGTTTGTTAGCTTGGTCGGTAATCAGTAGATCAGTTTGATTGAAATGGTCTTCGACATCAGTTAATTGGTTTCAGTCTTCGTTTGTCTTGTTATATCTTTTTATTCAAAGTATTTTGGTTGGTTTTTTACCTTAAGTTTTTTCAGTCATCTCCACTCATTTGTCTCAAGTATTCGTCTATGTTCTCCCCTTCGATGATTATTAACTCTTTTAGTGCCTCTTAATGTTACTTCTTTTCCATTTGTTAGCTTGGTCGGCAATCAGTAGATCAGTTCCCTATTTCAGTGTTCATGTGCACTTGGTTTATCCATGGTCCATGATTACATAAGTTCCCTCCGTTGTTCGGGTTGCTCTGGTGTGCATAACTATTTCTGTCCGTGTGATATAGGTCTCTTCTATCTGGTACAGCCATTCTTCTAATACCATGTGTTCTTTATTATCAATTTCTATCTTAATTACTTCAGCATTTTGGTTATTACTCAACGAAGTTACTCGTACCTCCATCATTGATCTTCTCACTGATATTGGTCTATTTTGTAGATTAAACATAACAGAACATAAACATAAACATAAACAGAAGTAGTCCGTTCTTCATCATCTCCAATTCTCCTCGTGTTTTTATTAGTTTCTTCTTACATATTTTTCCTATATCTTTTGTTTTCTTAATCTTCTTAATTATTTGTGTCTTCTGTACTCCTCTACGGTTGGTTTCTATGTGTTTAATTTTCTCGTGGTTTTTGTTACTTTTATTTTGATATAACAATGTACTTGGGTCTTCATTACTTTCTATTTTTTCATTAGTTCCTTCAGAAGTGCTGTCTAGTGTTACATTCAATTTCTGGAACCCGTTATCTAATGTCTCATTAAGTTGATCTATTTTGTAATTGGTTTCTTCCCATTTATTATTTATCTCCATTTTTGTCTGTTCGCTTTCTTCACGATGTACTCGGAATATTAGTCTTATTTGCTGCTTTTGGAGAATTCAAATTTGTTCCCGCTGCTTATCGATTTTTACAATCAAGCCAGCAGTTTGCTGTGTTTACTGCTTGAGCGCTTGCCGCCAATTCATAGCTGTTCGCTACAATGTACAACATTTATAATACACTTTCGTAATGAAAATAAAACACCTTGGTTACACATAGTATTGGTTTATTAGATAATGGTTATTACTTATTCAGTGACACAGGTTATATTTGGTTTGTTATATTATTTAGCACTGGCAATTAATCTAAGACAATTTTCTCTGGGTTTTGACGAATTGATTCTGAACATGACAGATTCACCATAATGGCGTATGCCGAAGTAGTATACAAATATTTTTGGTCGATCGTCTGGATTCTTGAGATTACGATAAATGGATTAAATGCAATTAAAATAATAAAAATACACAACCTTACATTATTTCTACGTGAATAATTAACGTGTAGCTATAATATGTTTTTTGGAGTGTAGTAAAAGTGTTTCAAAGGTTCGTAAACTAACCATAGGTTAATTTTATAAGTTGACAAATTTTCAGTGTCTTAGTTTTTTATTTAATATTTGAAAGAGAATAAATTCAGTTTAGTGATATTTCATAGTACAGTGAGAAATATTTAAAGTCCGTTTTTTCGGGAATTTGGGTAATTTAAATGATACTTAACAACTTAGTCGACTGGGGGTAAGCAGTTGGTCTGGTAAAAAGGACTTGCGCTGCAATCATATTCAATTTTCAATTGTTTGGGCTTCTGGCATCTTTTTCAATTTAATCGGAGTAATTTATTCACTTCTTTTTGATTGAATTGGTCTTTGACATCAGTAAATTGGTTTCAGTCATCTTCTGCTTCCTTCTCGTTCATTTGTGGTAATTTGGTTTACTTTTATAACATTTTAAATTAAATATTTGGTTGTTCAAAATTTGACTTCTGTTTTCCAATAGCGTCACTTTACGAGTAACGATATTCAATGGTAATTCCGTACCTAACGGCAGTTGCTATGGTTACTAAATAAATCTGATTTGTTAATCTGGCTATAAATCCATTGTTATCAAAATTTGAATTCTTTTCAAAATCCTTGTATATCTTCTGATTGCTTTTATTCCGTTATCTTCCTTCCTAAGTATTAATTATTATTACTGTTATTTGTATTTTCTTCCAAAGATTATTTTGGTAGCCCACAAGATTTGGTTATTTCATGTTTTATAATTTTACAGTTATGTTAGTATTTCCTAATTACATTTCTCTTTTAATTTAAATCCTTATTCTAATATTTTGCTTTTAATAAGATTTACAATTATCCTTGGTTGATTATTCACCTTGGATTTGTTAATTACTTGGTTATTTTCATACAATTTGTATTTGTTGGTGTTTGACAGTTAGGCCTTTCTTAAGCATAAGTAGCCATTACTGATTTTTACTTATTTCATATATATTACATCTCATTTTAGCCTAATGCTTTATTTTGTTCTTATAACTGGTTTTGTTACCTATTGACGTGTTTTGGTTCTGTTTTTGTGTTATTTGTATGTTACTACTATTTTATACATCATGTATTGCTAATTATTTACTAACTGGTTTTCTCGTTTTCTAAGTCAAACATTGCTTTCCTTTCTTACTTATTTACTCCGCCAGTGTCAACAATATGGCTATTATTTACTATTTTTTATCACATAAAATACAACATTTATGTCTATGGTTGGTATAATTACCCCAGCCATATCTTATTCATAAGTTTGCTTAAACAATTATTTAACAATTATTAGGTAATATTGGTGTACGATTCATTACATTTTATTTTATTTTTTGGGTGATAAACAACCTCACCTCTTTTGAACTTACTTCAATAATCATCCCTTATAACATGGGTGTTTATTGATTGTTTTAAACTTCTTATTTTATAAATACTCTTTGCCTTCACTCCATGGTAACACTATCTGTTTACTCTTTCATGGAATTCTCCCCTTTAAATACTATTATACACTTTTAAACCTTACAATATAATTCTTTTCTAATCAATACAGTTAACATCACTCTTCAGTGTTCATTACTACTTAATTAATGGGTTTATTTTAAATACTATTCTTAACAACTTTCTTAAACATTATTATTGTTCACTATTAAACCTTTAGTGTTTGTTAATTTTTACTAAGTGTTTATCTTAGCTTTCACTATTTTTCCTATTGCTATCATTGACAATATTTTTATTTACTCACCACCTTCACTTTTAAATTATCTTGTGTTTATTATAATTTATTTAGTGTTTTTTCTCTATCATTTTACTTTAGGGTTTTTTCACTTTCACTATGGGCACTTCTTAAACTTTTTATTTAAGAGTTTATTAGTGGGTAATCCCTATCATTACTTTTCTTTGTCACTTAGTTATTTTCAGTTTATTTCTCACTATCTCAATATCTCTCTCTTTCTTTACACATATTATTTATACTTACTAAGTTCATGTCTTTCTCTATTTCTTACTTACATATACTTCTAATTCTTGGGTTAGTGTATTTTTATTTATCGGGTTTTATCAATTATTAATTACATTTGTCACTTATTCAATACTAACATTTATCTTTTATATTGGTTCTTTACCGGTTTCATTTCCTTTATTATATTTGATTGTATTATTTCTCCCTTCTCTATTCTCTACTACTTGTCTGTGTTTTCTCACCTTGTTTCATTTTATTTTCTTTATAGTTGGTTTGTTCCATTTTTATTTTCATTTTTCTTCTCCTTCACTTGTTTCCCTTTATTTTGGTTCTTACCTGGCCAATCTCTGGGGTTGGGTCAAAGTCGTTTGTCTGTCAGTCTAGTCTGTGAGTTTCTTTAACAATCACTTTTAGTACGTAGGCTTTCACGGCCGGTGTCATTATGATTAACTAAAACTTCCGAGCTGAAAGGCCGTGGTCGAGTGCTTGATCTAGTTTAGCTAAACGTTCCTTATACGTGTGGCCAGGTCTACATAGGCACCACGAAGCGTAGTGTCCGGACGCGCCTCTCTGAACATCGGAGATACTGCCGCCTGGGCCAGCCGGAAAAGTCCGCAGTTGCTTAACACGCTCTTTCCCGCGACGATCACCAGGTGATGTTTGATGAAGCCCATGTGTTGTCTTCTGTCCGGGGTTACTTCACTCGCCTGCATCTGGAGTCCATCGATATTCATAAGAATGCGTCCGTCGCTATGAACCGCCGAGGTGAAAGCATCGCCTTAAATAGTGTCTGGCATGGTTTATTTTCCATGACCAATCAGAATCGAGAATGTTGAGCTGGCTTCTCATTGGTCCGCGTGATACACCTTAAGCGGCCAAAAAGTTATAAATAGAGACAACGTAGCCTTAACTCACTGTTGCTTGTTCCCAGTTCATTGGGAGACATGTTCGGCGTGTCATCTATTCGAACACATTTTTTGCTACTGAAGATGGCCACCGGTGGTGTGGCCGAAACGTTTAGCTACACTAGATCAAGCACTCGACCACGGCCTTTCAGCCCGGAAGTTTTAGTTAATCATAATCACTTTTAGTTTATAAATCTTCCTCCTTCTTTCTTAATTACATTTTATATTTTTATTCTCTTCATTATTTATTTATTAAAATATATTACTTTTTTAGCATTTCTTACATACTTATAGTTATCAAATATGATCTGAATTTGGCGATGTTATATAATGCCCTTCCACCAAAATTGATCATTTTATAAAACGTGATTCTAAGTTTGATGAAATTATCAATTGTATTGTATCATTTTCTTCTTAAATTCACCTGCTTCTTTTTCAAGTTTTATGATTAGTTCTGTATCTTCTACCTCCTTTCTTCTGATTCTTTTCTCTTATTACGAACTGGCTTATTGATTTTTTATTATAAATTATTCCCTATAAATCTTATTTTCCCTAACTATCCCTACTTGGTAGCTTAAATCGATTCGGATGGGCTCTATTGGCTTACCTAACTCCGTCGTTCAAAACTACTCTTTTTCTGAGGTCAGGGAAACATCATCCCTGCTCAGTTAAATGATTGCTGGACTTATTCAACAGTCAGTCTCAATTAATGAATCTTCAATACAGTCATCTTGTGACTAATACTAATAATAATAATATTTGTTGGGAATCTTTTACTTTTGTATTTCATTATTGCTCAGTTCGAGTCATATATTTTTCATCTTTCTTTATTGATACTATTTGGTAATACTTGAGAAGCGTTGTTTTTATTGATACAATTAACATTTTTATTCATTTTTATTTACTCTTTGTTTCATCTCATTTCATATTATAACTCTTAGAATATTTATTTTATTTATTTAGTTTTTTGATCATTGGTTTATTTATTTTACTTCCCATATTTTTTCTAAATAGTTGTGGAAGTTGATCTTTTTTTTTTTTTTTAAATATCATAGTGAGTTAGTGTTTCTTACTAGTTAGGAATTTTTTGTAGCTCATTCCTTTATAGTATGTTTTACTTTTTCGCCTCATCTGTTGGCTAAAAATCATTGTAAGTTAATCTTACTTTGTAGGAATTTTTTGTAACTTTATTCCTTCATTTTACAATTTGTCTAATATATTATCGAAAGATTATTGGAAGTTGGCCTTACATAACTTTTTGAATTTTGAAATTCATTTTACACCTTTTCTTTATTATTTATTTGCAAACTTATTCATTTGTCTTGTTATGTCTTTTTATTCAAAGTATTTTGGTTGGTTTTTTACCTTAAGTTTTTTCAGTCATCTCCATTAATTTGTCTCAAGTATTCGTCTATGTTCTCCCCTTCGATGATTATTAACTCTTTTAGTGCCTCTTAATGTTACTTCTTTTCCATTTGTTAGCTTGGTCGGCAATCAGTAGATCAGTTCCCTATTTCAGTGTTCATGTGCACTTGGTTTATCCATGGTCCATGATTACATAAGTTCCCTCCGTTGTTCGGGTTGCTCTGGTGTGCATAACTATTTCTGTCCGTGTGATATAGGTCTCTTCTATCTGGTACAGCCATTCTTCTAATACCATGTGTTCTTTATTATCAATTTCTATCTTAATTACTTCAGCATTTTGGTTATTACTCAACGAAGTTACTCGTACCTCCATCATTGATCTTCTCACTGATATTGGTCTATTTTGTAGATTAAACATAACAGAACATAAACATAAACATAAACAGAAGTAGTCCGTTCTTCATCATCTCCAATTCTCCTCGTGTTTTTATTAGTTTCTTCTTACATATTTTTCCTATATCTTTTGTTTTCTTAATCTTCTTAATTATTTGTGTCTTCTGTACTCCTCTACGGTTGGTTTCTATGTGTTTAATTTTCTCTTGGTTTTTGTTACTTTTATTGTGATATAACAATGTACTTGGGTCTTCATTACTTTCTATTTTTTCATTAGTTCCTTCAGAAGTGCTGTCTAGCGTTACATTCAATTTCTGGAACCCGTTATCTAATGTCTCATTAAGTTGATCTATTTTGTAATTGGTTTCTTCCCATTTATTATTCATCTCCGTTTTTGTCTGTTCGCTTTCTTCATGATGTACTCGGAATATTAGTCTTATTTGCTGCTTCATCTCTTCCTTAGTCTTTGCATTGATTTCCTTCAGCTGTTGGAGGGTTTCGTTATTTTTGTTAATTGTCTGTCTTAATTCTTTTTTAGTACTTTCGTTGGTACTAATTATTTTTTCATTGATTTGTTTCAAACTCTCCTTCATTTCTTCGTTCTGTCTCTTAAAATTGTCATTGGTTTCTTTCTTCATACTATTCAGACTCTCCTCATTCTTGTCGAATTTTTCTTCCTGTTTCTTAAAATTTTCATTGGTTTCTTTCATCATACTATTCATCATTTCCATTAATTTTAGTATGTTCGGGTCTCCTCTAACTTCTCCCTTGTCGCCCGCCTGTAGTTCCATTTCTTTGTCTTGGGTTGGTTCTGCTGTGGTTGATATTGTCTCCACCTCTTCAACCCCCTCTATCTTCCTCTTCTTCCCCTCTATTTTCTTCCATTTCTTTGTCCATCGCCAATTTTTTCGTCACTCCTCTAGTATGCATCTTGATATCCTTTCGTAATCGCCGCTAGAATTTCGTATTTCCCTTTCTTCTAGTCCCACCAGTTGGTCGCCAATTTATTACGGATTCTGTGTATCTCCCGTGTTATAATGCCACACGTTGGATGGCAATTTATAACAGCTCGTGTGTGTAGCTGCCGTGTTATTTTGCTACACGTGGGATGCGTCAATTTGTAACTAATCTTTACTACTAGTTTCTGCAAATTTTCTTTTTTAACCTTTCCTCAATCCTTATCTAGTTTGGGTGACTCTCCATTACTCACTATTATCTATATCTCATTTTGGCATTTATCCATCTAACCTTACTACCCCCTTTTTCTAACAACCGCTTCTACCAACCATTAACATATTATGACACAATATCTCTCAATTATAACTCCCTTCACTAATCCCATTTAAATCCTCTGGCACCGCTCGTCTCGTTTTTTCCCTACCTGGCCATACACATACCTAACCATTTGCCCTCCACCAAATATCAGCAAACAGTCTAACCCAAAATTGCTCCGCCTGCCACAACGCTGCACGCTGGTCTCTTGCCACGTCGCACGCTGATCACTCCTTACACCGGACCCTTACTACAAAATATCATCATCAACAAATATATTTGCCATTCACATTACTCACCTCTCTACATATAATCACTAACTACTGTGTCCCTAAAATATCTAACACCCTCTTTGTATATTCTCTGTACTTCAACATCTTATTTTCTCTAACTCCCAATAACTCTGCTTAACTAACTCAAATGCCTTTATTTTATCATTATTACCCAAACTCTTTTACAACATTTCACCTTAATATACCACTAGAAAATTCATCCCTCACCTACTAATAACAATACCTCTCAATATCCAAATATATTACATGTTTAATCATTTATCATTCGTTAGAAGCTAAATGTCATAATTATTTAAAATCATCATCAATTACTAAAATTCTACATGAAAAATACATAAAATACATAATATCAAAAATACACAAATACATTGACATTAATACACACAAAAATATACAATCCAAATTATCATTTAATCATTTACCAAAAAATCAGTTCATAAACAGTCCATCTTGAAAAACACTATCACATAATTAAATGTTCATTAACACAATAAAATATCTATCCTCCATTGTCAAACAATAATCTTATCTTATATCTATATACATTGCTTATTACTGAATCTCTTATATTAACATCATAAATGCATATACCATTCAATTTTCATCATTTTCCGCAAACTCATATAATCTGTTGTAGCGGGGCATTTTTGGGCATACCTGGGGTAATAACATAATTTGTATTTGTATTTTGTATTTTTTTTATAAATAAATAATAATAACTTTATCCCTTGTTGAGTGATAAGGACAGAAATTATAAATTTTATAACCGAGAGGTAAATTTGTTATTTTGAAACGAAAACAACCGTGGCAACATTGACTGTGCAGAATTGTTTAACAATGTTTTGTAAAACCAGTATGAACGTATTTGATAGCCGACAAGCTGTACCAAGGTCAACAAATGACGAAAACAACAGTAAACAAATTATATAACCAACATCAGGCGATGCGTTGCGTCAGCAAATTATATAACGATGTGTGTCACCAGTTTTGTCAACAGGCCAAAAAACAGTCCACTGGCGCAAGGATACAAACTGAACACCAATCAGAATTGAAAGAACAACAGCTGCTTCACAAAGTAGCGCCTGTAATTCTGCCCAGTCCAACTTCATCACTCGCGCGAGTGGTATCTATAAAGTTTCGAAACGTAAGTGCGGGCCCGCATACAATAAAAAATGTAAAAAATTTTAAGATTTGATCATCTAAAACAGTATTTTTGAAACCGAATAGATACAGTGAGAAATTAATAAGTAAATAATCATGTGACAGTTCGGCAATAAATCAGTGTGTGTATACGAGAAGACATTGAAGGAGGGTACCTTCAACGTAATAACAGGAAAGTAAATTAACAAATTTTATTATTTTCATACAATACAAGAACAGAGGGGGAAAATTAATTTAAAATATGAGCTCTAATGGGAATATAACTTGTTTAATGTGAAAGTGTGTGAGTGTGTATGGGTGAGTTTGAATTACGTAATTACAAAAGCGCTGGTTTAAGTTAAGAAAAATTAGTTGAGTATTATTTCTTTACAGCATTTGTTTTAGTGTTCAACAGTTTAATTATCAATAATGTTTTGAAAGTTGTAGTCAAAATAAAGCATGTACACTGTCAATGTTAAAATAGTAAAAGTATAAAAGAGGAGTAATTTTGTCATTGTCGTTAAAATGCAACAGTAAAACTAAATTATGAATAAACACGAGTTTGTTTGAGTATAGTAGAGCGAAGTAGTCATTTCAAACAACCAATTCTGTTCTCCTAGTTCGCTGAAAAGAACCCTCATTATTTATTTTCTTGCAGTTGGCAAGATGGCGCTCGAAGAATTCAGTTAATAAATAGTGAACAGTAACCTATTATCGAGAAAAAAAAAATATCAATAAAACGATATATCACATTTGGCTTCCGAACTTAGGGACGATTTATATAAAGGAATTTTATATAAATATAGGCCTACGGGGAGAACAGGATGGTTGTTTGGAATGTGTATTTACGTATGTACGTAAATTAGACGTAAGAGGTTATGTTCAAGATGGGTGAGTAGAATGTTTTTCAATAAGTATATGTTACATATAATAGGATTTTAATAAAGAAATATATATAAAGAGTTTTAAGTAAAATGGCAGACAATCATGAAACTGTCAGCGTCACTGACAGTGTAGATGAAAGCCAGATAAGCATAACTGAATCTCAAATCATGCATGAAGGTGTTCACTCAACACCAGTCGCGAATAAAACGGCTGAAGATAATGATTTAATCAAGATGATGAAATTGCTGTTTAATGAACAAAAAAACGAAATCAATGAAAAGTTCGATATTCAAAAGAATAGTCTTGAGGAGTTAAAACATCAGAATAAAGAGTTGAAACATGAGATACAAGAAATGAATAAACATTTAGAAAGCACTAATGAAACAATAAGAAACAGTTTAAATAAGTTAGAACAGAAGTTCGAGAAATTAGGTGACAATGTTTTCAGTAAGACAAAATGTAAAAATGACGAAATAGTAGACAATTTTGAGAGTATAGTGGGGGTGAAGAATAATGATGAAAATATAATAACAAAGAGTACTGATGAAGTTTTAGAATGCGATAATGAAATGTTAATGAGTGTTTATGAAATAGAAAGAGAGTGGAAAAATAATGTAGTAATTGAATGGGGACAGAGGGCAAATTTTCCCCTTATTGTTTATAATGATGATGATGATTTAATGTTGTTTTTTCAGGGCAAGAGACCCTTATTGTTAAATGAAGTAATGTTGTATAATGTTGTACCCTCTGTCCGGAATAATTGTGAGAGTGTGATGTGGTGTTATGAAGAGAGAGAGGTAAATAGAGAATGGTATGTAACAGAATTGTATAATTTGAATAGAAAGTATGATGAATGGAAAGAAGGCTTAGAAATATATTTGAATAATAATGATTACAATGATTTGATAAAAATAATTAGACCGATAGTGACTGAATGTAATGACGGAGACGTAACAAAGATACCTAACGTAGACTGGTTTAATGAGTATTCTGGTAAAATGAGTGAATTTGGTTGTTCTGGTTATGACACACAAAGTAACCATTTGTTTGTAAATAAAAAGCAACAGTGTTATATAAAACCAAGGTTGATTTGGGACGATGGAGGGTAGACTGTAAGACAATAAAAGACAATTAAACATTTTGCTTTATGGTTGTTTGACATGGCAGATGTGGACATGAAGTGAGATACACTTGAACAGTTTTGACGCATATTTTGTAAATAATATTAAATTCATTTGTGTGTATTGTGAAATGTTAAATAAGTAATGTGTATATGTTTTAGAAAATGTTGTATTGATAATAATAATATTATTAATATTTTTGCACTCTAATTAAATAACAAAATAATTATGAAGACAATAGTTAATGATTTATAGAATGTTGATAATAATTGAAATATGTTATTTTAATAATCAAATGAATATTCAATTTTAATAATCAATTGAATTAAATAAGTTGAGATGTTTAGATATTGTGATTGAATGTTATGTGTTTGAATTTTATAAGGGAATTTAAATTGTGTAATGAGATTCTGATTTAATAATAATTAATAAATAAATGAATGTTAAATGGTTTGTTTTGTGGAACATAATGATTAAAAATATATGTTAATAATAAACTTTAAGCAAGTTTGAGAATCTGATTACAACACAGGATAAATTCATAATGATGATAAACAAAAACAGTTAATGAAAAATTTTAAATAATAATGTTTATAAATTTTAGATAAATTAGTTAAAAGAGAATTGTTGGTTCAATGTATATTTGTGTATTATGTTATGTAATGTATTGAAATAGTGTGTGTGGCTGGGAGGTTATCCAAGGGGATAACGTATTAAAAATTTGATATATTTTAATTAATAATGATGATTTGCTACTCAATAATTTTGTTTGAATTTAAAAAATAGATGCACTAAATACTTATTATATTGTGTTATTGTGTCTTATTGTGTTGTTTGCATTTAGTATGTTAGGAATAAGTATTATAAAAATATAATAATATGTTTTCAATGTGTTTACAGATTTTAAAATAAAATGAAAAATAGTTGTAATAAGTAAAATTTTCAATAGGTTGTAAAAGATAGAAGTGGGTGATAGTAATTGTTTGAATAAAATGTTTGAGTCAATTTAAGTTGAATTTTGTGGGACATAGATTTGTCCAAATCGAAGTAAAAGTTAAAGTAATAGTGGAAATGAAAATAATGCAATGTTGTTTTGAGTTAATGTATGTTATAGAATTTTGAGAAATAAGTGGAGACACAGTAGTTATGGAGATTTTATGTAGAGTTTGGAGCGATATATTGTTTATTTGTTGATGTTAATTTGTTGTAATTGTAGTGAGGTTATGAGATTGAGATTTTTTGGGGATGGTAATTTTGTAGTAGTGGTAGTGTATTTGGGGAGTCCGCAACAAGGGTTGGGACGGGATAGGGACCGATTGGCGCCGGAAAGGGTTACCTAGGGGGAGTCCAGGGACCAACATAAGGGAATGAGTTTTGGGAAGGAAACACGTATCCTATGTACAAAGGGTTAGAGAGTATTTTTATATAAGAGTAGAGGGTGGCGATTGGAGTTAAAATAGTAAGTAGTTAGAGGTAGAGAAGGGTTAGTAAAATTTTGATAGTGGGGTGTCATACTAGATAAAGATTTTGTAAGGGAGCATTAGAATAATAAAAGGGGTAAGTTTATGAGTAAATGCCAAATGGATGAAGTAAATTATAATGAAATAATGAATAACGTAGAATCACCCAAAGTAATGAAATGGAATAATGATGGCCATAATTGAAAAAAAAAAATAAAAAAAAATAATTTTTGTAATTTTGAGAAACGAATTAATAAGAGTAAATCAAGTTTAAAAGTAATTTTTTGATTTTATATGTCAATTTAATGATGTAAAGTGTGTAACATTTTAATTGTAAGTTGTTTATTTTAAAATGAATTATTAATGTACTGTGTTTTCTTATGTTAAGTTATGTTAGGTATTCGGATATATACATGTTAGTAATAAGAGAGTAAAAACAAAACCAGTGCTTCTTAGCGCAAACCAGCACCGCTAGGGGGGAATAGATCAGTTGGGGATATGGTGTTGTATAAGGCCACTATTTAATATTTTGATTTGTTGTTTCAGTGTTTGGTGATGCTGTGGCGGCGGACCTGAGCTGGCCTGCGCGTCAGAGCAGGGGCGTTGAGTATCTGTCTGACTCTACGGTGTTGGGATCTCGAGAGAGAAGTCCAGTATTGTCATGCAGATGCGGTCACAGTCACCAGACCAAGGGTGAGTTGATTATTCTTTTTTGTAAACCATACAGGGGGTTGTGGCGACATATCCTAGCTGATCCCTTTAGCAAGTATGAATGTGTCAATGAGATTTTTTATGCTTCGGCATAAAATATCTCATTGAGGGGGTATTGTAGCGGGGCATTTTTGGGCATACCTGGGGTAATAACATAATTTGTATTTGTATTTTGTATTTTTTTTATAAATAAATAATAATAACTTTATCCCTTGTTGAGTGATAAGGACAGAAATTATAAATTTTATAACCGAGAGGTAAATTTGTTATTTTGAAACGAAAACAACCGTGGCAACATTGACTGTGCAGAATTGTTTAACAATGTTTTGTAAAACCAGTATGAACGTATTTGATAGCCGACAAGCTGTACCAAGGTCAACAAATGACGAAAACAACAGTAAACAAATTATATAACCAACATCAGGCGATGCGTTGCGTCAGCAAATTATATAACGATGTGTGTCACCAGTTTTGTCAACAGGCCAAAAAACAGTCCACTGGCGCAAGGATACAAACTGAACACCAATCAGAATTGAAAGAACAACAGCTGCTTCACAAAGTAGCGCCTGTAATTCTTCCCAGTCCAACTTCATCACTCGCGCGAGTGGTATCTATAAAGTTTCGAAACGTAAGTGCGGGCCCGCATACAATAAAAAATGTAAAAAATTTTAAGATTTGATCATCTAAAACAGTATTTTTGAAACCGAATAGATACAGTGAGAAATTAATAAGTAAATAATCATGTGACAGTTCGGCAATAAATCAGTGTGTGTATACGAGAAGACATTGAAGGAGGGTACCTTCAACGTAATAACAGGAAAGTAAATTAACAAATTTTATTATTTTCATACAATACAAGAACAGAGGGGGAAAATTAATTTAAAATATGAGCTCTAATAGGAATATAACTTGTTTAATGTGAAAGTGTGTGAGTGTGTATGGGTGAGTTTGAATTACGTAATTACAAAAGCGCTGGTTTAAGTTAAGAAAAATTAGTTGAGTATTATTTCTTTACAGCATTTGTTTTAGTGTTCAACAGTTTAATTATCAATAATGTTTTGAAAGTTGTAGTCAGAATAAAGCATGTACACTGTCAATGTTAAAATAGTAAAAGTATAAAAGAGGAGTAATTTTGTCATTGTCGTTAAAATGCAACAGTAAAACTAAATTATGAATAAACACGAGTTTGTTTGAGTATAGTAGAGCGAAGTAGTCATTTCAAACAACCAATTCTGTTCTCCTAGTTCGCTGAAAAGAACCCTCATTATTTATTTTCTTGCAGTTGGCAAGATGGCGCTCGAAGAATTCAGTTAATAAATAGTGAACAGTAACCTATTATCGAGAAAAAAAAAATATCAATAAAACGATATATCACACTGTCATGATTGGTTATTGTCCTGTCACCACTGGGTACGTTATAAAGTCATTATTTTCATTATCATTTTCTCCTAACTTTTCCCTAAATTCTTCATACTTGCTACGTATCTTGAAAATCTCTATTTCTCTCTTTCTCTCACCATATCTCTCACAACACCTCTCTACACTCTCTCTCTCTCTCTCTCAATATATCTCTCTCTATCACACCAAGCTACATTCTCTCTTTCAATATTTGCAGGGGACACTAATTCAAAATTCCTGCACCACCTGTGAAGTGCACTAAAAAACCTAGGGACAACTTTATTTGTAGACCATATGTCTCCCAAATATACATTGAAGGCACTCTCGTCCTTCCTCAACACATGTGAAGTTTTTACTTCACCCCTACTCCATCATTAAGGGAAAAATCTACCCCCTGCAACACTTTTACAATTATATTTCCTTTACACACTCTCTTTAACCCTTCAACACACACTATCATTCCATCATTATCATATTCTATTCCCCATAAAATCTCATTATCACTACTCATGTTTACACAATCATTTTCTAGTATCATACTTTTATTTATTTTGTCATAATTTTCTCCACCACTTACCTTGTCTTTGTTTATATCTAATTTGTCTACTCCCCTCTTATTTTCTAATTCTATCTCGTCTCACCGTGCATGTATCTCATTTAATCTTTTATCAATATGACAATTTTGTTTTTTAATTTCTTTTTTGATATCATTAAATTGTTCATCAAACCGGTTAAACTTATCACTAAAATTGTCTAATCTTGTGTTTTGCTCATCTAATTTATCATTGAAATTGTCTAATTTTGTATCGAACTTAATACTCTGTTCGTTAAAAAGTAATTTCATCATTCTTATTATTTCATTCTCCTCAATTCTTTTTGTTGGGGCTGGTGTCGAGTGAACACTGTCACTCATTATTTCTGATTCTGTTGTACTTGTTTGGTTCTTATTTGTCATTGTAAAAAAAAATTTTAATGAACTGTTGTCTTCTACAGACGTCACAACATAACCTACAATCGTACTCCTGACTTCAGTACCCACTCCGTCTCTATATTCAGGCTTATTATATAAAAATATAAAAGGATATTTTTATATAGTCACCAGTTCGGGCACCAATTGTGCTTATACACATAAATAAGTTATTTTTGTATATTTATTTATGTATGCTAAACATACCATAATTATTGTACTTACCATAATTTGGCCCACCATGGGTCCAGAGTTTCGAATAAAGCGTGAATAGAGACTGAGTTGGGCCTTGAAATAAAAGTACCAACATGTATATGAATTGAAATCAATTTAGTTTTTTATTATTTTTTTCATTAGTACACATAAATCGTAATTACTAGACAATGGCCATCTCATAGTGACCAAAACAAAATGGCGGTCGTTCCTTACATTTCTTCATTAAGCATGATATTCAAATTCTATTATATTTTTGATCAAACTACACATCTCTTGGTTATTTTGCAGCTGCTAGTTTAATAAAATGCTTCTATTTAATTTATATTGGTATTAAACGCAAACCAACACCTCAGCTTGGGTGCCGGCAGTATATCAGACATGCTTTCTTTCGCACTCTCACTCACTCATTATGAAAATATTAGATACATTTTTTGGTTTACTGTATGGTTAATTTTGAGCTCAAATGGAGTTTATGATAAGTTTGACTTTCCTGACTGTAGACTAGAAGTTCTAGTGGATGGTGTTACATGGTCGTTCGGCTGAGAATCTCCTGGTTGCTTTTGTTTTCTTTACTGTTGCACTGACTCTAATTTATTAATTTTGAAACTGTTATTCACTGCTGCTAATTCATTTTGAACGTATAGGTACTGTTTAATTACATTTTTGGTGGTTTTAAACACACTTTGCTGGCATTACTTGCCGGCGAATTTTATATAACATGTTGCCGCTTTGGCGGCGTTGTGAAGACTGGGGCTGATGCAATGCACACTTTTATGTACGTGTGTGTGTGTCTACGTCATTGTTCTTTGTCTCAAGGTGAGGAAACGCCCTGGTTTATGCATATTTTCATTACGTCATTCATTTTGTTAATGACGCCTTGCATTGTTGACCAATGAAAAAATTATATTAAGAGTCTGTATTAACTCATGCAACCATTGAAAGTGTTCTGTTTCGCACATCTGCCTTTGGCCTTGAATTCGTCTGCACAGATGTAACTGCGTCGTTTTCGTCAAACAAAGGGAAACTTGTCTTACCATACATATGTGTGTAAAATATAATGAAATACAATAATTTGATACCCCTTGTCCGATAAATCTGAAATCAGTTTTTGTCCTGTTACAAAACCCCCTCAATGAAAGGTTTTATGCCGAAGCATAAAAACTTTCATTGACCCATTCACACTCTCTAAAAGGATCAGCTCAGATATGTCGCCACAACCCCCTGTAGTGTTAATATAAAAGAAATACAATCACTTACCCTTGGTCCAATGATGATGATCGTACCATCTGACCTTACTGGACTTCTCAGGAGAGATCCCAACACCATAAGGCCATTAGGCACTTTACGCTCCTGGTCTGACACGCCGGCCAGCTCAGGACCGCTGTCACAACACCACCAAACTCTGAAACATGCAATACAAATTTTAAATAGTGGCCTCATCTATCTCAATATCCACAACCGATATGTCTCCCCTTAGTGCATTGTTTTGCATTTTGAGACAATTTTTTGCTTAATTCTACAATTTTCAAACAACAAGTCACAAGATTAAAAATAGAATGGCCTTCTCTTTTTATCTCGCCATTTTCTCCAAAACTGGCCTCTAGCCCTTACTAACTCACTCCTTCACTAACAAGAGAAAATATATATATTCTTATAATAATACCCTAATAAGTAAAATAAATCTTTCAAATTTCAAAACAACAACAACTTATCATCTTTATTACATCAACAAAATGCAACCATTATGGCAAATATTTCAAACATTTTAAAATTTCTTTACTCATTTTTCTTTATTCTTATATTTCTTTGCAACAGAACTAAATCGTATCTTTTGTTCAAAACCATTTCTAATCTTATATTTTTCACATATTAACATTTATTACTGTTGCTACCCCTGTAACGACCTTCTAACCACACACACTATTGTACCGTCAACATAATAAAACATTGTACATCAAACATTAACATTGTTACATTTACCTTACATAATTCACATTTAAATAACTTGTATCAAACTTTATAAGACATTACAACTTCAACTCTCTATTAACTTTTATTATTTAACATTCATTCATCATTAGATTCTACAAAAAAATTTCAAATTTATCATTTACCTTTCAGTTACATCACCTTCCTACCATGAATTTTCTTTTTTAACCTTTCCTCAATCCTTATCTAGTTTGGGTGACTCTCCATTACTTACTATTATCTATATCTCATTTTGGCATTTATCCATCTAACCTTACTACCCCCTTTTTCTAACAACCGCTTCTACCAACCATTACATATTATGACACCAATATCTCTCAATTATAACTCCCTTCACTAATCCCATTTAAATCCTCTGGCACCGCTCGTCTTTGTACTAGGATGTGTGTTCCCTACCTGCCCATACACATACCTAACCATTTGCCCTCCACCAAATATCGGCAAACACTCTAACCCAAAATTGCTCCACCTGCCACAACACTACACGCTGGTCTCTTGCCATGTCGCACGCTGATCACTCCTTACACCGGACCCTTACTACAAAATATCATCATCAACAAATATATTTACCATTCACATTACTCACCTCTCTACATATAATCACTAACTACTGTGTCCCTAAAATATCTAACACCCTCTTTGTATATTCTCTGTATTTCAACATCTTATTTTCTCTAACTCCCAATAACTCTGCTTAACTAACTCAAATGCTTTTATTTTATCATTATTACCCAAACTCTTTTACAACATTTCACCTTAATATACCACTAGAAAATTCATCCCTCACCTACTAATAACAATACCTCTCAATACCCAAATATATTACATGTTTAATCATTTATCATTCGTTAGAAGCTAAATCTCATAATTATTTAAAATCATCATCAATTACTTAAAATTCTACATGGAAAATACATAAAATACATAATATCAAAAATACACAAATACATTGACATTAATACACACAAAAATATACAATCCAAATTATCATTTAATCATTTACCAAAAATCAGTTCATAAACAGTCCAACTTGAAAAACACTATCACATAATTAAATGTTCATTAACACAATAAAATATCTATCCTCCATTGTCAAACAATAATCTTATCTTATATCTATATTGTATAATAACGGTTTACCTTTCCTGTTAATTATTATTGAATAGTGTGTGGCGAACCGTTTTATACTTATTAGTCTACCTTTCTTCTCGCCGTTAGAAGTTCGTATTTCTCTCTCTTCTAGCTCCAGCGGTTGGTCGTCAATTTGTAATGTCGACGAGACGTCCGCCTCGTTCAAGCCCCGCGATGGAAGCCAATTTGTAAAGTAGACGTGTGTACGGCTACCGTTTTACTCTGTAAAATGTGGATAATGTACAATTTGTGTGTAATGGGTGTAACGTGTCTTCTCTATCCGTAGTTCAAATGCGTGCAACTTCCGCAGATTTCGTCCGTTGCGAACGTACGAATAACCAGGTCTCGATGTTCTTACCTGTTGTTCACTAGGGGTGAGGAAATCCCGTTGGCGCCAAATTGTTTTCTTAAAACAATTAAAATAAAATTCAAAGGTGTATGACCAGCGCAGCTCAGGCGGTTTGAATAATTCAAATATTTCCGCCCGCCTAGGCCAACTGTAGCGTTCAGCAATTCGTTGCGTGGGCTGTGTAAATCGTTAGTCGTCTGCTGAAATGTACATAAAATATTGTGCACCTCCTAATGAAATTATAACACCGTGGTTACACTCAATACTTATACATTTTTTATTAGTGATTAGTTATTCATTTAATACAAATTATTCTACTACAAAATGCTCCGGTTATTCATATGAGACATCTACAGGGTTTGACAAATCGATATTTGAATTGATAACCAGACGTTTAATAATGGCGTCTGTTGTGAATAGTACATAAGTTATTAATGTTTGTTTGTCATAGGTTCTTGAGATTACGTTAAAAGGATTACAAATGTTTAAAACAATAAAAATACACACCCTTACATCAAGTAAACTTAACTAACATATTGTGTAGGTATAATTTGTTTAGTGTAGTGTAGTAAACGTGTTTACAAGCTATGGATAATTAACAACAGTTTATATTGGTTAGTTTATAAATTGACAGTGACTTAGTATTCTTTTTAATCTTTGAAAGTAATTAATTTCAGTTTAGTGAGATTTCGACCTTTAGTGAGAAATAATTAACGTGAGTTTATTTATAAATTTTGGGTAATTTAATAAGTACTTATCACTTCCGTAGTTATGGCGAATTCACACGATCTGTGATTAATGGTTATACTGCAGTCTTCTTTAATTTGCATTGGTTTGGGACATCAGGCAACTTTTCCAGTTTAATTGGTAGTAATTTATTTTCTTTTTTCGTTAATTTGGCCTCAACTTCAGTAATATGGTTCCAGTCCTCGTCTTACGTCTTGGTATTCACTTAGTAGTAACTTCTTCTGATATTTTCTATGTTTTAATTGACAATTTTTGGTCACTCGAAAATTAGCGTCTATACCATTAAAGCGTCATGCATTCAGTAAAAAAATCTAACGGTATTTTTTGCTTGTTACTCCACAGTTTCCATGGTAACGTAATTATTCTCCTTGGTTGATCTCAAAATAAACACATTGTTATCAAATTTTGAATTTTTTGTTTAATTTGAATAAATATTTTATAATGGCTATATTTACTTGGGGATAATTTCAGTGGTTGTAATCTTTACATAGATGTTCCTATTTTCTTTCAAAGATTAGTTTGATATCTTACAAGATTGGTCTAAGCCATGTATTAATGTTTTAGTCCAAAATTGATAATACTATGTTAATACATAATTTACTTATTTCTAAGTTTTAATATAATTCTGCCATGTTCCCTTTCGTTACACATAATTATTATATTTTGTCTGTTATTTCTTATAAAGGTATTGCTCTTATTTTCTTTATAAATTCCTTACTTACTTAAAACATACTAACATATTACTGTAAAACTATTTCTTCTGGTATTTATTGCCTTAAACATTAAGCCAATAACTTCTTTCTTTAAATTAAAAAATGAACAAATTTGGTGAGTGTTATACCCACACCATCTCTTTTATAACAATAATCACCCTGGTGATTTTTATACTGAGATAATATTTTTTCGGTTTTTTACATTCACAATTATTCTGTGTCTTTCAGTCTAATATACTTAACTTAATTGCTCATTTAACATGTGCTTATGTTTTGGGTTTGTCACACTTGTTTAACTCTTTTTTCTTAAGATTATATGTGGTTTATTTTATTACACTTATCACTTCACTGTTCATCTTTGTCACTCCCTACCTATCTCCAATTACCCTTATATTTCTCACTATCTCACTATCATTGCACAGTTTTTGTATCTAATGAGTTCATGTCTCCTTCATTAACTTCAGACTGTCACATATCATTTTATAATATTAAAACAACATGGTATTGTAAACACATCTTTCAAATAAAACATAATTTTGTATACATTGTGTCATTAAAGTGATAAAAATTGGTTTGAAATGTCATAATTAATAATAATAACAACAATTTAATAATGTTAAAATATATTGTGTTAATTGAAACATACTACATCTGTAGCAACAGCAATAATATTAGCAAATAAATAAACTCTCCAAAACCTTATACTTTCAAACACATAATGCTGAAATAAAATACATACTTATTGGTATCAAATGTGATCAGGGTTTGGCAATGTTATAATATACATTGCTTATTATTGAATCTCTTATATTAACATCATAAATGCATATACCATTCAATTTTCATCATTTTCCGCAAACTCATATAATCTGTCATGATTGGTTATTGTCCTGTTACCACTGGGTACGTTATAAAGTCATTATTTTCATTATCATTTTCTCCTAACTTTTCCCTAAATTCTTCATACTTTCTACGGATCTTGAAAATCTCTATTTCTCTCTTTCTCTCACCATATCTCTCACAACACCTCTCTACACACTCTCTCTCTCTCTCTCAATATATCTCTCTCTATCACACCAGCTACATTCTCTCTTTCAATATTTGCAGGGGACACTAATTCAAAATTCCTGCACCACCTGTGAAGTGCACTAAAAAACCTAGGGACAACTTTATTTGTAGACCATATGTCTCCCAAATATACATTGAAGGCACTCTCGTCCTTCCTCAACACATGTGAAGTTTTTACTTCACCCCTACTCCATCATTAAGGGAAAAATCTACCCCCTGCAACACTTTTACAATTATATTTCCTTTACACACTCTCTTTAACCCTTCAACACACACTATCATTCCATCATTATCATATTCTATTCCCCATAAAATCTCATTATCACTACTCATGTTTACACAATCATTTTCTAGTATCATACTTTTATTTATTTTGTCATAATTTTCTCCACCACTTACCTTGTCTTTGTTTATATCTAATTTGTCTACTCCCCTCTTATTTTCTAATTCTATCTCGTCTCACCGTGCATGTATCTCATTTAATCTTTTATCAATATGACAATTTTGTTTTTTAATTTCTTTTTTGATATAATTAAATTGTTCATCAAACTGGTTAAACTTATCACTAAAATTGTCTAATCTTGTGTTTTGCTCATCTAATTTATCATTGAAATTGTCTAATTTTGTATCGAACTTAATACTCTGTTCGTTAATCTTATTATTTCATTCTCCACTCAATTCTTTTTGTTGGGGCTGGTGTCGAGTGAACACTGTCACTCATTATTTCTGATTCTGTTGTACTTGTTTGGTTCTTATTGCCATTGTAAAAAAAAATTTTAATGGAACTGTTTGTCTTCTACAGACGTCACAACATAAACCTACAATCGTACTCCTGACTCTCAGTACCCACTCCGTCTCTATATTCAGGCTTATTATATAAAAATATAAAAGGATATTTTTATATAGTCACCAGTTCGGGCACCAATTGTGCTTATACACATAAATAAGTTATTTTTGTATATTTATTTATGTATGCTAAACATACCATAATTATTGTACTTACCATAATTTGGCCCACCATGGGTCCAGAGTTTCGAATAAAGCGTGAATAGAGACTGAGTTGGGCCTTGAAATAAAAGTACCAACATGTATACTGAAATTGAAATCAATTTAGTTTTTTATTATTTTTTTCATTAGTACACATAAAATCGTAATTACCCAGACAATGCCATCTCATAGTGACCAAAACAAAATGGCGGTCGTTCCTTACATTTCTTCATTAAGCATGATATTCAAATTCTATTATATTTTTTGATCAAACTACACATCTCTTGGTTATTTTGCAGCTGCTAGTTTAATAAAATGCTTCTATTTAATTTATATTGGTATTAAACGCAAACCAACACCTCAGCTTGGCTGCCGGCAGTATATCAGGACATGCTTTCCTTTCGCACATCTCACTCACTCATTATGAAAATATTAGATACATTTTTTGGTTTACTGTATGGTTAATTTTGAGCTCAAATGGAGTTTATGATAAGTTTTGACTTTTCCTGACTGTAGACTAGAAGTTCTAGTGGATGGTGTTACATGGTCAGTTCGGCCGAGAATCTCCTGGTTGCTTTTGTTTTCTTTACTGTTGCACTGACTCTAATTTATTAATTTTGAAACTGTTATTCACTGCTGCTAATTCATTTTGAACGTATAGTGTACTGTTTAATTACATTTTTGGTTGTTTTAAACACACTTTGCTGGCATTAACTTGCCGGCGAATTTTATATAACATGTTGCCACTTTGGCGCGTTGTGAAGACTGGGGCTGATGCAATGCACACTTTTATGTACGTGTGTGTGTGTCTACGTCATTGTTCTTTGTCTCAAGGTGAGGAAACGCCCTGGTTTATGCCATATTTTCATTACGTCATTCATTTTTGTTAATGACGCCTTGCATTGTTGACCAATGAAAAAATTATATTAAGAGTCTGTATTAACTCATGCAACCATTGAAAGTGTTCTGTTTCGCACATCTGCCTTTGCCTTGAATTCGTCTGCACAGAATGTAACTGCGTCGTTTTCGTCAAACAAAGGGAAACTTGTCTTACCATAACATATGTGTGTAAAATATAATGAAATACAATAATTTGATACCCCTTGTCCGATAAATCTGAAATCAGTTTTTGTCCTGTTACAAAACCCCCCTCAATGAAAGGTTTTATGCCGAAGCATAAAAACTTTCATTGACCCATTCACACTCTCTAAAAGGATCAGCTCAGATATGTCGCCACAACCCCCTGTAGTGTTAATATAAAAGAAATACAATCACTTACCCTTGGTCCAATGATGATGATCGTACCATCTGACCTTACTGGACTTCTCAGGAGAGATCCCAACACCATAAGGCCATTAGGCACTTTACGCTCCTGGTCTGACACGCCGGCCAGCTCAGGACCGCTGTCACAACACCACCAAACTCTGAAACATGCAATACAAATTTTAAATAGTGGCCTCATCTATCTCCATATCCACAACCGATATGTCTCCCCTTAGTGCATTGTTTTGCATTTTGAGACAATTTTTTGCTTAATTCTACAATTTTCAAACAACAAGTCACAAGATTAAAAATAGAATGGCCTTCTCTTTTTATCTCGCCATTTTCTCCAAAACTGGCCTCTAGCCCTTACTAACTCACTCCTTCACTAACAAGAGAAAATATATATATTCTTATAATAATACCCTAATAAGTAAGACAAATCTTTCAAATTTCAAAACAACAACAACTTATCATCTTTATTACATCAACAAAATGCAACCATTATGGCAAATATTTCAAACATTTTAAAATTTCTTTACTCATTTTTCTTTATTCTTATATTTCTTTGCAACAGAACTAAATCGTATCTTTTGTTCAAAACCATTTCTAATCTTATATTTTTCACATATTAACATTTATTACTGTCGCTACCCCTGTAACGACCTTCTAACCACACACACTATTGTACCGTCAACATAATAAAACATTGTACATCAAACATTAACATTGTTACATTTACCTTACATAATTCACATTTAAATAACTTGTATCAAACTTTATAAGACATTACAACTTCAACTCTCTATTAACTTTTATTATTTAACATTCATTCATCATTAGATTCTACAAAAAATTTCAAATTTATCATTTACCTTTCAGTTACATCACCTTCCTACCATGAATTTTCTTTTTTAACCTTTCCTCAATCCTTATCTAGTTTGGGTGACTCTCCATTACTTACTATTATCTATATCTCATTTTGGCATTTATCCATCTAACCTTACTACCCCCTTTTTCTAACAACCGCTTCTACCAACCATTACATATTATGACACCAATATCTCTCAATTATAACTCCCTTCACTAATCCCATTTAAATCCTCTGGCACCGCTCGTCTTTGTACTAGGATGTGTGTTCCCTACCTGCCCATACACATACCTAACCATTTGCCCTCCACCAAATATCGGCAAACACTCTAACCCAAAATTGCTCCACCTGCCACAACACTACACGCTGGTCTCTTGCCATGTCGCACGCTGATCACTCCTTACACCGGACCCTTACTACAAAATATCATCATCAACAAATATATTTACCATTCACATTACTCACCTCTCTACATATAATCACTAACTACTGTGTCCCTAAAATATCTAACACCCTCTTTGTATATTCTCTGTATTTCAACATCTTATTTTCTCTAACTCCCAATAACTCTGCTTAACTAACTCAAATGCTTTTATTTTATCATTATTACCCAAACTCTTTTACAACATTTCACCTTAATATACCACTAGAAAATTCATCCCTCACCTACTAATAACAATACCTCTCAATACCCAAATATATTACATGTTTAATCATTTATCATTCGTTAGAAGCTAAATCTCATAATTATTTAAAATCATCATCAATTACTTAAAATTCTACATGGAAAATACATAAAATACATAATATCAAAAATACACAAATACATTGACATTAATACACACAAAAATATACAATCCAAATAATCATTTAATCATTTACCAAAAATCAGTTCATAAACAGTCCAACTTGAAAAACACTATCACATAATTAAATGTTCATTAACACAATAAAATATCTATCCTCCATTGTCAAACAATAATCTTATCTTATATCTATATTGTATAATAACGGTTTACCTTTCCTGTTAATTATTATTGAATAGTGTGTGGCGAACCGTTTTATACTTATTAGTCTACCTTTCTTCTCGCCGTTAGAAGTTCGTATTTCTCTCTCTTCTAGCTCCAGCGGTTGGTCGTCAATTTGTAATGTCGACGAGACGTCCGCCTCGTTCAAGCCCCGCGATGGAAGCCAATTTGTAAAGTAGACGTGTGTACGGCTACCGTTTTACTCTGTAAAATGTGGATAATGTACAATTTGTGTGTAATGGGTGTAACGTGTCTTCTCTATCCGTAGTTCAAATGCGTGCAACTTCCGCAGATTTCGTCCGTTGCGAACGTACGAATAACCAGGTCTCGATGTTCTTACCTGTTGTTCACTAGGGGTGAGGAAATCCCGTTGGCGCCAAATTGTTTTCTTAAAACAATTAAAATAAAATTCAAAGGTGTATGACCAGCGCAGCTCAGGCGGTTTGAATAATTCAAATATTTCCGCCCGCCTAGGCCAACTGTAGCGTTCAGCAATTCGTTGCGTGGGCTGTGTAAATCGTTAGTCGTCTGCTGAAATGTACATAAAATATTGTGCACCTCCTAATGAAATTATAACACCGTGGTTACACTCAATACTTATACATTTTTTATTAGTGATTAGTTATTCATTTAATACAAATTATTCTACTACAAAATGCTCCGGTTATTCATATGAGACATCTACAGGGTTTGACAAATCGATATTTGAATTGATAACCAGACGTTTAATAATGGCGTCTGTTGTGAATAGTACACAAGTTATTAATGTTTGTTTGTCATAGGTTCTTGAGATTACGTTAAAAGGATTACAAATGTTTAAAACAATAAAAATACACACCCTTACATCAAGTAAACTTAACTAACATATTGTGTAGGTATAATTTGTTTAGTGTAGTGTAGTAAACGTGTTTACAAGCTATGGATAATTAACAACAGTTTATATTGGTTAGTTTATAAATTGACAGTGACTTAGTATTCTTTTTAATCTTTGAAAGTAATTAATTTCAGTTTAGTGAGATTTCGACCTTTAGTGAGAAATAATTAACGTGAGTTTATTTATAAATTTTGGGTAATTTAATAAGTACTTATCACTTCCGTAGTTATGGCGAATTCACACGATCTGTGATTAATGGTTATACTGCAGTCTTCTTTAATTTGCATTGGTTTGGGACATCAGGCAACTTTTCCAGTTTAATTGGTAGTAATTTATTTTCTTTTTTCGTTAATTTGGCCTCAACTTCAGTAATATGGTTCCAGTCCTCGTCTTACGTCTTGGTATTCACTTAGTAGTAACTTCTTCTGATATTTTCTATGTTTTAATTGACAATTTTTGGTCACTCGAAAATTAGCGTCTATACCATTAAAGCGTCATGCATTCAGTAAAAAAATCTAACGGTATTTTTTGCTTGTTACTCCACAGTTTCCATGGTAACGTAATTATTCTCCTTGGTTGATCTCAAAATAAACACATTGTTATCAAATTTTGAATTTTTTGTTTAATTTGAATAAATATTTTATAATGGCTATATTTACTTGGGGATAATTTCAGTGGTTGTAATCTTTACATAGATGTTCCTATTTTCTTTCAAAGATTAGTTTGATATCTTACAAGATTGGTCTAAGCCATGTATTAATGTTTTAGTCCAAAATTGATAATACTATGTTAATACATAATTTACTTATTTCTAAGTTTTAATATAATTCTGCCATGTTCCCTTTCGTCACACATAATTATTATATTTTGTCTGTTATTTCTTATAAAGGTATTGCTCTTATTTTCTTTATAAATTCCTTACTTACTTAAAACATACTAACATATTACTGTAAAACTATTTCTTCTGGTATTTATTGCCTTAAACATTAAGCCAATAACTTCTTTCTTTAAATTAAAAAATGAACAAATTTGGTGAGTGTTATACCCACACCATCTCTTTTATAACAATAATCACCCTGGTGATTTTTATACTGAGATAATATTTTTTCGGTTTTTTACATTCACAATTATTCTGTGTCTTTCAGTCTAATATACTTAACTTAATTGCTCATTTAACATGTGCTTATGTTTTGGGTTTGTCACACTTGTTTAACTCTTTTTTCTTAAGATTATATGTGGTTTATTTTATTACACTTATCACTTCACTGTTCATCTTTGTCACTCCCTACCTATCTCCAATTACCCTTATATTTCTCACTATCTCACTATCATTACACAGTTTTTGTATCTAATGAGTTCATGTCTCCTTCATTAACTTCAGACTGTCACATATCATTTTATAATATTAAAACAACATGGTATTGTAAACACATCTTTCAAATAAAACATAATTTTGTATACATTGTGTCATTAAAGTGATAAAAATTGGTTTGAAATGTCATAATTAATAATAATAACAACAATTTAATAATGTTAAAATATATTGTGTTAATTGAAACATACTACATCTGTAGCAACAGCAATAATATTAGCAAATAAATAAACTCTCCAAAACCTTATACTTTCAAACACATAATGCTGAAATAAAATACATACTTATTGGTATCCAATGTGATCAGGGTTTGGCAATGTTATAATATACATTGCTTATTATTGAATCTCTTATATTAACATCATAAATGCATATACCATTCAATTTTCATCATTTTCCGCAAACTCATATAATCTGTCATGATTGGTTATTGTCCTGTTACCACTGGGTACGTTATAAAGTCATTATTTTCATTATCATTTTCTCCTAACTTTTCCCTAAATTCTTCATACTTTCTACGGATCTTGAAAATCTCTATTTCTCTCTTTCTCTCACCATATCTCTCACAACACCTCTCTACACACTCTCTCTCTCTCTCTCAATATATCTCTCTCTATCACACCAGCTACATTCTCTCTTTCAATATTTGCAGGGGACACTAATTCAAAATTCCTGCACCACCTGTGAAGTGCACTAAAAAACCTAGGGACAACTTTATTTGTAGACCATATGTCTCCCAAATATACATTGAAGGCACTCTCGTCCTTCCTCAACACATGTGAAGTTTTTACTTCACCCCTACTCCATCATTAAGGGAAAAATCTACCCCCTGCAACACTTTTACAATTATATTTCCTTTACACACTCTCTTTAACCCTTCAACACACACTATCATTCCATCATTATCATATTCTATTCCCCATAAAATCTCATTATCACTACTCATGTTTACACAATCATTTTCTAGTATCATACTTTTATTTATTTTGTCATAATTTTCTCCACCACTTACCTTGTCTTTGTTTATATCTAATTTGTCTACTCCCCTCTTATTTTCTAATTCTATCTCGTCTCACCGTGCATGTATCTCATTTAATCTTTTATCAATATGACAATTTTGTTTTTTAATTTCTTTTTTGATATCATTAAATTGTTCATCAAACTGGTTAAACTTATCACTAAAATTGTCTAATCTTGTGTTTTGCTCATCTAATTTATCATTGAAATTGTCTAATTTTGTATCGAACTTAATACTCTGTTCGTTAAAAAGTAATTTCATCATTCTTATTATTTCATTCTCCTCAATTCTTTTTGTTGGGGCTGGTGTCGAGTGAACACTGTCACTCATTATTTCTGATTCTGTTGTACTTGTTTGGTTCTTATTTGCCATTGTAAAAAAAAATTTTAATGAACTGTTGTCTTCTACAGACGTCACAACATAACCTACAATCGTACTCCTGACTTCAGTACCCACTCCGTCTCTATAGTCAGGCTTATTATATAAAAATATAAAAGGATATTTTTATATAGTCACCAGTTCGGGCACCAATTGTGCTTATACACATAAATAAGTTATTTTTGTATATTTATTTATGTATGCTAAACATACCATAATTATTGTACTTACCATAATTTGGCCCACCATGGGTCCAGAGTTTCGAATAAAGCGTGAATAGAGACTGAGTTGGGCCTTGAAATAAAAGTACCAACATGTATATGAATTGAAATCAATTTAGTTTTTTATTATTTTTTTCATTAGTACACATAAATCGTAATTACCAGACAATGGCCATCTCATAGTGACCAAAACAAAATGGCGGTCGTTCCTTACATTTCTTCATTAAGCATGATATTCAAATTCTATTATATTTTTGATCAAACTACACATCTCTTGGTTATTTTGCAGCTGCTAGTTTAATAAAATGCTTCTATTTAATTTATATTGGTATTAAACGCAAACCAACACCTCAGCTTGGCTGCCGGCAGTATATCAGACATGCTTTCTTTCGCACTCTCACTCACTCATTATGAAAATATTAGATACATTTTTTGGTTTACTGTATGGTTAATTTTGAGCTCAAATGGAGTTTATGATAAGTTTGACTTTCCTGACTGTAGACTAGAAGTTCTAGTGGATGGTGTTACATGGTCGTTCGGCCGAGAATCTCCTGGTTGCTTTTGTTTTCTTTACTGTTGCACTGACTCTAATTTATTAATTTTGAAACTGTTATTCACTGCTGCTAATTCATTTTGAACGTATAGGTACTGTTTAATTACATTTTTGGTTGTTTTAAACACACTTTGCTGGCATTACTTGCCGGCGAATTTTATATAACATGTTGCCACTTTGGCGGCGTTGTGAAGACTGGGGCTGATGCAATGCACACTTTTATGTACGTGTGTGTGTGTCTACGTCATTGTTCTTTGTCTCAAGGTGAGGAAACGCCCTGGTTTATGCATATTTTCATTACGTCATTCATTTTGTTAATGACGCCTTGCATTGTTGACCAATGAAAAAATTATATTAAGAGTCTGTATTAACTCATGCAACCATTGAAAGTGTTCTGTTTCGCACATCTGCCTTTGGCCTTGAATTCGTCTGCACAGATGTAACTGCGTCGTTTTCGTCAAACAAAGGGAAACTTGTCTTACCATACATATGTGTGTAAAATATAATGAAATACAATAATTTGATACCCCTTGTCCGATAAATCTGAAATCAGTTTTTGTCCTGTTACAAAACCCCCTCAATGAAAGGTTTTATGCCGAAGCATAAAAACTTTCATTGACCCATTCACACTCTCTAAAAGGATCAGCTCAGATATGTCGCCACAACCCCCTGTAGTGTTAATATAAAAGAAATACAATCACTTACCCTTGGTCCAATGATGATGATCGTACCATCTGACCTTACTGGACTTCTCAGGAGAGATCCCAACACCATAAGGCCATTAGGCACTTTACGCTCCTGGTCTGACACGCCGGCCAGCTCAGGACCGCTGTCACAACACCACCAAACTCTGAAACATGCAATACAAATTTTAAATAGTGGCCTCATCTATCTCCATATCCACAACCGATATGTCTCCCCTTAGTGCATTGTTTTGCATTTTGAGACAATTTTTTGCTTAATTCTACAATTTTCAAACAACAAGTCACAAGATTAAAAATAGAATGGCCTTCTCTTTTTATCTCGCCATTTTCTCCAAAACTGGCCTCTAGCCCTTACTAACTCACTCCTTCACTAACAAGAGAAAATATATATATTCTTATAATAATACCCTAATAAGTAAGACAAATCTTTCAAATTTCAAAACAACAACAACTTATCATCTTTATTACATCAACAAAATGCAACCATTATGGCAAATATTTCAAACATTTTAAAATTTCTTTACTCATTTTTCTTTATTCTTATATTTCTTTGCAACAGAACTAAATCGTATCTTTTGTTCAAAACCATTTCTAATCTTATATTTTTCACATATTAACATTTATTACTGTCGCTACCCCTGTAACGACCTTCTAACCACACACACTATTGTACCGTCAACATAATAAAACATTGTACATCAAACATTAACATTGTTACATTTACCTTACATAATTCACATTTAAATAACTTGTATCAAACTTTATAAGACATTACAACTTCAACTCTCTATTAACTTTTATTATTTAACATTCATTCATCATTAGATTCTACAAAAAAATTTCAAATTTATCATTTACCTTTCAGTTACATCACCTTCCTACCATGAATTTTCTTTTTTAACCTTTCCTCAATCCTTATCTAGTTTGGGTGACTCTCCATTACTTACTATTATCTATATCTCATTTTGGCATTTATCCATCTAACCTTACTACCCCCTTTTTCTAACAACCGCTTCTACCAACCATTACATATTATGACACCAATATCTCTCAATTATAACTCCCTTCACTAATCCCATTTAAATCCTCTGGCACCGCTCGTCTTTGTACTAGGATGTGTGTTCCCTACCTGCCCATACACATACCTAACCATTTGCCCTCCACCAAATATCGGCAAACACTCTAACCCAAAATTGCTCCACCTGCCACAACACTACACGCTGGTCTCTTGCCATGTCGCACGCTGATCACTCCTTACACCGGACCCTTACTACAAAATATCATCATCAACAAATATATTTACCATTCACATTACTCACCTCTCTACATATAATCACTAACTACTGTGTCCCTAAAATATCTAACACCCTCTTTGTATATTCTCTGTATTTCAACATCTTATTTTCTCTAACTCCCAATAACTCTGCTTAACTAACTCAAATGCTTTTATTTTATCATTATTACCCAAACTCTTTTACAACATTTCACCTTAATATACCACTAGAAAATTCATCCCTCACCTACTAATAACAATACCTCTCAATACCCAAATATATTACATGTTTAATCATTTATCATTCGTTAGAAGCTAAATCTCATAATTATTTAAAATCATCATCAATTACTTAAAATTCTACATGGAAAATACATAAAATACATAATATCAAAAATACACAAATACATTGACATTAATACACACAAAAATATACAATCCAAATTATCATTTAATCATTTACCAAAAATCAGTTCATAAACAGTCCAACTTGAAAAACACTATCACATAATTAAATGTTCATTAACACAATAAAATATCTATCCTCCATTGTCAAACAATAATCTTATCTTATATCTATATTGTATAATAACGGTTTACCTTTCCTGTTAATTATTATTGAATAGTGTGTGGCGAACCGTTTTATACTTATTAGTCTACCTTTCTTCTCGCCGTTAGAAGTTCGTATTTCTCTCTCTTCTAGCTCCAGCGGTTGGTCGTCAATTTGTAATGTCGACGAGACGTCCGCCTCGTTCAAGCCCCGCGATGGAAGCCAATTTGTAAAGTAGACGTGTGTACGGCTACCGTTTTACTCTGTAAAATGTGGATAATGTACAATTTGTGTGTAATGGGTGTAACGTGTCTTCTCTATCCGTAGTTCAAATGCGTGCAACTTCCGCAGATTTCGTCCGTTGCGAACGTACGAATAACCAGGTCTCGATGTTCTTACCTGTTGTTCACTAGGGGTGAGGAAATCCCGTTGGCGCCAAATTGTTTTCTTAAAACAATTAAAATAAAATTCAAAGGTGTATGACCAGCGCAGCTCAGGCGGTTTGAATAATTCAAATATTTCCGCCCGCCTAGGCCAACTGTAGCGTTCAGCAATTCGTTGCGTGGGCTGTGTAAATCGTTAGTCGTCTGCTGAAATGTACATAAAATATTGTGCACCTCCTAATGAAATTATAACACCGTGGTTACACTCAATACTTATACATTTTTTATTAGTGATTAGTTATTCATTTAATACAAATTATTCTACTACAAAATGCTCCGGTTATTCATATGAGACATCTACAGGGTTTGACAAATCGATATTTGAATTGATAACCAGACGTTTAATAATGGCGTCTGTTGTGAATAGTACACAAGTTATTAATGTTTGTTTGTCATAGGTTCTTGAGATTACGTTAAAAGGATTACAAATGTTTAAAACAATAAAAATACACACCCTTACATCAAGTAAACTTAACTAACATATTGTGTAGGTATAATTTGTTTAGTGTAGTGTAGTAAACGTGTTTACAAGCTATGGATAATTAACAACAGTTTATATTGGTTAGTTTATAAATTGACAGTGACTTAGTATTCTTTTTAATCTTTGAAAGTAATTAATTTCAGTTTAGTGAGATTTCGACCTTTAGTGAGAAATAATTAACGTGAGTTTATTTATAAATTTTGGGTAATTTAATAAGTACTTATCACTTCCGTAGTTATGGCGAATTCACACGATCTGTGATTAATGGTTATACTGCAGTCTTCTTTAATTTGCATTGGTTTGGGACATCAGGCAACTTTTCCAGTTTAATTGGTAGTAATTTATTTTCTTTTTTCGTTAATTTGGCCTCAACTTCAGTAATATGGTTCCAGTCCTCGTCTTACGTCTTGGTATTCACTTAGTAGTAACTTCTTCTGATATTTTCTATGTTTTAATTGACAATTTTTGGTCACTCGAAAATTAGCGTCTATACCATTAAAGCGTCATGCATTCAGTAAAAAAATCTAACGGTATTTTTTGCTTGTTACTCCACAGTTTCCATGGTAACGTAATTATTCTCCTTGGTTGATCTCAAAATAAACACATTGTTATCAAATTTTGAATTTTTTGTTTAATTTGAATAAATATTTTATAATGGCTATATTTACTTGGGGATAATTTCAGTGGTTGTAATCTTTACATAGATGTTCCTATTTTCTTTCAAAGATTAGTTTGATATCTTACAAGATTGGTCTAAGCCATGTATTAATGTTTTAGTCCAAAATTGATAATACTATGTTAATACATAATTTACTTATTTCTAAGTTTTAATATAATTCTGCCATGTTCCCTTTCGTCACACATAATTATTATATTTTGTCTGTTATTTCTTATAAAGGTATTGCTCTTATTTTCTTTATAAATTCCTTACTTACTTAAAACATACTAACATATTACTGTAAAACTATTTCTTCTGGTATTTATTGCCTTAAACATTAAGCCAATAACTTCTTTCTTTAAATTAAAAAATGAACAAATTTGGTGAGTGTTATACCCACACCATCTCTTTTATAACAATAATCACCCTGGTGATTTTTATACTGAGATAATATTTTTTCGGTTTTTTACATTCACAATTATTCTGTGTCTTTCAGTCTAATATACTTAACTTAATTGCTCATTTAACATGTGCTTATGTTTTGGGTTTGTCACACTTGTTTAACTCTTTTTTCTTAAGATTATATGTGGTTTATTTTATTACACTTATCACTTCACTGTTCATCTTTGTCACTCCCTACCTATCTCCAATTACCCTTATATTTCTCACTATCTCACTATCATTACACAGTTTTTGTATCTAATGAGTTCATGTCTCCTTCATTAACTTCAGACTGTCACATATCATTTTATAATATTAAAACAACATGGTATTGTAAACACATCTTTCAAATAAAACATAATTTTGTATACATTGTGTCATTAAAGTGATAAAAATTGGTTTGAAATGTCATAATTAATAATAATAACAACAATTTAATAATGTTAAAATATATTGTGTTAATTGAAACATACTACATCTGTAGCAACAGCAATAATATTAGCAAATAAATAAACTCTCCAAAACCTTATACTTTCAAACACATAATGCTGAAATAAAATACATACTTATTGGTATCCAATGTGATCAGGGTTTGGCAATGTTATAATATACATTGCTTATTATTGAATCTCTTATATTAACATCATAAATGCATATACCATTCAATTTTCATCATTTTCCGCAAACTCATATAATCTGTCATGATTGGTTATTGTCCTGTTACCACTGGGTACGTTATAAAGTCATTATTTTCATTATCATTTTCTCCTAACTTTTCCCTAAATTCTTCATACTTTCTACGGATCTTGAAAATCTCTATTTCTCTCTTTCTCTCACCATATCTCTCACAACACCTCTCTACACACTCTCTCTCTCTCTCTCAATATATCTCTCTCTATCACACCAGCTACATTCTCTCTTTCAATATTTGCAGGGGACACTAATTCAAAATTCCTGCACCACCTGTGAAGTGCACTAAAAAACCTAGGGACAACTTTATTTGTAGACCATATGTCTCCCAAATATACATTGAAGGCACTCTCGTCCTTCCTCAACACATGTGAAGTTTTTACTTCACCCCTACTCCATCATTAAGGGAAAAATCTACCCCCTGCAACACTTTTACAATTATATTTCCTTTACACACTCTCTTTAACCCTTCAACACACACTATCATTCCATCATTATCATATTCTATTCCCCATAAAATCTCATTATCACTACTCATGTTTACACAATCATTTTCTAGTATCATACTTTTATTTATTTTGTCATAATTTTCTCCACCACTTACCTTGTCTTTGTTTATGTCTAATTTGTCTACTCCCCTCTTATTTTCTAATTCTATCTCGTCTCACCGTGCATGTATCTCATTTAATCTTTTATCAATATGACAATTTTGTTTTTTAATTTCTTTTTTGATATCATTAAATTGTTCATCAAACTGGTTAAACTTATCACTAAAATTGTCTAATCTTGTGTTTTGCTCATCTAATTTATCATTGAAATTGTCTAATTTTGTATCGAACTTAATACTCTGTTCGTTAAAAAGTAATTTCATCATTCTTATTATTTCATTCTCCTCAATTCTTTTTGTTGGGGCTGGTGTCGAGTGAACACTGTCACTCATTATTTCTGATTCTGTTGTACTTGTTTGGTTCTTATTTGCCATTGTAAAAAAAAATTTTAATGAACTGTTGTCTTCTACAGACGTCACAACATAACCTACAATCGTACTCCTGACTTCAGTACCCACTCCGTCTCTATATTCAGGCTTATTATATAAAAATATAAAAGGATATTTTTATATAGTCACCAGTTCGGGCACCAATTGTGCTTATACACATAAATAAGTTATTTTTGTATATTTATTTATGTATGCTAAACATACCATAATTATTGTACTTACCATAATTTGGCCCACCATGGGTCCAGAGTTTCGAATAAAGCGTGAATAGAGACTGAGTTGGGCCTTGAAATAAAAGTACCAACATGTATATGAATTGAAATCAATTTAGTTTTTTATTATTTTTTTCATTAGTACACATAAATCGTAATTACCAGACAATGGCCATCTCATAGTGACCAAAACAAAATGGCGGTCGTTCCTTACATTTCTTCATTAAGCATGATATTCAAATTCTATTATATTTTTGATCAAACTACACATCTCTTGGTTATTTTGCAGCTGCTAGTTTAATAAAATGCTTCTATTTAATTTATATTGGTATTAAACGCAAACCAACACCTCAGCTTGGCTGCCGGCAGTATATCAGACATGCTTTCTTTCGCACTCTCACTCACTCATTATGAAAATATTAGATACATTTTTTGGTTTACTGTATGGTTAATTTTGAGCTCAAATGGAGTTTATGATAAGTTTGACTTTCCTGACTGTAGACTAGAAGTTCTAGTGGATGGTGTTACATGGTCGTTCGGCCGAGAATCTCCTGGTTGCTTTTGTTTTCTTTACTGTTGCACTGACTCTAATTTATTAATTTTGAAACTGTTATTCACTGCTGCTAATTCATTTTGAACGTATAGGTACTGTTTAATTACATTTTTGGTTGTTTTAAACACACTTTGCTGGCATTACTTGCCGGCGAATTTTATATAACATGTTGCCACTTTGGCGGCGTTGTGAAGACTGGGGCTGATGCAATGCACACTTTTATGTACGTGTGTGTGTGTCTACGTCATTGTTCTTTGTCTCAAGGTGAGGAAACGCCCTGGTTTATGCATATTTTCATTACGTCATTCATTTTGTTAATGACGCCTTGCATTGTTGACCAATGAAAAAATTATATTAAGAGTCTGTATTAACTCATGCAACCATTGAAAGTGTTCTGTTTCGCACATCTGCCTTTGGCCTTGAATTCGTCTGCACAGATGTAACTGCGTCGTTTTCGTCAAACAAAGGGAAACTTGTCTTACCATACATATGTGTGTAAAATATAATGAAATACAATAATTTGATACCCCTTGTCCGATAAATCTGAAATCAGTTTTTGTCCTGTTACAAAACCCCCTCAATGAAAGGTTTTATGCCGAAGCATAAAAACTTTCATTGACCCATTCACACTCTCTAAAAGGATCAGCTCAGATATGTCGCCACAACCCCCTGTAGTGTTAATATAAAAGAAATACAATCACTTACCCTTGGTCCAATGATGATGATCGTACCATCTGACCTTACTGGACTTCTCAGGAGAGATCCCAACACCATAAGGCCATTAGGCACTTTACGCTCCTGGTCTGACACGCCGGCCAGCTCAGGACCGCTGTCACAACACCACCAAACTCTGAAACATGCAATACAAATTTTAAATAGTGGCCTCATCTATCTCCATATCCACAACCGATATGTCTCCCCTTAGTGCATTGTTTTGCATTTTGAGACAATTTTTTGCTTAATTCTACAATTTTCAAACAACAAGTCACAAGATTAAAAATAGAATGGCCTTCTCTTTTTATCTCGCCATTTTCTCCAAAACTGGCCTCTAGCCCTTACTAACTCACTCCTTCACTAACAAGAGAAAATATATATATTCTTATAATAATACCCTAATAAGTAAAACAAATCTTTCAAATTTCAAAACAACAACAACTTATCATCTTTATTACATCAACAAAATGCAACCATTATGGCAAATATTTCAAACATTTTAAAATTTCTTTACTCATTTTTCTTTATTCTTATATTTCTTTGCAACAGAACTAAATCGTATCTTTTGTTCAAAACCATTTCTAATCTTATATTTTTCACATATTAACATTTATTACTGTCGCTACCCCTGTAACGACCTTCTAACCACACACACTATTGTACCGTCAACATAATAAAACATTGTACATCAAACATTAACATTGTTACATTTACCTTACATAATTCACATTTAAATAACTTGTATCAAACTTTATAAGACATTACAACTTCAACTCTCTATTAACTTTTATTATTTAACATTCATTCATCATTAGATTCTACAAAAAAATTTCAAATTTATCATTTACCTTTCAGTTACATCACCTTCCTACCATGAATTTTCTTTTTTAACCTTTCCTCAATCCTTATCTAGTTTGGGTGACTCTCCATTACTTACTATTATCTATATCTCATTTTGGCATTTATCCATCTAACCTTACTACCCCCTTTTTCTAACAACCGCTTCTACCAACCATTACATATTATGACACCAATATCTCTCAATTATAACTCCCTTCACTAATCCCATTTAAATCCTCTGGCACCGCTCGTCTTTGTACTAGGATGTGTGTTCCCTACCTGCCCATACACATACCTAACCATTTGCCCTCCACCAAATATCGGCAAACACTCTAACCCAAAATTGCTCCACCTGCCACAACACTACACGCTGGTCTCTTGCCATGTCGCACGCTGATCACTCCTTACACCGGACCCTTACTACAAAATATCATCATCAACAAATATATTTACCATTCACATTACTCACCTCTCTACATATAATCACTAACTACTGTGTCCCTAAAATATCTAACACCCTCTTTGTATATTCTCTGTATTTCAACATCTTATTTTCTCTAACTCCCAATAACTCTGCTTAACTAACTCAAATGCTTTTATTTTATCATTATTACCCAAACTCTTTTACAACATTTCACCTTAATATACCACTAGAAAATTCATCCCTCACCTACTAATAACAATACCTCTCAATACCCAAATATATTACATGTTTAATCATTTATCATTCGTTAGAAGCTAAATCTCATAATTATTTAAAATCATCATCAATTACTTAAAATTCTACATGGAAAATACATAAAATACATAATATCAAAAATACACAAATACATTGACATTAATACACACAAAAATATACAATCCAAATTATCATTTAATCATTTACCAAAAATCAGTTCATAAACAGTCCAACTTGAAAAACACTATCACATAATTAAATGTTCATTAACACAATAAAATATCTATCCTCCATTGTCAAACAATAATCTTATCTTATATCTATATTGTATAATAACGGTTTACCTTTCCTGTTAATTATTATTGAATAGTGTGTGGCGAACCGTTTTATACTTATTAGTCTACCTTTCTTCTCGCCGTTAGAAGTTCGTATTTCTCTCTCTTCTAGCTCCAGCGGTTGGTCGTCAATTTGTAATGTCGACGAGACGTCCGCCTCGTTCAAGCCCCGCGATGGAAGCCAATTTGTAAAGTAGACGTGTGTACGGCTACCGTTTTACTCTGTAAAATGTGGATAATGTACAATTTGTGTGTAATGGGTGTAACGTGTCTTCTCTATCCGTAGTTCAAATGCGTGCAACTTCCGCAGATTTCGTCCGTTGCGAACGTACGAATAACCAGGTCTCGATGTTCTTACCTGTTGTTCACTAGGGGTGAGGAAATCCCGTTGGCGCCAAATTGTTTTCTTAAAACAATTAAAATAAAATTCAAAGGTGTATGACCAGCGCAGCTCAGGCGGTTTGAATAATTCAAATATTTCCGCCCGCCTAGGCCAACTGTAGCGTTCAGCAATTCGTTGCGTGGGCTGTGTAAATCGTTAGTCGTCTGCTGAAATGTACATAAAATATTGTGCACCTCCTAATGAAATTATAACACCGTGGTTACACTCAATACTTATACATTTTTTATTAGTGATTAGTTATTCATTTAATACAAATTATTCTACTACAAAATGCTCCGGTTATTCATATGAGACATCTACAGGGTTTGACAAATCGATATTTGAATTGATAACCAGACGTTTAATAATGGCGTCTGTTGTGAATAGTACACAAGTTATTAATGTTTGTTTGTCATAGGTTCTTGAGATTACGTTAAAAGGATTACAAATGTTTAAAACAATAAAAATACACACCCTTACATCAAGTAAACTTAACTAACATATTGTGTAGGTATAATTTGTTTAGTGTAGTGTAGTAAACGTGTTTACAAGCTATGGATAATTAACAACAGTTTATATTGGTTAGTTTATAAATTGACAGTGACTTAGTATTCTTTTTAATCTTTGAAAGTAATTAATTTCAGTTTAGTGAGATTTCGACCTTTAGTGAGAAATAATTAACGTGAGTTTATTTATAAATTTTGGGTAATTTAATAAGTACTTATCACTTCCGTAGTTATGGCGAATTCACACGATCTGTGATTAATGGTTATACTGCAGTCTTCTTTAATTTGCATTGGTTTGGGACATCAGGCAACTTTTCCAGTTTAATTGGTAGTAATTTATTTTCTTTTTTCGTTAATTTGGCCTCAACTTCAGTAATATGGTTCCAGTCCTCGTCTTACGTCTTGGTATTCACTTAGTAGTAACTTCTTCTGATATTTTCTATGTTTTAATTGACAATTTTTGGTCACTCGAAAATTAGCGTCTATACCATTAAAGCGTCATGCATTCAGTAAAAAAATCTAACGGTATTTTTTGCTTGTTACTCCACAGTTTCCATGGTAACGTAATTATTCTCCTTGGTTGATCTCAAAATAAACACATTGTTATCAAATTTTGAATTTTTTGTTTAATTTGAATAAATATTTTATAATGGCTATATTTACTTGGGGATAATTTCAGTGGTTGTAATCTTTACATAGATGTTCCTATTTTCTTTCAAAGATTAGTTTGATATCTTACAAGATTGGTCTAAGCCATGTATTAATGTTTTAGTCCAAAATTGATAATACTATGTTAATACATAATTTACTTATTTCTAAGTTTTAATATAATTCTGCCATGTTCCCTTTCGTCACACATAATTATTATATTTTGTCTGTTATTTCTTATAAAGGTATTGCTCTTATTTTCTTTATAAATTCCTTACTTACTTAAAACATACTAACATATTACTGTAAAACTATTTCTTCTGGTATTTATTGCCTTAAACATTAAGCCAATAACTTCTTTCTTTAAATTAAAAAATGAACAAATTTGGTGAGTGTTATACCCACACCATCTCTTTTATAACAATAATCACCCTGGTGATTTTTATACTGAGATAATATTTTTTCGGTTTTTTACATTCACAATTATTCTGTGTCTTTCAGTCTAATATACTTAACTTAATTGCTCATTTAACATGTGCTTATGTTTTGGGTTTGTCACACTTGTTTAACTCTTTTTTCTTAAGATTATATGTGGTTTATTTTATTACACTTATCACTTCACTGTTCATCTTTGTCACTCCCTACCTATCTCCAATTACCCTTATATTTCTCACTATCTCACTATCATTACACAGTTTTTGTATCTAATGAGTTCATGTCTCCTTCATTAACTTCAGACTGTCACATATCATTTTATAATATTAAAACAACATGGTATTGTAAACACATCTTTCAAATAAAACATAATTTTGTATACATTGTGTCATTAAAGTGATAAAAATTGGTTTGAAATGTCATAATTAATAATAATAACAACAATTTAATAATGTTAAAATATATTGTGTTAATTGAAACATACTACATCTGTAGCAACAGCAATAATATTAGCAAATAAATAAACTCTCCAAAACCTTATACTTTCAAACACATAATGCTGAAATAAAATACATACTTATTGGTATCCAATGTGATCAGGGTTTGGCAATGTTATAATATACATTGCTTATTATTGAATCTCTTATATTAACATCATAAATGCATATACCATTCAATTTTCATCATTTTCCGCAAACTCATATAATCTGTCATGATTGGTTATTGTCCTGTTACCACTGGGTACGTTATAAAGTCATTATTTTCATTATCATTTTCTCCTAACTTTTCCCTAAATTCTTCATACTTTCTACGGATCTTGAAAATCTCTATTTCTCTCTTTCTCTCACCATATCTCTCACAACACCTCTCTACACACTCTCTCTCTCTCTCTCAATATATCTCTCTCTATCACACCAGCTACATTCTCTCTTTCAATATTTGCAGGGGACACTAATTCAAAATTCCTGCACCACCTGTGAAGTGCACTAAAAAACCTAGGGACAACTTTATTTGTAGACCATATGTCTCCCAAATATACATTGAAGGCACTCTCGTCCTTCCTCAACACATGTGAAGTTTTTACTTCACCCCTACTCCATCATTAAGGGAAAAATCTACCCCCTGCAACACTTTTACAATTATATTTCCTTTACACACTCTCTTTAACCCTTCAACACACACTATCATTCCATCATTATCATATTCTATTCCCCATAAAATCTCATTATCACTACTCATGTTTACACAATCATTTTCTAGTATCATACTTTTATTTATTTTGTCATAATTTTCTCCACCACTTACCTTGTCTTTGTTTATATCTAATTTGTCTACTCCCCTCTTATTTTCTAATTCTATCTCGTCTCACCGTGCATGTATCTCATTTAATCTTTTATCAATATGACAATTTTGTTTTTTAATTTCTTTTTTGATATCATTAAATTGTTCATCAAACTGGTTAAACTTATCACTAAAATTGTCTAATCTTGTGTTTTGCTCATCTAATTTATCATTGAAATTGTCTAATTTTGTATCGAACTTAATACTCTGTTCGTTAAAAAGTAATTTCATCATTCTTATTATTTCATTCTCCTCAATTCTTTTTGTTGGGGCTGGTGTCGAGTGAACACTGTCACTCATTATTTCTGATTCTGTTGTACTTGTTTGGTTCTTATTTGCCATTGTAAAAAAAAATTTTAATGAACTGTTGTCTTCTACAGACGTCACAACATAACCTACAATCGTACTCCTGACTTCAGTACCCACTCCGTCTCTATATTCAGGCTTATTATATAAAAATATAAAAGGATATTTTTATATAGTCACCAGTTCGGGCACCAATTGTGCTTATACACATAAATAAGTTATTTTTGTATATTTATTTATGTATGCTAAACATACCATAATTATTGTACTTACCATAATTTGGCCCACCATGGGTCCAGAGTTTCGAATAAAGCGTGAATAGAGACTGAGTTGGGCCTTGAAATAAAAGTACCAACATGTATATGAATTGAAATCAATTTAGTTTTTTATTATTTTTTTCATTAGTACACATAAATCGTAATTACCAGACAATGGCCATCTCATAGTGACCAAAACAAAATGGCGGTCGTTCCTTACATTTCTTCATTAAGCATGATATTCAAATTCTATTATATTTTTGATCAAACTACACATCTCTTGGTTATTTTGCAGCTGCTAGTTTAATAAAATGCTTCTATTTAATTTATATTGGTATTAAACGCAAACCAACACCTCAGCTTGGCTGCCGGCAGTATATCAGACATGCTTTCTTTCGCACTCTCACTCACTCATTATGAAAATATTAGATACATTTTTTGGTTTACTGTATGGTTAATTTTGAGCTCAAATGGAGTTTATGATAAGTTTGACTTTCCTGACTGTAGACTAGAAGTTCTAGTGGATGGTGTTACATGGTTGTTCGGCCGAGAATCTCCTGGTTGCTTTTGTTTTCTTTACTGTTGCACTGACTCTAATTTATTAATTTTGAAACTGTTATTCACTGCTGCTAATTCATTTTGAACGTATAGGTACTGTTTAATTACATTTTTGGTTGTTTTAAACACACTTTGCTGGCATTACTTGCCGGCGAATTTTATATAACATGTTGCCGCTTTGGCGGCGTTGTGAAGACTGGGGCTGATACAATGCACACTTTTATGTACGTGTGTGTGTGTCTACGTCATTGTTCTTTGTCTCAAGGTGAGGAAACGCCCTGGTTTATGCATATTTTCGTTACGTCATTCATTTTGTTAATGACGCCTTGCATTGTTGACCAATGAAAAAATTATATTAAGAGTCTGTATTAACTCATGCAACCATTGAAAGTGTTCTGTTTCGCACGTCTGCCTTTGGCCTTGAATTCGTCTGCACAGATGTAACTGCGTCGTTTTCGTGAAACAAAGGGAAACTTGTGTTACCGTACATATGTGTGTAAAATATAATGAAATACAATAATTTGATACCCCTTGTCCGATAAATCTGAAATCAGTTTTTGTCCTGTTACAAAACCCCCTCAATGAAAGGTTTTATGCCGAAGCATAAAAACTTTCATTGACCCATTCACACTCTCTAAAAGGATCAGCTCAGATATGTCGCCACAACCCCCTGTAGTGTTAATATAAAAGAAATACAATCACTTACCCTTGGTCCAATGATGATGATCGTACCATCTGACCTTACTGGACTTCTCAGGAGAGATCCCAACACCATAAGGCCATTAGGCACTTTACGCTCCTGGTCTGACACGCCGGCCAGCTCAGGACCGCTGTCACAACACCACCAAACTCTGAAACATGCAATACAAATTTTAAATAGTGGCCTCATCTATCTCCATATCCACAACCGATATGTCTCCCCTTAGTGCATTGTTTTGCATTTTGAGACAATTTTTTGCTTAATTCTACAATTTTCAAACAACAAGTCACAAGATTAAAAATAGAATGGCCTTCTCTTTTTATCTCGCCATTTTCTCCAAAACTGGCCTCTAGCCCTTACTAACTCACTCCTTCACTAACAAGAGAAAATATATATATTCTTATAATAATACCCTAATAAGTAAAACAAATCTTTCAAATTTCAAAACAACAACAACTTATCATCTTTATTACATCAACAAAATGCAACCATTATGGCAAATATTTCAAACATTTTAAAATTTCTTTACTCATTTTTCTTTATTCTCATATTTCTTTTCAACATAACTAAATCATATCTTTTGTTCAAAACCATTTCTAATCTTATATTTTTCACATATTAACATTTATTACTGTCGCTACCCCTGTAACGACCTTCTAACCACACACACTATTGTACCGTCAACATAATAAAACATTGTACATCAAACATTAACATTGTTACATTTACCTTACATAATTGACATTTAAATAACTTGTATTGTAACTTTTACAATTGAATAATATTTATATTTTATTCAAATTCAATCTCCCACTTACCTTTTGTTTATAATCTGGCCGGATCGTGTAGTGGAGGTAAACCCATTTCGTTCGACGAACTCTGACAGCACATAAAATGAACTAAGGTTTTGAAAGAAACTAACTCTCAATTTTTTGGAAGAGAAATTATTTTTTTGTTTATTAATCAGAAATATTGAATCTATCAGTTTTCCATTTATAAAATTTCCAATTTCATATTTATAGGTTTACATGGTTTTTAAAAATTGTGTAACTCCTACAGCTTACGTACTATGCTTAACTTCTATTACTTACTTACTTTAAAATAGCCCAGCCTGCTCATTCAATACTCACATTCTTAACACCCCGTATTAATACCAAAACCCCTCAATTTTATGTAAAATCAATGACAAGTCTTTAATACGTAACATTACGTGTGTGGCGTCGTATTATCCGACCTCGTTTTGCGTTTTCCACAGTCTTTCATACTCCGGATTTTTATAAACTGGTAACATTTAATCAAGTTCAATAGTTATTCATCGTCACTAGATGCACTGTAATCTGTGTTTTGGAGACTCACATAATTATTTTGTCGGCCGACTTATGAAAAAATATGAAACTTTGCCCGGGCACAAAACTGATAGCAGCCACGCATGGCGTGGGTTGTTAGTCGACTGCGCCGTCACCGAGAACGTAACAGGTACGGCTTGCTTTCTTTGGAGGGAAGCTGTTGTTCACTGCCACTATTTTTCGTCACTCATTGCTCATTTGCTGTTGGGTAACCATTTTATATATGGAATGGAGCTGATATATGTGTGTGACCAGAGGACAATATCGGACTTGGCTCTGCTGATGTCACCAACAGTAGGCGGAGTTTAATGCTGTTTCCGGTATTGAGCTGATAGCTGCGACAAACGGTTTGCTACATCGCCATGTTTCACAGCGTGGGTTGTATTTTCCAAGTGTCACTCCGGCGCGCCGCCCATCAATGTTGCATACGGGCGTGATCACACACACGCAAAGTTCTGCGAAAAATTGGGGTGGTAAATTCTTCGCCGCATTACTCAACAACAACTTGCGTCTTACTGCTTTGTTTCACTGTTTCTCAACATCGTTCTGTTATACTGACAAATACGTTGCACAATAATACAGTTTTACAATATTTTATCCAAACCCGCCCGAAAACGAAATAAATAAAATATATATATACCCCATACGGTTAAAAAATAAAAATACCCAAAAATGACCCGCTACAATACCCCCTCGATGAGAATTCTGCTGTTCACAACAGAAGAAATCTCATCGACAACCCCGAAGAGGACCGGTGAGGAACTGGTGCCAACAACCCCCTGGTTCTTAGTTTGCATGGGTACACGACCCCCCTGGCTCAGCGACTATGGACTCATCTGAACGAGATCACTGGACTTCTCCGTAAGAGATCCCAACACCGAGAAATCGAACAGACTCGCACCACAGCGCACCTCGCCTTTTAACATGCTACCCCCCAAAAATCCTCAATCCCTGGCTCAGACTATGCCAGATCCTCAACCGATATGGATCCCCTTTTATGCAAGCTGGGCTGTTTTTAGCAGGTACTGGGCTCACACACACTCACATTTCATGTTGACATACACATAGTACAATAAAAAAATTTCTTTTAAAATTTATTATAAATTTAAAAAATTCAAAATTCAAAAAAAAATAATCTTTTCTCAAAAAATTCTCTTCCTGGTTTTTCTAATTTTTGTTTCAAATGACTTAACCTAGACATTTCTACTAATATAAACACATCCTTACTCTAACATGAGAACCACTTATAGTCTACCAATATAATGCAATACAATAAAAGAAACATGGTTAATGCACACATAATAAAAGAATCATTATCTAAAATATTCATTCGCTGGCAGGCGAAAAAGTACGTTTTTTTTTTCAAAAAAAAATTTAAAATTTCCAAAAAAAATTTAAAATTCAAAAAAAAATTTAAATTTATTTAATTGTTTCCCTCATATTTAAAATTATTTAAATTGGTTGGAATCAATTAACTAAACAAATCAAAATTGACTTCCTACTATACAAGCTTAGTAGGTACATGAACTCATCAGCTGATCGAAAGTAGGTCAAGTCGAAACCCCTTGACCTACATATGTTATGTATGCTTTCTGAGAATACACTGAACATCTGTAATATCCTACCTTGAAATACAAACATAGTAACATAAAATATTTAAAATTACAAAATATTAATATAAATGATCATCAGCTTGATATTTAAAACAAACAATTCTTAATTTTACATTATTTTCAATTCTACCAAAAGTTTGTCACTGGCTTTGAAATAAAAGCTTTTATATCTTTTATCATAAATTTCTCTCTTTTTGCTTAACAATCTTACTTTTCATTTAACAATCTCTCTATAGTTTACTGTGTGTGATGTAAATCATTTATTCTCATTTACCGTATTAGATCTGTATACATATATGAACTTTCGCCCCTTTGACTCTAATATTAATCAACTTCAATTATCATGACCCCCAACTCTACCAAAATATCTATCCCAAAACACTCTAAACCCCAACTTACCATTTAACACAAATCGCCACCTTCTCTACATATAAAAAAATATACTCTATCCCTTTGTACATAGGATACGTGTTTCCCCTACCCAAAAACTCAATTCCCTTATTTGGCCCCTGGATTTTACCTAAGGCGGCCCCTTCCCCACTAAAATCTATCCCTATCCCGTCCCAACCCTTGTTGCGGACTCCTACATGACACTACCCCCTAATACAAAATTGCCATCCCCAAAAATCTCAATCTCATTACATTACTACAAATACAACAAAATAGCCTCATTAATTATAAACAACAATATATATCATTCAAAACTATACAATTATTCTCCACAACTACAGTGTCAACATCAATATTTCTCAAGATTCTATTACATTAAAACAATCATATTCATCTCTACTATTTAAAATTCAACTTTGAATTCAATTTGGACAGGTCTACATGTCCCACAACATATTTATCACCCACGAATTATCTTTTATTAATTTGCATCAATTATTGTTATTTTATTTCTCATATTCTTTTTATACTTACTTCAAAATATCTGTAGTACATTAAACATTAATTACTTGTAACATTTACAAACCAATATACCAGTGACATGGTATTGCTGATCAGCTGATCCTACTAACACAATGAAAATACATCTCACAATTGAATAAATTATATGAAATATACATATTTATTTATCATCACTCCTCACCTTCTGGTTTCCCATTTTCTCTGATTCTGATAGTTTATATTGACCGCCTGCCAGACGATTTAATTATTGGCTTAGTTAAAAATATACACACATGATTAAAACACATATTCTTATCAATACCTATACCTAACATACAACAATAAAATAATACATTTACAATTATAGTATGGACAACTTGTATTGACTATATGAGCATCTAGTTATTTGAGCAGAGTGCAAACATTTTTTATTGGATCAAACTTTGAATGAGCAAAAAATTTCTTTATGTTATAAAATTTAAGTCCGTGACTCGTTTGAGTCACCTCCCAGCCACACACACTATTTCAGATTATGGTGGACTGTGGCGCCCATTCGCTTCCACAGAGACTGTATATTTTGGAGCAGGGTTTTTACCTCTCCGTGTCTCTGCTTCCGCTATTAAGTTTTAAAGTAGTGAACATCATCATGTTCTTGTTCTATAATCATACACCCTTAAAACGGTTCTACCACCCGTCTTGCTACCCCCAAATCGGGCAGAGTGGCAGCCGCTGTTCCATAGTACCGGAGATTTCCTCTAATGTCACCCCCCAATGAATTTCAAATATATACCAATTTCAAGTCAGCTATGGTCAAGGGACTTGGTATGACCATAGCTGGCCGCTAGCCAAAACCACGGTTAGTGCTGGTAAGACAGTAACCGCCCGAAAAGTCGAGGAAATCTAAACTTTCATTTCACTGCCTGTTTTATATCCATCTCATTATGTGCAACACGTTATTTAGTATTGTGTGTAAAAAAAATTTTTTTTTTTTTTTTTTTACACAGATAAGGTGTGCCGCACATTTATCGCCAGTTTGGCCTCCGATGGAGGTAACACTCACTGTTACCCCCAACCCATTTCGCTATCTAAGAGAGCACAGGCCACCCCCTCAATAGCCACTTAATAACTAACTAATTACTTAACAATTGAAAATTAATTAAAATTTTTGTATACATTATCATGTAATGTCTGCATCAACAATCATTTAACCCATTCATAACCTTTTACCAATTGACTTTCTTAAAATTTTCAAAATTTATTATTAATAATTATTAAATATCACGTTTCATTTATTATTAAAATTTTTAATTATCATATTTATTCAACACAATGATTGCATTAAAATTTCACTATTGCATTAACACCTCAATCACACCTGTAAACATTTTTATTATACATGATTATAAAATTTTCATACTTACACTCCATTTAACACGATATACCCACAAAACATAATCACTACCATCTCTGAAACATTTTACACAAAATTAGTTTAAATTAAATAATTTATCATTCATTTACCAAATTTCCCACTCTCATGACATAGATTAAATTCATAAAAAAATTTAATTAATTAACATTCAAATAAGCAATCAAAATATTTAAGCATCTCAACTTGTTTTAATTAATGACTGACAATATAAATTATATAGTTATCGAAACAATCACCATTAGTCAATTACTGTTTTCAAAATTAATTCTAATATTTATTTACTTGCAAATATTTCAATATTATTATCACAACAATCATCTTACGTACACACATTATTTATTTAACATTCCACCATGCACACATATAAATACACTATATTTTATTTACAACTCTTGTTATTTATTGTTCAGTTTTTCCGCACTTCATTTGTCCAGATTTGCCATGTCAGAACCATTAAAACAAAATATTTATACTGTCTTTTATTGTTTTAATAGTTTAACCTCCATCGTTCCAAATCAACCTTGGTTCTACATAACATCGTTCAATCTTATCAGCACACAAATGACTGTTTTGTGTGTTGTAACCAGAAAAACTAACTTCAATCAACTTATTCACATACTCGTTCAACCAGTCTACGTTAGGTATTTTTGTCAAGTCTCCATCATTAAATTCATTAACTATTGGGTTAATCATTTTTATTAAATCATTGTAATCATTGTTGTTCAAATATATTTTTAAACTTTCTTTCCATTTGTTGTACTTTCTATTTAAGTTATATAATTCTGTTACTTCATTAACACACAATTCTCTGTTTACATCTCTCTCTTCATAACCCCAAATCACACTCTCAAAAGTATTGCAGACAGAGGGTATAAATTCAATTAAATCTTTCCTGACTTCTCCAGGAAAAACAAAAAACTTCAAAAAACAATTATTTGTAGCACATTTGTCTACACAATATATACGTGAAGGTCTTCCTTCACCCCCCATTCTACCTCGTAAACAATTTACCCCCTGTTTCATACCTGTAATATAGCTCTCTCTCCACTCTCTCTCTAACTCATTAACACACATTAACATCTCATAATCACATTCTACAACTTCATTAGTACTCTCAGATATTACATTTTCAATGACATTATTATCAACATCATTATTATTTATTAATTCATTACCTAATACCACATTGTCATTACAACTTTCGTTTATATTATTCTTACTCTGTTCTACTTTATTCGAACTATTTCTTGTCATTTCATCGGCATTTTCAAGACATACATTCTTGTCTTGTATACTATTTATCAACTCATCAAATTTTATATTTATATTTTGCTGTAACTGAATATTCTGTTCTTTAATTTCATTAAAAATAATATCGTTTTTAATATTCTGCTGTTCGCATTTTATTTTCTGCTCTTTGAATTCGTTACTTAAAATTTCAAATTTCTCGTCATTAGTATCAAAACGTTTATTGAGGTTATTGAGGTCATTATTCTGTTTATCGAAATTAACTTTCATAAAATCTAATAGGTCATCTAATGACAATTTTTTCTCTTTCGTTTTATTCGATTTAATCAATATTGGGGTAGATTTCGCTTCTGCGTGATCGACCATAATTGATCCAGTTAGGTCATCGTTAACTATTGATTGTACGCTCAACTCAGCTGTTGGCCTTGACTGACTTTCTTCGCTCACACCAGGTGACGGGTTCATCGAACCAAGGCCACTCTCACTCATAATTGAATCTACTATACTGCTCTTCTCTGCGTTTTCAGACATTTCTATTTAATCTATTTTGTCTTACGTAACAACTACCAATGATTAGTCTTTTTTCAAACTGGTATTATAACATACATAAAATCACCCTTTTATCATAATTACGTAAGTTTACATCACTACAATTTTGCTTTCGCAACCGTACTCCGTTCAATGTCCTGTCAAATGTAGGCCGGTGCAATAACTTTTTTGTTATATTACATCCTGGTCACGCGGTACCAATTGTAACTTTTACAATTGAATAATATTTATATTTTATTCAAATTCAATCTCCCACTTACCTTTTGTTTATAATCTGGCCGGATCGTGTAGTGGAGGTAAACCCATTTCGTTCGACGAACTCTGACAGCACATAAAACGAACTAAGGTTTTGAAAGAAACTAACTCTCAATTTTTTGGAAGAGAAATTATTTTTTTGTTTATTAATCAGAAATATTGAATCTATCAGTTTTCCATTTATAAAATTTCCAATTTCATATTTATAGGTTTACATGGTTTTTAAAAATTGTGTAACTCCTACAGCTTACGTACTATGCTTAACTTCTATTACTTACTTACTTTAAAATAGCCCAGCCTGCTCATTCAATACTCACATTCTTAACACCCCGTATTAATACCAAAACCCCTCAATTTTATGTAAAATCAATGACAAGTCTTTAATACGTAACATTACGTGTGTGGCGTCGTATTATCCGACCTCGTTTTGCGTTTTCCACAGTCTTTCATACTCCGGATTTTTATAAACTGGTAACATTTAATCAAGTTCAATAGTTATTCATCATCACTAGATGCACTGTAATCTGTGTTTTGGAGACTCACATAATTATTTTGTCGGCCGACTTATGAAAAAATATGAAACTTTGCCCGGGCACAAAACTGATAGCAGCCACGCATGGCGTGGGTTGTTAGTCGACTGCGCCGTCACCAAGAACGTAACAGGTACAGCTTGCTTTCTTTGGAGGGAAGCTGTTGTTCACTGCCACTATTTTTCGTCACTCATTGCTCATTTGCTGTTGGGTAACCATTTTATATATGGAATGGAGCTGATATATGTGTGTGACCAGAGGACAATATCGGACTTGGCTCTGCTGATGTCACCAACAGTAGGCGGAGTTTAATGCTGTTTCCGGTATTGAGCTGATAGCTGCGACAAACGGTTTGCTACATCGCCATGTTTCACAGCGTGGGTTGTATTTTCCAAGCGTCACTCCGGCGCGCCGCCCATCAATGTTGCATACAGGCGTGATCACACACACGCAAAGTTCTGCGAAAAATTGGGGTGGTAAATTCTTCGCCGCATTACTCAACAACAACCTGCGTCTTACTGCTTTGTTTCACTGTTTCTCAACATCGTTCTGTTATACTGACAAATACGTTGCACAATAATACAGTTTTACAATATTTTATCCAAACCCGCCCGAAAACGAAATAAATAAAATATATATATACCCCATACGGTTAAAAAATAAAAATACCCAAAAATGACCCGCTACAGTATCAAACTTTATAAGACATTACAACTTTAACTCTCTATTAACTTTTATTATTTAACATTCATTCATCATTAGATTCTACAAAAAAATTTCAAATTTATCATTTACCTTTCAGTTACATCACCTTCCTACCATGAATTTTCTTTTTTAACCTTTCCTCAATCCTTATCTAGTTTGGGTGACTCTCCATTACTCACTATTATCTATATCTCATTTTGGCATTTATCCATCTAACCTTACTACCCCCTTTTTCTAACAACCGCTTCTACCAACCATTAACATATTATGACACCAATATCTCTCAATTATAACTCCCTTCACTAATCCCATTTAAATCCTCTGGCACCGCTCGTCTTTGTACTAGGATGTGTGTTCCCTACCTGGTCATACACATACCTAACCATTTGCCCTCCACCAAATATCGGCAAACACTCTAACCCAAAATTGCTCCACCTGCCACAACGCTACACGCTGGTCTCTTGCCACGTCGCACGCTGATCACTCCTTACACCGGACCCTTACTACAAAATATCATCATCAACAAATATATTTACCATTCACATTACTCACCTCTCTACATATAATCACTAACTACTGTGTCCCTAAAATATCTAACACCCTCTTTGTATATTCTCTGTATTTCAACATTTTATTTTCTCTAACTCCCAATAACTCTGCTTAACTAACTCAAATGCCTTTATTTTATCATTATTACCCAAACTCTTTTACAACATTTCACCTTAATATACCACTAGAAAATTCATCCCTCACCTACTAATAACAATACCTCTCAATACCCAAATATATTACATGTTTAATCATTTATCATTCGTTAGAAGCTAAATCTCATAATTATTTAAAATCATCATCAATTACTTAAAATTCTACATGGAAAATACATAAAATACATAATATCAAAAATACACAAATACATTGACATTAATACACACAAAAATATACAATCCAAATTATCATTTAATCATTTACCAAAAAATCAGTTCATAAACAGTCCATCTTGAAAAACACTATCACATAATTAAATGTTCATTAACACAATAAAATATCTATCCTCCATTGTCAAACAATAATCTTATCTTATATCTATATACATTGCTTATTATTGAATCTCTTATATTAACATCATAAATGCATATACCATTCAAATTTTCATCATTTTCCGCAAACTCATATAATCTGTCATGATTGGTTATTGTCCTGTTACCACTGGGTACGTTATAAAGTCATTATTTTCATTATCATTTTCTCCTAACTTTTCCCTAAATTCTTCATACTTTCTACGTATCTTGAAAATCTCTATTTCTCTCTTTCTCTCACCATATCTCTCACAACACCTCTCTAAACTCTCTCTCTCTCTCTCTCTCTCTCTCTCTCTCTCTCTCTCTCTCTCTCTCTCTCTATCACACCAAGCTACATTCTCTCTTTCAATATTTGCAGGGGACACTAATTCAAAATTCCTGTACCACCTGTGAAGTGCACTAAAAAACCTAGGGACAACTTTATTTGTAGACCATATGTCTCTCAAATATACATTGAAGGCACTCTCATCCTTCCTCAACACATGTGAAGTTTTTACTTCACCCCCTACTCCATCATTAAGGGAAAAATCTACCCCCTGCATCATTTTTACAATTATATTTCCTTTACACACTCTCTTTAACCCTTCAACACGCACTATCATTCCATCATTATCATATTCTATTTCCCATAAAATCTCATTATCACTACCCATGTTTACCCAATCATTTTCTAATATCATACTTTTATTTATTTTGTCATAATTTTCTCCCCCACTTACTTTGTCTTTGTTTATATCTAATTTGTCTACTCCCCTCTTATTTTCTAATTCTATCTCGTCTAACTGTGCATGTATCTCATTTAATCTTTTATCAAAATGACAATTTTGTTTTTTAATTTCTTTTTTGATATCATTAAATTGTTCATCAAACTGATTAAACTTATCACTAAAATTGTCTAATCTTGTGTTTTGCTCATCTAATTTATCATTGAAATTGTCTAATTTTGTATCGAACTTAATACTCTGTTCGTTAAAAAGTAATTTCATCATTCTTATTATATCATTCTCCTCAACTCTTTTTGTTGGGGCTGGTGTCGAGTGAACACTGTCACTCATTATTTCTGATTCTGTTGTACTTGTTTCATTCTTATTTGCTATTGTAAAAAAAAATTTTAATGAACTGTTGTCTTCTACAGACGTCACAACATAACCTACAATCGTACTCCTGACTTCAGTACCCACTCCGTCTCTATATTCAGCTTATTATATAAAAATATAAAAGGATATTTTTATATAGTCACCAGTTCGGGCACCAATTGTGCTCATACACTTAAATAAGTTATTTTTGTATATTTATTTATGTATGCTAAACATACCAATAATTATCGTACTTACACGGCAGCCAAGCTGAGGTGTTGGTTTGCGTTTAATACCAATTTAAATTAAGTAGAAGCATTTTATTAAACTAGCAGCTGCAAAATAACCAAGAGATGTGTAGTTTGATCAAAAATATAATAGAATTTGAATATCATGCTTAATGAAGTAATGTAAGGAATGACCTCCATTTTGTTTTGGTCACTATGAGATGGCCATTGTCTGGTAATTACGATTTATGTGTACTAATGGAAAATAATAAAAAGTAAATTGATTTCAATTCATATAGATGTTGGTACTTTTATTTCAAGGCCCAACTCAGTCTGTATTCACGCTTAATTCGAAACTCTGGACCCATGGTGAACAAATGTATTTATGTCAATGTGTATAGACAAATTTATGGTAAATACAATAATTATGGTATGTTTAGCACACATAAATAAATATGCAAAAATAACTTGTTTATGTGTATAAGCACAATTGTCGACCCGAACTAGGGACTTGTTTATGTGTATAAGCACACATTATGGTGAATCTGTCATGTTCAGAATCGATTCGTCAAAACCCAGAGAAAATTGTCTTAGATTAATTGCCGGTGCTAAATAATATAACAAACCAAATATAACCTGTGTCACTGAATAAGTAATAACCATTATCTAATAAACCAATACTGTGTGTAACCAAGGTGTTTTATTTTCATTAGGAAAGTGTATTATAAATATTGTACATTGTAGCGAACAGCTATGACGGCAAGCGCTCAAGCAGTAAACACAGCAAACTGCTGGCTTGATTGTAAAAATCGATAAGCGGCGGGAACAAGTTTGAATTCTCCACACCGCCTGAGCAGACTCGCCGATAATACTAATTTTTTTAATTTTTTAAAATAAACAATTTGGCACCACCCGGGATGTATACACCCCTAGTGAACCTCAGGTAAGGACTTCGATACCTGGTTATTCGTACACTCGCGACGGACACATTCAGCATAAGTTACGTTACCGAGCGACGACGGAATGGTAAGACACAATACACCAATTACACTCTGACACGTTTACACTCTTGCAGAAACTAGTAGTAAAGATTAGTTACAAATTGACGCATCCAACGTGTGGCAAAATAACACGGCAGCTACACACACGAGCTGTTATAAATTGGCATCCAACGTGTGGCATTATAACACGGGAGATACACAGAATCCGTAATAAATTGGCGACCAACTGGTGGGACTAGAAGAAAGGGAAATACGAAATTTTAGCGGTGATTACGAAAGGATATCAAGATGCATACTAGAGGAGTGACGAAAAAATTGGCGAAGGACAAAGAAATGGAAGAAAATATAGGGGAAGAAGAGGAAGGAACATCGGTTGAAGAGGTGGAGACAATATCAACCACAGCAGAACCAACCCAAGACAAAGAAATGGAACTACAGGCGGGCGACAAGGGAGAAGTTAGAGGAGACCCGAACATACTAAAATGAATGGAAATGATGAATAGTATGATGAAAGAAACCAATGAAAATTTTAAGAAACAGGAAGAAAAATTCGACAAGAATGAGGAGAGTCTGAATAGTATGAAGAAAGTAACCAATAACAATTTTAAGAGACAGAACGAAGAAATGAAGGAGAGTTTGAAACAAATCAATGAAAAAATAATTTGTACCAACGAAAGTACTAAAAAAGAATTAAGACAGACAATTAACAAAAATAACGAAACCCTCCAACAACAGCTGAAGGAAATCAATGAAAAGACTAAGGAAGAGATGAAGCAGCAAATAAGACTAATATTCCGAGTACATCGTGAAGAAAGCGAACAGACAAAAACGGAGATGAATAATAAATGGGAAGAAACCAATTACAAAATAGATCAACTTAATGAGACATTAGATAACGGGTTCCAGAAATTGAATGTAACGCTAGACAGCACTTCTGAAGGAACTAATGAAAAAATAGAAAGTAATGAAGACCCAAGTACATTGTTATATCAAAATAAAAGTAACAAAAACCAAGAGAAAATTAAACACATAGAAACCAACGGTAGAGGAGTACAGAAGACACAAATAATTAAGAAGATTAAGAAAACAAAAGATATAGGAAAAATATGTAAGAAGAAACTAATAAAAATACGAGGAGAATTGGAGATGATGCAGAACGGACTACTTGAGATGTTTAATCTACCAATTATCGACCAGAATGAAATAATGAATTTTATAAATAACAGAAGGAACGTAATAGGAGCTTTAGAAAGGAATCACTACCAAACAGTGTGTAAAACAGTAAGAAGATCGATCAATGGAATACAACAGAAATAGAAACACAAAGTAGACCAATATCAGTGAGAAGATCAATGATGCAGGTACGAGTAACTTCGTTGAGTAATAACCAAAATGCTGAAGTAATTAAGATAGAAATTGATAATAAAGAACACATGGTATTAGAAGAATAGCTGTACCAGATAGAAGAGACCTATATCACATGGACAGAAATAGTTATGCACACCAGAGCAACCCGAACAACGGAGGGAACTTATGTAATCATGGACCATGGAGATAAACCAAGTGCAGATGAACACTGAAATAGGGAACTGATCTACTGATTACCAACCAAGCTAACAAACGGAAAAGAAGTAACATTAAGAGGAACTAAAAGAGTTAATAATCATCGAAGGGGAGAATATAGACGAATACTTGAGACAAATGAATGGAGATGACTGAAAAAACTTAAGGTAAAAAACCAACCAAAATACTTTGAATAAAAAGAGATAACAAGACAAACGAATAAGTTTCCAAATAAATAATAAAGAAAAGGTGTAAAATGAATTTCAAAATTCAAAAAGTTATGTAAGGCCAACTTACAATAATCTTTCGATAATATATTAGACAAATTGTAAAATGAAGGAATAAAGTTACAAAAAATTCCTACAAAGTAAGATTAACTTACAATGATTTTTAGCCAACAGATGAGGCGAAAAAGTAAAACATACTATAAAGGAATGAGCTACAAAAAATTCCTAACTAGTAAGAAACACTAACTCACTATGATATTTAAAAAGAAAAGAACAACTTCCACATCTATTTAGAAAAAATATGGGAAATAAAATAAATAAAATAAATATTCTAAGAGTTATAATATGAAATGAGATGAAACAAAGAGTAATTAAAAATGAATAAAAATGTTAATTGTATCAATAAAAAGCAACGCTTCTCAAGTATTACCAAATAGTATCAATAAAGAAAGATGAAAATATATGACTCGAACTGAGCAATAATGAAATACAAAAGTAAAAGATTCCCAACAAATATTATTATTATTAGTATTAGTCACAAGATGACTGTATTGAAGATTCATTAATTGAGATTGACTGTTGAATAAGTCCAGCAATCATTTAACTGAGCAGGGATGATGTTCCCCTGACCTCAGAAAAAGAGTAGTTTTGAACGACGGAGTTAGGTAAGCCAATAGAGCCCATCCGAATCGATTTCAGCTACCAAGTAGGGATAGTTAGGGAAAATAAGATTTATAGGGAATAATTTATAATAAAAAATCAATAAGCCAGTTCGTAATAAGAAAAAAGAATCAGAAGAAAGGAGGTAGAAGATACAGAACTAATCATAAAACTGAAAAAGAAGCAGGTGAATTTAACAATACAATTGATAATTTCATCAAACTTAGAATCACGTTTTATAAAATGATCAATTTTGGTGGAAGGGCATTATATAACATCGCCAAATTCAGATCATATTTGATAACTATAAGTATGTAAGAAATGCTAAAAAAGTAATATATTTTAATAAATAAATAATGAAGAGAATAAAAATATAAAATGTAATTAAGAAAGAAGGAGGAAGAATTATAAACTAAAAGTGATTGTTAAAGAAACTCACAGACTAGACTGACAGACAAACGACTTTGACCCAACCCCAGAGATTGGCCAGAGAAGAACCAAAATAAAGGGAAACAAGTGAAGGAGAAGAAAAATGAAAATAAAAATGGAACAAACCAACTATAAAGAAAATAAAATGAAACAAGGTGAGAAAACATAGACAAGTAGTAGAGAATAGAGAAGGGAGAAATAATACAATCAAATATAATAAAGGAAATGAAACCGGTAAAGAACCAATATAAAAGATAAATGTTAGTATTGAATAAGTGACAAATGTAATTAATAATTGATAAAACCCAATAAATAAAAATACACTAACCCAAGAATTAGAAGTATATGTAAGTAAGAAATAGAGAAAGACATGAACTTAGTAAGTATAAATGATATGTGTAAAGAAAGAGAGAGATATTGAGATAGTGAGAAATAAACTGAAAATAACTAAGTGACAATGAAAAGTGATGATAGGGATTACCCACTAATAAACACTTAAATAAAAAGTTTAAGAAGTGCCCATAGTGAAAGTGAAAAAACCCTAAAGTAAAATGATAGAGAAAAAACACTAAATAAATTATAATAAACACAAGATAATTTAAAAGTGAAGGTGATGAGTAAATAAAAATATTGTCAATGATAGCAATAGGGAAAATAGTGAAAGCTAAGATAAACACTTAGTAAAAATTAACAAACACTAAAGGTTTAATAGTGAACAATAATAATGTTTAAGAAAGTTGTTAAGAATAGTATTTCAAATAAACCATTAATTAAGTAGTAATGAACACTGAAGAGTGATGTTAACTGTATTGATTAGAAAAGAACTTTATTGTAAGGTTTAAAAGTATTAAATAGTATTTAAAGGGGAGAATCCAATGAAAGAGTAAACAGATAGTGTTACCATGGAGTGAAGGCAAAGAGTATTTATAAAATAAGAAGTTTGAAACAATCAATAAACACCCACGTTATAAGGGATGATTACTGAAGTAAGTTCAAAAGAGGTGAGGTTGTTTATCACCCAAAAAATAAAATAAAATGTAATGAATCGTACACCAATATTACCTAATAATTGTTAAATAATTGTTTAAGCAAACTTATGAATAAGATATGGCTGGGGTAATTATACCAACCATAGACATAAATGTTGTATTTTATGTGATAAAAAATAGTAAATAATAGCCATATTGTTGACACTGGCGGAGTAAATAAGTAAGAAAGGAAAGCAATGTTTGACTTAGAAAACGAGAAAACCAGTTAGTAAATAATTAGCAATACATGATGTATAAAATAGTAGTAACATACAAATAACACAAAACCAGAACCAAAACACGTCAATAGGTAACAAAACCAGTTATAAGAACAAAATAAAGCATTAGGCTAAAATGAGATGTAATATATATGAAATAAGTAAAAATCAGTAATGGCTACTTATGCAGAAAGGCCTAACTGTCAAACACCAACAAATACAAATTGTATGAAAATAACCAAGTAATTAACAAATCCAAGGTGAATAATCAACCAAGGATAAATTGTAAATCTTATTAAAAGCAAAATATTAGAATAAGGATTTAAATTAAAAGAGAAATGTAATTAGGAAATATTAAAATAACTGTAAAATTATAAAACATGAAATAAGCCAATCTTGTAGGATACCAAAATAATCTTTGGAAGAAAATACAAATAACAGTAATAATAATTAATACTTAGGAAGGAAGATAACGGAATGAAAGCAATCAGAAGATATACAAGGATTTTGAAAAGTATTCAAATTTTGATAACAATGGACTTATAGCCAGATTAACAAATCAGATTTATTTAGTAACCATAGCAACTGCCGTTAGGTACGGAATTACCATTGAATATCGTTACTCGTAAAGTGACGCTATTGGAAAACAGAAGTCAAATTTTGAACAACCAAATATTTAATTTAAAATGTTATAAAAGTAAACCAAATTACCACAAATGAACGAGAAGGAAGCAGACGATGACTGAAACCAATTTACTGATGTCAAAGACCAATTCAATCAAAAAGAAGTGAATAAATTACTCCGATTAAATTGAAAAAGATGCCAGAAGCCCAAACAATTGAAAATTGAATACAATTGCAGCGCAAGTCCTTTTTACCAGACCAACTGCTTACCCCCAGTCGACTAAGTTGTTAAGTATCATTTAAATTACCCAAATTCCCGAAAAAACGGACTTTAAATATTTCTCACTGTACTATGAAATATCACTAAACTGAATTTATTCTCTTTCAAAGATTAAATAAAAAACTAAGACACTGAAAATTTGTCAACTTATAAAATTAACCTATGGTTAGTTTACGAACCTTTGAAACACTTTTACTACACTCCAAAAAACGTATTATAGCTACACGTTATATTATTCAAGTAGAAATAATGTAAGGTTGTGTATTTTTATTATTTTTAATGCATCTAATCCTTTTATCGTAATCTCAAGAATCCAGACGATCGAACAAAAATATTTATATACTACTTCGGCAGACGCCATTTGTAACAGGACAAAAAGCCTGATTTCAGATTTATGGGACAAGGGGTATCAAATTATTGTATTTCGTTATATTTTACACACATTGAAACGTTCTATATATTAATTAAATGATGTCATATTAATTTAAAATTCATGTTAACACACTCCTACTTACCATTGCGTGGCTTCAAGGTTGCGTCATACGTATGTTTGGGATGCAGACGTAATTCCTTAAGGTTGTGAGAATAATTTGCACAACACATTTATATGAAGAGAATTTCCATTTAATGTTTTACTGTTACTTTAGTGAAATTAAGAACATACATTTAGTAAATACATGTTTCAGGTGTTATGCAACACGTGACTCTGTTGTAATATGACTTACAATCTACGGCTTACCTTATTTTTTCTAGGACACAAACATAAAATGCAAACACAAATACACACAGAAAGCCGCCCAGCTTTGCCACACTCACATTTATACCAAACTAAAAACCCCTTCACATTTTATACAAATCAGAAACCCCCTAACACATCTTCATATGATAAAGCCCCCACATCGACCACGCGGTCATCGCGCCCGTGCTAAGTCCCCGTTCAAATGTCCGAAAGGTATTCGAAACTATTCACTCTCTTAAGCTCACTCCTGACTGTTGATAATCTCTTATTTTACTGTTGATTACATTACAACGGTTAACGGTGAGGTCGGCCGATGTAGTTACATTTTGTAAAATAAAATTTTAACCAGACCGCAAGCGGTCGGTAGGTGAGACGCACTGGGCAGAAGTTGGTTCTCTGTTCCCTCTCCACAGTTTTCAACACTGGAACTCACTGCCTTGGGTGTCGTCGCCGAAGCTTCAGCCCATGCCATGCATGTTGTTTTTTGAGTCAATGTCGCATATGATCTTCTACAGGCATTGGCTGACGTCATTTAAGTGGGCTTGGTCTAAACGACACTTCCGTAGTGAACCCAACGGAACGATGAAAATTTCACTCTCTGGCCATCTTGAGTTTTTGTCAGAGCGTCACTTGGAGCGTGATTGAGCAGTTGCGTATGTGCGCTGCCACACACAAGTACAAAGTTCTTAGAATTTTGTGGAGGTAAATTCTTCTGCCGTGTTACACCACTGAAATTGCGCGTCGCTTTTGTTCCAAACGCTGTTTCTCAACATCGTGCTGTTGCTTGGACAATAACGTTGCACAATACAATTACAGTTTTTACAAATTTATTATACCAGTCCGCCCGGAAACGAAATAAGTAAAAATATAATAATGCCCCAAACGGTTAAAAATAAAAACACCCAAAAATGACCCGCTACAATACCCCCTCGATGAGAATTCTCCTGTTCACAACAGAAGAAATCTCATCGATAAACCCCGAAGAGGACCGGTGAGGAACTGGTGCCAACAACCCCCTGGTTCTTACTCTCATGGGTACACGACCCCCCTGGCTCAGCGACCATGGACTCATCTGAACGAGATCACTGGACTTCTCCGTAAGAGATCCCAACACCGAGAAATCGATCAGACTCGCACCATAGCCCACCTCGCCCTTCAACATACTACCCCCAAAATCCTCAATCCCTGGCTAAAATTATCCCAGATCCTCCGCCGATATGTTTCCCCTTTTTGCAAGCTGGGCTGCCTTTAGCAAATACTGGGCTCACACACTAACATTACATATTACCCTAACACATTAAAAGTAGAAAAATTGCTTTTAAAATTTATCAAAAATTTAAAAAATTGAAAATTCAAAATTCAAAAAAAAAAAATCTTTTATCAAAAAATTCTCTTCCTCTTTTTTCTAATTTTTGTTTCAAATGACTTAGCCTAGACATTTCTAATAATATAAACACATCCTTACTCTAACATGAGAACCACTTATATTCTACCAATACAATACAATACAATAAAAGAAACATGGTTCATGCACACATAATAAAAAATCATTATCTGAAATAGTCATTCGCTGGCAGGCGAAAAATCAAGTTTTTTTTGTTTTTTTTTTTTCAAAAAAAATATTAAAATTTTCAAAAATTTTACAATCCAAAAAAATTTAAATTTATTCATTAAAAAAATTTTATTAAATTTATTTATTAAACAACATTTATTAAAATTATTCAAATATTGGTTTGAATTAATCCAACAAACAAATTAAAATTGGATTCCTACTATACAAGCTTAGTAGGTGTATGACCTCATCAGCTGATCGTAACTAGGTCAAGTCCAAAACCCTTGACCTACATATGTTATGTATGATTTCTGAAAACACTTTAAACATCTGTAATATCCTACCTTAAAATACAAAACATAATAACATAAAATATTTAAAATAAACCAAATATTAATATAAATAATAAACAGATTGACATTTAAATTATTTAAAACAAACAATTCTTGACTTTACATTATTTTCAAATTTTATCAAAATTCTGTCACTGGTGGAAAAAAAATAAACAATTATATATTCTTTATTATAAATTCCTCTTTCTTTTCAACAATCTTACTTTAATATACTGTGGGTGATGTAAATTATTTATTCTCGTTTTTCTGTATGAGATTTCTATACATATATAAACTTTCTCCCTCTGACTCTAATATTCATCAACTACAACTCCCATGACACCCATCTCTATCAAAAATATCTACTAATCAGGACATTCTAAACCCCAACTTACCATTTAACACAATTCGCCGCCTTCTCTACATATATAAAAAAATACTCTCCAACCCTTTGTATATAGGATACGTGTTTCCTTCCCAAAAACTCATTCCCTTATGTTGGTCCCTGGACTCCCCCTAGGTAACCCTTTCCGGCGCCAATCGGTCCCTATCCCGTCCCAACCCTTGTTGCGGACTCCCCAAATACACTACCCCCTAATACAAAATTGCCATCCCCAAAAATCTCAATCTCATTACATTACTACAAATATACAAAATAACCTCATTAACTACAAAAACAACAATAGGTCATTCAAAATCTACCTAAATTCTCCATTACAACTGTGTCAACATCTATATTTCACAAAATCCTGTTATATCACATCAACTCAAAAACAGCATTACATTATATTCATCTCCATCATTTCACATTCAACTTTTAATTCAACTTGGACAGGTCTACATGTCCCATAAAACACTTATCACCCATGAATTATCTTTTATTAATTTGCATATTCTTTTTATCTTTACTTCAAAATATCTGTAGTACACTAAACATTAATTACTTGTAACATTTACAAACCAATATACCAGTGACATGGTATTGTTGATCAGCTGATATCCTAACATAATAAAAACACAATGAAACTACATCTTAAAATAGAACAAATTACATGGAATATACATATTTATTTTTATTTATTCTCCCTTCTCACCTCATTGTTTCCCATTTTTCTGATTCTGATGCTTATGTTAACCTGCCAGACGATTTACTTATTGGCTTAAACAAATACACACATAATAAAATTACATATTCTTATCAATGCTTATCTAATAGACAACAATAACATAATACACTTAAAATTATAGCATGAACACCTTAATTTACGAGTCTGAGCATATAATTATGTGGACAGAGCACAAGCATTTTTGATTGGATTAAACTTTGAATAAGCAAAAACTTTTGTCATAAAATTTTAAATTCGTGACTCCTTTACGTCACCTCCCTGCCACACACACTATTTCAGATTATGGAGGACTGTCTCGCCCTTTCGCTTCCACAGAGACTGTATATTTTGGAGTAGGGTTTACCTCTCCGTGTCTCTGCTTCCGCTGTTAAGTTTAAAATTTGTGAACATCATAATGTTCTTGTTATAAAATCATGCACCCTTAAAAACGGATCTGCCACCTGGCTCTGCTGTTCCTACGCGAACAGCGTGGCAGCCGCTGTTCCCTAGTACCGGAGATTTCCTCTAATGTCCCCCCATTGAATTTCAAATATATACCAATTTCAAGTCAGCTATGGTCAAGGGACTTGGTATGACCATAGCTGGCCGCTAGCCAAAACCACGGTTAGTGCTGGTAAGACAGTAACCGCCCGAAAAGTCGAGGAAATCTAAACTTTAATTTCACTGCCTGTTAAACATCAATATTTTTATGTGCGACAAGATCATTTAATATTGTGTGTAAAATTTTTTATTTTACACGGATAAGGTGTGCCGCACATTTGTCGCCAGTTTGGCCTCCGATGGAGGTAACACTCACTGCTACGCCCAACCCTTTTCGCTACTTGTGAGAGCACAGGCCACCCCCACAGTAGCCACTTAATAACTAATTACAATTGACAACTAATTAAAATTTGTATATACACTATCATATAATATTTGCATCAACACTCATTTAACCCATTCATAACCTTTTACCGTTTAACTTTCTTGAAATTTTCAAAATTTATTATTGATAATCATTATTTATCATTTTTCATTTAGTATTAAAATTTCTTAATTATCTTTATTTCTTGAACCAACTTGTTTCCAAATAACATCTTATTACTGAATTAGAATCTCAATTACACCTGTAAATATTTTTATTACACATGGTTATAAAATTTTTCTACTTACAATCCATTTAACATGATATGCCCACAAAACATAATCACCACCATCTCTGAAACATTTCACAAAATTTATTAATTTAAATTAAATAATTTATCATTCATTACCAAATTTCCATCTCGTAAAACAAACTGAATTTACAAAAAAAATTAATTATACAACATTTACATAATCAATTAAAATATTTAAAATATATAAATTGTTTTAATTAAATTAATTGTTAACAATATAGAATTCATTACCATCCAAACAATTATAATTCTCTGATTACTTGTTTTCAAAATTAATTTGGTTTATTTATTTAAATTACAAGTATTTCAATATTATTATCACAACAATCGTCTTACATACACACATATAAATTCACTAGATTTTATTTACAACTCTTGTTAATTATTATTCCATTTTTCCCATACTTCTGTCCAAATCTGCCATGTCAAACAACCATAAAACATAATGTTTAATTGTCTTTTATTGTTTTACATTTTAGCCACCATCGTCAAAAATTAATCTTGGTTTTGTATAGCACTGTTCAATTATATTGACACACATATTGTTGTCTTGTGTGTCATAACCAGACAATTTCAATTTATCCGTTATACCATAATAACCATTCACCAAGTCTACGTTAAGTATTTCTGTTAAATCTCCGTCAGTAAATATTTCCAATATCGGGTTAGTTACTTTTTTATTATCAATTACATCATTCTTGTTTAAATACACTTCTAATATTTCTTTCAACTCATCATAATCTCTCTTTAAATTATATACTTCTAATTCTCTCTCATCATAACACCATCTCATACTTATAAAATCATTCCTCACAGAGGGTATAATATCATACAAATAAAATAAACAACTCCAATCTTCTACTAACACGGGACCCTTGCCCTTCCAAAACAGCACTTGCGAATACATTAAATCATCATAACTAATAAAAGGAAAATTTCCCCTCTGTCCCCACTCTACTACAACATTATTTTTCCTCTCTCTCTCCAACTCACTGACACACATTAACATCTCATAATCACTACATTCTAAAACTTCATCAGTACTATTTGTTATTATATTTTCATCATTTGCTTCTACACTATTCTTCACCCCCACTATACTCTCAGAATTGTCTACTATTTCGTCATTTTTACATTTTGTCATATTTAAAACCTTGTCACCTAATTTCTCAAACTTCTGTTCTAACTTATTTAAACTAGTTTTTATTGTTTCGTTAGTGCTTTCTAAATGTTTATTCATTTCTTGTATTTCATATTTCAACTCATTAATCTCCCTACTTTGTCTATCTAATTTTATGTCATTATTGTCAAATCGACTATCTAATTTATTATTCATTTTTTCAAATAATTTATTATTCATTTTTTCTAATTGATTAAGGAAAATACTCATTAGATCGTCATCCACCTTATTGTATTTTGTTGAGGTCGGGGTTACTTGAATCCCTGAATCCTCTGTATTATCTTTTTCATTTGTGTTATTTACATTCATATTTTTATCGTCTTGACCTACATTCGGTGTTGAATGTATTTCAGGACTACTCATCACAGCTGATTCAACTTCAGCTGTTTCACTTGTCACAGTCGAGTCGGATAAATCGACTCCGTTCTCTGTTGTATTTTCCATTATTATTATTTTTAGGTATTTATTCTGTTTACAATATAAATAATATATATTTTAAATATTCTTTACTTACTTAGCGTAACTTAACTTTACATAAATACCTTTTGCGTATTCTCACACAACCTCCAAATTACGATTGCATCCCATTTATAGGTATGGAATTTATTTATTTTTTTTTTAAATTCGTCCCTTTCGTGGCGCCAATGAAACGTTCTATATATTAATTAAATGATGTATTAATTTAAAATTCATGTTAACACACTCCTACTTACCATTGCGTGGCTTCAAGGTTGCGTCATACGTATGTTTGGGATGCAGACGTAATTCCTTAAGGTTGTGAGAATAATTTGCACAACACATTTATATGAAGAGAATTTCCATTTAATGTTTTACTGTTACTTTAGTGAAATTAAGAACATACATTTAGTAAATACATGTTTCAGGTGTTATGCAACACGTGACTCTGTTGTAATATGACTTACAATCTACGGCTTACCTTATTTTTTCTAGGACACAAACATAAAATGCAAACACAAATACACACAGAAAGCCGCCCAGCTTTGCCACACTCACATTTATACCAAACTAAACACCCCTTCACATTTTATACAAATCAGAAACCCCCTAACACATCTTCATATGATAAAGCCCCCACATCGACCACGCGGTCATCGCGCCCGTGCTAAGTCCCCGTTCAAATGTCCGAAAGGTATTCGAAACTATTCACTCTCTTAAGCTCACTCCTGACTGTTGATAATCTCTTATTTTACTGTTGATTACATTACAACGGTTAACGGTGAGGTCGGCCGATGTAGTTACATTTTGTAAAATAAAATTTTAACCAGACCGCAAGCGGTCGGTAGGTGAGACGCACTGGGCAGAAGTTGGTTCTCTGTTCCCTCTCCACAGTTTTCAACACTGGAACTCACTGCCTTGGGTGTCGTCGCCGAAGCTTCAGCCCATGCCATGCATGTTGTTTTTTGAGTCAATGTCGCATATGATCTTCTACAGGCATTGGCTGACGTCATTTAAGTGGGCTTGGTCTAAACGACACTTCCGTAGTGAACCCAACGGAACGATGAAAATTTCACTCTCTGGCCATCTTGAGTTTTTGTCAGAGCGTCACTTGGAGCGTGATTGAGCAGTTGTGTATGTGCGCTGCCACACACAAGTACAAAGTTCTTAGAATTTTGTGGAGGTAAATTCTTCTGCCGTGTTACACCACTGAAATTGCGCGTCGCTTTTGTTCCAAACGCTGTTTCTCAACATCGTGCTGTTGCTTGGACAATAACGTTGCACAATACAATTACAGTTTTTACAAATTTATTATACCAGTCCGCCCGGAAACGAAATAAGTAAAAATATAATAATGCCCCAAACGGTTAAAAATAAAAACACCCAAAAATGACCCGCTACAACATATGTATGGTAAGACAAGTTTCCCTTTGTTTTACGAAAACGACGCAGTTACATCTGTGCAGACGATTCCAAGGCCAAAGGCAGACGTGCGAAACAGAACACTTTCAATGGTTGCATGAGTTAATACAGACTCTTAATATAATTTTTTCATTGGTCAACAATGCAAGGCGTCATTAACAAAATGAATGACATAACGAAAATACGCATAAACCAGGGCGTTTCCTCGCCTTGAGACAAAGAACAATGACGTAGACACACACACATACGTAAAAGTGTGCATTGTATCAGCCCCAGTCTTCACAATGCCACCAAAGCGGCAACATGTTATTTAAATTCGCCGGCAAGTAATGCCAGAAAAGTGTGTTTAAAACAACCAAAAATGTAATTAAACAGTACCTATACGTTCAAAATGAATTAGCAGCAGTGAATAACAGTTTCAAAATTAATAAATTAGAGTCAGTGCAACAGTAAAGAAAACAAAAGCAAATAGGAGATTCTCGGCCGAATGACCATGTAACACCATCCACTAGAACTTCTAGTCTACAGTCAGGAAAGTCAAACTTATCATAAACTCCATTTGAGCTCAAAATTAACCATACAGTAAACCAAAAAATGTATCTCATATTTTCATAATGAGCTAGTGAGAGTGCGAAAGAAAGCGTGTCTGATTTACTAGTGGTAATGTACCACTAGAAAATCATCCCTCACCTACTAATAACAATACCTCTCAATATCCAAATATATTACATGTTTAATCATTTATCATTCGTTAGAAGCTAAATCTCATAATTATTTAAAATCATCATCAATTACTTAAAATTCTACATGAAAAATATATAAAATACATAATATCAAAAATACACAAATACATTGACATTAATACACACAAAAATATACAATCCAAATTATCATTTAATCATTTACCAAAAATCAGTTCATAAACAGTCCATCTTGAAAAACACTATCACATAATTAAATGTTCATTAACACAATAAAATATCTATCCTATTGAGTAATTTATTCACTTCTTTTTGATTGAAATGGTCTTCGACATCAGTTAATTGGTTTCAGTCATCGTCTGCTTCCTTCTCGTTCATTTGTGGCAATAAGATTTACTTTTATAACATTTTAAATTAAATATTTGGTTGTTCAAAATTTTGCTTCTGTTTTCCAAGAGCGTCACTTTACGAGTAACGATATTCAACGGTAATTCCGTACCTAACGGCAGTTGCTATGGTTACTAAATAAATCTGATTGGTTAATCTGGCTATAAATCCATTGTTATCAAAATTTGAATTCTTTTCAAAATCCTTGTATATCTTCTGATTGCTTTCATTACGTTATCTTCCTTCCTAAGTATTAATTATTATTACTGTTATTTGTATTTTCTTCCAAAGATTATTTTGGTATCCTACAAGATTGGCTTATTTCATGTTTTATAATTTTACAATTATTTTAATATTTCCTAATTACATTTCTCTTTTAATTTAAATCCTTATTCTAATATTTTGCTTTTAATAAGATTTACAATTTATCCTTGGTTGATTATTCACCTTGGATTTGTTAATTACTTGGTTATTTTCATACAATTTGTATTTGTTGGTGTTTGACAGTTAGGCCTTTCTTAAGCATAAGTAGCCATTACTGATTTTTACTTATTTCATATATATTACATCTCATTTTAGCCTAATGCTTTATTTTGTTCTTATAACTGGTTTTGTTACCTATTGACGTGTTTTGGTTCTGTTTTTGTGTTATTTGTATGTTACTACTATTTTATACATCATGTATTGCTAATTATTTACTAACTGGTTTTCTCGTTTTCTAAGTCAAACATTGCTTTCCTTTCTTACTTATTTACTCTGCCAATGTCAACAATATGTCTATTATTTACTATTTTTTATCACATAAAATACAACATTTATGTCTGTGGTTGGTATAATTACCCCAGCCATATCTTATTCATAAGTTTGCTTAAACAATTATTTAACAATTATTAGGTAATATTGGTGTACGATTCATTACATTTTATTTTATTTTTTGGGTGATAAAGAACCTCACCTCTTTTGGACTTACTTCAATAATCATCCCTTATAACATGGGTGTTTATTGATTGTTTTAAACTTCTTATTTTATAAATACTCTTTGCCTTCACTCCATGGTAACACTGTCTGTTTACTCTTTCATGGGATTCTCCCCTTTAAATACTATTATATACTTTTAAACCTTACAATAAAATTCTTTACTAATCAATACAGTTAACATCACTCTTCAGTGTTCATTACTACTTAATTAATGGTTTATTTTAAATACTATTCTTAACAACTTTCTTAAACATTATTATTGTTCACTGTTAAACCTTTAGTGTTTGTTAATTTTTACTAAGTGTTTATCTTAGCTTTCACTATTTTTCCTATTGCTATCATTGACAATATTTTTATTTACTCATCACCTTCACTTTTAAATTATCTTGTGTTTATTATAATTTATTTAGTGTTTTTTCTCTATCATTTTACTTTAGGGTTTTTTCACTTTCACTATGGGCACTTCTTAAACTTTTTATTTAAGTGTTTATTAGTGGGTCCCTATCATTACTTTTCTTTGTCACTTAGTTATTTTCAGTTTATTTCTCACTATCTCAATATCTCTCTCTTTCTTTACACATATTATTTATACTTACTAAGTTCATGTCTTTCTTTATTTCTTACTTACATATACTTCTAATTCTTGGGTTAGTGTATTTTTATTTATCGGGTTTTATCAATTATTAATTACATTTGTCACTTATTCAATACTAACATTTATCTTTTATATTCGTTCTTTACCGGTTTCATTTCCTTTATTATATTTGATTGTGTAACGGTACAGAATTGTGAGCCTCCCCAGTTTAATTTTATATTCATTTAAATCATCATATTAAGCACTTTTCAAATTGCCAGACTTTCACCTGTGGGGAGCCTCAAGTACAGCAATGCAACATACATACAGTCAGCCAAAACAATTGCCAGACGTATTGCGTAACCGCCAGCAGCAGCCTTGTGACACAGTCTCCAGTCTGCAGTGTGTCATTAGAGAGTGAACAGACAGCCAGCATTCAGATAGTAAAGTTTGCCAATTAAAAAACAGTGGCCTCGGGTTTACAGATAGGCCGTTAAAATAAATCCGGCCTATTTAAGAGAGTGTGTAAACATTTATAAACATTAAAAGTGTAGAACCAAGAGCGCGGCCAGCCTACAACAACATCTAAGAGTAAAAAAGTTATGCTGGCAGACTTAATCATCTTCCAGAACGTGAGACAATAAACCGTAAAATCAGTACCGGTACCAACAGTGGTGTGAGTGCGAGAGAACTCAGAAATCGGTCAGTTAGTGAACTGGTGTCACGGTTATTATACGTGAATAATACGGGTGTGCATTGGAGGCAAGCTATTATCAGGATGAGTACAACCTTTTAAAGTTCAATTAATATGTCATAAAATTTGCTTTTATAAATACTTTAAAAAGTAACAGAGATCTCTAATAGAGGGGAGTTTGGTTAAAGCTTAACGAAAAAAGAAAGTGTGTGTGTGTGGTTATATACTGGTTCATTTTCAATTTTTTTATACGTATTTAGTAATGTTAATTATCATAGTATTTTTTAAAAACCAAAGTTAACAAAGATACTGTCATTTGTAGAAGTAGAAGAAGGGGGTGATTTTTGATAAATAAAATAAGTATGTATTTTAGACAGCAAAAAATGAGTTAGCATAATCATTTCGCACTTCTACCCAGATAACCTTGTCTGCAGTGAATTTTCGTCTGTAAGACCCGGGAAAATACAACTAAAGGTAAGAGTGTATTTACTGGAAAAACTTATATTGAAATTTTGAGTTTGAAGTAAATTATAGAGTTTCACTGGCGCCCGAACAGGGACGGCGAATATAATTTGTGGTTATATTCGCCAGACCTAATTAAGCTGCAGAATGGGTTATTTGGGAGCGGGGCGAGGTTGTAAATTGTAGAAACAAAATTAGGCATATTTATATATATAAAAATAATAAATAAAAATGGAAAATAATAGTTTAACCAAATCAACGGTCACGAGTGGGTTGGAGGTCCATTCGACCCCAATCCCAGTTCAAAATAGAGAGTCAAGTAAGTCAGGTGAAATAGATGACTCAGGGATTCAGGTAACCCCACCCGTAATGAATCAAAATAATCAACCAGAAGATAATATGATGAAATATCTATGTAGCACACTGTGCAGTTTGAATAATAAATTTGATAAATTGAGTAGTGACGTGAGCGAAGTCAAGAGTAGTTTTGATGTAAGTGATGTTAAGTTCCATGAGTTAAAGGGCGATATAAATAATATTGACCAAAAATTTGATAAGCGTTTATATGATATGAAACAACAGACGAATGAATGTTTCAATACATTTAAAGAACAAGTGGTAGAACAAATACAAAAGGTAATTGAAAATTTTGAGTGTAAAACAAATGAGAATTATAATATGTGTAAAAACGTGGTAGTTGAGAATAAGGAGATTAATGTTGAGAGTGATGAAGATTTTGTTGAAGTAGAGTTTAGTAATGAAGTGTTGCTAGCAAATGTCAATGAGAATGAGAGAGAGTGTGAAGACAGTTTAAGTGTAGAGGGTGAAAAGAGGGCAAATCTGTCTGGTGAGATGGGTGAAGAAAATGCTTCACTAGTATTGTTGGAGGACAAAGGTTCCTCCTTAGTTTTTGTAAAAGACAAAAGGTCTTTGACTTGTTTTTGTGTATCTGGTAAAGCCAGATGTTGTAATAATGTTGTGTTGCCCTCTGTATGGAATGAGAAATGTTGTGATAAATATTGTAATGAGAGAATTAAAGAAAGGAAAACCGAAATATTCAAGTTGAATAGAAATTATGAAATACTAGTACAGAATTTATGTATGGAGAGAGAGGAGCAAATTGATTTACTCGTTAACATAGAGTTTGATAATTATTTTGATGAATATGGTAATAACAATGTAATAGTAATAACAAAAAACACTGACGGAGACTTTACAAAGAATACTGATGTTGACCTGGTATATGATTATTATGGTAAAATGAATAAACTGAAATGTTACGGTTACTATACACAAGATAACCGTATGTGGAATGCAAATCAAATTGAAAATTGTTATTTGCAACCCAGACTAATTTTTGACGATGGTGGCTGAGCCTTAAATTCACAAATGAACAATTTTAAATATGTTAATATTTGGTAATGACCTAGCTGATTTTTGATATTGAAGTGTGACACAACTGAATAATTATTGTTGAAGAGTTGTAAATACATGTGTAGTGAAATTAATTGTATGTATTATAAAATGTTGAATTGTTTGTATGAAATAACATTGTTGTTAAATGTTTCAGAGGTTACACGGAGATATTGGTGTGTGTGTGTGTGTGTGTGGTGTGTATTTTGTATTCATGTCAATAAGTGGATTGTAAGTATAAAGTTCATAATACTAATCAGATAGAATAAAATGCTTACAGGTGTGAAAAAATGTTGATTCAATAATATGAATTGAGATAATAGCATTAAATAGAAATTGTAATTAAAAGAGAAATAATAACTGAAAGGTGAATTAAAATAATATTTGGCTTAAATTGTAAGAAATAGCCATTGATAAATATGTTATCTAAAAGATTTATAAAAAATTCGAAAAGTGTAGTAAGCAGATATGGCAGTATATGATGTAACCAGAGCGTTTAGACTATGAATGCTGAAACTGAGAATGTTTATAACTGTTGTTTATGAAAACAAACCTGGCACATAACCGTTTATATAAACAGGTGTGGTATGTTGAGACTAATGTTTGTAGTCATGCTTGGTGACAATAACAAAAAATGTTGGAGTCTGCTGAATCAGTATCTTGAGCAAAGCCCTATTGTGACATAAAAGAATTAAAGTAAATTTTTTTTTATAAAATAATAATGAGGTAATTGTTGTAACTTAGAGTGGGAGAAATTAAATACAATCAAATTAATTTGATAATTAAATAATTGAAAAGATGATTTTAATAATAAATTTAAATTTATTCTGGTTTAAACTTCAAATGTAATTGTAAAACAAACGAAATATGTACTTTATTTAAATTTAAGGAAATTTTGTGTAAATGCTGTCAAAATGTTTGGAAATTAAGATGTGTATATTACTGTCCATATAGATTTTCATATGTTATGAATTTTTTCTCCTATACATATATAGTAGTTAAGGATACCTTGTATAATCTATGTATCATTTTGGAGGGCAACATTGTATGGGGAATATTATTCAATTTAACTGGAATTTATGTGTACCATTGTAAACCAATATTGTTTTATTAATACTATTGTTTAGGGTCCATAATATAAAATGAGCCAGTACGTTGTCAATGAACCAGTACGGCTAAGAGGAAACGAACCAGTTGTGGGATATGGAGTGAGGAAGGCCGTTTGTCAATTTTTTAATTAAATGTTCTAAAGTCAGGCGATACTGGGGCGGGTATCTGTCCGAGCTTATGGTGGTGGGATCTCGAGTAGAGAAGTCCCGTAGGATCGGATGGGTGCTGTCGCAGTCGCCAGACTAGGGGGGTAAGAACCCATGATTTAGTAGAGTGTTCAGGGGGGTTGCGGCGCCATGTCCTCACTGATCCTCTTAGGTTTAGGCAATAAGAGTTTGAACGCTCCGGCTTTCAATCTCTTATTGGGGGGGTATTGTAACGGTACAGAATTGTGAGCCACCCCAGTTTAATTTTATATTCATTTAAATCATCATATTAAGCACTTTTCAAATTGCCAGACTTTCACCTGTGGGGAGCCTCAAGTACAGCAATGCAACATACATACAGTCAGCCAAAACAATTGCCAGACGTATTGCGTAACCGCCAGCAGCAGCCTTGTGACACAGTCTCCAGTCTGCAGTGTGTCATTAGAGAGTGAACAGACAGCCAGCATTCAGATAGTAAAGTTTGCCAATTAAAAAACAGTGGCCTCGGGTTTACAGATAGGCCGTTAAAATAAATCCGGCCTATTTAAGAGAGTGTGTAAACATTTATAAACATTAAAAGTGTAGAACCAAGAGCGCGGCCAGCCTACAATAACATCTAAGAGTAAAAAAAGTTATGCCGGCAGACTTAATCATCTTCCAGAACGTGAGACAATAAACCGTAAAATCAGTACCGGTACCAACAGTGGCGTGAGTGCGAGAGAACTCAGAAATCGGTCAGTTAGTGAACTGGTGTCACGGTTATTATACGTGAATAATACGGGTGTGCATTGGAGGCAAGCTATTATCAGGATGAGTACAACCTTTTAAAGTTCAATTAATATGTCATAAAATTTGCTTTTATAAATACTTTAAAAAGTAACAGAGACCTCTAATAGAGGGGAGTTTGGTTAAAGCTTAACGAAAAAAGAAAGTGTGTGTGTGTGTGGTTATATACTGGTTCATTTTCAATTTTTTTATACGTATTTAGTAATGTTAATTATCATAGTATTTTTTAAAAACCAAAGTTAACAAAGATACTGTCATTTGTAGAAGTAGAAGAAGGGGGTGATTTTTGATAAATAAAATAAGTATGTATTTTAGACAGCAAAAAATGAGTTAGCATAATCATTTCGCACTTCTACCCAGATAACCTTGTCTGCAGTGAATTTTTGTCTGTAAGACCCGGGAAAATACAACTAAAGGTAAGAGTGTATTTACTGGAAAAACTTATATTGAAATTTTGAGTTTGAAGTAAATTATAGAGTTTCAATTGTATTATTTCTCCCTTCTCTATTCTCTACTACTTGTCTGCGTTTTCTCACCTTGTTTCATTTTATTTTCTTTATAGTTGGTTTGTTCCATTTTTATTTTCATTTTTTTACTCCTTCACTTCTCATCTTGTTTCCCTTAATTTTGGTTCTTCTCTGGCCAATCTCTGAGGTTGGGTCAAAGTCGTTTGTCTGTCAGTCTAGTCTGTAAGTTTCTTTAACAATCGCTTTTAGTTTATAATTCTTCCTCCTTATTTCTTAATTACATTTTATATTTTTATTCTCTTCATTATTTATTTATTAAAATATATTACTTTTTTAGCATTTCTTACATACTTATAGTTATCAAATATGATCTGAATTTGGCGATGTGATAATAGTAAACTGTATTATAATTTAAAATTCAACAAAAAAAGTAATTTCTTCAGGCTTAACTATGTTATTTGGAAAAAATAAATAAATTGTTAACATAGTTTCATATAAAAAGGTTAGCTTTAGCAAAAATAATAGCCAGTCATCTTGTATGCCATTGTTTTATTAATTTGAAGTTATGAATTGATTTTTCTTTCTTTAAATTATATGTTTTTTATTTTACTAATTAGTTTACTTAAATACTATTGAACCTTATTTTCTCATTTATTCAAATTTATTTGCAATTGTCAGTAAATTTAGTATCTTTTATTTCAGAATGTGGGCTGATAATTGGACATTCAGATTAGCAGATTTGTACTGAAATTGAAAAAAAAAACAAGCAACAGTGAACAGTGTTTACATTATAAACAAACTTGTGTTACTATTTTCATACATACTTCATTGACTGTAATCATATTAGTTTTTATATACTTTGTTACACTTTCATAAATACATACTATTATCTGTCTTCTTTTATGTGAACATGTTTCAGAATAATTAACAATTTTTAACTTTTAACTAAAGACAGTTTAATTAGTTTTTGATTAGTTGAAAGTGGTTAATTAAGCAAAAGTATTCTGCCAAAGATGATAAAAAGAGTTGTATGTGTTCATGATAAATTGTAAGAAGAGTGAAACTCCAATAAATTTGTGAATCATGTTATTCATATTATGTTTCATTTCAGTGTTTCTAATTCAGGAACATCATATTTGAAGAAGTCTGGTAGCATTGATTTTGTACAGAATGGTGGGCTAAAACCAGTGCAGTCCTCACGTCCTGCATCTATATTACCAGCACTCTGTAAAGCATTTGGATCAACTTTTCTTTTTGGCGCATTCTTGAAGTTCTTACAAGATTTATTGACATTTATCAGCCCTCAGATTCTCAAGTGAGTGTTTTTAAACTAGAATTTGTATACTTTAACTAAATATCCATTTAAATTTACACATTTCCTTTAGATATGTAAATATATTTTTATTTGTTGTTTTTACATCTTTTTTTTTATGTAGACCTTTTTGATATTTGTTTGATATCAACGAACCATGGATTTTGGTGTGCAACCTACTTTTTTAGATTCTTTTAGCGTTTTTGAATACCTATTCATTCACAATTTTTGTTTTGAAACTCTTATTTTCTGTTTTTTTCAATTTTAAAATTACGTTGTTTCATACACAAGCATGGCATGCTGGAAATTTACTGGAGCTTCCTACACACGACATCATGGCAACTATTTTCTGTACCTCCCACTCATTTGCCAAATACCTTCCTCTCATTTGTCAATTTGTCAACTGCCAACTGTCACTATGTTGCTTTTCAAAATGCTGCCCAGTAATTTATATAAATGGTGTTACACATACTGTACTGTATGTGATAACAAAATTCTGTTAACCCACGCTTCATTTGTTGTGCACCACATGTTCAGTAAAGCAGTGGCCTCTGTTAGTGATAACAAGTGCTTTGGTGAGAGAAGGGCACATTTCTAAGTGACTTTCGCCTGGCGCCACGGGTCATTTTTGGCATATGTGCCACTTTTATGCTGATGAAACTCCCTCGGGAACAGCTGCTGATGAGAGAGTACGATTAATCGTAACAGAGAGGTTGTTATTCTTTTATCAGAGAGGTTGGTGTAAACCACCTGGTTAGGAGTAGTGAGGAAAAATTGGTTGGGCGAGCTAAAATTGTCGAAATCAATAAAGCAAAGTTTGGCTGCAGGAGGTACAATTGAGATTGTGTTGTGGAGGGATAGTGAGTATTGGGAGAAATCGAGGGAAGCACCAGCAACACGTTTTAGTGCCTGTCAAGAAGTGTGATGTGGCTACACTACTCCGCACCATCCGTGAAAGAATCGAACCAAGCACTACAATCGTCTCCAATTGTAATGGGGCAGAAAGGGGGTTTTTATTTTTTATTAAATTTGTTTAAAATTGATTGTAGTCCACGTTGCAAGTCCCATACAGAATACGGTTTTATTCAGACAATGAACAGTGACATAGCCTTGAGAGCGAGGTGTGGCGATACAACGCAATACGGTTCCGAGAAATTAAGATTGGTGTTACGCACTCATATGCGCAACCTGAGCACGTGCGCGGATAGGACGCACCTTGGTCTGAAACGACGCTAGCCAACATGGCTAAAATGTAAAATTTTCTTGCCACGTGGTTTTGGAATGGCGGAAATACAAGGAAAACCACGCCCACTTGAGTCATGTGACTAGTGGCATTGAGATATCGTCAATGCCTAACACCCATGGACAACACCGTACTGGGTGTAAGCTGATGAACTTTTTGTGGCAAGCAGGCTTTGCAATGTCCGTCTGCTACATAGCGTTGGCGTAAAAGCTGTGTGCGTAGTTACTTTCAGTCGACTTCAACTCTAGACCGCATGTGGTCGGTTAAATCTTTTACTCGAGTTTAATCCAGGTCGGCTGACCCATCCAGTGCACATCGAAAACGTGTAACTAGCGCAAAAAAAAAATATTTAACATAACTATGGAACAGTGATTTTGTGATACAATGAAACAACAACCTTTTTGGAACTCAAATCAGAACTGTGTGTAACGCGCCATGTGATCGACAGGAACGACGCCCTATACGTAACAGTATTCCATTAAATTCTTCTTATGCTATATTAAAGGGGGTAATCGGTATGTGTGTGTGTGTGTGTGTGTATGAGGAGCAAACTGGGTCGTTTTATTATTATTATTATGATCATAATTTAAGATGATTAGCAATAAGTAATTCAAGTTTTTATTTCATGTATAATAGATAAATAGCAGTGTTTTCTGAGAAGAAGTAACGTAAAATCAAATATTTAAATGAATGTAAAATAAATAATAGTTTTTTGAAGACAATGAGCAATACATAAATTAACGTTATTATCCAGCAGTTATTAGCGATGTAACGTAAAAGAAATTGTTGATGTGGGAGTTTTAATATCATCTGACGACAAATAAGATAACAATAAAATGTGTTAATTAGACATATAAATATGTGTTTGTCATTGCACCACCTGTTGTTTTTTCTCTGCCAAAGTACATCAGATGACACCCTGTTAATTATCAATAAAGGTAAGTGGGACAAATTTAAATATTTCAAATACTAATTAACTCGTAATACTTTACAATTACTGGAGGGCCTGCCTATCCTTAGATGAAGCTGGGTTTGAACACCTCATTGTCAACCACTCCATTGAGCTTGTTGATGCACGCACCAGTGCTCAAACTCACCTTACATTATCCCTTTGTAATTATAGAATGGCCCATGTTGTACAAAGCCTTTATTAAACACTATTTTGAGCACACTAATTGAGGAAAAACTTCACGTGTAACTTGCTATTTGCAATCCCTCCCTCCCCACATGGAAATAGGATTAAATTTCTCGCATTCCAGTTTTTTCCAAAAGATTTTTTTGCTGGTACTATGTTATGGATGTGTCTGCAGCATTTTTCACAGTAATTTTAGCAAAAGGCATGGTTCAAACAATTACCACCCTTTCCTTGGGTTAGCGGACCTTCAACCCAAAACCTTCCTTTGGGGTCTTTCATTAGAAGTGTCTTGACAGGCTCATTTATGATACCATGTTTTTTAGAATCTTTAACCTCTCAGGAAATGCTTTCTTACCAAATATTTCTTTCCCCTCCCAGGATCCAACTTTATGAGGAACCCATTCTCCATTACTTTTCAGATTTTTTCTATGGCAGGTTTCTCTTATGCAAAATTTATAAGTCAGCCCTGTCCAATGTAGCACTTATGGGCACAATGATGCTTGTAGTATATGTAATTGTAGGGCAATGAATGCTTAGTGGCCTCCGTAGACAAATGTAATTGTGCCAACTTTTAATATTATTGAAATTCAACACATACATTTTAACATCTAAATAACAGTTATAATGTTTTATCACTATTCCAGTGAATTATGGCCTTACACATTCCTTTGCTAATTTTACCCATGCTACTGTCCTCACTGACAACACAAGACATTCTTTGTTTTTTCATTAAAAAATCACTGTTGTCAAGGATTAGGTAGTTTGGTGTAGTAGTTGTTGTATCCCTCACACGTGAACTGGCTTTCATGAGATTTACATTTATAATCACAGTGGTCTACAGCATAAAGCCAAGGACAGGAAAAAAAGATTCAAATAGAGTGGTTTGTTATGGGATGCAGTTGCAAATAGACCTACCATAAATTATCATTTCCTTAACTCATCCACAGTTCTAGTCAGTGTTACTTTAATCTCAACAAAACAATTACATATATGTAAATACAGTTATACTTCAAAAATTATTTAGTTCACGTTTTTCCGTTATACTGTATTATTATTATTAGTAGTAGTAGTAGTAGTAGTAGTAGTGGTAGTGGACCTTTGCTACAAATTGTTCACTTGTGCATAAAGTTGCTTAATATTTTCTTGGAAAAAGGTAAGAGCTAATTCTGTACAGTTGTTACAGCTACTTTTGATGTCTACTTTTTTTTTTACTGTCTAGGTTACTGATAGCATTTGTATCCAGCAAGGAGAGCATGTGGCGAGGTTATGTGTATGCTGTGCTTCTACTGGTTGCTCCCACATGTCAGACAATTTTAATCTCTCAGTATTTTTACAAAATGTCATTGGTAGGACTGAGAATTAGAACAGCTCTAATCTCTGCTGTATATAGGAAGGTTAGTAAAGTAATGTACCACCATTTGTTGTAGCAGCTTTTTTTATTGATAAAGTTGTGTTAGTGGTTATAATCACAAACAGAATTAACACTGTTGCACATCACTATAGAAAAATTCCCAGGTAGTGATTTCAAGCTTCACAGTTCATTAGATCGGAAATATTTCCATCATATTTCTGATCTGATGATGAGCTGTCAAGCTTGAAAGTGCTAATCAACAATTTTTTCTATAGTGGTGTGCAACAGTGTTAATTCTGTTTGAGCTTTTGTTTTGTTGTTTTACTGAAGTAGAACCAGTCTATTATTTCACTGTTGGCGTAAACAGAAGTTTCAACAGGAGAAAACTTGAAAGCCTATTTTTTATAGAATGCATAAAACGTTGGTCAACAGTGTATTTGTAACACAGACCAAATTATCATTTGTATTATTCATTTTGCTAGTAATGTAAATAATAACCATTAAAATATCCCCACTATGTCACATTTTGATGTTACCATATCATTAATTGTCCCACCGTCTATCTTAAGTATGTATTTTCATTATATAACAGTTGGCAACTGTGTAGATTAGTGGTGGCCATATTGGAATGTTATCTTTGTCTGTGTTTACTCCCAGTAGAGAGAGACAGCCTTTGTTCAATGGCTGTATGTTTTTAAGCGCAGTTTACTTTTAAAATATCAAGTTTTCACTGCAGATCTTGTAAAAATTCACCAGATAAGTTTTTTATTAGTTTGTATTTAAGTCACAAGATATATCTGTAACTAAAGAAGTAAAAGAAAACCCTATTATTTTCTGTATGTTTGATATAAAATTTGGTATCAAAGCAAAAATTGAGTTCATGTTTGTTGCATAAGCTGTAATGTGATTCTAGCTTAGTTAGGGTTGCCATAAGGTTCAGGATGAAATTCAGGACACCAACATCGACAAGTTCCAACCATAGGCGCCGACTCCACGGGAGCACTTGCCCCCGTGCATATAGTGGTACGGGGACGCAATCGTGTTTTTGCTCCCATAAAAATGTTTGATATTTTCATCCTTGCCCCCGTGCTCAAGACCAAAAGTCGGCGCCTATGGTTCCAACGAGTGTATTTGGGAAATTCCATGTGAACTGTCCCGTCCGTTACCAAAAGACACACTTGTTATATGATGTTAATGTTAAAAATCAAATAAAGAAATAATAAGAAATCATACTTTAAGTAAAATACCTACTTTACAGACCACTCCAAAATTATATAATATTCAATGTTATTTCCATAGATTTTTAAGTAACAGATGGGACAGCTCACGTGGAATTACTCATTTCGTAATAACACGAGTAAATGAAAACTAAAAACAGCATTTATTTACCTTTGCTTAAAGATATTTATGACACAGAAGTGCCCTGATGCTGATACCAATCATACTTTTCTGAACATGACACAGTTTTTAGCAACTCATCATTTTTTTAAATGTAATCATGAAATTCCTGACAAGATATTTCTTTAAAATTGTATTGCAGCAATAATATTGATTTAACAGATTCTACTTTCAGTCTGTTTCTGTCATCTGTCCATTGTGAATTCATTAAAGAAAAAATTCTTTCCACACATGCATTATGGGCAGGTAAACAGAAATAGAACTGAGCCAATTTAAGCAATTCAGAATATTGCTCACTGGATTTGCATTGCTTTAAAAACTGAACCCATTTATTACTAGCTAACATGGATACAAAATCATTTTCATCATTATTCAATTTTTCTTTAACAAAGTTTATCAAACACAATGCTTGGTTAAATGCCATAGAATCATCAATTTTATTGGCCCTGTTTCATTAAAAATTTAACAGTCTCTTATATTTGCCCTTTCCATGTTGGAACATCCTCCAAAAGCATCCACTTAAAACATGTTAAGTCAGTGAATGAACCCAAACACTTCCGCAAATATTTGTCACACGTTTCATAACATTCATCAGCTTCTTTCTGAAAATTCTCTGCCTTTGTGTGATCATCCAGATTGTTTAAGATTTCTTGAACACTTAATGAAACAAAATGTTGTTCATGTCTTTGCTTGAGATTTTCTGCCACTGATTCTAATATTTGAACAACTTCAATAACTGATACAGATTCCTGCTCTATCAAATTCCTGTCTAATTTTGGACAATTCTCAATTGACAGGAAATAGGATTGTAGAGGTTCAAATAGTGACAGGACTCTTTCCACAGCAGGGAAGATGCTTAACCACCTTGTCTTTGAATGATGTAGTAGATCTTGATAAAAAACACTAACAAAATCACAGAACTCTTTAAGGGTATTTACCCTAACTGTGTAGATGGAAAAATGATTGAACAACTTCATTACAAGTGTCTCTATATCAATATTCAAAATATGAGTCCTAGCATGTAGGGTATTATGCAGAATATGGGCTGGGCATCCCACTCCTAATAGATTGTCACCACATTCCAAATCATTCTTCAAATGACTGAATACATTATTTCCTTCTCTTTTTCTTAGCCCACCAAAGTTAGTATTAGTGTTGTCGCCCCCAAATGCAACTACCTTTCTTGAAATATCAAATGTCTTTACAGTCTTCAACAAGTAATTGGAAATAGTAAAAGAAGTTTCATTTTCTAGTTCATCAAATTCAATAAGCTTAGTCTGTGTACCTACATTCTTATCAAAATACTGAACAACCACTGGAAACATTTTATGATACCTTTTGTTGCTAGCATCTGTACTTATGCTTAGAAAATCCACATGTTTTATATTATTCTGGAAATCATTTAAAGTATGGGGAGCAAGAACATTATTTACAATTGCTTCAGTTTTTGTTTTCGCACTCGAAAATTTACATGCAATATTTGAGGCTTTGAATACCTTGCTATACATCTTAGAGCTACGAGTGGCTGAATTGTATGACATATGGTGCTTAATGGAGTGATACGCAAAAGCACCTTCAGCTGCTGCGACATTCTTGGCTTCGTTGGTTTGTTCAATGAAGTATCCTTGAAGAACTGGTGTTCTTGAAACAGCAGACAGAGCTTTCTTATGCTTCCCTGTTAATGAATGCTTGGAGACATCCCCTTTACCTCCATGGGACATGTTGACATATGTACTGAAAATACAAATTCAATTGTTAAGAAACGCAATTACGCTTCTCTTGCATTCAATTCACTTTTAATAATCAAGTGCCGAAATAATTTCGGTAAAGAATCATGGCCTGCCACTGTCTAGGCTGAGTAAAGATTTAACATAACCTAATCCAATCCGGCACTTGTACACTTTAGGTGGTACGGGTAACCATACATTATGTAATTATGTAATCCTTTATAAATTAATGTAATCTAATGTAAGCTAACCTAATTTAACCTTTTAACTTAACCTAAAAGACCACGATTCGAAGTTAAGCCATAATTTCTAACGAGAATAAAAGTAAAAGTAGGCCTATTAAAAAATAGGCCAAATTGTGAATACGGTTGTTCAGATTAACTGCAGTGAACGTTATTGGTCGGAACTAACTTCACGTTCTCGTAAATTGAAATAAATCTTATAAATGTCTAATCTAACCTATTCTATTACACCACAGAATATTATTTTCATTTACTTACTTGCACAAATCACAGTATGCTTCATGTTCATTTCTTCCACGCTTAACCGATGGAAAATCTTTTGTCCATGTTTCGTTGAATTTTGAAAGTCTCTTTTTCAACATAATACAACTTTGAATACAACAACTTGTGAATAATACCTTTATAACTATTTTCCGTGAATGGTATATTACAGAAACACGCAAATAAACTAAAATAGACCAATGTTGAAGACAGATAATATGCCGAAACCACGTCAAGCACCGTGTAAAATGTCTGCTTAGCAATAGTAACCAAAGCGGAAACACGCTGCTCCCGGGCAAATTTTAAATAACTTGCTATGATTTTTAAAATTCAGGACATTTAGGGATTTTTAAAAATTCAGTCAGGATGTCGGGACACATGCTCAAATTCAGGACAATCTCGCTTTTTCAGGATGTATGGCAACCCTAAGCTTAGTGGATGAAAGGCAACAGAAGCTCTATGCCACTTGCTGTCCTTGTGGAGTCACATGGGCCGAGCAGTCATTTTGTTTATTGGTACTTTTGTCTCACAAACACAGAAGGATATAAAAAAAAAAAACAAGAACATAAAACTGACTGTGTTGTCTGCTTGTAGATCAGTGGTTCATCATGGAGAAGGGTGACTGATACCAACTCCGCCATTGAAGTGGGGTATATTAACATATCAGAGCACAGTGACAGCAATGATACACAAACTGATGAAAATTTAGATTCTTCTGAGAACACTTATGATCCTGCTAATAGCCCTGATTTCCAGATTGGAAGAGTGGAATCTGTTGCCAGCTGGAACAAGTATTAGAAAAAAGTAATGCTGCTTTCTCAGTGTTTTAGAAAATGGAGAGTTTTTATATGTTTTGGCATTTATGGATTAATGACTGAATTAAGAATAAACCATAAACCTGCACAATAGTGTCTTTTTATTGTATCATCTAAATATAGCCTAAAAGCAGTTTTACTCCACTATACAAACAAGAAGCTATCTATACCAGTTGGTTATTCAGTTCTGATGAAAGAAATATGAGTGTTTTTGCAAACATGGTTGCAATTCTGAATGCAATTAAGTACAAATAGATTAATTGGCACATTTGTGGGGATTCAAAGTGTAACGGTACAGAATTGTGTGTCAGAGACAGTAAAGATTCAATTCAGTTTTAATTTGAAAGCAGTCAGCATTCACCTGTGAGGTGCCCCATTGTAATATACAATGTTATGGTAGACTATTTATGTTGATGTCTAGACAGCCCAGCCCAGACGTATTACGCAACAGCTTGCTGGCAGCAGTCTCTGTGTAACTCACAGTAAGCAGATGGTCCCCCTAGTGTTAGCATCAGACAGTAGCAGGGAGCAGTGTATTTACAAGTTAAACGGTGGCCTCGGGTGCAAGATAGGCCAAAAATATTATAATCGGCCTATCCAATAAAATCTATAAAAGTGAGAACGAAGCACGGCCAGGCAATTAACCATCTAAGTGCTCGAGCAAAGTTACGTCGGCCGACTTTATATTACCATATGTGGAGATATTAAATCAAAGCAGTGAAAATTTAATTAAAAACACAGTAAACTCAGTATAAACAGTTGCGTGAGTGCGCTCGAAACAAGAAAGCGGTCTACCCGAGACAAACCACATGGACACACACGGCGGACGGGTAACTAACAACCCTTAATATGCATATTAAAGTCAGTTTAAAATGAATGTTGATAGTCTATTTTAAAAGAAAAAGTTTACATGTAAATCTAAACAATCGAGATCTCTAAGGGAAAGGGGCTTTTATAAAAGAAAATAGCAAGGGGAAAAGAAATAAATTATGTACTGGTTCATTTAAAAATAAATAATTTGTCATAGGTTAGTTAAGTAAGAAAGATTTCATTTGTTAATTTGTTTGATTTTATGTTATTTGTTACTAATTCAATGCATTACTAATACAACATAATATACCAGAAAAGAAATATGAACTTTAATTGACATCAAAGTGAAATGGAGTAATTACCTTATATAATAAACCAGAAGCAATTTGTTTTAACATAAACTGTGTTATTATATTTGTACCGCTCATCCCAAATAATCCTTTCTGCAGCTGTTTTCGTCTGTAGGACTCTGGAGAAGGCACCCTAAGGTAAGAGTTGGTTTAATTCGAATAACATATATTGAAGTCCTAAATTTGAAGTAAATTATATCGTTTCAAAAGGTCATAGCTATATATTAATAGGCCTTCAAGGTGAGTTATAAAATATTGCTTTTATGTTTATGGGATAGCAGAGCAACACAGCAGTAATTTTTAAAGAAAAAAAAAACGCCTAAGATAACTTCATTTGAACCAGGTTATCAGAATATCTCATTTACGCCTCTTGTTGAATCTGAGAAGATTATTATTCTTCCTCTACTTTATATCAAGTTAGGATTGATGAAAGGTCATGTAAAATGAAGGTAAAGGCTACAAACATTTAAGAAAATTTTTTCCACAATTAAGTGAATTCATACTAAAAGAAAAATGTGCCTCATGTTAGAAAAGTGATTCTCTACTCTGCTTTTGAATGAAGGCTCATCCAAAATGAATTTGCAGCATGGAAATCATTTGTGAAGGTGGTAAACGAATTTTTAGGCAACAAAAAGAAGACTACAAAATCCTAGTACATGAACTTTTTAGTCCTACCAAGTACATTTTCCATATTTTCATATTGATTTCTATCTGGACATCTTGGCACAGTTAGTGATGAACAAGGGGAGAGATTCCACCAGGACGTTAGGATTATGGAGACCAAGGGTTCTGGGATCCAGCAAAATGCTGGTTTGTAAAACAAGATTTGACTTAACATAAAAAATAAAATGTTATCATATTTAATTATTTTCTTTTCGTTGTTAGTTAATATTATTTTGTTATTTTCTTTTTACATAACAATGATTCTGTATTTGAATAAATGGTTATTTAATTATAAATAACAAAATTTCTTAATAAGACAAGTGTTCTGATTATTTCTTGTAATTTTTATGATTCATACAATATTGTTTATAGCACAAAAACTATACATTTTACAAGTTTTTGCAATCATTTTTTAATTTTCCACTCTGAAATTGAGAATACACAAATAGATAATTTCATTGATTTTACACAAAACCGTATTTTTTTATGCCAATAAATTTGTTTGTGTAGGCATTAAGAATGTCAAATTCTGCACGTAAAGAAACTACAGTAGGTGAAATCGTCAACCTGATGGCTGTTGATGCACAGCGCTTCATGGATCTCACTACCTACTTGAATATGCTTTGGTCTGCACCACTACAGATTGCATTGGCTTTATTTTTTCTGTGGCAGGCATTAGGTAAACTTATATGTTTATATTTCAGAATGTAAGATTTCAACATAATGTCACTAAATATGTAGTCTTTTCAACGAGTTTTTTTGTTATTTATATTTATTTGATTTGTGAATAGTATTTATTCTTAGATACTCCTCTAGTATGGTAGGGCTAACAGTGATAATTGTCTCATTTAGTACAATTCAATACATTAAGGGTAGTACAGTTCATCTCTGTTATCTGTATGGCTATGTAAGCTATAACAGTCATTTAGAATTTTAATTATTTCATCAGCTCTGAGATGGTCAATTATAATTAGACATAAGTCATACAAATCTTTATGGAGCAGAAATAAAATTATAGTTTTAAGTGACTTTAATAAGGTAATAAGTGTCAGTAACATGTGAAACAAAGTAAGAAAATGAGTAAACTAGTAATCTGTAATAAACAGAAAGCATGAATGAAATGCTGGGTACATGGGAGGGAACGAGACCTAGAGGTAGACCGAGGAAGAGGTGGGAAGATGGCGTTGCAGAGGACGCGAGAGACATGGGGATAAGAAACTGGAGGAGGGTTGCAGTGGATAGAGTGGATTGGAGGCGGAGATTGGTGGAGGCCAGGACCCAATTTGGGCTGTAGCGCCATAGGAGAGAGGGAGATGAATGAAATGTTATTAGAAAGTTTTATGAAGTTTTCAGTTTGCCTGGAAGTACATATTTTTTATTTTATGTACAATACTGACCTTACATGTTGATCCTTACATTCCTCATATCAAGAAACTAATTTATATAAATGTCTTATTACAAGTTTATATGTTTTATAGAAATGTTTTATTAGGATTCGAATATAAAACTGGGAATAGAAACACTGTAATTATAGATAAGGGAGATACCACATTGATAATATTACAGGGTTGAAATTGTTTGAGGAAAGGTAGAGATTTAAAAAAATTCTGTTTAGGTGAGATGTGGGTCATTGAGGATTATGTGACCTCAAAAGCAAGGCATGACACGACAGTAAAATGAGGAAAGCAAGTATTTTTGTTGGGTCTGAACATTGGCCTTAAACTGACCAATAAAGAGAATGTGCATCAGCAACAAGGCTTGGCTCCTTTTATTTGAAACTAAAAAGTTGGGAGATAATCATAAAGAAATCAGTGGGGGTGTATTTGAAAAGTAGCTTGCTAAACTTTTAGAATTTTTATCAGAAAATAGTAACATAATTGTTAATAATGTCCTGTGTCACATCATTAACTTCTAACATTGCCAAATAATTTCTGGAAAAAATTTGAAGTAGTTTTGTGACTAAATGACAGTTTTAATTCTGACAAAAGTTATGTAACTGCCAAACTTTTACAGTTAGCTAATACTTTGAAGGGCAATACAAATCCATGTAATAAATATGTAATTAATGATGTCATAGACATCGGTCTACAGTGTCAAGTTATGTCCATGTCACTATATGTTGAATCCAGTAAAATTGATTTGGAATAAACTAACAGCACAGGATAAAACATTTAAACTGAACAGTGTGGTGAAAAAGGTGGAAGGGGATCTCTAGCAAGTGTAACAGGAGATGGTGTGACTTTCTTAGTCACAATACATTATGATGTTGTTGATAGTTTATTAACAAACCTGAATTACGATGAATCCATGACATGATTGGAAAGTAATGTGGAAAGAATTGAGCTTCTATAAAATCTGTTTCTTCTGTAATACATAATTACTTGTTAAGTGTAGCATTAATCAGTTAAAAATAGTTTTCCATAATACTGTTAGATTTAATACATTTGGATTATTACAATGGCAAGTAAGTGATTTTCTGCTTTTTACATTATGTCTGTTTTTGTTAAGTTTGTATGTTAAGTAATATGCGTCTACAGTAGAACCTCACTAATTCGTCACCTATGGGACCAAAGGGGTGATGAATTAGCGAAATAGATGAATTAGTGAGAGTAGGAAGGAATCCCATTAAAGACAATATAAAATGTTTTATTACAACACTAGCAATGTACTGTAACAATACGTATATTTGCATATTTGCCCAGGGCGGTATGTTTTGTATTGTAATTAGCGTAAATAGAATAAGACGAACAGTTTTAGACAGTTTTGTGTGAGAACGGACCGGCTGGAGCCTGTCAAAAGTGACACCTGCTTTTGTAGCGTAAGTTACAGCGTTCGTGTGTTTGTGTGTGTAACGCAAGCTGCGACACGATAATATGGGGTGATACGTACGAATTGTTGGTTTCCAATTAATCAGGTCTTAACAGGATTATAATAAACTAATTATTTGTTTAAAACCTGTAAACAAAGGCTTACACCAATTATAAAGACACCATTACATTAAGGAATTTTTAACGAGTATGGTGATATAAAATTTATTGCAAAATGTGCAATATTAAAGACACTATTAAATTAATATTAATTACTAGTGTAATTAAATAGTAATTAATATGTGCGGTATATGTGAGTGACTAGAAAAAAATTATGCAAACAATGATATCGGTCATGTGATGAGTATGTTCATGAGTTCGCGATAATTAACCAAAAAGTAAGTGTAATAAAAAGGACGCTTTGCGTGAATTGACAATATCTGACATGTCGAAAGACAGTCCTGAACCTGTCAAATCGCCTCCAGTATAAATACCACTGGCAACTTTGGGCGATCATACACTCAGACTCAAGACATCTACACACGACATCACGCTGCCCGTTTGCAGATCGACCTGGACACACACACTGTACCACACGCACACTAAGACGTATGGAGGAACTCTGGAGCATCACCAAGAGCAACAACCCATAGAAACAACGAACACCGCATAAGCATAGTCATCATCATACTCTCAGGATTCTGGACATACACACACGCGCGCGCGTTGTAATGGTACAATTTCTAATTACCCTAAATATGGTATATAAAACCATAAATATTGTATTCCTTAGTTTGGTCATAATTAAACAAACATTAAATAACCTGTATGAATATATCGTGAGTGGACTGTATAATATTTGCCAGGATTTGGACCGATTCGTAGCAAAAAACGTGAAGCCTCACAAAAAACAGTATGTCATTTGTTGCGATAAAAGTGACGATCCTTAATGACGTGAGCGGCCAGGAATTTGTTTTTGTCAACAACATGATGCTGTCAACAGCTTAACAAAAGGCTTGTGACGTAGATTCACCCCACCTAGGAAATATGTAACAAAGACTCGGTGTCATTTCATCAGCAACAGTGATCGCAGCCGGCCGGCAACTCGTTCACTAATAAGTGAATTTTAACTTTTAAACCACTAGAAGTGGTTAATAAACTATATAAATATAAAAAAACATGTTGTGAAGAACGTTAATAGTTCGGCATCGTGTAGGCGTCATCGGCCGATGGATCGTCCCACGTAGATCTAGCGTGTAGAATCGGTCCGAGGAGTTTTCGTGGGTCGACACGACGGTGCGCCGTAAACCGAAGTAAAACACTACCGATTGTGCGGATCGAGACGATTCTAGCTGTGTGAGGAGGCCTATACGAAACTTTGGTGAGAACGTTCCATCAACACACTTATACATATTTTATTTCCACATCAAACTTAATTTGAAATGACCAAAATAACAAATAACATGAAGTAAATTCAAGTATTTAAAATTTTAATTTTCAAAAAGAGCTCATAAAAATAATAAAGAATTGTACCAGGATGAGAGAGAGAGAGTGAGAGGGCGAGTGGGTAATTTCTAAGTGCTGGCTTTGTGCGCACCAATATATAAAGATATGTATATCTATATTTACATAATTATCTAATATTACATAATAACACATTTTATATTACATGTTATGATTTTGGAGGGTAAATTTATTTTTAAAACGCCCATGGCGTAATATGTGGGTCTAATCGGTTTTTTTTCAATATGTATAAAATACAAGTTCAATACTAATAAAAGTAATTTATATATGGTATTTTGTGTATGTTTTATTTCAGGTAATCTATTTCACAAAACTAGTTCGTGTTGCACGACCTCTGGCCCGAAACGTAAATTTATATAATGTTATTTTGTACAACATGGCGCCCGAGGTTAAAAGTGATATTTACTAGTACATACAAAAATACAATTTTAATGACAACGAATTAAACGATAAAAAGCCATAAGTTACAATTGGCGCGTGCCGAACATGGACTCGACATAAAATATAATTTTATGTAGAGTACACCTACCGGTATGTGAAATAATTACCTGAGATAATAGCGTTAAAATACGCAAAGCGTGCGCAAGGTAAGGTTAAAATTTTAGGTTATAAATAAATATGTTTTAGTAACATAAAATAATACAATATGAGTAATAAGGATAATATTGCAATAGAAACCAGTACCGCTGAGGTAAATTTAACTAGTGAAATGGATGTTCAGCCAACTCCAATTAGTCAGATTGACGAAGCAGATACACCTGTATCTGTTGTATGTGTAGAAGCAGAGAAGGTCTCTACATCCATTTCAACAATGTCAGAAAGTAAGTCAGACAGTACTGCTGCAATGATGCAGCTCTTATTAAACAAATTCGATGAACAGAGTGTAAAGTTCGATAATTTTGACAAGAAACTAGATGAGCAGAAAAGCGATTCTAATATTAAATTCACAAATTTGAATAACAAATTCGATAGTTTTGATATCAAGTTCAATGAACTAAAGAATGAAATAAAAGGTCAAAATTTTCACTTAGAGGAGCGAATTAACACAGTAGAAACATGTGATAACATACAGAAAACCACACTAGCAATTGTTGATGATAAATTCAGTAGTAAAATTAGTGGTTTAGATACTAAAATAGATCTAATTTATGACACCGTTAATAACACGGTTAAAAGTCAGTTAGAGTCACAAAGTGCAGAAATACAACAGAAGTGTTTAAATTTGGTAGAAAGTCAATTAGAAGTTAAAACCAATATTGAAGTAAGCAACCAGATAGAAGTGAAAACTAATGTTTACAGAATCATTTAGAGAAAATTGAAGTAAATGTGATAGATATCACCAAGAACTTAGAAACCATAGATAATGCCATAACTGAACATGAGAGAAGTACCAAGAGTAGATTCAATTTGTTACAAAGTAAGATTAAAGAAATTGATGATTTAACTATACAAAATAGTATGGATGTGCATGATAAATATGATATAATTGCAAATAGTTTGACCAGTGTAAAAAATGAATTGTATTATTATACGGGGAGAAATAAATAAAAATATCTCAAGCATAAATGATAGGGTAATCGTAACTAGGGATTTCTATAATGAAATAGAACTAGAGAATTTTAGCCATGAAAACAGGGTAATACATCCCATGCGTTTTCTAAATCAAACACGGGATTATAATTATTTTAGTAGTAGTAGTTGGGAAGTGAAATTAAACAAAATAATTAAATGTTTTAAGGGTAATTCAGTAATATGGGCTGAAGCTCATAGGTTAGAATGGGATTGTTATAATACTTTTGAGAAAGCATTTAAGAAATATTGGACAGAAGAAGAGCAGCAGACTTTAAGAAGCCGCATTATGGGAGCGGGTAATTTCATGGGACGTAACCTTAGTAATAATAACAATAATAACATTACTATATATGTAACTAAATTGTACAATGAGGCAAAATATTTAGAGCCGCCCATACCCTTTAAGTCATTCGTTAGGTATGTGAGTAAGCACTTACCCCGAGAAGTGCAGGTCACTTTAATGACTAAAGAAATTGAAAATCTTGATGAGCTAGAAAGGGTATTAGATATACTACAAAGTATAAATGATCGCGAAATGGGTAGACGACCCATTCAGCCAAATATGTCTAACCATAACACTGAGTTTAATCGGCCAAGGCCTTATTACAATAACAATGGAAATAAATATAATTTTCGCAATGATTTACAGCAACCAGGCGGATGGAGTTGTTCTAGTTGCAGGAAGGAAAATCGTGCCAACATGCAGCACTGCTATTACTGCAAAACGCCAAGAAATAACCAAACAAAGCAATTCGTACAACAGAGGAGCACCTAGCAACAGAGGATCACCATATCACCATCAGGGACCAACCCGAGGACACCCTGTACCATCCACGAGTCATAACAGGACACAGCCGGAAAACTGAAGTCGACAGTGGTAAATAGGACCCGACCACTGTTCAGGGAAGCCCATGAGGTCCGACCAATAGAGGACATACAGTCAAACGTTATAAAAACAGATATCGTTGCCGATTTATTGGAGGAGGAGAGTAACACGACATTGGAGGTGAGAGCTGGACTCACGGAAATACAGGTAACAATAGAGAATAGAAAATTTAAAACACTTGTTGATACAGGAAGTGAAATTTCAGTAATAGCCGAGAACATTTTAAGTGAATTAAAAGAATTTAAAAAGAATATTCCAGTTTTACCCGTAGCAGGGGTTACAGTAATAGGAGTCACGGGGGTACGTAGTAAAAGGGTGACAAAACAGATACATTTAAGTTTCTCAATTGGAGATATGGATTTTGATAATACATTTTTGGTAGTAAAGGGATTAAGTTTAGACATCATTTTGGGAAATGATTTTTTACAAAGAAATAAAGCTGTAATAAATTTTAAAGAAAAGGTGACTAAAGACTATATGATTAACGTGGGTAAGCCAAAAGTAATTTTGTCAGACCATGGGCCGCAGTTCATCAGCGGAAGATGGCGCCAGACCTTAGGATGGGAAGGCATCCTCACGAAGCATACGGCTATCATCCCCAGTCCAACCAGGCTGAGCGTGTAATGAGAGAAATAGGCAGGATCTTCAGAGCCTATTGTCACGCTAAACACAGCGAATGGCCATTGTATGTACGAAAGGTAGAAACTTGGCTGAACAGTACCACCCACGGGTCTACTGGCTATATACCTCATGAACTGGTAAGAGGAACACGCCCCCCAAGAATCTTGGAACAATTATTCGACTATCCACCTGAGAGTAGGACAACTGATATAAACATTAAAATCTGGTTGGCAAATGAAAACTTAATTAGCAAGGGTGAACAACGAAAACGTAGACACGACGCAAGAGGTAAGTGTATTAAGTATAATATAGGACAAATGGTATTAGTTAAAAGACATGACTTATCGAGTGTGCAAGACAAAGAAATTAAGAAATTCTTTCTCTTATATGAAGGACCGTATGAGGTCATAGAAGTTAAGATGCAAAATTCTTATGTATTACAGAACAACGTAACTGGAGAGATAGTAGGAACACACAATGCTACAAATTTAAAGTTGTACTGGTCGTCTTAGTTATTTTATGAATATTGATGTTTTTATATTTTGAGTGTTTGAGTATTAATTCAGTTTTATTGGTTTTGCAGAAGGGACTCTCCCCCATTTTCGGGCGATCGCAGACTCACCACCTCTGATCGTGGATTTTGGAATTCTGGAGGCGGACCATGGTTGGCGGAACTGACGTATGGATGTGAAAGCAACGATGGTCTTCCTCCACACAAAATTGGTAGCAAGTAGAAAATTTAATCTTATTATTGAACGGGGAGGGGGACCCCTAATTCTTGGGATATATATATATATAAAAAAAAAAAAAAAGTTTGGCATTTATCCCATGAATTTTGTTTTATTCTAAAATCATAGAATAGAATTTGAAAATTTTGTAACTTAATATTTAACTCATTAAGGAGTTATATTTTTGTGTATAAACTAAGTAAATCAGAAGATCCATTGTTTTCTTGTAGTGTTAGAAAAGTGATGTTTTGGACTTGGAAAGTGTCTACAAATTTATTAAAGGAAGAAATAACATTTTTTAAATGATATCTAAATTTTGATGTTTGTGAAGTAACAACCTTACGGGGTTAAAAGGACATAGTGCTACTATGGTGAAATTTGGAGACTATTTTATGAACATTATCATTATAATAAATAGTAGTCTTGTAATGGATTTGTGTATAACTTGTTAGTTGTAGGGTAGTCCCCGATTGGGACTACATAAGACACAATGTGTCACATATTTGCGATTCCCCATATTTCGGGCGATTACTGTCTTACCAACACTAATCGTGGATCTGGACGACAACCAGCTGTGGCCAGAAATTGTAACCCTGACCATGGTTGGTTGCCTACAAAATTGGTTGAAATTTTGAAATTTATTGGGAGGTTTAGGGGAATCTATTATTCGTTTTTGAATAGGCTACTTCACCTCGGTTGGGGTGGTAGACCTTAGGGGCATATTATAAATGTAATAGTAAGGGTACATACCTTGAAGATTTTATACTGCTAAAGCAAGGATGGGAGAGAGAGAAAAGAAAAAAGTGCTCACTCCTTCTGCCTCAGTCCTTGTGGAGGCAACTGAACGCAACAGTTCAGGGGGGGCAATAGTGTGTGTGGAGGAGAATGAGGGATAAATATTATTAACAGCGCCAACTATTACCTGTTAATGATAATAATAATAATAATAAGAATAATAATAAGAATAAGAATAATTTTAATTTTAATTTAACCATTCAATAAGATATTTGAATAAATAATACAATACAGATTTATTAATTATTTTGTTTTTCTATAATTTGTTTTTCTCCATGTTTGGGAGATTTATAGTGGAACTTTAATTCTTTTTATATCAATATATTTCTTTTATACTTTATAATTATAAAATGGAAAGAGATAAATATTATCGATAGTAATCGAAACAATTTATAAATTCAGGGTTGTCAATATGGAGAAAGGAAATTCTTTATAATTCTTGGGAGTTACGTTTTTAGTAGGATAAGTTTTATAACTAGATTTTAATCATATATCAAGCAAACCCAGTGCTTATTAGCACAAACCAGCACCTAGCTAAGGGGGGGAACCAGATCAGTTAAGGATAGAGTGATTTACCAAGTCACTATTTTGAGATTTTTCATTAATTGTTTCAGTGTTTGGTGATATGACAGCGGTCCTGAGCTGGCCAGTGTGTCAGAGCAGGGGCGTTACGAGCCTAAGTGGCCTTATAGTGTTGGGATCTCGAAGGAGAAGTCCAGTAAGGTCATGTAGGTACTGTCATCATCATCAGGCCAAGGGTGAGTTGTTATTTTCTTTTATATAAAATTGTAAGGGGGTTGTGGCGACTTATCCTGGCTGATCCCTTTAGGACGTATGAAAGGGTCAATGAAAGTTTTTGTGCTTCGACACACAATCTTTCATTGAGGGGGTTTTGTAATGGTACAATTATGGTACAATTTGTAATTACCCTAAATATGGTATATAAAACCATAAATATTGTATTCCTTAGTTTGGTCATAATTAAACAAACATTAAATAACCTGTATGAATATATCGTGAGTGGACTGTATAATATTTGCCAGGATTTGGACCGATTCGTAGCAAAAAACGTGAAGCCTCACAAAAAACAGTATGTCATTTGTTGCGATAAAAGTGACGATCCTTAATGACGTGAGCGGCCAGGAATTTGTTTTTGTCAACAACATGATGCTGTCAACAGCTTAACAAAAGGCTTGTGACGTAGATTCACCCCACCTAGGAAATATGTAACAAAGACTCGGCGTCATTTCATCAGCAACAGTGATCGCAGCCGGCCGGCAACTCGTTCACTAATAAGTGAATTTTAACTTTTAAACCACTAGAAGTAGTTAATAAACTATATAAATATCAAAAAACATGTTGTGAAGAACGTTAATAGTTTGGCATCGTGTAGGCGTCATCGGCCGATGGATCGTCCCACGTAGATCTAGCGTGTAGAATCGGTCCGAGGAGTTTTCGTGGGTCGACACGACGGTGCGCCGTAAACCGAAGTAAAACACTACCGATTGTGCGGATCGAGACGATTCTAGCTGTGCGAGGAGGCCTATATGAAACTTTGGTGAGAACGTTCCATCAACACATATACATATTTTATTTCCACATCAAACTTAATTTGAAATGACCAAAATAACAAATAACATGAAGTAAATTCAAGTATTTAAAATTTTAATTTTCAAAAAGAGCTCATAAAAATAATAAAGAATTGTACCAGGATGAGAGAGAGAGAGAGTGAGAGGGCGAGTGGGTAATTTCTAAGTGCTGGGTTTGTGCGCACCAATATATAAAGATATGTATATCTATATTTACATAATTATCTAATATTACATAATAACACATTTTATATTACATGTTATGATTTTGGAGGGTAAATTTATTTTTAAAACGCCCATGGCGTAATATGTGGGTCTAATCGTTTTTTTTTCAATATGTATAAAATACAAGTTCAATACTAATAAAAGTAATTTATATATGGTATTTTGTGTATGTTTTATTTCAGGTAATCTATTTCACAAAACTAGTTCGTGTTGCACGACCTCTGGCCCGAAACGTAAATTTATGTAATGTTATTTTGTACAACATGGCGCCCGAGGTTAAAAGTGATATTTACTAGTACATACAAAAATACAATTTTAATGACAACGAATTAAACGATAAAAAGCCATAAGTTACAGCGCGCGCGCAGCGGTAACGGCAGATATACGCATGTGATAAAAAACAATTTAGCTCTAGAAAAGGTCATCAGGGATTCAGGAATTCAAACTAGCGGACACATATTTCACAAGGAGGTACAGCTTCTGGCCTATGCCGATGACATTGACGTCATAAGTAGGTCTGAATCTGGCTTAAAGGAAGCCTTTCAGGTACTGGAGTTGTCCGCTAAGGCTATGGGCTTGGTTATAAACCAAAGCAAAACCAAATATATGGTTGTAGGTGCCAGCACTCATGCCCTGTCCCTGCGCATTAATGATTATAATGATTATGAATTTGAAAAGGTTCAGGGTTTTCCATATCTCGGGTCATATGTGGACTCTGGAAATGACTCCTCTAGAGACATTGAAAAAAGGATATTATCTGCTAATAGGTGTTATTACGTCCCTACATGTATGTGGGGATACAATATGCAATATATAGAAAACCAACTTCTACTAACATCATTATACCTAACCATTCTGACCACCCACCACAACATAAAATGGCTGCATTGTATTCACTATTTAACAGAATGTACAAAATACCCATAAACAAACAAGAAACAGACAAAGAAAGAAATATAATATACCAAATTGGTTGTGGAAATGGATATAATAAAAATACTGTAAACAAAATAGAAAATAAAAACTGAACAATTAAGAATTAATCAAAATGAACAAAACAAAAATAATAACAACAATAAAAAAATGGGCCAAATTCACATACATAAATAATAAAATGACTAAGCTAACAAATCTGTTTAAGAACACAGACATTAAAATAGCATACAAAACCAACAAAAATAATCTACAAAAACTAAATAACCCACACAACAAAGATAATACAACAACCAATGGTATATACAAAATTGAATGCCAAGATTGCAATAAATGTTACATAGGACAAACAAAAAAACAGCTGAAAAAATGTTATTTTGAACACCTAAACGCATACAAAAAACCAGAAATATATAATCCAATTTAGCCACACATGCAATAAACACAGGACATGAATTCCCAGACATAACCAATGTGACACTAAAAACATATACCACACAAAGGCACTATAATGAACATTCAGGAAAATTTACAAATATAGAAACATAAAACACAAAACAAACTAATACCTGAACAAATACAAATCAGTACAAAACATGACACAATATTCAAAGCACTCAACATCGAAAATACACAAAAAGTAACACATACACCACAATCACACACAATAAAACCAATTTGAACTACCAGAAGCCAACAGGAAGCCACAATAATAATAGTTGTAACGGTACGGATTTGTGAGCCACCCCAGTTTAATTTCATATTAATTCAAATCATCATTTTAAGCACTTTCCAAATTGCCAGACTTTCACCTGTAAGGAGCCTCCAGTACAGCAATGCAACATACACAGCCAGCCAAAACAACTGCCAGACGCATTGCACAATCACATAGCAGCAGGCTTGTGTGTGAAACCCAGTATGCAGTGTGTCATTAGAGAGTGCACAACAGACAGCCAGCATCAGACAGTAAAGTGTGTAAGTTAAAACAGTGGCCTCGGGAGTACAAGATAGGCCGTAGAATAAATTCGGCCTATCTAGTTAAGTGTTAAAACATTTATAAAAAGTGCCAGTTGTGACATAGGGCCGCGCGGCCAGCCTAAAAAACTTCAAGTGACTTTCTAAGTGCGAAAAGTTACGTCGGCCGACTAAATAAATAATATACGTATAATTCGAACAGTGGTGACTGATGGTCATAACATTGACGTGAATTAACCAGTGTACCAGAGAAAAAAAAAAAACAACTAAACGCGGAGTGAACCGTAATGTTGAACAAACAGCGATTGTACGACTCACCGAGAGACACCTGGAACGGTTAAGTACCATCAGTAACTAATTGGCCAAAACTTTTAAATTTCACAGATATAATGGGTAGAATACTAACCAAATTAACTAAATGAAATAGAAGGGTGAGAGAGAGAGAGTGAGTGAGAGCGTAAGTTTGGGGTACGTACCTACAAAGTAAAATACTGGTTCATAGATTGAGTAAATTAATTAATTGTAAAATTTTTTGCATTATCTTGCTGTTGTAAGGGGATGATGCAAAGACCATTGTAGTAACTTTTTTATATCACTTTCATGTAATAAGTAATTAAGCGATTTTTGTGTGTAAACTGTTGTTCTACAGAGAGTAAAGAGGGAAATTAATTAAAGAAAAATAAATAAGCGCCATTCATTACATAACATGTGTTAGCGTAATTATTCGTAACTCAAACAAATAATCCTGTCTGCAGCTGTTTTCGTCTGAAAGACTTTGGAATAAAACCCTAAGGTAAGAAAATTATAATTTTGTAAGTAATTCGTAGAGTTACATTTGGCCCCGAACCAGGGACCCGAGTCATATAATTTGTCTGTAAGTAATTCGCAGAGTTACATTTGGCCCCCGTACAGCGACGCGAGTATAGGTTACAACCTATATTCGCCAGACCTAATTAAGCTGCAGAAAGGGTTATTTGAGAGGGAGGACGTTTTGGTAAATTATATAAACGTCGTGATATATTAAAAGGGTTAAGTTAATAGTGGATAAGGTTAAAATTCTTATGTAATTTTTTTAAACTTATAAAAAATGGCAGGGAATAGTGACGATATCAATGAAATAGTTAACGTTGAAAATTTTGATGAGTCAAATATGAGTAATTTTGAGATACATTCGACTCCAAGCGCGAGTCAAGATAAAACAGAGTTAAACTTAACTGATCAGAGTAATGTAACTGAAGATTCGGGCGTGCAATTGACCCCGACTTCAACAAAATGTAATGTCCAATTCAATAGTGATGTAATGAGTATGTTACAATTACTCTTAGAACAAAATAAAGAACAGAAGAGTGATTCTGATATTAAATTTAATACAATTCATAGCAAATTCCATGAGTTAAAGGATGATATAAATAATATTGACCAAAAATTTGATAAGCGTTTATGTGAAATGAATACAAAATTTGATGAGCGTTTATATGATATGAAACAACAGAGTGTTAAGTTAGAAGACAATATTCATAAACGTTTCAATGAGACGAATGAATGTTTCAATACATTGAAAGAACAAATAGTAGAGTCAGTAGCAGAACAGATTAAAAGTAAGAAATTAACAAATGTTAACAATGATATTGAAAATAGTAATGTGATTGAAAGGGCGGTATCAGAAAGTGATACGTTGAAAATAGATAGTGAAACAGTAAGTGAGAGTGAGAAAATTATAAGTTGTAATGAAGTAATAATTAGTGTTGTTGAATTGGAAAAAGAATGGAAAGAAAGAGTAGATGAATGTGTAGGGCAGAGAGTAAATTTTCCCCTTATTTGTGATGAACCAGAGTGTTCAAAAGTGTTATTTTTGGGCAAGAGACCCTTATTAGTGAAAGATTTGAATTGTTTAATTTTGCTGAATAATTTTGCACCCTCTGCGTGGAATGATAAAAGTATATGTTGTTATGATGAGAGAATTTTAGATAGAGAATGGTGTATTGACAAAGAGACAGAATTGTATGAATTACAGAGAGATTATGGTGAGTGGAAGGAAATGTTAGAAGTATGTTTAAACAAGAGTAATTTACTGTATGATGAAAAAATAACTGACCCGATATTGGAAATATTTACCGACGGAGACTTTACAAAGAATACTGATGTTGACTTAGTACATGATTATTATGGTAAAATGAATAAACTGAAATGTTATGGTTACAAAACCCAAGATAACCATATACGGAATGTAAATAAAATTCAAAATTGTTATTTGAAACCCCGATTAATTTTTGACGATGGAGGTTGAAATTCATAAACGAACAATTTAAATATGTCAATCTATGATAATGACCTAGCTGATTTTGATATTGAAGTGTGATATAACTGAATAATTATTGTTGAAGAGTTGTAAATACATGTGTAGTGAAAGTAATTGTATGTATTAGAAAATGTTGAATTGTTTGTATGAAATAACATTGTTGTTAAATGTTTCAGAGGTTACACGGAGATATTGGTGTGTGTGTGTGGTGTGTATTTTGTATTCATGTCAATAAGTGGGTTGTAAGTATAAAGTCTAGAATACTAATCAGATAGAATAAAATGCTTACAGGTGTGAAAAGAGTGTAATAATAATAATAATGGTATTGAGATAATAATATTAAATAGAAACTGTAATTGAAAGGTAATAATAATTGAAAGGTGAATTAAAAGTATATTTGGTTGAACTGTAAGAAATAGACATTGATAAATATGTTATCTAAAAAATTTATAAAGACTGAAAAGTACAGGTGTTAATATGATGTAACCAGGATGTTTATACTATGTGAGTCTTGCAGACTAGTGTTTATATAAACAGGTGTGGTATGTTGAGACTAAGGTTCACAGACATACTTGGTGACCATAACAAAAACTGTTGTAGTCTGCTGAATCAGTATCTTATTGTGACAGAAGAGAATTGAAATTAAATATTTTTTTACAGACCAAATAATAATGAGGCAATTACTGTAACTTTTGAGAGTAATTGAATTAATTAAAGTAAATTAAATACAAGTAAACTAATGATTAATTAAATTATTTTATTATTAATAAAATAAATAAATTAAACAGAAACAATGATTTTAATAATGAACTTAACTTTATTTTCATTCAAATTCAACTTGGAATTATAAAGTAAATACTAATTGATGTAAATAAGGATTTAACTTATTAAAATATTCATTTAAACTGAAAACTGAATGAAATGTTGGAGCTGAAACGGTGTTTGGGAATTAAGATGTGTATATTACTGTCCATATAGATTTTTCATATGCTATGAATTTTTTGTCCTATTCATATATATAGTAGTTAAGGATACCTTGTATAATCTATGTGTCATTTTGGTTGGGCAATATTGTATGGGGAATATTATTTAATTTAACGGAAATTTATGTGTACCACTGTAAACCTATATTGTTTTACTAATACTATATTTTTTTTGGGTCCATTATATAAAATGAGCCAGTACGTTGTCAATGAACCAGTACGGCTAAGAGGAAACAAACCAGTTGTGGGATATGGAGTGATGGAAGGCCGTTTGTCAATGTTTAATTACATGTTTTAAAGTCAGGCGATACTGGGGCGGGTATCTGTCCGAGCTTATGGTGGTGGGATCTCGAGCAGAGAAGTCCAGTAAGATCGGATGGGTGCTGTCGCAGTCGCCAGACTAGGGGGGTAAGAACCCATGATTTAGTAGTGTTCAGGGGGGTTGCGGCGCCATATCCGCACTGATCCTCTTAGGTTTAGGCAATAAGAGTTTGAACGCTCCGGCCTTCAACCTCTTATTGGGGGGGTATTGTAACGGTACGGATTTGTGAGCCACCCCAGTTTAATTTCATATTAATTCAAATCATCATTTTAAGCACTTTCCAAATTGCCAGACTTTCACCTGTAAGGAGCCTCCAGTACAGCAATGCAACATACACAGCCAGCCAAAACAACTGCCAGACGCATTGCACAATCACATAGCAGCAGGCTTGTGTGTGAAACCCAGTATGCAGTGTGTCATTAGAGAGTGCACAACAGACAGCCAGCATCAGACAGTAAAGTGTGTAAGTTAAAACAGTGGCCTCGGGAGTACAAGATAGGCCGTAGAATAAATTCGGCCTATCTAGTTAAGTGTTAAAACATTTATAAAAAGTGCCAGTTGTGACATAGGGCCGCGCGGCCAGCCTAAAAAACTTCAAGTGACTTTCTAAGTGCGAAAAGTTACGTCGGCCGACTAAATAAATAATATACGTATAATTCGAACAGTGGTGACTGATGGTCATAACATTGACGTGAATTAACCAGTGTACCAGAGAAAAAAAAAAAACAACTAAACGCGGAGTGAACCGTAATGTTGAACAAACAGCGATTGTACGACTCACCGAGAGACACCTGGAACGGTTAAGTACCATCAGTAACTAATTGGCCAAAACTTTTAAATTTCACAGATATAATGGGTAGAATACTAACCAAATTAACTAAATGAAATAGAAGGGTGAGAGAGAGAGAGTGAGTGAGAGCGTAAGTTTGGGGTACGTACCTACAAAGTAAAATACTGGTTCATAGATTGAGTAAATTAATTAATTGTAAAATTTTTTGCATTATCTTGCTGTTGTAAGGGGATGATGCAAAGACCATTGTAGTAACTTTTTTATATCACTTTCATGTAATAAGTAATTAAGCGATTTTTGTGTGTAAACTGTTGTTCTACAGAGAGTAAAGAGGGAAATTAATTAAAGAAAAATAAATAAGCGCCATTCATTACATAACATGTGTTAGCGTAATTATTCGTAACTCAAACAAATAATCCTGTCTGCAGCTGTTTTCGTCTGAAAGACTTTGGAATAAAACCCTAAGGTAAGAAAATTATAATTTTGTAAGTAATTCGTAGAGATACATAGTCAGCCAACACATATGTACTTCACCAGACACAAAAACCGGAAGGCTGAGGATGGGTACAAGATGGTACCCAAAACATGTTCCTAATAAGGAAAAAAAGGTATATCTTGATGTAAATTTATTTATAATCTTTTGTTGTATTTTTGGGTGTGTCAGTATAAATCAATAATAGATTGGAAGTAAATGTAATTTCATTTTTATTTGTGTATAGCAACAATAAATTCATTCTTGAATGTTAATATTATTTTGTTTGTAAATGAGTTGCTATCATTATTTAAAATCTGAGTTAATTTTGTTTGTAAATGAGTTGCTATCATTATTTAAAATTTGAGTTAATTTCAGACACACAAAAATAAAAAGAATTTAAATAAGTTGTTTAACATGTTTGTTTAGTTAGTAAGATTATACGGGTGTTTATTTTTGTTGTATGTTATGAATAGCATAGCAGGTTACAGTATTTGTAAAGCTTATAAAGATGAATATTTATTTGCCTAATGTGTGAAATTTTAATATGTAAATATTTTTCTAGTAATTAATAAATCATAGAATAATTATTTTGAAATGGTTTTAAATGATTATTTCATGTCAACAACATCTCACTCCTCTTTAAAAATGATTTAATTATTGTGCAACTACATTTACTTGACGCAACGAGAGGAAACATTCCTGCAACCTGGCCGGTGTAATACACTTTATAGTTGCGTTGAGTACATGGTAATGTATTTGTATAATTGTTGTAACGTTGCATAATAAATTGGTGTGCTTCGATATTCAAGGTGCCATAATAAATTGGTTCAGAATTAATAAGTGTATTGTTATTAATGTTATTATATTGTAACTGTAATATTGTTGTGTATTTCACAACTGGCGCTCAACAAAACTAAAAGAGGAGAGAAATTGTTGGTATGAGGTAATTTATAATAATAAGAAATATAAATAAATAATATTAACTAAAAAATATCGGTATGGAGAACCATACATGACTTCCATATTCTAAGATTTATATTTAAAATCATTTTCAAAATGAAATATTACCATAGAAACTACTTCTTTCTACTTACTGCTTCAGCCTTAACCACTGTGGTCACTAACGTATACCACCTCACGTTATCGCACTCGATTTTCACTGATGATGGAAGTCAATGGCATTGCCGAAACATCTGGTTTTGTAGAAAACATTGGACTACGGCTAAACATCCCGGGAAGGAATTTTAACAAAAACTACTTCTTTGTTGCCGATAACGTTGTACACACATATATAAAAAATATGCATAAAATTAATGGCTTGTATAAGTTAATGATTGATCTCCATTAAGTAGTGCTCAAGTTTCCAAAGTTTTAATATTATGATGTCCGTAATTAAAACATCAGAGCAGGTTTAATGTGTATGAGGGTACACCGTGGACAAAAATTTTCAACATTTCCTATTGAGCGTTGCTTAGAGTAAAGCTGCGAATCTACAGTGTACGTTTCACAGAACAAACACGCGGAAAAGAAGGAGCGCTCCGAAGTCACTCATGGACCCTCAGCATCTTGCAGAGGGTTCATTCCCTAAAGACGAAAAGTCTGTCTATGAATCGTTCCTCTGTAAACAGCTGGACACTTTTTCGGCTTGCACGCGTTATGTTGGTATGGGTTTCGGCACTTTCCATTTAAAAAGCGTGCAAATGTAAGAAAATAAACATGAATGAGGCCAGAAATAACGCGAATTTTGTGTGTGTGTGTGTGTGTGTGTGTGTGTGTGTGTGTGTGTGTGTGTGTGTGTGTGTGTGTGTCTTCCCTGCCTTTTTATTGCGGTAGTCATAATAATAAAATGGAAACGTAAACATTACACAACTGAGATATGCTTGCCTGCCACGAATGATATATTTTCTCTCATACATGATTTACATTAAAATGAAAAAATTATAATTTTATTGCCTGGCAACAAAATTATTTTATTTTTAACAATTACCATTGTTTCAAAAAGTTTAAATGAATTTTCAAGTACTTTACTGTTGTTAAAACGTAAAAGGTTGCAGGTAAACTACCCCTTCCCCTTAACCAATCTTCACCAAAATCGAAAGTCCTTGAGATCTCTACAATTCAGGGACATATGCAAAAAATTATTTGATTCTGTTTGAATTTGCGGCTGTTATCGTTTGCCATAGAAAATTACACTTGATAAAAAAACGTTGCAGGTAAACTACCCCTTCCCCGTAACCGATCTTCACCAATAACAATAGGTCTTGAGTACTCTACAAATCAGGGCTGTATGCAAAAAATTATTTGATTCTGTTTGAATTTGCGGCTGTTATCGTTTGCCATAGAAAATACCCTTGTTAAAAAAACGTTGCAGGTAAACTACCCCTTTCCCTTAACCGATCTTCACCAAAAACAATAGGTCTTGAGAACTCTACAATTCAGGACTGTATGCAAAACATTATTTGATTCTGTTTGAAATTGCGGCTGTTATCGTTTGCCAAAAAAAAAAATTACCCTTGATAAAAAAAAACCGTTGCAGGTAAACTACCCCTTTCCCTCAACCGATCTTCACCAAAAACAATAGTTCGTGAGTACTCTACAAATCAGGGCTGTATGCAAAAAATTATTTGATTCTGTTTGAATTTGCGGCTGTTATCGTTTGCCATAGAAAAAAATCTACAGACAGACACACACACAGACGCTTTTCGAAAAACGACTTTTTTTCATGTTTTGAGTGTAGTACAATCAGAATCTGCAATAATCTCGAACACGATTTTTTTTGCCATCACCATACTTCCATTTCCTTAAGGAATATGGAAGTAAAAAAACCAATAGAGTCGTGGTTTACCAATAATAATTATTTTAAAATAAAAATAATTCAAAATGGCAGAATCAAAAGGGTTTGATATGGAGGCATTTCAAAAGACGATGCTAGCATGGATGGACGAATTAAGTATAAAACAAACGGAACATATAATTGATAAACAAACAGAAAATTTAAAAGAAGAATTAAATGAAAATATAGAGAAACAAACAGAAAATTTAAAACAAGAATGAAATCAAAATATAAATAAACAACAGAAAGTATAAATGAATTAAAACAAGAGAATGTCAAACAAACAGAAGATTTAAATAATACACTAGGCGAATTAAAACAAGATACTGCAAAAATTACAGAAAATCTAACGGAAGTAAGACAAGAGTTAAAACAAGACATAGAAAATAGTACTATGCAGTTAACTGATAAAATTAGCGACACAAATTAGAGAATAAGGTGTAACAGTATGTACTTGACAAATACCACCCCCCACGTGACTTCTACTTACCTTGTGCGATCTTTTGACGCACTAGCCCTGATTACACTTTACCCTGACTTACCAAAACAGAAGACTCCAAGATTACTTACAGGTCACCACCAACATTTTTATTAGAAGGATAAATATGGAAACCTGAATACACTTTCCCCTTTTAGAATTTAATTACTTACCAGGTTCGTTAGGCGAAATTTTCTATACGGGACAGGTGATGATAATTAGGCGTAATAATTGACTTAATGCTTGGTTACGCTATTAACCCATTTTATTTATATTCATTTTAAAAGTTAATTACTCTCTGCTTGTAACTCTTTAACAGTTCATCAAATTCTTTGCTTTATCAAACTCTATAATATTATATGCCAAACATTTAAGAAAACAAAAATTTACTAAATCAACTAAGCGGTATACCTTTTATTTTTATTTGACAAACCAGTATTTGCTCATTTCCTCACACTTTCATTCTTTACAGATCTTTTACCCCCACTCTTATTTTAGAGATCTCTTTATTATTGTTATATTTGAATGTTGCCTTTAAACGTCCAAATTAACTATTTCTGTAGTTTAGTCATTAAATTATAAATGGTACTTGGCCATTTTGTAGATGTCTACCCGCTGTTGCACCACCACTGGGTTCACTGTTTATTTAGTGTTCCGAAATCAGGTTTTAAGATGGTTTAAACTGTAACATTGCTGTATATGGTTCCAAATACATTTTTCACTACTTTTTCACGTTAATTATGTCACAATTTAGTCGGCCGACTGTATATTTGCTCGCGAACACTGATGTATGGACCGTGCGCTCTTTTACTGACCTGCACGGTTCTGTTGTTTTTTGTCGACTGCTGGCGTTCCAAAATGGCTAAGCGTTTCTCTGTCACCGGCAACTTGCGCCCTCATTGGCCGGTGCGTCTCGTGCCTTTCTCGTCATCTCGTAGAAGGCAGTAAGGAAATCCCGTACGTGACTTTCACGTTGTGAAAAGGCAGCACACGCGCGCTCCTACACATTCCAAAGTTATAATTATTTTTGTACGTCGCTCGGCCTGACACCGCACTGACTACAGGGTGTTCAAAAAATTCAAGCTTTTGTGATCAAGAATGTTGCTCAGCATGGGTCACTACAGATTTTTACAATTATGAAATTAAAATAAACCTCTTGGTTTGCCCCGTTACGAAGTGAATAGAATAAATGAATTATAGAATAAGTTTAAGAAAGCCCTGCATGAAACACTCTGTTAGGTTAGAGAATAAGCATAAAGAGTTACGTATAGAAGGGAAAGAAGACCTACAGGACATTCATAAACAGATAATTGACGGGGTAAATGAGCAACTGAATGTGATAAAGCATGAACAGGACAATAAAATACAGGATGTTCATAATCTGCTTCAAGCGACCACTAGTAAAACGAGTGAAATAGAATTTCGCATAATTGTAATAGAGAACAAGATAGAAGAGACATCCAAGACAGTGAAAGATTATTCTGGAGAGATATCCAATATGAAGGATCAAGTGAAATGGATCAACTGCGGAGACGACCAGCACAGATGATGATGTATCCAACACAGATAGAGGAACGGACCAAATGGATATTCAGAGGTCTGAAAACAGAAAACCCAGTTGAATTTTTATTACAGTGTGAACAAGAAATGGAGGTAATAGGTAGTGCGTTAACTGATAAAGAAAGAATTGATTTTGTTAGTAAGCATTTTCAAGATTGTGCTGCATGATGGTATACTATTGTCAGAGATAATTTAACTACATATGAACAATTTAAAGAATCATTTGAAGGCCGCTATTGGAATATTCACACACAAAGACAAGTACGAGACCAATTAGCATATGGTAAATATCAACATAATGGTAGGTTTACCTTAAAAGAATATGCAATCCAACTTGTAGAAAGAAGTAAACATCTTAGACCCACATTTACACAACATGAATTGGTACTTAAATTAGTACATCACTTCCACAGAGATATTATATTAGCTATTTACACACAAGGAATTAAAACTGTTGAAGATTTATTAATTTTACTCACGCAGTCCGAACACATGTTTCATACCGATTACAGAAACAAAACTATGTCCAAGACGAGAGAAGGTATGCTGAGAATGTAGGGGGGGAGAGAATTTAGAAGAGAAGAGCATAAGGTCGAGAATAAAACAGAAAGAAGTAACACGAGGGGTGGGTACACTTAGCCGAATTCGAATAAAAGATTTGACAAGCCATATACACAAAATGTACAAATCATTCAGAAGCCGAAACCGGATATGCCGTCCACTTCAAAGAATATTTGACCGTCACGTGAAGTAAAAATGAACAGCCTATTTCCACCTGATTTGTACTCCGACATAACAGAACCGGATACAACTGCAAGACATGTGAACGAATGTAATTACTGCCCGACTGTTACTGTGTACATCAATAACTGTAAAGTGCAGGCATTGATCGACACTGGAAGCGAAATATCTGTTGTTAGTAAGACATGGGGCTACACAGCAACAAACAATATTTTAAATTGACACTGTAAAGTTAATTATAGTTTTATAAATACTACTTGCCAGAATTTTACCTACCTTGCAATCTTTTCTTCACAAACTTACCTTCAGAAGACTCTAAACTGCTAGGGCCGCCAACACGTTTGTTGAAGTTAACGTGTAAACTTGTACACTTTTCCCATCATACAACAATTAAATATTTTTGCTAACTGACTTCTCCTCTTTCAGAAAATTCACAGAGCTCGTTAGACGAGTTCTTAGCACAAAACGTAGGAAATGGTTAATGGCAAAATAACTACGGTAACACATGGTTATCGATCAATCAAATATCATTTTCTTTTATTCAAAAATTACTTTCTTTCTATTGATATCGCCCACACCTCTTTACAAATTCTCTCTTTTCTTGTCACAAACTACTTCATTTTTATAACACTGGAATTGTCTATATTAAACAACAAATGATTAATTACTATAACTATAAATGACTAATTATGCTTGGCAAACCAGTACTTTGTCTAATTACTTATCCCTTCTTCCCTCACACTCTCTACAGATTTATATATATATATTTTTTCACCCCCTTTTATTCTGAGCTCTTTTTATTGTTTACTTTATTTTGAATCAAACTAATTTCTTTTTTATATTGTACCTGCACATGCTATTCGTAGAGCTCCGGTTCCTTGCGCCGTTAACTTTCACTTACATTGTGACGATTTAAAACAAATTTTAAATAGCACAAAACCAAAATTTTTTGTGTGTTCGTAATAACACATAATAAAATAATCCACCCCCCCGCTGTAGCAAATACCTGTACAAACAAGTGTAAAGCCAGTACGGACACGCAAATTATACAGTTGTTACGCTAATTAAAATAATCATTGTAATGATCTCTAAAAAACGTGATAGTTACAAATAAAATACTGACGAAAATAAAGAAGCTGTGGTATAATTAATAGTAGCTAATTAAAGGTAAAATAATAATAATAAAAGAACGAACTACTTTTCTCTCGATGTGTAAACTATGCCAGATCCCTACTCACGGCCACAAAACCTACCCCAGTCGTCTCTGAACTGCACCCAAGCCAACTGCTTTGCCATGCGTTGTCACAAGAAATACGTGTTACATTACATAACTATGTATAAATAAATAGGTGCTTCTTGGTAACAAGAGCAATAAGTAGAGGAGAGTGCAAATATATAGTTAAAATGTAAAGAAAGTTATGTAGTTAAAAAGTAAATATATAAACAGTGTAGCCATCACATCTCTTTAAGTAAGTGTTTAACAATTAAAGTATGTACAATACCGAATCAGAATGTAACATTAGTGCAGTTTAAACAAAATGTGTAAAGTGAAAATGACCGTCTGAAGGAAATCAACAACCACACTATGAGCGTACCAAGAGATAGAGCATCATGCCTAAACTACCTACTTAGAGTCAACAGTTTAAATGGAGGACCACAAACTGCAGCTAAGAACATCCAGAAAACACCACCATAGAGGATCATGAAGAGGACCAGTCGTGGACATACCCAATACCCAGGTGACACGGAAGCATAACTTCTGTGGTTATATTTCTTCTAACAACCCAGAGTAAAGACCGTATATTTCTCGTAAAGACTCATATAAATACTGTAAATTGTAACGTAGTAATATGGATAGTTACTGTAACTAAATAATAGTAACCTGAAGATGCTTACAGGTATAACTAAGTCAATAGTAAATTAAACTATTCTTCAAATAGTTTATATAATGTCAAAATAATCTGGAATATCATAAAAATATAGAACCCGGATCGGTGGTATTTAATGTAATATACAGCTGTATGGTTTTGAGCTCATCATAATAATGTTTTAAAAGAATGAAAGCATTTAGTAATGAATTTATTCATTAAGTAAGAATCATGAATGTTGGTATACAACCTGATATATCACAAACCTTATTTTGAAAGTTGTAATAAAGAGATGTCTTTGCTAAACCCAAGAGAGTGAGTAAATTTACGAAACCTCAGTCAAACTCCTAAACTTTACAGGTCCCCAATTTGTTGGTAAGTAATCAGTATATGATGGCAGCCGGTTTAATTGACAAAGGCCAATGAAACTGGTTCCCCGTGTTATAATGTCTAGAAGAAGAGATGTTATAAAATGCGCAACTCTGCTGTACTCTGCTTTCTTATAAGATAATTGTGTATGTCATGGCACATATAAAATGCGCTACTCTAATAATAATCATTCACTCTGTTTCATATAAAAATAACTGACTCTGTTTAAATAACAAACAGTAACTTAACAAGAGGCGTAAAATTATTCACTCTTAATTTGTGAACTAGAATAAAATAAAAACAAAAAAAATAATTTTTAATAATAATATAATCTAGTAGGAAAGGTAAATAAACGTAATACGCAAGTCCCCGCTTGTAAAAATATTCAATTTTCAACCTGTCTGTATACTGACAGACTGTTTCCTGTAGAATTCGTGTCGAGGAATGTATGATCTAGATCCATTGTTATTTCCCCCTTTAGCAATGCCCCATTATGCGAACAATAAATCACCCTCTTGCATTGAATCAACACCCCAACAGAAGGGTAAAAGTGTAAACAATAGTGCACAGTGAACTCTCTGTATGAAATTTCTTTCGCCTATCAAAAATTAGGATAGAGTGTTTTTATAATCATTATGCGGCATAATAATATAATATAATAACAATAATATATAAGGTAAGGATATTTAAATAGAATATAATAATTATTTAAACGTTGTAAGCCCAGGTTATTGCCTGTTTAAAAATTCATTCCCCAACTTGTCGGTTTAACGACAATCTCGGACAGGAAAATGACCTGTTACCGCCTGTACCAAACTGTCCCTTTGTTACCCTCTAACACGTCGAGTTAGACAATACACCACCTCCCTCTATTGTATTACAAAGTGTTTGACCCCTCTTGCTTTGTAACAGTTGATTGTTTAAAATAAAATAAATGTTCCTCTTCGTGAAATTCCGCTTGTCTCAGTAGCGAAAGCTCGCAAAAAATTTCTACTTACGAGAAATTTTAACGTAATAGTACATGTGTAAGATATTAGAATTAGGAATAATCTAAAGTTGAGTATGGGATCGACTTTAGATTATATTAAGTATAAATAAGAGAAATAGATGTAATCACGCAATAAAGTCACAATGGCACCGCACTGGAAAAGGTTAATGAAAGAGCAGAAAACTAACTACGTGAGTTAGAGTATGCTAACAAAATCAGTCGGGCCACGATATTGTGAAGTTACGAGAACTAGGAGTAGTAAATAAAATTAAGTTAGCAATTAAGAAAAGAGAGAAAGGGAACTTCACGAAAGAAAACGAGTCATAAAGAAAATTTCACACACTAGAATTCAATAAGATTTTCTGATGCAATTACTAATTAGTTTCCATTAGGAATCCACTGGTGTAGTCACACACCTGTGTCTTCTTTAAGTAGAGGAGGATGTGACGATTTAAAACAAATTTTAAATAGCACAAAACCAAAATTTTTTTTGTGTTCGTAATAACACATAATAAAATAATCCACCCCCCCCCCCCCCGCTGTAGCAAATACCTGTACAAACAAGTGCAAAGCCAGTACGGACACGCAAATTATACAGTTGTTACGCTAATTAAAATAATCATTGTAATGATCTCTAAAAAACGTGATAGTTACAAATAAAATACTGACAAAAATAAAGAAGCTGTGGTATAATTAATAGTAGCTAATTCAAGGTAAAATAATAATAATAAAAGAACGAACTACTTTTCTCTCGATGTGTAAACTACGCCAGATCCCTACTCACGGCCACAAAACCTACCCCAGTCGTCTCTGAACTGCACCCAAGCCAACTGCTTTGCCATGCGTTGTCACAAGAAATACGTGTTACATTACATAACTATGTATAAATAAATAGATGCTTCTTGGTAACAAGAGCAATAATAGAGGAGAGTGCAAATATGTAGTTAAAATGTAAAGAAAGTTATGTAGTTAAAAATTAAATATATAAACAGTGTAGCCATCACATCTCTTTAAGTAAGTGTTTAACAATTAAAGTATAGTTATCTTGTTGATTCATCCTCTTCGTTCACTTTATAAAATATTATTATATATATAAACTTTCACGTATGAACTTACTATCTTTATCACTGCCCCATACGTTTCGAGGTGATTTGCCTCTTCCTCAGTGGGAGTAAATACTGAATGTCATTTTACAGAATAACGGTTATGGACTATAGGTGTGTGTGGTGGGGGTTGATGGTGGGAGGGAATGGGCGCTGAAGTTCAAATTGTGTTTGGATCAGTGTATCGAATAGTGTATGTGATCTATAATGTAATTGTTCGTTTAAGATGTTAGGTTGTAGTGCGTGATGTCTGTATATTTCAAACACAGCTGAACAATTTGAAATATACACACATCACGCACTACAACCTAACAACATCTTAAACGAACAATTACATTATAGATCATATACACTATTCGATACACTGATCCAAACACACAATTTGAACCTCAGCGCCAATTCCCTCCCACCATCAACCCCCACCACACACACCTATAGTCCATAACCGTTATTCTGTAAAATGACATTCAGTATTTACTCCCACTGAGGAAGAGGCACATCACCTCGAAACGTATGGCGAAGTGATAAAGAAAGTAAGTTCATACGTGAAAGTTTATATATATAATAATAAATTAAAGTATGTACAATACCGAATCAGAATGTAACATTAGTGCAGTTTAAACAAAATGTGTAAAGTGAAAACGACCGTCTGAAGGAAATCAACAACTATACTATGAGCATCACGTACCTAGAGACAGAGCATCATGCCTAAACTACCTACTTAGAGTCAACAGTTTAAATGGAGGACCACAAACTGCAGCTAAGAACGTCCAGAAAACACCACCGTAGTGGATCATGAAGAGGACCAGTCGTGGACATACCCAATACCCAGGTGACACGGAAGCATAACTTCTGTGGTTATACTTCTTCTAACAACCCAGAGTAAAGACCGTATATTTCTCGTAAAGGCTCATATAAATACTGTAAATTGTAACGTAGTAATATGGATAGTTACTGTAACTAAATAATAGTAACCTGAAGATACTTACAGGTATAACTAAGTCAATAGTAAATTAAACTATTCTTCAAATAGTTTATATAATGTCAAAATAATCTGGAATATCATAAAAATATAGAACCCGGATCGGTGGTATTTAATGTAATATACAGCTGTATGGTTTTGAGCTCATCATAATAATGTTTTAAAAAGAATGGAAGCATTTAGTAATGAATTTATTCATTAAGTAAGAATCATGAATGTTGGTATACAACCTGATATATCACAAACCTTATTTTGAAAGTTGTAATAAAGAGATGTCTTTGCTAAACCCAAGAGAGTGAGTAAATTTACAAAACCTCAGTTAAACTCCTAAACTTTACAGGTTCCCAATTTGTTGGTAAGTAATCAGTAAATATAATGGCAGCCGGTTTAATTGACAAAGGCCAATTAAACTGGTTCCCCGTGTTATAATGTCTAGAAGAAGAGACGTTATAACATCACCGCTAACACTGTTTTAACTCTTCACTTTTTCATCTTCTTTCGGGGTCACTTACACTTTCTCTTCCCAAATTTGTTCTTTTATATAATTCTGGGGCAGGCCGCGCGTACTTGCACGTGCCGGCCTCCCGACACTATTTCACTGAGACTGTTGCTGAAGTACCGACTGTACTGGTTGAAGTGTGTTACTGAACTGGGGAGCGTCGCTCATGTGGTTGCCTACGATGCACGGTGTTGGGCGTTGACCACGTTGTCGTCAACCGGATTTCTTTTTCATTCCTCGCTTTCTCCCATTGGTTTCTCGTGCTGCCGGAAAGCGTTTCGCCTGCAACACGTGATGAACTTTGGGTCAGAGTCTACGTATTTTTCTAATGACTGATTTGTCCTCTGTCACAATTCTCAATCGGTGTCTGGTACGACATGGTACTGACTAAGCTACAGAGTGTGCATTAATAATCCTTTTCTACAGGGTGGTTAACAAACATGGTGATACCCCATTTATCCCCATTACAATACCCCCCCCAATGATAGGTTTTATGCCGAAGCATAAAAACTCTCATTGCCTAAATCTAAGAGGACCAGCAAGGATATGGCGCCACAACCCCCTTACTTCCTTACTAAAATCATAGGTTACTCACCCCCTTAAATCAATAAGTAAAGATACAATAGCCACCGTATACAAGACCTTGATCAGACCAGTCCTGATGTGTGGCTCAGATTGCTGGGTGCTAAAAAAACTAGATGAGCAGAAACTATCCGTTTTTGAGAGGAGGGTACTGAGGAGAATCTATGGCCCTGTGAAGGAAAATGACATTTGGAGGCGACTGCATAATCGAAAGTTGTACGAAAGGTTTAAAGATCTTCCTATCATGCAACTCATACAAATTAACAGATTGCGTTGGGCTGGTCATGTGCAGAGAATGGCGGAGGATAGATCCCAAAAAGAGTTATGAATTATTTGCCGATGGGAAGGAGAAGGAAAGGAAGACCGCGTACAAGATGGCTGGACCAGGTTGGTAAGGAGGCAGTGAGGCTGGGTGCAGCAAACTGGTGGACATTGGCTGGGAGTAGAGACCAGTGGGGAAAATTTCTTTTGGAGGCCAGGGCCCGGACTGGGCTGTAGCGCCGAGGATGTATGTATGTACTCACCCCCTTTGTCCGGTGGCTGTGGCCGCACCTGCATGACTTTATTGGACTTTCTGCTGTAGAATCCCAACACCATAAAGCCAGACAGGCACCAGACGTCCCTGCTCTGACCCGCTGGCCAGCACAGGTACGCCTCCATAGTACCACCAGATGCTGTAGCAATTCAGAAAAACATCAATTACTGGCCTTACATTATTCCATATCCTTAACTGATTTGTTTCCCTCTTAGTCGTACTGGTTTGCCTCTAGCAAAGTACTGGTGTCTTATCTTATTTATCTGCATATACAAATAATATTGTTTTAACATATATATGTCTTTAACCTAACATGATACATTTTATTCATATCACATATTAACATCCATTTAAAAGTTATACTCCCAACAAAAAAATGATTTACCCATTCCATTATGAATTCAATTGAACACCAATTCCGTCTTACATTTCCATTTTAAAATTACAGTTTATATCTCACTTTACCATTCCTAATACAGATTACTACTGTTATCTTTATACAATACATAACATGATTAATACAAAAAATGAAACATTATTCACTACTACAAATACATATATAACCAGAAAAATCTACTACAGCCATCTTCCATCATCTTCAAATAAACGATCTATACAATCATGTTGTATTTCTTATAAATACAACATCTCAAAATAAACATCACCAACATTACAATTACCATCAACACCGCGTCATATTAAAATGAACCTTTCAACTTTGAATTGAAATAAACATTACAACTTTTAATTCCAATTTTCTATGAAATATTACCATTGTTCCATTATAACATCTACTGTGAATTTCCATTCATTACACAAGTCAAATAAAAAAACTCAAATTTTTTTTTATTACCAAAGTCTCTTTTTAAATTAATTATCATCTCAAATTAATTTAATTCCATTATTTAAAATATTTTACATTAATTAAATCCTCTTACAGTGCTTTAATCTCATAATAAAATTAATTTACCATTTATTATAAACGTTTAATGAAGAAATTTGTGTTAGTGGTTGAAATCACAATCAGAATGATCACAGTTGCACACCACTATACCCCCCCCCCAATGATACCCTTACAATACCTTAGCCTTACACCACTATATAAGAATTATCGGGATAATTTTTATATAGTGGTGTGCAACTGTGATCATTCTGATTGTCATTTATTATAACCCTCAAATCAAAAACTTTCAAATTGATTACCAAGATTTCTATCTTTTAAACATTTTACGTTACTTTAATTTCATTATAAAAATTCAATAATGTAAATTATTCCATCAAAATAAAATATTATTGTTGTTATCAACTCAATCTTAACTATAAACATTGATCACACAAAATACAATGTACATACCAACAACATATCCTAGTATACAATACATATACATGTAACACCAATACAATTTTATATACAATTTACATCTCAAATATTATTGTTAACCTAAAACTCATTACCTATTCAGCTAATTTTCAAAAACCATTAACTAAATAATTAAATGTTCATTATAACCATATACCTAACCTCCATCATCAAACAGCAATCTTACATTATCATAATACGTTTCATTTTTAATTAAGTCCATTATATTGTCACTATTAATATAATTCCCATTTATATTCATTCTATCCAGTCTCTCGTAATAATATGTCATAGGACTATTACATATCATTTTATCATAAAACTTGTCTACATCGTTGATAGTCAATTCGCCCTTAGTATTTTTTGTCACCATTATATAGTTTACCATTTTACCATTATAGTCATCATCCGCTATTAATACACCCATTATATCGCCAGGTAAATGCTTGTTATCGTCATTACTATTTTCATTTAGTATTTCTGTACTCATTACTCCCCAAGGTAAGTCTTTATTAACAATTCTCTCAATATTTAAACTCTGTATTAACTCTCCATAACCTCTATTTAACTTGAACAACTCTCTCTCTCTCTCTCTCTCTCCTCATACCTTTCCCAACCCCTTTTTACTCTCTCATTCCACACAGAGGGCAACACAACATTATTACAACTCATCCTGGCCTTACCAGGGAAACCATAATACATAATACATAAAGGGACTATTATTTGCAGACCTTTTGTCTTTCAAATACGCTTGTGAAGCCTTTACTCCACCTACAACATCACGGGGGAAATTTGCCCTCCACTCCCCTTTTCCACTTAAACTCTCTTCATAGTCCCTTTCTAGGTCATCAACGCTTATTACTACCCCGTCATTACTATTATTCATCATATCACTTTTTGATACCCCAATTTCAACTACCTCTTTATTATTATTCACCATGGTCTCACTATCATTATTATAGTTATCACCATTACTTTCACTATTACTTACCTTGTCAGCTGTCATCTGATTTGCATTTAAACTAACACCATATTTTCACTCCACTTACCTGTATCTCTCTTACTCTCCTTTCTCTTTCTAATTTCATTTACTTCGTCTTGCATTTGTTTTTTAATTGTATGGAAACGTTCATCAATTTCATTTAAACGTTTGTTCATATTCATTTCGAATTTAACATTATCACTACTTAGTTCATTGATATTACTCATTACTTCATCAAATCTATTATTTATTCGTTAATTTCACTTTTTACTTCACCGAATTTTACATCTAACATCGATTGTAACATTGTATTTTGCTTTTCTTTCATACTGCACACCATGCTACATAAGTATCTCATCATATCTAATGATAATGTGATGTATTTATAATATACACACACTTATTGTTTACTAATGGTACCTATAATCTCAATTTTCTATTGTATTGTATTTATTCTTCATAGCCTAAAGATACCGTACATACGATTTGCAATAACATTTTTTTATTACTCACATTATTAAAAACGATCGATTTCGGTCAGAGACCATCGTCAGGTCATACACAGCACACTTGCAGTCACAATATATTAAAACAATCACTATTTACAAAAACAAATTCATAGACATTGATTAGTAAACTTGATACGTACGTCGTTGTCCAAAGTTTCCTGAGAACTGATCTTGTTACAGAGTGTAACAAGAACGGAATGTAAACGTGAACACTCTGTAACAAGATCAGTTCTCTGGAAACTTTGGACAACGACGTACGTATCAAGTTTATTAATCAATGTCTACGAATTCGTTTTTGTAAATAGTGATTGTTTTAATATATTGTGACCGCAAGTGTGCTGTGTATGACCTGATGATGGTCTGTGACCGAAATTGATCGTTTTTAATAATGTGAGTAATAAAAATTTTATTGCAAATCATATGTATGGTACCTTTAGGCTATGGACAATAAATACAATACAATAGAAAATTGACTCATCATATCATTATCATCAGCTTTTTTAATTGATATTGGCGTTGAATGAATTTCCACGCCATCCATATCAGCTGACTGGGTCAGACTAATTTCTTTGACCTCGTTCAAAGTTGAATGACCTCCCGGCTCAGCTATACCAGCTGACTCGTTCATTTCAACCTCGATTTCTTTAGTATCCATTTTACTTTAATTCTTTTTAATTAAATAATTACTTGATTACTTATTTATTATATGAACAAAATCTCGTAAAATTTTACACTCAATGTGTAAATTATAACTTATATCCTGCAACTTATCTTCATAACCTAATCACGCACCTATATGTAACTTCCACAAAAACAAAAACGCCGTTTACCACAACCTACTCTCTGTGCTTCAAACAGGTCTATTTCATATTTTTAAATACAGTAGAACTTGGCTAATTCGAACGTGCATAATTCGAATTCGTGGATAATTCGAACTTTTACCGTGGTCCCTTGAATATCCTATGTAAAACCATGCAAAAACATCGTCTGTAATTCGAACTTTTTTTGGTTAATTCGAAATAAAAATTTTGCTCAAACTACAAAAAATCGCCTGCTGTATGGGCTAGACCACGTAACAATAGAGACACGACTGGAAACAGACAAGCAGGCATCGCCCTTTGTGAACAGACGCTTATCCTTTGTGTCAAATTCGTGGAATTGCCGTCAATATCTGGCGATGACACATGACTGGCTCGTGTAACGGTACCGTCCGCCATTGTCCCTGGTTCCACGCCTCGTCAGTCAGCCACCCTCACTGTTGCTTTCAGTTCAGTCTGCCTGCATTCATGGAAGTGTTAAGTCTTTTTGAGTTTCTACTGTGCGAGCTGTGTCCTGTAGTGAGAGACCGTTCCTTTCTTTATACAGTACTCTATATACAGACTGGTGTGTTTTAGTGACGCTTATTGTGCAGTTTTATTGTGTTGTGTGTTCATCATGGCCCTTTCAAAACCAACACGGACCCAATACAAATCATTGACATTTGCTGAAAAAGTTGCCGTTATACGGAAAGTGGAAAAGGGACAAAAAAAGAAATCTGAAATTGCCAAGGAATTCGCGATACCGCCAAATACGCTGTCAATGTATCTAAAAAATAAAGAGAAGATTTTGAATAGTGTGTGTAAAGCCAGCGACAAAGATAGGAAAAGAGCGCGAGGACCAGAAAATCCTGACGTGGATGAATGTGTAGTGAAGTGGTTTAAGCAAGCAAGGGACAAAAAAATTCCAGTCAGTGGGCCCCTCGTCAGAGCCAAAGCTGAGGAATTCGCATCTAGCTTAGGGAAAAATGATTTTAAGGCCAGCACTGGTTGGCTCGATGGTTTTAAAGAAAGGAATTTCTTTCAAAACTGTTTGTGGGGAAAGTGGATCTGTTGACGTTGAAGCTGCAAATTCATGGAAAGACGATTTGTTGCAAACGATTTCTGATAGAGACGCTGAAGACATTTTTAACGTAGACGAGACGGGCTTATTCTTCAAATGCACCCCCGACAAAACACTTGCTTTTAAAGGAAAAAGTTGTAGTGGTGGCAAACACAGCAAGGAGCGCATAACAATTTTATTCGGAGCAAACATGGATGGCTCGGAAAAACTGCCTTTGCTAATGATAGGGAAGTCAGCCAACCCACGTTGTTTCAAAAATGTAAAAACGAAACCAGTTGAATACAAATCAAACAATAAAGCTTGGATGACAGGTGAAATTTTCGAAAGATGGCTTTTGAAAATAAACAGGAAATTTTGAAATCGAAACAGAAGAATCGCCTTGTTTATTGACAACTGTACAGCGCACAACACTATTCCTCTGATGGAAAATGTAAAGGATGTGTTTTTCCCTCCAAACATGACTTCAGTAGTTCAACCTATGGACCAAGGTGTAATAAAAAATTTTAAGCATTTTTACAGACGGCTTGTGGTCCAAAACATTCTGTCAGGTGCTTATTTAGATGAGCACGAAAATATCAAGATTAACATCCTTCAAGCTGCCCGCATGTGCAACAGTGCTTGGGACTAAGTTACGCAAAAAACAATTGCTAATTGTTTTCGTAAAGGTGGTTTCTGCCACATTGAAGGTGAAGAGGAGAATAAAGCTGCTAGCTGCTAGAGAAGTCGTACCCACTACGGATAACTGGGAAGATGTTGGACATGATGCAGGCATTCGTTACGAAGAGTTTGTAAACATGGATGAAGACTTGGCGGTTTGCGGTGAACAGACAGATGCGGAGATCGTGGCTGATGTTATCAACATAAGAAATGATGGTACATCTTCAGATGAAGAAGGGGACCAGCTAGAACTTCCAGAGATACCGATTCCAACGGCTTCACAGGCATCATATTACATTCAAGACTTGAGACGGTTTGTTGAAGGACAGCAGAATGTAAGTGACGCTATTTTCCAAGCACTTAATAAACTTGAAGAGTTTACTACAACTCAGTGTATTAACTGCAAAATGCAATCAAAAGTTTCTAGCTTTTTTAAAAAACTGTGAATGCTATATTTTGTACTGAAACATGTTTATACGTTTGTAATACATATGTATAAGGAAATTGTTTAATAAAATAACATATTGCTTAACTGAATTTCGGTTTTTGATTTGATTTTTCTACCCTTATTAAAAGTTTTCCTAACTAAATATCACTATAATATTGACGACTCGGAACACAAAGTTTTTTATAAGTAAAAACGTAAAGTTTTACCTTACAGCCTAAACCGGCTTTCACCTATAGAAGGCTTCATCAGAGGCTGTCGTTAGTAGCGCTGCTCGTCTTGTTGTTGGCGACGAGAAAGTGTTTCGAAAGATTGAAGCTGTGTGTGTGTGGTGAGATGTGTTCGAATAATGCGTGCGATTTGAATTGTGTCTGTTCGTTTAGGATGTCGTTTTTATTTGTTTTTGTGTGTTTGTATATTTCTAATTGTTCTAGAGTGTCTAGTTTTCGGCCTTTTGTGTGTACGTGTAGTATGTTCATGTTATTGTCGATGTTTTTATATGTGTGGTTTGCTTCAATGAGGTGGTTTGCGAAGGTAGATTCTGTAGTGGTGTGGAGTGCTTTTGTGTGTTCAATGTATCTCTGTTTGAAGCTACGTCCTGTCTGGCCTATGTAGAATTTACTGCAATTTGAACAATTTAGTTTATATACACCGGGTAGATCGAATTTGTTTTGTGCTTTGAGCATGCGTTTTGATAGTGTGTGTTCTGTTTTGTTAGTAGTTTTGTAAGCGATTCTGTATCCTGCTTTTTTGAATTTGTGGGCAATTTTTTCTGTTTGTTTGTTGATGTATGTTAGTGTTATGAATTTGTTGTTTTCTGTCTTTGTCTGTTGTTTCTTTTGTGTTTTGTGTAGGAGTTTACTGACTATTGTTCTGTTATAACCGTTAGATTCTGCTAGATATTTTATCATGTTTAGTTCGTCTTTGTAGTCTATTTCATCTAAGGGGATGTTGTTAAGTCTATGTATCATGGTTCTAAAAGCAGCTAGTTTGTGTTGTATTGGGTGATTGGAGGTGTTGTGTATTAGTGTGTCAGTTGTAGTTGGTTTTCTGTATATACTGAATTTGTGCCTGTGTTCTAGTTTTGTGATGGAGAGGTCTAAGAAGTTTATGGTATTGTTGTGTTCGTATTCGGCAGTGAAGGTTATGTTTTTATGTATTTTGTTTATGTGCGTTAGTAACTGTTCACATTGTCTTTTGTTTCCCCTGTATAGTATTAGAATGTCATCAACGTATCTGTGCCAATATAGTATTTTATGTGAGTGTCTGTCATTGTTTGTGAGTATTTTTGTTTTTTCTAAGTGTTGGAGGAAGACTTCTGCTAGAATGCTGGATATGGGGGAGCCCATGGGTAGGCCATCGTTCTGTGTATAGTATTTATTGTTATAAGTGAAGTAGTTTTGTTTTGTGATAATGTTCAGAGTTTCTGTTATTTCATTGATAAGTTCGTCTGGTGTGTTGTTCTGTTTGAGTTTGTTTTGTAGGATGGTGATTGTTTCAGAGATGGGGATGTTTGTGTACAGGTTTTTAATGTCAAAGGAGGCTAATGTGGCGTTATGGGGGATGTGTATGTCTTTTATTTTTGTTACTAGGTCAGTGTTGTTTTTTACTGCAATGTTGTTGTCTATTTGTGTGTGTTGTCTAATAATTTTGTCTAGATATTTTGCCAGTTTGTGTGCAGGGGCATTACGGTAGTTGATAATGGGGCGGATCGGAATGTCTTCTTTATGGATTTTGGGAAGCGCTTGGAGTGTAGGTGCTGATGGTCGGATTTGTTTCATGTAGGGCTTTTGTTTATGTGTCATAATGTGTTTGGCTTTGTTGACTATTTGTTTTACTGAGTTTTGGTATCTGTCGGTGGGGTCGTGTTTTAGTTCTGTGATGTTGTTCTGTTCTATGAAGTCTTGTACTTTTTTGTGTAGGTTGTCTGTGGGGATAATTACAGTCGTGTTGCCTTTGTCAGCTTTTACAAATGTGATGTTGTGTTTGTGTGCCTTTTCCCTCAGTTTGATGGCTGTGTGTATTTCTGAGTTGTGGTTGTTGTTGTCTGGCGTCTTATGTACTCCTATTGTGTTGTTTATATTATGTCTTAATGTGTCTTGATGTTCTGGTGCTGTGTTTTGTATATTTGTTTCTGTGTCAATTATGAGCTTTGTTAGTGTTTGGTTGTTATGTTTGTAATGTATGTTATGTTTTAGGCCTTTATCAAGGAGTGTTTGTTCGTTTTTTGTGAGTGTGACGTTCGTGAGGTTTACTGTACGTGGGTAGAATTTGTGCGAGGGAATTATATCTGTTTTGATTGGTGTCAGGTTTTTTATTTTTCTGTCGTGTTTTGTCTGTATGATATGTATTTGTTTTTTTGTCCATTCATTTGTGTGATGTATTAGTTCAGTCATGTAATTGTGTCCGTATGTGTTGGCGATATGTAGGTGTAGTGTTAATGCTTTGTAGGTGTAGTGTTACCGCAAAGCATTAACACTACACCTACATATCGCCAACACATACGGACACAATTACAGGACTGAACTAATACATCACACAAATGAATGGACAAAAAAACAAATACATATCATACAGACAAAACACGACAGAAAAATAAAAAACCTGACACCAATCAAAACAGATATAATTCCCTCGCACAAATTCTACCCACGTACAGTAAACCTCACGAACGTCACACTCACAAAAAACGAACAAACACTCCTTGATAAAGGCCTAAAACATAACATACATTACAAACATAACAACCAAACACTAACAAAGCTCATAATTGACACAGAAACAAATATACAAAACACAGCACCAGAACATCAAGACACATTAAGACATAATATAAACAACACAATAGGAGTACATAAGACGCCAGACAACAACAACCACAACTCAGAAATACACACAGCCATCAAACTGAGGGAAAAGGCACACAAACACAACATCACATTTGTAAAAGCTGACAAAGGCAACACGACTGTAATTATCCCCACAGACAACCTACACAAAAAAGTACAAGACTTCATAGAACAGAACAACATCACAGAACTAAAACACGACCCCACCGACAGATACCAAAACTCAGTAAAACAAATAGTCAACAAAGCCAAACACATTATGACACATAAACAAAAGCCCTACATGAAACAAATCCGACCATCAGCACCTACACTCCAAGCGCTTCCCAAAATCCATAAAGAAGACATTCCGATCCGCCCCATTATCAACTACCGTAATGCCCCTGCACACAAACTGGCAAAATATCTAGACAAAATTATTAGACAACACACACAAATAGACAACAACATTGCAGTAAAAAACAACACTGACCTAGTAACAAAAATAAAAGACATACACATCCCCCATAACGCCACATTAGCCTCCTTTGACATTAAAAACCTGTACACAAACATCCCCATCTCTGAAACAATCACCATCCTACAAAACAAACTCAAACAGAACAACACACCAGACGAACTTATCAATGAAATAACAGAAACTCTGAACATTATCACAAAACAAAACTACTTTACTTATAACAATAAATACTACACACAGAACGATGGCCTACCCATGGGCTCCCCCATATCCAGCATTCTAGCAGAAGTCTTCCTCCAACACTTAGAAAAAACAAAAATACTCACAAACAATGACAGACACTCACATAAAATACTATATTGGCACAGATACGTTGATGACATTCTAATACTATACAGGGGAAACAAAAGACAATGTGAACAGTTACTAACGCACATAAACAAAATACATAAAAACATAACCTTCACTGCCGAATACGAACACAACAATACCATAAACTTCTTAGACCTCTCCATCACAAAACTAGAACACAGGCACAAATTCAGTATATACAGAAAACCAACTACAACTGACACACTAATACACAACACCTCCAATCACCCAATACAACACAAACTAGCTGCTTTTAGAACCATGATACATAGACTTAACAACATCCCCTTAGATGAAATAGACTACAAAGACGAACTAAACACGATAAAATATCTAGCAGAATCTAACGGTTATAACAGAACAATAGTCAGTAAACTCCTACACAAAACACAAAAGAAACAACAGACAAAGACAGAAAACAACAAATTCATAACACTAACATACATCAACAAACAAACAGAAAAAATTGCCCACAAATTCAAAAAAGCAGGATACAGAATCGCTTACAAAACTACTAACAAAACAGAACACACACTATCAAAACGCATGCCCAAAGCACAAAACAAATTCGATCTACCCGGTGTATATAAACTAAATTGTTCAAATTGCAGTAAATTCTACATAGGCCAGACAGGACGTAGCTTCAAACAGAGATACATTGAACACACAAAAGCACTCCACACCACTACAGAATCTACCTTCGCAAACCACCTCATTGAAGCAAACCACACATATAAAAACATCGACAATAACATGAACATACTACACGTACACACAAAAGGCCGAAAACTAGACACTCTAGAACAATTAGAAATATACAAACACACAAAAACAAATAAAAACGACATCCTAAACGAACAGACACAATTCAAATCGCACGCATTATTCGAACACATCTCACCACACACACACAGCTTCAATCTTTCGAAACACTTTCTCGTCGCCAACAACAAGACGAGCAGCGCTACTAACGACAGCCTCTGATGAAGCCTTCTATAGGTGAAAGCCGGTTTAGGCTGTAAGGTAAAACTTTACGTTTTTACTTATAAAAAACTTTGTGTTCCGAGTCGTCAATATTATAGTGATATTTAGTTAAGTAACGGACACGTCATGGACAACGAAATCCAAGTTTTCCTAATTCGAATTTTTTACTGGTCCCTTCAGCTTCGAATTAGCCAAGTTCTACTGTATAAAAATCCTGGCGGGGATCGCCAATTGTAAAGTTAATTATAGTTTTATAAATACTACTTGCCAGAATTTTACCTACCTCGCGATCTTTTCTTCACAAACTTACCTTCAGAAGACTCTAAACTGCTAGGGCCGCCAACACGTTTGTTGAAGTTAACGTGTAAATTTTCACACTTCCCATCGTACAACAATTAAATATTTTTGCTAACTGACTTCTTCTCTTTCAGAAAATTCACAGAGCTCATTGGACGAGTTCTTAGTACAGAACGTAGGAAATGGTTAATGCCAAAATAACTACGCTAACACATGGTTATCGATCATTCAAATATCATTTTCTTTTATTCAAAAATTACTTTCTTTCTACTGATATTGCCCACACCTCTTTATCAAATTCTCTCTTTTCTTGTCACAAACTACTTCATTTTTATAACACTGTAATTATCTGTATTAAACAACAAATGATTAATTACTATAACTATAAATGACTAATTATGCTTGGCAAACCAGTACTTTGTCTTATTACTTATCCCTTCTTCCCTCACACTCACTCTCTCACTCTCTACAGATTTATATATATATATATTTTCACCCCCTTTTATTCTGAGCTCTTTTTATTGTTTACTTTATTTTGAATCAAACTAATTGTTTGTTTTTTATATTGTACCTGCACATGCTATTCGTAGAGTTCAGCCATCTTGCGCCGTTCACTTTCACTTACATCACCACTAACACTGTTTTAACTCTTCACTTTTTCATCTTCTTTCAGGGTCACTTACACTTTCTCTTCCCAATTTTCTTCTTTTATATAATTTTGGGGCAGGCTGCGCGTACTTGCACGTGCCGGCCTCCCGACGCTATTTCACTGAGACTGTTGCTGAAGTACCGACTATACTGGTTGAAGTGTGTTACTGAACTGGGTGAGCGTCGCTCGTGTGGTTGCCTACGATGAACGGCATTGGGCGTTGACCACGTTGTCGTCAACTGGATTTCTTTTTCATTCCTCACTTTCTCCCATTGGTTTCTCGTGCTGCCGGAAAGCGTTTCGCCTTCAACACATTGAAGGCAAACTTTGGGTCGGAGTCTACGTATTTTTCTATTGACCGATTTGTCCTCTGTCACAATTCTCAACCGGTGTCTGGTATGACATGGTACTGACTAAGCTACAGGGTGTGCATTAATAATCCTTTTCTACAGGGTGGTTAACAAACATGGTGATACCCCATTTATCCCCATTACAATACCCCCCCCCCAATGAGAGGTTTTATGCCGACTATATGAAACTAGTCTGACACTGTATATTAGGAATAGATGCTTTAAATAAAATGAAGGCTGTAATAAATATAGCAGATCAAACGATGACGTGCACTCTGAATAATGTCACACATCATATAAAATTGAATATAACCGAAGAGGATCAGTCGTCAAATATAAATGAACCGGTAACTATCTCCAGACCTTCAGTCACCTATGCGCATGATAGACATCGTAGTGAAGAAAACAATGGTGAACACCAAAGGGTAGAACAAATAGACATGTTAATTAAAGAGTATACAGACATATTTAGCGAACTACCTACGCAAACAAATGTATATGAACATCGCATCAAAGTCACAGATCCGTCAAAATTCGTGAGGAGGACGTATCCAATTCCAATGAAGTATGAGGAGCAAGTCGAGAAAGAAATCAGAAGAATGCTGGATAATGATGTCATAGAACGATCAAACAGTAACTTCTTCAACCCGTTGGTTGTGGTGATAAAGAAGAATGATGAAATTCGACTATGTTTGGACATGAGGAATTTGAATAGCGTCGTAGAAAAGGATTTTCACTGTGCACCCATGACAGATGAGTTGTTCACAAAGTGCGAAGGAGCTAAGTATTTAACTAAACTCAATTTAACCTCTAGTTTTTGGCAGATTCCCATTAGAGAAAGCGATAGAAAATATACCGCATTTCTGTATAAAAGTAAATGCTACCAGCGTAAGGTAGTACCTTTTGGTCTAAGCACAAGCCTAGCAGCCATACTAAAATGTTTATAAATTGCATTAGGTCCGGAGTAGAACCTTACACCATGATTTTTGTTGATGACATATTGGTCATATCGAAAATGTTAGAAGAACATATAATCAATTTACGCACGATTTTTGAGAAGTTTCGACAAGCTCGCATCTCAGTAAATTTAGATACATGTGAATTTATGCGATCGTCTATAAAATTTTTGGGTCATACTGTATCTGAGGATGGTATATGACCAGAGCCATGCAAAATAAGCAGTATCACAGAGTTCCCAATACCGAGAAATGTGAAAGGGTTAAGAGCATTCCTAGGGCTAACGGGATACTATAAACGATTTTCAGCATTATATGCAGAAGAAATCAAACCACTATTGGAGCTTACAAAGAAGAAAGTGAAGTGGAAGTGGGAACAACATCACACCAATGCAGTCAACAAGGTCAAGACACTGTTTGTGGAAAATATTTTGCTACATCACCCACAACGTGAAGGAAAGTACGTCATCTACTCGGACGCCAGCTGAAACTACTCTAAATTTCTTCAATTTGTAATTCCTTACCTTAAGGTTACTTCTCCTAGGTCGTACAGACAAAAACAGCTGCAGAAAGGATTATTTCTGATGAACGGTACAAATATAATAACACAGTTTATGTTAAAACAAATTGTTTCTGGTGTATTATATACGGTAATTATTCCGTTTATTTTGATTTAAGTTTGATTAAAGTTCATTGAATTAGTAACAATTAATATAAAATCAAGCAAATTAACAAAAGAAATCTTGCTTACTTAACTAACCTATGACAAATTATTTATTTTTAAATGAACCAGTACGTATTTATCTCTTTTTCCCCTTGCTATTTTCTTTTATAAAAGCCCATTTCCCTTAGAGATCTCGATGTAAACTTTTTCTTTTAAAATAAGCTATCATCATTCATTTTAAACTGATTTAAATATGTATATTCAGGGTTGTTAGTTACCCGTCCACCGTGTGTGTCCATATGGTTTGTTGCACTGTCTCGTGTAGACCGCTTTCTTGGTTCGAGCGCACTCACGCAACTGTTTATAATGAGTTTACTGTGTTTTTAATTAAATTTTCACTGGTTTAATTTAATATCTCCACATGTGATAATATAAAGTCGGCCGACGTGACTTTGCTCGAGCACTTGGATGGTTAATTTTCTGGCCGCTCTATTATTTATGCACTGTTAGTTGTTTTTACTGGATAGGCCGACTATTATTTACGGCCTATCCTACACGTCCGAGGCCACTGTTTTTAAGTAAACTGCAGATGACTGTAATTTGCTGCTGCCCGATACTAACACTATGGTGACAAGGTTCTATCTGTGATTCACACACAAAGAGGACTGGGCTGGCAAGCTATTACGTAATACGTCTGGCTTGGCTGTCTAGACATCAACAATTTATGATAACACTGTATGTTGCTGGTTACAAGGGGCACCTCACAGGTGAATGCTGACTGCTTTCCAATGAAAACTGAATTGACTTAGCATACAAATCTGTACCGTTACACAGCGACTATGCAATAGGGAGCGTACTCTATCAAGAAGATGCAAAAGGAGAACTTCGAGTGATCGCCTATGCAAGCAGAGTGTTCAAAGGTGCCGAGAAACATTACTGTACTTCGGAGAAGGAAATATTGGCCATCGTATATGCATTGAAACAATTCCGCTATTACATATATGGAACGCACTTTGAAATCCACACTGATCACCAAGCTCTATCATTCTTACTGAGGAGCAGAATCACAAATGTGAGACTTGTGAGATAGATTCTGGCCATAGGAGAATATTCTTTTACCATTAAATACTATAGAGGAATTGACAATTACTGCATATCCAGTATAAAGCTAATGACGAAATAAAACAGCTACTCCAGAACTTGGCAAGAGAACAAGATAAAGCTCCAAAGCTTCAGCAATTAAAACAACAACCGTCTCACGATAAGTATGCAGTTAAAAATAACATACTATTTAAGTTATTGGACCAAGACTGGAAAGTAATGTTATCACCAGAAATGTTACAACAGGTAATTATACCATGTCACGAAAGTCTAGCCCATGCGTCATCATTAAAATGTTACTGGACTTTGAGAGAAGATTTTACCATCAATAATAAGTATAGGAGGATTAAAACCGTCTTAAAAAGGTGTCACGATTGCCAGACCGCTAGACATCCAAATTTATATACCTATGTATCTATGCAAAGCATCAGAGCAAAGGAGAAAGGGGAGTTGTTAGCTGTGAACTTCTTGGGTCCGCTGCCACGATCAAGTCGGGGTGTTAAGCACATTCTTGTATGTGTAGATGTGTTTACCAAGGCTGTCCAGTTATACGCTATTATGCGACCCACCACAAAGACTGTTCTGAAGATAATACTGCAAAGGTATATACCCACATATGGTCACGTAAAGAAGATAATTACAGATCAAGCCAAACAATTTAGGATTAAGCGATGGTCTGAAATGTTAACGCAGCAAGAAATAAAACCCATGCTCACATCAATTAGGCATCCTCAGGGTAACCTTGCCGAACGTGTTAATAAAGAGTTGGGCAAGTATATGCATATATATTGTCATGATCAGCATAACAAATGGGCTGAATACTTGTCGTTCTTTGAGAAATCTATCAATGAAAATTATAGTGAAGCTACTGGATACCCACCAATAATTGAATTGGGAGAAGGGCAGAAACCAACTAGATTTTGGAAGAATTTCATTAGTAAACCTGAAAATCAGAATCTACCTATACCTATGAGTCAAAAATTAGATAACGCAAGAAATAGGATAAAAGATAAGGGTATGAAGAGGGTAGAGAGATTCAATCGAACACACAAGTTAGTGGAATTTAAAGTTGGAGATATGGTATTGATACGAAGTAATCCAGTAGGGAAGAGAATAGACAACACCGCCAAAAAGTTCTTTAGATTATACGAAGGTCCCTATGTTCTACAAACAAGACGGGGAGCACAAACCTTTATAGGCAAATATCATGCTTCATCGATGAGGAAATATTTCCAGTAGAAAAAAAAACTGGTGTAGTATAATTGATTCTCGTAATGCATGAACACAGATAGTATTTTTAATTCAACTGATTCTCTTAAATATTTAGAGAGGGAAACAGGTAGAAATAAGCCAACAACAAAAATGTGGAAACGCATGACAACAGAACAATGAGCATTGTTATGCACCAGAACAAGTACAGGGAACTAATGTCTCGATGTATGACAATAGAAAACCGGATGCTATGTTTATATAATGGGAAAAGAATTTTGTCACCCTCCATAATAGGGGAATGTTTCTCACATACCGATAAAAATATTTACTTTTATAGAGTTAAAAAACCAATTGTAATGTAGTTAATAAGATATAATTGTAATTATAAGGTACACCTTATATCTTATATATCTCTGTGTAAATAAAATTTGAACAACAGTCAAATTTTATTTAAACCCACCTGGGGAATACAGTGAAACCTCCCTTGTCCGGACACTTACCTTGAAATAAATTTTGTCCGCATAAGGGGAGTGTCCGGCTATGGGGAGTGACAAAGTTTTCACAATTGTTTAACTTAATTAAGGAAATGTTAAATGAAGTATGAAAATGCACTTTTACTTTTACTGTACTAATAATTAATTTCTCAATTTAACATTTTTATTTAACAATAAAAATAAAATTTTGCTTAAAGCAAAATATAAAAAAATAACAGTACCTGGTTTATAATGTACTGTACTACTGTATAATAAAAAAATACTAAAATACAGTATTATTAAGTTTATAAAAAATCATACAACTGCAGTCTTTTACAAAAAATTATTGCCGTTTGAAAAAGTCTGTCAAACTAGTTTGTTTAGAGAATTTTAATTTTACAATTTGTTCTTCAGTGTGCATAATTAAATCGCAGATCATATTTAAACCATTAGAATCATCTTAAATTTGTAAAACATTTTAAGATCATTTAGTCCTTGTAGCGTGTTTTGGTAGGTGTTAAAAGGATTATGTGTATCTTCGTTAGTTTCAATTTCTTCCTCTTGTTCGCTATCATCATCAACATTTGTTGCAGTATTGATCAGGTTGGAAATCTAAGGGCATATGAAAGAAAAAAGTAAACCTACTGTAAGGATAATCATTACACCGTAAACAAGCAAAATTTACAGTACGGTACTGCCTACATTGAACACGAATACAGTAGCATGATAACATAACGGCATCTCACCTGAGTGCTTGTGTCCTCGATAGCTAAGCTGGAGTCGATTTCAGGATATTCTTGCAAATTGCATGAATTAAATTGGCTTTCAAATTGTGTGAAGTCTTCGTGAACCTGTACTGCTTCCGTTGGTTCACAGTGGATAGGATCTTTGCAAAAAGACGCTTTTCTGAAGCAGTTAACAACGGTACTTTCTGTGACGGCCTTCCATGCTTTATCAATCCATCCTACGACCTGAAGAACATCTATTTTTTTCACAAAATCTTGCTGTGTTGTGGTTTCACTTATGTTGGATATCAAATGCATTAAAACTAGCTTACGGTATTTGTGCTTAACATTTTTTATGATCTCTTGATCTAGTGGTTGTGATGTTGCGGTAACATTAGGTGGGAAAAAGACGAGTTCAGTGTTTTGCAGCGTTAATCGTTGGTGACAAGCAGCATTATCGATGAAGAGCACTATTTTGCGATTTTTACGTTGCATTAATCTATCAAGTTTTTCTAGCCACGAATTCATGATGTCGCGTGTCTTCCACGATTTACTATTGCTCGCCCACTCTACAGGAAACTTATCAATATCAAGTCCTTTAAAATACCGAGGTCTAGCTGCCTTACCAATAACTAAAGGCATCAATTTTTCTCCGGTCATACTGGCACACAATAAAATCATTAAGCGTTCTTTAGCAACTTTTCCCCCACTACACGTTTCATTTTTTAGACATAATGTTTTATCCGGTATAAAGGCTCGAAAAAGCAGACCTGTTTCGTCTGCATTAAAAACATTTTCTGGCAAATAGGCTGACAGTAGATTTGGCAAATGTTGTATCCACTCGTTTACAACATTAACATTCACTGCTCCTGCTTCACCCGAGATTGCCTTAAAAGAAATAGAATGCCTGTTTCAAAATTTTTCTAACCAGCCATTAGAAGCTTTGAAATCAATTTCCCCTAATTCCTTAGAGACTTCAAGAGCCTTTTCTTGAAGCATTGGTCCAGAAACGGGGATTTTTTGGGCTCTTACCCGCTGAAACCATTCAAAAACTACTTTATCAATTGTTGTACCCAGACCAGGTCCAACAAATTTTCGCCGAACATTATAATTTCCGTTCTGAAAATTATTTAAAATATTATCTTTGTTTTTAATAACTTCAGCCGCCCAAGTTTTACCAATTTTAAAATGTTTCGCAATTTTACAAACACCACAATTTTCTCGCGTCGCGTACTCGATAATTTTTATTTTTTCACTCCGGCTTAAAACTTTTCAAGGGGCCATTTGTAAAAAAAATTAGTGATAAAAAATTGTGGAAAAGTTACGTAATTACGTAATTTCAAATCTTCACTTTAAACTGTAAACACTGAAGTACTGTACTGTACTGACAAATATAAAATCACTAGTTAAAATAACTGCACTGTTATTTAAAAGTAAGCTCATAATGCGTACTATCGCAATACGCACACAGAAGCACTTGTTCGAGTGAGTGACCAAAGACAACGACCGACCAAAGTCAACTAAACTACAAAAATAGAATACAGTACCCGCTATTTACGGTTACCCACATTCAATCAAAACAGGCCTAGTTCTGGAAATACCTCCCCCCCCCCTATGCTGTTTAGCAACTTTCATAACAAATTCCTGGAATTTGCAAAATTAAGCGTACAACAGTTACTGTGTATTATTTACAGCCTACTGCAGTCAGTCTAAACATAAGTCACGTTCGTTGCAAACAACAAACACAAGTTATTTTCGATCAATACCCATCCATTATTCCAAGAAAATAAATAAAATTATGCTGTATGGGCGTATTTCTTACATTATTGAATTGTAACTTAAAGTATTAAAATAAAATCCAGTCCAACGTGTTAGCATATTGTCCGCAAAAGGGAGGTTAATGACACATAATACCATAACTCTTAGTGTCTGTGTCCGGCCAAGAGAGTGTCCGTCTATAGGAGGGGGGAAATACATAGTAAAATATAGAAAATTCCTTGGTTCCTTAAAAAGGGTCCGTATAAGAGAGTTGTCCGCTTATCGGAGGTGTCCGGAAGTAGAGGTTTCACTGTTTATGCAAAAATACATATATTTGCCCAGGGCAGTATGTTTTGTATTGTATTTAGTGTAAATAGAATAAGACAAACAGTTTTAGACAGTTTTGTGCGAGAACGGATCGGCTGGAGCCTGTCAAAAGTGACACCTGCTTTTGTAGTGTAAGTTACAGCGTTTGTGTGTTTGTGTGTGTAATGCAAGCTGTGACACGATAATATGGGGTGATACATACGAATTGTTGGTTTCCAATTAATCAGGTCTTAACAGGATTATAATAAACTAATCATTTGTTTAAAACCTGTAAACAAAGGCTTACACCAATTATAAAGACACCATTACATTAAGGAATTTTAAACGAGTATGGTGATGTAAAATTTATTGCCAAATATGCAATATTAAAGACACTATTAAATTAATATTAATTACTAGTGTAATTAAATAGTAATTAATAAGTGTGGTATATGTGAGTGACCAGAAAAAAAGTTACGCAATGATATCGCTCATGTGACGAGTATGTTCATGAGTTCGCGATAATTAACCAAAAAGTGAGTGTAATAAAAAGGACGCTTTGCATGAATTGACAATATCTGACATGTCGAAAGACAGTCCTGAACCTGTCAAATCGCCTCCAGTATAAATACCACTGGCAACTTTGGGCGATCACACACTCAGACTCAAGACATGTACACACATCACGCTGCCCATTTGCAGATCGACCTGGACACACACACTGTACCACACGCACACTAAGACGTATGGAGGAACTCTGGAGCATCACCAACAGCAACAACCCATGGAAACAACGAACACCACATCAGCATAGTCATCATCATCATCATCATACTCTCAGGATTCTGGGGACACACACACACGCAATGGCAACGGCAGATATACGCAGGTGATAAAAAAAAATTTTATTTTTTTATTGTGAAGAGAGCTCTCGAAAAGAACTTAAGTAAGAACAGTTAATAATTAGAGTTTTAACGTTAAGTAGTAGTTAGATAAGAGTTTAATTTAACAAGCAAATCTAGAAAAGATTAACATATCATAACATTAATTCTTTTTTTTTTCTCAGTTTAACATCATTAGTTACTTAATCAACCATAAAATACTAGTATTGGCCTATTATTTGGTACACTGCTTTAACTTTGCCAATAGCATTGGTTTTGTTATTTTGATACCTTCTGATTAATTACCTAAGCTTACACTTTATTGCATATTTGTGACATTTTTTTAACAAAATAAAAGATATACTATTATATTGGCTTATTTTCATGCCCACCTGGCTATAATTCTAATGAACATTTGAACAAATAAACTACTTTTCATTTAAACTACACAACGGTTTGACACATAGTAATAATATTTCCTTCCAGCCCATTTTGCTGTGTTTAATTAATTGATCATTGTTTGTATTATAATTAATGGTTGCCCTTTCCCTTGAATATAGTTATATTTCAATAAGTCTAAGGAATTGGGAACATAAACAAGTATTATCAACATTGTTAACCATATACTTAGTATTACTACTTGACTTGTGATCTTTGTTTATAAAACACTTAGTTTATTATGGGTTTTACTACATATTTGTTGTGTTTTCACTTAATGATTATTCATCTCACTTGAACACTGGCATTAATCTTCCCAGTCCTGTCTGATTGACTAATACTGATTATCATTCACTGGTTTACACTTTTTATCACTGCTATTTTCTCTCATCAATTTCACTCTTATTATTTAATCTTATATACATTATTTTCTTATAAAATATGGTATATTTGTTCATTTATTGAATGCATTGTACTTCATGGTCTATTATTATGCTTTTGTTTATATTTATTTTTATGGGTTTTTATGTTGGGTTTTTACATTTATTTAGTTCCCCCATTCTGTTACACATTATGGTCATTATTGACAGTGATTCACTATCTCAATCTAAGGGGTATTGGGGTATTGTAAATGTTTTACTCAGTTTGTCTGTGTTTGTAAATTGTTTTAAGAGTATGGAATGTTCTGTTATGTTACAATATATATTGTAACGTAACGCTCCCCCCCCCCCACATATAAGAATAATACGGTTTAAATCACTGAAGTACAAAATGGTATCCTTAATTTAAAGGATATTTAAATTAGTTAAAGTAACTATCATTACTTAAAGTTGTATGTAAGGGTAAAAAGGAGATTATGAATAATTACTTGTATGACGAAATATAGGTTAGGTGTTATGGACTAGCATTTACTTAGAATGCTAAAAAGGGTCATACTATGTTTTGAAATAATTAAGGAACATTAAATGTTTAGAGTTAATTAATTTTATTATTGTTATTATGTTTGAAAGATGTAATGTTCACAAACTAAAAGAATTTATAATAATAAATGTGTAATTAGAATCAGATATTCTAGGCCATAGAAAGCCTAGAGTAAAAACAAGAAATTTGTAAAATTTAATGTTAAAACAATATTAATTGATTGCACAATGGATGTTATCATCATAGATTTGATTGTATAATATCAGAAAAGCAAAGTGTGTACAAAATAATTAGTTTTAAAATAATTAATATAAAAACAGAATTGTTAAAATAGTAAATCAGTAAGTACTGGACAGAAATCATTCATGTTTGATTTCAAATCAATTTATGTAAAGAAAGCAAGACAATGATGTTATTATCTTAGGAATTCAAAGTAGTTTAAGAAAGTTATGCTAACTTGTAAAATATTTGTTAATTTTGTAAAATTTCATTAGCAACATCTAACAATGTAAACAATATTTTGTAATGGGTCTAAATTTATTTAACTATTATTGTGTAATTTCGTAAATTCTATAACATGTAAAGAAGAGGCCCCTTTTGAGGTGACACAAAGAATGCCAGTAAATATGAGTCAGTAAATTTCCATGGCCTTATATGGTTATAACTAAAATCTATTTATAGCCAGTGACCAATACATCAAGTATTTGTTGATGGAAAACAACTCGCAGCGATGTTGAAGAGGTGAACCTCAGCCCAGCGGAACGTTATAATATTATAGGCGAGATGTACGGCGGGGAGCAGGGTGAAGCAGTGTGCAACGCACCAAATGGAAAGTTTTAACACAAAAAAGTCAGTCGACATTCACCCCTCGCTGTGTACAGCAGCAGTGGTCTCGCCCGCATAAACAGCATAAAACGCAAATCATAAGAATGTGAAATTTTAACTAGTTTTGGAACTTAAAAAAATATAGATAATGTATTAATCAGTGATCAACAAAAATAAATTGACAGTTCAGCCGTAAGATATAAAAGTGAAAACAACAAACAGTGCACGCAACAGGAGACCATAGGATGAAACCATGAAAGGGAAATAGACATTTCAACAATCATTAAATACTGGCTTTTCACCAAAGTTTTTAAGTTGAGCTCAACAAAAAACCAAAAAATAAATAAATGTAGAAGTGTGAAAGTGTGCGTAATTGAGTGAATGTAAAAATATAGGCCTAAAAAGAAGTGTTGAGTTTGTGCAATTTGATATGCGTAGTTTACTAATAATCAATTTTATGCTTTAAGGCGAAATAAGTGTGTTCGTAATCTTTTCTATGTTTTCAAGAGAACATAACTAATGTTCTATTTTACTCTAAACACGCATTGTGTTAATCGTATTTGCATATTGTTCTTTGCAAATTTGACTCCATTACAGGGACAAATTTAATTACTCAACTACTGAATAACATTGCATATGGCGCATTGTTATTTGTATTTGCTATAATAAATAAATAATGTTATATTTACTTGATTTGTGTACCGTTATTTGTATTTGCACACCGTTCTCTGTCTGAGTACACTAAACGAATTCCTGGATTATACCTTATATTTGAAAAATGTTAAATTTAACAACTAATTCCAGTGAAACATTGCAAACTAAATATTGAGAAACATTGCAAATGACGCCCGAAACAGGGACGAATTTAAATAATTTAATTGCTAAGCTCTGCAATTTTCAGCCAATAGGAGTAAGAGGCTGGCTACCTTGACAACCAAACCGTTAGTCCAATTTTAGATTCAGAGTAGAGCAGATCAAAAATTATATGCAGCTCAATATAATAATATAAAAATAATAAATCAAATTGTAATGAACACTAGTGAGATGAGAAATAATAATACTATGACATGAAAAAATAGTGATTTCATTATTATACTCAGAGAAGAAAGGATTAAAACTTCCATATAACCAGATGAAATAAAAAAGGATATTGAATGAAAATTAAATGATGTTATGAAGAATAATAATACAAAAAGAAGGAATTCGAACTAAAATCATATTAAATTAGAAGAATGATTTCAAAAACAGTGAATTATATGTTGAACCTCATACTTGAAGGAAGATGATAAGTATAACATCAAACTATAAAAACTAGAGGTGGGCCGATATACCTGTAATAGGTATTTTGGAACGATATTTTTGTGGAACGGATGTAACAGTGACTGAAAAGTTGAAATACCTGTTATTCGCGGCGACGCTGTTCCGAGTCGAGACACGCCGCCCTCACTGTTCCAAGTCGAGGCACACCCCCTACGCACCCACACAGACACACGCACACAAAATGTACGCAAGATCACGTAAACCAAGGCCAAATACTAGGCGTACAAAAATATCGCTGGAACGCAAGGAACAGCCAGTAACACGTATTTAAAATACTAGGTATTTCAAATACTAGTAGTATCACCGATACACAAGGAACAACGTGTTCCAGAGTAACAGTAGTATTTTAGTAACACCTAATATTTCAGGAACACCTAGTATTTCAGTAACAGGTAGTATCAAGCATATTTCGAGTAAGAACTAGTATGAGCCACTTTTTCGTCCTGTATACTTCATTCTGCGCAAAGAGACGGAGCTGTTTTTAATAAAGGAAATAATTTATCCTGCTGTTACATTTATTCTCGTGTGATATGCAGATATATAATACAGATTATATGCTAATAATTATATATTATACTAGTCACCAACTAAAATCGGTTGGTAAAACTTTGTTTTTACTCAAAAAAAACTTTGTTCCGATCGTTAGTGAAATAGTTGAATTTAATTATATTGAGTTATAACCTATAGAGGGGCTGATCTTGATAAGCTATATTATACTTTTTATTAATGTGATTTTAACTTCACTACACATCTCACGTAAATGATGAGATTGTTGTAATGGACATTTATGCACTTTATCTAGTTCTGTTCCTTAAATATCTGTAATGCATTTAATTTACTTTTGTTGTTGCTTATTATTTATAAGTTTTTATTTATGTATTTATATTTATTTTATTACATTTGTTTTTTTATTTTTATTTGTAAAATTTTGTTTATTCTCATTCACTCTTGTGGCTTACTGTTATGTTTTTATTATACGTTTCTGATGTTTTTTCACATTATTTTTCATGGTATTATGTGTAGGCCTACTCTAAATTATTTAATTGCCCCGAGTTTCGCAACTGATTTGTCTAACCAATGTTAGTTTGTTTACTACTAGTGAAAACATAAATTGGTATTCCCAAAGGGAGGAGATAGGCCTATAAATTCTCTTGCTTCTTATTTTCATTTAAACAGTAATAGTTTAATAAAGTCACAGTGTAAAGTAACACTGTTAATACTTTTAGTTTCAATTTATTTCTTATAACAAATTATATAGTATAGGTTATATAATATCTTCAAATAAATACACAGCAAGTAGGTTTATTAATATATTAATAGGTTTATCTAGGTGAAAATAAACCTACTTGGAGTGTATTTATTTGAAGATATTACATAGGAGGCCTGCAGGAAACTCAAAACGAGTTACTTACAAAGGATAATATAGGTTATGTATATATAGTATATAATAACAGGTATTTGTACCTGTTATTTTTTTGGAACGGTATTTTCATACCTAGTATTTTAAAATAACAGTTTAGCCCACTTCTAATAAAAACTAATCAGTCTCATAAACTATGATACACTGATACACAATTTCAGTCACATATAAACTGTATTTCACTATTCACTTGATAAAGAACTGGTAATAAATTAATTAATATCACTATTTAATTATTGTGATAGACTTATTGGAAGTGCAATAATTTGAAGAACACATTTAACCTACAAACACTAACTGATGTAAACCAAATAATTATAACCTTATATTTAAGTTGTTCATAACTTATATAATATTTAATTGCTATTTATGTAAAGCTTTATACTTCTTAAAGGGTGTTTTTTGGTAACTTTCTGTAATCCAAAGGACGTAACAAACTAGTTTTAATAAGCAAAAATTGGTTAATATCAACTCTGATTGTCTTGTTGCCAACCGCTGAGTAAACATCATAGCTGGAGCAAATATGTTATTATAAAATTATCTAATTATTTTAGAAGAAAGAAATACACAATAAAAACCCAATAAAACTAATATTGAAGATTTTTAATTGTATGGTTAACTTATTTCTATGTTAATAATATCTTATTTCTTCATACAGCAAAAAAGTAAATTTTTTTTATCAAAAAAGGAAGTTGGTGACAATTGTTTTAGGGAAGAAATTCGAATTGAGTTATTAAAAAGGTAAGTCGACCAAATCTAATAAAGAGAAGGTGAATAAATAAAACAAAAAGTGAGTAATTTTAATTGTTTTAATCACAAAACAATTTGGCGCCTAAATTGGGAAGAAAAAAGTAAGTGAAACCATTAGAAAAAAGAAGAAACAATTTAAGAGTGGGAAACAACATACAGAAAAGGTCGGAATTGAAAATGTCAGGTTACAAAAAGACGCAACTTTGAGTGTGGCTAATAACCGATAAGAAATAGATTGTTATAATATTAAAAAATATATATATATATATTCATGAATAGAAAGTTCAACCATGTTATAAAAAAGATTGAATAAAGAAAGTCATGGGCCTGTAAATTTTGTTTGTTGTATTTTGTATAGCCTACTTCTTATTTCTATAATATTACATACTTATATCCAGACATATTCAGTTGTTTTACATTTATTTTATTACGTTTTTCACTTATTGTGTTTTATCTTAATTTTAAGTACTTAATATCTTGCATGTTTTATATAATTAATTTATTTATTTTTATACTTTTTTAGTGTACTCAAACGGTTGTTAGTATAGTGTCTTTTAATATCGTATGGTGTTCTAATGTTTTTTATCAATGTATTGAATATGAAATAATTCATAATTTGTGTATTTTTATAAAGTAAAGAAAATATCTTACATGTTACGATACATTGATAGAATAGTGGGGACATGGGTTGAATAATGAAATGCTCCATTTGTTTAATAACTAAGGCATAGTTCGTTTTATTTACTCTGTTGGCTTAATTAATGTGATCTATGGTACGAAAAGAGCACTGGTTGATTTTCTGTAAGATAACAGATATGAGAGAAAGAGAATCTGCATATTTTTTCTCCTAAGTGTGAGGTTTGGGGTGGAGCGTTATGATAGGAAAGGGCTATGTGACACAATCTTGACTGTAGAAAATATTATTATTGCTGCAGTTAAAATTGTATGGCCTCATGTGAGAGAACAACAGATTCTTTCAGGTTATGATAAAATGATAGTATGTACTACGTTAACAAATAATAAATGGTAATTAATTCTGTTGTCAGGTCCGTCTGTGTTGGCTGGTCTGGCTGTGATGGTCATTTTAATTCCTGTGAATGGTTGCATTGCTAACCGTATGAAAACACTTCAGATAAGGCAGATGAAGAACAAAGATGAACGAGTGAGACTGATGAATGAAATACTCTCTGGAATTAAAGTAAGCACTTATGAATTTTCCAGCATAAGTCTTAATTTTTAAAACAAAACCCCCAACTACAGAAAAGCCATTGTGTTTAAGAAAACTATGTTAATGAGAAGAAATATATTAATTATTTGGCATTACATTAAATACGGTGTTTAATGTTTTGAAAAAATGTATTGTACATGAAGTAAAAAAAGAACAATTTAATGTTTTGTTTCATTAAAATTAATCAAATAGATTTAGGTATACGTACAGATGTAATTGTAGGTATAGGTTTCAACAATGCAGGTGTTTAAACAATCGTATTTTCATTATAACTTCACTGTGGTTCTACCGTTATGGTATGAGAATGGTCTTGTGGAACTGATTTATATTAAAAACACTGGCAAAGGGTTCTTGTTTATTTGAAGATTGTCTAAGGATATATAAAATTTGGAAAAATTAAAATTGGTGTATCATAATTAATATTGCTATGTTGAGATGAAAAAATAAAAGTGCCAATGTGACTCTTGGCACGTGGCAGAATTATGTAACACTTTAGGTCTTTTGAGATGTTCCTTCCAGATATTACTACTGCCACTGATCCCCACAACCTCACTACAATGCAAGGCAGCAGAGGTATAAGTACTGGATTGTGAAGTGGGCAGGGCAATTACACATGGCGATATTACAAGTGTGAATCGGAGTGATTGTTGCAGTTTAGTGGAAAGTAGATTATTGTGTTAATTAGTGTAAAATTGTAAAGTGATATTTATTGTTGTGTATTGGACAAATTAACTTGAATTATTGTATATAAGAATGCCTTTGTTGATTTCTAACTGTTGTTTAAAGTTTGTAATTAGTGACTTCTTTGGTTTCAGTTAATCTGTTTTCACTGTACAACACAATGATCTGATTGACCATTGTAACAATATTTCTGGTTAGAAGTATTACAATGAAAAGCATCCATCAGTTTGTTTTATTCGAAATGTTATGAATAAGTAGTTGTTACGGTACAAATACTACCATCCAGAGACATATTGGGAATATCAATATTGTAACAGTACAGAATTACGGGGGTTTTTGTTTATTAAATTCAATGGTAAAAAGGTGGGTTACCCACACGGGGCCTCGGTTTTAACAATCAGCGTTCACTTGTGGAACACCCAGTTGCACGTTTGTTCTGTCCGCCCCTCAACATGCGACAATTCCAGGTGCTGTGGAATGTGAAAGCGTGCGCATCTGCCCGCGCGAACAGATGAATTGTCACGAACTTTTTGCGAGCCTCAGAGCGCAAGCTTATGGTATGTAAACTCGCGCTCAAGGAGATATCATGTGACGCCTGCTCAGCCTATCAGGAGCAAATAGCCACACTGAAGGAGGACGTTTGGCCATCTTGAAAAAGGTCTGTCGTCATATAACTTCGGAACCGGCCGGTTCAATGTACAGGCTCGCGAGCCGAAAATTTATTCAAAGTATCAAAATGTGAGTTAAACTAGAAATTTAAAGTGGTCTAAAAACTGTGGGACATCTATCAATCGTCAGTGGTATCAAAATTAAACTAGGAGAACGCAATTCGGACAAACAAGTGATTAAAAATAAATTGAGTGCAACACGTGGTCGACAGGAACAATGTCAGTTAAGTAACAGTGTAATTCAAAATTAATTATGAAAATTTAAAAATCAAAAAAGCGCTTTAAACATAAAAGGTATGAAAGTGCGTGTGTAAGCAATTACTGGGTTGCCTTGTACACTATATTAATCATATGTTAATCATAATAAGTAGTTATAAGGTTATAGAAATTGTCTAAGATGTATTCAAAATCTGTTTTAAATAATGTCCAATAACGGACCGTAATCGAGTGGAAAGTAAGAATACAAAAAATGTAGAGAAGAGGGGATGAATTTCTTATGTGAATGTTGGCTTAACAAGAATGACAGAGTAAAACGTAATAAAGTAATGTTTGAGACGAACTTATAAATATGTATTTGTTTATTTGCATTGCCTATTATTCTCTGCCGAGTACACTAGACGACATCTTGTTTAACTTTCACACGAACGTCAAGATTTAAATTTGTTTTAACGCTTCAGTTGACGTCCAAATAAAGGTAAGGTAACGCAAAATTAAGTATTAATTACTGAGTAATGTTGCAATATTTTATTTGAAAATTGTATTGGGGAAAAAGCAGTATACGAGTTAGCGTCAAGGTCGTCGATCTAGCAGCGGAAGGCAGCTATATTTAGCAACATGAACTTTGAACTATATGCATTTTGAGTCACGCTACATGACGTCAAGAGCCAAACCCCGATGATCTCACTTTGAAATCTGGGTCAGGCTCGACAACGACTTAAAATCTGGCTATGTAACAGAAATCAAACAAAGGAATGAGACTACGTGATTGCCCCTCCAGCTAAGACTTTTGACCAGCTTCAGTCTTCCCAGTTGAATTCAACATGTTGTGCGATAAAGTCCGCAGACGATTTTAAGGGCGCGCCCAGTCTAAAATGTAGCAGTTTGGATATAAATTAAGTGTTAAAATTATGAAACTATGAATTAAATATTTTGGCAAAAAATCAGGGAACCACAAAAGGCTTGGGAAACGTAGAAAGGTAAAGAACAGTGAAAGTGCGTGACGAAGCTGGCTACCGCTGGACTGCGAAAGATAAGTACAAAACGGGGCAAAATTTAAAGTTCTAATATGAATTTTTTAAACATCAAAATAAATAAATATCAAAATTTTCAAAGAAAACGGGGTTTACAAAACAAATGAGATCTCACAAATGAAATATGTAACGCTTGAGTGTGTGTATGTTTGTGTAAAGGTATGTAACTCATTAAGAAATGCTGGTTTGTGGGGGTAAAATTAAAGTTTTCATATTATTATTATTATATTTGTCTATGTTATAATTCGTACCACAAGTTGTCTATGTAGAGAAAGGGAGGAAGAAATGAGTTCATATAAAATTTCTAATAAAATTAAGTTTATTTGAAGCTAAGAGCGAATATTTATTTACTTTGAATAACCTAATTCTGTCTTCCATATAAAACTCGCTTCACACGAACTCTGGGTCAGTCATTTTGAAAAGCACTGATGGAAATTTGCAAATGGCGGCCAGTAAATGTACTGGAGCACAGCTGAGCTGTTCAAGTGTAAAGTGAAAGTTGTTATGGTAAGTAAAAGTAAGTTATATTACAATGGCGCCCGAACAGGGATGTCGGCATGAAATTCTCTAATGTCATGCAGGCATAGGCCTGTTTTGGAAGACAGAACGAATTATTTAAAATAAAGAAATAAAAAATTTAATTTACGTCAAAACAGACGTACAATATAAGGTTATATTATGATCATATGTAGTGTGTGCAATTAGAATACTTTGTTATGTGTTAAGTATGGTATTGTGTATGTTAATATTTTTGATGAAAATTTATAACTTTACAATTAAAAAATGGCGAATAATGAAAGCAGCTTTACTGATTCAACAATCATGAACAATATAGAAGCAGAATCGACGCCTACGACCACTAGAGGAACAGAGTTGTCGATGGCTGCTCTAATGAACTATATGAAAACAATGTCAGACGATATTAAACATAGCTTAAATGTTGAGTTTGACAATACTAATGAAAATTTTGAAATCAAATTTAACGAGTTAAATGCAAAATTACATGAAACGTTTAAAAAACAAAATGAGAAGTGGGTAAGAGATAGACGTAGATTGAAGGAGAATACAGAAGGTGAATTAAAACCTTGGTGGTAGTAATGGTGTTAATTATAATGATGACACAGTAAGTGTAACGAGAATAAAAAATGTAAAGAAGTGATAGATGTCAATACAGGTGATAATTATAATGGTGATAAGATGACGAATAATGACGAGGTTGTAGATAACAAGGTAAGTAATGGGGTTAATTATAATGATGAATATAATAATGAGTTAACAAGTAATAGTGGTAAAATAGTTGAAAAAGGGGTATCCAAGAGTGATACAGAAAAAATTAATAGTGATGATGAGAATATAGAATTAGTAGGGGGTAGTGAGAGAGTAATGATAAGTATAGATATGCTGGAGAGAGAATACGAAGAGAGTTATTTTGTGGAAGTGGGGCAGAGGGTAAATTTTTCCCGGGTAAATTGTGAAATAAGGTTTTCACATGTGTTTAGGGAGGACGAGTGTTCCTCAATAGGAGACGGAAGGTCTCAAAATGGTCCATTAAGTTTTGTGGTGTTCCTGGAAAAGCCAGGAGGTGTTTTTATGATGTTGTAGTGCCGTTCGTGGAGTGAGAGAGAAAATGTGAAAGGGGAGTGGGAAGGTGATTTTGTGAGAGAGAGAGAGAGAGGGAGAGGGGTAGTGTTGTTTGAGGTCAGTAGAAGTTATGAAGAATTGTTAGAAAGAATAAAGGTTGAGAGAGTGAATAAAATAAAAAACTTACCTTATGAAGAAAACAATACAGCGGTAGTGAATGACGATAACGTTGATAAATATATTGAGTACTTACCTATGCATAGAACTGGGATATTAATAGCAGCTGACTCTGATAATACGGAGATGATAAAATGCTTAATTGCGACAAAGAATAATACTGACGGTGACAGGACCAGAATTACTGATGTAGACAGGTTATATGGTAGAACAATAATGTGGGATAACCCAGTAAATTATTATGTGGGTATAACAGAACAATTTAAAATATTAAACAGTTATTATATTGATAATAACAAAATAAGTTCATTTGAGAATGAAAGTTGTTATGTTAAAATCAGATTAAATTTCGACGATGGTCGTTAGATATGTAGTGAATGAACCTTTAATTATTTTAGTTTATGGTAATTACTTGGCTAACTTATGTAATGAGGTGTGGTAAACAATAAAATGATATGACAAAAATTGTAGATAAATTTGTATTGATGTTAAATGTATTGTGTTAAGGTTGTTGGTATGTAAATTGTATTTTGTGTTATCAATTTATAGTTTTGATGGAATTATATGAAGGCGAATTGTTTTGAATAAAGTAATTACAGTAATTTACAGTGTTCTGAGAAAAGATGGAATTAAATTAATTTGTGATGATGTAGTTAATTTAAAGTGTTGTAACAGATTAATTTTGGTAGTGAATTTAAATTTTGGTTGAGATTTGAATTGAATAATCAATGTTAGATGATTAAAATGTTGAATGGAAATGCAGAGTTGAAATAATGATATAACAAGTGAAAGATTTAATTGACAAAACTGAAATTAAAGTTGTAATGTTGGTAATTTTATATGCAGATTCAGAGTTGAGATGTTTGTGATTAAGGTAATAATGATAATGTTCATTTTGAGTGTGTATTATGTTTATTATTGGAGTATGAGGTAAACTTGTATAAATATAAAACATGTATTGTATGTTTTAACTATGGATTTCCCCACATTTCGGGCGGTCCCAGCCTTACCAGCCCAGACTGTGGTTTTGGCTGACAACCAGCGATGGGCAGACTTATTTTACACTGACCATAGTTGGTTGCCTTTGAAATTGGTGTAACATAGAAATTTAATGGGGAACAAAAGGGGAATCTAAGAATTTTGTTTTTGGAACACGGCTACACACCTATAGCAGGGGTGGTAGACCGAATAGGGGTGTATCAGTAAGTTTATTAGTAGTGGTACTAGTACCCTGAAATTTATGTAACGCCAAAGCAAGGATGGTGATGAAATAAAAGAAAAAACTGTTCACCCCTTCTGCCTCAGTCCTTGTGGAGGCAACTGGGCGCTACACTCCAGGGGGGGGCAATAGTGTGTGTGGAAGGAGGAAGTTGATGATTATTATTAATGGGATAAAATAAACCGGTTAAATGGAATTATGTTGGTAATATAGAATGTGTAATTGATCTTATGATGTAATCAAATGATTTTTGTGTTGTTTTGAAGAGTATTATGGAGATGATTAACAATTTTTTGAGAAAAGATATAAGTAGATAATTTGTGATGATGTAGTCAATTTAAATGTGTCTAAGAGGAATTTTAGTAATGAATCTAGATATTTTTGAGATGTGAATTGTGTAATGAAAGATATTTGTAATGGTGTAATGGGAAGTGGTTATTTAAATTCTGATTGGAATCAGGAAAATATTTTGAATTTGGGATAAGAATTAATGAGAGAGGGATATACAAAATGTTGGTATTAAAAAATTAAGATGTATTAGGTTAGGTTAAGGAAATATGTATGTTAGCAAGTTAAGTGTAATAAAACGGTGTTTCTTAACGCAAACCAGCATAGCTAAGGGGAGACCAGATCAGTTCTGGATATGGTATAATGTAAGGCCATTATTTAATAGTTTTGATTTGATGTTTCAGTGTCTGGTGATACTGTGGCGGCGGTCCTGTGCTGGCCTGCACGTCAGAGCAGGGGCGTTAAGTGCCTGACTGGCCTAGCGGTGTTGGGATCGTGAGAGGGAAGTCCAGTAAGGTCAGTCAGGTGCTGCCGCAGTCACTGGACCAGGGGGGTAAGCAACCCATAGTTTTATTGAACTGTAAAGGGGATTATGGAACCATATCTGGGCAGATCCTCTTAGGAGGTATGTGAGTGTCAATGAGAGTTTTTATGCTTTGGCATAAAATCTTTCGTTGATGGGGTATTGTGACGGTACAAATACTACCGTCCAGAGACATATTGGGAATATCAATATTTTATTTGTAAATTGTATTGGGGAAAAAGCAGTATACGAGTTAGCGTCAAGGTCGTCGATCTAGCAGCGGAAGGCAGCTATTTTTAGCAACATGAACTTTGAACTATATGCATTTTGAGTCACGCTACATGACGTCAAGAGCCAAACCCCGATGATCTCACTTTGAAATCTGGGTCAGGCTCGACAACGACTTAAAATCTGGCTATGTAACAGAAATCAAACAAAGGAACGAGACTACGTGATCGCCCTTCCAGCTAAGACTTTTGACCAGCTTCAGTCTTCCCAGTTGAATTCAACATGTTGTGCAATAAAGTCCGCAGACGATTTTAAGGGCGCGCCCAGTCTAAAATGTAGCAGTTTGGATATAAATTAAGTGTTAAAATTATGAAACTATGAATTAAATATTTTGGCAAAAAATCAGGGAACCACAAAAGGCTTGGGAAACGTAGAAAGGTAAAGAACAGTGAAAGTGTGTGACGAAGCTGGCTACCGCTGGACTGCGAAAGATAAGTACAAAACGGGGCAAAATTTAAAGTTCTAATATGAGTTTTTCAAACATCAAAATAAATAAATATCCAAATTTTCAAAGAAAACGGGGTTTACAAAACAAATGAGATCTCACAAATGAAATTGTTATGTTCAAATACATTTTAAATATATAGAATACAAAATTACAGTTTTCACCTACCTGCAAAGTTTCTTATATCGGGGTCCAGAATTCGATCACATGTACGTCAGATGCAAACCTGTGTTAAAGGTAATCGAAATAACTAATTCGACACATTGTTTGAAGAGAATTCATATTTTAATGATTCAGATTCATTTCAAAATTTGTTTAAAATTTTAGTTCCTTGCTTTATAGATCCAATTACAGTTTTCTTTGTTCGCTTATCATCTACTACATATTAGCTTAAATTAGTATCTTACCTTACTTGTTACACATACTTGTTACACATACACAGAACAGAGCCCAGGCTGCAAATTTTGACACTCTCACAAACACACAGAAAATTATAAAACCCTTAACATTTTTGGAGTAGCCCCCCCGTCGGTAACGTGGTTTTAGTTCGCCCTCATGGAGACTCTTTTTTAGTTAATATTCCTGTCCGAAATAACACTTGGTCTGTTCTTCCCTGTATTCTCGACCGCGGTCACGTATTTTTAACTTTTGTATCACTTTATTACCAGTAAAATGTGAAGTTTTGTAAAGAGCCGAACTTGGCTCTGTGTCGGCCGACACAAACAGAGAAAGACTGGGCAGGTGTCCCTTTCGAGCGGTAGGAAGTTCAAGTCCACTGCCAACGGATTTTGTCGCCGTTCATAGTTGATTTGTTGCATTTGACCAACTCTATTCATGATACATAGTGGTTGTTTCGATAGTGTGTGTCGACGATATGTAGGCACTGCTGGCTTGATGTCACCAAAAGGGGTGGGGACTTAGCCACATTTCCTTCAGGTCGGATGATAGCTCTCACAAATTGTTCGTTTCTGCGCCATTTTTTGATAGTGTCGTTGATTTTCTTCGCGTCCCACCCGCGCGTATACTTGTGTCACTGCGTAGGCGCATGACCACACATAAGCAGAGTTCGTGGAAAACGAGGGTGGCTACATACCTCAACTGATTTTGCAACGTAATATTGCGTCTTGCCTTTGTTCTAAAACTGTTTCAGTCAACACGTGGTCTGGTTTGTTGGAAAATAAACTTTCAAAATATTTTTTATAAAAAACCTCGAAATGAAATAAAATAAAATACCCCATATTTTTGACAAGTTACAATACCCCCTCAATGAGAAGTCTTCTGTCCAAAACAGAAGAAATCTCATTGATAAAACCCCTAAGAGGACCGGTGAGGAACTGGTGCCAACAACCCCCCTTTGTTCTTACTCTACATGGGTACACGACCCCCCTGGCTCGGCGACTATGGGCGCATCTGAACGAGATCACTGGACTTCTCTGTAAGAGATCCCAACACCGAAAAATCGATCAGACACGCGCCATGGCGCACCTCGCCTTCTATCATACTACCCCAAAAATCCTCAATCCCTGGCTCAGATCATGCCAGAACCTCAGCCGATATGTATCCCCTTTTATGCAAGCTGGTGTGACTTTCCCTTTATTTACTAAATAAATATAAATATATGTAGCTATTGCAGGAATACCCAATAAACTATATTCGGGTCTGTTTACATTGTTCGATTTATACACGTGTGTCACATTTACCATAATTATGGTATCTACCATAATTATAGCATTTGTTTATTTCAGTCTCGTTATATAATTTTTTATTACCTAAGGATCCAGGATTCAGCTCAGCGAGAATGCTGGCAGAGACGGGCATTGAAATGAGAATACGTTCGGTAGAAACATTAATCATTAATATTGGTTTATTCCATAAATTCTATAAGCGTGTACACCGGACAAAAAATCAACATGGCGGCCATTAATTATTGGCCCGCCTTCATCATAAACTTCTTTATATTTTATTAATCGTTAATTTACCAAGTGTCATATTTTAATTTAGCAGCTGCTTTGCTATTAAATGATTTTAATTATCTTGGCTTAACACAAACGCAAACCAACACCCCGTTCGGATGTCGACATTAAAAAACACGCCCCGCTTTCTCTCTCTCATTCATACTTATAAATTCAAATTACTTTTGTGTACACATATCTGATCATAAGGTTAACGAGCTCTTTAGTAAAATTTTGGTTTTGCACTTCCCTGAATCTGTAGACTAGAAGTTCCAGAAGCGGGTTCACATGTTGGGTCCTTAAGGTAGCGTGGTTACATTTTTTGCTATTATCACTGACTCTACTGCATAATTTTGAAAACAATTACTGCTCACTGTTTAGCTCACTTCTAGTTATCACATAATTATATTTTGGCTACATTTTGTACTGTTTAAAACACTATGCCGGTATAAATTGCCGGCGGCCTGTAATAAGGTGTTACTGCTGCTGCTGTGTCGTGTCGACTGGGCTGAAAATTATGCAAATTTTACCTATGTGTGAGTGAGTATACGTCATCGTTCTTTTGTCTCTGGTTATATAATAGCCTTGTTTGTTACGTATTTTTCTCACGTCATAGTGGTTTTAATAACGTTGTGAGCTGTTGGCCAATGAAACATAAGTATGAAGCGCCGTTATTAGTGGCTGTAACCATTATAAGTCTTTTTAGCTGCACGTACACTGCTGTCCTTGAAATTATTTTGTTGTCTCTGAATTGCGTCGTTGTAGGCAAAAACCAAGGGAATTGTGTCACCCATAGAAATGACTTTAAAACATCGGAATACAATAGTTTGCTACCTTACATACCATATTTTTATATCAGACTTTTTTGTACTGTCACAAAACCCCCTCAATGAAAGGTTTTGTGTCGAGACACAAAAACTTTCATTGACTCATTCACACCTCTCTAAAAGGATCAGCTCAGATATGGAGCCACAACCCCCTGTAGTGTTACAAAAAAAAATATAAATTCAATCACTTACCCTTGGTCCAATGATGAGGTTCGCACCTTCTGACCTTACTGGACTTCTCCAGAGAGATCCCTACACCATAAGGCCATGAGGCACTTTATGCTCCTGTTCTGACGCACCGGCCAGCTCAGGACCGCGGTCACCACACCATAAAACTCTGAAACATTCAATACAAATTTTAAAATAGTGACCTTCTCTATATCCATATCCATAACTGATATGTTTCCTCTTAGTACGTTGGTTTGCGTTTTGGGGCATTGGTTTGCTTAATTCTACAAACTTCAAACAATGTATATCAAGAATTAAGATAGAAAATTACTTCTCCTTTTAACACTCCGGTATCTAGTACACCCTTCTGACTCCTGTCAATTATATTCACTCTCTTTATCACATGAAATAATTGCTCTTAACCTAGAGAAACAATTCATTTAACTGCTTTAGCAACAACCATTAACCCTAATAATTTACTTCATATAATCTTACAATATCTATATCATGGCAAACAACTTAAAAGTTTTATAATTTCTATACGACCTTTTCTTACGTTTAACCTTCTTTATAACAGAATCATTTCTAGAGAATGGACAAACTTTACAAAATTTTAATATTATAATCGTTACTATCCTGGTAGTAACCTCCTATCCACACACACTATTGTTCTATCAACATAAGAAAACACAATAAAACATTGTACATCATAAGCATTAAACACTAACATTGAACAATTCACAAATAAACAATTTACATAACTTGTAGCAAAATTTTATAACATTTTTCCTATCAACAATTCTCTATTCAACTTTTAATATTTAACATTCATTTAGATTCTATACAAAATTTCACATTTATCATTACCTTTCAGTTACAATTTCCTTCCTATCATGAATTTTCCTTTTCTAACCCTTTTATCCTTACTAGTTTGGGTGACTCTCTATTATTCATTATTTTTCTCTGTCTTATTTTGGCATCTGTCAACCTAACCTTACTACCCCCTTTTCTCTACTACTAACCGCTTCTAACCATTTACATATAATATGACACCAATATCTCAATAATAACCCCCTTCACAAATCCCATTTAAACCCTCTGGCACCGCTCATTTTGTCTTTTATATAAGGATGTATGTTACTTAACTGGCCATCCATTCATAACCATTTGCCCTCCACCAAATATCGGCAAACACTCTAACCCAAAATTGCTCCGCCTGCCACAACGCTGCACGCTGGTCCATTGCCACGTCGCTCGTTGATCACTCCTTAACACCGGATCCTTACTACAAAATATCACCAACAACAACAAATATAATTACCATCCACATTACTCACCTCTACATATAATCGCTAACCACTGTGTCCCTAAAATATCTAACACCTCTTTATATATTACCAGCATCTCAGCACTTTATTTTCCCTAACTCCCAATAACTTTATTCAACTAACTCCAATGCCCTTATTTATCACTATTCCCAAACTCTTTACAACATTTCACCTTAATATACCATTAGAAAATTCATCACTTATCAACTAACAACAATACCTCTCAATAACCAAACCTATAACATGCTTAATCATTTACTAACCCTTATAACCTGAATCTCATAATATCATTTAAACTTCCTTTAGTTATTTAAAATTCTACAATACATGTTTACATAAAAAATACACAAAATACATAACAGCAAAAATACACAAATACATTGACATTAATGTACACAAAAATATACAATTCACATAATCATGAAATCATTTACCATAATCAGTCCTAATCAGTCCATTTTTAAAAACACTGTCCACACACTTAAATGTTCATAGCACAATAAACAATACACAACTACCCCATATCGTCAAATAATAATCTTATCTTAAGTCTATACAACTTATTTTTCCTGGAAAACATTATATCACCATCGTGAATACAGTACTTATTTAAATTTTTATATTCTACAAAACTATCATAATTAATAGGGTTATTCCATATCAATTTATCATACAACTTGTCACGATCGGTTATGGTCCTGTCACCTTCAGTATAATTAGTCACAATCAGATAAGTTACTAAGTCATTATTTCCATTATCATCTTCTCCTACTGCTATATCAGCTTCAACCCAAGGTAAGTACTTATTTTTATTATCAATCATCTCTACTCCTAACCTTTCCATAAATTCTTCATAAGTTCTACTCATCTTAAAAATCTCTATTTCTCTCACAATATCTTTCACTTTCAAAACATCTCTCTCTTTTAAAATATCTCTCATAATAACTCTCCCAATAACACTTCTCTCTCTCAATATATCTCTCTTTATCACACCAAGCTACACTCTCTCTCTCCATATATGCAGGGGACTCTACTACTTTATCACTGCACCACCTATGAAGTGCACAAAAAACCAAGGGAAATTTATCTGTAGACCTATCGTCTTTCATGTACTCACGTGAAGCCATTTCTTCACCCCCCACTGCAACATTACGGGAAAATTTTACCCCCTGCAACCCCTTTATCTGTAAATTCTCTCTATACTTTCTCTCTAATTCATCAACACTTTTTACCACTTCATTATCAAATTCCACTCCCATTATACTTTTATCACCACTCTCAATACTCACACAATTATTTTCTAACACCACATTTTTAATTCTATTATCATAATTCTCACCACTACTTACCTTGTCTTTATTTTCATTCAATTTATCTGATTCTCTACTATTCTCTACCCCCATTTTACTCTCGTAATTTTCATCTACTTTATTCTTTTGTCTATCAAACTTCTCATTAACTAATGCAACTATTTTCTCTTCCGTTTTATCGAAACGTGCGTGCATTTCATCAACTCGTTTATCAAAATTAAAATTTTGTTTTTCGATTTCGTTTTTTATTTCGTCACATTTTATATTAAAATTATTCTGAATTCCTCTAATTTTGCTGTTTTGTTCATTAAATTTCTCATCAAGTTTACTGAATTTCTGATTGAAAAGCATTTGCATTGTTTTTATAATTTCGCTGTTTTCAGCCCTGTTATTTTGGATTGGTGTTGAGTGAACAACTCCTTCACTCATGACTACTGATTCTGTCATACTTATTTGACTGTTATTCGTATTGTCAATTGTGCTTAATAAAGAACTATTTTCTTTATTCTCTGCCATTATAAAATCTGTTAATGGTTTGTCGCTTTATTATCGTTATCACCTAACCTACAACCGTATTCTCACTTTCAATGTCCACCCCGCCACCATTTAGGCTTATTATATAAAATATATTAATGTATTTTATATAGTCACCAGTTCGGGCCCATTTGTGACTTTCCCTTTATTTACTAAATAAATATAAATATATGTAGCTATTGCAGGAATACCCAATAAACTATATTCGGGTCTGTTTACATTGTTCGATTTATACACGTGTGTCACATTTACCATAATTATGGTATCTACCATAATTATAGCATTTGTTTATTTCAGTCTCGTTATATAATTTTTTATTACCTAAGGATCCAGGATTCAGCTCAGCGAGAATGTTGGCAGAGACAGGCATTGAAATGAGAATACGTTTGGTAGAAACATTAATCATTAATATTGGTTTATTCCATAAATTCTATAAGCGTGTACACCGGACAAAAATCAACATGGCGGCCATTAATTATTGGCCCGCCTTCATCATAAACTTCTTTATATTTTATTAATCATTAATTTACCAAGTGTCATATTTTAATTTAGCAGCTGCTTTGCTATTAAATGATTTTAATTATCTTGGCTTAACACAAACGCAAACCAACACCCTGTTCGGATGTCGACATTAAAAAACACGCCCCGCTTTCTCTCTCTCATTCATACTTATAAATTCAAATTACTTTTGTGTACACATATCTGATCATAAGGTTAACGAGCTCTTTAGTAAAATTTTGGTTTTGCACTTCCCTGAATCTGTAGACTAGAAGTTCCAGAAGCGGGTTCACATGTTGGGTCCTTAAGGTAGCGTGGTTACATTTTTTGCTATTATCACTGACTCTACTGCATAATTTTGAAAACAATTACTGCTCACTGTTTAGCTCACTTCTAGTTATCACATAATTATATTTTGGCTACATTTTGTACTGTTTAAAACACTATGCCGGTATAAATTGCCGGCGGCCTGTAATAAGGTGTTACTGCTGCTGCTGTGTCGTGTCGACTGGGCCGAAAATTATGCAAATTTTACCTATGTGTGAGTGAGTATACGTCATCGTTCTTTTGTCTCTGGTTATATAATAGCCTTGTTTGTTACGTATTTTTCTCACGTCATAGTGGTTTTAATGACGTTGTGAGCTGTTGGCCAATGAAACATAAGTATGAAGCGCCGTTATTAGTGGCTGTAACCATTATAAGTCTTTTTAGCTGCACGTACACTGCTGTCCTTGAAATTATTTTGTTGTCTCTGAACTGCGTCGTTGTAGGCAAAAACCAAGGGAAATTGTGTCACCCATAGAAATGACTTTAAAACATCGGAATACAATAGTTTGCTACCTTACATACCATATTTTTATATCAGACTTTTTTGTACTGTCACACTGGGCTGCCTTTAGCAGATACTGGGCTTACACACACTCGCATTACATACTATAAACTGAAAATTTCTTTAAAAATTTATTTAAATTGCAACTCTCTGGTTGTCTTTGTATTTATTTTGAATTATTCTCTTCATTGGTTTTTTCTGTTATTTAAAATAAATCAATTCAAACATTTCTTACACTTAAGAACATCCTTAACCTAACATGTGATTACCTAAAGTCTAATAATACAATTCAATACGAAATAATTCAATAATAGTAAACATGGTTAGCACACAAATAATAATGTAATCAAAGTTTAAAATTATCCCTTAGCTGGCAGGCGAAAAATCAAGATTTTTTTTCCCAAAAAAATATTTTCCAAAAAATTTTAAAATTAAAAGAAAAAATTTAAATTTATTAAAATGTTTCCTTCACATATAGAAATTATTTAAAATTTGTTTAAATTGATCAAAAAACAAAATTGAATTAACTTCCATGCTAGACATGCCTAGTATATGACCTCCTATCAGCTGATCAAAACTAGGTCAAGTCCACAACCTTGACCCACATACGTTATGTACAAGTTCTATCTGACAATACATTTAACATCTGTAACATTCTGGCTTGAAACACAAAACAGAATAAAATAAAACATTTAAAATAACAAAATATTATTATAAATAATAATCAAATTGACATTTAAATTATTCAAAATAAACACCTTCTAACTTTACATTTCCAAATTCTATCAAAAATTTGTCACTGGTTTCAATTAAAATTTTATATTCTTGTTATAAATCTCTTTCTTTATTTGACAATCTCATTCTCCATTACTGTGGGTGATTTAAATATTTATCTCCTTTACTGTACTACTTGATCTGTATACATATATAATCTTTCTCCCTTTGACTCTAACCTCTAACAACTGTACCTCACATGACACCCATCTCTATCAAAATATCTATCAAAACACTCTCTAACCCCAACTTATCATTAAACTCAAATCGCCACCTTCTCTCTATATATAAAAAAATACTCTCTAACCCTTTGTACTTAGGATACGTTTCCCCCCCCCAAAAACTCATTTCCCATTATCTGGTCCCTGGATTCTACCTGAGGCGACCCCTTCCCCCTAAATAGGTCCCATCCCGTCCCAACCATTATGTTGTTGCGGACTCCCACATTACGCTACCCCCTATTACAAAATTACCATCCCCAAAATCTCAATCTTATTACCTTACTTCAACTACAATAAAAGAACATCATCAATTAATAATATCAATATATCACTCAAAACTCTACATATATTCTCCACAACTACTGTGTCAACATCAATACTTCTCAAAACTCTATTACATTATCTTACAACAACATTACATTAGTTTCATCTCTACTATTTCAACTTTAATTTCGACTTGGACTGGTCTATATGTCCCACAAAATATTTATCACCCAAAACTATCTTTTATTAGCTTTCACAAATTATTACTTTATTTCTCACTTTATCACATTACTTTTCTCATTACTTTAACTAGCATCTGTAATACATTGAAACATTACATTAAACATTAATTACCTGGAACATTTACAACCAATATAACAGTGACATTTTATTGCTGATCAGCTGACCTTCCCTCAACTACAATAAAAGAACATCATCAATTAATAATATCAATATATCACTCAAAACTCTACATATATTCTCCACAACTACTGTGTCAACATCAATACTTCTCAAAACTCTATTACATTATCTTACAACAACATTACATTAGTTTCATCTCTACTATTTCAACTTTAATTTCGACTTGGACTGGTCTATATGTCCCACAAAATATTTATCACCCAAAACTATCTTTTATTAGCTTTCACAAATTATTACTTTATTTCTCACTTTATCACATTACTTTTCTCATTACTTTAACTAGCATCTGTAATACATTGAAACATTACATTAAACATTAATTACCTGGAACATTTACAACCAATATAACAGTGACATTTTATTGCTGATCAGCTGACCTTCCCTAACACAATGAAAACACATTTGAAAATTGAACAAATTACATGAAATATATATATTTATCAATACTTACTTCTAACCTCCTTGTTTCCCCTTTTTCTGATTCTGATAATTTGTGTTAACCGCCTGCCAGTCGGTATAATCATTTACTTGGTTTCAAAATACACACATTATAAAACACATATTTTTTTATCAACCTCTATATCTACCCTCCTACAATAAAATACTACATTTAAAATTATGGAATGAACACCTTATAGTGAATGTATGAGCATCTAGTATTTAAACAGAACACAAGCATTTTTATTGGGTCAAAATTTGAGTTAGCAAACTTTATGTTATAGAATTTAAATTCGTGGCTCCTCTGAGACACCTCCCATCCACACACTCTATTGCAAGTTATGTAAGACTGTAGCGCCTTTTCGCTTCCACAAAGACTGTATATTTTGGAGTAATTTGACATCTCCGTGTCTTTGCTTCGGCAGTTACATTTTAATGTTTTTGAATATCAATATATTCTTGTTTATAATTAAACGCCCTTAAACGGGTCTACCACCTGGCCTTGCTGTTCCTACTCGAACAGAGTGGTAGCTGCTGTTCCATAGTGCCTGGATTTCCCCCAATTTCACCCCCCATTTAATTTCTATTATATACCAATTTCAAGTCAGCTATGGTCAAGGGACTTGATATGACCATAGCTGGCCGCTAGCCAAATCCACGATTAGTGCTGGTAAGGCAGTAATCGCCCGAAAAGTCAGGGAAATCTAACTTGCATTTCATTGCCTGTTCTAAATCGTTATTAATATGTGCGACACGAGCATCTATCAGGGTACCAATTGAATGTGTACCAAAAAAAATGTGCCGCACATTGTCGCCATTTTGGCCTCCGATGGAGGTAACACTCTCTGTTACCCCCAACCCATTACACTATCAACGAGGGCACAGGCCACCCCCGCAATAGCCTCTTAATATCTAAATAAGAAATCAAATATACAACATTATAATATGAAACCTTCATCCATCACTAATCCTTTAACTCATTTAAATCATTCATAATTTTCAACAATTATCTTCCTTAAAATTTTCAAAATTTATTATCAAGATTTATTTTCCATTGTCTTTCAGTTATTATTTAAAATTTTTAACACAATTATTGCAAATAAACATTTTTATTATACATGATTCATACTATAAAATTTCTATACTTACAGTCCATTTAAAATGACCTACACAAAACACATACACCATTACTTTCACCTCACCTCTGAAACATTTAACGCAAATGTTAGTTTAAATCAAACAATTTATCATTTAATTACCACATTCACCAATCTCGTAAAATAATTTGAATTCATTAAAAAATTTAATTATACAACATTTAAATAGTCAATCAAAACATTTAAAACACCTCAGATCATTTTAATTAATTTAATTATTAACAATACAAAATTTATTACCATCAAAACAATTACAATTCTCTAATTACTGTTTTCAAAATTAATTCTGTTTATTTATTTAAATTGCAAAATATTATTATTATTATTATCACTTACCTACATACATACATTGTTTACCTGACCTTCTACAATACACAAAAAAATTCACTACATATTTATTTACAAACTTTTGTCATTATTACTCAGTTGTACCACACTTCAATGTCCAAAGTTGCAGGGTCAAAACCATAAAACCAAATGTTTATAACTGTCTTTTATTGTTTTATAGTCTACCCTCCATCGTCCCAGATTAATCTTTGTTTTATATAACACTGTTCAGTTTTATTGACAAACAAATGGTTACTTTGTGTGTCATAACTATAAAAACCAACTTCATTCATTTTACCAAAATAATCATAAAACACGTCAACGTTAAGTACATTTGTTAAGTCTCCATCAGTAATTATATTCATTATCAGGTTCTTTACTTTTGTCTCATCGATTAAATCATTATTATGTAGACACACTTCTAACCTTATTTTCCATTCATCATACTCTCTATTCAATTCATACAATTCTGTTTCTTTATTAACATACAATTCTCTACTTAAATCTCTCTCATCATCACACCAAATCACACTCTTAAAATTATTACAGACAGAGGGTACAAAATTACACAACAAATATAAACAACTCCAATCTTCTACTCCTACGGGACTCTTGCCCTTCTTAAACAATACTTGTGAACACATTAAATCATCATCATAAATAATAAGGGGAAAACTTACCCTCTGTCCCCCTTCTACCACAACATTATTTTTCCACACTCTCTCTACTTCATAAACACACATTAACATTTCAGTATCACATTCCACAACTTCATCATTACTCTCATTATTTATTTTCACCGTATCACTTTCTGATACTAACTCTTCAAACACACTACTACTCTCAGTATTACTTTCGTTATTTTCAACATTATCATTAGTTAACTCTTTGTCATTATAATTTTCATTTGTATTATCTTTATTTGGATTTATTACAACTACTCCCATTCGCTCACTACTCTGCTCTAATTTACTCAAACTAGTTCTTATTGTTACATTATTATTTTCAAAACATTTATTCATTTCTTGGATCTCATTCTTTAATTCATCAAAACTATTCTTTTGAGCATCGAATTTCTCATTAAACTCCCTACTTTGTCTGTCCAATTTGTCATTCTGTATATCTAATTTTTCATTTACACTACTTTTAAATTCTTGAATTTCGTTTTTCTGTTCATCAAACTTTACACTCTGTTTTTCTATCATTGCTTGTATTACTTTAAACATTTCATACGTATCATCAGATTTTTTACTTTGGATAGGTGTCGATTGATGTTCGACATCTTTCATTATTTTTGATTCGGTTATTTCTGCATTACTGTCAGTGAAGCTGACTTTTTCATTATTAATTGTACAGTCCCTACTCAAATTTGGGGTTATTTGAATCCCCGAATCTTCAGTTACATTGTTCTGGTCTGTTACATTTATTTCTATTTTATTTTGACTCGCACTTGGAGTCGAACATACCTCAAAATCACTCATGTTTGACTCATTAAGATTTTCTACACTAATTGTTTCAGTTACGTTATTTTCGTTATCTGAGACATTCTTACTTTTTATAATTGATACTTGCGCGTTCATATAATACAATCAATATGTAATATACTGTACAGCTAGTTTTGTGTGAATGACGCACTGTATTCCGCTAACCTAAAACACGCGTTTGCATCTTTGTAGATATGGAATTTAATTATTTATGAATTTATCAAATTCGTTCCTGTCACGGGCGCCAATGTTATGTTCAAATACATTTTAAATATATAGAATACAAAATTACAGTTTCCACCTACCTGCAAAGTTTCTTATATCGGGGTCCAGAATTCGATCACATGTACGTCAGATGCAAACCTGTGTTAAAGGTAATCGAAATAACTAATTCGACACATTGTTTGAAGAGAATTAATAATTTAATGATTCAGATTCATTTCAAAATTTGTTTAAAATTTTAGTTCCTTGTTTTATAGATCCAATTACAGTTTTCTTTGTTCGCTTATCATCTACTACATATTAGCTTAAATTAGTATCTTACCTTACTTGTTACACATACTTGTTACACATACACAGAACAGAGCCCAGCCTGCAAATTTTGACACTCTCACAAACACACAGAAAATTATAAAACCCTTAACATTTTTGGAGTAGCCCCCCCGTCGGCAATGTGGTTTTAGTTCGCCCTCATGGAGACTCTTTTTTAGTTAATATTCATGTCCGAAATAACACTTGGTCTGTTCTTCCCTGTATTCTCGACCGCGGTCACGTATTTTTAACTTTTGTCTCATCAATTTATTACTGGTAAAATGTAAAGTTTTGTAAAGAGCCGAACTTGGCTCTGTGTCGGCCGACACAAACAGAGAAAGACTGGGCAGGTGTCCCTTTCGAGCGGTAGGAAGTTCATGTCCACTGCCAACGGATTTTGTCGCCGTTCATAGTTGATTTGTTGCATTTGACCGACTCTATTCATGATACATAGTGGTTGTTTTGGTAGTGTGTGTCGACGATATGTAGGCACTGCTGGCTTGATGTCACCAAAAGGGGTGGGAACTTAGCCACATTTCCTTCAGGTCGGATGATAGATCTCACAAATTGTTCGTTTCTGCGCCATTTTTTGATAGCGTCGTTGATTTTCTTCGCGTCCCACCCGCGCGTATTCTTGTGTCACTGCGTAGGCGCATGACCACACATAAGCAGAGTTCGTGGAAAACGAGGGTGGCTACATACCTCAACTGATTTTGCAACGTAATATTGCGTCTTGCCTTTGTTCTAAAACTGTTTCAGTCAACACGTGGTCTGGTTTGTTGGAAAATAAACTTTCACAATATTTTTTATAAAAAACCCCGAAATGAAATAAAATAAAATACCCCATATTTTTGACACGTTACAAAATATGTAACGCATGAGTGTGTGTATGTTTGTGTAAAGGTATGTAACTCATTAAGAAATGCTGGTTTGTGGGGGTAAAATTAAAGTTTTCATATTATTATTATTATTATTATTATTATTATATTTGTCTATGTTATAATTCGTACCACAAGTTGTCTATGTAGAGAAAGGGAGGAAGAAATGAGTTCATATAAAATCTGTATATATAAAAGAGAAATACCACTGACTCACTGATTCATCACGAAATCTCCGAAACTATAACACCTAGGAACTTGAAATTTGGCATGTAGGTACCTTATGTGATGTAGGTATCCGCTAAGAAGGGATTTTTGGAAATTCGACCATTAAAGAGGGAAAAGGGGGGAATGTTTGCCTGTCTGACTGACATAGAATCAATGTAGAGCAAAAACTACTGAATGGATATCAATGAAACTTTGAACATAGCTTCATCATAGGTCTTAGGTGCTCACTAAGAAACGGTTTTAAAAACTTTCTCTCCTAAGGGGCAAACCCCCCCCCCATTGTATGTATGTATCTATGTATGTATGTTCCACATCTCCTCCTAAACCACTGGACCGATTTCAACCAACCTTGGCACAACTATTTTACTTGACTGGAGAACCAACATAGGAGAGGTACTTTTTTCGATGGGGTCCTTTGGGGGGTTCTTTGGGGTCTTCTACATCTCCTCCTAAATCACTGGACCGATTTCAACCAACCTTGGCACAAATATTTTACGCAACGGGAGAACCAACATAGGTGTTTTCTTCGATGAGGTCCTTTGGGGTCTTCCACGTCTCCTCCTAAACCACTGGACCGATTTCAACCAACCTTGGCACAAATATTTTACGCAACGGGAGAACCAACAGGATAGGTGTTTTCTTCGATGGGGTCCTTTGGGGTCTTCTACATCTCCTCCTAAACCACTGGACCGATTTCAACCAAACTTGGCACAAATATTTTACGCAACGGGAGAACCAACATAGGACAGGTGTTTTTTTCGATACGATCCTCTGGGGGGTCCTTTGGGTCTTAAAAAACTATTAGATCTGGTTACTATGGCAACCCAATAGAATAGATTCTGGTTACCATAGCATCGGTGGAAGTCTTCCGCATAGGAAATAGCGCGGGAGTCGTCCGACGGGCCTTCCCCGGAACGATACCTCTGAAACCTTCTGGTTTCACGATATCTCTGAAACCACTGAATGGCTATCAATGAAACTTTGAACATAGCTTCATCATAGGTCTTAGGTGCTCACTAAGAAACGGTTTTACAAACTTTCACTCCTAAGGGGCAAAAAACCAAATACTGAAATTTATCCACTGTAAGTGGTTGACATCTCAGCTTACTGGAAACCCCAAATACATTTAGTCCTGAGTTTTTAATCATTGTTTTAAATTGAAAAAACTTCGTTGTTTGCAGGTTCTTATAGTCGAGAAAATTTTGAAGTTCAATTAATTAATAAATGTATGTCCTTTTTTTCTCGGAAACAGCTCTAACGATTTTCTCGAAATAAATAATAAGTAGCTGTTGCTATGAATGTAAATAAACAAACTAAGAGTTGAGAATTTGTACAATCTATCTAATCCTATACTATTAAGTGAGCAATAATTGTACAATTACGTACAACGTGAAACTCCATAGCGAAGCACGGGTATTTTGCTAGAGAGATAGCAAGTAAAAGTAGGGCAGAGTAGTGATACATTTACTAAAAGTTAAATCATAAATAAACTAAAAAAAAGAAATTAAATTCGAAAAAGTCAGTGGACAAGTTAAGTAAAGACAAAAAGAAAAATCGTATATAAATGAAATTTAACTAAAACCAAAATTTGTAAAGAATTATTTTTCTAAAAGAAGAAACAAAATAATAATAATAATTATTAGCCTATTTACAAAAAGGTATCTAGGTTACCTAATAAAAAAGTATAAACATTTATTGGTTACTAGGAGTAACTGACTAACAAGAAATATTAATTGTTAAATGCAGTTCAATGTGAGATGAATAAGTGTAATGTCCTATAAAAGTTAAATAAATTTCAAAGAATACTCGGAATTAACCACTTCTAAATTAAGAAAACAAGTCAGCACTAGACACTACATCCGAGATGTCTATTGGAATAAACTGATCCACACCAGAAAATTGATGAACAAACAATAAATTCTGCTAATATCAGCTCAGTCCAGACGTCATCGTTGAAAACCTTTTGGTGAGATCGTTTCTGTTTACAAGTTAACTAAATTACACCTCAACTACAAATCTAAAACACTAGAAACAGCACCATCTCTGTAAATTCATTATTTTGGTTAATAATACATGGTTAATAACATTATAGCCATACTAAGTAAATAGTGTTTGTTTGTTTTTGTCAGTGAAGAAACGTAGTCTGCGCTCTAGCGGTCAAGAAATCAACTGAATATTACAGATTATACAAATTTTAACATAATTTATGTAAAGTTTGATACAGACCAATATGCTAAATATAATAAAATAACATTAACATAACAATAATAATAATAATAATAATAATAATAATAATAACATAATAATAATTTAACATTATTATGTTAAATATAATAAAATAACATAATTACCTACGCTACGCTAAGTCAAAAGGTCTGACCGGTTTGTGCGCTCTCGCTTTTTTAGTTAAGTACCTAAGTAAGCAACTATGAATTTTGATACCTATTAGCTAAATAAACGCTCTATTTTGAAAGTAGAAAATGGACGAGGAAATTGAGTTTATAATAAGCAACGGATTACAGATTCCTTACCGAATAGTAAAGATAAGTGGTGACGGTGCGTGTCTCTTCTCCTCCCTGTCCTATCTGGTGCAAGGCGACGTTTCAAGGGCCGCTCAAATTCGTGCAGAAATAGTGAATCACGTGTCCAATAACTGGCAAAGGTTCAAATGCTTTACTCACCAGCGGTCTGGAGCTGCTTATGGTACCAAACGTCTGTACCTCGCCGAAATGTCTAGGCCGTACACATATGGGACTACTTGCAAGCTCAAGGCTGCTGGAGAAATATTTCCTTATGAGTTTCAGGTGTTTCAAGGTGGCTCTATTCTTGCTATTTTTTGGGGAGGCATTACAGGGAGTCAAAAGAATTCGGTTCACTGGAGATTTCAATGAAGGGCATTTTGATGTTTTAATTCCCTTGGCCGAATCAACACATAATACAGTTAACTTAGAATCCCCGAATACCAATAACCCAGCGGAATGTCAACTGAATTTGTCCGAATCCCCGAATACCAATAACCCAGCGGAATGTCAACTGAATTTGTCCGAATCCCCAAATACCAATAACCCAGCGGAATGTCAACTGAATTTGTCTTGCACTGTCTCCCAGTCCCAATCCTCTCCTTACGTTGTCTCTCCAGTCCAAGTTCAGACGAATCTGTTGCTTCGACTGTAGCATCAGTCAAAGGGAAAAGAGGAAAAAAATGCAGAAAAAGGTTTACAAATGCAATCAGGAAAAAACAAGTAAGGGAAGCTGCTACCAAATATGCCAAAAACAACCCAAAAGTTCATAGGGAGGCAGTCAAAAAATATACTGATAGTCACCCGACAGTTAACCGGGAGGCTGTAAAAAAATACAATGAAAGTCATCCAACAGTTCATAGGGAGGTCGTAAAAAAATACAATGAAAGTCATCCAACAGTTCATAGCGAGGCCGTAAAAAAGTACAATAAAAGTCATCCAACAGTTCATCGGGAGGCTGTTAAAAAATATGCATCTAATAACCCCCATATCAATCCAGTAGCTTCTGCGAAATATAATGAAAAGAAAGCACATAATAGATTATTGACCTGGGATAAACTTTTGTCCGGATTTCAATATGAACCGGAAATAGATTATTCCACGGACAAGTTCGTTGAGCTTGGAGTTTGGTCACCATGTAACTGGTGCCGTGCACTGAAGTGGAAGGATGAGACTCCTGGTTTGTATTGCAATAATGGTAAGGTCCAGCTTCCTCTCCTTGAGCCCTATCCTGAACCCTTACACAGTCTCCTCAATCACCAGCATGCAATGACTGAGCACTTTCTTCCTGCTACCCAGAAGTACAACGGATGCTTCCAAATGACGTCTTTTGGAGCCAAAGAGGTAAAAGAAGGAAACTTTATGCCAACTTTTAAAGTACAGGGCCAGGTCTATCACAGGATAAGGAGTCTTATGGCTGAGCCTGAGCAACAGCCTTCATTTCTCCAAATATATTTTGTTGGTGATGATGACAAAGAGAGGGATATCCGTTGTGGAATATACCCTGGCGTCAAGCCAGGATTGGTTAGCCAGCTACAGAAATTACTTCATGAGCACAGCAAGTATATTTTGGATTTTAAGGCTGCTGTTGATTCTGTTCCCAAGGACCAGAAGGAGTTTCAGGTAGTTATTAAAGCAAATATGAAGCCTTCTGGAGAACACCATGGTCGTTTCAATGTTCCAACAACTAGAGAAGTGGCAATTCTCATTGTCAGCCAGGATTTTGATAAAAGTGATATCGTTCTCCATAGCAGAGACAATAGATTGATACGAATCAGTGAGACGCACCGTGCCTATGATGCTCTTCAATACCCTTTGATGTTCTGTCGTGGAGAAGACGGCTATTCTATAGACATACCACAGCGCGACCCAAAGACAAAGGCTCCTCTCAAGAAAACTGTGTCTGCTACTGACTTTTACAGGTACAGGATAATGGAGCGTGATGGTGAACAATGCAACCTACTGCTGTTTTGCAACCTTCTCAACCAATTTCTGGTTGATATGTATGCGAAAATTGAAACTGAGAGACTCAATTGGATACGTAACAACCAGAAAAAGCTGAGAAGTGAGAATTATGTCCACCTGAAGGATGCCATGAGTAGAAAGGACGGCCAGTTATCAGAAATAGGCAAGATGGTTGTGCTGCCGTCCACTTTCACTGGAGGACCCTGATACATGCATGAGCGAACTCAAGACGCGATGTCGTATGTGCGCCATTTTGGACGACCGGATCTGTTTATTACGTTCACTTGCAATCCAAAATGGCCGGAAACCACAGAGATATTGACACAAGGCCAAAAATCTCACGATAGACATGACATAGTAGCGAGGGTTTTCAACATAAAAGTGAAGCATATGATGAAACTCCTCACTAAAGGTTACATCTTTGGCCCTACCAGGTGTCACATGTACTCCGTGGAGTGGCAGAAGGGTGGGCTCCCTCACGTTCATATCCTTCTGTGGTTGGAGGAGAAGATAAGGCCAGAGTCCATAGATAAAATTATCAAAGCTGAAGTACCTGATCCCAACCTAGATCCAGCCCTCCATGAGATTGTCAAGACAAGTACGATTCACGGACCATGTGGACCGCTTAACAGGAACTCACCACGCATGGTGGATGGCGCCTGTACAAAGAATTACCCACGGCACTTCTTAAAAGAGACTCAGACAGGAGAGGATGGCTGTCCTAAGTATCGCAGACGGTCGCCGGCAGACAGTGGATTTACAGTAAAAATCAATGAGGTTATTCTTGACAATCGCTGGGTAGTTCCGTACAACCCCGTCCTGTCTCGCACATTCTCAGCCCACATAAATGTTGAATATTGCAACTCTGTCAAATCAATCAAATATATCTGCAAGTATGTGAATAAAGGGTCTGATCAAGCAGCGTTCACCATTGAAGATCTGGACGAGGTGACAAGGTACGAAACAGGACGATACATCAGCAGCTCTGAGGCAGTCTGGCGCATCCTCTGCTTCCCTATTCATGAAAGGTTTCCTCCTGTTATGCACCTTTCCGTACATCTAGAAAACGGTCAAAGAGTTTATTTTACAGAGGACAATGTCATTGACACGATAAATAATCCTCCAAAAACGACACTTTTGGGATTTTTTGACCTGTGTAAAGTTGATGCCTTCGCAAGGACCCTTTTATATTGCGAAGTTCCGTCCTAGTACATATGGAAAAGCAATAAATTCTGCAGGAGGAAGCAAGGTAAATCTGTGACAGGCTATCCAGGGGTAAAAAAAGATCAGGTGTTGGGTAGAGTATACATTGTCCATCCTGGCAATGCTGAGTGGTACTATTTACGCCTCCTCTTACATGAGATCTGCGGTCCTGTATCATTTACTGCATTAAAAACTATCGCAGGGGTAGTTCAGCCAACATTTCAAGCGGCGTGTAGAGCACTTGGCTTGCTGGAGGATGATGCCCATTGGGACCATACTCTTGAAGAAGCTTCTATCTCTGACTCTTCTAATAAAATTCGTGAGCTATTTGCCACAATGTTAGTATTCTGCCAAGTGGCAGACCCCCTAAAATTGTGGGAGAAATACCGAGACAGTCTTGCGGAAGATGTTAGAAGGCAAATAGAAAGAGAGCACGGAGACGTCCAATTAGGCCAGGACATTGTTTACAACCAATGCCTTAAGCTTCTTGAGGATACTGTCATATCCATGTCGGGTAAAACACTCAAAGAGTTCGGTCTTCCAACACCATCACGACAGCAAGAAGTTATCAGCAACCATCAATACCTGAACGAACTGTCCTATGATTGTGTTCGGTTGACTGAAACAGTGGCTGTAAATGTTCCAAAATTAAATCAAGAACAAAAAGATGCCTATGACAAAATTGTTCACAGTATTAATTGTGATTCTGGGAAATTGTTCTTTCTGGACGCTCCTGGTGGCACTGGGAAAACGTTCTTGATAAATCTGTTGCTCGCCACAGTTAGGCGCAAAAGGAATATCGCAGTTGCAGTTGCTTCATCAGATATTGCAGCTACCTTGATTGAAGGAGGAAAGACTGCTCACTCTGCATTCAAGTTACCCCTTAACCTGAATCATTTTGAGTCTGCACTTTGTAATATTTCTAAGCAGAGTGATATGGCACAGGTGCTTCGTGAAGCTAAATTAATAGTGTGGGATGAGTGCACTATGGCTCATAAAAGAGGCGTTGAGGCTCTGAACAGAACACTCCAGGATATTAGAGACCGCAAAAGCCTTATGGGTGGAGTTACAGTGCTTTTGGCTGGTGACTTCAGACAAACATTACCCGTTGTTCCATGAGGGACACGTGCGGATGAACTTAAGGTCTGTCTAAAGTCATCCACTTTATGGTCTAATGTCAAAATACTGTCCTTAAGAGTTAACATGCGTGTCCACCTTCAACATGATTTGAGAGGAGAGGAGTTTTCTAAATTATTACTTGATATTGGGGATGGAAGGATATTAGAAGAGGAGGATGGAAAAATAAATATTCCGAATAATCTTTGGTCCATTGTAAGAGATTTAACAAGCCTGACTGACAAGATCTATGGAAGTAATATTCAACAGAGTGGTGCAGATTGTATATCATGGCTCAAGGAAAGGGCTATTCTTGCTCCAACCAACGATTCAGCCAATTCTATCAATAATCTTCTACTAGAGAAGCTACCTAATGAACTCATGAAGTATGAATCTATTGACTCGGTAGTGGAGGCACAAGATGCGGTCCATTATCCTGTAGAGTTTTTGCACACACTCGATCCACCAGGAATCCCACCACACGTCCTCTACCTTAAGGTTGGTGCTCCAATCATGCTTTTGCGCAATCTAAATCCACCCAAACTCTGTAACGGCACTAGGCTTCAGGTAAAAAATCTGTACAAGCACGTGATTGAAGCCCAGATTTTCACAGGCATCAGTCAGGGAGAAACTGTCTTCATCCCCCGAATTCCAATGATCCCATCAGATTACCATTTTGAGTTTAAACGTCTGCAATTCCCGGTTAAAGTTTGTTATGCTATGACGATTAATAAGGCGCAGGGACAGAGTTTAAAAGTGGCTGGTGTGGATCTCAGGAGTGACTGTTTCTCCCATGGCCAGTTGTACATGGCGTGCTCGAGAGTCAGTTCATCTGATAGCTTGGTCATCCTCCAGCCAGAAAGGAAAACCAGGAATGTTGTTTACAGAGAGGTCTTGGAAAGATAGCAACTGAAAATCATAGTAGAATTAAGGAACTGAAAATCTTCTAACTTACTTTTTAAGTTTCTTGAAATACGCGGAAGGACATAGGTACTTTAGACAAAAATATTCTTCGACGCGGACAAAGTCGCGGGCAACAGCTATAGCTAATATACACAGAGAGTATACGAGTACACCGAGAGATACATTAATGTTTATAATTTTCATGAAAACTGAATGATTTTTTATAATAATGTTATATTGGGATTCTATGAGAACCTTTGTTTACTGGGCAAAAGAAGAAGAGGAAGGCCTCAAAGAAGATGGCAGCAGGATGTGGAAGAAGATCTAAGAAAGATGGGCATTAGGAACTGGAGACTGAAGGCAGTGGACAGAGATGAGTGGAGACGGGTCATAGCGGAGGCCAAGGCTCACCATGGGCTGTAGTGCTGGAGAGTAGTAGTATGAGAACCTTTGTACTCTAAAAACACTGTAACCATAGAAAACAATACTAAGTGTAATTATAAAAGTGCAGTGTACAAAGTGGAACATACTATGTTATGTGAAAGAGTTAAAAAACATTGCATTTCACAAATTTGTGAAACAAATACAATTCGCAATATGTTATATAAAACTATAATATTAATGATAAGTTGTAGTAATTTTGTTTTGTTTAGGCCACAAAGGCAATGTAATTGTAATTTCTATGTTACTTTTATTTATGTTCAAAGGAATCCAGGGTTATATGTATAAAATAATAATAACAGCCAGATCAAACTATGTCAGAGAGATAGCAAGTAATCACGTAAATTTATTGTATTAAACTACAAATAATGTATGGCATTGATGAGGAAGTTGTTATTTAATCAGTCTGTACTCGTTTTGCAGGCGAAGCCGAGACGGGTAGTAGTGCTAGTATCTAATAAAATTAAGTTTATTTGAAGCTAAGAGCGAATATTTATTTATTTATTTTATGAATTTGCTAACTGCTATAATTTTTATTGTTCGACTAAGCTTTTCGTCATCACTGACATCTTCAGGTCTTAAACAACGTTAAACAAGGTTGTTTAAGACCTGAAGATGTCAGTGATGACGAAAAGCTTAGTCGAACAATAAAAATTATAGCAGTTAGCAAATTTATAAAAGAAATAGTAAGGATGGCTGCTAATTTAAACAATATGAAGAAGAATATTTATTTACTTTGAATAACCTAATTCTGTCTTCCATATAAAACTCGCCTCACACGAACTCTGGGTCAGTCATTTTGAGAAGCACTGATGGAAATTTGCAAATGGCGGCCAGTAAATGTACTGGAGCACAGCTGTTCAAGTGTAAAGTGAAAGTTGTTATGGTAAGTAAAAGTAAGTTATATTTCAATGGCGCCCGAACAGGGACGTCGGCATGAAATTCTCTAATGTCATGCAGGCGTAGGCCTGTTTTGGAAGACAGAACGGATTATTTAAAATCAAGAAATTAAAAATTTAATTTACGTCTAAATAGACGTACAATATAAGGTTATATTATGATCATATGTAGTGTGTGCAATTAGAATACTTTGTTGTGTGTTAAGTATGGTATTATGTATGTTAATATTTTTGATGAAAATTTATAACTTTACAATTAAAAAATGGCGAATAATGAAAGCAGCTTTACTGATTCAACAATCATGAACAATATAGAAGCAGAATCGACGCCTACGACCACTAGAGGAACAGAGTTGTCGATGGCTGCTCTAATGAACTATATGAAAACAATGTCAGACGATATTAAACATAGCTTAAATGTTGAGTTTGACAATACTAATGAAAATTTTGAAATCAAATTTAATGAGTTAAATGCAAAATTACATGAAAGGTTTAAAAAACAAAATGAGAAGTGGGTAAGAGATAGACGTAGATTGAAGGAGAATACAGAAGGTGAATTAAAACCTTGGTGGTAGTAATGGTGTTAATTATAATGATGACACAGTAAGTGTAACGAGAATAAAAAATGTAAAGAAGTGATAGATGTCAATACAGGTGATAATTATAATGGTGATAAGATGACGAATAATGACGAGGTTGTAGATAACAAGGTAAGTAATGGGGTTAATTATAATGATGAATATAATAATGAGTTAACAAGTAATAGTGGTAAAATAGTTGAAAAAGGGGTATCCAAGAGTGATACAGAAAAAATTAATAGTGATGATGAGAATATAGAATTAGTAGGGGGTAGTGAGAGAGTAATGATAAGTATAGATATGCTGAAGAGAGAATACGAAGAGAGTTATTTTGTGGAAGTGGGGCAGAGGGTAAATTTTTCCTGGGTAAATTGTGAAATAAGTTTTTCACATGTGTTTAGGGAGGACGAGTGTTCCTCAATAGGAGACGGAAGGTCTCAAAATGGTCCATTAAGTTTTGTGGTGTTCCTGGAAAAGCCAGGAGGTGTTTTTATGATGTTGTAGTGCCATCTCGTGGAGTGAGAGAGAAAATGTGAAAGAGGAGTGGGAAGGTGATTTTGTGAGAGAGAGAGAGAGAGAGAGAGAGAGAGAGAGAGAGAGAGAGAGAGAGAGAGAGAGAGAGAGAGGGAGGGAGGGGGGTAGTGTTGTTTGAGGTCAGTAGAAGTTATGAAGAATTGTTAGAAAGAATAAAGGTTGAGAGAGTGAATAAAATAAAAAACTGACCTTATGAAGAAAACAGTACAGCGGTAGTGAATGACAGTAACGTTGATAATTATATTGAGTACTTACCTATGCATAGAACTGGGATATTAATAGCAGCTGACTCTGATAATACGGAGATGATAAAATGCTTAATTGCGACAAAGAATAATACTGACGGTGACAGGACCAGAATTACTGATGTAGACAGGTTATAAGGCAGAACAATAATGTGGGATAACCCAGTAAATTATTATGTGGGTATAATGGAACAATTTAAAATATTAAATAGTTATTATATTGATAATAACAAAATAAGTTTATTTGAGAATGAAAATTGTTATGGTAAAATCAGATTAAATTTCAACGATGGTCGTTAGATATGTAGTGAATGAACATTTAATTATTTTAGTTTATGGTAATTACTTGGCTAACTTATGTAATGAGGTGTGGTAAACAATAAAATGATATGACGAAAATTGTAGATAAATTTGTATTGATGTTAAATGTATTGTGTTAAGGTTATTGGTATGTACATTGTATTTTGTGTGATCAATTTATAGTTTTGATGGAATTAAATGAAGGTGACTTGTTTTGAATAAAGTAATTACGGAACAATTTAAAATATTAAATAGTTATTATATTGATAATAACAAAATAAGTTTATTTGAGAATGAAAATTATGTTAAAATCAGATTAAATTTTGACGATGGTCGTTAGATATGTGGTGAATGAACATTTAATTATTTTAGTTTATGGTAATTACTTGGCTAACTTATGTAATGAGGTGTGGTAAACAATAAAATGATATGACGAAAATTGTAGATAAATTTGTATTGATGTTAAATGTATTGTGTTAAGGTTGTTGGTAGTACATTGTATTTTGTGTGATCAATTTATAGTTTTGATGCAATTAAATGAAGGTGAATTGTTTTGAATAAAGTAATTACAGTAATTTACAGTGTTCTGAGAAAAGATGGAATTAAATTATTTTGTGATGATGTAGTTAATTTAAAGTGTTGTAACAGATTAATTTTGGTAGTGAATTTAAATTTTGGTTGAGATTTGAATTGAATAATCAATGTTAGATGATTAAAATGTTGAATGGAAATGCAGAGTTGAAATAATGATATAACAAGTGGAAGATTTAATTGACAAAACTGAAATTAAAGTTGTAATGTTGGTAATTTTATATGCAGATTCAGAGTTGAGATGTTTGTGATTAAGGTAATAATGATAATGTTCATTTTGAGTGTGTATTATGTTTATTATTGGAGTATGAGGTAAACTTGTATAAATATAAAACATGTATTGTATGTTTTAACTATGGATTTCCTCACATTTCGGGCGGTCCCAGCCTTACCAGCCCAGACTGTGGTTTTGGCTGACAACCAGCGATGGGCAGACTTATTTTACACTGACCATAGTTGGTTGCCTTTGAAATTGGTGTAACATAGAAATTTAATGGGGAACAAAAGGGGAATCTAAGAATTTTGTTTTTGGAACACGGCTACACACCTATAGCAGGGGTGGTAGACCAAATAGGGGCGTATCAATAAGTTTATTAGTAGGGGTACTAGTACCCTGAAATTTATGTAACGCCAAAGCAAGGATGGGGGTGAAATAAAAGAAAAAATTGTTCACCCTTTCCGCCTCAGTCCTTGTGGAGGCAACTGGGCGCTACAGTCCAGGGTGGGAATAGTGTGTGTGGAAGGAGGAAGTTGATGATTATTATTAATGGGATAACATAAACTGGTTAAATGGAATTATGTTGGTAATATAGAATGTGTAATTGATCTTATGATGTAATTAAATGATTTTTGTGTTGTTTTGAAGAGTATTATCGAGATGATTAACAATTTTTTGAGAAAAGATATAAGTAGATAATTTGTGATGATGTAGTCAATTTAAATGTGTCTAAGAGGAATTTTAGTAATGAATCTAAATATTTTTGAGATGTGAATTGTGTAATGAAAGATATTTGTAATGGTGTAATGGGAAGTGGTTATTTAAATTCTGATTGGAATCAGGAAAATATTTTGAATTTGGGATAAGAATTAATGAGAGAGGGACATACAAAATGTTGGTATTAAAGAATTAAGATGTATTAGGTTAGGTTAAGGAAATATGTATGTTAGCAAGTTAAGTGTAATAAAACAGTGTTTCTTAATGCAAACCAGCATAGCTAAGGGGAGACCACATCAGTTCTGGATATGGTATAATGTAAGGCCATTATTTAATAGTTTTGATTTGATGTTTCAGTGTCTGGTGATACTGTGGCAGCGGTCCTGTGCTGGCCTGCACGTCAGCAGGGGCGTCAAGTGCCTGACTGGCCTTGCGGTGTTGGGATCTTGAGAGGGAAGTCCAGTAAGGTCATTCAGGTGCCGCCGCAGTCACTGGACCAGGGGGGTAAGCAACCCATAGTTTTATTGAACTGTAAAGGGGATTATGGAACCATATCTGGGCAGATCCTCTTAGGAGGTATGCGAGTGTCGATGAGAGTTTTTATGCTTTGTGATAAAATCTCTCATTGAGGGGGTATTGTGACGGTACAAATACTACCGTCCAGAGACATATTAGGAATTTCAATATTTTATTTGTAAATTGTATTGGGGAAAAAGCAATATACGAGTTAGCGTCAAGGTCGTCGATCTAGCAGCGGAAGGCAGCTATTTTTAGCACCATGAACTTTGAACTACAGTAGAGTCTCGGTAATTCGAGTTAATTGGGGCTGAGGCAACCTCGAATTTGGAAAAACTCGGATTATACGGATGAAGAAAAAAACAAAGAGTAATGTATAAACAAACGTTTATTGCTTACGGATAAGAAAACACAAACAATGTAGTACATACCTGAACTAGTTTAAACTCAAAAGATAAAAGGCACACAAATTTATTTTTTAAAGAAATTGTCCAGAGTCTTTTGTTTTAAAATAGAGCCTCGTTTTTTGGCAGCAATGTCACGCCATCTTCTAAGCAGCATCGTGTCGGTCGGTGTAGCTTCTGCTTGCTGTTCGACATAACGCAATGCAGTGTCTAGCGCTGCCAACCCCTCGGCGTGAGTCATCACGGGTACAGTCTCTGCAGTCACGTCTTCATCACTATTTTCTTCTGCCGCTTCATTCAGCATTTCAACGATTGAATCATCGGTCACTTCAAACTGTTCATCACTATTCAACCATTCTGAAACATCATTTTCATTTGACTGTTCACAACCAGGAAGTTTTTTTATCAGTCGTGCTAAGACTAAGTCATGTTCGTCTGTGGTGTTACAACTGTTATTTTCTTCTTTTAAAATCTTGTTCCAAGACTTCTTTAGTGTTTCTGTCTTTATGTCATCCCATGATTCCGCCACCCAGTAAACTACGTCTTTCATTGTAGTATTCTTTAGAAATTCCACTATGGTTCCCTCGCCTTCTGTAGTTTGTAGGAGCCTCTGCAGCAGACGACGACGATATTTCTTTTTCAAGCACTCAAAAACGCCTTGGTCCATCGGCTGTATTAAACTCGTCACGTTTGGGGGTAAGAACAATGCTCTAATTTCGCCACATTTCAGTTCTTCTTCGCCAGGGTGTGATCCAGCATTGTCAAGGGTTAATATTGCTTTGGGAGGCAAGTTCTTTTCCTTTAGGTACTTTTTGGTCTCAGGAACAAAACTTTCAAAAAACCACTTCTTAAAAATATTTTTATCCATCCAAGCAGATTTCTGGTTAATGTATGTAACAGGAAGCGCAGACGGAGTGATGTTTTTTAAAGCTCTAGGCTTTGCAGACTTGCCTATTAACATTAGCTTCAGTTTATGTTCTCCACTTGCATTCGATGCAGCAAGAACTGTCACCCTTTCTTTAGATTTTTTGTGGCCTGGCGCAGCATTTTCTTCCCTTGAAGCTAAAGTTTTAGTAGGCAACATTTTAAAATTTAGTCCTGTCTCATCACAGTTGTACAACTGATCAAGAGTAAGTTTTTCTTCTTCTATAATTTTTTTAAATCTCTCACAGAACTGTGTGACAGCCTCAGAATCCGCAGATAGCTTTTCACCACACATTTCAAGCTGCCTTACGCCGTATCGTTTTTTCCATCTATCCAACCATCCTGAACTTGCTGTAAAATCATCCTCGCCTTCCTTAAACTGGTTCCTGAAAAACATTGCTTTTTCTTGTAACATTGGGCCTGAAATAGGACTTCCTTTTTGCCTCTGTTGACTAAACCAAGTAAACAAAGCTGCACTCGTTTTTTCATAATCAGATTTCTTCATCGATTTGCGTTCACAGGTTAAAATCCCCATACACTTTTTAGAAGAATAGTTTTCAATCTTGTCTCTGTTCCTACGCCAGTCACCAACAGTCACTTCGCCGACTCCATAATCAGCAGCAAGTTTTTTTAGCGTTTCACCTTTGTCTAATCTTTTTAAGGCTTCCAATTTAACACTTAGCGGCACAAACTTCTTCTTAGGCCTACTCTTGTAACTCATTATATACAGTATAAATAACAATTTACTGTAGTGAAAAACTAAACGTTGAATATACTGTACAGTAAAATAACTAAAACAACAAGCAAACACTAGTAACGAAGCTTAGTAGTAACGCACAGGTACAACACTTGTATCAGCTGAGGCGGTCAGTCCGCTACTGATTTATTTACGTATTTATTTTTAGCGTTTCATGCTGTAGACACGTGGTCTGGCATGAGTCACGATATGGCGGGAATGTTGTTTACATTTATTGACTGTATTTATTATTTTTTTCCAGCTCGAATTACACGGAACCTCGAAATACCGGGGCTCGAATTACCGAGACTCTACTGATATGCATTTTGAGTCACGCTACATGACGTCAAGAGCCAAACCCCGATGATCTCACTTTGAAATCTGGGTCGGGCTCGACAACGACTTAAAATCTGGCTATGTAACAGAAATCAAACAAAGGAACGAGACCACGTGATCGCCCCTCCAGCTAAGACTTTTGACCAGCTTCAGTCTTCCCAGTTGAATTCAACATGTTGTGCGATAAAGTCCGCTGACGATTTTAAGGCTGCGCCCAGTCTAAAATGTAGCAGTTTGGATATAAATTAAGTGTTAAAATTATGAAACTATGAATTAAAATTTCGGCAAAAAATCAGGGAACCTAAAAGGCTTGGGAAACGTAGATAGGTAAAGGAACAGTGAAAGTGCATGACGAAGCTGGCTACCGCTGGACTGTGAACAATATGTACAAAACGGGGCAAAATTTAAAGTTCTAATAAGAGTTTTTTAAACATCAAAATATATAAATATCAAAATTTTCAAAGGAAACGGGGTTTACAAAACAAATGAGATCTCACAAATGAAATATGTATCGCATGAGTGTGTGTAAAGGTATGTAACTCATTAAGAAATGCTGGTTTGTGGGGGTAAAATTAAAGTTTTCATATTATTATTATTATTACTATTATTATATTTGTCTATGTTATAATTCGTACCACAAGATGTCTATGTTATAATTTGTACCACAAGTTGTCTATGTAGAGAAAGGGAGGAAGAAATGAGTTCATATAAAATATCTAATAAAATTAAGTTTATTTGAAGCTAAGAGCGAATATTTATTTACTTTGAATAACCTAATTCTGTCTTCCATATAAAACTCGCTTCACACAAACTCTGGGTCAGTCATTTTGAAAAGCGCTGATGGAAATTTGCAAATTGCGGCCAGTAAATGTACTGGAGCACAGCTGTTCTAGTGTAAAGGGAAAGTTGTTATGTTAAGTAAAAGTAAGTTTATATTACAGTGTTCTAAAAAAAAAAAATATTGTGACATTTGTTTCATTAAAATTAGTCAAGTGGTTCTAAAGATCTAAAGGATAAAATAAACATCCCCTGTCCAAAAATTACGCCCAATCCTTGCTTTTGCAGAGTTGGGTAATAACATTGTGTATTATTTCAGGTTCTTAAATTGTATGCATGGGAACCAAGTTTTGAACAGCAGGTATTAAATATTCGTGACAAAGAGCTGCATGTAATGAAGCTAGCCGCTTACTTGAATGCAAGTACGTCGTTCATATGGGCGTGTGCCCCCTTTATGGTAAGTTTCTAGCTTCTAGTAGATTTGTAAGTGTGAAGTATTAAGTTATGAAAGAATTATGGTATTTAATAATTAAATGTAAATAATTGTGTGCAGTTTTAGAATAAGTTTTAGGAACAATGTCACAGTCTATAATAAGTAAACATTATTCTGTATACAATTGAGTGTGTTAATACATTTTAGTAGAATCTGGCGATGTGTTTGATATCAATGCAGATTTAGAAGAGCGAAATCAACAATAGACCAAGTTTTCACACTCTGATAAATTCTGGAGAAAGGTAGGGAACATAAGCTACAAACCCATCACATCTTCATAAATTTCAGAAATGCATACAACACCATCGATAGACAAGAACTTCACACAGTTCTTGAAGAACTAGGCATACAAAGAAGTTAATAAGATTGTGTAGGATGACAATGCTGACAGTGAAGGGCATGGTGAGGATCCAGAATGACTTATCAGGAGAGTTTGACTATGGAAAGGGAGTCCTCCCAGGCGATGCTCTTGCTTGCCTCCTCTTCATTCTTGCCGTAGAAAAAGCCATGAGAGATGCTGGAATAGATTCCTCTAGGAGTGTATTCAACAACTTGGTGCTGGTCCTAGGATATGCCAATGATGTAGATATAATCGGGAGGTCCCTTCAAGCAGTCACTGAAGCCTTTCTTGGTCTAGAAGGTCCCGCAAGGAGGCTGGGTCTGATAATAAACGAAAGCAAGACAAAATACATGGTCACTGGACAGGAAGCTAGAGAAGGAGAGCACGTCCAAATTGGCATCTATTCCTTCGAAAAAGTCAACAACTTTGTTTATTTAGGATGCCAAGTTAACTCCAATCAGGAAACGACAGAAGAAAAAAAGCGACGAATCACCTTAGCTAATAGGTGTTTCTTTGGTCTCAGACCCCTGTTTCAGAGCAGAACAACTGCCAGGAGTATCAAGCTGCTTCTGTATAAAACACTGATTACCTAGTTCTCACTTATGGTTCTGAGACCTGGACCATTTCTAGAAAGTCTTGAGTCAAGCCTGCTGGTTCATGAATGCAAAATCCTCCGCAGTATTTTTGGTCCAATATGTGTGGGAGGTGAATGGAGGAAAAGGACCAACCAAGAACTGAACACTCTTCTGAATGAACCAGATATTGTGAAAGTTATAAAACTTGGTAGACTCAGGTGGGGAGGACATGTGATCAGAATAGGGGAGAATGAAATACCCAGAAAGGGACTTGCAGAATAGATCTATGGCACCAGGAGAGTTGGTAGACCCAAACTACGTTAGGAAGACAGTGTGAATTATGATGCATGCCATATCCTTGGGACTCGGAACTGGAGAGCAGCAGCTGCATTTGACCGGGACAACTGGTGGAGGCTGTTAAAGGAGGCCTTGACTCAGTAATGGATTGTTGCGCTGCTGAAGAATCTGGCGGTGCTACAGAAATGTTCAAAGACGGGAAAAAAGTTTGGTTCAGAATGATGTGGTTGGTTTATACTGAGAATTACTTAAAGACAACAAACATTAGATGCTAAAGAAAGTAACATCAAAGTAGAATGTGAAGGGATAAAGCTAGAGTAAAGGTAAAGGTAAAGATAAAGATTGTAACGTACCAAATTTGGCAGTTACATAGAGTAACCAATTATTACGTCAAGTGACGGGAGATCATGAAAATATTTTGAAGTACATAAAATAATGTAAACAAAAAGTGTGTATCTACAGAGATATATTATTGTAAAATTCCAACAAGGAAGAAGGAAGAGTAATATAGCATCATCGAGTACAAAGGAGAAAGAAAATGACAACGAGCCAATATAAAATGTTAGAAACCAGGCCCAATAGATTCCAAACAGTGAGGGGAAGCAACAAAATAATAACTATGTAAAATGAAGAGAAGACAACAGATCCCAAACAGTGAGGGGAAGCAACAAAATCATAACCATTAAAATGAAGAGAAGACAACAGAATCCAAACAGTGAGGAGAAACAACAAAAAATAATAACTATTTAAAATGAAGATAAGACAACTCAAGAACAACCACAATGATGGCAAAACAACCAATTTATTTATAAATATATATACTATGGAACAACGACTACCACAAATGGAAATATTGAAAAAGATGACAAGAATAAGTGAACATTGATTATCACAAGTAAAATACAACCCAGGAGAACACCGATAGTGAACAACAATTAAACAGAAGAAGAAAGGAAGAAGAAGAGCAAAGGAAACATAACATGAAGAATGAAGATAATATATGGACAGTACAAGAAATCGCCATTCACCAAGTATACAAGGAACTATACTAGTGACCGGAAGAAGTATAACGATTATCAACTATGAAGAAACCAGTGTTTAGCATAATTAAGCAATCACAAACAGTAATAGTGAAAACTTAATGTAAGTGTGAGAACCTGTAACAAGTTAACCATTTTTTAACCCAAATAAACCCCACAGACAATACAAGTGAGAAGGTTTATAACAGAGGAAAATGCGTTACCATTATAGTGGAAGAATCAAAGATTAAATAGTTAAAATGCACAGACAAGTAGTGTGACCAGTTTAATCAAGATTGTAACCCAAAATAGATAATCATAAGACCACCAAGAGAAATGTGAGATAGAACAGTAAAATCATTGTTCATAGAAACTGATAATAAAAGCTTTGTAAACTTTAAAATGAAATATAACTAAATGCCACAGCAGGACAGGACAAGATATAAATAAAGTCCAGAATAAATAATAACAAATAAGCTAGTTTGTTAGGTATCAAACAACCAAGGTACCAAAAATTAGGTACAACACAACAAGAAATGTAATACTATTAGATTAAGAATACTTGTGTTATTGTTTAGAAAAAATAGTGTAACATGTGTATTAATCAACAATTAAACCATTGTAATAGAATACCATAATAAAATCATAATAGTAGAATCAAATACTGCATAAGAATATGTTGCACAATTGTGACCAAATAACATAATACATAACCTCATAGGAAGTGCACCTATAACATAAAGTCATATATATATATTAATTAAACCAAGCAACTATCAACAATTGTTTCAATCAAAGACTAATTATAAATAGTAATGCAAACTAATAAATAATATTTATACTGATATACACAGCACATAAAGCAGATTCAATATGATTGTAGAACCAAATGTAAACAAACACTATGTGACAAGTTAGTTAAGCAAAATACATTATTAAAACGTATTAAAGGATTACTGAAAATGTTACCAGTAGTTAGAAAAATATCTAATACTACTATGAGAACAGATCACAATTATAATAATAGCAGTTTTATAGTCAAATTATTGAAAACTAACTGACTATAATTGTAGAACCAAATGTAAACAAACACTATGTAACAAGATAGTTAAGCAAAATGCACTATCCAAACTTGTTCAAGAATTAATAAAAATGTTATCAGTAGTTAGAAGGACATCTGATACCACTATGGGAACACATGTCAAATGTAATAATAGCAATTTAGTAGTTGATTTATTAGAAACTAACTGACTGTCATTGCAAAACCTGATGTAAACAAACCCAATACTAAGAATTGTAAAGCTTTCAGATAACGAAAGACTGATAAATACATTAAATAAACAAGGTACTATAGTTGTACACTATTTTAATTTGTAACATTATATACCTTATGTGGTAAAATAATTGAAAAAGTGACAATTTAAAGAAAAGAGAACAGAAGGTATTTTGATAAGACTATTAGTATATGAAAAACAACATTTTTCATAAAATAAAGTGTAAACCAATGTAAATAAATGTATATAGTATTGTTAGAATGCCAAACAAGTGTAATTAAGTAAGAAATAATAGCGTTATAAGCGATTATAAACAATCGAATATGGTCGTTTGAGGACGCCATTACCAAATATTGTTTGAATGATAATTACAACTATTTCTGTATTAAACAAGTGAGAAATGGACTCAAGACGTTTAATAATGAGTGTTATAGTGTAATTGGAGCAAAATATGGTGAAATAAACTTATTAATATTAAGATTCACCATATGGGTCTTGTGAAATGTTGTAGTGAGTTAATAATGGACGGATTTTATCCTTGTTTAGACTTTAATTAAAGCCACAAGTGTCCGCAATCTATTGCCACTAACCATTCAACGATACGATGATTAATAAAAAAGTTATAGCAATTATAAACTTTTTAGTCATTTTGTGTATCAACGCTTACGTCACTATAATCTCTAACCCATACAAAAAATTTGTAAAAAATTAAAAGTTTAATTTAACTAAGGTGTTTTGGGGTAGAGAGTTCGACAATTTAAACCAATCAAATGACTTAAAATAACCAGACAAGCAGGAGACGCTTAGATGAAGCGTTCAGTCATCTTTCAGTCGTCAAAGAGTCTACCAGCACCATTCAACAAGCAAGGTTGATGAAGAAATGTATCAAGATTTATTTAAATTGTGCGCGACACATTCATAAGTTACGCTATACACACATAACCTGTACACAACAGAGTAATAACGAGTGTCTAGTGCTAAGTGAATTAAAATAATAAACCGGCCAGTGTATAATAAAGGTCGTGTTTTCGTGTTTTGTGTTTTATAAAAAACAGGGAGTACTCTATTTTTATTATTTAACGAATTGAATGGAAATAATAATTTTCGTTAGTGAACGAAGAATTATTGTTTTGGTACTGCTCTAGTCAGAAGTACCGAAGTGCATTATTCATGATGAAAATTATCAGAATTAAATAAAAGAATTATCTCGCATTTATTAATTTAAAAAATAAATGTGTTACGATTTTATCGTAATTAAAGAAATCAATATTAATTTAAATATCGAAAATATGAGTGTAATGAATAGTCGCTCATTTGACTCATTTCGTTTGAATTGACGAATAAATAATTGATTGCGAAAAATATTCTAATCAACTGATAATTATCCATCAGATGCAACATGAATAAAATATATGTGTTTATATTATTAAGAATTTAATGAATCACTTACTTATTCAAAATAACTACTTACTTTTGTTAACTAACCTAGAAATAACAACGACAACTTTGTCACCAAGTAATGATTCTGTTCTCAAATAATTTCAATCCAATGAAAGCTATCACAAGAGTTTTTTTTATTATAGATCTTTTTCTCTTGCTAATAAATGATTTTTGTAACCAACTAATAAATAATAATAGTAATTTTTAACAGTGCAGCACAAAGCACGTGTTGTCAAAGTAACTGCTGTATATATTATACTCACCGTACGATAGTACGATATATATCGGTTTTATGGTACCGACTTTTATTTTTAATATTTGTTTGTTTTTTTTGTAGTAATTCTTTATTAAATATTGTTAGAAAAGATAACATCTTGTATCTGGTATCATGTAACTTCCAAGAACACACGAATTTGGTAATGTAACTCTGTAAAGAGGACATAACCTCGTTAACTAAAATTATTGTACCAGACCCCAGTGTTACCAGCCTTGAGGTTAAAAGAGCTCAAGAATTGTTTATAATAATTATTATTTTGTAAAGACATTAGTGATTGATTGTTTATTTAAAGGAGTTAATGGCATTTCAGAACTGTTAATAAATCTCAATTTATTTACCAGTGGAAAGAGTTTTTGATTTCAAAATTAAAATAGTTTAATTTTCATAACTAGTTCTATCAGAAGGTGGCGGTAGAATTTGAATGTTCATTACAATTCAAATTACAATTAAGCCATTATTTTACTTTATTGTGCATGTGTATTACTTAGGATATTCAAATAGAATATCCGTATATGTGTATAAAGTGTATGTTGCAGCAGAAGAAGTCACCAAATAGAACATTGATAACATCCACATATGGTAAGTGGGGAGGTGAACAGTGAAGTGCTAAATACTTTTTTAAACTGAAAGAATTAAACGTGAACACCCACAACAACTGTACTAATAATCAACACTAATAATAATTTTAATTTAAACCAAATATTGAAGATTGATTGAAGACATCACCTTCAATCGTAATAATAACATCTACACTAGTATCTGTTTTGTAACAAGATAAAGATCTATATAAGGGTATAATGCTAAAAAGGAAGGTATTGTGGATATTATAGGAGGAGGTCTACTAATATCTTGTATGTCTACCCCTGTAGTCCTTTATTATGAGCATTTTTGTGCCTTAAATCTATTTTAATTCCTCAGGTTTATTTGATCATGATTACTAAAATCTTCTTTGCATTTAAAAATTTTAATGGTTTTAGCACTATCAACTAGCAGATTTTGACTTGCAGTATCATATTGTTACACCATCACGCAACATTCTACGTGTTTCTCGGCTATTCCAGCAAAGCCTGGCTATAATGCGTGTGTGTGTACATATTGCTGCTACTTTGAGATGAAGGACAATTACATGACACTTGTCACGCATCCATAGCCGAGACTGATTCAGATTTTGCCGGTCCACGCACACTGTGTTCAAGGCGGCAAGCAATGATGTTCTAGTGTTTTCTAGTAGCGTTGTTGACGCGTAGTATGGATTATTCTGGATCTCAGTGGAGTATAAATACAAGCACTCAGCGACGCTTACTTTAATTTTAGTGGTGATTTATTCCAGTGCGGTTCAAAGTATTGTGGCGAAGTGTTATGGGTTTTATAATTGTGTGGGACTCTATTAGTTGACATTTTTATTGCATGTGAACAATTTTTATTTGATTTGTTGTAAGAGACTATCTTGTTGATTACAAACTGATAATCTTGTTGATCGTGTGATAATTAAAGCTGATGATTAGTGACTTAATTGGTGTCTTATATTTTGTTTTCCACTGTACCACACAGTGATCAAGGAGACCATCGTAACAATATACTAACACATACTGGTGTTTGTTAGGTGTCTCTAGTAACATTTGCAGTGTACATTCTATCTGATGAAAGCCATGTACTGGATGCAGAGAAGGCTTTTGTTTCACTGTCATTGTTCAACATTCTCCGTTTTCCGCTCACAATGCTTCCAATGCTGATCACTAATATTGTACAGGTAAGTAAAACAGATTTGTTTTTTCTGCGTTTTAGTAGGCATAATATATACAGAATTTTTCTCTTTTACAGTTTAAGGGTAACCTACTCATATGCAGAATTTGTTCACAAAAGCAGTTTACCAGAAGCAGAATACTTTTCTTCTTTTTTGTATATATATTGGATCTTGATCCATTACAGTGTTGGATAGTGTTGCTTCTCAATTCTAAATCTACAGTTTGTTCCCTCTATCGCTTAGTAGGTGTCCCAAAATGTATTCTACTTTTGTGTAATATTCTAAATTTGATTGGTATGATGGAGTCATGGTCACTGATAATATTAATTGATTTTATTTTTCAAGCTTTCTCTATTGCACTTCACATGTACCGTTTCTTGTCTTTTTACTTCAGTACTTTGGATTATTCTTATATTTGCTTTCATTAGTATTTTAAATACTGAAGCATAATACCAAAAGAAAATATTGTTTTAATTCACTGTAAGTATATTCAGCCAAAATTGTAGTTTAAATTCAACATTTAAATTGACAGTAATGTCTTGATTTTTGGATAACGTTTCTACATGAAAACTTTCAGTTGCCATCTGGAAAATATACCTGTGTATGTATGGTACCAAATTTACGTTTCTCAGCTCTTCTGTTAATGGCGTTTTCTTTGTTGGTTTAGAACAGATCACTGTGCTCAGCATACTTCAAATTATGACTTGTGGATAGTCCTTTTAGAAGTCCATATTACTTTTCATACCTTTATAAACAGATCATGTTTGTACTTGAATACAAATTGTTTCCAGTTAACAGATGTTATGTTTCATCTGTCAGTGGTTATGCATTGTTGTTATTGAGTGACTGAGTGCATGTGTGTCTTGTGTATTGGCTTCCAGAGTGCTTGTAGAGATTTTCACACAGTTCAGTTTATAGAATATCAGCATTTTTTTGTTACTCTTAAAAAATAGGTTGTTTATAGACACACACACATGCAAAAATATATTTTTTAATTTTATTTTAAATAAAGTTTTAATGGGAGTGCTAAAATTCCAGTATATGTCAAACCTTTATATTAAAATAAAACAAATTTATTTTGCAAGAAGTAAAATAAAATTTCTATTGAAAAAGTAGTCATATAATTATGTGTGTGTGTGTGTGTGTGTGTGTGTGTGTGTGTGTGCACATGCGCACGAATTGAGCTTACAATTTCCTTGTGGTGTAACATTGTTTTATTTTATTTATATTACCTGAGCAATAAATAGGGATGATAAAAATGATTTTTTTTATATAGTACATAATACAAAATGCTTAACTGTAGCTTAACTACACAGAAATATAATAATCATTTTTGTGTATGTATTGTTGAATAGGCAAATGTGTCAGTGAAGAGACTTAACAAATTTATGAATTCTGAGGAACTGGATCCCAACTGTGTTACACATGATCAGAGTGAATGTAAGTGTAAATCATTGTATACAGTAGTATGTAGATTTCATTTTCATGGCCAGTAGCAGGCTACACCCTAAACATCCAGCCCTATCTACTGTCCCTGCAGCAGGAGCTCTACTTGCAGCTCAGGACACAGCATACAAGCAGGTGACGGGCATGACCATCGTCCTGCACAGCCCCCCAGGCCGAGATTTCATTTTGAACTTATAGATTTTTAGGTTAAGTTCATCTTATAATGTCTAGTCATTAGATTCATTAGATGTAGAAAGGGGTATACAACCAATGGCAATGATTAGGTGCCATTAGGGTGGTGGCGGGAGAAGAAGAGGACAATGCCGGTGTGAGAGGAAGATGCTGGAATTCTTGTCTATCTGACTGTGAAATTCAGTTCACACTAAAACCTATGCTAAGCAAAGAGTCACTGTGCTTCATTTTAGAATTTTTCATAGACTAGACAAAATATCGGTATGGAGAACCATACATGACTTCCATGTTCTAAGATTTATATTTAGAATCATTTTCGAAATGAAATATTACTATAGAAACTACTTCTTTCTACTTACTGCTTCAGCCTTATCCACAGCCAACCTTATCACTAACGTATACCACCTCACGTTATCGCACTCGATTTTCACTGATGATGGAAGTCGATGGCATTGCCAAAACGTCTGGTTTTGTAGAAAACATTGGACTACGGCCAAACATCCCGGGAAGGAATTTTAACAAAAACTACTTCTTTGTTGCCAATAACGTTGTACAATATATATAAAATTGCATAAAATTAATGGCTTGTATAAGTTAATGTTTGATCTCCATTAAGTAGTGCTCAAGTTTCCAAAGTTTTAATATTATGATGTCCGTAATTAAAACATCAGAGCAGGTTTAGTGTGTATGAGGGTACACCTTGGACAAAAATTTTCAACATTTCCTATTGAGCGTTACTACAGTATTCCTAGTTGCAGCGTTCCTATCAAGCTGCGAATCTACAGTGTATGTTTCACAGAACAAACACGCGAAAAAGAAGCAGCGCTCCGAAGTCACTCATGGACCCTCAGCATCTTGCAGAGGGTTCATTCCCTAAAGACGAAAAGTCTGTCTATGAATCGTTCCTCTGTAAACACGTGCAGTTACACTGCCCAGCGATCCACAGGAAGCAAATCGCTATCCACGCTGGACACTTTTCGGCTTGCACGCGTTATGTTGGTATGGGTTTCAGCATTTACCATTTAAAAAGCGTGCAAATGTAAGAAAATAAACATGAGTGAGGCCAGAAATAACGCAAATATTGTGTGTGTGTGTGTGTGTGTGTTCCCTGCCTTTTTATTGCTGTAGTCATAATAATAAAATGGAAACGTAAACATTACATAACTGAAATATGCTTGCCTGCCACGAACGATATATTATTTTATACATGTATATTAACTCATACATAATTTACATTAAAATGAAAAAATTATAATTTTATCGCCTGGCAACAAAATTATTTTATTTTTAACAATTACCATTGTTTCAAAAAGTTTAAATGAATTTTCAAGTACTTTACTGTTGTTAAAACGTAAAAGGTTGAAGGTAAACTACCCCTTCCCCTTAACCGATCTTCACCAAAATCGAAAGTCCTTGAGATCTCTACAATTCAGGGACGTATGCAAAAAATTATTTGATTCTGTTTGAATTTGCGGCTGTTATCGTTTGCCATAGAAAATTACCCTTGATAAAAAGACGTTGCAGGTAAACTACCCCTTCCCCTTAACCGATCTTCACCAAAAACAATAGGTCTTGAATACTCTACAATTTAGGGCTGTATGCAAATAATCTTTTGATTCTGTTTGAATTTGCGGCTGTTATCGTTTGCCATAGAAAATACCCTTGTTAAAACATAAAACGTTGCAGGTAAACTACCCCTTTCTCTTAACCGATCTTCACCAAAATCAGTAGTCTTGAGAACTCTACAATTCAGGACTGTATGCGAAACATTATTTAATTCTGTTTGAATTTGCGGCTGTTATCGTTTGCCAAAAAAAAAATTACCTTGATAAAAAAAACCGTTGCAGGTAAACTACCCCTTTCCCTCAACCGATCTTCACCAAAAACAGTAGGTCGTGAGAACTCTACAAATCAGGGCTGTATGCAAAAAATTATTTGATTCTGTTTGAATTTGCAGCTGTTATCGTTTGCCATAGAAAAAAAATCTATAGATAGACAGACAGATACACACACAGACACTTTTCAAAAAACGACTTTTTTCATGTTTTGAGTGTAGTACAATCAGAATCTGCAATAATCTCGAACACGATTTTTTTTTGCCATCACCATACTTCCATTTCCTTAAGGAACATGGAAGTAAAAAACAATTAATAAACATACTTTGAACACCTACATGTATACAAACATTTATATAGCCATACAATTCAATTAAGCCATACATGCAATAAATACAGGACACAAATTCCCAGTTGTCAGCAATATGCCACTAATAAAACATACCACATAAAGGTACTATAATGAATATTTGGAAAAACCTACAGATATGTAAACATAAAACAAATAGAAATCAGTAAAAAACATTACGTAATTTTTAAAACACTAATCATTGAAAAAATTCAAAAATATCGGTATGGAGAAGCATACATGACTTCCATGTTCTAAGATTTATATTTAAAATCATTTTCGAAATTTAATATTACCATAGAAACTACTTCTTTCTACTTACTGCTTCAGCCTTAACCACAGTACTGTAGTCACTAATGTATACCACCTCACGTTATCGCACTCGATTTTCACTGATGATGGAAGTCGATGGCATTGCTGAAACGTCTGGTTTTGTAGAAAACATTGGAATACGGACAAACATCCCGGGAAGGAATTTTAACAAAAACTATTTCTTTGTTGCCGATAACGTAGTACACATATATAAAAAATATTCATAAAATTAATGGCTTGTATAAGTTAATGATTGATCTCCATTAAGTAGTGCTCAAGTTTCCAAAGTTTTAAGATTATGATGTCCGTAATTAAAACATCAGAGCAGGTTTAGTGTGTATGAGGGTACACCGTGGACAAAAATTTTCAACATTTCCTATTGAGCGTTGCTTAGAGTAAAGCTGTGAATCTACAGTGTACGTTTCACAGAACAAACACGCAGAAAAGAAGGAGCGCTCGGAAGTCACTCATGGACCCTCAGCATCTTGCAGAGGGTTCATTCCCTAAAGACGAAAAGTGTGTCTATGAATCGTTCCTCTGTAAACACGTGCAGTTACACTGCCCAGCGATCCACAGGAAGCAAATCGCTATCCACGCTGGACACTTTTTCGGCTTGCACGCGTTATGTTGGTGTGGGTTTCGGCACTTGCCATTTAAAAAGCGTGCAAATGTAAGAAAATAAACATGAGTGAGGCCAGAAATAACGCGAATTTTGTGTGTGTGTGTGTGTGTGTGTGTGTGTGTGTGTGTGTTCCCTGCCTTTTTATTGCAGTAATCATAATAATAAAATGGAAACATAAACATTACATAATTGAGATATGCTTGCCTGGCACAAACGATATATTTTCACTCATACATGATTTACACTAAAATAAAAAATTATAATTTTATTGCCTGGCAACAAAATTATTTTATTTTTAACAATTACCATTGTTTCAAAAAGTTTAAATGAATTTTCAAGTACTTTACTGTTGTTAAAACGTAAAAGGTTGCAGGTAAACTACCCCTTCCCCTTAACCGATCTTCACCAAAATCGAAAGTCCTTGAGATCTCTACAATTCAGGGACGTATGCAAAAAATTATTTGATTCTGTTTGAATTTGCGGCTGTTATCGTTTGCCATAGAAAATTACCCTTGATAAAAAAACGTTGCCGGTAAACTACCCCTTCCCCTTACCCGATTTTCACAAAAAACAATAGGTCTTGAGTACTCTACAAATCACGGGTGTTTGCAAAAAATTATTTGATTCTGTTTGAATTTGCTGCTGTTATCGTTTCCCATAGAAAATACCCTTGTTAAAACATAAAACGTTGCAGGTAAACTACCCCTTTCCCTTAACCGATCTTCACCAAAAACAATAGGTCTTGAGAACTCTACAATTTAGGGCTGTATGCAAATAATCTTTTGATTCTGTTTGAATTTGCGGCTGTTATCGTTTACCATAGAAAATACCCTTGTTAAAACAAAACGTTGCAGGTAAACTACCCCTTTCCCTTAACCGATTTTCACCAAAAACAATAGGTCTTGAGTACTCTACAATTCAGGGCTGTATGCAAAACATTATTTGATTCTGTTTGAATTTGCGGCTGTTATCGTTTGCCATAGAAAATACCCTTGTTAAAACATAAAATGTTGCAGGTAAACTACCCCTTTCCCTTAACCGAGTTTCACCAAAAACAATAGGTCTTGAGAACACTACAATTTAGGGCTGTATGCAAATAATCTTTTGATTCTGTTTGAATTTGCGGCTGTTATCGTTTACCATAGAAAATACCCTTGTTAAAACATAAAACGTTGCAGGTAAACTACCCCTTTCCCGTAACCGATCTTCACCAAAAACAATAGGTCTTGAGAACTCTACAATTCAGGGCTGTATGCAAAACATTATTTGATTCTGTTTGAATTTGCGGCTGTTATCGTTTGCCAAAGAAAAAGAAATTACCCTTGATAAAAAAACCGTTGGAGGTAAACTACCCCTTTCCCTCAACCGATCTTTACCAAAACGAACAGGTCGTGAGTACTCTACAAATCAGGGCTGTATGCAAAAAATTAGTTGATTCTGTTTGAATTTGCAGCTGTTATCATTTGCCATAGAAAAAAAATCTACAGACAGAGACACACACACACACACACTTTTTGAAATATCGGTATGGAGAACCATACATGACTTCCATATTCTAAGATTTATATTTAAAATCATTTTCAGCCAAACAGCCAGGCTGTGTCTTACCTGCCTTTTTATTGCTGTATTAAATGAAAAATATTATATTACATTAAAATGAAAAAATTATAATTTTATTGCCTGGCAACAAAATTATTTTATTTTTAACAATTACCATTGTTTCAACAAGTTTAAATAAATTTTCAAGTACTTTACTCTTGTTAAAACGTATAAGGTTGCAGGTAAACTACCCCTTCCCCTTAACCGATCTTCACTAAAATCGAAAGTCATTGAGACCTCTACAATTCAGGGACGTATGCAAAAAATTATTTGATTCTGTTTGAATTTGCGGCTGTTATCGTTTGCCATAGAAAATACGCTTGATAAAAAAACGTTGCAGGTAAACTACCCCTTCCCCTTAACCGATCTTCACCAAAAACAATAGGTCTTGAGTACTCTACAAATCAGGACTGTGTGCAAAACATTATTTGATTCTGTTTGAATTTGCGGCTGTTATCGTTTGCCATAGAAAATACCCTTGTTAAAAAAACGTTGCAGGTAAACTACCCCTTTCCCTCAACCGATCTTCACCAAAAACAATAGGTCTTGAGAAATCTACAATTCAGGGCTGTATGCGAAACATTATTTGATTCTGTTTGAATTTGCGGCTATCGTTTGCCAAAAAAAAAAAATTTCCCTTGATAAAAAAAACCGTAGCAGGTAAACTACCCCTTCCCCTTAACCGATCTTCACAAAAAACAATAGGTCGCGAGTACTCTACAAACCAGGGCTGTATGCAGAAAATTATTTGATTCTGTTTGAATTTGCGGCAGTTGTCGTTTGCCATAGAAAATACGCATGATAAAAAACGTTGCTGGTAAACTACCCCTTCCCCTCAACCGATCTTCACCAAAAACAATAGGTCTTGAGTACTCTACAAATCAGGGCTGTATGCAGAAAATTATTTGATTCTGTTTGAATTTGCGGCTGTTATCGTTTGCCATAGAAAATACCCTTGTTAAAAAAACGTTGTAGGTAAACTACCCCTTTCCCTTAACCGATCTTCACCAAAAACAAAAGGTATTGAGAACTCTACAATTTAGGGCTGTATGCAAATAATCTTTTCATTCTGTTTGAATTTGCGGCTGTTATCGTTTGCCATAGGAAATACCCTTGTTAAAACATAAAACGTTACAGGTAAACTACCCCTTTCCCTTAACCGATCTTCACCAAAAACAATAGGTCTTGAGAACTCTACAATTCAGGGCTGTATGCGAAACAATATTTGATTCTGTTTGAATTTGCGGCTGTTATCGTTTGCCAAACAAACAAAATTACCCTTGCTAAAAAAAAATCGTTGCAGGTAAACTACCCCTTTCCCTCAACCGATCTTCACCAAAAACAATAGGTCGCGAGAACTCTGCAAAACCGGGCTGTATGCAAAAAATTATTTGATTCTGTTTGAATTTGCGGCAGTTATCGTTTGCCATAGAAAAAAAATCTACAGACAGACAGACAGACAGACAGACACACAGACACACAGACACACAGACAGACACACAGACACTTTTCGGAAAACGACTTTTTTTCATGTTTTGAGTGTAGTAGAATAAGAATCTGCAATAATCTCGAACACGATTTTTTTTGCCATCACCATACTTCCATTCCTTAAGGAATATGGAAGTAAATATCGGTATGGAGAACCATACATGACTTCCATATTCTAAGATTTATATTTAAAATCATTTTCAGCCAAACAGCCAGGCTGTGTCTTACCTGCCTTTTTATTGCTGTATTAAATGAAAAATATTATATTACATTAAAATGAAAAAATTATAATTTTATTGCCTGGCAACAAAATTATTTTATTTTTAACAATTACCATTGTTTCAACAAGTTTAAATAAATTTTCAAGTACTTTACTCTTGTTAAAACGTATAAGGTTGCAGGTAAACTACCCCTTCCCCTTAACCGATCTTCACTAAAATCGAAAGTCATTGAGACCTCTACAATTCAGGGACGTATGCAAAAAATTATTTGATTCTGTTTGAATTTGCGGCTGTTATCGTTTGCCATAGAAAATACGCTTGATAAAAAAACGTTGCAGGTAAACTACCCCTTCCCCTTAACCGATCTTCACCAAAAACAATAGGTCTTGAGTACTCTACAAATCAGGACTGTGTGCAAAACATTATTTGATTCTGTTTGAATTTGCGGCTGTTATCGTTTGCCATAGAAAATACCCTTGTTAAAAAAACGTTGCAGGTAAACTACCCCTTTCCCTCAACCGATCTTCACCAAAAACAATAGGTCTTGAGAAATCTACAATTCAGGGCTGTATGCGAAACATTATTTGATTCTGTTTGAATTTGCGGCTATCGTTTGCCAAAAAAAAAAAATTTCCCTTGATAAAAAAAACCGTAGCAGGTAAACTACCCCTTCCCCTTAACCGATCTTCACAAAAAACAATAGGTCGCGAGTACTCTACAAACCAGGGCTGTATGCAAAAAATTATTTGATTCTGTTTGAATTTGCGGCAGTTGTCGTTTGCCATAGAAAATACGCATGATAAAAAACGTTGCTGGTAAACTACCCCTTCCCCTCAACCGATCTTCACCAAAAACAATAGGTCTTGAGTACTCTACAAATCAGGGCTGTATGCAGAAAATTATTTGATTCTGTTTGAATTTGCGGCTGTTATCGTTTGCCATAGAAAATACCCTTGTTAAAAAAACGTTGTAGGTAAACTACCCCTTTCCCTTAACCGATCTTCACCAAAAACAAAAGGTATTGAGAACTCTACAATTTAGGGCTGTATGCAAATAATCTTTTCATTCTGTTTGAATTTGCGGCTGTTATCGTTTGCCATAGGAAATACCCTTGTTAAAACATAAAACGTTACAGGTAAACTACCCCTTTCCCTTAACCGATCTTCACCAAAAACAATAGGTCTTGAGAACTCTACAATTCAGGGCTGTATGCGAAACAATATTTGATTCTGTTTGAATTTGCGGCTGTTATCGTTTGCCAAACAAACAAAATTACCCTTGCTAAAAAAAAATCGTTGCAGGTAAACTACCCCTTTCCCTCAACCGATCTTCACCAAAAACAATAGGTCGCGAGAACTCTGCAAAACCGGGCTGTATGCAAAAAATTATTTGATTCTGTTTGAATTTGCGGCAGTTATCGTTTGCCATAGAAAAAAAATCTACAGACAGACAGACAGACAGACAGACAGACAGACAGACAGACAGACACACAGACACACAGACACACAGACAGACACACAGACACTTTTCGGAAAACGACTTTTTTTCATGTTTTGAGTGTAGTAGAATAAGAATCTGCAATAATCTCGAACACGATTTTTTTTGCCATCACCATACTTCCATTCCTTAAGGAATATGGAAGTAAATATCGGTATGGAGAACCATACATGACTTCCATATTCTAAGATTTATATTTAAAATCATTTTCAGCCAAACAGCCAGGCTGTGTCTTACCTGCCTTTTTATTGCTGTATTAAATGAAAAATATTATATTACATTAAAATGAAAAAATTATAATTTTATTGCCTGGCAACAAAATTATTTTATTTTTAACAATTACCATTGTTTCAAAAAGTTTAAATAAATTTTCAAGTACTTTACTCTTGTTAAAACGTAAAAGGTTGCAGGTAAACTACCCCTTCCCCTTAACCGATCTTCACCAAAATCGAAAGTCATTGAGACCTCTACAATTCAGGGACGTATGCAAAAAATTATTTGATTCTGTTTGAATTTGCGGCTGTTATCGTTTGCCATAGAAAATACGCTTGATAAAAAAACGTTGCAGGTAAACTACCCCTTCCCCTTAACCGATCTTCACCAAAAACAATAGGTCTTGAGTACTCTACAAATCAGGGCTGTATGCAAAACATTATTTGATTCTGTTTGAATTTGCGGCTGTTATCGTTTGCCATAGAAAATACCCTTGTTAAAAAAACGTTGCAGGTAAACTACCCCTTTCCCTCAACCGATCTTCACCAAAAACAATAGGTCTTGAGAAATCTACAATTCAGGGCTGTATGCGAAACATTATTTGATTCTGTTTGAATTTGCGGCTGTTATCGTTTGCCAAAAAAAAAAATTTTCCTTGATAAAAAAAACCGTTGCAGGTAAACTACCCCTTCCCCTCAACCGATCTTCACCAAAAACAATAGGTCGCGAGTACTCTACAAATCAGGGCTGTATGCAAAAAATTATTTGATTCTGTTTGAATTTGCGGCAGTTGTCGTTTGCCATAGAAAATACGCATGATAAAAAACGTTGCTGGTAAACTACCCCTTCCCCTCAACCGATCTTCACCAAAAACAATAGGTCTTGAGTACTCTACAAATCAGGGCTGTATGCAGAAAATTATTTGATTCTGTTTGAATTTGCGGCTGTTATCGTTTGCCATAGAAAATACCCTTGTTAAAAAAACGTTGTAGGTAAACTACCCCTTTCCCTTAACCGATCTTCACCAAAAACAAAAGGTCTTGAGAACTCTACAATTTAGGGCTGTATGCAAATAATCTTTTCATTCTGTTTGAATTTGCGGCTGTTATCGTTTGCCATAGGAAATACCCTTGTTAAAACATAAAACGTTACAGGTAAACTACCCCTTTCCCTTAACCGATCTTCACCAAAAACAATAGGTCTTGAGAACTCTACAATTCAGGGCTGTATGCGAAACATTATTTGATTCTGTTTGAATTTGCGGCTGTTATCGTTTGCCAAACAAACAAAATTACCCTTGCTAAAAAAAAACCGTTGCAGGTAAACTACCCCTTTCCCTCAACCGATCTTCACCAAAAACAATAGGTCGCGAGAACTCTGCAAAACCGGGCTGTATGCAAAAAATTATTTGATTCTGTTTGAATTTGCGGCAGTTATCGTTTGCCATAGAAAAAAAATCTACAGACAGACAGACACACAGACAGACAGACACACAGACACACAGACAGACAGACAGACAGACACACAGACACTTTTCGGAAAACGACTTTTTTTCATGTTTTGAGTGTAGTAGAATCAGAATCTGCAATAATCTCGAACACGATTTTTTTTGCCATCACCATACTTCCATTCCTTAAGGAATATGGAAGTAAAAACGACTTTTTTTCATGTTTTGAGTGTAGTACAATCAGAATCTGCAATAATCTCGAACACGATTTTTTTTGCCATCACCATACTTCCATTTCCTTAAGGAACATGGAAGTAATAACAAATTTCTACACCACATCTGTGCACAATAACACCAATATAGCCAACACAAACTAACAGCAGAGACCAACTAGGATACATACAGTGGAACACCGCTAGTCCGAAAACCCGCTTAATCCGAACCGGTAGTTTAAAAAAAGCGTTAAAAATTGGACAAAGAAATAAAAAAATACGACAAAATAACTGAAACATATCAATATAATTTGTAAGTAAAAAACTTAGATAAATACGCATTTTTAGTGAAATTTTGATTAAGACTAAGTACTTTAGATTGTTTTAAATATATGGCAAAATAAAGTTTTGAATTATGTTATCAAGAAATTAGCGTCTGTAAAATGAATGGAAAAACATATTGGTACTTACAGTTTAGTGCCAGTAAATGTAGGTATATAATACACAAAAACAACAATAAATACACACTACGTAACTAGACACTGCTTAAAGTGTTGCACAAAATCAGTCATCTTCTCTGATGCAAAGCTGTAAATCCAGCAGTCGCCTCGATGTTCCGCCAGCGCCTCAAAAATAAGATGTCTGCTGGTGTAGCATTGGCGTGCTGCCTGGAATTTGTTGTACGAGCTGCAAGACTTCACTTCTCTCATTAGCTTGTTCAGGGCTGTCAATGTAGGTAAGGTCTGGCCATAACTTAAACCAAGACTGTCTGATGAATTGTTGCTTGACATTTTCCCATCTTTCGGCTATCCAGTATATTACGTCTTTTATGGTGACTTTATTGAGGACTTGAAGAATTGTTTGTGTCACTGTCCCTGGATTGTCTCTATAGTTGTTCAGTGTTGTTCATTGAAGCGAGTCACGTATTGTATCGGAATTAACAGTAGCCAATGCAATATTTAAGTGGTATTTTTATAGTATAAAAGAGAGATTGCAAGATCAAAAAGTAGTACAGTACTTTGCTTGTAGGCACAAATGTGGTACTGTTTATACACATTATACAATTTATATTTATAATATACAGTACTGTATAACCTATAACCCGGTTAATCCGAATTTACACCAATCCGAACAGAACTTGGTCCCAATTAGTTCGGACCAGCGGGGTTCCACTTTATTTAATAAGATTTAAATAAAAATAGCTGACGATGAGCAAACTGTCTGATGCTCGAAACATGTAACAAGTAAGAATAAACATCTTGATTGGCAACAAGTATTATATTAATACAAGTATTTTAGAAATATAGAAGACCATATGTTTAAGTGTTTTAATAGCAACATGTTCTTCAGTTGACAACCACACTTTACTGATAATATTAATACCACACTGTTTGGTAAAAACTGTCATCTAAAATCCTCATGTTCTGTGTTGTAAAATCTATATATTAATACGTGAAGAGAAAACTTTGTACCCCTTTTTAAGCCTATTGCGCGCACGGAGGAGTGTGAGATTTGGCATAGTTAAAGTTTATATGGAGAAGGAGTGCAGAAAGCTAAAATTTATATATAATATGTGTTACAAATACATTAAATAAAATAAAATAAAACATTCATTTGCACTTGAAAATTCATTTAAACTTTTTCAAACAATGGTAATTGTTAAAAATAAAATAATTTTGTTGCCAGGCAATAAAATTATAATTTTTTCATTTTAGTGTACGTTCAACTGCCAATGTCAAACACATAATAGTCTGTCGTTTGTTTACGTTCACACTGCCAATGTCAAACACATAATAGTCTGTGGTCAAACAGTCGCACAGAGTAGAGATTGTCGCCAAAGAATTTTAAAATGTTGCCAACAAATAATTACTGACAGATTGACTGAATGAGCTGTGAATTTTGTGTGATTTCAAATGTTCCTTTTTCAATAGTCTGTGGAGTGTATGTCGAGGCAAAAAAAGCGTTTATTTTATATTTTGTATATTAGACATCTGTGTTTTATATATTAATGTGCAGTTGAAAGTGAAATACAGCTTGCTTAATATACACCTGTTGCAAAAGGAAAATTTTGTAGCAGCAATTTGAATTGACTTACTCTCGCCTAATTATTATTGGTGGTTTCAAAAAAGTGAGTACATTTTATTATTTTTAAATTAAACCCTGTCTAATCTTAGTTTCAGTAATTTCATTATGTTTTTTTTTTACATTCAGATATTCGCATTGTAATGGTACAGAATTGTGTGCTACCCCAGTTTTAATTTTTATTGTCAGTATCCACCTGTGAGGTGCCCCAGTGTAACCAGCAACACATACATTGTTAGTGTAAATTGTTGATGTCTGGAGACAGCTCAGACATATTACGTAATAGCTTGCCAGCAGCAGTCTTTGTGAATCACAGTATGCAGATTGCCCTCATAGTGTGTGCATCAGACAGAAACAGCATACAGGGTATAACAAGTAAAATGGTGGCCTCGGGAGTGTAAGATAGGCTGAAATCAAAGTAGGCCTATCATGAATAAATAATAGTACATAAATAATAGCGCGGCCAGAAAAAGGAGAAACATCTAAGTGTTCGAACAAGTAAAAGTCAGCCGACTATATACATATATATTATAATGTGCACGGATATTAAATCAAAGTAAATAAAATGTGATAAAAAGAAACTACAACTAAACTCAATAAACGAGTGTCGGAGTGCGTTAGAACGAAGAAAGTGATTAACCCGAGTTTGTGCAACCAAACATATGAACACGCAGTGAATGGGTAACTAAAACACTGAATATTTATATTAAAACCAATTTAAACTAAATGGTGATTGCTCACTATAAAAGAAGAATTTAAAATGTAGCTTTATATGATAGAGATCTTTAAGGGAAAAGATATAAATTAAACAAGAAAAAATAAAATGTATTGGTTCATTAAAAAATATAAATAATTAGTCGTAGTGTAAGAGATGTCGTATTAAGACATGTTTATGTTACTAATGAAGATTATATTTAAATACCCTAAAAGAAATTAGAACTTTTATTGACATCAAAGTAAAATGAAATAATTAATTTGTACAATAAACCAGACACTATTTGTGTAAATATAAACTGCGTATTTATATTTGTACCGTCTATCTCAAATAATCCTTTCTGCAGCTGTGTTCGTCTGTACGACCCTGGGAAGAACCCAAAGGTAAGAGTATTTTTATATTTGCATAGAACTCATATAGTTTCATTGACGCCCGAGAATAGGGACTCGAGTATTTTATAATTTGAAGTAAAATTGAAAAGTTTCAGCACCTACTTCCATTATGCCTTGACATAGAACATTGACGGGTCGGAGTGGGAGACAAAGAAGAAGGAATATATATTCGCGTGAAAGTCAAAATGATAATAGACCAAATGCAAATTTAAATAGTGTAAATAGTATACAAAATGATGAAATTATTTTGAGGGATACATTTAAATGCGCACTGAATGTCATTCCAAGAAATTTTAATACTTTTGATTGTGGATTAATGCAATTTTAAATTTTGATTTACAATGCAGGTTTTGCAATGCAAAACATTTCGAATCTGAGGTCACTTTAGGTGAAAGGACTGCATTCACTTCATGTTGTCATAAGGGTAAAGCAATATTACCGGCCTTAAGTCAAAATGAATACTTTAAATCATTGTATGATGGACTTACTTCAAATGAACCTTCAATAAAAAGAAAGTCAAAAAATTATTTTGAAAACATTCGTAAAACAATTCATCATTTGCTATGGTTAGCTCAGAAGCTAAAATTTCGGATACAGTTATGCGTGGAGTGTATCATTTTAAAATACATGATGTTTTTTATCACAGATCAGGTCCAATGACTGCTGGATATGGTCGCTCACCATGTTATGAGCAATTATATTTTTATGATGTTGACACTGCTGTCAATTATAGATTACGTGAACACTATAATCACACATGCAATAACAATATAATGCGCGAAATCTCTCTTGAATTGGAATGCATTAATCCTTTCGTTCGGTCATTCATTGCAATGAAAGATCATTGTCAGAGAGTTGAAAATCAAAATAAAGAAATTTGTATGCTTATTAAAGTAAATCGTGATTTAGATCTATGCCGTTATAATGATGCAGTTCAAACTGATGTAGCAGTAATATTTAGTACAGTTGATGGTGAGCCACCCTTTGAACGAAATATGGTTTCGTTTTCAAAAGTTAATGGTACCATTAAAAATATCTCTGTTTTGGATTCATCATTGGACCCTTTAGCATATCCATTACTTTTTCCAAATGGTGATACTGGGTGGCATATCAGTATTTCTCATAATGTACCAACTACATCTAATTCAAGAGCGCCCAGAAATAAATTAACCATGCTTCAGTATGCAGCCTATCGACTTGCAATTAGAGAAGATTTTAGCATGTTGCACCATTCACAAAAATTATTTCTGCAGTGGATAGTTGATATGTATGTGAGAATAGAGGGCACAAGGTTACATTTCATTCGACAAAATCAAACAAGTCTTAGGTCTGAAGTTTACAACAATTTAACAGATTATTTAGAATTGAACCCCATTGCCAATAATGTTGGCCGTAGAGTAATTTTACCATCTTCATTCAATGGATCTCCAAGAAATATGTATCAGAATTATTTAGATGCAATGTCAATTGTACAACATTTCGGAAAGCCTTCTTTGTTTATTACAATGACTTGCAATCCAAGTTGGCCTGAAATAGTTAGCAATATTGGTGTAGGTGAGTCAGCTAATTTTCGACCTGATATTGTTGTGGGTGTATTCAAGTCCAAACTGAAAGCATTAATTGAGGGCCTTACACTGAAAAAAATCTTCGGTAAAGTTGAAGCACTCATTTATACAATAGAGTTTCAAAAGAGAGGATTGCCTCATGCTCACATTTTACTCTCTTTAAATGAGCAAGATAAAATTGTTAACGCTACCGATATTGATAAAGTTGTATCTGCGGAGATTCCTAACATTCAAACACATCCTACATTACATGAATATGTTGTAAAACACCATGATGCATGGTCCATGCGGTGTACTTAATCCAAATTCTGTATGTATGAGAGATGGAAAATGCACAAAAGATTATCCAAAACGATTTAATGAATTTACATGTGTATCATTAAATGGATATCCATTATACAGAAGGCGTGATAATGGTATTAATGCTGAAGTTCGTGGTAGTTGCCTCGACAATCGTTATGTTGTACCATACAATCCGTACTTACTTGCCAAATTTAATTGCCATATAAATGTTGAAGTATGCACTACAGTTAAAAGTGTTAAATACATTTATAAATACGTGTATAAAGGCTATGACAGTGCATCTGTTGAATTAGGTTCAGAGAGAAATGAACCAGGTCAAGAAATACAAATTGATGAAGTTAAAAATTTTTTAAATGGCCGTTATGTCGGATCAACTGAAACTGTATGGCGCATCTATGAATTACCAATGCATTTTCAATCACATGTCATCGTTAGACTTGACATTCATTTACCGCGTAGACAGAATGTTTACTTTCGAGAAGGGCAAGAACGTCAAGCAATTGAAAATGCAAGACAAACAAAATTATTAGCAATTTTTGAATTGAATCGATCAGATCCATCAGCGCATGAATATAAGTATATTGAAATTCCTTTGCATTATGTGTGGGAAGATTCCCGAAAAAATGGTAGAAGAGAAGGCGTGGAGGTGATAAAATCATTACACGCATATATGTAGTATCACCAAAAGACATTAAACTTTTCCATTTACGATTGCTTTTATTACATGTCTGTGGTCCAAAATCATTGAGGATGTTAGAACATACAATGGAATTATACACACTTCTTTTGTTGAAGCGTGCCATGCTCGCGGCATTGCTTCAAATGATAATGAATGGCACGAATGTTTAAATGAAGGAAAAGAATTACATTCACCAAAACAAATGCGAAATTTATTTGGTTACATTTGTGCATTAAATGTGCCAGCCAATGCATTGGCGTTATGGAATGAATTTAAAGTATATCTTAGTAAAGATTTTTTGAGAGATTACAATGAAGAAGTATCCTTTAATACAGCTCTATTAGAAATTGAAGATATTTTGAATGTTCATAATTTGTCATGTCAAGAACTTGGTTTACCAGTTCCCACGTATTCGCAGAGAACAGACGAAGCAAATGCTATTGATCCAATAGAACAAGAGTTTGTGAGCATTATGAAACTGCAAATATTGAACAGCGTAATCTAATTGATCGTGTGATTCGTGAAGTTTTGCATCATGATACTGGATCTAATGTTTTTTGTTTAACCGCTCATGCAGGTTGTGGAAAAACATTCACACAGACAGCAATCATTCACAAATTAAATTCGCAGAATCTTAGTTGCATTGCAACAGCGTTCAGTGGCATAGCTTCAACTCTATTACTTGGAGGTAGAACTTTACACAATGTGTTTAAATTGCCTATACCCATTTTGGAAAATTCTGTAGCGAATATTACCACAAATAGTAGCTATGGACGTTACATAAATTCATCATCATTGATAATTATTGATGAAATTTCTATGTGCCCACTGCAAGTGTTGAAAATCATAGATAGATTATTGCAGGATCTATGCGATGAAAATGATAAACATAAACCATTTGGAGGGAAAACGATACTTCTGTGCGGTGATTTTCGGCAAATCTTACCAGTTGTCCCACATGGATCACGTGCAACTTTAATTGAAAATTGTGTCACGAGTTGGCATAAATTTGTTTATTTTCATAAAGTAACATTTACTCAAAATATGAGAGCCTTACCAAGTGAAATAGAATTTGTCGAATTCTTGAAAAAAATTGGTAATGATGAAGCCTGGGCGGCTTTGGTTTCCCTCAGTTTGGTGAAAATATTATTGAAATACCTCATCAATTAATAGGAGATGAAAATAATATTATTAATGAGGTGTATGGAAATATTTCCGAAAACATACTCTCAGATAACATATTGAAGTCAGTTATTTTAGCACCTAAAAATGATGATTGTACTTTTATTAATACTGATATACTTAATCGAATACCAGGTGAACAGAAAACATATCATAGCTATGATAAAATAATTTGTGATGATGACAATGAAATCAATAACTATCCAGTAGAGTTTTTGAATTCTTTGACTATTAGTGGTTTGCCACCACATAAGTTAGTATTGAAAGTTAATTGCATCGTTTTACTGATCAGAAACTTAAATTCAAAGGAAGTATTAGTCAATGGAACAAGAATGCGCATCAAGCGTATGCATCGTAATACTATTGATTGCGTAGTTTTAACTGGAACTGCACGCAATAAGAAAATTTTGATTCTACGTATAAGTTTAACATATTCCGGTACTGTTTTACCATTTAACTTTCAAAGAACTCAATTTCCAATTATACCTGCATTTGCGATGACAATAAATAAGTCTCAAGGACAAACATTCAAAAAAATTGGAATTTTCTTGAGGCAGCCAGTTTTTACACATGGTCAGTTGTACGTCGCAGCAAGTAGAGTTCGATCATTCGATGGTTTGAGATTTTATATTTCCGAATATAATGGCCAAGGGCATTTGGCAAATGATGAAAGAGTTTTTACAAAAAACATCGTTTACACAGAAGTTCTGAATCATTAAATTCACTTTCAAACTATTTTAAGTTCAATGGACAACATTTATTTTTTTAACCGCCCGGTTTTTTTGATTTAATGAAAAATATATGAAAAAATACAAGGCACATATTTTTTATTTCATTTTTTATTTTGTATTAATTTTTTATTTAAATTTTATATAATTCGAAAAAGATAGGCAAAATAACTGTGTAGCCTTGGCGAAACCTGGTCAGTATGGCAATAAAAAAAAACCAAGGAAATGTCAAAAAACGTGTTATTGCTTTTTAAATACGGCTTAGCCAAGCTAAACCTCATTTTTCCTATCTTTCATATTTTTCAAATAACTCGAAAATTAATGCATAGAAAAAAATTTGAAAATTATATAAGCTTTGTAGTAGATAATCTTCAAACTGTTTTCGAATTTTGTACCTTACCAAAAATGAAATGTAATCCACTGGAATTGAAAACAATGTATCTTATACTTCTATGAATGTCAAGTCTCATTTTTATTAGCGTTTATTTGATTCAATAATAACATGAAAAAATTAAAACTGACAATGAATTATATCAAAAAATAAATATGAATACAAGCTGTAATTGTGTTTTTTTTTCAACTGTTACTAACATTAAATTTTAAATTTCATAGGTATTGCAGGGAATTAAGGCAAACAACATACGCTAATGACGTATTTGTACACGCTCGCAGCTGACGTAATAGAACAAAATTCAAAAAAATTATATGCAATGATTATAGAGGTATACTCTTTGACAAAAGAACCTCAATAACATTCAAACTTAAAAAATTAATGAATTACGGTCGAATTTCGACCACTGGGCGACCACTAGTGATTATAAATTCTCAGTTTCCAAACATTGCATTCATCCTTTTTAATGTTTTCATTACTGTATATCTTTATTTAAAAACACATGCTGTGTGTAGAACATGTCACCATGCTCTATTCAGAGCAGTATGATTGAGGAGGGATATGTTTATTTTATGCTATGCAGTTACTTTTCTGTAAGGTCTCTTTGAATAGTCCTATTTTGCTTTAAGGTTTTTTGGTAGGTGTATTTGTTTTCTTCTAGAGTATGGGTGTGTGGCTGTGTTATTACCTTTCTATTGTTGTCAATAACAAGACAGTTGTGTGTATGTGCATAGGTGCATGCGTGTGTGTGTGTGTGTGTGTGTGTGTGTGTGTGTGTGTGTGTGTGTGTGTTGTAGCGTGTCAAATTTGGGAGTCTTATTTTTCTTTCAGTATGGGGTAATTATACTTTTATTTCCTTTCAATTTGGTCGGACTTGTAAAAAAGGGAGTGATGAAAATTATTGTGTAACGAAATTCATTCCATTGTAACAGAACGCATGGCAACGTTATTTCCATTGTGTAACAGAACAGTGTTAAGCAACCGTTTGAAACAAAGGCAGAGACGCAGTTGTTGTTGAGTAATGCGGCGAAGAATTTACCACCCCAATTTTTCGCAGAACTTTGTGTGTGTGTGATCACGCCCGTATGCAACATTGATGGGCGGTGCGCCGGAGTGACGCTTGGAAAACACAACCCAAGCTGTGAAACATGGCGATGTAGCAAACCGTTTGTCGCAGCTACCAGCTCAATACCGGAAACAGCATTAAACTCCGTCTACTGTTGGTGAGATCAGCAGAGCAGAAGCCGATATTGTACTCTGGTACCACACATATACCAGCTATAGTCCATGCATAAAGTGGTTATGCCACCACAATTAAGCACAAGCGGTGACTAAAACCTGATGGCCGTGACTGCTCATTTCCCGCGACTCAACGAAGCACATTGCCCAGTTCGTCTCTGACTGTGTCGGCGCCGACACGCGAGCTCAATACGCTCGTATAATATCGTTAGTTTCCAATAATGAAAGTAAAGCAGTTCTTTTAAAAAGCAGTGATAGGATGGGAGGAGTATAGAACACTAACATTCAAATTTGGAATTCATTTTCGTCTTTTTCATAGACATTTTCAATCTACCGCGGGTTGGCCACGAGGTCACCGAAGAAAGCGTTATCGGTAGTGCTATAAAAATTATGTACTCAATCTGGTAATTGGGGTTTGAAAACGGAATGTGAGTGGAGAGTGTGCAATGCTGGGCTGTCTAAGTGTTTATGTGTGAAATATATAATTGTTTGTGTCTGTATAAACGATAAGGTAAGATGTAGTCAGTAAGGTACAATAATTGCGTAACATGTCGCACGAAGATTTATAATGTCAATAATTCAGATTAATTAAAGAAAAAGCTAATTTCTCTTCCACAAAATTGCGAGTTAAAATTCTTTCAAAACCTTAGTTCGTTTTATGTGCTGTCATAGTTCGCCGAACGAAATGGGTTTACCCCCACTACGAGATCCGGCCAGATCCAAGTCGTAAGGTAAGTGGAAGTTGTTAACTTAATTTGAAAAAAATAATATAACGAAAAATAAAAGTTACAATGGTGCCGTGACCAGGATGTAATATAACAAAAAAGTTATTACACCGGCCTACATGTGACAGTACATTGAACGGAGTACGGTTGCGAAAGCAAATCGATTTTGTAAAATATCAGTTTTGAAATAAAAGCATTAATTGACAGTTGTTACGTAAGAAAAAATAGACAAAGTAAAAAATGTCCGAGAAGACAGAATAAAGTAGTATAATAAATTCAATTATGAGTGAAAGTGGCCTTGAGTTGCAATCGCTGGAGGAAAGTGGTATGTTGAGGGGGGAGATGGGCACTGTTACAGAAACAGCTGTCGGCAGTAATGTAATAGTTCATTCCACTCCGATTGTGGCTCAAGCACAACTAAGCGAAACAGATGTTGACTCTGGGATTCAGTTGACTCCCGTTTCAACTAAACAAAATAAACAATCAGAGGAAACTGATATAATGAGTTTCTTACGAAAAATGGACAATAAATTAGACCAATTAACTAATGATTTTAATGAACAGAAAATAAAATGCTAACAGCAAAATGTTCAAAACGAGATTAATTTTAAAGAAATTAAAGACCAGAATACTCAGTTTCAGCAGAGTATTAATGTGCAGTTCGATAACCTGAGTAGGGTACTAGACAAACATATTGATGAACGTTGTGAAAGTATGAAATTACACCTGTCAGAGTCACTAAATGAGCAATTAGAGTGCCGTGTTTCTGATATAACCAATGATATAACTAATAAAGTAGAGAAACAGATCACGGAGCAATATAGCTTAATAAATACTATTGTTGAGAAGCAAATAAGTGAAGGTAATACCAATACCGAATGTAAGATTGGTTATGCTATGAGCCAGATTGAAAATAATAATAGTAAAATAAGAGACATAGAAAATAATTGTAAGATCGAGTTCAAGACCATATATAATACAATAAGTGACCTTGAATGTGATAATAACCTTAAATTAATGAATGTTAAAAATGAATTGAGCAAGGCCATCAGCCAACAAGTTAACACTGTTACCGAGCGAGTAATTATGACTCGTGACGTAAGCAGTGAAGTTGAGTTAGAGACATTCAGTTGTGATAACAAAAAAGTACACCCTATGCAGTTCATAAGCAGAGTGAGAGAGTTCAATAAGTTCAGTACTAATAACTGGGAAGTCCAATTATTAAAAATTTTAAAATGTTTTAAAGGTAGTTCGGAGATATGGGCCGAGGTACATAAAACGGAATGGGAGTGTTTTGAAAATTTTGAGTCTGCATTTATAAATAAATATTGGTCTGAAGAAGACCAAGAAGTGTTACGAAGTAGAATCATGGGAACAGGGAATTTTGGGGGGCCCAATAATAATATAACAGGGTATGTGATGAGAATATTTAACGAGGCGAAATACTTAGAGCCGCCATTGCCATTTAGATCCTTTGTGAGGCATATCAGCAAGCATTTGCCGAGAGAAGTACAGATAACACTTATGACAAGGGAGGTAGCTAATATTAGCGAGTTAGAAAATATTTTAGATGTGTTTCAGAATATCCGGGACCAAGAATTGAGTTGCCGTCAGAACCAGCAGAATGGAAATAATGGAGGTAATCAGGGACCGCCGAGGGGACCTACAAATGGACCGGCCTACCCTAGACGAGAACAAAATAATCGAGGACCAATGTGGACTTGTCCAGCATGTTCACAAGAGAATTATGCGACACAAAATTTTTGTTTTAGATGCAGGAGAGAGAGAGCGGGTCAGCGACAGGGACCACCACCCGCACAGAACCAGCAGGCATACCAACGAAGGGGAGAGGGCCAAGGAGGAGCGCCGAGAGGCCAAACTCATGAACCGCGAGGAAACCAGCACGAACGAGGATACAACCATGCTGGTTCGTGCGGGCACCTCTGCGGGAAACTAAGAGGGACAATGGAACACCGGACCCGACCGTTGTCGCCGGAAGTTTCTGGGGTCCAAATGGATGATAGATACCGAAACAATGTGGTTATTACAGATTTATCTGAGGAATTATTGGAGGAGGAAGAATTCGAAGCAGTGAGACGGGAGAATGGACTGACTGAGGTGAAAATCAACATAGAAGGTAAGGAGATTAAAACTTTAATCGATACGGGTAGCGAAATCTCTGTTATTTCTGAACATGTATTAGATGAATTAAAAGAAATAAATAAAAAGATTCCGTCTTTACCAGTAGCTGGGGTGACGATTGTAGGTATTACAAGTAATTACAGTAATTACAAGTTAGAAGTAAGAGAGTCACGAAACAAGTACATTTAAAAATGATAATTAACGGGGTAGGGTATGATAATACATTTCTAGTTGTACGGGGACTAAATCTTGAGGTTATACTTGGAAATGATTTCCTGATTAAACATAAGGCGGTGATTGATTTTCATAAACGGGTATTAGAATTAAACAGTGAAGGGGAACCAGTCCGTATTAATTTTGAACGGGTGTTAGATGCGGTAAGAATTTCAGGGGTAAGGGTGATACATAATCGGAATAATAAACAAGAAATGGAAATTAGTATGAATGTGTGCAGTGAGAGTAAGATAGAGTATGAGGAGAATGTGGATCACTTATGGAATGAAAGAGCACTGAAATTTTGTAGTGAGGGTGGCGTGATGGGGAGTTCTCAACGTGAATCGTTGTGGCGGGTAGTAGAGAATTTTAGAGAAGTGTTTGCCGATATTCCAGGGAGGGCAAGAAACTATGAATGCGAGTTAAAGGTCAGGGAACACGCACCCTATGTGCAAAGAAGTTATCCGGTGCCTTATGCGAAGAGAAGAGCGGTTCAGCTTGAGTTAGAGAAAATGTTAGAGGGAGATATAATTGAGAGATCTGTATCACCATATTCTAACCCCTTAGTTGTAGTGATTAAAAAAGATGGTAGAGTTAGGTTATGTTTAGATGCCCGCAAAATCAATCAAATAATTATTCCAGACAGGGAGTCACCCGAAGCTATTGAAGAAATATTTCAGAAGTTTAGCGGCATACAATATATGACCTCTTTAGACCTAACCGCCGGGTATTGGCAGGTTCCATTAGCAGCAAATAGTAGAAAATATACAGCTTTTTTATTCAATGGAAAGAATTATCAATTTAAGAGACTACCATTCGGCCTGAACACAAGTGTAGCTAGCTTTATCAAGTGTCTTGACGAAATTTTGCAACCACATAACTTAGATTTTTTAACCATTTACGTTGATGATATTTTGATAGCGTCCAGAACATTTGAGGAGCATGTAGAGCATTTGGAGTATGTATTGGAGAAGTTATATCAGGGAGGTTTGACAGTGAATTGGGACAAATCAAAATTTTTGCAAACTGAGATACATTTTTTAGGTTTCATAATAACACCTACAGGAATACGTGCTAACCCGGATAAAGTAGAATCCATCCTGACGTTCCCGGAGCCTAAAAATATAAAACAGTTGCAAAGTTTTCTTGGTCTCTGTAATTTTTACAGGAAGTTCCAGCGGAACTACGCCCAGACGACGGCCCAACTCAGCGCAGTGCTGCAAAAGAATAAGCAATGGAGATGGGGCGATAATGAAAGAGCGGCGTTTAATGATATCAAAATTAAGTTCGCAGACATGATACTAATGAATCATCCTAATTTTAATGAAAAATTTTATTTACAGACAGATGCTAGTAATATCGCACTGGGAGCAGAGCTTTACCAAGAGGATGAGGCGAAAGAGCATAGAACCATCGCCTTCGCCAGCCGGACATTGCTAGCCGCCGAACGTAACTACACTACCACCGAAAAGGAGCTCCTCAGTATAGTGTTCGCCGTGCGGAAGTTCCGAACATATCTGCTGGGTAACAGAACTATCATCAGGATGGACCATAAAGCGCTGTCGTTCCTCAATACTTGCAAACTCACACACAGCCGGATAACCAGGTGGGTGTTAGCTCTTCAAGAGTACGATTTTTCTTGGGAATATATCAAGGGTGTAGAGAACAGGGTGCCAGACACACTATCACGAGTAGACACAGACAGAAATAGAACAGGTAGAGATATTAAAGAGATAGAAATTTATAGACTATCCCAGGAAGATAAACTTTTTGGGGAGGAATTAAAAGATATAAATGTAATGCAAAGAGCTGATAGTAAATAAAATAAAATAATTACTAGTATAGAATCAGATATAGATGAGTTTGGGTATAAGCAATATTTTCAAGTTTTTAAAGGGAGTTTGTTTAAAAAAGTAGAGGGTAGAGAGAGGGATTGGAGGTTAGTTATACCTGAAGGGTTGATAGAGAAAATAGTGTGGGACTGTCATCTTAGATACGGGCATTTTGGGGCACGGAAGTGTGTGAATGTGTTAAAGGAATCTTGTTTATTTAAGAATATGGAGAAACGCGTCCGAAGAATACTTAGAGTTTGCGAGTTATGTCAGAAATCCAAAGTTGTCAATTATAGGTTAGAGGGAGAACTAAATTATATTAAAGTAGAAAAGCCATTCGATTTAGTAGCTGTAGATTTGTACGGCCCATTGCCGAAGGGTAGGGGTGGAGTGATGCATATTTTTGTTGTACTTGATACTTTTTCCAAATATGTCAGGCTATATAGTGTAAAGCGAGCAACAAGTAAGGTGCTGAGCGAGAAGATCACACGCGACTACATGATCAACGTGGGAAAGCCGAAAGTGATATTGTCTGACCACGGGCCGCAGTTCATTAGCGGAAGATGGCGCCAGACTCTTGGATGGGAAGGTATCATCCCAAAACACACCGCAGTATATCACCCGCAGTCCAATCAGGCGGAGAGAGTCATGAGGGAGTTGGGCAGAATTTTTTGAACATACTGCCATGCCAAACATAGCGAGTGGCCACTCTATGTGCAGAAGATTGAAAACTGGCTAAACTGCACCACCCACGAGTCGACGGGGTTCACACCTTATGAGCTAATAAGAGGAAAGCGTCCACAGAGGATTCTGGAACAATTAATCGAATATCCACCGGAGACCAACACTATTGGTAACGATGTTAAGCTTAGACTAGCGAATGAAAGTTTGTTGACGAAGGGAGAGAGGAGAAAACAGCGCCATGATAGGAAAGGTAAGTGGACGCAGTATGAGATTGGTCAGCTGGTGTTGATACGACGACATGACTTATCAAGTGCACAAGACAAGGAGATCAAGAAGTTCTTCTTATTGTACGAGGGGCCGTACGAGATAGTAGAAATAAAAATGAAAAATTCGTATGTGTTACAGAATAGAGAAACCAGGGAGATAGTGGGTACGCACAACGCTACGAATTTGAAATTATTTTGGTCAGCATAAGGAGTTTATTCAATTGTAAAGGTATGAATGTTAATTATTTTTTTTGGTTTTTAGAAGGGCTCCTCCCCCATTTTCGGGCGGCCACGATCTTACCAGTCCTGGCCGTGGAATTCGGAACTCGGAGGCGGGCCATGGTTGGCAGGATCTTCCTTCGGGCGGTGAAAGCAACGATGGTCCGGCTCCACCAAAATTGGTCAAAATTTGAAAACTTCCATCATATTTGAACGGGGAGGGGGACCCCAACAGGTACGTGACGAATTAAAATTTCTTATACACTCTAGGTGCAACAATATTGATGTACCTGTCACGTGCCTGCACTGCCTTAGAGTGCTGTAAATAAAGGAGGCTACACCTAAATAACAAGGCAGTGCATACAAATCTAAATATTTTCAGTGTCAATGGTGAAGTTCCAATTGAGCCATTGGCATTAGTTTGCTTACACCCGAAATGAAGAGTTTTGCTGGGAGGCGGATTTGGTGGAAATTCAGACGGTGGGTCTGGAGAAATGAGAGTTAGAGAGAGAAAGGTAGGAAGTAAAGGGGGGAGTAATTTCACAAAGTAGATCTGAATTTTCATCAAAACTCTGCCTCACAGCAGAACACCCCCATTTCAGGCGGGGATACTGACCACTTAGTTATAAATTATAAGTTATAAATTTAAAATGTAAATAAATTTTAGAATGAAGTGACCAAATATAATTGGCAAGTTTTAGCACCAGTGAGTATGGGAACGTTGTGAAGAATGTGTAACCAAATAAAAACTTGTTGTCAATACAAGATGTGGGGATAATTTTGGGGGGTGGTTTGGTGCTCAATGAAGTGATAATAACAATGGAGTGTGGAACTACAAATGTAGAAAGTTTAATTTTCAATTGTTAAGTAATTAGTTAGTTATTAAGTGGCTATTGAGGGGGTGGCCTGTGCTCTCTTAGATAGAGAAATGGGTTGGGGGTAACAGTGAGTGTTACCTCCATCGGAGGCCAAACTGGCGATAAATGTGCGGCACACCTTATCTGTGTAAAGTAAAAAATTTTACACACCTTACTAAATGACCGTGTCGCACATAATAGTATTGATGTATAACAGGCAGTGAAATGAAAGTTTAGATTTCCTCGACTTCTCGGGCGGTTACTGTCTTACCAGCACTAACCGTGGTTTTGGCTAGCGGCCAGCTATGGTCATATCAAGTCCCTTGACCATAGCTGACTTGAAATTGGTACATATTAGAAATTCTTTGGGGGGTGACAATTAGAGGAAATCTTCCCGGAACTATGAAACAGCGGCTGCCACTCTGCCCGCCTTGGGGTAGCAAGACAGGTGGTAGAACCGTTTTAAGGGTGTATCATTTTATAACAAGATCATGATGATGTTCACTAATTTTAAAACTTAATAGCGGAAGCAGAGACACGGAGAGGTAAAAACCTGCTCCAAAATATACAGTCTCTGTGGAAGCGAATGGGCGCCACAGTCCACCATAATCTGAAATAGTGTGTGTGGCTAGGAGGTGACGCAAAGGAGTCACAAACTTAAATTTTATAACATAAAGAAATTTTTTGCTCATTCAAAGTTTGATCAAATAAAAAATGTTTGCACTCTGCTCAAATAACTAGATGCTCATATTTTCAATACAAGTTGTCCATACTATAATTGTAAATGTATTATTTTATTGTTGTATGTTAGGTATAGGCATTGATAAGAATATGTGTTTTCATGATATGTGTATGCTTCAAAGTAAGCCAATAAGTAGACGCCTGGCAGGCAATCAACACAATAGAAGTAAGTATTGATAATATATTACATGTAATTGTTCAATTTTGAAAGGTATTCATGGTATTTTCATTATGTTAGGTATCAGCTGATCAGCAATAACATGTCACTGGTGTGTTAGTTATAAATGTTTTAAGTAATTGATGTTCAATGTAATGTTTGATGTATTACCGATGTTTGGAAGTAATGATAAAAATAGTTTGCTACAATGAGAAATAGAGTAACAATTTGTGAAATCTAATAAAAGATAGTTTTTTGGGTGACAAATATTTTGTGGGACACGTAGACCTGTCCAAATTGAATTCAAAGTTGAAGTTGACATCGTAGAGATGATAGAATGTAATATTGTTTTGAAGTAATGTAGTTTTGTGAAGTATTGGTATTGACACAGTAGTTACGGAGAATAATTGTATAGTTTTGAATGATATATTTGTGTTTATAATTAATGAGGTTATTTTGTGTAATTGTAGTAAGGTGATGAGATTGAGATTTTTGGGAATGGCAATTTTGTAATAGAGGGTAGTGTATTTGGGGAGTCCGCAACAAGGGTTGGGACGGGATAGGGATAGATTTTAGTGGGGAAGGGGCCGCCTTAGGTAGAATCCGGGCCGCCAAATAAGGGAATTGAGTTTTTTGGGGGCGGGGAAACACGTATCCTATGTACAAAGGGTTAGAGTGTATTTTTTTATATATGTAGAGAAGGTGACGATTTGAGTTCAATGATAAGTTGGGGCTTAGAGTGTCTTGATTAGTAGATATTCTGGTAGAGATGGGTGTCATGGTAATTGAAGTTGATTAATATTCGAGCCAGAAAGGGGTAAAGATTATATATGTAGACAGAATAAATGAGAATAAATGAGTTACATCACCCACCGTAGATTAAAGTAGGATTGTTGAATAAAAAGAGAGATTTATAATAAAGGATATACAATTGTTTATTTTTTTTTCAACCAGTGACAGAATTTTAATAGAATTGAAAATAATGTAAAGTCAAGAATTGTTTATTACAAATAATTTAAATGGCAATTTGTTTATTATTTATATTAATATTTTGTTCATTTTAAATATTTTATTTTATTATGTTTTGTGCTTTGAGTTAGATTGTTACAGATGTTTAATGTAGGTGCAGAAAGCATACATAACATATGTAGGTCAAGGGTTTTGGACTTGACCTAGTTTCGATCAGCTGATGAGGTCATACACCTACTAAGCTTGTATAGTAGGAAGTCAATTTTAATTTGTTTGTTTAATTAATTCAAACCAATATTGAAATAATTTTAAATATGAAGATCACATTTAAATAAATTTAAAATTTTTTTGAATTTTAAAAATTTTTGGGAATTTGAATTTTTGGAAAAAAAAAATTTTGATTTTTCGCCTGCCAGCGAACGCATATTTTAGGTAGGGATTGTTTTATTATGTGTATATTTACCACGTTTTGTTGTTTTGTTAATGGTTTAGTTTACTGATTTCTTGTATTGAACTGTATTGTTAGACTAAGACATGTTAGGTTAAGGATTTGTTCAAGTAGAGAAAACTCTTAATTTAAGTCATTGGAAACAAAAATTAGAAAAACCAGGAAGAGAATTTTTTGAGAAAAGATTATTTTTTTGAATTTTGAATTTTTTAAATTTATAATAAATTTTAAAATAAATTTTTTTATTGTACTATGTGTATGTCAACATGTAATGTGAGTGTGTGTGAGCCCAGTATTTGCTAAAGGCAGCCCAGCTTGCAAAAAGGGGAACCACATCGGCAGAGGAGCTGGAATAATTCTAGCCAGGGATTGAGGATTTTGCGGGGGTAGCATGTTAGAAGGTGAGGTGCTCTGTGGTGCGAGTCTGTTCGATTTCTCGGTGTTGGGATCTCTTACGGAGAAGTCCAGTGATCTCGTTCAGATGAGTCCATAGTCGCTGAGCCAGGGGGGTCGGGTACCCATGCAGATTAAGAACAAGGGGGTTGTTGGCACCAGTTCCTCACCGGTCCTCTTCGGGGTTTGTCGATGAGATTTCTTCTGTTATGAACAGCAGAATTCTCATCGAGGGGGTATTGTAGCGTGTCAAATTTGGGAGTCTTATTTTTCTTTCAGTATGGGGTAATTATACTTTTATTTCCTTTCAATTTGGTCGGACTTGTAAAAAAGGGAGTGATGAAAATTATTGTGTAACGAAATTCATTCCATTGTAACAGAACGCATGGCAACGTTATTTCCATTGTGTAACAGAACAGTGTTAAGCAACCGTTTGAAACAAAGGCAGAGACGCAGTTGTTGTTGAGTAATGCGGCGAAGAATTTACCACCCCAATTTTTTGCAGAACTTTGTGTGTGTGTGATCACGCCCGTATGCAACATTGATGGGCGGCGCGCCGGAGTGACGCTTGGAAAACACAACCCAAGCTGTGAAACATGGCGATGTAGCAAACCGTTTGTCGCAGCTACCAGCTCAATACCGGAAACAGCATTAAACTCCGCCTACTGTTGGTGACATCAGCAGAGCAGAAGCCAATATTGTACTCTGGTACCACACATATACCAGCTATAGTCCATGCATAAAGTGGTTATGCCACCACAATTAAGCACAAGCGGCGACTAAAACCTGATGGCCGTGACTGCTCATTTCCCGCGACTCAACGAAGCACATTGCCCAGTTCGTCTCTGACTGTGTCGGCGCCGACACGCGAGCTCAATACGCTCGTATAATATCGTTAGTTTCCAATAATGAAAGTAAAGCAGTTCTTTTAAAAAGCAGTGATAGGATGGGAGGAGTATAGAACACTAACATTCAAATTTGGAATTCATTTTCGTCTTTTTCATAGACATTTTCAATCTACCGCGGGTTGGCCACGAGGTCACCGAAGAAAGCGTTATCGGTAGTGCTATAAAAATTATGTATTCAATCTGGTAATTGGGGTTTGAAAACGGAATGTGAGTGGAGAGTGTGCAATGCTGGGCTGTCTAAGTGTTTATGTGTGAAATATATAATTGTTTGTGTCTGTATAAACGATAAGGTAAGATGTAGTCAGTAAGGTACAATAATTGCGTAACATGTCGCACGAAGATTTATAATGTCAATAATTCAGATTAATTAAAGAAAAAGCTAATTTCTCTTCCACAAAATTGCGAGTTAAAATTCTTTCAAAACCTTAGTTCGTTTTATGTGCTGTCATAGTTCGCCGAACGAAATGGGTTTACCCCCACTACGAGATCCGGCCAGATCCAAGTCGTAAGGTAAGTGGAAGTTGTTAACTTAATTTGAAAAAATAATATAACGAAAAATAAAAGTTACAGTGTGTGTGTGTGTGTGTGTGTGTGTGTGTGTGTGTGTGTGTGTGTGTGTTGCAATAGGTGAAATTTGCATGTGAAGAAATAGTAATTTAACTCTAAGCATATGATAGCATGATGTTGCAATGAAAATTTGTTTAAGTAAAGACTGCAGGTTCAGACATTATATAATAGACAATAAGATACATGTTAAATTTGTTTGTTTAAGTTAAATTTTGACAGGAAGAAAAATAATTAGTGTTGTGAAGTAGTGCAAAAATATGCATAGCCATATGGTGAGTGCGTGTGTGCGGGTCTGTATAACTGTGTTACGGAATAATAAAAGAAAACATATTAAATTAATTAAGTTTCATGAAAATAAAAATTCTAACATGAGGCTTACACCAGAATATGCATAAATAAAAGATCTATCAAGTGGTAATATTTGTTCAGAAATTAAAGAACTAAATATATGAGTTTCTGATATCTACTACTGGGAAAATACCCACTACTTCAGCACCCTAAGAAGACTGATGACGAGGAAAACAAACTCTCACTTCCTGGAAGAAGCAAGAAACATATCAAAAGGGACAACGTGGTCAGGGATTGAACAGTTATGGAATGAAAACTGTAGAAAACCCAGGAAGGAAGCAGTTGCCAACTTTAGACTGGAAACTGGCCACGACTGTCTCTCAGCGCATCTTTACAAATTAAAAATTTCCACCACAGAAGAATGTGTATTGTGCAGGGGAGAAGACTCAAAAATGAACAAAAATCATCTATTGGAGTGTGTGAAGCTGAACCGAGAAATGCAAGAACTCAGAACTTACAGTGGTCTTTATTGGGAAGCTCGCTACCTAATGGGTTAAATGTACCAAGGGGGAGCCATTGGAAAACAACAACAACAATATATGAATTTCTTATAATGAAAGTTTTATGGGCCCAAAGAAAAGTAATAAAATTAGACTGGTTTTATCTGCAAGCTTAACTTTGTCCATAGACAGTATTTTATAGGAAGAAAGTTATCTGAACTTAAGCCGCAAGAGTGAGGGAATTTTTCAGCCAATGAATGCTCTAGATTTTACTAAAATCTCACTTGATTTTATTCTTTGTATGGTGTAAGCTAATATCTCTCTGAACTCAATAACGCGTGGTTCTTGCTGCTAGTCTGTGATGATTGGTCTACAAAAGCACATGAGCACAAGTCAGAAAGTTTGTGAGTTGATTGAGTGTCGAGTGCTAATACATATAGTACAAGACTGACCGCACAGGGATTTACAAGGACACTTCAAGTTTACTGGAGTAGCGTGTATGTTTAATACACAGTACAAATAGTTCAGTATAAATTGTAGAAGTACCCAACCCGAGAACGACCCTGAATGCCGGACAAGAGGAGGAGATCGCCGCGTATCAAGAAGGAACAACTGTAGCTGCTTTACACAATGTTAGTGTATAGGTTTTAATTAAATGTAAATTCTGGAGTTACTGTTTTGAAAGTTTTGTAATAATTTTGGAAAAAAGTCTTTATTAATACAATCTGTACTCAACATTCACACCAATGGGATCATTGTCCTTAACTTCTCACCTGTTCAGTGTCGGGTACATACTTGGTCACCATCATCTTTCTGAAGGTGATAGTATAGATGTTATTCTGCTCCTGTATATATTATCAGTAGCACTTATGACACAGTGTACTGTTTAATTTGATTTCACTTAATAATTTTAAAATACTCATATAAATTGATTTTTATATATCTTAAATTGCCTAGTGTGTGCCATGCTTGACACGCATGCTCAGATTGTCAATGCCTGGTATATCGTATAGCCTACATTGAATTTTTTCATTGTGTTTATAACTTCTTTTGCTTCTTACTTTCCTAAGTTGTAAATTTAAAATTTGTAAATGTAAATTTATTTTTCTTTAAAAGTTCCAACTAGTTTTTAATTTTACAGAAATTTTCCATAAATACGAGGCATGCTTTTTAAGTAAGTAGCGCTTTGATACTAAAAATAACAAGTAATATTTTTTTGAACAGTTTTATTTTTACATGAAAGCCTGTACATTAAACTATTTTTCAACGTAGTTTCCACCTATATTGAGGGACTTGTCATATCGTGTGATCAGCTTCTGTATTCCATCTTCATAGAAATCAGCCGCCTGAGAAGATAACGCTGCACGGCTGTTTTGACATCGTCATCGTCGTCATAGCGCTGGCCACCAAGGTGCCGCTTTAAAAGGAGGAACAAGTGGTAGTCACTGGGCACAAGGTCCGGACTGTAGGGGGAATGATCCAGTTTTTCCCAGCCAAATGACGTAATCAGATCTTGGGTGCATTGAGCATCGTGTGGCTGAGCATTGTCGTGAAGCAGTATTATTCCCCTAATGAGCATGCCACTCCTTTTGTTTTGGATTGCACGATGCAGTTTATTCAGGGTCTCACAGTATTTCACAGCATTTATCGTTTCACCCCGAGGCAAAAAATCAACAAGCAACATCCCCTGCCTGTCCCAAAACACAGTGCACATGATTTTCTGGGCTGAAATGGTTTGCTTGAACTTCACTTTTTTGGGAGATGTTGAGTGCCTCCATTCCATGAACTGCTGTTTTGATTCCGGTGTAATGTGAGACGCCCATGTCTCGTCACTAATGACGATTTGGCTTAAAAACAGATCACCTTCCTCACTGTACCTCGTGAGAATAGTCAGAGCACTGGCTAAACATTATGTTTTGTGCAACTCAGTCAGCATTATTGGGACCCAGTATGAGCACAACGTCCGATAATTTAAGCGGTCTGTCACAATTTCATAGAGAAAACTTCTTGAAACTTGAGGAAATTCAGTGACAAAATTGTAAACCGCCTATTCTCACGTACTTTTTCGTCAACTTTCTGCACCAGGTCGTCATTAATGACAGATGGTCGCCCACTCTGTGCCTTATCGTGCACGTTTGTACGGCCTTATTTAAATGCTCTAACCCACTTTCTCACCGTGCCATCGCTCATAGTGTTTTCCCCGTACACTTCACTTATCTGTCAATGAATATTGGCCGCTTTCACGTCTCTTGCATTTACAAAATGAATTACAGCCCGTATTTCACAATCGGTGGGACTTTCAATGGTATGAGGCATTTTGAACACGCACAGGAAAATATAAACAAAGACTTCTGTTCACGTAATGGCGTCTGTAGCAAGCCAATAGATGCAAACAGTCAGAGCGCATGCGCAGAATAGCGACCGCTGCGCTGTAGCAGCAATATAGCGAAACGGTACTTACTTAAAAAACACACCTTGTATTTTCCAGTTTATCCACATTTCTTCATCGGGATGTGTAGCTTCCCAGTGACCGTAATAGCTTGTGTCTCTTGTCTTAAATCCATAAGAGCCTATACTGATGATTTTTTAAAGGGTTTCTTATTTGTTAATATAAGTGCTTGTTCTATAAAGGATATTTTCCTTTCCAGTCCTAGTGAAAGAAGATGTGTGCATATTCTCCAGTATTTTTAACACATTGGGTCCTATGGACAAGCGTAATCCATCCACAATAGCTTTTGCATTGAACTAGACAGCTCTTAATATGTCTGTAGGTTTGCTTGGGATTAACTGTAAATTTTAATTCTGCAGGACAGCTGTAGAGAGCAACATCAGCTTGAAAACAAACAAATTAAATTGTTTAAATATCTGAAAAATTCTGGGTCAGATACAGATGTGCGGAAATATTGCTTTGAAAAAAATGAAACTTTTGAAAATGGTATATTATTTTTGATGTCTACAGTGGATTACATTTAACATGTTATTGAACACATATGAAAGAGGATGATTTGATCTTACAGGGAGCATGTGTACATTGGGGATAATTAAAAAGTTGTTTTTTAAAAATCACATTTAAATTTACATAATAATGCTCAGTCCACAGCAGCAGCTCTCCAAGGTGGCTAAGATTCAGTGTGTTAAACTATCAGGTCTGAAGCCTTGTATGATTAGAGCTTCAGACTGCAATGTGAATCATAATTTGATATCTGGTGTGATCCAACACTATACCATCCTATATACTTAACACCATAGTGTGTGCGTTTATAAAGACGAGACAGTGAAAAAGCAAATGCACATAGGTAATGTTGTTAGTGTGACTGTAGTTATAGTTTCTGTTGAAACTACAATTTCTTTAAACACACAGTTAACAGTATAGTAACTATAATGAACAGGCTTCTTGTGCACAATGTCAGAACTCATATAAGCATATACATGTGATTTACTCAGTCTTCTGAAGCAGTTGATATTCAAACATAGCAGCCACTGCTCTGTTTGCATCTGCTATTTCATCTTGACAAATAACTTTAGATTGTCAACTCAAAACCTAAAAATATAAACTGGAAAATATTACATCTTTTTTGTCGTAAATTATTATTGATAACTACAGATTTTACTGTATGTCAACAGGATTATATAAACAATCTACCTGTTGAAGTTTTGTAACAAATCTTTTTACTATAGGGGACCCACTTGTAATGGAAAATGGAACGTTTTCATGGGGAGGGAAACAAGATGACTCAATAATTCTGCACAATATAAATCTGCGAGTACAACAAGGGCAGCTGGTGGCTGTTGTTGGAACTGTTGGTTCTGGAAAAAGTTCTCTGCTTTCTGCATTTCTGGGAGAAATGGACAAATTATCAGGTCGAGTTAATACCAAGGTAAATAATGTTGAAATTTTCTTATTTGCATTTTGATATGTGAAGCATTTTCCCTTCAATTTGTGCGAGTTAATAGACTGATATTTGATATTTATTATATTCCAAACTGAAACCACAATGTTTTGTTTTAATGCAACATTTTATTTTTGAGTTTATCAAATATTTCACCCATTTTGTCATGAAGTATCCTGAAGGTCATGTAAGGTTAATATGTAAGTCATGTACACTGAAGCATGTAATATTTAAAAATAACATTGGATTCTTGGTGTGTAGGGTTCTATTGCATATGTGCCGCAGCAAGCATGGATACAGAATGCTACACTACGAGATAACATTTTATTCGGAAAAAGTTTCCAGTCTAGTAATTATCACAAGATTGTCAAGGCCTGCGCGCTGCAGCAGGATTTCGATATGTTGCCAGGAGGTGACATGACAGAAATAGGAGAAAAGGTAGTGTGTGTGTGTGCGTGCATGCACGTGCGTGCGTGCGTGCATGTCTTTCCTGATGTTTCAGTAAAGACTTTTAATATTATGTTTTTTAAATTTATGTTCAAGTAAAAATTGAATAATGAAGAATTTTGAATGTATGAATGTAATATTGAATGTGTATAATGTTAAGTTATGTGTATAACATCAATGGTGAGGACAGAGAAATTGGATCATTACCAGCATCTAGTTGGGAGGTTTAGAGAAGTCAGAACCAGCATAAAACTGCTGTAGAAACCAGTAGAAAGCACTTCATAATACATCTGCCATGACTGGCCAAGACTGTGGTCAACAAAAAACAACATCATAATTAGCCAGTGTACTTGATTGTGTACTTTCGCAGCCACATGAATAAAAGAGTTTTTGGTTGCATCAACCATCATCAATCCTCCAAACAGTCTATCCCTCACATCATCCTGTCTTGTTCCCAAGGTTGCCAGCAGACCCTTGCCTATCTAAACCACCTTATTCTAAACCTTTTCAGTGACCTTCTCCCTTTTGGTTCCCCCTTCCCTAGATGCGTCCCATAATCTCAACCCCTTCTCGATATGAACATGTGCCTTGCCCATATACGGTAATTTTTTTGTTATGTTACTTCGTCTGTATTATATTTTTTATTAAAGTGTTTGTTTTTATTTCTCTTGTAACTCAATATTGGTAAATTTCAATATTTAATACGTTTAATTTAAATAACAGTCATTTACTACTTAAGACTGTAATGATTCTAGTTAGTGATGCAACAGTAAATAGTGACAATAATTAAGCTTATTTACATAACAGTAGAAATCAGTTAAGTTTTTTTTTAATGCCGTCTCACCTTGTCCAAACCTGTACTCAATGAGTTCATCTAACGAACCTGGGAGAGAATTCTGTTAAGTGATAAATTGTGGTTTTCAATGTTTTGTTTTGTCTCAACGGGGATAATGAAGTGGTTTCCACATCCTGTCTGTAAAAAAAAAAATGTAGTGGCAACTTGGGCTTTTGTTTTTTTTGGGGGGGGTTCAGGAATTGTAAGGTAGGTAAGTATTTGGAGGGGGGGCCTTCTTACTTACCTTACAAGTTCTATGTACAATTCTCTAAATTCTCTATTTTTTTCTCTTCCCCCATTCTTAAACCGATCAACCACAACAAATATCCTTGTCAGCATCTTATTCTTGAACACCTTAATTTTCTTTTGCACTCCTCTCAGTGTCCATATCACCCCTCTTTGCAACACTGGTCTGGTAAGAGTTTTGGATATTCTCACCTTGGTTCTGCTTGACAAAAATTTTGTGTTAACTTTCCTGGTTAAACTTTGTACTTATGTAAAGTTTGTACTGTAATACCGCATTGCAGTCGTGTGCAGTGACGTCATTTTTTTCTCCCAGCTATCTGCTGCCAGCTTGATTCAGGCTAGCAGCAGTCAAAATTAGTTAGTTACTTGCAAGACTCTGAGCGGGCAACTCGCCTCAGTTCGCCAGCCACGGCTACATTATTTTTCAACATTTCTAAATCTTAGCATAATCATCATGCACTAATTACTTGAGCGATCTCAGCCTTTACACACGATTATGTCTTTCGATATTTAACTCTATTTTACTTAACAGGCATTATGCTGTGCTAAACTGCACGCGCCAACAACTATCTTCTGACAAATTCTCAATAAACAATTAACTCCAAAAAACATATACAGTCCACTTCGTTATTTCATTTCACACCAGCTACCTCAACAAAAGCGTTCTATGACTAACTTAAGATTTCATCGAGAGCGTCTAAGACGCAACATTTTGGTCCTACGGGCCGCATTTTGGTCCACCACGGCCGGATCCGAATCGTGATTCGGACTAAGATTTCAGATATATTTCATTTAATGGGCCCAAACTACTTTTTGTTCAAGCCCGAATACTTTCAAATTTAGATTGCTGGCCGTTGCATGCCTTCATTGTTCTAAAAAAAAAACCCTTCAAACATGACATTGCAAGATTCTGCAGAGCATCATATCTGAGACAGCAAGACACTACAAGTCATCATCATTTGTCGCACAGCAGCGAAATTCTAGAAACTCAAAATTAAACGGAGATCTACAGCTTCTAGCGTCACCCAACCAGCAGAAACAAGTGTTGCACCACCATCTAGGGCCTGCCGAACAGGATAATCGAGGAAGTAACAGGATCGGAGCCATCTTGAACACGCCAGGATTCACAATCCATGTGACTATGAACTTGCATTTCTCATAATTTTTTTTAATAATTTTTATGTACAGCAAAGTCAGTAATATTTTAGCACAGATTTAATAACAGTTAACATAAAATCATTAACAATTTTTACATAATCAAAAATTAGTGTCAAGTGGCCATTAACTTGTATTTTTTACCTAAATTTTCATTTACGCAGCTGTACTATAATACATTCAGAAACTTAAGTGATGTGATAAGGCTATATGTATATTGGCACTTTGAATGATTCATATTTTCAATAACTTCCATAACTATTTTTTTAAGAAATTAATTACCTATTATAGTAAGTAATAGATTAAGTTGGATACCGATCACTGGCTCCCGCATCATATCAGGATTTAGTAAATTATTCAGATTACAACAATTGTTCACCTGCTCTATATTTAGCTATCGTTTTCGAATCACATTTTGCATTTCAGTCATGGCTGATGTGAAAGTGTTAATCAAAAAACAGGGCACAATTAAGGCTTCTATATCCTGTTTAAATACTTTCGCTGACAATTTCGATCCGGACATAAGCGATCACCATACCTTAAAAATTAAGCTCCGCCACTTGATGGAATTGTCCGCGAAGTATGATGACATTCAGACCCAAATTGAGGCCGACGATTCCGATTTCGCATCAGTCAGTGACAGGGTTCAAACAGAGGATGAACTGTTCGAACAGAGAGATCCTGTAATATTGAATGCAAGCTACACCATTTATTAGAGCAAGTAGAGGAGGTGAACAAGAAGCCATTGATTCAAGCTGAAGTTATGGCAACTAAAACCTCCCCTATACAGTTAGAGCCAATTAAATTGCCCTGCTTCTCAGGCAACATTATTGATTGGCAACATTATTATAATATGTTTGTGGAACTAGTACACGTCAGAACTGACCTGATGGACATTCAGAAATTACACTATTTACACTCGTCATTAAGGGACGAAACTTTAAATGTAATAAAATCTCTCCCAATAACCCATGACAATTATGTGGTAGCCATTGATCTATTGAGGGCCAGGTATGACAGCAAATTAATTGTCTCGGCCTATCATATAGGGAATGTCTTGGGCATGGAGTCCATTCAACAGGAGTCCATGGTTGGCATTTCCAAATTCATTGACGAGATCACCACGAATATAAATGCTTTAAATTCATTGAATTTACTGGTAAATACCTTTGAAATCATTTTCGTTCAATATTTGACGCAAAAACTCGATAGCCAGACGTGCCGACTGTGGAAGGAGGGCCTATCCGATAAGCGATTTCCTAATTTCAATAATTTTATTAAATTTTTAAATAGCAGAAGGCAGTTAATGCAAAATGTCGGTGCCGCGACCAGTTCAGTAAGCAGAATAAAGGTTAGCGATAAGACTCCCTATCACAAAGCTATTAAATCAGTTGATCTTACTAGGTCAACATTCCATTCTCATATCAGCAACAACATCTGTCAGCTGTGTCGGGGTAGACACCGCCTCTCTGGATGCCCACAATTCATGGCTATATCTCCCCTTGAACGAAAAAATTTTTTAATTAAACATAAACTCTGCTTAAATTGCATACGTCCAGGCCATGATCTCGCACACTGTCCTTCCAAATTTGCTTGTAGGACATGTGCTAAACGCCACCACACAATGATCCACATGTCAGGCAATAACCCCTCGTGTACAGGCAACAATCAATTTTCACTGAAACTGCAAACAAACAAATCTATTTTACTATCCACCGCTCTCTGCATGACAACTGACCATGCCGGTAGGAAGCACCCAGTAAAGATTTTATTATACTCAGGATCGCAAGCTAACTTCTGCACCATGAGTTTCGCACGTCGCATGGGTCTAAAACTAACTAAATCTCAATTGCCCATCACCGGTATAAACAATTCCTTATCTCAAGCTGACTTCAGTACTAGGGTAAGGTTGCATTCTCGTTATAAGAATTTCACTTTGAATGTACATTGCGCTGTGCTTCCCAGTATCACGAATAATCTTCCTGCGGAATCGTTTGATATCTCATCCCTAAATTTACCAAAAGGCATATTCCTAGCTGACCCGCAACTGAACTTTTCTTCCCAAATCGACATATTACTTGGTGCCCAGTATTATTTACAATTAATTGAACCTGTCAAATTCATCTGTAGCCCACATTTTCCTATAATACAGGAGACAAAATTGGGATTAATTCTCGCGGGTAACTTGCCCTTTAATGTCGACATGACAAAGCCTGTCTCGTCATTCATAGCATGCGAGGATAATAATGCCATTCCCTCGCAACTAAAGGACTTCTGGAATTTAGAGGACGTTGCTGTTCGTGCTCCCTCCGTTGGGGACTCGGAATGCGAAAGTCATTTTGTCGCTAACACTTTCCGAAATAATAGTGGTAGATTTGTGGTGCCCCCACCTCAGCGACTCACTGCAAAGGATACCTGGCATCATGTCTCGTCACATGACAACCCTGCCGACATTCTATCGCGTGGTTGTCTCCCTTGGGTTTTACACGGTCACCCACAATGGTGGTATGGTCCATCCTGGTTGTCCCATGAGTCATCATCATGGCCCACCAGTGCCTTCGATGCCCATTCACCCTGAACTCATCCTGATCTTGAGCAGGAACAACGTAAGCAGGTCCAAACCTCATTGATTGTCGCTTCATCTACGTCTAGTTGTTTTGAAAACTACTCTTCGCTTTCAAAACTCCTTCGTGTATTTTCGTATTGCCGTCGATTCATTCGGAACTCTGGGCTCCCCATAGCTGATAGAGACACTTCCTTTTTAACTTCCCATGAGTTACATGGTACACTTTTGGTTTTTATTCGCCAGTCCCAGCGGTCGCACTTTAGCGTCGAAATCAAGGAACTCGAGGCACAACGCTGTATCCCTAATAATAGTAAAATTCTTTCACTTAACCCCTTTCTGGACAATGTGGGGATATTACGCGTGGGCGGACGTCTTCAGCACTCCCAGCTTACCTATGACAGCAAACACCAAATCATGCTCCACCCGCATTCTCATCTCAGCAAATTGATCATAGAAGGCGAGCATCTTCGACTACTACACGCTGGGGTACAATTGAGTCAGTACTCTTTACGGCAGAAATATTGGATAATTAATGATAAATCTTGTATACGTTCAGTAATGCACAAATGTATCACTTGTTTTCGATTCCGTGCTAGGGGCGCAAGCCAATTATTAGGACAATTACCCCCTGCCCGGGTTACACCTGCTAAGCCATTTTATCAATCTGCAGTCGACTATGCCGGTCCATTACTTATACGGCATGGCGGGCAGCGTTCCAAATCGACGTCAAAGGCTTATATTGCTCTATTTATATGCATGGCCACTAAAGCCATTCACCTTGAACTAGTCTCAGATCTTACTTCAGATGCCTTCATAGCAGCCTTAAAAGGGTTCATAGCTCGTAGAGGTATCCCCGATCAGATATTCTCCATCAATGGTACAAATTTTCGTCGTGCTAGTAGTACACTTCACGAATTATACAAACTTTTTCAATCTAACGGATTTGAACAGACTACCCAGGATTTTACCAGTGCCCAAGGCATCAGATGGTCCTTTATTCCCCCCTCAGCACCTCATTTCGGTGGCCTGTGGGAAAGTGGAGTCAAGAGCGTCAAGTTTCATTTGCGGCGCGTTGTCGGCGGAACCATTATTACGTTTGAGGATTATTATACTATCCTAACTCAAATAGAGTCCTGCCTTAACTCACGCCCCTTGTTCGCCATATCAAATGACTCTAGGGACCCCGAACCTTTAACTCCAGCGCACTTCCTGGTTGGTTCTCTGCTCACTGCTCTCCCGGAACCTGACTACTCCAAGGTAAATATTGGTCGTCTGAGCAGATGGCAGCTGCTCCAAAGATTCACCCAGTCTATATGGAACAGGTGGTCGAAAGATTATTTGCACCAGTTGCAACAACGCAACAAATGGCGCATCCCGTCAAAAAATTTGACTCCCGGACAACTCGTCCTTATTCTAGAAGACAATCCCCCCCCCCACTGCAGTGGAAACGCGGGGTAGTCACTAATGTCTATTCGGGTCAGGATTCAATAGTGCGCGTCACGGATGTTCGCACCGCAAACGGTATCCTACATCTGCCCATTCATAAATTATGTCCACTTCCAGTGGCCTCAGACTAATTGCATGAGCGTTCATGCGACATGCATCGTTGTATCGATCATTTAACATACTTTCTATTTGTTGTTTTTATTATATTATTATTAAGCTTTTTTTTTATTGTATTGCCATATTGAATCAGTTTTGAGGATGTTTTCTTTATATAGATTAAGTGTTGTAACAGTACATAACGGCCCAATACTTTAATTATGGGATCTGAGGTTATTTTTTCAATGTTTTATTGTATAATTGTCAAATACAGAATGGTTAGGTCCATTGTCCCTCTGAAAAAAGGAACAACGCAGATTCGGTGAGATGAGTACCATGCCAAGGTCACCGTTGGACGAGCGAGAGCCGGTCGAGGCAATGGCGGTGTTTAGGATGACTGACTATAAATATTCATTGTGATTGGTTCATAAAGCTGTTTCATCATAACAAAAGACAATGACGCATGAACCACAACGTCTGTAACTGGGCGTTGTCCCGTCTAACAAAGCCTGATGACGTAAAACGCACACACACAAGCACAAATTTGCATATGCCTCTGTCTCAATTCAACGTAGTACTTCAAAGGGTCAGCAGCGATGTATCGCTGTCTGGTCAGTTTTACCATAAAAGTTTAACACAACTAGATTATGAAATAAAATTGTGATAGTGGAGCGGTAGAGGCTCAAGTTTACTAACAGTCAAAAACAGAAAATGTAAAATCAGTGCTATATATCTTAACTAAAACAACGAAACATGAGGCGAACACCGGCCATACATCTGGAACCCAGCTAACAACAGCAAGGGAGCAACGCATACCACCATTGAGAGAAGTTGAACCTTTGTCATTTTTGTTTTATTAATTAATGAGCTCATTAACCGAAATTAGATAAATTGATCAAATGTACTTGTAATAGGGAGAACGTATGTGAGTGTGTGTGAGTGAGCACATGGCCATGAATATCTATGCTGAGGGTATTGGTTTGTGTTTTATTATCAACTAATTAACTATAGTATTAGCGCTGCAGCCAGAGATAAGAATTATAAAAGAAATAATAACAAGATTCAAAATAAAACATAATAACTACTATTGAATAAGTTTGGAGAAATGTAACCACCATTTTGTTTTAGTAATAATGTGTGACGCCATTTTGGGCACCCTTTAATATATGTTGAATTTATTTTGGAAATTAAAAATTAATAATTACACTCAATCGAAAAACAGCTTCATCATTTCTATCACCTTTTTGAATCTAAATCTCGCTGAGAATGAACCCTGGCCCCTTAGAGAGAGATCAACAGTAAAAGAAATCAAGTACTCAGACATATGCAAAATCGGTAAGTACACGTGTTTACAATATTATGGTAATATTTATATTTACATAAATATAAATGTTTGTGTGTAAAAGGCGTGTGATAACAAATGGCGCCTGAACTACGGACATTATATAAAACCACTTTATATAAAACATAGGCCAGATTTAGAAACAAAGAAGGTGATAGAACGGGGCATAACCTAGTACACGAGAGGTTATGTTGACAAAACAGAGTAACTAGTAATTGCGTAACTAATTACAAGTAGAACTAAATAGTCATTCAAATAGTTAAATTACCAAAATGGCAGAAAGTAATAATAGCTTAGAAATGGATAATACAGATACAGAATCTATTTTATTAGAAAGAAATACCAGCTCAACACCCAAAACAATTGAAAATAAAATCTCGTTGGAAGATTTATTTACATTAATTAGTGACAAATTTGAACAACAGAATCTTAAATTCGAGGACAAGTTTAACCAAATGAATAGTACGTTTAATGTGAAGTTAGACAGTTTCGAGAATGAGCTCAAGAAACAAAATAACTTACAAAACGTAAAATTAGATCAATTAGAGGAGAAATTAGAAAAATCAAAAAATGAAATACAGAGACAAAATTGTAATATTGACAAGGTAGACAAGTTAGAGATAAACAAAGATGACAAGGTAAGTGGGGTAGAAAATTATGATAATATAAATAAAAGTATGATGTTGGAAAATGATTGTGTAAACAGGAGTAGTGATAATGAAAAATTTTATGGGGAATAGAATATAATAATGATGGAATGATAGTGTGTCTTGAAGGGTTGAAGAGAGTGTGTAGAGAGAGCATAATTGTAAAAGAATTGCAGGGGTTAGATTTTTCCCTTAATGTTGTATTTGGGGGTGATGTACATGTTTTTAGGAAGGACGAGAGTGCCTTCAATGTAGATTTTGGAGACAAAAGGTCTGCAAATAATTGTCCCTGGATTTTTTGTGCACCTGATAGGTGGTGCGAGAATGAAGTTGTAGTGTCCCCTGCATATATTGGGAGAGAGAATGTGATTTGGGGTTATGATAGGAGTTATTGTGAAAGAGAGTTGTGTGATAATTGGGAGATAGAGTTATATAGAGTATATAAAGATTATGAAGAGTTGATAGAAAGGTTAGGTGGAGAGAGAAGTGATAAATATAATGAATACTTACCTTGGGTTGAAGCTGATATAGCAGCAGTGGGAGATGATGTTGATAAAGATGACTTTATAACTTACCTGATTGTAACAGACTATACCAAAGGCGACATGACCATACTCGATCGTGACAAATTATATGATATAGTAATATGGAATAAGCATATTAATTCAAATAGTATTGTGGAAATATATTGCTACGACAGCGTAGAACAATCTAGGCGTTTATCGAATGTCCCAGAAAGATCTCGACGTAAGCGTGTGGTGTACGTGCTACTAAACGCATGTTGCGAGAAAAATCTCGACTTTGCCAGCCTTCGCTCGGGCGCTCGGACTGTGTCAAGGCCGCAGCAATTACGTAGTTCGCGAGAGATAAGACGCAGTTTGGAAGCTTCTGGTGTGTGTAGCGTAACTATAAATACATCGCGTCGCGGCCTTAGTTTTTCAGTTCAATGCGAGATTTTTGACTGTGCGGTTCGAGAGTATTAGTGCGATATTTACAGAGCGGTTCGGGTTATTACGGTGTACGTTCAAGTAGTTATTAGTGAAGTGTTGTGTTTTATATTCGGACGGTATAATTGTAATACAGTTGAGTTTTAATATTTGTGGACATTTTATTGCGTATGAACAATTTCATTTGATTTGTTGTAGACACTGTGTTGTTAATTACAAACTGTTTACTATAATAATTAAAGGTGTGATTAGTGACTTAATTGGTGTCTTGTACTTATTTTGTTTCCACTGTACCTACGACGATCGAGTAGACCATCGTAACAGTGGTGTCAGAAGTGGGATAGAACGGTTAACAGTGGAAACAGGGGACGCTTTGTACAAGACGAGTGTGATTCGTAATTAATCGATAAACAATGGATGCCAGTCAGATGATGGAAAATTTACAGGCGCTGCTGTTGCAGACAGAAAAACGACAGGATGAGAAACGCAGACAGGAGGCAGAAGAAGCAGAAAGACGACAAAAAGAAGAACGAATACAAGAAAGAGAAGAAGCTGAGGAACGTCAGAAAGCACTAATGCTAGAAACAGAAGAAAGACAGAAAGAAGACCGAAGACAAGAAAAGCAAGAAACAGAGGAACGACGTAAACGTGAAACAGAGGACATCAAGGAGTTAATACAGCAGCAAAAGCAGACACAAGAACAAACCGCTGCAGAGTTGGGTCTCCTACGAGGTGAGCTTAATAAGCAAGTAACTAAAATATCGGAGGTACAAGAATCAATGACATTAAAAATAGCTGAAGTAGAAAAATCTGTCTTGACTGTGGAAGAAGTTATGTCAACAAAAATATCTGCAGTAGAAAACTCAATGGCAAACATAAGAGAACAAATTAAAATTGAAGTTGAACAGTGCATGAAGATTCAACCAAAACAAATTTCTGAACAGACTGTACCAGTGATCAAGACAGAAAAATACACAGAAAATAAGTTAACAGAGAAAGTCACTTTGCCTGCAGTAGGGACAGTTCATGTCAAAGCTCCAACCTTTGACGGAAGCACTCACTGGGCAACGTACCTCCGCCAATTTGAAGCTGCTGCATGCGCAAATAATTGGACAGAAAAAGACAAGGCTGTTTCACTTGTTCTTGCATTAAAAGGACCCGCGGCAGAACTACTACAGAAAGTGCCACCTGACAGCCAGAACACCTATGCCGAGTTGATAAAAGCTCTGGAATTACGGTATGGTGATAAACATTTGCGAGATGTGTACTGCACCCAGTTGAGAGCAAGGCGACAGCATTCCGGGGAAAGTCTTCAAGAGTTTGAAGCAAGTATCGACAGACTAATTAGACTGGCCTATCCTGAAGCACCAGAAGATTTTCGAACGCGTTTTGCGATGCAGACATTCACTGCCGGTGTCCGAGATAACGAACTACAGCAAGTGTTACGAATGGCAAGACACCAGAACAGTGCGGACGCCCTGGTACATGCTTTGCAATTTGAGGCCGCCAAATCAGCGTCTGGTTGGACAAGTCATAAAGTGCGCGCTAAAAGATCGCGACGGCACAGACGATGAGGAAGAAGAACAAGGAACAGAGACTCGACGGTCGGCGCCACAGAATAAAATAAGAAAGGATGGAAGACCGAAGTGTTATCGATGTGGGAAACCTGGACATCTACAACGAGATTGTCGGGTTAGAATTCAGCATCAGGGAAACGAGCAATAGTCGGTGCAACGGGGCGTGTGCTGACTAACTGGAGGAACGAAGCCCCTAGAGAATACGCAATTTCTACGCTTCAGAAAAACACCGGGAGCTTGGTAGTTACCGGATTTGTTCAAGAAAGGCCAACCTCGATTACAGTTGACACAGGCGCAACAGTTTCTATTGTGCGCCCCGACGTGGTGAAAGATCTCAAGCCAATCTGGTGCTCGTGCAGCTTGCGAACAGCTACTGGACGGCCTGTAAAAGTGTATGGGAAAGTGGAGATACACCTACGCCTCGGTAGACTTGAGTTCAATCATCAAGTACTTGTTGCAGACATTGTGGATGAAGCAATTCTTGGTGTGGACGTTATGAACGCATACGGATTTATAGTCGACTTCAAAAACAATGTCTTGAGAATCGGAGGCGAAGAGGTAATGCTATCAACAATGACGACAGCAGAAAAATCGATGGACGTCATAAACCAAGTGGCCGTAACTGTTCCGCCAAACTCCGAAAAGATCATCATGGTTAGAACTGCAGTAGATACTAGGGGCAATCAGTGCTCTATATTCGAACCCCAGGTAGTCAGCACACCGGGCATACTAATTGCCAGAAGTTTAGTAAAACCTGACGAAACCGGAAATGTACCTATTAGAGTGGCGAATATTTTGGATCAAGCTATCACTTTACAAAGCAATACGCTCCTAGGCAAATTGACTCCTGTGGCCTGGGTAGCCGGACTAACGCAACGAAGATCCAGTTCTTCGGATACTTCTAAATTACCAGACGAACTGCAAGAATTATTGAACAGATCTTCTAACGACCTCTCAAGTGGTGAGGTAAAAGAACTCGGACAGTTTTTACATGAATTCAAAGATTGTTTTGCAGTTCGGGGACAGTCACTGGGAAGAACCTCTCTTGTGCAACATCGCATCAATACCGGGGACACAACACCGATACGCCAACCTCCTCGAAGGCCTCCATTATCTAAACAAGAGGAGATGTCTCGGTTAGTACAGGACATGTTGACAGAGGGAGTAATCGAACCTTCGTCAAGTGCTTGGTCTTCTCCTGTAGTGCTGGTAGCAAAGAAGGATGGTGGATTGCGTTTCTGCGTAGACTACCGGAGGTTAAATGACGTTACAAAGAAAGACTGCTATCCATTACCTCGCGTTGACGATACACTCGACACGTTGTCCGGAGCACAGTGGTTTTCCACATTGGACCTGAAGAGTGGATATTGGCAAGTGGGTCTTCATCAAGAAGACAAGGAAAAGACCGCTTTCTCGACCCCAAGTGGCTTATTCCAATTTAACGTCATGCCATTTGGACTCTGTAATGCACCGGCAACATTTGAGAGATTGGTGGACCTGATACTCCGAGGCCTGACGTGGAAAACTTGCCTTGTTTACTTAGACGATGTCATAGTGATCGGGAAGACTTTCGAAGATCATTTGGAAAACCTTAAGGAAGTTCTAACTAGAATTCACGGTGCACAACTGAAGCTGAGCCCGAAGCAGTGTTCTCTATTCCAGAAGGAAGTACAGTATTTGGGCCATCTGGTTTCGGCAGCGGGCGTTAGCATGGATCCTAATAAAGTAGACACCGTAAGAGACTGGCCAGTTCCGAAGAATAAACACGAAGTTCGGAGTTTCCTGGGGTTATGCTCATATTACCGACGTTTTGTGAAAGGCTTTGCTACTATTGCTAAACCACTACATGTGTTTAAACTTTGTACTGTTTTGTCAGTTGTAAGCAGCCTACTAACATTGCACGGCACGCGCGGATGACGTCACGCTTTTATCAAACCTTGCAATCGGCCAGCCTAGCCGACTGCAAGCCAGTATTAGTTTAGTTTATAACACGACTCCGAGCGCAACTCTCGTTAAACGCTTCTCTTACAGCCGCGGTTTTTGGCTATTATTCAGCATACATTTATAACATTCAACTTTAATCGTCTACCTGCGTCCATCTACCATGGACCACGATTTCATTCAAAGTTGATTTCGGGCATTATCGCCTCAAAATGCATCCGCACGTGCCGATCGTAACTAACAAACCAAATTATTCAATAAACGCATGTTCAATATCTCAAATACAGTCCACTTCTTTCTAACAAACAATCCAGCCTTCCTTATTAGCGTCTTTGGAATAACTCGCGATTCTTCAAGAGCTTCCAAACCGCAACATTTTTGGTCCTCCGGGCCGGATTTCATATTTCCAGGCCAAAAACGACATCATTTTTGGTCCAAACAGGCAGGATTTCACATTTCAGGCCAAAACAAACTACATCATTTTTGGTCCCAACGGCACAGATTTCTCATACCTGAGTACACAGGCGACAACATTTATTTATATACATCATTTCTGGAAAAACCAATCTGAAGTTAATCACGACAGACGGGCATCATTTTCGTCCTGAGCGACACCATTATCGTGAAGCACGTCGCAGTCATCTCGACAAGATTCAGCCAAGCAGTAGACCAGAGATGACGGGACGAAACAGGACAACATTTTCGAGATTCCACAGCTTTAATTGATGGAGGGTACAACATGAGGCAACGGCTGACCGGCAGAGACAGGAGGTGTAGCAGCTCCAAACGGGATCGAAGCCAGCTTCATCACGAATGAATCGACGGCCACGTGACTATAAACTTTACCTATATTTGATTTATTTTTAATAATATTTCACCCAGTGTGTATTTTTGACATATTTATATAAACAATTAACTTATTACACAATATAAATTAATAGATGGTTGGCAGCTCATTATCAGTCAGAACTTTAAAGATAAAGCTATACCTTGTAATCATTTAGATTTATAATTTCAATAATTTAACTGCCAACGAGTTTGATTAGTTAGAGAGAGTAAGTTTATGTTCAAACCAACGATCGCTAGCTACCAAACGTATTTAAACTCATTCAAAATTAAGTTTGTGGTTCACATGCTCGATGCTCAATTGTTTCTAAATATCTTTCCATTTTTTATCTCAAACTATAATAATGGCCGATGTAAGGGCTCTGATAAAAAAACGAGGTACAATTAAGGCCTCAATATCCCGAATAAATACCTTCGGGGATAATTTTGATGTGTTAAACAGCGATCCTCATGCGCTCAAAATAAAACTGCGTCATTTGATGGAATTATCCACCAAATATGACGAGATACAGTCACAAATCGAGGCTGAGGAAGCAGACGTTGCGTCAACAAGTGATAGAGTGCAAACGGAGGACGATCTCTGTGCTATAGAATGCAAATTGCAACACTTGTTGGAGCAATCTGAGCACTTGAACCAAAAACCACTAATTAATACTGATGGTAAACAGCCTAAAACAACCCCCATTCAATTGGAACCAATAAAATTACCACGGTTCGAGGGTAGTATTGTGGAATGGCAACATTATTACCATATTTTTATGGAACTAATTCATGTCAGAACAGACCTGACAGATATACAGAAGCTTCATTATTTGCACTCGTCATTACATGGCGAGGCGCTTAACGTAATAAAATCATTGCCCATAACACATGAAAATTACGCGGTGGCTATCGATCTGTTGAGGAATAGATATGATAGTAAGCTGATTGTCTCCGCTCACCACGTGTGGAATGTACTAGACGTACCATTAGTTCAGCAGGAATCCCAAGGTAGCATATCGCAATTTATTGATCAAATCTCTGGAAATATAAACGCTTTAAATAATCTCAAACTGCCAGTCAACACGTTTGAAATTATTGTAGTAAATTATCTAGCCAAAAAACTTGACAGTTATACTTTACGTTTGTGGAAAGAGAGTTTATCGGAGCATAAACTCCCTGATTTTAATAATTTTATAAATTTTTTAAATTCACGTAGGAAACTACTGCAAAATATCGATAACGCGACTAGCCCAACGAGCAGGTTGAACAAAAGCGATAAGTCTCCTTATCGCAAGGCAGTTAAACAGATAAGCACTCCAAAGGGCGCATTCCACTCACATATTAGAAATAATTTACGCAGGCTATGTAACGGTGAACATAGACTTAGCAATTGCCCACAATTTATATCGCTGTCTATCCCTGATAGAAAAAATGCGTTACTGAAAAACAAACTTTGCTTAAACTGTCTCCGTTTGGGACACGAGGGTTCAAAATGTCCCTCCAAATTTTCGTGTAAAAAATGTTCTAGGCGTCACCACACCATGATTCATGTCCCCAACAGGGACGTAACTTCTGTTAACAACCAGTGCTCACTGAAATCACAGACCAATAAATCGGTATTGTTATCTACCGCCGTCTGTATGACATACAATAAGGTCGGCAAAAAATTTCCCGTTAGGATATTACTGGATTCCGGTTCTCAAGCGAACTTTTGCACAATGGATTTCGCCCGCAGGTTGGGCCTCCAATTAGTTAAATCGCAATTGCCCATCACGGGTATAAACAACTCGCTTTCCCAGGCTGACTTCAGCACTAATGTAAGGCTACATTCACGCTATAAACCCTTCACGTTAAACGTACATTGTGCCGTATTACCCAGTATAACTAATAATTTACCAGCGGAGTCATTCAATCTTACCTCTTTAAATTTACCCAAGCGCATATTCCTGGCGGATCCTCACCTACATTGCTCATCGCAAGTCGATATATTAATCGGCGCTCAATATTTTCTACAATTAATTGAACCTGTGAAATATACGCGCGGACCACACTTTCCTATAATTCAGGAAACCAAGTTAGGATTTATTTTGGCCGGTGACTTACCATTCAACGTCGACATGACTAGAACGGTTTCTTCATTTATGGTCTGTAAGGATGATAATCAGGTTTCCTCGCAACTAAAGGAATTTTGGAAGTTGGAGGAAATCTCTAGTCGCGAAACCCGATCTGAGGACTCACCGTGTGAAAGGCATTTCGTGAAAAACACTAGCCGCAATCGCGACGGGAGATTCGTGGTAGCCCTGCCCCGCAGATCTGATAAATCTTATTTGGGAGATTCTCTCCGCGGAGCAATACGCAGATTCCAATCGTTAGAATTCAAATTCAAGCAGAACCCTACCCTTTATAAGGATTATAGTGAGTTCATGAATGACTACTTAAGACTTGGCCACATGTCGCCGCTTAATGAATACGATCTGTCGCTTGACAGGTCAGAGATCTTTTATCTGCCCCATCACGCAGTCTTCAAAGACTCTAGCTTAACCACTAAATTGCGCGTGGTATTTGACGCATCCGCTAAAACCACCAATAATTTGTCCCTTAACGACACTTTAATGGTCGGTCCTACGATCCAGCAGGATCTGTTTTCGATAATGGTTCGGTTCCGCACCCACCGATACGTACTTATTGCGGACATTGAAAAGATGTATCGCCAGATCATTGTTAATCCTAAGGATTCAAACTTGCAACGCATTGTTTGGCGTGATGCACCGCATAAGGAATTGCGACATTACGCGTTAAGGACGGTTACATATGGCACTGCTAGTGCCTCCTTCCTTGCTACGCGTTGTCTGGCTCAAATAGCATATGAAAATAAAGCCGACTACCCTACCGCTGCTAAGGCCATAGCAAATGACTTTTACGTAGACGATCTCATAACGGGTTCGGATGATCCGAACAGCTTAGTTGAAATGAAAGGCGAGATCGAGAAGTTGTTGAGGAGGTATGGTTTTTCGTTACACAAATGGTTCTCTAACCACCATAAGATTATGACTCTTCGCGCCCAAGTAACCCGTGACTTCAGCAAGGGTCAAAACGTGCGCACCTTGGGCATACAGTGGAATGTTGAGGGGGATAACTTTTTGTACACCGTTAGGGGTGATGACAATTTAACCGTTCTCAACAAGAGAAGCGTGTTGTCAATCATTGCCGGGATCTATGATCCACTAGGTCTAATTGCTCCCATCACATTTTGCTGCAAGCATTTTGTGCAGCAGTTGTGGTTGGCGGGCACTGATTGGGACGAACCCTTGTCCGGGTCACTGGCCAATCAATGGTTGGAATTATACGCCCAATTAGTCTCTGACACTCATTTTGAGATTACGAGGTCGGTTAAGAGTTCGAACAGTTACCCAGTTAGTTCATTGCAGCTGCACGGATTCGCCGACGCTTCGGTTAAAGGTTACGCGTGTTGCATTTATGTGCGGGCGGTCTATTCGAACGGCGCCATATCATCAAACTTGTTGTGTGCTAAATCTAGGGTCGCTCCGCTGAAACAGATAACGCTTCCTAGACTTGAACTTTGTGCTTGTTTATTGTTGGCTCAATTAGCGTCCAAGGTTTTAAATGCCGTCGATTACAATTTTGACGGATTATATCTTTATTCGGATTCGATGATAGCGTTGTACTGGATACATCAGCAATCTTCCCGCTGGAAGGTATTTGTGGCTAACCGTGTCGCAGAAATACAGCGTCTTGTTAGCAGCAGGGGAATTTGGCGTCATGTAGTATTGAATCACAACCCTGCCGACGTTTTATCGCGCGGTTGCCTCCCTCGTAGTCTGCACTGTCATGCTCAATGGTGGCATGGTCCCTCCTGGTTGGCTCGTGATGCGGCCTCATGGCCGGTCAGCGCGTTCGACATTAATACTCCCTGTACCTTTCCCGACATTGAAGAGGAACGTCACAAGCAGGCTCAAACCTCACTAATTGTCGCGTCCTCAACACATAGTTACATTGAAAACTATTCATCTCTTACGAGGCTTATTCGCGTCTTCGCATACTGCCGTCGATTTCTTCGCAATTCTAGGCTCGCGGTGGTTGATAGAGACACGTCCTTTTTGTCGGCTCAAGAATTGTCTGACACGCTCTTGGTTTTTGTCCGGCAATCTCAGAAGTTGCATTTCGACGTAGAGGTTAGGGAACTTGAGGCACACCGGTGCCTTCCACGCAGTAGTAAAATTCTTGCTCTCAACCCATTCCTGGATAAATCAGGCATTTTAAGAGTGGGTGGACGCTTGCAATTCTCCCCACTTAGCTACGAGACTAAACACCAAATAATTTTACACCCGCACTCTCATCTCACGAGATTAATAATTGAATACGAACACATCCGTTTGTTGCACGCTGGAGTGCAATCAACTCAAGCTTCGCTTAGGCTTAAGTATTGGATCATACACGATAAGTCCTATATCCGATCAGTGATACATAAGTGTGTCACTTGTTTTCGTTTCCGGGCTAAAGGCGCGAATCAATTACTCGGTCAATTACCCTCTTCTAGGGTCACGCCGTCAAGGCCATTCTCACAGTCGGCCGTGGATTACGCAGGTCCGGTGTTTTTGCGCCATGGCGGGCAGCGCTCTAAGTCCACGACCAAGGCATATATCGCTCTATTTATATGCATGTGTACTAGGGCCATCCATTTAGAATTGGTGTCGGATCTTACTTCCAACGCCTTTATAGCGGCTTTAAAAAGGTTCATATCGCGCAGAGGTATTCCCGCGCAAATATTTTCGGATAATGGCACGAATTTTCGTCGTGCCAACCACACGTTGCATGATTGGTACAAATTTTTAACCTCCAAGGAAGTTGAACAATCTTCTCTGGAGTTTTGCGGTCTCCACGGCATCAAATGGTCCTTTATCCCCCCTTCAGCCCCTCATTTCGGTGGTTTGTGGGAAAGTGGTGTAAGGAGTGTTAAATTCCATTTACGTCGCGTAATTGGCAGTACGATCTTGAATTTTGAGGAATATTCTACCCTTCTTTCTCAAATTGAGGCTTGCCTTAATTCACGCCCGTTATGCGCCGTGTCCGACGATGCTAGAGACCCTGAACCCTTAACACCCGCTCATTTTTTGGTCGGTGCTCCACTGACGGCACTTCCGGAACCCGACTATACACAAGGCAATAATACTCATTTGGGCAGATGGCTTCTGCTCCAAAAATTTACGCAGACCATCTGGAAACGGTGGTCTAGGGATTATCTGCACCAGCTGCAGCAGCGCAATAAATGGCGCACCCCATTTAAAAATTTGAAGGTCGGACAACTTGTCCTCATTTTGGATGACAACTCCCCCCCTCTAGAATGGAAGCGTGGGGTAATTACCAATGTTTTTCCGGGTCAAGATTCCTTAGTACGCGTCGCAGAAGTACGCACTGCGCTAGGTATCTTACGCCGACCCATCCACAAATTATGCCCCCTTCCGGTGGCAACAAGCTAATCGTATGCGTGCCATACGAGACACACGAGGTGTGTGTGTGTGTGTGTGTGTGTGTGCGCGTGTGTGTGTGTGTGTGTGAGTGTGTGCGTGTCATTACATGGAACACGCCCGGGACATTCCCCGGGGCGAGCATACAAGTCAATTGTATCATAAGCATTGTAACATTGTTAAGTGTCGCTAGCTATTACAGCAACAGTGACTATGTCTCATATGTACTATCAATTATTATGAATGTTGTGTATCGTTAATATGTTTGTGTGATTCAAATTCTGAGAACCACAAGTGTCAGTTATAGTGGCAATTATTCTATATATGTATTTTTTATCCACATGTTATGCTTTAAGAGAGATCATGTTCAGTTATGTAAAGGTTCATTTTTATCACGATTTTTTATTTGTTGTACCTTTTCTAGCACAGAAATTGTTTTGTTTTGACTTAAGCTTTGTGCTAGATTAATGATTTTTGTTTTTTACAAATTTTATGTATAAGTCTTTAAGTATATTATGTTTATTGTGTCTATGCTCTCTGGCCAGTGCGCCAATTGTTGTATCGCTTACGACATGTAAGTCCAATTATTATATTGTTCAATTTAACCGTTAATGTACAAAATCGTCCCAATTTTGGCGGGCAGTATGTTTAAACTTTGTACTGTTTTGTCAGTTGTAAGCAGCCTACTAACATTGCACGGCACGCGCGGATGACGTCACGCTTTTATCAAACCTTGCAATCGGCCAGCCTAGCCGACTGCAAGCCAGTATTAGTTTAGTTTATAACACGACTCCGAGCGCAACTCTCGTTAAACGCTTCTCTTACAGCCGCGGTTTTTGGCTATTATTCAGCATACATTTATAACATTCAACTTTAATCGTCTACCTGCGTCCATCTACCATGGACCACGATTTCATTCAAAGTTGATTTCGGGCATTATCGCCTCAAAATGCATCCGCACGTGCCGATCGTAACTAACAAACCAAATTATTCAATAAACGCATGTTCAATATCTCAAATACAGTCCACTTCTTTCTAACAAACAATCCAGCCTTCCTTATTAGCGTCTTTGGAATAACTCGCGATTCTTCAAGAGCTTCCAAACCGCAACAACATGAGCTAACGGAAAATAAACGAAACTTCCAATGGTCGAGAGAGTGTGAACAAGCATTTAGAACGTTGAAGATTGCATTATGTTCGCAGCCAATTCTCGCTTTTCCAGCTTCCGAAGGGAAGTACATCGTAGACACAGACGCAAGCAATACTGGTCTAGGAGCAGTTTTATCTCAAGTGCAGAATGGTGAAGAACGAGTAATAGCGTATTACAGCAAGACGCTTTCTAAACCAGAGAGAAATTATTGTGTTATAAGAAGAGAGTTGTTGGCAATTGTCAGAGCTTTGGAGCACTTCCATAAATACCTCTATGGGAGAGAGTTTTCACTACGTACCGACCATGCTGAACTTGCATGGCTCTTGAGATTTAAAAATCCGGAAGGACAGTTGGCAAGGTGGCTCGAACGTCTGCAAGAGTATAACTTCAAGGTACAACATCGGCGGGGGCGCCTGCACGCTAATGCAGATGGCTTATCACGAAGACCATGCCCGGAAGACTGCCGACATTGCCACAGAAAGGAAGAACAAAACTCAAGCGAACATGTTCAAGCCATCACTGTAGATTTCCTGGCTGATGGCTGGACAACACAAGACTGTCGACAAGAACAGATGACTGATGAAGACATTGGACCGATCTTGACAGCAAAAGAGGAAGGTCGCCGCCCGGATTGGCAAGATATCTGCCATGGTTCCGAAGTGCTGAAGGGCTACTGGGCACAATGGGAATCTCTCACCTTAGAAAACGGATTGCTGAAAAGGGCTTGGGAAAGTGCAGATGGACGAGACGTGGTCATGCAGTTGATAGTTCCCCGAAGTAAAGTGCAGTCTGTTTTGAAGGAGATGCATGATGGAACATCTGGAGGCCATCTTGGCGTTAACAAAACTCTTGACAAAATATGGAAGCGATTCTATTGGCTTCATCTTCGCCACGACGTAGAGGAATGGGTTCGGACGTGTGAAATATGTGCTGCAAGCAAGGGCCCACAAACCAGAAGCAGGGGAAAAATGAGACAGTATAATGTTGGACAACCTTTCGAGAGAATTGCCATAGACATTGCTGGACCATTCCCAGTTACTGACGATGGAAACCGGTACATCATGGTTGTAGGTGACTACTTTACTAAGTGGGTGGAAGCATACGCAATTCCAAATCAGGAGGTTACCACTGTGGCAAAGCAGTTAGTTCACAACTTCTGTTGCCGTTATGAGCCCCTATGGAAATCCATACGGATCAAGGGAGAAATTTCGAATCAGGAGTGTTTAAGAATTATGCCGTCTACTGGGAATTCGAAAGACCAGGACAACGCCTCTGCATCCTCAGTCGGACGGGATGGTTGAGAGATTCAACAGGACACTAGAGCAGCATCTTTCGAAAGTTGTTGATGAGAACCAAACAGACTGGGACCAACGTATACCACTATTCCTTATGGCGTATAGATCATCAGTACATGACACAACCGGCATGACTCCAGCAAAATTGGTGTTTGGGCGGGAGATTCGTCTTCCTGGGGACTTGATGTTTGGATCACCTGAGACTCAGTCCCAAGAGCCAAAGAACTATTCCTCGCAATTAGAAAACCAACTGCGAGAAATGAATCGCTTGGTAAGAGGACGGCTCAAGATTGCCAGTGATAAAATGAAAACTCGGTATGACATTCGCAGCAATAGTGTGGGTTTCCAAGAAGGAGATCAGGTCTGGTTGTTCAATCCAAAGCGCCGTCGTGGTCGCTCACCTAAGCTTCAGTCTAACTGGGAAGGACCCTACACTGTAAAAAAAAGGATTAACGATGTTGTTTATCGGATTCAACAGGAAGGACAGTGAAAGTTCAAGGTCGTCCACCTAGATCGCCTGGCTAAATACAAATTTAGAGACGCTTTGCCAGTTCGGGACGAACAGGCTTAAGGAGGGGGCAGTGCTACGACAGCGTAGAACAATCTAGGCGTTTATCGAATGTCCCAGAAAGATCTCGACGTAAGCGTGTGGTGTACGTGCTACTAAACACATGTTGCGAGAAAAATCTCGACTTTGCCAGCCTTCGCTTGGCGCTCGGACTGTGTCAAGGCCGCAGCAATTACGTAGTTCGCGAGAGATAAGACGCAGTTTGGAAGCTTCTGGTGTGTGTAGCGTAACTATAAATACATCGCGTCGCGGCCTTAGTTTTTCAGTTCAATGCGAGATTTTTGACTGTGCGGTTCGAGAGTATTAGTGCGATATTTACAGAGCGGTTCGGGTTATTACGGTGTACGTTCAAGTAGTTATTAGTGAAGTGTTGCGTTTTATATTCGGACGGTATAATTGTAATACAGTTGAGTTTTAATATTTGTGGACATTTTATTGCGTATGAACAATTTCATTTGATTTGTTGTAGACACTGTGTTGTTAATTACGAACTGTTTACTATAATAATTAAAGGTGTGATTAGTGACTTAATTGGTGTCTTGTACTTATTTTGTTTCCACTGTACCTACGACAATCGAGTAGACCGTCGTAACAATATGAAGAATTAGATAAGTATTATATTGATAGTAATAATATAAGACATTCAATATTAAACCATGTATATAGTTTTAAGATAAGACTATTATTTGACGATGGAGGCTAATTATTCTAATTGTGTTTATGAACATTTAATTATGTGAACAGTGTTTTTCAGGATGGACTGTTAAGGACTGATTATGGTAAATGATTAATGATAATGTGGATTGTATATTTTTGTGTATTAATGTCAGTGTACTGGTGTATTTTTGCTGTTGTGTATTTTATGTATTTTTTGTGTAAACTATGTACTGTGGAATTTTAAATAATTATGAGAATGATTTTAAATGATATTAGGGAATTCAGAGTTGTGATATTACTCACTTAATCATTATAATCTATTTTGATTTATACTAATAAATAGTACCATAATATGGCACGTGGGTACTTACCAACTTTAATTATTGCCGGGCTCATACTCTTCTGATGTAATATGCTTTTTTACCTAAGGGGTGCCAGGAATTCGTTACAGCGAGATTCTTGAGTCAAAGAATGGCGACACAAATGATAACACTGTTTTAGAGTGAAAGTACTATCAAATTTTAATCGTCAACGTAAATTCATTATAAAACCATGTGCTTAAAATGGCGTCGTACAAAGTTGCAACAAAAAGAAAATGGTGGCTATTTAGTCAGCCCTATCAGTATTAATATTTCTGGTGGTCTCTAATCAAAATCGTTAAAATGTTATATTTGTACTGCAGTTCTAATTAATTATTACTTCATATTTGCTGTATACACAAACCAATGCCCTTGGCATATACATATATACTCATGGCCATGCGTTCACTCTCACACTCTCACATACATTCATCTACTTATGGGTACATGATTTAATTAGTTGTTTTCAATTAATGAGCTCATTAGATTAAAATAGAAAATGACAAAAGGTTGACTTCTCTTAACGGTGATAGGCGTAGATCCCTCGCTGCTGTTGGCTGAGTGTTCCCTGCATGGCTGGTGTTCGGCTCAAGTCTCTTTGATTTTAATTACAGAATTATCACTGATTCTACATGTTTTAGATTTAACTGTTAATATCTTTGAGCAACTAACGCTCCACCATCACATTTGTAAATTAGCTTTTGTTGATATTAAATTTTTATAGTAAATCTGAACAGAAGGCGATACATCGCTGCTGCACCCTTGAAGAACTACGTTGGATTGAGACGGAGGCAAGTGCAAAATTGCGCTTGTGTGTGTATATATTTACGTCACCACTCTTTTTTCACACAGGACTAAGACTGGTTACCTGCGTTGTCGTCAGTGCGTCATTGCTTTTGTTATGACGGATCAGTGTTATTGTCCAATCGGAATTAGTATTGTAGTCTTTTCGTCACAAACACCGCCATGGTATATTTTGAGTTTAGCACGTCCATCGGCGACTTTGGTGTCTTACTCTGGCCGAAATTGCGTTGTTCCTTTTTCCAGAGGGACAATGTACCTAACCATTCTGTATGCTTAAAAATACATAATAAAACATTGAAAACACCTACATAACCCACAATTATGGTATTGGGCCAGTATGTACTGTTACAAACCCCCTCAAGGAAAATTTTTGTGTCTAAACCCAAAAAATTTCTTCGACTCATTCACACTTTCCTAAAAGGATCAGTCTAGATACGTCACCACAACCCCCTATAACGTTACGAGAAAAAAATTTTATCATCACTTACCCTTGGTCCCATGATGTTGGTCGCACCCTCTGACCTTACTGGACTTCTCCTGAGAGATCCCTACACCATAAGGCCATGAGGCACTCTACACTCCTGTTCTGACACTCCAGCCAGCCCAGGACTGCGGTCACAACACCACAAAACTCTGAAACATTGCATACCAAAATTAAACTAGTGGTCTGATACACTTACGCATCTACAACTGATATGTTCCTCTTTAGACGCATTGGTTTGTGTTTGGGGCATTGGTTTGTTTCTAATTCAAAAGTGTCACTTAACTACAACAAGACTTAAAATACATTGATTTTTTACCACCACCAAATTCAACTACTTCCTTGTAAGAAAATAAACAACATATATATGCAACTACATATAACACAATATATCAACAATTCTTTATTATACCCCAAAATACCTTCACCTAATTATTTCTATAAATTCAGCTTGCAACTATCATGGCAGACACTTTTTCTTTAAACTTTGTTGCTCAACTTATAATCATTTATCTATTTTGTAAATGACAGCTTGCTAGAATATTTTATTTAACTTCATTTTTAACTTTAACTTCCAAATTTAAAATCTACTATATCTTAACACTTGTTATCGTCATTACCCCTGTATTGACCTCCTAGCCACACACTCTATTGCCCTCAACATAATAAAACATCATAAAACATTGTACATTACATATTAACATTGTTACATTTACCTTACATTAAACAATTTAAATTTACACGATTTGTACCAAACTTTATAACATCAATTCTCAATTAACTTTTAATTATTTAACACTCATTAGATTCTATACAACAATTTCAAATTTATCCTTACCTTTCTGTTACAATTACCTTCCTACCATGACTTCTCCTTTTCTAACCCTTCTATACTTACTCGTTTGGGTGACTCTCTATTATTCATTATTTTCTCTGTCTTATTTTGGCATCTGTCAACCTAACCTTACTACCCCTTTTTTACACTAACCGCTTCTAACCATTAATATATTTTGACACCAATATCTCTATAATAAACCCCCTTCATAAATCCCATTTAAAACCTCTGGCACCGCACCTTTTTGTACTAGTATGTGTGTATTCCCTCTAACCAACTCATTCCCTTATCGGTTTCTGACCCTTTCAGATAACCCTTTCCGGCACACAACGGTCCCTCCTGTCTCAACATCTCTCGTTGGACTCCTACACCAATACCCTAATTACAAAATATCACCATCAACAACAAATATAATTACCACTCACATCACTCAACTCTACATATAATTACTAACCACTGTGTCCCTAAAATATCTAACACCTCTTTATATACTATCAACATCTCAACACTTTATTTTTCCTAACTCCCATTAACTCTAACTAACTAATTCCCATGCCTCTATTTTATCCTTACTACCCAAACTCTTTATAACATTTCAACATTAATATACCATTAGAAATTCATCACTTATCTGCTAACAACACCTTTCATATCCAAATACATAATCATCTACTAACCCTTATAACCTGAATCTCATAATATCATTTAAACTTTCTTCAGTTATTTAAAATCGTACAATACATGCTTACATAAAAAAATACATAAAGTACACAACAGTAAAATACAAATACATAGACATCAATACACAAAATATACAATTCACATAATCATTAAATCATTTACCATAATCAGTCCTAGTCAGTCCATTTTTTAAAAACACTGTCCACACAATTAAATGTTCATAACACAATAAACAATTACCCCATATCGTCGAACAATAGTCTTATCTTATATCTATATGCATTGCTTATTATTGAATCTCTTATATTAACATCGTAAATGCATATACCATTCAAATTTTCATTATTTTCCACAAACTCATTTAATCTGTCATGATTGGTTATTGTCCTGTCACCTCCAGTATAATTCGTCACAATCAGATAAGTTACTAAGTCATTATTTTCATTATCATCTCCTACTACTATATCAACTTCCTTACAAGGTAAGTATTTCATATTTTTATTATATATCATCTCTATACCTAACCTTTTCATAAACTCTTCATAATTTTTCTTTACTTTATATATCTCAATTTCTCTCTTTCTCTCTCTCTCAAAACCTTTCTCACCATCATACCAAGCTACACACTCTCTCTCCATATATGCAGGGGACTCTACTACTTTATCACTGCACCACCTGTGAAGTGCACAAAAAAAACCAGGGACCACTTTATTTGTAGACCTTTTGTCTTCCAAATACTCATTGAAGGCACTCTCGTCCTTCCTAAACACACGTGAAGTCTTTACTTCATCCCCTACTACAACATTACAGGAAAATCTTACCCCCTGCAACCCCTTTATCTGTAAATTCTCTCTATACTTTCTCTCTAATTCATCAACACTTTTTATCACTTCATTATCAAATTCTACTCCCATTATACTTTTATCACCACTCTCAATACTCACACAATTATTTTCTAACACCATATTTGTAATTCTATCATAATTCTCACCACTTACCTTGTTTTTGTCTATCTCTAACTTGTCTACTTTGTCAATACTACAATTTTGTCTCTGTATTTTCTTTTTAAATTTTTCTAATTTCTCTTCTACTTGGTTTAATTTGACATTCTGTAAAGTATTTTGCTTTTTTAACTCACTTTCAAAACTATCTAATTTTGCATTAAGTGTACTGTTCATTTGATTGAATTTGTCACTGATTAATGTGAATATATTTTCTAATGAGACTTTATTTTCAACTACTTTGGGTGTTGAGCTAATGTGTCTTTCCAGTAAAATGGATTCTGTCTCTGAATTTTCTATTTCTATGCTACTATTATTATCTGCCATTTTTATTTTAAATGTTGGAATTACTATTTCGCTCTACTTGTAACAAAATTACACAATTACTATTTACTCTGGTTGTTAACATAACCTCCATAACCTCTCTTGTTAGGTTCTGGATATCATCTCGTCACCCTCTATGTCTCTGAATCTGGCTTATTTATATAAAATAATTTTATATAAAGTCAACTGTTCGGGGCCATTTGTGATATTACTTATAAAGTCACTGTGAGGGCGGCATTTGTGATATTACTCACTTAATCATTATAATCTATTTTGATTTATACTAATAAATAGTACCATAATATGGCACGTGGGTACTTACCAACTTTAATTATTGCCGGGCTCATACTCTTCTGATGTAATATGCTTTTTTACCTAAGGGGTGCCAGGAATTCGTTACAGCGAGATTCTTGAGTCAAAGAATGGCGACACATATGATAACACTGTTTTAGAGTGAAAGTACTATCAAATTTTAATCGTCAACGTAAATTCATTATAAAACCATGTGCTTAAAATGGCGTCGTACAAAGTTGCAACAAAAAGAAAATGGTGGCTATTTAGTCAGCCCTATCAGTATTAATATTTCTGGTGGTCTCTAATCAAAATCGTTAAAATGTTATATTTGTACTGCAGTTCTAATTAATTATTACTTCATATTTGCTGTATACACAAACCAATGCCCTTGGCATATACATATATACTCATGGCCATGCGTTCACTCTCACACTCTCACATACATTCATCTACTTATGGGTACATGATTTAATTAGTTGTTTTCAATTAATGAGCTCATTAGATTAAAATAGAAAATGACAAAAGGTTGACTTCTCTTAACGGTGATAGGCGTAGATCCCTCGCTGCTGTTGGCTGAGTGTTCCCTGCATGGCTGGTGTTCGGCTCAAGTCTCTTTGATTTTAATTACAGAATTATCACTGATTCTACATGTTTTAGATTAACTGTTAATATCTTTGAGCAACTAACGCTCCACCATCACATTTGTAAATTAGCTTTTGTTGATATTAAATTTTTATAGTAAATCTGAACAGACAGCGATACATCGCTGCTGCACCCTTGAAGAACTACGTTGGATTGAGACGGAGGCAAGTGCAAAATTGCGCTTGTGTGTGTATATATTTACGTCACCACTCTTTTTTCACACAGGACTAAGACTGGTTACCTGCGTTGTCGTCAGTGCGTCATTGCTTTTGTTATGACGGATCAGTGTTATTGTCCAATCGGAATTAGTATTGTAGTCTTTTCGTCACAAACACCGCCATGGTATATTTTGAGTTTAGCACGTCCATCGGCGACTTTGGTGTCTTACTCTGGCCGAAATTGTGTTGTTCCTTTTTCCAGAGGGACAATGTACCTAACCATTCTGTATGCTTAAAAATACATAATAAAACATTGAAAACACCTACATAACCCACAATTATGGTATTGGGCCAGTATGTACTGTTACAAACCCCCTCAAGGAAAATTTTTGTGTCTAAACCCAAAAAATTTCCTTGACTCATTCACACTTTCCTAAAAGGATCAGTCTAGATACGTCACCACAACCCCCTATAACGTTACGAGAAAAAAATTTTATCATCACTTACCCTTGGTCCCATGATGTTGGTCGCACCCTCTGACCTTACTGGACTTCTCCTGAGAGATCCCTACACCATAAGGCCATGAGGCACTCTACACTCCTGTTCTGACACTCCAGCCAGCCCAGGACTGCGGTCACAACACCACAAAACTCTGAAACATTGCATACCAAAATTAAACTAGTGGTCTGATACACTTACGCATCTACAACTGATATGTTCCTCTTTAGACGCATTGGTTTGTGTTTGGGGCATTGGTTTGTTTCTAATTCAAAAGTGTCACTTAACTACAACAAGACTTAAAATACATTGATTTTTTACCACCACCAAATTCAACTACTTCCTTGTAAGAAAATAAACAACATATATATGCAACTACATATAACACAATATATCAACAATTCTTTATTATACCCCAAAATACCTTCACCTAATTATTTCTATAAATTCAGCTTGCAACTATCATGGCAGACACTTTTTCTTTAAACTTTGTTGCTCAACTTATAATCATTTATCTATTTTGTAAATGACAGCTTGCTAGAATATTTTATTTAACTTCATTTTTAACTTTAACTTCCAAATTTAAAATCTACTATATCTTAACACTTGTTATCGTCATTACCCCTGTATTGACCTCCTAGCCACACACTCTATTGCCCTCAACATAATAAAACATCATAAAACATTGTACATTACATATTAACATTGTTACATTTACCTTACATTAAACAATTTAAATTTACACGATTTGTACCAAACTTTATAACATCAATTCTCAATTAACTTTTAATTATTTAACACTCATTAGATTCTATACAACAATTTCAAATTTATCCTTACCTTTCTGTTACAATTACCTTCCTACCATGACTTCTCCTTTTCTAACCCTTCTATACTTACTCGTTTGGGTGACTCTCTATTATTCATTATTTTCTCTGTCTTATTTTGGCATCTGTCAACCTAACCTTACTACCCCTTTTTTACACTAACCGCTTCTAACCATTAATATATTTTGACACCAATATCTCTATAATAAACCCCCTTCATAAATCCCATTTAAAACCTCTGGCACCGCACCTTTTTGTACTAGTATGTGTGTATTCCCTCTAACCAACTCATTCCCTTATCGGTTTCTGACCCTTTCAGATAACCCTTTCCGGCACACAACGGTCCCTCCTGTCTCAACATCTCTCGTTGGACTCCTACACCAATACCCTAATTACAAAATATCACCATCAACAACAAATATAATTACCACTCACATCACTCAACTCTACATATAATTACTAACCACTGTGTCCCTAAAATATCTAACACCTCTTTATATACTATCAACATCTCAACACTTTATTTTTCCTAACTCCCATTAACTCTAACTAACTAATTCCCATGCCTCTATTTTATCCTTACTACCCAAACTCTTTATAACATTTCAACATTAATATACCATTAGAAATTCATCACTTATCTGCTAACAACACCTTTCATATCCAAATACATAATCATCTACTAACCCTTATAACCTGAATCTCATAATATCATTTAAACTTTCTTCAGTTATTTAAAATCGTACAATACATGCTTACATAAAAAAATACATAAAGTACACAACAGTAAAATACAAATACATAGACATCAATACACAAAATATACAATTCACATAATCATTAAATCATTTACCATAATCAGTCCTAGTCAGTCCATTTTTTAAAAACACTGTCCACACAATTAAATGTTCATAACACAATAAACAATTACCCCATATCGTCGAACAATAGTCTTATCTTATATCTATATACATTGCTTATTATTGAATCTCTTATATTAACATCGTAAATGCATATACCATTCAAATTTTCATTATTTTCCACAAACTCATTTAATCTGTCATGATTGGTTATTGTCCTGTCACCTCCAGTATAATTCGTCACAATCAGATAAGTTACTAAGTCATTATTTTCATTATCATCTCCTACTACTATATCAACTTCCTTACAAGGTAAGTATTTCATATTTTTATTATATATCATCTCTATACCTAACCTTTTCATAAACTCTTCATAATTTTTCTTTACTTTATATATCTCAATTTCTCTCTTTCTCTCTCTCTCAAAACCTTTCTCACCATCATACCAAGCTACACACTCTCTCTCCATATATGCAGGGGACTCTACTACTTTATCACTGCACCACCTGTGAAGTGCACAAAAAAACCAGGGACCACTTTATTTGTAGACCTTTTGTCTTCCAAATACTCATTGAAGGCACTCTCGTCCTTCCTAAACACACGTGAAGTCTTTACTTCATCCCCTACTACAACATTACAGGAAAATCTTACCCCCTGCAACCCCTTTATCTGTAAATTCTCTCTATACTTTCTCTCTAATTCATCAACACTTTTTATCACTTCATTATCAAATTCTACTCCCATTATACTTTTATCACCACTCTCAATACTCACACAATTATTTTCTAACACCATATTTGTAATTCTATCATAATTCTCACCACTTACCTTGTTTTTGTCTATCTCTAACTTGTCTACTTTGTCAATACTACAATTTTGTCTCTGTATTTTCTTTTTAAATTTTTCTAATTTCTCTTCTACTTGGTTTAATTTGACATTCTGTAAAGTATTTTGCTTTTTTAACTCACTTTCAAAACTATCTAATTTTGCATTAAGTGTACTGTTCATTTGATTGAATTTGTCACTGATTAATGTGAATATATTTTCTAATGAGACTTTATTTTCAACTACTTTGGGTGTTGAGCTAATGTGTCTTTCCAGTAAAATGGATTCTGTCTCTGAATTTTCTATTTCTATGCTACTATTATTATCTGCCATTTTTATTTTAAATGTTGGAATTACTATTTCGCTCTACTTGTAACAAAATTACACAATTACTATTTACTCTGGTTGTTAACATAACCTCCATAACCTCTCTTGTTAGGTTCTGGATATCATCTCGTCACCCTCTATGTCTCTGAATCTGGCTTATTTATATAAAATAATTTTATATAAAGTCAACTGTTCGGGGCCATTTGTGATATTACTTATAAAGTCACTGTGAGGGCGGCATTTGTGATATTACTCACTTAATCATTATAATCTATTTTGATTTATACTAATAAATAGTACCATAATATGGCACGTGGGTACTTACCAACTTTAATTATTGCCGGGCTCATACTCTTCTGATGTAATATGCTTTTTTACCTAAGGGGTGCCAGGAATTCGTTACAGCGAGATTCTTGAGTCAAAGAATGGCGACACATATGATAACACTGTTTTAGAGTGAAAGTACTATCAAATTTTAATCGTCAACGTAAATTCATTATAAAACCATGTGCTTAAAATGGCGTCGTACAAAGTTGCAACAAAAAGAAAATGGTGGCTATTTAGTCAGCCCTATCAGTATTAATATTTCTGGTGGTCTCTAATCAAAATCGTTAAAATGTTATATTTGTACTGCAGTTCTAATTAATTATTACTTCATATTTGCTGTATACACAAACCAATGCCCTTGGCATATACATATATACTCATGGCCATGCGTTCACTCTCACACTCTCACATACATTCATCTACTTATGGGTACATGATTTAATTAGTTGTTTTCAATTAATGAGCTCATTAGATTAAAATAGAAAATGACAAAAGGTTGACTTCTCTTAACGGTGATAGGCGTAGATCCCTCGCTGCTGTTGGCTGAGTGTTCCCTGCATGGCTGGTGTTCGGCTCAAGTCTCTTTGATTTTAATTACAGAATTATCACTGATTCTACATGTTTTAGATTAACTGTTAATATCTTTGAGCAACTAACGCTCCACCATCACATTTGTAAATTAGCTTTTGTTGATATTAAATTTTTATAGTAAATCTGAACAGACAGCGATACATCGCTGCTGCACCCTTGAAGAACTACGTTGGATTGAGACGGAGGCAAGTGCAAAATTGCGCTTGTGTGTGTATATATTTACGTCACCACTCTTTTTTCACACAGGACTAAGACTGGTTACCTGCGTTGTCGTCAGTGCATCATTGCTTTTGTTATGACGGATCAGTGTTATTGTCCAATCGGAATTAGTATTGTAGTCTTTTCGTCACAAACACCGCCATGGTATATTTTGAGTTTAGCACGTCCATCGGCGACTTTGGTGTCTTACTCTGGCCGAAATTGTGTTGTTCCTTTTTCCAGAGGGACAATGTACCTAACCATTCTGTATGCTTAAAAATACATAATAAAACATTGAAAACACCTACATAACCCACAATTATGGTATTGGGCCAGTATGTACTGTTACAAACCCCCTCAAGGAAAATTTTTGTGTCTAAACCCAAAAAATTTCCTTGACTCATTCACACTTTCCTAAAAGGATCAGTCTAGATACGTCACCACAACCCCCTATAACGTTACGAGAAAAAAATTTTATCATCACTTACCCTTGGTCCCATGATGTTGGTCGCACCCTCTGACCTTACTGGACTTCTCCTGAGAGATCCCTACACCATAAGGCCATGAGGCACTCTACACTCCTGTTCTGACACTCCAGCCAGCCCAGGACTGCGGTCACAACACCACAAAACTCTGAAACATTGCATACCAAAATTAAACTAGTGGTCTGATACACTTACGCATCTACAACTGATATGTTCCTCTTTAGACGCATTGGTTTGTGTTTGGGGCATTGGTTTGTTTCTAATTCAAAAGTGTCACTTAACTACAACAAGACTTAAAATACATTGATTTTTTACCACCACCAAATTCAACTACTTCCTTGTAAGAAAATAAACAACATATATATGCAACTACATATAACACAATATATCAACAATTCTTTATTATACCCCAAAATACCTTCACCTAATTATTTCTATAAATTCAGCTTGCAACTATCATGGCAGACACTTTTTCTTTAAACTTTGTTGCTCAACTTATAATCATTTATCTATTTTGTAAATGACAGCTTGCTAGAATATTTTATTTAACTTCATTTTTAACTTTAACTTCCAAATTTAAAATCTACTATATCTTAACACTTGTTATCGTCATTACCCCTGTATTGACCTCCTAGCCACACACTCTATTGCCCTCAACATAATAAAACATCATAAAACATTGTACATTACATATTAACATTGTTACATTTACCTTACATTAAACAATTTAAATTTACACGATTTGTACCAAACTTTATAACATCAATTCTCAATTAACTTTTAATTATTTAACACTCATTAGATTCTATACAACAATTTCAAATTTATCCTTACCTTTCTGTTACAATTACCTTCCTACCATGACTTCTCCTTTTCTAACCCTTCTATACTTACTCGTTTGGGTGACTCTCTATTATTCATTATTTTCTCTGTCTTATTTTGGCATCTGTCAACCTAACCTTACTACCCCTTTTTTACACTAACCGCTTCTAACCATTAATATATTTTGACACCAATATCTCTATAATAAACCCCCTTCATAAATCCCATTTAAAACCTCTGGCACCGCACCTTTTTGTACTAGTATGTGTGTATTCCCTCTAACCAACTCATTCCCTTATCGGTTTCTGACCCTTTCAGATAACCCTTTCCGGCACACAACGGTCCCTCCTGTCTCAACATCTCTCGTTGGACTCCTACACCAATACCCTAATTACAAAATATCACCATCAACAACAAATATAATTACCACTCACATCACTCAACTCTACATATAATTACTAACCACTGTGTCCCTAAAATATCTAACACCTCTTTATATACTATCAACATCTCAACACTTTATTTTTCCTAACTCCCATTAACTCTAACTAACTAATTCCCATGCCTCTATTTTATCCTTACTACCCAAACTCTTTATAACATTTCAACATTAATATACCATTAGAAATTCATCACTTATCTGCTAACAACACCTTTCATATCCAAATACATAATCATCTACTAACCCTTATAACCTGAATCTCATAATATCATTTAAACTTTCTTCAGTTATTTAAAATCGTACAATACATGCTTACATAAAAAAATACATAAAGTACACAACAGTAAAATACAAATACATAGACATCAATACACAAAATATACAATTCACATAATCATTAAATCATTTACCATAATCAGTCCTAGTCAGTCCATTTTTTAAAAACACTGTCCACACAATTAAATGTTCATAACACAATAAACAATTACCCCATATCGTCGAACAATAGTCTTATCTTATATCTATATACATTGCTTATTATTGAATCTCTTATATTAACATCGTAAATGCATATACCATTCAAATTTTCATTATTTTCCACAAACTCATTTAATCTGTCATGATTGGTTATTGTCCTGTCACCTCCAGTATAATTCGTCACAATCAGATAAGTTACTAAGTCATTATTTTCATTATCATCTCCTACTACTATATCAACTTCCTTACAAGGTAAGTATTTCATATTTTTATTATATATCATCTCTATACCTAACCTTTTCATAAACTCTTCATAATTTTTCTTTACTTTATATATCTCAATTTCTCTCTTTCTCTCTCTCTCAAAACCTTTCTCACCATCATACCAAGCTACACACTCTCTCTCCATATATGCAGGGGACTCTACTACTTTATCACTGCACCACCTGTGAAGTGCACAAAAAAAACCAGGGACCACTTTATTTGTAGACCTTTTGTCTTCCAAATACTCATTGAAGGCACTCTCGTCCTTCCTAAACACACGTGAAGTCTTTACTTCATCCCCTACTACAACATTACAGGAAAATCTTACCCCCTGCAACCCCTTTATCTGTAAATTCTCTCTATACTTTCTCTCTAATTCATCAACACTTTTTATCACTTCATTATCAAATTCTACTCCCATTATACTTTTATCACCACTCTCAATACTCACACAATTATTTTCTAACACCATATTTGTAATTCTATCATAATTCTCACCACTTACCTTGTTTTTGTCTATCTCTAACTTGTCTACTTTGTCAATACTACAATTTTGTCTCTGTATTTTCTTTTTAAATTTTTCTAATTTCTCTTCTACTTGGTTTAATTTGACATTCTGTAAAGTATTTTGCTTTTTTAACTCACTTTCAAAACTATCTAATTTTGCATTAAGTGTACTGTTCATTTGATTGAATTTGTCACTGATTAATGTGAATATATTTTCTAATGAGACTTTATTTTCAACTACTTTGGGTGTTGAGCTAATGTGTCTTTCCAGTAAAATGGATTCTGTCTCTGAATTTTCTATTTCTATGCTACTATTATTATCTGCCATTTTTATTTTAAATGTTGGAATTACTATTTCGCTCTACTTGTAACAAAATTACACAATTACTATTTACTCTGGTTGTTAACATAACCTCCATAACCTCTCTTGTTAGGTTCTGGATATCATCTCGTCACCCTCTATGTCTCTGAATCTGGCTTATTTATATAAAATAATTTTATATAAAGTCAACTGTTCGGGGCCATTTGTGATATTACTTATAAAGTCACTGTGAGGGCGGCATTTGTGATATTACTCACTTAATCATTATAATCTATTTTGATTTATACTAATAAATAGTACCATAATATGGCACGTGGGTACTTACCAACTTTAATTATTGCCGGGCTCATACTCTTCTGATGTAATATGCTTTTTTACCTAAGGGGTGCCAGGAATTCGTTACAGCGAGATTCTTGAGTCAAAGAATGGCGACACATATGATAACACTGTTTTAGAGTGAAAGTACTATCAAATTTTAATCGTCAACGTAAATTCATTATAAAACCATGTGCTTAAAATGGCGTCGTACAAAGTTGCAACAAAAAGAAAATGGTGGCTATTTAGTCAGCCCTATCAGTATTAATATTTCTGGTGGTCTCTAATCAAAATCGTTAAAATGTTATATTTGTACTGCAGTTCTAATTAATTATTACTTCATATTTGCTGTATACACAAACCAATGCCCTTGGCATATACATATATACTCATGGCCATGCGTTCACTCTCACACTCTCACATACATTCATCTACTTATGGGTACATGATTTAATTAGTTGTTTTCAATTAATGAGCTCATTAGATTAAAATAGAAAATGACAAAAGGTTGACTTCTCTTAACGGTGATAGGCGTAGATCCCTCGCTGCTGTTGGCTGAGTGTTCCCTGCATGGCTGGTGTTCGGCTCAAGTCTCTTTGATTTTAATTACAGAATTATCACTGATTCTACATGTTTTAGATTAACTGTTAATATCTTTGAGCAACTAACGCTCCACCATCACATTTGTAAATTAGCTTTTGTTGATATTAAATTTTTATAGTAAATCTGAACAGACAGCGATACATCGCTGCTGCACCCTTGAAGAACTACGTTGGATTGAGACGGAGGCAAGTGCAAAATTGCGCTTGTGTGTGTATATATTTACGTCACCACTCTTTTTTCACACAGGACTAAGACTGGTTACCTGCGTTGTCGTCAGTGCGTCATTGCTTTTGTTATGACGGATCAGTGTTATTGTCCAATCGGAATTAGTATTGTAGTCTTTTCGTCACAAACACCGCCATGGTATATTTTGAGTTTAGCACGTCCATCGGCGACTTTGGTGTCTTACTCTGGCCGAAATTGTGTTGTTCCTTTTTCCAGAGGGACAATGTACCTAACCATTCTGTATGCTTAAAAATACATAATAAAACATTGAAAACACCTACATAACCCACAATTATGGTATTGGGCCAGTATGTACTGTTACAAACCCCCTCAAGGAAAATTTTTGTGTCTAAACCCAAAAAATTTCCTTGACTCATTCACACTTTCCTAAAAGGATCAGTCTAGATACGTCACCACAACCCCCTATAACGTTACGAGAAAAAAATTTTATCATCACTTACCCTTGGTCCCATGATGTTGGTCGCACCCTCTGACCTTACTGGACTTCTCCTGAGAGATCCCTACACCATAAGGCCATGAGGCACTCTACACTCCTGTTCTGACACTCCAGCCAGCCCAGGACTGCGGTCACAACACCACAAAACTCTGAAACATTGCATACCAAAATTAAACTAGTGGTCTGATACACTTACGCATCTACAACTGATATGTTCCTCTTTAGACGCATTGGTTTGTGTTTGGGGCATTGGTTTGTTTTTAATTCAAAAGTGTCACTTAACTACAACAAGACTTAAAATACATTGATTTTTTACCACCACCAAATTCAACTACTTCCTTGTAAGAAAATAAACAACATATATATGCAACTACATATAACACAATATATCAACAATTCTTTATTATACCCCAAAATACCTTCACCTAATTATTTCTATAAATTCAGCTTGCAACTATCATGGCAGACACTTTTTCTTTAAACTTTGTTGCTCAACTTATAATCATTTATCTATTTTGTAAATGACAGCTTGCTAGAATATTTTATTTAACTTCATTTTTAACTTTAACTTCCAAATTTAAAATCTACTATATCTTAACACTTGTTATCGTCATTACCCCTGTATTGACCTCCTAGCCACACACTCTATTGCCCTCAACATAATAAAACATCATAAAACATTGTACATTACATATTAACATTGTTACATTTACCTTACATTAAACAATTTAAATTTACACGATTTGTACCAAACTTTATAACATCAATTCTCAATTAACTTTTAATTATTTAACACTCATTAGATTCTATACAACAATTTCAAATTTATCCTTACCTTTCTGTTACAATTACCTTCCTACCATGACTTCTCCTTTTCTAACCCTTCTATACTTACTCGTTTGGGTGACTCTCTATTATTCATTATTTTCTCTGTCTTATTTTGGCATCTGTCAACCTAACCTTACTACCCCTTTTTTACACTAACCGCTTCTAACCATTAATATATTTTGACACCAATATCTCTATAATAAACCCCCTTCATAAATCCCATTTAAAACCTCTGGCACCGCACCTTTTTGTACTAGTATGTGTGTATTCCCTCTAACCAACTCATTCCCTTATCGGTTTCTGACCCTTTCAGATAACCCTTTCCGGCACACAACGGTCCCTCCTGTCTCAACATCTCTCGTTGGACTCCTACACCAATACCCTAATTACAAAATATCACCATCAACAACAAATATAATTACCACTCACATCACTCAACTCTACATATAATTACTAACCACTGTGTCCCTAAAATATCTAACACCTCTTTATATACTATCAACATCTCAACACTTTATTTTTCCTAACTCCCATTAACTCTAACTAACTAATTCCCATGCCTCTATTTTATCCTTACTACCCAAACTCTTTATAACATTTCAACATTAATATACCATTAGAAATTCATCACTTATCTGCTAACAACACCTTTCATATCCAAATACATAATCATCTACTAACCCTTATAACCTGAATCTCATAATATCATTTAAACTTTCTTCAGTTATTTAAAATCGTACAATACATGCTTACATAAAAAAATACATAAAGTACACAACAGTAAAATACAAATACATAGACATCAATACACAAAATATACAATTCACATAATCATTAAATCATTTACCATAATCAGTCCTAGTCAGTCCATTTTTTAAAAACACTGTCCACACAATTAAATGTTCATAACACAATAAACAATTACCCCATATCGTCGAACAATAGTCTTATCTTATATCTATATACATTGCTTATTATTGAATCTCTTATATTAACATCGTAAATGCATATACCATTCAAATTTTCATTATTTTCCACAAACTCATTTAATCTGTCATGATTGGTTATTGTCCTGTCACCTCCAGTATAATTCGTCACAATCAGATAAGTTACTAAGTCATTATTTTCATTATCATCTCCTACTACTATATCAACTTCCTTACAAGGTAAGTATTTCATATTTTTATTATATATCATCTCTATACCTAACCTTTTCATAAACTCTTCATAATTTTTCTTTACTTTATATATCTCAATTTCTCTCTTTCTCTCTCTCTCAAAACCTTTCTCACCATCATACCAAGCTACACACTCTCTCTCCATATATGCAGGGGACTCTACTACTTTATCACTGCACCACCTGTGAAGTGCACAAAAAAAAACAGGGACCACTTTATTTGTAGACCTTTTGTCTTCCAAATACTCATTGAAGGCACTCTCGTCCTTCCTAAACACACGTGAAGTCTTTACTTCACCCCCTACTACAACATTACGGGAAAATCTTACCCCCTGCAACCCCTTTATCTGTAAATTCTCTCTATACTTTCTCTCTAATTCATCAACACTTTTTATCACTTCATTATCAAATTCTACTCCCATTATACTTTTATCACCACTCTCAATACTCACACAATTATTTTCTAACACCATATTTGTAATTCTATCATAATTCTCACCACTTACCTTGTTTTTGTCTATCTCTAACTTGTCTACTTTGTCAATACTACAATTTTGTCTCTGTATTTTCTTTTTAAATTTTTCCAATTTCTCTTCTACTTGGTTTAATTTGACATTCTGTAAAGTATTTTGCTTTTTTAACTCACTTTCAAAACTATCTAATTTTGCATTAAGTGTACTGTTCATTTGATTGAATTTGTCACTGATTAATGTGAATATATTTTCTAATGAGACTTTATTTTCAACTACTTTGGGTGTTGAGCTAATGTGTCTTTCCAGTAAAATGGATTCTGTCTCTGAATTTTCTATTTCTATGCTACTATTATTATCTGCCATTTTTATTTTAAGTGTTGGAATTACTATTTCGCTCTACTTGTAACAAAATTATACAATTACTATTTACTCTGGTTGTTAACATAACCTCCATAACCTCTCTTGTTAGGTTCTGGATATCATCTCGTCACCCTCTATGTCTCTGAATCTGGCTTATTTATATAAAATAATTTTATATAAAGTCAACTGTTCGGGGCCATTTGTGATATTACTTATAAAGTCACTGTGAGGGCGGCATTTGTGATATTACTCACTTAATCATTATAATCTATTTTGATTTATACTAATAAATAGTACCATAATATGGCACGTGGGTACTTACCAACTTTAATTATTGCCGGGCTCATACTCTTCTGATGTAATATGCTTTTTTACCTAAGGGGTGCCAGGAATTCGTTACAGCGAGATTCTTGAGTCAAAGAATGGCGACACAAATGATAACACTGTTTTAGAGTGAAAGTACTATCAAATTTTAATCGTCAACGTAAATTCATTATAAAACCATGTGCTTAAAATGGCGTCGTACAAAGTTGCAACAAAAAGAAAATGGTGGCTATTTAGTCAGCCCTATCAGTATTAATATTTCTGGTGGTCTCTAATCAAAATCGTTAAAATGTTATATTTGTACTGCAGTTCTAATTAATTATTACTTCATATTTGCTGTATACACAAACCAATGCCCTTGGCATATACATATATACTCATGGCCATGCGTTCACTCTCACACTCTCACATACATTCATCTACTTATGGGTACATGATTTAATTAGTTGTTTTCAATTAATGAGCTCATTAGATTAAAATAGAAAATGACAAAAGGTTGACTTCTCTTAACGGTGATAGGCGTAGATCCCTCGCTGCTGTTGGCTGAGTGTTCCCTGCATGGCTGGTGTTCGGCTCAAGCCTCTTTGATTTTAATTACAGAATTATCACTGATTCTACATGTTTTAGATTTAACTGTTAATATCTTTGAGCAACTAACGCTCCACCATCACATTTGTAAATTAGCTTTTGTTGATATTAAATTTTTATAGTAAATCTGAACAGACAGCGATACATCGCTGCTGCACCCTTGAAGAACTACGTTGGATTGAGACGGAGGCAAGTGCAAAATTGCGCTTGTGTGTGTATATATTTACGTCACCACTCTTTTTTCACACAGGACTAAGACTGGTTACCTGCGTTGTCGTCAGTGCGTCATTGCTTTTGTTATGACGGATCAGTGTTATTGTCCAATCGGAATTAGTATTGTAGTCTTTTCATCACAAACACCGCCATGGTATATTTTGAGTTTAGCACGTCCATCGGCGACTTTGGTGTCTTACTCTGGCCGAAATTGCGTTGTTCCTTTTTCCAGAGGGACAATGTACCTAACCATTCTGTATGCTTAAAAATACATAATAAAACATTGAAAACACCTACATAACCCACAATTATGGTATTGGGCCAGTATGTACTGTTACAGAGTCTAATGGTTAGTAAATGATTATATATTTGGATGTTGAGAGGTATTGTTGTTAAAAGGTAAGTGATGAATTTTCTAGTGATATATTAAGGTGAAATGTTGTAAAAGAGTTTGGGTAATAATGATAAATAAGGGCATTGGAGTTAGTTAAATAGAGTTAATGGGAGTTAGTGAAAATAAGAATGTCAAGATATTGATAATATATAAAGAGGTGTTAGATATTTTAGGGACACAGTGGTTAGTGATTATATGTAGAGAGGTGAGTAATGTGAATGGTAATTATATTTGTTGTTGATGGTGATATTTTGTAATAAGGGTATTGGTGTAGGGAGTCCGCAACGAAAAGTGTTGGGACAGGAAGGAACCGTTGTGTGCCGGAAAGGGTTACCTGAAAGGGTCAGGAACCAATGAGGGAATGAGCATAGGTAGGGAACACACATACTAGTACAAAAAATGAGCGGTGCCAGAGGTTTTAAATGGGATTAGTGAAGGGGGTTATTATAGAGATGTTGTTGTCATAATATGTTAATGGTTAGTAGCGGATGTTAGTAGTAAAAAAAAGGTGAGTAAGGTTAGGTTGACAAATGCCAAAATAAGATATAGAGAATAATGAATAATAGAGAGTCACCCAAACTAATAAGGATAAAAGGGTTAGAAAAAGAAAATTCATGGTAGAAAGGTAATGTAAATGAAAGGTAAAGGATAAATTTGAAATTGTTATATAGAATCTAATGAATGTTAAATAATAAAAGTTAATAGAGAATTGTTGATAGTAAAAATGTTATAAAGTTTTGGTACAAGTCATGTAAATATAAATTGTTTAATGTAAGATAAATGTAACAATGTTAATGTGTAATGTCTAATGTTTTATGATGTTTTATTGTTATTAGTAATGACGGTAACAAATGTCAAAGAATAGTAGCTTTTAAAGGTTGAAAGTCTAAACATACAAATTAAGTTGAGCAAAATATAGTATGATACCAGTTACAAAAGATATGAAATAATTATGAAGTTGAGTAATAAAATTTGAATAATGAACTTGTCTGCCATAGTAGTTGTAGGTTGAATTTTGTAGAAATAATTAGGTGAAGGTGTTTTGGGGAATATTAAAGAATTGTTTATGTATTGTGTTATTTGTAGGTGTATATATATAGTTTTTTCTCTTACAAGGAAGAGATTGAGTTTGGTGGTGGTAAGAAATCAGTATATGTTGAAGTCTTGTTGTTGTTAGGTTGAAACTTTTAAATTAGAACAAACCAATGCCACAAACACAAACCAATGCATCTAAAAGGAAACATATCAGTTGTAGATATGGAAGTATATTAGACCATTACTTTAAATTTTTGTATTAAATGTTTCAGAGTTTTGTGGTGTTGTGACCGCGGTCCTGAGCTGGCCGGAGCGTCAGAACAGGAGCGTAGAGTGCCTCATGGCCTTATGGTGTAGGGATCTCTCCGGAGAAGTCCAGTAAGGTCAGAGGGTGCGATCAGCATCATTGGACCAAGGGTAAGTGATGACAAATTTTATATAGTAACATTTCAGGGGGTTGTGGTGACATATCTAGGCTGATCCTATTTAGAACCGTATGAATGAGTCAATGAAAGTTTTTGTGTCTCGACACAAAATCTTTCATTGAGGGGGTTTGTAACAGTACATAACGCCCCAATACTTTAATTATGGGATCTGAGGTTATTTTTTCAATGTTTTATTGTATAATTGTCAAATACAGAATGGTTAGGTCCATTGTCCCTCTGAAAAAAGGAACAACGCAGATTCGGTGAGATGAGTACCATGCCAAGGTCACCGTTGGACGAGCGAGAGCCGGTCGAGGCAATGGTGGTGTTTAGGATGACTGACTATAAATATTCATTGTGATTGGTTCATAAAGCTGTTTTGTCATAACAAAAGACAATGACGCATGAACCACAACGTCTGTAACTGGGCGTTGTCCCATCTGACAAAGCCTGATGACGTAAAATGCACACACACAAGCACAAATTTGCATATGCCTCTGTCTCAATTCAACGTAGTACTTCAAAGGGTCAGCAGCGATGTATCGCTGTCTGGTCAGTTTTACCATAAAAGTTTAACACAACTAGATTATGAAATAAAATTGTGATAGTGGAGCGGTAGAGGCTCAAGTTTACTAACAGTCAAAAACAGAAAATGTAAAATCAGTGCTATATATCTTAACTAAAACAACGAAACATGAGGCGAACACCGACCATACATCTGGAACCCAGCCAACAACAGCGAGGGAGCAACGCATACCACCATTGAGAGAAGTTGAACCTTTGTCATTTTTGTTTTATTAATTAATGAGCTCATTAACCGAAATTAGATAAATTGATCAAATGTACTTGTAATAGGGAGAACGTATGTGAGTGTGTGTGAGTGAGCACATGGCCATGAATATCTATGCTGAGGGTATTGGTTTGTGTTTTATTATCAACTAATTAACTATAGTATTAGCACTGCAACCAGAGATAAGAATTATAAAAGAAATAATAACAAGATTCAAAATAAAACAAAATAACTACGATTGAATAAGTTTGGAGAAATGTAACCACCATTTTGTTTTAGTAATAATGTGTGACGCCATTTTGGGCACCCTTTAATATATGTTGAATTTATTTTAGAAATTAAAAATTAATAATTACACTCAATCGAAAAACAGTTTCATCATTTCTATCACCTTTTTGAATCTAAATCTCGCTGAGAATGAACCCTGGCCCCTTAGAGAGAGATCAACAGTAAAAGAAATCAAGTACTCAGACATATGCAAAATTGGTAAGTACACGTGTTTACAATATTATGGTAATATTTATACATACATAAATATAAATGTTTGTGTGTAAAAGGTGGGTGATAACAGTGTTATTAGTTATGTTTGTTAAAATTTAAATATATGTATTGTAACGTTACATAACCCCTGCCCAAATATGATAAATAAATAAAGGAGGATTAATATAATCACAAGAGTAAAAACCAGTAATCACCCATTTTTAAAAGTCAGAAATGGTGATTATGTATCAAACTATGAGAACCTTTTTACTCTAAAAACACTGTAAACTCTTGGATTTCGTTGTCCATGACGTGTCCGTTACTTAACTAAATATCACTATAATATTGACGACTCGGAACACTAAGTTTTTTATAAGTAAAAACGTAAAGTTTTACCTTACAGCCTAAACCGGCTTTCACCTATAGAAGGCTTCATCAGAGGCTGTCGTTAGTAGCGCTGCTCGTCTTGTTGTTGGCGACGAGGTAGTGTTTCGAAAGATTGAAGCTGTGTGTGTGTGGTGAGATGTGTTCGAATAATGCGTGCGATTTGAATTGTGTCTGTTCGTTTAGGATGTCGTTTTTATTTGTTTTTGTGTGTTTGTATTTTTCTAATTGTTCTAGAGTGTCTAGTTTTCGGCCTTTTGTGTGTACGTGTAGTATGTTCATGTTATTGTCGATGTTTTTATATGTGTGGTTTGCTTCAATGAGGTGGTTTGCGAAGGTAGATTCTGTAGTGGTGTGGAGTGCTTTTGTGTGTTCAATGTATCTCTGTTTGAAGCTACGTCCTGTCTGGCCTATGTAGAATTTACTGCAATTTGAACAATTTAGTTTATATACACCGGGTAGATCGAATTTGTTTTGTGCTTTGGGCATGCGTTTTGATAGTGTGTGTTCTGTTTTGTTTGATTACACTGTAAACATTGAAAACAATACTAAGTGTAATCATAAAAGTGCAGTGTACAAAGTGGAACATAGTATGATAGGTGAAAGTATCAAACACTTAAAAAGAGCATCTCACAAATTTGTGCTGAAGATGAAAAAGGCAGTATTATAGCAATAGTCTATGATACTGTTGACAAGTTTTGTATTTTTGTATTTGTTGTAGTTTTGTATTGTGTAGGCCACAAAGGCGTTATAACTTGAATTAATATTTTTGTTTACTATAATTATTTTGTTTAGAAGTAAAATAATCCATGGTTATGTTAAACTGATAAAGACCAATTAAAACTATACTAAAAAGATGGAAGGGAAAATAAAGTAGTATAGAGTAAGAATACATGGACCACAGTATAAGTAATAAATAAACTCAATTAAAAAATCATTAAATTATAAAATGCCTACAGCCAAGCTTAAATAAATCCATGAAGGAAAATCTTATATAAATTAAAATTAATAGTAACTAAGATTTGTAAAGGAGTATTTTTAAAGGCAAGAAAAGAAATAATAATATTATATACTAGCCTATTTACCTAAAACGGTACCTAGGGTAGCCAATAAAAAACCATCAATTTATTGGTTACTATGAGTAACTAGCTAACAAGAAATTGATTGATTGTTAAATGGTATTCAATGTGAAAAGATGAAAAGTGTAATGTCCTATAAAATTTTATAAATTTAAAAGAGTATTTGGAATAAACCACTCCTAAATTAAGAAAACGAGTCAGCACTAGACACTACATCAGAGATGTCCATTGGAATAAACTAATTCACACCAGAAAATCGAGGAACAACCAAATAAATCCTGCTAACCAACTCAATCCAGACGTCATCATTGAAAACCATTGGGTGAGATCGCTTCCTTTTAAAATTTAACTAAATTACACCTCAACTATAAATCTAGAACACTAGAAACAGCACCATCTCTTTAAATCCATCTGAAAACAAGGTGAACATAAACTTTATTTCAACCCTTTCGCTGTGTCAAGTGAATCAGACAGTTAGCCTATAATTTACATAAAAGGAGAAACAAATTTTTTGTTTGTTATTGACCCAATTTTTTTTTTGTAATGTACTTTGTGTAATGATTAATCATGCTGTAGGCTCAGAATTTGATTTTGTTATACCACTTTCCTGAAAAAAAATTTTATATATCTAAAATTATTGATTTGTACTGCCGTTAGCCTAAAGTAGTTTAGTTACAGAAGAGAGAGTAGCTAAAGTTGCAATGGTGTTTTATATTTCCTATAGGCCTAATGCTAAGAATGCTTGTAAAATACTGACCATGAAACACCATGGTCTGAAACATTTGGAAAAATAATAAGAAAAATTCTAACTTACCAGTATAAATTTGTTCATGTAAATGAAAGTCATCTAACTGAAACTTGATAAAGTTTTAACATTAACACTAAACACTAAGTTTTTATTTGAGTTCTATATTACACACATTTACAAATCTTCCTATAGTTTTTTTGGGTGTGGTAAACTTTGAAACAATCACTAATACATAGTGGTGGATGATGAGGACAGTCGGGGCAGAACCAGGTAGTCTGTCTTCGCTTACACAGTCCTTTGCCTTTCTTCTTACACTGTTAGGGCATAACACTACACACAATGCAATTTGGTTTATGTTTTTTGTCTTCAAATTGTTCAGGAAAGTGACTGCCAATTAGTCGGTCTGTAGTGGAGCCAGCTGATCTGCTTTGGCGTTTACCTCTCAGTGATCTTCTAGAGCAGTTCTCCGTAAGGCCATCTATCACCTTCTGTCTATACTTCTTATGTGAGAGCTTAGCCTCAGGGTTTTGAAGGTTGAAAGCTATGCAACCATTGACCAGTGCAACTTCCAGAACAAAATGCCACAGTGTTTGGTACCACTTAGGTGATTTACGGTTGTAATTATATGTAGAGCAAAACTGATCAAATTTGTCAACCCCTCCCATGAATGTGTTATACAAAACTTGAATGTTGGGTTTAATTTTTTTCACTCCTTGTGCCTTCTTTCTAGCCTTTGTTAGAATTTCTGACATCCCAGAATCACCAACAGTAGAAATCATGTTTACCTTCCCTGTATCTTGCCAAGAGGATGCAAGCATAATCGTGTTACTGTTGAACCAAACAGTTGGCAGCTCGCCCTTTTTCTTTTGTAGTGTCTTCATCTCTGGTGGTAAGCCTACACGATTAGCTCTGACAGTTCCACATGCTCCTATTTTCAGTTTCCTGAGATCCGTAAATAAATTTGGACTAGAATAGAAGTTATCCGTATACACAACATGGCCCTTATTTTCAAATCCTCTTAGTAACTGATGTACAACGCGTGAAGCTAGTCCATGTGTTGCTTGCCCCTGTTGTGGATTGTCCTTGCCAGTGTATACGTTAAATCACAACATAAAGCCAGTATTGGACTCTGCCAGGCTCCAAATTTTGAGTCCCCATTTTGTTGAAGGTTTGCTTGGCAAATACTGCTTGAAATTCAACCTCCCTTTAAACTTCACCATTGATTCATCAATGGAAAGTTCTTTTGCAGGCTCAAATATTTGCATATAAGTATCCTTTGTGAGGTCTAGGATAGGTCTCACTTTATATAATGGGTCATAACCATCTTGTCCCTTTGGCACAGAGAAACGGTTGTCATTGAAATGTAGAAATGACCTTATCAATAGATATCGGTCCCTAGAAAACAATTCACCATAGCCTGGTGTTCTTGTAAATCAGAAACTATCCTGAAAATAAGAGGCAATATCTGGTTTATGGACTAAACCCATTCCTATTTCTATGGCAACAAACTTTTTTATGTCTTCAACAGACACCTCCTCCCACTGATGAAACCTAGACCTCGTAGGAAAATCATATGTGACATCCAGACACTGCTCTGCATATTTATTCGTTTCTCGGACAACAAGTTCAAAAACCGATTGGGGGAAAAAATTGTAGAATGCCTCGACAGGGCTAAGTCCCTCCATGTCACGAAGCGTACGGTTTCCAGTATATTCTGGAATACTGTCCAGTGTTATTACAGTCCCAGATGCAACATCTTTCACCTTCCTCCATTCGCTGTTTTCCCAGTTTTCATAAAGGTTTACATCTATGGAATCAGGCTCACTTTCATCCTCTTCACTGTCAATACGTTCTTCACCAACATCACATTCTGGATCTTCATCTGTATCATCTTTGTATGAGTCAGTATCACCTAGAATAATAGCTTCAATTTCTGCCTCGGATAGTGGTCTTTTCCGTAGATTCGGTCGTTGTGACATTATTTACTTATTAGTCACACATAAAAAACGTTAAATTCCAATGAAAATTAATGTTGCTTTAGTCAAAGTAAAATATTGAAAACTGTAACCTAATAACCAATACGAGAAGATCAGAAAATTCTATGACACCAAAATGAGGTATTTACGAACATAAAACAAAGACGCACACTAAATACACTCAAAAACTGTAAAATAACATTAAACTTCAGAACATAAGGGAAACAAATGCTTTTATAACCAAAATGTTGAAAACTATAACTAACAAACAATACGCGAAATTCAGAAAACACTGTTACACCAACACTCATTATTTACAAAAACACAATGTAAATACGCACATTAATACACTCACAAACTGAAAAACTACATTACACTTAAGAAAATACGAGAAAAATGAACATTTAAAAGTTATAAGTATAAATGTTTACAAACACGAAAGATAAAATTACGTTCAAAACAACATCAGTAAACAACACACGCTACTGGGTTGACACACTGTCAATGACCAAAACATCAGCTGTTTATATGTAGTTTTCAAAGCTTCCACAGAGAGCACCACTAATCAGAGAGCAATTCTAATACTGCCATATCACTGTGCGACTTATGTCGAATACCGCAGCGAACGGAGAAAATTATTGAGCAATGTGGACTATAGTCGAATTACTCAGCGAAGGGTTTTTAAATCAGTTCGACTACAGTCGAATTACGCAGCGAAAGGGTTAATTAACCAAAAAACAGTAAAATGTGGGTTTGCTAATAACGTTCCGGCAGCCATTACTATTAGTGTTTGTCTTTCAGTAAAGAAACATAGTCTGCGCCCTAGCGGTAAAAAAATCAACTGAATGATACAGATTATACAAACTTTAAAATAATTTATGTAAAGTTTGATACAGACCCATATGCATTTCTGACTTCCTCAAAGTTCAAAGAACCTTAAATAACCCTGGGAAATTAATTAATTATTTCTTTTATTTTATTTATTAAAGACATTTGTTATGTGTTATATGTTAGTAAATTTAAGATCGAAGTAACGCTGTGATTTGTGAAGTAAAATCGATTGTCAATTCATGTTTTGGGAGACCGTAGTGCCCCATAAATATTAAATAAATTCAAGGAATGCCTTGCGCTTATATAATAAAATGTATATTATTTCTAGTAGATGGTAGTTGATTACAGGTAATAAGAAAATTGAGAAGAGAAAGGGAATCGGTCCGGTCATCAAGAAATTATTACGTACTACAAAAGTAATTTAACCTCAAATGGGTTCGTAAAAGGAGAAAACAGCTGATGCCAAGAGCGGAAAAAATTTAAAATACTCGATTGTATACAAAGAGAGTAATTCTCTTTGACTCTCTTTACTCTCTCTCCTACCTATTTTCAAACAACGGTATTGATTTAATACAAACAAATTTAAGAAAATCATTCAATATTCTTTCATAATCACACACACTCGATTTTGAAGGCATATAACACCAAAAGATAACACATTTTGTAACGAAGAAAGACGCGAAAAAGCGGACGGTCCAGAGTATGAGAGGAGGAGACGTTACAAATGACGTACAAACGTGGGGCTTAATTAGGAAAGCTTATAGAAACAAAAGAAGAGACGTTACAAATGGCGCTCAACTTGAAGGGCTTGAATTAGGAAGGAATTTCGAGATATACACAAAATAATATAACGAAAAACCTAATTTTTGTCGGCAACTATGAGAAGACAAGAAATGCATAATACCAGAGGCAGGTCGAAGAAGAGGGCAGACAACACAGAGAAGGAAGAAGGTAGACAGGAACAAGAAATAGAAGTAGCCACGGACAGTGAAATGGAACAACCGATGGGTGATAAAGAAGAAACGAAGTAGTTATAAACACGGAAAAAGAGCAACAGGCGGGGGACAAAGCGGAAGCCAGCGGAGAACCAAATTGGCAAGAAATAATGAAATTTATGGCTGAAAAATTTGACAAAATAGATGAAAACTCAAGGAAACAAAATGAAACCTTGATGAAAAGTTTAATAAAATAGATGAAAATTTTAGTAAACAGGAGGAAAATAACAAGCAAACCAATGAGAAAATAGACGGTATTCAGGAAAGTTTAGTAAAACAACTAAACGAAAAAATTGAGACCATTCATGGAAATATAAGAGAAACCATGAATGAACAAAACCATGAATTGAGAGAAACTATTAACGGTCAAAGGGAAGATATGAACACCAAATTTGAAGAAAATAATAAAAATATAAAACAAATTCATGAGAAAATTGAAATGGTCAGTAATACACTTAGCAAAAGAGTAGATGAATACAAGGAGGAAGCAGAAAAGAAAATAATAGAAACCAACCAAAGATTAGATAAAACAGAAGAAACGATTGAACAAATCAGAACAGGAGTAGATGCCCGAATGGATCGAGAGGAACAAAGTAATCAAGTTCGTATAATGGCCATACGCCAGGAAAATAATGATCAGTTGGACAGTATAAAGAGCAACATAACTAGTAAATTCACTGATTTTAATGAGACGATAGAAAACGTCAAGAACCAGTTTAATAATCAGGGAGAAAAATTAGAAAATTTACAACATTTACAAACAAACCTACAAGTGGAGGTAGATAGAATGGGTTTAAGATCTACATGCAACGCTCAACATACTATCCAAGATAGTAGAGAAAGTGTAAACTTCCGAGATTATCGAAGAAACTCACCAGAATGTTTAGGAAGAGTGGAATAAATATTAAACCGGTCAAAAGAGAACCGATGGAACATGATCAAAGGCACACTAGATGAGTGTTTTAAAAACACCAATGACAATTGGTAAACTGTAACTCGAAACGAGGTGTGTGATTATGAAAATTTTAAGAGGTTGTTCAAGCTGAAGTACTGGTCCGAATCAGTGCAAAATATCATTCGAGATGATATCTGTCATGGGAGGTATGACAGCAGTAAAGGACAGGCACCTACTGCTTATTTTTTGGGAAAGGTATGTGTGGCGAAGTATTTAGACCCGAAGATCCCAGAGGAGTGTTTGGTAACTAAGATAGCATATCATTTTGAGGAAAAGATTATCAGTGCTCGATTAAGTGGGCAAATCAAGACAATCGGAGGTATGGAAACCCTTTTAGAGAACTATGAGCAAGAATCATATTACAGGAGGAGTAGATGGAGATCAGGAAATACAGAGGAGCGGAGAAACGAACAACCCAGAGACACTCGACCAAGAGTAAACTATGTAAGGGCCAACAATAATTACTATAATAACCGTTATCGAGGAAGAGGGCAAAATTATAATAACCGAAATTATCAAAACAATTCATATCAAAGAGAAGAAGGTCCACAAAGAAGTAGGAGCGAAGAACAACCTAGATTTAGAACCAGTGAGGAAGTAAAAAGGCAGTCAAACGAACTTCAACATAGTGAGAATGTTGAACAATCTAATAATAATGACGGAAGTCGGGGAAATGGGTACCAGCAGTGAGAAGAAGTGACAGCCCGTCACTGCTAGAGACAACCGGGCACAGAATTTACCACAGTCCTAATAATAAATTAAAGAAACCAATAACAATTATCAGAAACCATTATTTAAAAAATATACAGGCAGAATTAATGGAAGAAAGAGCAATTAAAGGGTCACCACAAAACAATGATATAGTTTATATATGAATAAAATTAAATGGAGTATTAGCAGAAGCCATGATTGATACAGGAGCAAACGTTTCAATTATTGACCAATTAGAGCTTGACCGGATTACTGAATTAACTACTGAGAGAATACCTATTACCAATTAACAATGTAACAATTATTGGCGCCACCGGGAAACAGAATAAAACAATTAGAAAACAAGTATCTTTGAATGTTACTAACAGGGGATAGGAATACCTATGGGATTTTTAGTAGCCAAAGGTCTACCTTTTAGGATATTAATAGGGTGTGATATGCTACGGCGACACACTGCAGTTATAAATCTGGCCAGTGGTAAAGTAACACTGAGTGCAGAAGAAGGTGAGTTATCGGCTGAGATAATTGGTAGCCAAAGTGCCCCTCAGTGTCTGAGCTCATTCTATATTAGGGAGAATAATAGGTTAACCATAGGTAAAAATACTAAAGTAACAGAGTCAGAGATGTGGCAAGGGAAGATAGAAGAGATCATGGAGTTTCAAGATAGGCAGGCCCAGGAAACAATCAGTGTAGAAGAAAAACATCAACTTATAAAAATTTATAATAAATATAGAACAGTATTCTTGGATTCACCCGGAAAAGCTAAAAACTTCCTGTGTGAGTTAAAGTTCAAAGACAATGTCAATTTTAATAAAAGGTCATATCACATCGCTCAAGCTTTGAAAGAAGCAGCAAGAAAAGAAATTCAAAGGATGATAATGGAAGATATAATTGAAAGAAGCAATTCTCCGTATACCAGCCCATTGGCAGCTATACCAAAGAAACATGGTCAAGTAAGATTATGCCTCGATGCTCAGGAGCTGAATAAAATGCTCATTAACGACCGCACGTCTCCAGGTGAGATTGATGAAATAATGAAAAAATTTTATGGATGTAAGTACATGAGTACTTGGGATGCAGTCTGTGGATATTGGCAGATAGAGTTGCACCCTAACAGTAGACAATATGTCGCTTTTATATTTGAAGGACGAAATTATCATTTCAAACGTTTACCTTTTGGATTGGTAAATTCTGTGGGCGTGTTCATTCAATGTATGGATCAAATTCTGGGTAAAGAAGTTTTAGACTTCACAACGGTATATGTCGATGACATACTGATTACTTCTTGTACATGGAGGGAATATTGTAATAGAGTGGAAACAGTGTTAAATAAGCTGTTACAAAATAATATAACATTGAAATTAGATAAATCAAAATTTATCACACATGAATTACCATTTTTAGGATTCATACTGTCGGCTACTGGAATAAAACCATCTCCTGAGAAAGTAAAGGCTATCCAAGATTTTCCGAAACCAAAAAATTTAAAACAATTACAATCTTTTTTGGGGATATGCAACTATTATAGGAGATTTCAACAGGGTTATTCAGAAGTGACAGCCAATTTCCAATATTTACTTTCAAAGAAAAACAAGTGGAAGTGGGAAGAAAATGAAGACAATAATTTTAAAATAATAAAAGATAAATTCTTGGATAGCATAATGCTACACCACCCAAATTTTGATAAACGTTTTTTCATCAATTGTGATGCCAGCAATATTAGTCTTGGAAGTGAATTATATCAGGAAGATGAGGAAGGCAATCATTGGGTCATCAGTTTTGCAAGCAGGGTACTGAGTAGTTGTGAGCGAAATTATACAGTGATTGAAAAGGAACTGCTGAGTGTTGTGTTTTCGTGTTTAAAATTCCATACATTTATATTGGGATACCCAGTAACTATAAGGACCGACCATAGGCCAATCTCTTTTTTAAAAAACTGTAAGCTTAACCACGGTAGGCTCACCAGATGGGTGTTGATACTTCAAGAATACAATTTAGATTGGGAATATATCCCGGGAAAAAAGAATATAATAGCAGACCGACTGTCACGGGTTAACCTAGAAAAAGGAACATTTGAAGTAGAACAGGAGAGTATTGGAAAAATATATTACATTATCAAATTGAAGAAAGAATTGCAAGATATAATTAGTAAACTAAAGATAGATCAAGAAACGGACACCAAATTAATAAAAATTAGAGAAAGGATACTACAAAAGGATCCTATAATAACAAAATGTTTCTGTGTTTATGAAGAAATCCTTTTCATTCGTCCAAACATTGAGGATCATGTGTGGAAAATGTATGTACCTGAAGTAACTGAAGTAGCCATAATAAAGGACTACCATGAAAGATATGGTCACATGGGACCACTCAAGGTTATTAAAGCATAATCAGAACATTGTTATATAAAAGCAATAAATAAGCGAGTAAGATTAGTACTGAGAAACTGCAACATATGCCAATTAGTAAAAATAAATAATGAAAAAAGAACTGGAGCTATGATTACAATAACATCCAATGGTAAACTTGAGAAGACCTTCTTAGATATATGTGGACCTTTTCCCAGAAGTGGAGGGAGACATAAATTTAAATATATAATAATTATTTTCGATCATTATACTAAATATACAAAACTCTATCCAATCAGTAGAGCTACAACAAAGAAAATTTTAGAAGTAATTATTCAAAAGTACTCTCCAGAAGTGGGAAAACCTAAAACCATAGTAACGGATCATGGGACACAGTTTAGAGGAAAGAAGTGGAAGGAGGAATTGTTGAAATTGGACATAAGAACATATAAAACGTCAGTATATCACCCGAGTAGTAATCCTGCAGAACGCGTCTTGAGGGAAGTTGGTAGAATTTTGCAGACCTATTGTCATCAAGAACATGGTAAATGGAGCCAGTACCTTGAACCAGCAGAAACCTTCCTTAACTGGGCATACCATGACACTATCGGAACCAGCCCTTATCAAGTAATGTTTGAAAGACCACCACCCAGAGAAATTACATCATTAATAAATTTTCCTCCAGGAGAGAGAGTAGGATTCAATAAAATCGAAATGCATAACAGGTTGCTGCATAAAGCTGAACTTCAATATAAAAAGGAAACTGGAAAGAAGAAAAGAATAAACCCATACAAAGTAGGGGATAAGGTGCTAATAAAAAATAGACAACTACCCAGTTCTATAGAGGGTATTGCAAGGACATTACTTTTACTTTATACCGGGCCATACCTAGTAACCCAGGTGAAAGGAAATAATACATATGAAATTAAATCAATTAACAATAACAAAATAAAAGGGGTGTATAACCAAGCAGAAATAAAGATATATTATGAAGAGTAATAAAGGAAGGAGAAGATTGAAGAATTCAACGATTATTTTTAAAAAGTAAATATAAAATAAATCTGTTCTAGTGGGGGAGCTTTATGTAACGTTACATAACCCCTGCCCAAATATGATAAATAAATAAAGGAGGATTAATATAATCACAAGAGTAAAAACCTGTAATCACCCATTTTTAAAAGTCAGAAATGGGGATTATGTATCAAACTATGAGAACCTTTGTACTCTAAAAACACTGTAAACATTGAAAACAATACTAAGTGTAATCATAAAAGTGCAGTGTACAAAGTGGAACATAGTATGATAGGTGAAAGTATCAAACATTTAAAAAGAGCATCTCACAAATTTGTGCTGAAGATGAAAAAGGCAGTATTATAGCAATAGACTATGATACTGTTGACAAGTTTTGTATTTTTGTATTTGTTGTAGTTTTGTACTGTGTAGGCCACAAAGGCGTTATAACTAGAATTAATATTTTTGTTTACTATAATTATTTTGTTTAGAAGTAAAATAATCCATGGTTATGTTAAACTGATAAAGGCCAATTAAAACTATACTAAAAAGATGGAAGGGAAAATAAAGTAGTATAGAGTAAGAATACATGGACCACAGTATAAGTAATAAATAAACTCAATTAAAAAATCATTAAATTATAAAATGCCTACAGCCAAGCTTAAATAAATCCATGAAGGAAAATCTTATATAAATTAAAATTAATAATAAGTAAGATTTGTAAAGGAGTATTTTTAAAGGCAAGAAAAGAAATAATAATATTATATACTAGCCTATTTACCTAAAACGGTACCTAGGGTAGCCAATAAAAAAACCATCAATTTATTGGTTACTATGAGTAACTAGCTAACAAGAAATTGATTGATTGTTAAATGGTATTCTATGTGAAAAGATGAAAAGTGTAATGTCCTATAAAATTTTATAAATTTAAAAGAGTATTCGGAATAAACCACTCCTAAATTAAGAAAACGAGTCAGCACTAGACACTACATCAGAGATGTCCAGTGGAATAAACTAATTCACACCAGAAAATCGAGGAACAACCAAATAAATCCTGCTAACCAACTCAGTCCAGACGTCATCATTGAAAACCATTGGGTGAGATCGCTTCCTTTTAAAATTTAACTAAATTACACCTCAACTATAAATCTAGAACACTAGAAACAGCACCATCTCTTTAAATCCATCTGAAAACAAGGTGAACATAAACTTTATTTTAATTAACCAAAAAACAGTAAAATGTGGGTTTGCTAATAATGTTCCGGCAGCCATTACTCTTAGTGTTTGTCTTTCAGTGAAGAAACGTAGTCTGCGCCCTAGCGGTCAAAAAATCAACTGAATGATACAAATTATACAAATTTTAAAATAATTTATGTAAAGTTTGATACAGACCCATATGCATTTCTGACTTCCTCAAAGTTCAAAGAACCTTAAATAACCCTGGGAAATTAATTAATTATTTCTTTTATTTTATTTATTAAAACTGTAATAAAAAACATTTGTTATGTGTTATATGTTAGTAAACTTAAGATCGAAGCAACGCTGTGATTTGTGAAGTAAAATCGATTGTCAATTCATGTTTTGGGAGACCATAGTGCCCCGTAAATATTAAATAAATTCAAGGAATGCCTTGCGTTTAAATAATAAAATGTGTATTATTTCTAGTAGATGGTAGTTGATTACAGGTAATAAGAAAATTGAGAAGAGAAAGGGAATCGGTCCGGTCATCAAGAAATTATTACGTACTACAAAAGTAATTTAACCTCAAATGGGTTCATAAAAGGAGAAAACAGCTGATGCCACGAGCGGAAAAAATTTAAAATACTCGATTGTATTTCAAAGAAAGCAATTCTGTTTGACTCTTTTTACTCTCTCTCCTACCTATTTTCAAACAACGGTATTGATTTAATACAAACAAATTTAAGAAAATCATTCAATATTCTTTCATAATCACACACACTCGATTTTGAAGGCATATAACACCAAAAGATAACAAATTTTGTAACGAAGAAAGACGCGAAAAAGCGGACGGTCCAGAGTACGAGAGGAGGAGACGTTACAAATGATGTATAAACGTGGGGCTTAATTAGGAAAGCTTATCGAAGAGAAACAAAAGAAGAGACGTTACAGTATTTACTGGACATATGTTCATGCTTCAAGAAAGATCATGTTTAGTTATATAAGAACTTTTGCTTTTATCATGAGTTTTTTGTTTTGTGCATTCTTTGGCACAGAAATTGTTTTGTTTTGCTTTTGAGTTTTTTCTGATAGCTTAATGAATTTTGTTATTTACAGATTTTTATGTCAGGGTCAATTTAATGTATAAAACTTTCAAGTATTGTGTGTTGCCTTTGTATATAACATTTGATAATAACTATTATGTCTTTTACTATTGTATTGTTCTATGGTTATATATTTTTTGAATTTTTTGGGGATTATTATTCTAATATTATGCATATGAATTATATGTTTTTTACTATTGTATTATTCTATGGTTATATATTATTGAATTTTTTGGGATCATTATCCTATTATTATGTACTGCCAACTATTATGTCTGCCTGATTATTGTATTATCATTTATCATTATCATGTTATTATGTGTTATGGAATTTTTAGTATCATTATTCTATTAATATGTAACGCAAATCATTATGTATTATGTATCCTTACATGAATTTATGCATGTCAATTATTATGTCTTTGTCATTATATTATCGTTTGTTATGTATTATTGAATTTGGTGTCATGTAATGTCAATTATTATGTACTATTCACACTATGGCTTAAGTTGCAAAATCGCCCGATTTTGTGCGGGCAGTATGGTTAAACTTTGTACTTATGTAAACTTTGTACTGTAATACCGCATTGCAGTCGCGTGCAGTGACGTCATTTTTTTCTCCCTGCTATCTGCTGCCAGCTTGATTCAGGCTAGCAGCAGTCAAAATTAGTTAGTTACTTGCAAGACTCCGAGCGGGCAACTCGCCTCAGTTCGCCAGCCACGGCTACATTATTTTTCAACATTTCTAAATCTTAGCATAATCGTGATGCACTAATTACTTGGGCGATCTCAGCCTTTACACACGATTATGTCTTTCGATATTTAACTTATTTTACTTATCAGGCATTATGCCGCGCTAAACTGCACGCGCCAGCAACTATCTTCTAACAAATTCTCAATAAACAATTAACTCCAAAAAACATATACAGTCCACTTCATTATTTCATTTCACACCAGCTACCTCAACAACAAGCGTTCTAAGACTAACTTAAGATTTCATCGAGAGCGTCTAAGACGCAACATTCCTGTAGCATGAAACATAGCTCTCAATGCTATGTTTATTTTCTTTTCAATTTCCCAATCTTGCTTCTGTCCTTGTGTATTAAAACCTCTCAAGTAATTATAAGAATCATTGTGACAACTAAAGTCAGGAAGTTTTACAGTATACAACTATAGTGTGACAACTAAAGACGATTTTTATTACTAAATTTTACAGTAAAGATTTCAAGTACTATTGAGTTTAACAAGGAAGTATGTTTGATGACTTTACTGATAATAAATATTATGGGTGTAACTGTTTTTGTATTGCAGGGTATCAACTTGAGCGGTGGGCAGAAGCAACGAGTAAGTTTAGCAAGAGCTGTCTACAGTGATTCACAGGTTTACTTCCTGGACGATCCTTTGAGTGCTGTTGATTCACATGTAGGCAAACATATATTTGAAAATGTTATTGGTCCAAAAGGAGTACTAAAGAAAAAGGTAATTATTTTACTTACTAACAACACTGTTTTTTGGCTTAACACACTTTTCTTATAAAAACTGAACATGTTTCTTGTAAAACCAAATTTTTTAGCCGTTCTATGATAAGACCTCCTCAGTGGCTTACTTTATTTTTTCTTAATTTTCAAACACAGTATATCAAAATTACATTATATAAAAAAGGTAGTCATCTATATATTAATACGTGAAGAGAAAACTTTGTACCCCTTTTTAAGCATATTGCGCGCACGGAGGAGTGTGAGATTCGGCATAGTTAAAGTTTATATGGAGAAAGAGTGCAGAAAGCTAAAATTTATATATAATATGTGTTACAAATACATTAAATTAAATAAAATAAAACATTCATTTGCACTTGAAAATTCATTTAAACTTTTTCAAACAATGGTAATTGTTAAAAATAAAATAATTTTGTTGCCAGGCAATAAAATTATAATTTTTTCATTTTAGTGTACATTCATACTGCCTATGTGAAACACATAATAGTCTGTCGTTTGTTTACGTTCATACTGCCAATGTCAAACACATAATAGTCTGTGGTCAAACAGTCGCACAGAGTAGACATTGTTGCCAAAGAATTTTAAAATGTTGCCAACAAATAATTACTGACAGATTGACTGAATGAGCTGTGGATTTTGTGTGATTTCAAATGTTCCTTTTCAGTAGTCTGTGGAGTGTATGTCAAGGCAAAAAAATCGTTTATTTTATATTTTGTATATTAGATATCTGAGTTTTATATATTAATGTGCAGTTGAAAGTGAAATACAGCTTGCTTAATATACACCTGTTGCAAAAGGAAAATTTTGTAGCAGCAATTTGAATTGACTTACTCTCGCCTAATTATTATTGGTGGTTTCAAAAAAGTGAGTACATTTTATTATTTTTAAATTAAACCCTGTCTAATCTTAGTTTCAGTAATTTCATTACATGTTTTTTTTTACATTCAGATATTCGCACCTACTTCCATTATGCCTCGACATAGAATATTGACGGGTCGGAGAGAGAGACAAAGAAGAAGGAATATATATTCGCGTGAAAGTCAAAATGATAATAGACCAAATGCAAATTTAAATAGTGTAAATAGTATAACATTGACGGGTCGGAGTGAGAGACAAAGAAGAAGGAATATATATTCGCGTGAAAGTCAAAATGATAATAGACCAAATGCAAATTTAAATAGTGTAAATAGTATACAAAATGAAGAAATTATTTTGAGGGATACATTTAAATGCACACTGAATGTCATTCCAAGAAATTTTAATACTTTTGATTGTGGATTAATGCAATTTTAAATTTTGATTTACAATGCAGGTTTTGCAATGCAAAACATTTCGAATCTGAGGTCACTTTAGGTGAAAGGACTGCATTCACTTCATGTTGTCATAAGGGTAAAGCAATATTACCAGCCTTAAGTCAAAATGAATACTTTAAATCATTGTATGATGGACTTCAATAAAAAGAAAGTTAAAAAAATTATTTTGAAAACATTCGTAAAACAATTCATCATTTGCTATGGTTAGCTCAGAAGCTAAAATTTCGGATACAGTTATGCGTGGAGTGTATCATTTTAAAATACATGATGTTTTTTATCACAGATCAGGTCCAATGACTGCTGGATATGGTCGCTCACCATGTTATGCGCAATTATATTTTTATGATGTTGACACTGCTGTCAATTATAGATTACGTGAACACTATAATCAAACATGCAATAACTATATAATGCGCGAAATCTCTCTTGAATTGGAACGCATTAATCCTTTCGTTCGGTCATTCATTGCAATGAAAGATCATTCTCAGAGAGTTGAAAATCAAAATAAAGAAATTTGTATGCTCATTAAAGTAAATCGTGATTTAGATCTACGCCGTTATAATGATGCAGTTCAAACTGATGTAGCAGTAATATTTAGTACAGTTGATGGTGAGCCACCCTTTGAACAAAATATGGTTTTGTTTTCAAAAGTTCATGGTACCATTAAAAATATCTCTGTTTTGGATTCATCATTGGACCCTTTAGTGTATCCATTACTTTTTCCAAATGGTGATACTGGGTGGCATATCAATATTTCTAATAATGTACCAACTACATCTAATTCAAGAGCGCCCAGAAATAAATTAACCATGCTTCAGTATGCAGCCTATCGACTTGCAATTAGAGAAGATTTTAGCATGTTGCACCATTCACAAAAATTATTTCTGCAGTGGATAGTTGATATGTATGTGAGAATAGAGGGCACAAGGTTACATTTCATTCGACAAAATCAAACAAGTCTTAGGTCTTAAGTTTACAACAATTTAACAGATTATTTAGAATTGAACCCCAATGCCAATAATGTTGGCCGTAGAGTAATTTTACCATCTTCATTCAATGGATCTCCAAGAAATATGTATCAGAATTATTTAGATGCAATGTCAATTGTACAACATTTCGGAAAGCCTTCTTTGTTTATTACAATGACTTGCAATCCAAGTTGGCCTGAAATAGTTAGCAATATTGGTGTAGGTGAGTCAGCTAATTTTCGACCTGATATTGTTGTGCGTGTATTCAAGTCCAAACTGAAAGCATTAATTGAGGGCCTTACACTAAAAAAAATCTTCGGTAAAGTTGAAGCACTCATTTATACAATTGAGTTTCAAAAGAGAGGATTGCCTCATGCTCACATTTTACTCTCTTTAAATGAGCAAGATAAAATTGTTAATGCTACCGATATTGATAAAGTTGTATCTGCGGAGATTCCTAACATTCAAACACATCCTACATTACATGAATATGTTGTAAAACACATGATGCATGGTCCATGCGATGTACTTAATCCAAATTCTGTATGTATGAGAGATGGAAAATGCACAAAAGATTATCCAAAACGATTTAATGAATTTACATGTCAATCATTAAATGGATATCCATTATACAGAAGGCGTGATAATGGTATTAATGCTGAAGTTCGCGGTAGTTGCCTCGACAATCGTTATGTTGTACCATACAATCCGTATTTACTTGCCAAATTTAATTGCCATATAAATGTTGAAGTATGCACTACAGTTAAAAGTGTTAAATACATTTATAAATACGTGTATAAAGGCTATGACAGTGCATCTGTTGAATTAGGTTCAGAGAGAAATGAACCAGGTCAAGAAATACAAATTGATGAAGTTAAAAATTTTTTAAATGGCCGTTATGTCGGATCAACTGAAGCTGTATGGCGCATCTATGAATTACCAATGCATTTTCTATCACATGTCATCGTAAGAAAATTCATTTACCGCGTAGACAGAATGTTTACTTTCGAGAAGGGCAAGAACGTCAAGCAATTGAAAATGCAAGTCAAATAAAATTATTAGCATTTTTTGAATTGAATCGATCAGATCCATCAGCGCATGAATATAAGTATATTGAAATTCCTTTGCATTATGTGTGGGAAGATTCCCGAAAAAAATGGAAGAAGAGAAGTCGTGGAGGTGATAAAATCATTACACATATATGTAGTATCACCAAAAGACATCGAACTTTTCCATTTACGATTGCTTTTATTACATGTCTGTGGTCCAAAATCATTTGAGGATGTTAGAACATACAATGGAATTATACACACTTCTTTTGTTGAAGCGTGCCATGCTCGCGGCATTGCTTCAAATGATAATGAATGGCGCGAATGTTTAAATGAAGCAAAAGAATTACATTCACCAAAACAGATCGTGTGATTCGTGAAGTTTTGCACCATGATACTGGGATCTAATGTTTATTGTTTAACCGCTCATGCAGGTTGTGGAAAAACATTCACACAAACAGCAATCATTCACAAATTAAATTCGCTTAATCTTAGTTGCATTGCAACAGCGTTCAGTGGCATAGCTTCAACTCTATTACTTGAAGGTAGAACTTTACACAATGTGTTTAAATTGCCTATACCCATTTTGGAAAATTCTGTAGCGAATATTACCGCAAATAGTAGCTATGGATGTTACATAAATTCATCATCATTGATAATTATTGATGAAATTTCTATGTGCCCACTGCAAGTGTTGAAAATCATAGATAGATTATTGCAGGATCTATGCGATGAAAATGATAAACATAAACCATTTGGAGTGAAAACGATACTTCTGTGCGGTGATTTTCGGCAAATCTTACCAGTTGTCCCACATGGATCACGTGCAACTTTAATTGAAAATTGTGTCACGAGTTGGCATAAATTTGTTTATTTTCATAAAGTAACGTTTACTCAAAATATGAGAGCCTTACCAAGTGAAATAGAATTTGTCGAATTCTTGAAAAAAATTGGTAGTGATGAAGCCCCACAATTCCCTCAGTTTGGTGAAAATATTATTGAAATACCTCAGCAATTAATAGGAGATGAAAATAATATTATTAATCAGGTGTATGGAAAATATTTCCAAAAACATTCAGATAACATATTAAAGTCAGTTATTTTAGCACCTAAAAATGATGATTGTACTTTTATTAATACTGATATACTTAATCGAATACCAGGTGAACAGAAAACATATCATAGCTACGATAAAATAATTTGTGATGATGACAATGAAATCAATAACTATCCAGTAGAGTTTTTGAATTCTTTGACTATTAGTGGTTTGCCACCACATCAGTTAGTTTTGAAAGTTAAGTGCATCATTTTACTGATCAGAAACTTAAATACAAAGGAAGCATTAGTCAATGGAACAAGAATGCGCATCAAGTGTATGCATCGTAATGCTATTGATTGCGAAGTTTTAACTGGAACCACACGCATAAGAGAATTTTGATTCCACGTATAAATTTAACATATTCCTGTACTGTTTTACCATTTAACTTTCAAAGAACTCAATTTCCAATTATACCTGCATTTGCGATGACACTGAATAAGTCTCAAGGACAAACATTCGAAAAAATTGGAATTTTATTGAGGCAGCCAGTTTTTACACATGGTCAATTGTACGTTGCAGCAAGTAGAGTTCGATCATTCGATGGTTTGAGATTTTATATTTCCGAATATAATGGCCAAGGGCATTTAGCAAATGATAAGAGTTTTTACAAAAAACATCGTTTACACAGAAGTTCTGAATCATTAAATTCACTTTCAAACTGTTTTAAGTTCAATGGACAACATTTATTTTTTTAACCGCCCGGGTTTTTTGATTTAATGAAAAATATATAAAAAAATATGAGGCACATATTATTTATTTCATTTTTTATTTTGTATTAATTTTTTATTTAAATTTTATATAATTCGAAAAAGATAGGCAAAATAACTGTGTATCCTTGGTGAAACCTCGAGACTCTATAAATTTGTTCAAATACTATAATATCTTACTCTTACCTTCGGGTTCGGGTCCAGAGTCGTACAGACGAAAACAGCTGCAGACAGGTTACTTGGGTTGGAGTTACGAAATATAATAACGCAATTTATTCTGGCTAAAACAACTTATTTGGATTTTATTTAATGTAATGTTTTACAGTTATGCAATAAAGTATCAAATTCTAGGTTGGTTGATTACTACATTGATTAAAAGTTTTTTTTTTTGTTGAGCGTAAACAACATATAAAAGTTATCTGTACCGGTATATCAAACAGTAATGAAACAATTCTTATGATTATTATTCTTAAATGGCTATAACAATTTTCTTAACCTTAATAATGACCCAGTACTTTGTCGCACTCACTCTTTCATTCTTTTTTTTACATTTTTATTTTCTAACCCCTGTTAATAGAGCTCTGTATCTGTAATTGTTTTGTATAGTTATAAAATTGATTTAGTTGTTTCTGAAGGGTACTTAACCAATCCACGGCGTTCCAGACCGCTTCACCACCGTCACGTGTTGCTCACGGTATCACTCATCACTCCGAACTGTTATTTCAGCAATTTATGAATATATTCACTGTCACGGTATACTCCGCCTTATTTAGTTTAACATGGTTTTAAATTACACTTTTGTAACATTTTGTCAGCCGACTTTATTTTGCTCGAGCACTTAGGTGTTGACCATGCTGCCATAAATTGCAGCAGACACTTATTATGTTTTACTAGATAGGCCCTTTTACTCGAGGCCTATCTTGCACGCCCGAGGCCACTATTTTTTAATGCACGAACTGTAGCTGCTGCTGGCTGTGTTGTACACTCTCTGATGACAAACTGCATACTGTTTTACAAGGACTGCTGCTTACTGGGGCAGTTACGCAATGCGTCTAGACTGTTGTTTAGACTAACAGTGTATGTTGTACTGGGGCTCCTCACAGGTGAAAGTTAACAATTTATTAATTACTGAATTACTGAATTAAATACTGATTAAGACTGGATTGCTAAAATAAAATTAGAACTGGGGTAGCACCAATTCTGTACCGTTACAATACCCCCCCAATAAGAGGTTGAAGGCCGAAGCGTTCAAACTCTTATTGCCTAAAACTTAAGAGGATCAGTGAGGATATGGCGCCGCAACCCCCTGAACTCTTTACTAAAATCACGGGTACTTACCCCCCTAGTCCGGTGACTGCGGCAGCACCCATCCGATCTTACTGGACTTCTCTGTTAGAGATCCCAACACCATAAGCTCGGACAGATACCCGCCACAGTATCACCCGACTCTAAACATTCGATTAAAATTTAACAAACGGCCTTCCATCACTCCATATCCCACAACTGATTTGTTTCCTCTTAGCCGTACTGGTTCATTGACAACGTACTGGTTCATTGACAACGTACTGGCTCATTTTATATTATAGAATATCTCTTAACCCTAGAAAATAGTGTTAATAAAACAATATAGGTTTACAGTAGTACACATAAATTCCAGTCAAATTCAATAATATTCCCCGTTCAATATTACCCCGCCAAAATAACACGTCTATTATACAAGTTGTCCTTAACTACTATATATATATATATAGAACAAAATATTCATAACATATGTAATGTTTATATGTAAAGTCTATATGAACAGTAATATACCCGTCTTATTTTCCAAACACTATCTTGGCTTGGACGTTCTTTCAGTTTTTATTTTCAATAAATATTTTAATCATTGTTTTCATCAATCACTATTTAATCTACCGTTACCTTTGAAATTTAGTCCAAAATAAATTTAACCTTATTATTAAAAATCATCTTTTCAATTAATTTAATTACCAAATTAATTTACTTTTTATTTAATTAACAGTTTCAAAATTAATTACATTTGATCAAAATGGTTTTACATTAACAACATCCTATCACACAAATATTAACTATCTCACAATCAAAACATTAAGTCATTTCCTTACATCATTCAAAAAATTTACCTTCATTTCTTCACACCTGGCATTTCGTTTTATTTCATAATAGAATTTTGCTACTGGCAATGATTCAGCAGACTACAGCATTTTTGTTATTGTCAACTCAGCATGACTATAAACATTGGTCACAACATACAACACACCTGTTTACATCAACAGTTGTCTGCAAGACTTGTTTTATAAGCATTGTTATAAACACTCCTTCAGTCTAAACATTCTGGTTACCTCACCCCTCATACCTGTACTTTTAATTTTCAATTTCTATAAATCTTTTAGTTAACATATTTGTCTCTTATTTGTTCCAATTCAGATCAGATATAATTTTAATTCACCACAATTACTTTAATAACATTTTACTAAAAACAATTTGGTTTTAGTTACTCATGTTTTTGGTTCACATAGTTAAAACACTTTTAATAAAAACACAATTCAAAATAACTTCATTATTACCTCTTATTATTTTAGTGGAATAAAGTATTATTATTTATTATTATACCTTCCCCTCTCATTACAAACATATGTTACACCTGAGCTATAATATACATTGCAACAGAATACTATTAACACAATACATTCAACACTAACACATTTATTTATTTACAAATTTTCGTACTTCAATATCCAATTCAGCCAGGTCATTACCATATACTAAAGTATTTAAAATGTCCATAAACTTGCTTTTTTAATTCACCCTCCATCATCGTGTAATAGTCTTATTTGTATATAACATTTTTCAATTTTATTTGCATTCATCATATGGCTATTTTCTGTGTAATGGCCATAAAATTTTATTTTTTCCATTATACCAAAATAATAATCTATAGGGGTACCCCCCAAAATTATCTTATCATAAATTAAATCGACATTAGTATTATTTGTAAAATCTCCGTCAGTGTTTTTTGTTATTACCATTATGTCATTATTACAATTTTCTGCTGCTACAGATGCATTAACTCTCCCAACAGGTAAATATTTGTCATCATCAACTACAATATACTCAGTGTTTACTATAATTCTCTTAATGTTCATATTCTCTCTCAACTCTTCATAATCTCTATTTAACTTAAATATTTCTGTTTCTCTCTCTTTAATTCTCTTATCACAATATTTCTCACAACATTTCACATTCTCATTCCATACAGAGGGCAACACAACATTATTACAACATCTGGCTTTTACCAGATAAACACAAACAATCTCTTTGACATTTTAAAGACCTTTTGTCTTTTACAAAAACTAACGAGGAACCTTTGTCCTCCAACACTGCTGGTGAAACTTTTTCTTCACCTGTATCACTAGAAAAATTTTCCCTCTTTTTATGCTCTACATTTAAACTGTCTTCACGCTCTCTCTCATTCTCGTCAGCATCTACTTCAACAAAATCTTCCTTCTCACTCTCAACATTAATCTCTTTGTTCTCTACTACCACGTTTTTACACATCTCATTATAATTATCATCTGTTGTACATTCAAAATTTTCCATTACCTTTTGTCTTTGTTTATCGATTTTTTCTACCACATTACTCTCTATTTTGTCAAGTCTGTTATTCATATTCTTTAATGAATGACTCAACGTTTCATTTAATTCATATTTCAATTTGTTAAAGTTACTTTCACACTTAATTTGTACTTCATTAATGTCAATTTTAAGTTCATCAAATTTAGCATGTAGCGGGTCAAATTTTGGGTGTTTTTATTTTAACGGTTTGGGGCATTTATATTTTTACTTATTTCATTTTCGGGCGGGCTTGTATAAAATATTGCGAAATAACTGTATTATTGTGCAACGTATTTGTCAGTATACCAGAACCCGTGTTAAGCAACAGTTCGAAACAAAGCAGTAAGGCGCAGTTGTTATCGAGGAATGCGGCAGAGAATTCGCGCCACCCTAAAAATTCGCAGAAATCTGTACTGGTGTGGCAGCGCACACACGCCACTACTCGAGTGTGAGCGCCTACCCAAGCGATGGTAAAAAACCAAGATGGCTAGAGAGGATAATATTCATCGCCTTCTCCAAGACCTTGCGGAAGTGCTGTTTTAAGTCCCACCCACTTTTATGACATTAGCCAGTGCTTAGTTGAAATCGTCTGCTATCGTCACTCCAACAACTACATGACTAGCATGAGTCGAAACTGTGACGACTACATACAAGGCATTGATGTCCGTCGTCTTGACTAAAATACTCCCGGAGTGGGGAACTGAGAGACGCAGGCAGTCTTTGGTCGTCTCTCGCCTGTGCAGGCCACCCGTCAACTGGGCTCAGAAACAAATTTTTTTTAAACTGAGATAACAGTGAAATAGCCGAAAAAGTTTATGTGACCGCGGTCGGGAAAAAATGTAAAACAACATTAAACACCTTTTGGACATTTCACACGAAATTAGAAAAGAAATGGATGTGCGCGAAGACCACGTGGCCGGGGGTTATTTCGTCTACTGAAAGTGTAAGGGTTGGGGTTTTATCAAGGTATGGGGTATCAAATAAATTAAAATTAATTTAAGTGAAAATGGCAGGCTGGGCTCTCTTGTTTAATGTATGTAAGTAGTAGAAAATAAGAATAGTACATAAGACGCAATGATTACACAACCTGTAAAATCATAATATTTTAAAGTATGTAAAATCTATATTTGGAGGAAAAGTAAAAAATTCAAATCTGTCAAATGATTTTAAAATAAAAGGAAAAGTTAAATTCTCTTCATTCAAAATGGGTATTCAGAATTATTTCGTAACCTCACACTGTTTCTGATCTCGCTTATAGAACTCTGGGGGGACCCTTAGGAACAAAGGTAAGTAGAAGTGAATTAAATGTATAAATAAGTATGTTTTTATACAAATGGCAGCCCGAACAATGACATTATATAAAATAATTATATAAATAAGCCAGAACCCAGAAACAGAGTGGGTAGCGAAAGAATAGAAAAGACGTAAAATTAAGGTTATGTTGTAACTACACATGGTAAAAAATAGTACAATAATTTTACGTATAATATGATGGTGTAATATTTAGTACACGAAATAAATTTTTTTTGAAAGAAATAGAAATATTTAAACAAAAGTTAAAATGGCAGATAATAACGAAATAATTAAAATGATGCAAGCACTTTTTAGCGAACAGAAAAACGAAATTAGAAATGTCCAAAATAATCTTAACGTGCAATTTTATGAAGTGAAAAAAGAAATTCAGGAACAAGGCTGTATTTATGATAAAAGATTAAGTGAAATAGAGACGCGGTTGGGCGAAATAGAATTAGAAAATGAGAAAGTAATAAACAAATTAAAATCGAACAAAGATAACAGGGTAAGTAGGGGTGGAAATGATAATTTAAATAATGAGTTGACAAGTAATAACAATGATAATACAAATAAAAATGTGGTGTTAGAAAATGATGGTGTAGATGTTGAGAGTGATAACGTAATTGTAGAAAGAGTAGAAGTTGATAATGAAATGTTAATGTGTGTGTATGAATTAGAGAGAGAGAGGAGAAATAATGTTGTAGTAGAGTGGGGACAAAGGGCAAATTTTCCCTTTATTATTTATGATTTAATGTGGTCACAAGTGTTTTTGAAGGGCAAGAGTCCCGTATTAGTAGAAGATTGGAGTTGTTTATATTATTTGTATAATATTATACCCTCTGTGTGGAATGATTTTATAAGTATGAGATGGTGTTATGATGAGAGAGAATTGGAAGTATATAATTTAAAGAGAGATTATGGTGAGTTGGAAGAAGTATTAGAAGAGTATTTAAATAAGAATGATTTGATTTTTAATACAAAAGTAACTGGCCCGATATTGAAGAAATTTACTAACGGAGACTTAACAGATATACTTAGTGTTGACTGGTTGCAAGATTATTTTGGTAAGACGGATGACTTTGATTTTTGGGTTTATGACACACAAAGTATCAGTATGTGTGTTAACGAAATCGAAAAGTGTTATGTAGAACCAAGGTTAATTTGGAACGATGGAGGCTAAACTATAAACAATCAATGGACAATTTTATATATATTGTTTTATGGTTTTGTGACCTCGCAACCTTTGAACATTGAAGTGTGATATGACTAAATAAATAAGGATGCAGATTTGTAAATAAATGTTTAATAAGTTTATTTGTGTGTATTGTAGAATGTTAAGTAAACAATATGTGTGTAGATGATTGTTGTAATATTAATATTAATATTTGCAATTTAAACAAATAACCGAATTAATTTTGAAAACTAATTGGCTAATTGTAAATGTTTAATTAATTTAATTAAAATAATTTGAAATGTTTTAAATATTTTGATTAATTCAAAGATTATATAATTGAATTTTCTGATGAATTTAAATGGTTTAACGAGAAGTGAAGTTGGTAATTAAATGATAAATTGTTGATTTGAAATAACTTTTTGTTAAATGTTTCAGAGGTTACTTGGAGTAGTGGTGTATGGTGTATATAGTTGTGTATGTCAGTATATGAATTATGGACTGTAAGTATAAAATTTTTATGATACAAGTCGAATATAATAAAATGTACACAGATGTTTAACTTAAGGGAACGAATTTTAACTTCAATAATGACAATAACTTGAGATAATGATTTAAAGGGTAATAATAACTGAGATATGACGGAAAACAAATATTAATAATGAATTTGAAAATTTTAAGTAATCTAATTGTAGAAAGTTATGAAGGATGATTAATGATTGATGAAGATGTCACATTAGAATGTTGTATATAAAAATTCTATTAATTAGCTATTAAGTGGCTATTGAGGGGGTTGCCTGTGCTCTCGCAAATAGCGAAATGGGTTGGGGGTAGCAGTGAGTGTTACCTCCATCGGAGGCCAAACTGGCGATAAATGTGCGGCACACCTTATCCGTGTAAATAAAAAATTTTACATACAATACTAAATAACGTGTCGCACATAATGAGATTGATGTGAAACAGGCAGTGAAATGAAAGTTTGGATTTCCTCGACCTTTCGGGCGGTTACTGTCTTACCAGCACTAACCGTGGTTTTGGCTAGCGGCCAGCTATGGTCATATCAAGTCCCTTGACCATAGCTGACTTGAAATTGGTATATATTTGAAATTCAATGGGGGGTGACATTAGAGGAAATCTCTCCGGAACTATGGAACAGCGGCTGCCACTCTGCCCGCTTGGGGGTAGCAAGACCGGTGGCAGATCCGTTTTAAGGGTGTATGATTATAGAACAAGAACATGTTGATGTTCACTACTTTAAAACTTAATAGCGGAAGCAGAGACACGGAGAGGTAAAAACCCTGCTCCAAAATATACCGTCTCTGTGGAAGCGAATGGGCGCCACAGTCCACCATAATCTGAAATAGTGTGTGTGGCTGGGAGGTGACGCAAAGGAGTCACGAATGTAAAGTTTAATAACATAACATTTTTTTATTCAAAGTAGGATCCAATAAAACTGCTTATGCTCTGTTCAATTAACTAGCTGGTCAGATATGTAATATAAGGTGTTCATTACATGCTATGATTTTAAATGTATTATTTTATTGTTGTATGTTAGGTATAGGCATTGATAAGAATATGTGTTTTCATGATATGTGTATGCTTTAAATTAAGCCAATAATTAAGCGCCTGGCAGGCAATTAAAATAAGAGAAGTGTGTATTGATAAATAAATATATATGTTTCATATAAGTTGTTCAATTATGAGATGTGTTTTAATTGTATTAGGAGATCAGCTGATCAGCAATAAGATGTCACTGGTATATTGGTTCTAAAGGTTCCAAGTTATTAATGTTCAATGTAATGTTTGCAATGTATTACAGATGTTTTAAAATAATGATAAAAAGTAACTTGAGAAAATGAGAAACAAAGTAATAATTTATGCAAGTTAATAAAAGAGAGTTTTTGGGTGATAAATATTTTATGTGACATATAGATCTGTCAAAGTTAAAGTTGAATTAGTAGAGATGATATAAGGTAATGTTGTTTTGGTTTATACATGTTATAGTATTTTGAGAAGTATTGATGTTGACACAGTAGTAGTGAGTATATGTAGAGATGAGTAATGTGAATGAGATATAAACATATTTGTTGATGATATTTTGTAGTAAGGGTGAGGTGGTAAGGTGTGAGCAACGTGCGGCGTTGTGGCGAGAATAGAGTAGTTCGCGTGAGTGTTTGCCGATATTTTGGAGGGGCATTGGCTCGTATGGTTATAGCCAGGTAGGGAACACACATCCTAGTACAAAGATGAGCGGTGCCAGAGGTAAATTGAATTTAGAGTGTTTTGATAGATATTTTATAGAGATGGGTGTCGTGTAGTAAAAGTTAATAGTAGAGTCAGGGGAATAAAGATTATATATGTATACAGATCTAGTATTACAGTCAATGAGAATAAATAGTTCAAATCACCCACAGTAGAATAAAGTAAGATTGTCAAATAGAGAGAGTGATTTATGATAAAGATATAAAATTTTCATTTTTTTTTGCCAGTGACAAAATTTGGATAGAATTGAAAATAATGTAAAGTTAAGAATTGTTTATTTTATTATTATGTAAAAGTCAATTTGATTATTATATTAATATTTTGTTCATTTTAAATATTTTATTTTATTATGTTTTGTGCTTTGAGTTAGATTGTTACAGATGTTTAATGTAGGTGCAGAGAGTATACGTAACATATGTAGGTCAAGGGTTTTGGACTTGACCTAGTTTCGATCAGCTGATGAGGTCATACACCTACTAAGTTTATATAGTAGGAAGTCAATTTTAATTTGTTTGTTTAATTAAGTCAAACCAATATTTGAATAATTTTAATAAATATGTTATTTAATAAATAAATTTAATAAAATTTTTTAATGAATAAATTTAAATTTTTTTTTGAATTTTAAAATTTTTGAAAATTTTAATTTTTTTTGAAAAAAAAAAAACAACGATTTTTCGCCTGCCAGCGAGTGAATATTTTTGAGTAATGATTATTTTATTATGTGTGCATTAACCATGTTTATTTTATTGTATTGCATTGTATTGGTAGACTATAAGTGGTTCTCATGTTAGAGTAAGGATGTGTTTATATTAGTAGAAATGTCTAGGTTGTCATTTGAAACAAAAATTAGGAAAACCAGGAAGAGAATTTTTTGAGAAAAGATTTTTTTTTTTTGAATTTTGAATTTTTTAAATTTATAATAAATTAAAAAAAAAAAAAAAAAAAAAAAATTTATTGTACTATGTGTATGTCAACATGAAATGTGAGTGTGTGTGAGCCCAGTATCTGCTAAAGGCAGCCCAGCTTGCATAAAAGAGGGAACACATCGGTGGAGGATCTGGAATAATCTGAGCCAGGGATTGAGGATTTTTGGGGGTAGCATGTTAAAAGGCGAGGTGCGCCGTGGTACGAGTCTGCTCGATTTCTCGGTGTTGGGATCTCTGACGGAGAAGTCCAGTGATCTCGTTCAGATGAGTCCATGGTCGCTGAGCCAGGGGGGTCGGGTACCCATGCAGATTAAGAACAAGGGGGTTGTTGGCACCAGTTCCTCACCGGTCCTCTTCGGGGTTATCGATGAGATTTCTTCTGTCGTGGACAGCAGAATTCTCATCGAGGGGGTATTGTAGCGGGTCAAATTTTGGGTGTTTTTATTTTAACGGTTTGGGGCATTTATATTTTTACTTATTTCATTTTCAGGCGGGCTTGTATAAAATATTGCGAAATAACTGTATTATTGTGCAACGTATTTGTCAGTATACCAGAACCCGTGTTAAGCAACGTTCGAAACAAAGCAGTAAGGCGCAGTTGTTGTCGAGGAATGCGGCAGAGAATTCGCGCCACCCTAAAAATTCGCAGAAATCTGTACTGGTGTGGCAGCGCACACACGCCACTACTCGAGTGTGAGCTCCTACCCAAGCGATGGTAAAAAACCAAGACGGCTAGAGAGGATAATATTCATCGCCTTCTCCAAGACCTTGCGGAAGTGCTGTTTTAAGTCCCACCCACTTTTATGACATTAGCCAGTGCCTAGTTGAAATCGTCTGCTATCGTCACTCCAACAACTACATGACTAGGATGAGTCGAAACTGTGACGACTACATACAAGGCATTGATGTCCGTCGTCTTGACTAAAATACTCCCGGAGTGGGGAACTGAGAGACGCAGGCAGTCTTTGGTCGACTTTCGCCTGTGCAGGCCGCCCGTCAACTGGGCTCAGAAACAAAATTTTTTTTAAACTGAGATAACAGTGAAATAGCCGAAAAAGTTTATGTGACCGCGGTCGGGAAAAAATGTGAAACAACATTAAACACCTTTTGGACATTTCACACGAAATTAGAAAAGAAATGGATGTGCACGAAGACCACGTGGCCGGGGGTTATTTCGTCTACTGAAAGTGTAAGGGTTGGGGTTTTATCAAGGTATGGGGTATCAAATAAATTAAAATTAATTTAAGTGAAAATGGCAGGCTGGGCTCTCTTGTTTAATGTATGTAAGTAGTAGAAAATAAGAATAGTACATAAGACGCAATGATTACACAACCTGTAAAATCATAATATTTTAAAGTATGTAAAATCTATATTTGGAGGAAAAGTAAAAAATTCAAATCTGTCAAATGATTTTAAAATAAAAGGAAAAGTTAAATTCTCTTCATTCAAAATGGGTATTCAGAATTATTTCGTAACCTCACACTGTTTCTGATCTCGCTTATAGAACTCTGGGGGGACCCTTAGGAACAAAGGTAAGTAGAAGTGAATTAAATGTATAAATAAGTATGTTTTTATACAAGCATTGAAATTACTATTTTGTATGTCAAATTTTATGTTGAAATCGCTACTTAATTCATTTAATTTTACACTCTGTTCGCTGAAATTGCTACTTAATTCATTTAATTTTACACTCTGTTCGCTAAAAAGCAATTGCATCATTTTTATCATATCATTATCCTCAGATTGTTTATTTTTATTCATTACAGGAAGGGGTTACCTGAATCCCTGAGTCATCTATGTCAGCTGACTTACTCAATTCTTTATTTTGAACTGGGATTGGGGTCGAATGGACCTCCAACCCACTCATGACCGTTGATTCGGTCAAACTATTATTTTCCATTTTTATTTTATTATTAAACAAATATGCCTTGTTTTGCTTTACCCCTTTGTCATCACAGTCTACAATTTACAACCTCGCCCCCACTCCCAAATAACCCGTTCTGCAGCTTAATTAGGTCTGGCGAATGTAATTAAAATTTTACTCTCGCGTCACTGTTACGGGCGCCAGTGAGACTCTATAAATTTGTTCAAATACTATAATATCTTACTCTTACCTTCGGGTTCGGGTCCAGAGTCGTACAGACGAAAACAGCTGCAGACAGGTTACTTGGGTTGGAGTTACGAAATATAATAACACAATTTATTCTGGCTAAAACAACTTATTTGGATTTTATTTAATGTAACGTTTTACAGTTATGCAATAATGTATCAAATTCTAGGTTGGTTGATTACTACATTGATTAAAAGTTTTTTGTTTTGTTGAGCGTAAACAACATATAAAAGTTATCTGTACCGGTATATCAAACAGTAATGAAACAATTCTTATGATTATTATTCTTAAATGGCTATAACAATTTTCTTAACCTTAATAATGACCCAGTACTTTGTCGCACTCACTCTTTCATTCTTTTTTTTACATTTTTATTTTCTAACCCCTGTTAATAGAGCTCTGTATCTGTAATTGTTTTGTATAGTTATAAAATTGATTTAGTTGTTTCTGAAGGGTACTTAACCAATCCACGGCGTTCCAGACCGCTTCACCACCGTCACGTGTTGCTCACGGTATCACTCATCACTCCGAACTGTTATTTCAGCAATTTATGAATATATTCACTGTCACGGTATACTCCGCCTTATTTAGTTTAACATGGTTTTAAATTACACTTTTGTAACATTTTGTAACATTTTGAGCCGACTTTATTTTGCTCGAGCACTTAGGTGTTGACCGTGCTGCCATAAATTGCAGCAGACACTTATTATGTTTTACTAGATAGGCCCTTTTACTCGAGGCCTATCTTGCACACCCGAGGCCACTATTTTTTAATGCACGAACTGTAGCTGCTGCTGGCTGTGTTGTACACTCTTTGATGACAAACTGCATACTGTTTTACAAGGACTGCTGCTTACTGGGGCAGTTACGCAATGCGTCTAGACTGTTGTTTAGACTAACAGTGTATGTTGTACTGGGGCTCCTCACAGGTGAAAGTTAACAATTTATTAATTACTGAATTACTGAATTAAATACTGATTAAAACTGGATTGCTAAAATAAAATTAGAACTGGGGTAGCACCAATTCTGTACCGTTACAATACCCCCCCAATAAGAGGTTGAAGGCCGAAGCGTTCAAACTCTTATTGCCTAAAACCTAAGAGGATCAGTGAGGATATGGCGCCGCAACCCCCCCTGAACTCTTTACTAAAATCACGGGTACTTACCCCTAGTCCGGTGACTGCGGCAGCACCCATCCGATCTTACTGGACTTCTCTGTTAGAGATCCCAACACCATAAGCTCGGACAGATACCCGCCACAGTATCACCCGACTCTAAACATTCGATTAAAATTTAACAAACGGCCTTCCATCACTCCATATCCCACAACTGATTTGTTTCCTCTTAGCCGTACTGGTTCATTGACAACGTACTGGTTCATTGACAACGTACTGGCTCATTTTATATTATAGAATATCTCTTAACCCTAGAAAATAGTGTTAATAAAACAATATAGGTTTACAGTAGTACACATAAATTCCAGTCAAATTCAATAATATTCCCCGTTCAATATTACCCCGCCAAAATAACACATCTATTATACAAGTTGTCCTTAACTACTATATATATATATATATATAGAACAAAATATTCATAACATATGTAATGTTTATATGTAAAGTCTATATGAACAGTAATATACCCGTCTTATTTTCCAAACACTATCTTGGCTTGGACGTTCTTTCAGTTTTTATTTTCAATAAATATTTTAATCATTGTTTTCATCAATCACTATTTAATCTACCGTTACCTTTGAAATTTAGTCCAAAATAAATTTAACCTTATTATTAAAAATCATCTTTTCAATTAATTTAATTACCAAATTAATTTACTTTTTATTTAATTAACAGTTTCAAAATTAATTACATTTGATCAAAATGGTTTTACATTAACAACATCCTATCACACAAATATTAACTATCTCACAATCAAAACATTAAGTCATTTCCTTACATCATTCAAAAAATTTACCTTCATTTCTTCACACCTGGCATTTCGTTTTATTTCATAATAGAATTTTGCTACTGGCAATGATTCAGCAGACTACAGCATTTTTGTTATTGTCAACTCAGTATGGCTATAAACATTGGTCACAACATACAACACACCTGTTTACATCAACAGTTGTCTGCAAGACTTGTTTTATAAGCATTGTTATAAACACTCCTTCAGTCTAAACATTCTGGTTACCTCACCCCTCATACCTGTACTTTTAATTTTCAATTTCTATAAATCTTTTAGTTAACATATTTGTCTCTTATTTGTTCCAATTCAGATCAGATATAATTTTAATTCACCACAATTACTTTAATAACATTTTACTAAAAACAATTTGGTTTTAGTTACTCATGTTTTTGGTTCACATAGTTAAAACACTTTTAATAAAAACACAATTCATTCAAAATAACTTCATTATTACCTCTTATTATTTTAGTGGAATAAAGTATTATTATTTATTATTATACCTTCCCCTCTCATTACAAACATATGTTACACCTGAGCTATAATATACATTGCAACAGAATACTATTAACACAATACATTCAACACTAACACATTTATTTATTTACAAATTTTTGTACTTCAATATCCAATTCAGCCAGGTCATTACCATATACTAAAGTATTTAAAATGTCCATAAACTTGCTTTTTTAATTCACCCTCCATCATCGTGTAATAGTCTTATTTGTATATAACATTTTTCAATTTTATTTGCATCATCATATGGCTATTTTCTGTGTAATGGCCATAAAATTTTATTTTTTCCATTATACCAAAATAATAATCTATGGGGTACCCCCAAAATTATCTTATCATAAATTAAATCGACATTAGTATTATTTGTAAAATCTCCGTCAGTGTTTTTTGTTATTACATTATGTCATTATTACAATTTTCTGCTGCTACAGATGCATTAACTCTCCAACAGGTAAATATTTGTCATCATCAACTACAATATACTCAGTGTTTACTATAATTCTCTTAATGTTCATATTCTCTCTCAACTCTTCATAATCTCTATTTAACTTAAATATTTCTGTTTCTCTCTCTTTAATTCTCTTATCACAATATTTCTCACAACATTTCACATTCTCATTCCATACAGAGGGCAACACAACATTATTACAACATCTGGCTTTTACCAGATAAACACAAACAATCTCTTTGACATTTTAAAGACCTTTTGTCTTTTACAAAAACTAACGAGGAACCTTTGTCCTCCAACACTGCTGGTGAAACTTTTTCTTCACCTGTATCACTAGAAAAATTTTCCCTCTTTTTATGCTCTACATTTAAACTGTCTTCACGCTCTCTCTCATTCTCGTCAGCATCTACTTCAACAAAATCTTCCTTCTCACTCTCAACATTAATCTCTTTGTTCTCTACTACCACGTTTTTACACATCTCATTATAATTATCATCTGTTGTACATTCAAAATTTTCCATTACCTTTTGTCTTTGTTTATCGATTTTTTCTACCACATTACTCTCTATTTTGTCAAGTCTGTTATTCATATTCTTTAATGAATGACTCAACGTTTCATTTAATTCATATTTCAATTTGTTAAAGTTACTTTCACACTTAATTTGTACTTCATTAATGTCAATTTTAAGTTCATCAAATTTAGCATTGAAATTACTATTTTGTATGTCAAATTTTATGTTGAAATCGCTACTTAATTCATTTAATTTTACACTCTGTTTCACTGAAATTGCTACTTAATTCATTTAATTTTACACTCTGTTCGCTAAAAAGCAATTGCATCATTTTTATCATATCATTATCCTCAGATTGTTTATTTTTATTCATTACAGGAAGGGGTTACCTGAATCCCTGAGTCATCTATGTCAGCTGACTTACTCAATTCTTTATTTTGAACTGGGATTGGGGTCGAATGGACCTCCAACCCACTCATGACCGTTGATTCGGTCAAACTATTATTTTCCATTTTTATTTTATTATTAAACAAATATGCCTTGTTTTGCTTTACCCCTTTGTCATCACAGTCTACAATTTACAACCTCGCCCCCACTCCCAAATAACCCGTTCTGCAGCTTAATTAGGTCTGGCGAATGTAATTAAAATTTTACTCTCGCGTCACTGTTACGGGCGGCCAGTGAGACTCTATAAATTTGTTCAAATACTATAATATCTTACTCTTACCTTCGGGTTCGGGTCCAGAGTCGTACAGACGAAAACAGCTGCAGACAGGTTACTTGGGTTGGAGTTACGAAATATAATAACACAATTTATTCTGGCTAAAACAACTTATTTGGATTTTATTTAATGTAACGTTTTACAGTTATGCAATAATGTATCAAATTCTAGGTTGGTTGATTACTACATTGATTAAAAGTTTTTTGTTTTGTTGAGCGTAAACAACATATAAAAGTTATCTGTACCGGTATATCAAACAGTAATGAAACAATTCTTATGATTATTATTCTTAAATGGCTATAACAATTTTCTTAACCTAATAATGACCCAGTACTTTGTCGCACTCACTCTTTCATTCTTTTTTTTACATTTTTATTTTCTAACCCCTGTTAATAGAGCTCTGTATCTGTAATTGTTTTGTATAGTTATAAAATTGATTTAGTTGTTTCTGAAGGGTACTTAACCAATCCACGGCGTTCCAGACCGCTTCACCACCGTCACGTGTTGCTCACGGTATCACTCATCACTCCGAACTGTTATTTCAGCAATTTATGAATATATTCACTGTCACGGTATACTCCGCCTTATTTAGTTTAACATGGTTTTAAATTACACTTTTGTAACATTTTGTCAGCCGACTTTATTTTGCTCGAGCACTTAGGTGTTGACCGTGCTGCCATAAATTGCAGCAGACACTTATTATGTTTTACTAGATAGGCCCTTTTACTCGAGGCCTATCTTGCACGCCCGAGGCCACTATTTTTTAATGCACGAACTGTAGCTGCTGCTGGCTGTGTTGTACACTCTTTGATGACAAACTGCATACTGTTTTACAAGGACTGCTGCTTACTGGGCAGTTACGCAATGCGTCTAGACTGTTGTTTAGACTAACAGTGTATGTTGTACTGGGGCTCCTCACAGGTGAAAGTTAACAATTTATTAATTACTGAATTACTGAATTAAATACTGATTAAAACTGGATTGCTAAAATAAAATTAGAACTGGGGTAGCACCAATTCTGTACCGTTACAATACCCCCCCAATAAGAGGTTGAAGGCCGAAGCGTTCAAACTCTTATTGCCTAAAACCTAAGAGGATCAGTGAGGATATGGCGCCGCAACTCCCCTGAACTCTTTACTAAAATCACGGGTACTTACCCCCTAGTCCGGTGACTGCGGCAGCACCCATCCGATCTTACTGGACTTCTCTGTTAGAGATCCCAACACCATAAGCTCGGACAGATACCCGCCACAGTATCACCCGACTCTAAACATTCGATTAAAATTTAACAAACGGCCTTCCATCACTCCATATCCCACAACTGATTTGTTTCCTCTTAGCCGTACTGGTTCATTGACAACGTACTGGTTCATTGACAACGTACTGGCTCATTTTATATTATAGAATATCTCTTAACCCTAGAAAATAGTGTTAATAAAACAATATAGGTTTACAGTAGTACACATAAATTCCAGTCAAATTCAATAATATTCCCCGTTCAATATTACCCCGCCAAAATAACACGTCTATTATACAAGTTGTCCTTAACTACTATATATATATATATATAGAACAAAATATTCATAACATATGTAATGTTTATATGTAAAGTCTATATGAACAGTAATATACCCGTCTTATTTTCCAAACACTATCTTGGCTTGGACGTTCTTTCAGTTTTTATTTTCAATAAATATTTTAATCATTGTTTTCATCAATCACTATTTAATCTACCGTTACCTTTGAAATTTAGTCCAAAATAAATTTAACCTTATTATTAAAAATCATCTTTTCAATTAATTTAATTACCAAATTAATTTACTTTTTATTTAATTAACAGTTTCAAAATTAATTACATTTGATCAAAATGGTTTTACATTAACAACATCCTATCACACAAATATTAACTATCTCACAATCAAAACATTAAGTCATTTCCTTACATCATTCAAAAAATTTACCTTCATTTCTTCACACCTGGCATTTCGTTTTATTTCATAATAGAATTTTGCTACTGGCAATGATTCAGCAGACTACAGCATTTTTGTTATTGTCAACTCAGTATGGCTATAAACATTGGTCACAACATACAACACACCTGTTTACATCAACAGTTGTCTGCAAGACTTGTTTTATAAGCATTGTTATAAACACTCCTTCAGTCTAAACATTCTGGTTACCTCACCCCTCATACCTGTACTTTTAATTTTCAATTTCTATAAATCTTTTAGTTAACATATTTGTCTCTTATTTGTTCCAATTCAGATCAGATATAATTTTAATTCACCACAATTACTTTAATAACATTTTACTAAAAACAATTTGGTTTTAGTTACTCATGTTTTTGGTTCACATAGTTAAAACACTTTTAATAAAAACACAATTCAAAATAACTTCATTATTACCTCTTATTATTTTAGTGGAATAAAGTATTATTATTTATTATTATACCTTCCCCTCTCATTACAAACATATGTTACACCTGAGCTATAATATACATTGCAACAGAATACTATTAACACAATACATTCAACACTAACACATTTATTTATTTACAAATTTTTGTACTTCAATATCCAATTCAGCCAGGTCATTACCATATACTAAAGTATTTAAAATGTCCATAAACTTGCTTTTTTAATTCACCCTCCATCATCGTGTAATAGTCTTATTTGTATATAACATTTTTCAATTTTATTTGCATTCATCATATGGCTATTTTCTGTGTAATGGCCATAAAATTTTATTTTTTCCATTATACCAAAATAATAATCTATGGGGTACCCCCCAAAATTATCTTATCATAAATTAAATCGACATTAGTATTATTTGTAAAATCTCCGTCAGTGTTTTTTGTTATTACCATTATGTCATTATTACAATTTTCTGCTGCTACAGATGCATTAACTCTCCCAACAGGTAAATATTTGTCATCATCAACTACAATATACTCAGTGTTTACTATAATTCTCTTAATGTTCATATTCTCTCTCAACTCTTCATAATCTCTATTTAACTTAAATATTTCTGTTTCTCTCTCTTTAATTCTCTTATCACAATATTTCTCACAACATTTCACATTCTCATTCCATACAGAGGGCAACACAACATTATTACAACATCTGGCTTTTACCAGATAAACACAAACAATCTCTTTGACATTTTAAAGACCTTTTGTCTTTTACAAAAACTAACGAGGAACCTTTGTCCTCCAACACTGCTGGTGAAACTTTTTCTTCACCTGTATCACTAGAAAAATTTTCCCTCTTTTTATGCTCTACATTTAAACTGTCTTCACGCTCTCTCTCATTCTCGTCAGCATCTACTTCAACAAAATCTTCCTTCTCACTCTCAACATTAATCTCTTTGTTCTCTACTACCACGTTTTTACACATCTCATTATAATTATCATCTGTTGTACATTCAAAATTTTCCATTACCTTTTGTCTTTGTTTATCGATTTTTTCTACCACATTACTCTCTATTTTGTCAAGTCTGTTATTCATATTCTTTAATGAATGACTCAACGTTTCATTTAATTCATATTTCAATTTGTTAAAGTTACTTTCACACTTAATTTGTACTTCATTAATGTCAATTTTAAGTTCATCAAATTTAGCATTGAAATTACTATTTTGTATGTCAAATTTTATGTTGAAATCGCTACTTAATTCATTTAATTTTACACTCTGTTCACTGAAATTGCTACTTAATTCATTTAATTTTACACTCTGTTCGCTAAAAAGCAATTGCATCATTTTTATCATATCATTATCCTCAGATTGTTTATTTTTATTCATTACAGGAAGGGGTTACCTGAATCCCTGAGTCATCTATGTCAGCTGACTTACTCAATTCTTTATTTTGAACTGGGATTGGGGTCGAATGGACCTCCAACCCACTCATGACCGTTGATTCGGTCAAACTATTATTTTCCATTTTTATTTTATTATTAAACAAATATGCCTTGTTTTGCTTTACCCCTTTGTCATCACAGTCTACAATTTACAACCTCGCCCCCACTCCCAAATAACCCGTTCTGCAGCTTAATTAGGTCTGGCGAATGTAATTAAAATTTTACTCTCGCGTCACTGTTACGGGCGCCAGTGAGACTCTATAAATTTGTTCAAATACTATAATATCTTACTCTTACCTTCGGGTTCGGGTCCAGAGTCGTACAGACGAAAACAGCTGCAGACAGGTTACTTGGGTTGGAGTTACGAAATATAATAACACAATTTATTCTGGCTAAAACAACTTATTTGGATTTTATTTAATGTAACGTTTTACAGTTATGCAATAATGTATCAAATTCTAGGTTGGTTGATTACTACATTGATTAAAAGTTTTTTGTTTTGTTGAGCGTAAACAACATATAAAAGTTATCTGTACCGGTATATCAAACAGTAATGAAACAATTCTTATGATTATTATTCTTAAATGGCTATAACAATTTTCTTAACCTTAATAATGACCCAGTACTTTGTCGCACTCACTCTTTCATTCTTTTTTTTACATTTTTATTTTCTAACCCCTGTTAATAGAGCTCTGTATCTGTAATTGTTTTGTATAGTTATAAAATTGATTTAGTTGTTTCTGAAGGGTACTTAACCAATCCACGGCGTTCCAGACCGCTTCACCACCGTCACGTGTTGCTCACGGTATCACTCATCACTCCGAACTGTTATTTCAGCAATTTATGAATATATTCACTGTCACGGTATACTCCGCCTTATTTAGTTTAACATGGTTTTAAATTACACTTTTGTAACATTTTGTCAGCCGACTTTATTTTGCTCGAGCACTTAGGTGTTGACCGTGCTGCCATAAATTGCAGCAGACACTTATTATGTTTTACTAGATAGGCCCTTTTACTCGAGGCCTATCTTGCACGCCCGAGGCCACTATTTTTTAATGCACGAACTGTAGCTGCTGCTGGCTGTGTTGTACACTCTTTGATGACAAACTGCATACTGTTTTACAAGGACTGCTGCTTACTGGGGCAGTTACGCAATGCGTCTAGACTGTTGTTTAGACTAACAGTGTATGTTGTACTGGGGCTCCTCACAGGTGAAAGTTAACAATTTATTAATTACTGAATTACTGAATTAAATACTGATTAAAACTGGATTGCTAAAATAAAATTAGAACTGGGGTAGCACCAATTCTGTACCGTTACAATACCCCCCCAATAAGAGGTTGAAGGCCGAAGCGTTCAAACTCTTATTGCCTAAAACCTAAGAGGATCAGTGAGGATATGGCGCCGCAACTCCCCTGAACTCTTTACTAAAATCACGGGTACTTACCCCCTAGTCCGGTGACTGCGGCAGCACCCATCCGATCTTACTGGACTTCTCTGTTAGAGATCCCAACACCATAAGCTCGGACAGATACCCGCCACAGTATCACCCGACTCTAAACATTCGATTAAAATTTAACAAACGGCCTTCCATCACTCCATATCCCACAACTGATTTGTTTCCTCTTAGCCGTACTGGTTCATTGACAACGTACTGGTTCATTGACAACGTACTGGCTCATTTTATATTATAGAATATCTCTTAACCCTAGAAAATAGTGTTAATAAAACAATATAGGTTTACAGTAGTACACATAAATTCCAGTCAAATTCAATAATATTCCCCGTTCAATATTACCCCGCCAAAATAACACGTCTATTATACAAGTTGTCCTTAACTACTATATATATATATATATAGAACAAAATATTCATAACATATGTAATGTTTATATGTAAAGTCTATATGAACAGTAATATACCCGTCTTATTTTCCAAACACTATCTTGGCTTGGACGTTCTTTCAGTTTTTATTTTCAATAAATATTTTAATCATTGTTTTCATCAATCACTATTTAATCTACCGTTACCTTTGAAATTTAGTCCAAAATAAATTTAACCTTATTATTAAAAATCATCTTTTCAATTAATTTAATTACCAAATTAATTTACTTTTTATTTAATTAACAGTTTCAAAATTAATTACATTTGATCAAAATGGTTTTACATTAACAACATCCTATCACACAAATATTAACTATCTCACAATCAAAACATTAAGTCATTTCCTTACATCATTCAAAAAATTTACCTTCATTTCTTCACACCTGGCATTTCGTTTTATTTCATAATAGAATTTTGCTACTGGCAATGATTCAGCAGACTACAGCATTTTTGTTATTGTCAACTCAGTATGGCTATAAACATTGGTCACAACATACAACACACCTGTTTACATCAACAGTTGTCTGCAAGACTTGTTTTATAAGCATTGTTATAAACACTCCTTCAGTCTAAACATTCTGGTTACCTCACCCCTCATACCTGTACTTTTAATTTTCAATTTCTATAAATCTTTTAGTTAACATATTTGTCTCTTATTTGTTCCAATTCAGATCAGATATAATTTTAATTCACCACAATTACTTTAATAACATTTTACTAAAAACAATTTGGTTTTAGTTACTCATGTTTTTGGTTCACATAGTTAAAACACTTTTAATAAAAACACAATTCAAAATAACTTCATTATTACCTCTTATTATTTTAGTGGAATAAAGTATTATTATTTATTATTATACCTTCCCCTCTCATTACAAACATATGTTACACCTGAGCTATAATATACATTGCAACAGAATACTATTAACACAATACATTCAACACTAACACATTTATTTATTTACAAATTTTTGTACTTCAATATCCAATTCAGCCAGGTCATTACCATATACTAAAGTATTTAAAATGTCCATAAACTTGCTTTTTTAATTCACCCTCCATCATCGTGTAATAGTCTTATTTGTATATAACATTTTTCAATTTTATTTGCATTCATCATATGGCTATTTTCTGTGTAATGGCCATAAAATTTTATTTTTTCCATTATACCAAAATAATAATCTATGGGGTACCCCCCAAAATTATCTTATCATAAATTAAATCGACATTAGTATTATTTGTAAAATCTCCGTCAGTGTTTTTTGTTATTACCATTATGTCATTATTACAATTTTCTGCTGCTACAGATGCATTAACTCTCCCAACAGGTAAATATTTGTCATCATCAACTACAATATACTCAGTGTTTACTATAATTCTCTTAATGTTCATATTCTCTCTCAACTCTTCATAATCTCTATTTAACTTAAATATTTCTGTTTCTCTCTCTTTAATTCTCTTATCACAATATTTCTCACAACATTTCACATTCTCATTCCATACAGAGGGCAACACAACATTATTACAACATCTGGCTTTTACCAGATAAACACAAACAATCTCTTTGACATTTTAAAGACCTTTTGTCTTTTACAAAAACTAACGAGGAACCTTTGTCCTCCAACACTGCTGGTGAAACTTTTTCTTCACCTGTATCACTAGAAAAATTTTCCCTCTTTTTATGCTCTACATTTAAACTGTCTTCACGCTCTCTCTCATTCTCGTCAGCATCTACTTCAACAAAATCTTCCTTCTCACTCTCAACATTAATCTCTTTGTTCTCTACTACCACGTTTTTACACATCTCATTATAATTATCATCTGTTGTACATTCAAAATTTTCCATTACCTTTTGTCTTTGTTTATCGATTTTTTCTACCACATTACTCTCTATTTTGTCAAGTCTGTTATTCATATTCTTTAATGAATGACTCAACGTTTCATTTAATTCATATTTCAATTTGTTAAAGTTACTTTCACACTTAATTTGTACTTCATTAATGTCAATTTTAAGTTCATCAAATTTAGCATTGAAATTACTATTTTGTATGTCAAATTTTATGTTGAAATCGCTACTTAATTCATTTAATTTTACACTCTGTTCACTGAAATTGCTACTTAATTCATTTAATTTTACACTCTGTTCGCTAAAAAGCAATTGCATCATTTTTATCATATCATTATCCTCAGATTGTTTATTTTTATTCATTACAGGAAGGGGTTACCTGAATCCCTGAGTCATCTATGTCAGCTGACTTACTCAATTCTTTATTTTGAACTGGGATTGGGGTCGAATGGACCTCCAACCCACTCATGACCGTTGATTCGGTCAAACTATTATTTTCCATTTTTATTTTATTATTAAACAAATATGCCTTGTTTTGCTTTACCCCTTTGTCATCACAGTCTACAATTTACAACCTCGCCCCCACTCCCAAATAACCCGTTCTGCAGCTTAATTAGGTCTGGCGAATGTAATTAAAATTTTACTCTCGCGTCACTGTTACGGGCGCCAGTGAGACTCTATAAATTTGTTCAAATACTATAATATCTTACTCTTACCTTCGGGTTCGGGTCCAGAGTCGTACAGACGAAAACAGCTGCAGACAGGTTACTTGGGTTGGAGTTACGAAATATAATAACACAATTTATTCTGGCTAAAACAACTTATTTGGATTTTATTTAATGTAACGTTTTACAGTTATGCAATAATGTATCAAATTCTAGGTTGGTTGATTACTACATTGATTAAAAGTTTTTTGTTTTGTTGAGCGTAAACAACATATAAAAGTTATCTGTACCGGTATATCAAACAGTAATGAAACAATTCTTATGATTATTATTCTTAAATGGCTATAACAATTTTCTTAACCTTAATAATGACCCAGTACTTTGTCGCACTCACTCTTTCATTCTTTTTTTTACATTTTTATTTTCTAACCCCTGTTAATAGAGCTCTGTATCTGTAATTGTTTTGTATAGTTATAAAATTGATTTAGTTGTTTCTGAAGGGTACTTAACCAATCCACGGCGTTCCAGACCGCTTCACCACCGTCACGTGTTGCTCACGGTATCACTCATCACTCCGAACTGTTATTTCAGCAATTTATGAATATATTCACTGTCACGGTATACTCCGCCTTATTTAGTTTAACATGGTTTTAAATTACACTTTTGTAACATTTTGTCAGCCGACTTTATTTTGCTCGAGCACTTAGGTGTTGACCGTGCTGCCATAAATTGCAGCAGACACTTATTATGTTTTACTAGATAGGCCCTTTTACTCGAGGCCTATCTTGCACGCCCGAGGCCACTATTTTTTAATGCACGAACTGTAGCTGCTGCTGGCTGTGTTGTACACTCTTTGATGACAAACTGCATACTGTTTTACAAGGACTGCTGCTTACTGGGGCAGTTACGCAATGCGTCTAGACTGTTGTTTAGACTAACAGTGTATGTTGTACTGGGGCTCCTCACAGGTGAAAGTTAACAATTTATTAATTACTGAATTACTGAATTAAATACTGATTAAAACTGGATTGCTAAAATAAAATTAGAACTGGGGTAGCACCAATTCTGTACCGTTACAATACCCCCCCAATAAGAGGTTGAAGGCCGAAGCGTTCAAACTCTTATTGCCTAAAACCTAAGAGGATCAGTGAGGATATGGCGCCGCAACTCCCCTGAACTCTTTACTAAAATCACGGGTACTTACCCCCTAGTCCGGTGACTGCGGCAGCACCCATCCGATCTTACTGGACTTCTCTGTTAGAGATCCCAACACCATAAGCTCGGACAGATACCCGCCACAGTATCACCCGACTCTAAACATTCGATTAAAATTTAACAAACGGCCTTCCATCACTCCATATCCCACAACTGATTTGTTTCCTCTTAGCCGTACTGGTTCATTGACAACGTACTGGTTCATTGACAACGTACTGGCTCATTTTATATTATAGAATATCTCTTAACCCTAGAAAATAGTGTTAATAAAACAATATAGGTTTACAGTAGTACACATAAATTCCAGTCAAATTCAATAATATTCCCCGTTCAATATTACCCCGCCAAAATAACACGTCTATTATACAAGTTGTCCTTAACTACTATATATATATAGAACAAAATATTCATAACATATGTAATGTTTATATGTAAAGTCTATATGAACAGTAATATACCCGTCTTATTTTCCAAACACTATCTTGGCTTGGACGTTCTTTCAGTTTTTATTTTCAATAAATATTTTAATCATTGTTTTCATCAATCACTATTTAATCTACCGTTACCTTTGAAATTTAGTCCAAAATAAATTTAACCTTATTATTAAAAATCATCTTTTCAATTAATTTAATTACCAAATTAATTTACTTTTTATTTAATTAACAGTTTCAAAATTAATTACATTTGATCAAAATGGTTTTACATTAACAACATCCTATCACACAAATATTAACTATCTCACAATCAAAACATTAAGTCATTTCCTTACATCATTCAAAAAATTTACCTTCATTTCTTCACACCTGGCATTTCGTTTTATTTCATAATAGAATTTTGCTACTGGCAATGATTCAGCAGACTACAGCATTTTTGTTATTGTCAACTCAGTATGGCTATAAACATTGGTCACAACATACAACACACCTGTTTACATCAACAGTTGTCTGCAAGACTTGTTTTATAAGCATTGTTATAAACACTCCTTCAGTCTAAACATTCTGGTTACCTCACCCCTCATACCTGTACTTTTAATTTTCAATTTCTATAAATCTTTTAGTTAACATATTTGTCTCTTATTTGTTCCAATTCAGATCAGATATAATTTTAATTCACCACAATTACTTTAATAACATTTTACTAAAAACAATTTGGTTTTAGTTACTCATGTTTTTGGTTCACATAGTTAAAACACTTTTAATAAAAACACAATTCAAAATAACTTCATTATTACCTCTTATTATTTTAGTGGAATAAAGTATTATTATTTATTATTATACCTTCCCCTCTCATTACAAACATATGTTACACCTGAGCTATAATATACATTGCAACAGAATACTATTAACACAATACATTCAACACTAACACATTTATTTATTTACAAATTTTTGTACTTCAATATCCAATTCAGCCAGGTCATTACCATATACTAAAGTATTTAAAATGTCCATAAACTTGCTTTTTTAATTCACCCTCCATCATCGTGTAATAGTCTTATTTGTATATAACATTTTTCAATTTTATTTGCATTCATCATATGGCTATTTTCTGTGTAATGGCCATAAAATTTTATTTTTTCCATTATACCAAAATAATAATCTATAGGGGTACCCCCCAAAATTATCTTATCATAAATTAAATCGACATTAGTATTATTTGTAAAATCTCCGTCAGTGTTTTTTGTTATTACCATTATGTCATTATTACAATTTTCTGCTGCTACAGATGCATTAACTCTCCCAACAGGTAAATATTTTTCATCATCAACTACAATATACTCAGTGTTTACTATAATTCTCTTAATGTTCATATTCTCTCTCAACTCTTCATAATCTCTATTTAACTTAAATATTTCTGTTTCTCTCTCTTTAATTCTCTTATCACAATATTTCTCACAACATTTCACATTCTCATTCCATACAGAGGGCAACACAACATTATTACAACATCTGGCTTTTACCAGATAAACACAAACAATCTCTTTGACATTTTAAAGACCTTTTGTCTTTTACAAAAACTAACGAGGAACCTTTGTCCTCCAACACTGCTGGTGAAACTTTTTCTTCACCTGTATCACTAGAAAAATTTTCCCTCTTTTTATGCTCTACATTTAAACTGTCTTCACGCTCTCTCTCATTCTCGTCAGCATCTACTTCAACAAAATCTTCCTTCTCACTCTCAACATTAATCTCTTTGTTCTCTACTACCACGTTTTTACACATCTCATTATAATTATCATCTGTTGTACATTCAAAATTTTCCATTACCTTTTGTCTTTGTTTATCGATTTTTTCTACCACATTACTCTCTATTTTGTCAAGTCTGTTATTCATATTCTTTAATGAATGACTCAACGTTTCATTTAATTCATATTTCAATTTGTTAAAGTTACTTTCACACTTAATTTGTACTTCATTAATGTCAATTTTAAGTTCATCAAATTTAGCATTGAAATTACTATTTTGTATGTCAAATTTTATGTTGAAATCGCTACTTAATTCATTTAATTTTACACTCTGTTCACTGAAATTGCTACTTAATTCATTTAATTTTACACTCTGTTCGCTAAAAAGCAATTGCATCATTTTTATCATATCATTATCCTCAGATTGTTTATTTTTATTCATTACAGGAAGGGGTTACCTGAATCCCTGAGTCATCTATGTCAGCTGACTTACTCAATTCTTTATTTTGAACTGGGATTGGGGTCGAATGGACCTCCAACCCACTCATGACCGTTGATTCGGTCAAACTATTATTTTCCATTTTTATTTTATTATTAAACAAATATGCCTTGTTTTGCTTTACCCCTTTGTCATCACAGTCTACAATTTACAACCTCGCCCCCACTCCCAAATAACCCGTTCTGCAGCTTAATTAGGTCTGGCGAATGTAATTAAAATTTTACTCTCGCGTCACTGTTACGGGCGCCAGTGAGACTCTATAAATTTGTTCAAATACTATAATATCTTACTCTTACCTTCGGGTTCGGGTCCAGAGTCGTACAGACGAAAACAGCTGCAGACAGGTTACTTGGGTTGGAGTTACGAAATATAATAACACAATTTATTCTGGCTAAAACAACTTATTTGGATTTTATTTAATGTAACGTTTTACAGTTATGCAATAAAGTATCAAATTCTAGGTTGGTTGATTACTACATTGATTAAAAGTTTTTTGTTTTGTTGAGCGTAAACAACATATAAAAGTTATCTGTACCGGTATATCAAACAGTAATGAAACAATTCTTATGATTATTATTCTTAAATGGCTATAACAATTTTCTTAACCTTAATAATGACCCAGTACTTTGTCGCACTCACTCTTTCATTCTTTTTTTTACATTTTTATTTTCTAACCCCTGTTAATAGAGCTCTGTATCTGTAATTGTTTTGTATAGTTATAAAATTGATTTAGTTGTTTCTGAAGGGTACTTAACCAATCCACGGCGTTCCAGACCGCTTCACCACCGTCACGTGTTGCTCACGGTATCACTCATCACTCCGAACTGTTATTTCAGCAATTTATGAATATATTCACTGTCACGGTATACTCCGCCTTATTTAGTTTAACATGGTTTTAAATTACACTTTTGTAACATTTTGTCAGCCGACTTTATTTTGCTCGAGCACTTAGGTGTTGACCGTGCTGCCATAAATTGCAGCAGACACTTATTATGTTTTACTAGATAGGCCCTTTTACTCGAGGCCTATCTTGCACGCCCGAGGCCACTATTTTTTAATGCACGAACTGTAGCTGCTGCTGGCTGTGTTGTACACTCTTTGATGACAAACTGCATACTGTTTTACAAGGACTGCTGCTTACTGGGGCAGTTACGCAATGCGTCTAGACTGTTGTTTAGACTAACAGTGTATGTTGTACTGGGGCTCCTCACAGGTGAAAGTTAACAATTTATTAATTACTGAATTACTGAATTAAATACTGATTAAAACTGGATTGCTAAAATAAAATTAGAACTGGGGTAGCACCAATTCTGTACCGTTACAATACCCCCCCAATAAGAGGTTGAAGGCCGAAGCGTTCAAACTCTTATTGCCTAAAACCTAAGAGGATCAGTGAGGATATGGCGCCGCAACTCCCCTGAACTCTTTACTAAAATCACGGGTACTTACCCCCCTAGTCCGGTGACTGCGGCAGCACCCATCCGATCTTACTGGACTTCTCTGTTAGAGATCCCAACACCATAAGCTCGGACAGATACCCGCCACAGTATCACCCGACTCTAAACATTCGATTAAAATTTAACAAACGGCCTTCCATCACTCCATATCCCACAACTGATTTGTTTCCTCTTAGCCGTACTGGTTCATTGACAACATACTGGTTCATTGACAACGTACTGGCTCATTTTATATTATAGAATATCTCTTAACCCTAGAAAATAGTGTTAATAAAACAATATAGGTTTACAGTAGTACACATAAATTCCAGTCAAATTCAATAATATTCCCCGTTCAATATTACCCCGCCAAAATAACACGTCTATTATACAAGTTGTCCTTAACTACTATATATATATATATAGAACAAAATATTCATAACATATGTAATGTTTATATGTAAAGTCTATATGAACAGTAATATACCCGTCTTATTTTCCAAACACTATCTTGGCTTGGACGTTCTTTCAGTTTTTATTTTCAATAAATATTTTAATCATTGTTTTCATCAATCACTATTTAATCTACCGTTACCTTTGAAATTTAGTCCAAAATAAATTTAACCTTATTATTAAAAATCATCTTTTCAATTAATTTAATTACCAAATTAATTTACTTTTTATTTAATTAACAGTTTCAAAATTAATTACATTTGATCAAAATGGTTTTACATTAACAACATCCTATCACACAAATATTAACTATCTCACAATCAAAACATTAAGTCATTTCCTTACATCATTCAAAAAATTTACCTTCATTTCTTCACACCTGGCATTTCGTTTTATTTCATAATAGAATTTTGCTACTGGCAATGATTCAGCAGACTACAGCATTTTTGTTATTGTCAACTCAGTATGGCTATAAACATTGGTCACAACATACAACACACCTGTTTACATCAACAGTTGTCTGCAAGACTTGTTTTATAAGCATTGTTATAAACACTCCTTCAGTCTAAACATTCTGGTTACCTCACCCCTCATACCTGTACTTTTAATTTTCAATTTCTATAAATCTTTTAGTTAACATATTTGTCTCTTATTTGTTCCAATTCAGATCAGATATAATTTTAATTCACCACAATTACTTTAATAACATTTTACTAAAAACAATTTGGTTTTAGTTACTCATGTTTTTGGTTCACATAGTTAAAACACTTTTAATAAAAACACAATTCAAAATAACTTCATTATTACCTCTTATTATTTTAGTGGAATAAAGTATTATTATTTATTATTATACCTTCCCCTCTCATTACAAACATATGTTACACCTGAGCTATAATATACATTGCAACAGAATACTATTAACACAATACATTCAACACTAACACATTTATTTATTTACAAATTTTTGTACTTCAATATCCAATTCAGCCAGGTCATTACCATATACTAAAGTATTTAAAATGTCCATAAACTTGCTTTTTTAATTCACCCTCCATCATCGTGTAATAGTCTTATTTGTATATAACATTTTTCAATTTTATTTGCATTCATCATATGGCTATTTTCTGTGTAATGGCCATAAAATTTTATTTTTTCCATTATACCAAAATAATAATCTATAGGGGTACCCCCCAAAATTATCTTATCATAAATTAAATCGACATTAGTATTATTTGTAAAATCTCCGTCAGTGTTTTTTGTTATTACCATTATGTCATTATTACAATTTTCTGCTGCTACAGATGCATTAACTCTCCCAACAGGTAAATATTTGTCATCATCAACTACAATATACTCAGTGTTTACTATAATTCTCTTAATGTTCATATTCTCTCTCAACTCTTCATAATCTCTATTTAACTTAAATATTTCTGTTTCTCTCTCTTTAATTCTCTTATCACAATATTTCTCACAACATTTCACATTCTCATTCCATACAGAGGGCAACACAACATTATTACAACATCTGGCTTTTACCAGATAAACACAAACAATCTCTTTGACATTTTAAAGACCTTTTGTCTTTTACAAAAACTAACGAGGAACCTTTGTCCTCCAACACTGCTGGTGAAACTTTTTCTTCACCTGTATCACTAGAAAAATTTTCCCTCTTTTTATGCTCTACATTTAAACTGTCTTCACGCTCTCTCTCATTCTCGTCAGCATCTACTTCAACAAAATCTTCCTTCTCACTCTCAACATTAATCTCTTTGTTCTCTACTACCACGTTTTTACACATCTCATTATAATTATCATCTGTTGTACATTCAAAATTTTCCATTACCTTTTGTCTTTGTTTATCGATTTTTTCTACCACATTACTCTCTATTTTGTCAAGTCTGTTATTCATATTCTTTAATGAATGACTCAACGTTTCATTTAATTCATATTTCAATTTGTTAAAGTTACTTTCACACTTAATTTGTACTTCATTAATGTCAATTTTAAGTTCATCAAATTTAGCATTGAAATTACTATTTTGTATGTCAAATTTTATGTTGAAATCGCTACTTAATTCATTTAATTTTACACTCTGTTCACTGAAATTGCTACTTAATTCATTTAATTTTACACTCTGTTCGCTAAAAAGCAATTGCATCATTTTTATCATATCATTATCCTCAGATTGTTTATTTTTATTCATTACAGGAAGGGGTTACCTGAATCCCTGAGTCATCTATGTCAGCTGACTTACTCAATTCTTTATTTTGAACTGGGATTGGGGTCGAATGGACCTCCAACCCACTCATGACCGTTGATTCGGTCAAACTATTATTTTCCATTTTTATTTTATTATTAAACAAATATGCCTTGTTTTGCTTTACCCCTTTGTCATCACAGTCTACAATTTACAACCTCGCCCCCACTCCCAAATAACCCGTTCTGCAGCTTAATTAGGTCTGGCGAATGTAATTAAAATTTTACTCTCGCGTCACTGTTACGGGCGCCAGTGAGACTCTATAAATTTGTTCAAATACTATAATATCTTACTCTTACCTTCGGGTTCGGGTCCAGAGTCGTACAGACGAAAACAGCTGCAGACAGGTTACTTGGGTTGGAGTTACGAAATATAATAACACAATTTATTCTGGCTAAAACAACTTATTTGGATTTTATTTAATGTAACGTTTTACAGTTATGCAATAATGTATCAAATTCTAGGTTGGTTGATTACTACATTGATTAAAAGTTTTTTGTTTTGTTGAGCGTAAACAACATATAAAAGTTATCTGTACCGGTATATCAAACAGTAATGAAACAATTCTTATGATTATTATTCTTAAATGGCTATAACAATTTTCTTAACCTTAATAATGACCCAGTACTTTGTCGCACTCACTCTTTCATTCTTTTTTTTACATTTTTATTTTCTAACCCCTGTTAATAGAGCTCTGTATCTGTAATTGTTTTGTATAGTTATAAAATTGATTTAGTTGTTTCTGAAGGGTACTTAACCAATCCACGGCGTTCCAGACCGCTTCACCACCGTCACGTGTTGCTCACGGTATCACTCATCACTCCGAACTGTTATTTCAGCAATTTATGAATATATTCACTGTCACGGTATACTCCGCCTTATTTAGTTTAACATGGTTTTAAATTACACTTTTGTAACATTTTGTCAGCCGACTTTATTTTGCTCGAGCACTTAGGTGTTGACCGTGCTGCCATAAATTGCAGCAGACACTTATTATGTTTTACTAGATAGGCCCTTTTACTCGAGGCCTATCTTGCACGCCCGAGGCCACTATTTTTTAATGCACGAACTGTAGCTGCTGCTGGCTGTGTTGTACACTCTTTGATGAGAAACTGCATACTGTTTTACAAGGACTGCTGCTTACTGGGGCAGTTACGCAATGCGTCTAGACTGTTGTTTAGACTAACAGTGTATGTTGTACTGGGGCTCCTCACAGGTGAAAGTTAACAATTTATTAATTACTGAATTACTGAATTAAATACTGATTAAAACTGGATTGCTAAAATAAAATTAGAACTGGGGTAGCACCAATTCTGTACCGTTACAATACCCCCCCAATAAGAGGTTGAAGGCCGAAGCGTTCAAACTCTTATTGCCTAAAACCTAAGAGGATCAGTGAGGATATGGCGCCGCAACTCCCCTGAACTCTTTACTAAAATCACGGGTACTTACCCCCCTAGTCCGGTGACTGCGGCAGCACCCATCCGATCTTACTGGACTTCTCTGTTAGAGATCCCAACACCATAAGCTCGGACAGATACCCGCCACAGTATCACCCGACTCTAAACATTCGATTAAAATTTAACAAACGGCCTTCCATCACTCCATATCCCACAACTGATTTGTTTCCTCTTAGCCGTACTGGTTCATTGACAACGTACTGGTTCATTGACAACGTACTGGCTCATTTTATATTATAGAATATCTCTTAACCCTAGAAAATAGTGTTAATAAAACAATATAGGTTTACAGTAGTACACATAAATTCCAGTCAAATTCAATAATATTCCCCGTTCAATATTACCCCGCCAAAATAACACGTCTATTATACAAGTTGTCCTTAACTACTATATATATATATATAGAACAAAATATTCATAACATATGTAATGTTTATATGTAAAGTCTATATGAACAGTAATATACCCGTCTTATTTTCCAAACACTATCTTGGCTTGGACGTTCTTTCAGTTTTTATTTTCAATAAATATTTTAATCATTGTTTTCATCAATCACTATTTAATCTACCGTTACCTTTGAAATTTAGTCCAAAATAAATTTAACCTTATTATTAAAAATCATCTTTTCAATTAATTTAATTACCAAATTAATTTACTTTTTATTTAATTAACAGTTTCAAAATTAATTACATTTGATCAAAATGGTTTTACATTAACAACATCCTATCACACAAATATTAACTATCTCACAATCAAAACATTAAGTCATTTCCTTACATCATTCAAAAAATTTACCTTCATTTCTTCACACCTGGCATTTCGTTTTATTTCATAATAGAATTTTGCTACTGGCAATGATTCAGCAGACTACAGCATTTTTGTTATTGTCAACTCAGTATGGCTATAAACATTGGTCACAACATACAACACACCTGTTTACATCAACAGTTGTCTGCAAGACTTGTTTTATAAGCATTGTTATAAACACTCCTTCAGTCTAAACATTCTGGTTACCTCACCCCTCATACCTGTACTTTTAATTTTCAATTTCTATAAATCTTTTAGTTAACATATTTGTCTCTTATTTGTTCCAATTCAGATCAGATATAATTTTAATTCACCACAATTACTTTAATAACATTTTACTAAAAACAATTTGGTTTTAGTTACTCATGTTTTTGGTTCACATAGTTAAAACACTTTTAATAAAAACACAATTCAAAATAACTTCATTATTACCTCTTATTATTTTAGTGGAATAAAGTATTATTATTTATTATTATACCTTCCCCTCTCATTACAAACATATGTTACACCTGAGCTATAATATACATTGCAACAGAATACTATTAACACAATACATTCAACACTAACACATTTATTTATTTACAAATTTTTGTACTTCAATATCCAATTCAGCCAGGTCATTACCATATACTAAAGTATTTAAAATGTCCATAAACTTGCTTTTTTAATTCACCCTCCATCATCGTGTAATAGTCTTATTTGTATATAACATTTTTCAATTTTATTTGCATTCATCATATGGCTATTTTCTGTGTAATGGCCATAAAATTTTATTTTTTCCATTATACCAAAATAATAATCTATAGGGGTACCCCCCAAAATTATCTTATCATAAATTAAATCGACATTAGTATTATTTGTAAAATCTCCGTCAGTGTTTTTTGTTATTACCATTATGTCATTATTACAATTTTCTGCTGCTACAGATGCATTAACTCTCCCAACAGGTAAATATTTGTCATCATCAACTACAATATACTCAGTGTTTACTATAATTCTCTTAATGTTCATATTCTCTCTCAACTCTTCATAATCTCTATTTAACTTAAATATTTCTGTTTCTCTCTCTTTAATTCTCTTATCACAATATTTCTCACAACATTTCACATTCTCATTCCATACAGAGGGCAACACAACATTATTACAACATCTGGCTTTTACCAGATAAACACAAACAATCTCTTTGACATTTTAAAGACCTTTTGTCTTTTACAAAAACTAACGAGGAACCTTTGTCCTCCAACACTGCTGGTGAAACTTTTTCTTCACCTGTATCACTAGAAAAATTTTCCCTCTTTTTATGCTCTACATTTAAACTGTCTTCACGCTCTCTCTCATTCTCGTCAGCATCTACTTCAACAAAATCTTCCTTCTCACTCTCAACATTAATCTCTTTGTTCTCTACTACCACGTTTTTACACATCTCATTATAATTATCATCTGTTGTACATTCAAAATTTTCCATTACCTTTTGTCTTTGTTTATCGATTTTTTCTACCACATTACTCTCTATTTTGTCAAGTCTGTTATTCATATTCTTTAATGAATGACTCAACGTTTCATTTAATTCATATTTCAATTTGTTAAAGTTACTTTCACACTTAATTTGTACTTCATTAATGTCAATTTTAAGTTCATCAAATTTAGCATTGAAATTACTATTTTGTATGTCAAATTTTATGTTGAAATCGCTACTTAATTCATTTAATTTTACACTCTGTTCACTGAAATTGCTACTTAATTCATTTAATTTTACACTCTGTTCGCTAAAAAGCAATTGCATCATTTTTATCATATCATTATCCTCAGATTGTTTATTTTTATTCATTACAGGAAGGGGTTACCTGAATCCCTGAGTCATCTATGTCAGCTGACTTACTCAATTCTTTATTTTGAACTGGGATTGGGGTCGAATGGACCTCCAACCCACTCATGACCGTTGATTCGGTCAAACTATTATTTTCCATTTTTATTTTATTATTAAACAAATATGCCTTGTTTTGCTTTACCCCTTTGTCATCACAGTCTACAATTTACAACCTCGCCCCCACTCCCAAATAACCCGTTCTGCAGCTTAATTAGGTCTGGCGAATGTAATTAAAATTTTACTCTCGCGTCACTGTTACGGGCGCCAGTGAGACTCTATAAATTTGTTCAAATACTATAATATCTTACTCTTACCTTCGGGTTCGGGTCCAGAGTCGTACAGACGAAAACAGCTGCAGACAGGTTACTTGGGTTGGAGTTACGAAATATAATAACACAATTTATTCTGGCTAAAACAACTTATTTGGATTTTATTTAATGTAACGTTTTACAGTTATGCAATAAAGTATCAAATTCTAGGTTGGTTGATTACTACATTGATTAAAAGTTTTTTGTTTTGTTGAGCGTAAACAACATATAAAAGTTATCTGTACCGGTATATCAAACAGTAATGAAACAATTCTTATGATTATTATTCTTAAATGGCTATAACAATTTTCTTAACCTTAATAATGACCCAGTACTTTGTCGCACTCACTCTTTCATTCTTTTTTTTACATTTTTATTTTCTAACCCCTGTTAATAGAGCTCTGTATCTGTAATTGTTTTGTATAGTTATAAAATTGATTTAGTTGTTTCTGAAGGGTACTTAACCAATCCACGGCGTTCCAGACCGCTTCACCACCGTCACGTGTTGCTCACGGTATCACTCATCACTCCGAACTGTTATTTCAGCAATTTATGAATATATTCACTGTCACGGTATACTCCGCCTTATTTAGTTTAACATGGTTTTAAATTACACTTTTGTAACATTTTGTCAGCCGACTTTATTTTGCTCGAGCACTTAGGTGTTGACCGTGCTGCCATAAATTGCAGCAGACACTTATTATGTTTTACTAGATAGGCCCTTTTACTCGAGGCCTATCTTGCACGCCCGAGGCCACTATTTTTTAATGCACGAACTGTAGCTGCTGCTGGCTGTGTTGTACACTCTTTGATGACAAACTGCATACTGTTTTACAAGGACTGCTGCTTACTGGGGCAGTTACGCAATGCGTCTAGACTGTTGTTTAGACTAACAGTGTATGTTGTACTGGGGCTCCTCACAGGTGAAAGTTAACAATTTATTAATTACTGAATTACTGAATTAAATACTGATTAAAACTGGATTGCTAAAATAAAATTAGAACTGGGGTAGCACCAATTCTGTACCGTTACAATACCCCCCCAATAAGAGGTTGAAGGCCGAAGCGTTCAAACTCTTATTGCCTAAAACCTAAGAGGATCAGTGAGGATATGGCGCCGCAACTCCCCTGAACTCTTTACTAAAATCACGGGTACTTACCCCTAGTCCGGTGACTGCGGCAGCACCCATCCGATCTTACTGGACTTCTCTGTTAGAGATCCCAACACCATAAGCTCGGACAGATACCCGCCACAGTATCACCCGACTCTAAACATTCGATTAAAATTTAACAAACGGCCTTCCATCACTCCATATCCCACAACTGATTTGTTTCCTCTTAGCCGTACTGGTTCATTGACAACGTACTGGTTCATTGACAACGTACTGGCTCATTTTATATTATAGAATATCTCTTAACCCTAGAAAATAGTGTTAATAAAACAATATAGGTTTACAGTAGTACACATAAATTCCAGTCAAATTCAATAATATTCCCCGTTCAATATTACCCCGCCAAAATAACACGTCTATTATACAAGTTGTCCTTAACTACTATATATATATATAGAACAAAATATTCATAACATATGTAATGTTTATATGTAAAGTCTATATGAACAGTAATATACCCGTCTTATTTTCCAAACACTATCTTGGCTTGGACGTTCTTTCAGTTTTTATTTTCAATAAATATTTTAATCATTGTTTTCATCAATCACTATTTAATCTACCGTTACCTTTGAAATTTAGTCCAAAATAAATTTAACCTTATTATTGAAAATCATCTTTTCAATTAATTTAATTACCAAATTAATTTACTTTTTATTTAATTAACAGTTTCAAAATTAATTACATTTGATCAAAATGGTTTTACATTAACAACATCCTATCACACAAATATTAACTATCTCACAATCAAAATATTAAGTCATTTCCTTACAGCATTCAAAAAATTTACCTTCATTTCTTCACACCTGGCATTTCGTTTTATTTCATAATAGAATTTTGCTACTGGCAATGATTCAGCAGACTACAGCATTTTTGTTATTGTCAACTCAGCATGGCTATAAACATTGGTCACAACATACAACACACCTGTTTACATCAACAGTTGTCTGCAAGACTTGTTTTATAAGCATTGTTATAAACACTCCTTCAGTCTAAATATTCTGGTTACCTCACCCCTCATACCTGTACTTTTAATTTTCAATTTCTATAAATCTTTTAGTTAACATATTTGTCTCTTATTTGTTCCAATTCAGATCAGATATAATTTTAATTCACCACAATTACTTTAATAACATTTTACTAAAAACAATTTGGTTTTAGTTACTCATGTTTTTGGTTCACATAGTTAAAACACTTTTAATAAAAACACAATTCAAAATAACTTCATTATTACCTCTTATTATTTTAGTGGAATAAAGTATTATTATTTATTACTATAATACTTATAACTATTTTACCTCAAGATGTATTTTTTCCTTTAGGGACATGTTTCGGGAGATCCTGTTCTCCCATTTTCAACCTTCGCCATCTTGCTTCTGGTGCAGTATTTGTGTGTTGGCTTTTGGATGTTATTATGGTGGTTTGTTGGTCTTTGGTCCTTCAATGTTGCATTATTGTGTGTGGTTGTGGTATCTGTTTTTGTATTTTGTGTATTTTCGATGTTGAGTGCTTTGAATATTGTGTCATGTTTTGTATTGATTTGTATTTGTTCTGGTATTAATTTGTTTTGTGTTTTATGTTTGTAAATCTGTAAATTTTCCCATATGTTCATTATGGTGCCTTTGTGTGGTATATGTTTTATTAGTGTTACATTGGTTATGTCTGGGAATTCATGTCCTGTGTTTATTGCATGTGTGGCTAAATTGGATTTATATATGTTTGGTTTTTTGTATGCATTTAGGTGTTCAAAATAACGTTTTTTCAGCTGTTTTTTTGTTTGTCCTATATAACATTTATTGCAATCTTGGCATTCAATTTTGTATATACCGTTGGTTGTTGTATTATCTTTATTGTGTGAGTTATTTAGATTTTGTAATTTATTTTTATTAGTTTTGTATGCTATTTTTATATCTGTGTTTTTAAATAGTTTTGTTAGTTTTGACATTTTATTATTTATATATGTGAATGTGGCCCATTTTTTGTTGTTGTTATTATTTATGTGTTGTTCAGTTTGATTAATTCTTAATTGTTCAGTTTTTATTTTGTATTTGATTTTATTTTCTATTTTGATCATAGTATTTTTATTGTATCCATTTGCATAACCAATTTGGTATATTATATTTCTTTCTTTGTCAGTTTCTTGTTTGTTTAGGGGTATTTTGTACATTCTGTTAAATAACGAATAAAATGCTGCCATTTTATGTTGTGGTGGGTGGTCAGAATGGTTAGGTATAATGATGTTAGTGGAAGTTGGTTTTCTATATATTGCATATTGTATGTGTTTGTTGTATCTTGTGATGGTTATGTCTAAATAGTTGATTTTGTTATGTTTTTCTTTTTCTTCTGTGAATTGTATTTTGGGATGTATGTTATTGATTTGTTTCAGTATGTTCTCTGCATTTGTGTTTTTGTTATTTGATACATATAGTCCATCATCTACATATCTTATCCATATGCCATCTGGGTCATGTGTTTTTATGATATTTTGTATTTTGGTGTTTATATGTTGTAGGAATATTTCTGCTATTATGCTTGATAATGGTGATCCCATTGCTAAACCTTCTTTCTGTTGATAAATTTTGCTATTAAATTCAAAGTAATTTTGTTTTAGTATTAGTTGGAGACTATTTTTTATTTCGGTTATATATTGTTTGTTTTCATTTTGTTCTATAAGTTTGTTTATTATTATGTCAATTGTTTCTTCTACTGGGATATTAGTGTACATGTTTGTTATGTCATATGATGTGAAAAATGTATTTTCATTTATATTTATTATTTTTAGTTTGTCTATTAATTCGTATGTATTTTTTATGTTATGATGGTTATTTGTTAGATGGTTATTTTTTAGTTTTTGTGCTATTATTCTTGCTATTTTGTATGTAGGAGCTTTTTTGAAATTGATTAATGGACGTATTGGGTTGTTTAATTTGTGTATTTTTATTAGGCTGTTCATTTTAGGTGATTCTGGATTATTGTTTATATATATGTCTATGTTTTTATTGTTGAAAATGTTTTTATTTGTTTTTATTAGTTTTATTGTTTGTTTAAGATAGTTTTCTGTTGGGTTTTTATCTAGTTGTACGCATTTATTATTGTTGATGAAGTCTTCGGTTTTTTTGATGTAGTCTGTTTTATCAATGATTACTGTTGCTTGACTTTTGTCTGCTTTAGTTATTATTAAATTATTGTTCTTTACTTTATTTTTAATTTCTTTTATTGTTTTATTGTTTTTCTTTTGTTTATCTTTGTTTTTCATTTCGCTAGTGATTATTTTTTTAATTATATGTGTTGCTTCTGTTCTTTTTTCTTCTTGTATATTGTCTTTTATTAGGTTAATGGCAAATTCTGTTTCTACTATTAAATTTTCTAGATTTTTGTTTGCATTTTGGGTTATGTTAGTTTTTGACATATTGTTTAAATATTCTGTTTCTTTTTTGTTAAATTCTGTATTGCTGAGGTTAATGGTTCGAGGGTAAAATGTGTGTTTATTTTTGTTTTTTTGTTCTTGATTTTTGTTTTGTTGTTTTAATGTGTTAAGTTTTTTGTTAATTGTATAAGTCTTTTTGTTTTTCTCAAATCTTATTTTATTTTCTATGTTATTGTATTTATTGTTCCAAGTGATTGGATGTAATAAATTTGTTAGCTCTAAGTGTAGTTTGTATATGTCTAGTGTTATGCTATTTTTCTTACTGTATAATTGATTAATTTCGTTTTGTATCCATAGCCTTTGTGCTTGTTTTATAGTTTTTTGTGCAGTCATATTTTTGTTGTTTGTGTTTATGTTGATGTATTTAGGTGTTAATTTATGTTTTTGGCATTGTCTATTGAAGTATATGTTTATGTTTGTGTTCATTAGTTGTTTTTTTCGTGTTTGAAATTTGTTTAACAATTTGGTAATGTGGTTATATGGAATTGTGGTTATGTTGTTTGTGTACATGTTAATGTATATTTATGTGAGAGATGATTTGTTATCTGTTATTTGGTAGTTGATTTCACTTATTTGCTATTCACTTCACTATTTTTTTTTTCTTCACTATACACTTTTGTTTTTGCTTTGTTTTATAACCTCACTTTTCGTTTTTTCACTGTAGGCTTATTTACCTTGTATGGTTATATTATTTCATTACTTTCTGCTACAGTCCGTTTCTTGATGTATATAATACTATAATACTTATAACTATTTTACCTCAAGATGTATTTTTTCCTTTAGGGACATGTTTCGGGAGATCCTGTTCTCCCATTTTCAACCTTCGCCATCTTGCTTCTGGTGCAGTATTTGTGTGTTGGCTTTTGGATGTTATTATGGTGGTTTGTTGGTCTTTGGTCCTTCAATGTTGCATTATTGTGTGTGGTTGTGGTATCTGTTTTTGTATTTTGTGTATTTTCGATGTTGAGTGCTTTGAATATTGTGTCATGTTTTGTATTGATTTGTATTTGTTCTGGTATTAATTTGTTTTGTGTTTTATGTTTGTAAATCTGTAAATTTTCCCATATGTTCATTATGGTGCCTTTGTGTGGTATATGTTTTATTAGTGTTACATTGGTTATGTCTGGGAATTCATGTCCTGTGTTTATTGCATGTGTGGCTAAATTGGATTTATATATGTTTGGTTTTTTGTATGCATTTAGGTGTTCAAAATAACGTTTTTTCAGCTGTTTTTTTGTTTGTCCTATATAACATTTATTGCAATCGTGGCATTCAATTTTGTATATACCGTTGGTTGTTGTATTATCTTTATTGTGTGAGTTATTTAGATTTTGTAATTTATTTTTATTAGTTTTGTATGCTATTTTTATATCTGTGTTTTTAAATAGTTTTGTTAGTTTTGACATTTTATTATTTATATATGTGAATGTGGCCCATTTTTTGTTGTTGTTATTATTTATGTGTTGTTCAGTTTGATTAATTCTTAATTGTTCAGTTTTTATTTTGTATTTGATTTTATTTTCTATTTTGATCATAGTATTTTTATTGTATCCATTTGCATAACCAATTTGGTATATTATATTTCTTTCTTTGTCAGTTTCTTGTTTGTTTAGGGGTATTTTGTACATTCTGTTAAATAACGAATAAAATGCTGCCATTTTATGTTGTGGTGGGTGGTCAGAATGGTTAGGTATAATGATGTTAGTGGAAGTTGGTTTTCTATATATTGCATATTGTATGTGTTTGTTGTATCTTGTGATGGTTATGTCTAAATAGTTGATTTTGTTATGTTTTTCTTTTTCTTCTGTGAATTGTATTTTGGGATGTATGTTATTGATTTGTTTCAGTATGTTCTCTGCATTTGTGTTTTTGTTATTTGATACATATAGTCCATCATCTACATATCTTATCCATATGCCATCTGGGTCATGTGTTTTTATGATATTTTGTATTTTGGTGTTTATATGTTGTAGGAATATTTCTGCTATTATGCTTGATAATGGTGATCCCATTGCTAAACCTTCTTTCTGTTGATAAATTTTGCTATTAAATTCAAAGTAATTTTGTTTTAGTATTAGTTGGAGACTATTTTTTATTTCGGTTATATATTGTTTGTTTTCATTTTGTTCTATAAGTTTGTTTATTATTATGTCAATTGTTTCTTCTACTGGGATATTAGTGTACATGTTTGTTATGTCATATGATGTGAAAAATGTATTTTCATTTATATTTATTATTTTTAGTTTGTCTATTAATTCGTATGTATTTTTTATGTTATGATGGTTATTTGTTAGATGGTTATTTTTTAGTTTTTGTGCTATTATTCTTGCTATTTTGTATGTAGGAGCTTTTTTGAAATTGATTAATGGACGTATTGGGTTGTTTAATTTGTGTATTTTTATTAGGCTGTTCATTTTAGGTGATTCTGGATTATTGTTTATATATATGTCTATGTTTTTATTGTTGAAAATGTTTTTATTTGTTTTTATTAGTTTTATTGTTTGTTTAAGATAGTTTTCTGTTGGGTTTTTATCTAGTTGTACGCATTTATTATTGTTGATGAAGTCTTCGGTTTTTTTGATGTAGTCTGTTTTATCAATGATTACTGTTGCTTGACTTTTGTCTGCTTTAGTTATTATTAAATTATTGTTCTTTACTTTATTTTTAATTTCTTTTATTGTTTTATTGTTTTTCTTTTGTTTATCTTTGTTTTTCATTTCGCTAGTGATTATTTTTTTAATTATATGTGTTGCTTCTGTTCTTTTTTCTTCTTGTATATTGTCTTTTATTAGGTTAATGGCAAATTCTGTTTCTACTATTAAATTTTCTAGATTTTTGTTTGCATTTTGGGTTATGTTAGTTTTTGACATATTGTTTAAATATTCTGTTTCTTTTTTGTTAAATTCTGTATTGCTGAGGTTAATGGTTCGAGGGTAAAATGTGTGTTTATTTTTGTTTTTTTGTTCTTGATTTTTGTTTTGTTGTTTTAATGTGTTAAGTTTTTTGTTAATTGTATAAGTCTTTTTGTTTTTCTCAAATCTTATTTTATTTTCTATGTTATTGTATTTATTGTTCCAAGTGATTGGATGTAATAAATTTGTTAGCTCTAAGTGTAGTTTGTATATGTCTAGTGTTATGCTATTTTTCTTACTGTATAATTGATTAATTTCGTTTTGTATCCATAGCCTTTGTGCTTGTTTTATAGTTTTTTGTGCAGTCATATTTTTGTTGTTTGTGTTTATGTTGATGTATTTAGGTGTTAATTTATGTTTTTGGCATTGTCTATTGAAGTATATGTTTATGTTTGTGTTCATTAGTTGTTTTTTTCGTGTTTGAAATTTGTTTAACAATTTGGTAATGTGGTTATATGGAATTGTGGTTATGTTGTTTGTGTACATGTTAATGTATATTTATGTGAGAGATGATTTGTTATCTGTTATTTGGTAGTTGATTTCACTTATTTGCTATTCACTTCACTATTTTTTTTTTCTTCACTATACACTTTTGTTTTTGCTTTGTTTTATAACCTCACTTTTCGTTTTTTCACTGTAGGCTTATTTACCTTGTATGGTTATATTATTTCATTACTTTCTGCTACAGTCCGTTTCTTGATGTATATAATACTATAATACTTATAACTATTTTACCTCAAGATGTATTTTTTCCTTTAGGGACATGTTTCGGGAGATCCTGTTCTCCCATTTTCAACCTTCGCCATCTTGCTTCTGGTGCAGTATTTGTGTGTTGGCTTTTGGATGTTATTATGGTGGTTTGTTGGTCTTTGGTCCTTCAATGTTGCATTATTGTGTGTGGTTGTGGTATCTGTTTTTGTATTTTGTGTATTTTCGATGTTGAGTGCTTTGAATATTGTGTCATGTTTTGTATTGATTTGTATTTGTTCTGGTATTAATTTGTTTTGTGTTTTATGTTTGTAAATCTGTAAATTTTCCCATATGTTCATTATGGTGCCTTTGTGTGGTATATGTTTTATTAGTGTTACATTGGTTATGTCTGGGAATTCATGTCCTGTGTTTATTGCATGTGTGGCTAAATTGGATTTATATATGTTTGGTTTTTTGTATGCATTTAGGTGTTCAAAATAACGTTTTTTCAGCTGTTTTTTTTGTTTGTCCTATATAACATTTATTGCAATCTTGGCATTCAATTTTGTATATACCGTTGGTTGTTGTATTATCTTTATTGTGTGAGTTATTTAGATTTTGTAATTTATTTTTATTAGTTTTGTATGCTATTTTTATATCTGTGTTTTTAAATAGTTTTGTTAGTTTTGACATTTTATTATTTATATATGTGAATGTGGCCCATTTTTTGTTGTTGTTATTATTTATGTGTTGTTCAGTTTGATTAATTCTTAATTGTTCAGTTTTTATTTTGTATTTGATTTTATTTTCTATTTTGATCATAGTATTTTTATTGTATCCATTTGCATAACCAATTTGGTATATTATATTTCTTTCTTTGTCATTTTCTTGTTTGTTTAGGGGTATTTTGTACATTCTGTTAAATAACGAATAAAATGCTGCCATTTTATGTTGTGGTGGGTGGTCAGAATGGTTAGGTATAATGATGTTAGTGGAAGTTGGTTTTCTATATATTGCATATTGTATGTGTTTGTTGTATCTTGTGATGGTTATGTCTAAATAGTTGATTTTGTTATGTTTTTCTTTTTCTTCTGTGAATTGTATTTTGGGATGTATGTTATTGATTTGTTTCAGTATGTTCTCTGCATTTGTGTTTTTGTTATTTGATACATATAGTCCATCATCTACATATCTTATCCATATGCCATCTGGGTCATGTGTTTTTATGATATTTTGTATTTTGGTGTCTATATGTTGGAGGAATATTTCTGCTATTATGCTTGATAATGGTGATCCCATTGCTAAACCTTCTTTCTGTTGATAAATTTTGCTATTAAATTCAAAGTAATTTTGTTTTAGTATTAGTTGGAGACTATTTTTTATTTCGGTTATATATTGTTTGTTTTCATTTTGTTCTATAAGTTTGTTTATTATTATGTCAATTGTTTCTTCTACTGGGATATTAGTGTACATGTTTGTTATGTCATATGATGTGAAAAATGTATTTTCATTTATATTTATTATTTTTAGTTTGTCTATTAATTCGTATGTATTTTTTATGTTATGATGGTTATTTGTTAGATGGTTATTTTTTAGTTTTTGTGCTATTATTCTTGCTATTTTGTATGTAGGAGCTTTTTTGAAATTGATTAATGGACGTATTGGGTTGTTTAATTTGTGTATTTTTATTAGGCTGTTCATTTTAGGTGGTTCTGGATTATTGTTTATATATATGTCTATGTTTTTATTGTTGAAAATGTTTTTATTTGTTTTTATTAGTTTTATTGTTTGTTTAAGATAGTTTTCTGTTGGGTTTTTATCTAGTTGTACGCATTTATTATTGTTGATGAAGTCTTCGGTTTTTTTGATGTAGTCTGTTTTATCAATGATTACTGTTGCTTGACTTTTGTCTGCTTTAGTTATTATTAAATTATTGTTCTTTACTTTATTTTTAATTTCTTTTATTGTTTTATTGTTTTTCTTTTGTCTATCTTTGTTTTTCATTTCGCTAGTGATTATTTTTTTAATTATATGTGTTGCTTCTGTTCTTTTTTCTTCTTGTATATTGTCTTTTATTAGGTTAATGGCAAATTCTGTTTCTACTATTAAATTTTCTAGATTTTTGTTTGCATTTTGGGTTATGTTAGTTTTTGACATATTGTTTAAATATTCTGTTTCTTTTTTGTTAAATTCTGTATTGCTGAGGTTAATGGTTCGAGGGTAAAATGTGTGTTTATTTTTGTTTTTTTGTTCTTGATTTTTGTTTTGTTGTTTTAATGTGTTAAGTTTTTTGTTAATTGTATAAGTCTTTTTGTTTTTCTCAAATCTTATTTTATTTTCTATGTTATTGTATTTATTGTTCCAAGTGATTGGATGTAATAAATTTGTTAGCTCTAAGTGTAGTTTGTATATGTCTAGTGTTATGCTATTTTTCTTACTGTATAATTGATTAATTTCGTTTTGTATCCATAGCCTTTGTGCTTGTTCTATAGTTTTTTGTGCAGTCATATTTTTGTTGTTTGTGTTTATGTTGATGTATTTAGGTGTTAATTTATGTTTTTGGCATTGTCTATTGAAGTATATGTTTATGTTTGTGTTCATTAGTTGTTTTTTTCGTGTTTGAAATTTGTTTAACAATTTGGTAATGTGGTTATATGGAATTGTGGTTATGTTGTTTGTGTACATGTTAATGTATATTTATGTGAGAGATGATTTGTTATCTGTTATTTGGTAGTTGATTTCACTTATTTGCTATTCACTTCACTATTTTTTTTTCTTCACTATACACTTTTGTTTTTGCTTTGTTTTATAACCTCACTTTTCGTTTTTTCACTGTAGGCTTATTTACCTTGTATGGTTATATTATTTCATTACTTTCTGCTACAGTCCTTTTCTTGATGTATATAATACTATAATACTTATAACTATTTTACCTCAAGATGTATTTTTTCCTTTAGGGACATGTTTCGGGAGATCCTGTTCTCCCATTTTCAACCTTCGCCATCTTGCTTCTGGTGCAGTATTTGTGTGTTGGCTTTTGGATGTTATTATGGTGGTTTGTTGGTCTTTGGTCCTTCAATGTTGCATTATTGTGTGTGGTTGTGGTATCTGTTTTTGTATTTTGTGTATTTTCGATGTTGAGTGCTTTGAATATTGTGTCATGTTTTGTATTGATTTGTATTTGTTCTGGTATTAATTTGTTTTGTGTTTTATGTTTGTAAATCTGTAAATTTTCCCATATGTTCATTATGGTGCCTTTGTGTGGTATATGTTTTATTAGTGTTACATTGGTTATGTCTGGGAATTCATGTCCTGTGTTTATTGCATGTGTGGCTAAATTGGATTTATATATGTTTGGTTTTTTGTATGCATTTAGGTGTTCAAAATAACGTTTTTTCAGCTGTTTTTTTGTTTGTCCTATATAACATTTATTGCAATCTTGGCATTCAATTTTGTATATACCGTTGGTTGTTGTATTATCTTTATTGTGTGAGTTATTTAGATTTTGTAATTTATTTTTATTAGTTTTGTATGCTATTTTTATACATACAGATATCACAAATACAGATACCACAACCACACACAATAATGCAACATTGAAGGACCAAAGACCAACAAACCACCATAATAACATCCAAAAGCCAACACACAAATACTGCACCAGAAGCAAGATGGCGAAGGTTGAAAATGGGAGAACAGGATCTCCCGAAACATGTCCCTAAAGGAAAAAATACATCTTGAGGTAAAATAGTTATAAGTATTATAGTATTATATACATCAAGAAACGGACTGTAGCAGAAAGTAATGAAATATTATTTATTATTATACCTTCCCCTCTCATTACAAACATATGTTACACCTGAGCTATAATATACATTGCAACAAAATACTATTAACACAATACATTCAACACTAACACATTTATTTATTTACAAATTTTCGTACTTCAATATCCAATTCAGCCAGGTCATTACCATATACTAAAGTATTTAAAATGTCCATAAACTTGCTTTTTTAATTCACCCTCCATCATCGTGTAATAGTCTTATTTGTATATAACATTTTTCAATTTTATTTGCATTCATCATATGGCTATTTTCTGTGTAATGGCCATAAAATTTTATTTTTTCCATTATACCAAAATAATAATCTATAGGGGTACCCCCCAAAATTATCTTATCATAAATTAAATCGACATTAGTATTATTTGTAAAATCTCCGTCAGTGTTTTTTGTTATTACCATTATGTCATTATTACAATTTTCTGCTGCTACAGATGCATTAACTCTCCCAACAGGTAAATATTTGTCATCATCAACTACAATATACTCAGTGTTTACTATAATTCTCTTAATGTTCATATTCTCTCTCAACTCTTCATAATCTCTATTTAACTTAAATATTTCTGTTTCTCTCTCTTTAATTCTCTTATCACAATATTTCTCACAACATTTCACATTCTCATTCCATACAGAGGGCAACACAACATTATTACAACATCTGGCTTTTACCAGATAAACACAAACAATCTCTTTGACATTTTAAAGACCTTTTGTCTTTTACAAAAACTAACGAGGAACCTTTGTCCTCCAACACTGCTGGTGAAACTTTTTCTTCACCTGTATCACTAGAAAAATTTTCCCTCTTTTTATGCTCTACATTTAAACTGTCTTCACGCTCTTGTAACAGTAAAATAGCTCAATACTTTATCGAAATCAGGCCTGATCAACCTGAGTATAGTTATCATTGTTGTGCATGCAAACAATGTCGATATCTAGAGCACAGCTGTTACGATCTACCCAGCCGGTCCGTTCTTATCAGCAACTGATAAGACCCCAACTCGGTAGGGAGCCTAACTATGTAGGAACCCAAGATTATGGCAGTCTTGAAATGAGTCATTGCTGGTCAAGTTCGCCTACTACTGAGAGTCAACGTTTCGAGCGCTGCAGTACAACCCTTTTCTCGACGTGAGGATCTATGCACTTAGCCAAGTGCGAAAAGGTAAGGCAGTTTACCGAAAATATCTTAATCTATTTTCGATTGCGGGAAAAGCGAGTGTAAATTGTTCAAAATTATAACTTTATGTACTTGTTTAAACTTTGCCAATCATGTATGGACAGTACTGTTTGTCAACCTCAGTGTAATGTGCTCACAGAATATCTCAAGCCAATTAATTGAATTATTATTATATTTAAATTTTACCTTCAACTTATTTATAAATTATTTGTAACTAAAAGCTTAATTTATGGTTAATATCGTAAGTGTGGGACGGCACATGCTCCCTCAATTGAGAAGCACAATATCTTGTCTTTACGTGAAAGTGTATTCCTCATTTGTACAAAGTAAACTTTTAATATTGTAATATATTTGTAGAAAGTAATTTTGTAATTAGTATTCCCTATAATTTAATATCGTTGTAAATAATGTTAATCAAAAGGTAACAATTACATTGTGAACCTTGAGTTCAGTAGGAGTAGCGACGAAAGGCACGATCAAGTAGGCAGTGCCGCCACAGCTGTTGTAACTAAAGCTAACAGCGACATATTTACCGGGCTGTGGTCAGAAATTTAATGTAAATATTGTAGTTCGAATTGTTTTGCCCAGATAATTATTGGTTATTTCATATCACACTTTATCTAAAGCAATTTCATAACTAAACCATAAATTTTATCTTATTAGATTAGTTGAATGATATAAACACTTGGTCACCAAATATTATAGCTAGGGTTTCGAAACAATGCATAGTAGTTAAATACAATGTTTTGACTTTCATGCAAAATACTTTATTGTGGACAAGCATATAGCGAATCTATGCAGCTAAATAAATTATTGAATTAAATTATATTATTATAAATTATTATATTTATTACTCAGTTCATATTCCTGACCAATTATAATTAAAAGTTGTTGATAATGTGAAATTTTTGTTAACTGTAAATGTATTACTAATTTAGGAGTAACTTTTCCATGTTTAGAAATTTATCTTTGAAGTTTTGAGTGTAAATTTAGTAACTTGCTTTTGTACTTTGAATATTTAATTGTATTTCGAGTATTTTGGTAGATAAACTTGGTGAAATAAGAAAAAAATGTAAAACACATTCTAGTGAATGAATTAGTGTTCAATGTTTGCATGGGAAGATGTTATATGCACAGTACTATTATTTAATGAATTTACAGGGTTTTAATTTTGATTCCTGAACTGTCTGGGACCCTGATTGCTGTTACTTTGGAGCATTTTCACACCTGGGGCTTGGTGCTGTCATCTGGAGACTTCTTTCTGCCGCCGCGGATTTCCGCATTCCGCCGCCGCGTTCCGCGACCGACCTGGACTTCCGATACGCTTACTGTTCGATTGTGCGTGCATTACGCGGAGAACTTGTGGTGAGTGTATCTTTTCCTTGATTAATTTCCTAAACTGTGTCACGAGTGGTGTTTCGACACGGACTTGGGAGAGTTACTCTTCGAGGGATTATCACTTCTGCGCCACATAAATACTGTATACATTAGTATAGCGTATTACATAAGTTATTTAGATTTAAGTTGTTGTCAGTTTAAACATTTATTATTATTGCGGCATCAGCTAATGATATACAGTCATTTACTCTCACTCTCATTGTTGTTTGGAGATACAAGCAAAACTTAATAAAATAGAATATGATTTCTTATTTTGTATATTTTGTAAGCCTTACATGATTGGTATAGTAAATTTGAGCAAACTGCCTTATCAAGTGGTTTAGTGATCAACCTTATTGGGACGGGATTGAATCTCCGTGTTCGCCCGTTGGTTTTCCCTGCACGGAGTGGCGCCCTTAAAAAAAAAAAAAAAAAAAAAAAAAAAAAAAAAAAAAAAAAACTATATATAAGCGAATTGGATTTCTGGTTACCACTCACACTTATTGATACGGACGTAGGTGGTGTTAATATCTACCAAGGAACCCCACCCCTTCTCCACTAGCTAGCCTGGGTAAATTCGGCGGGTAGCAAATGACGCAAAACGTGGTGCCCTTCTCTCTGTTGAAGACATCTATATCCGTAACATCTGAGATAAATCTATACCAATTGTGTTGGGATTTTTTTTTCAGGTTATTTTATGCTTGAAATCTTTGAATTCTTTACAGATTTTTTATTGTAAATGTTTTGAGTTTTGATAATTTTGAAATATCTATTGGGACTGTATTTAGCTGTAGAATTGCGGTCCACCTTAAAGCTACATTTTGTAAAGTTGAACTTGGACATTCGTTATCAGATTTTTGGATAAGAACTTGTCATTGGCTTGATATATAGCCATTGGTTTTGTGTATAACTTATGAGCATTTCTCCTTCTTTGTTAAATTTGGTTGCTACTTTAAATATGTCTGCCTACAAGTTGAGGAAAGTAGAAGTTGCATATGAGCTCAGGATCCGAGGCCTTTCAACTGATGGTTCGGCTAATGATCTTAGGAAACGGTTGACGCAGGCGATGTCGAAAAACGCTCCAATAAATGAGGCTTCCGTCAATTCACTTCAATTTGATGAAGAGCTGGAAGGGTGTACTTTAATTTTAGATGATTTGGAGGACCTAGTACAACAATATGAGGAAAACTTCAAAGATGACGAATATCAGAGGATAGTGGCGAGGCTGTGGCATCTCTACCCTCGAGTTGAACGCATTCCGATTCCAGATGCTGAGGACACCCAAGAAGAGGAATCGCAGGAGAAGAGGATGGAGCTACAACGCAAGGTGAAGAGTCTATTGGATTCTTTTGTCACACCTGAAGTGGAGAAACCGAAGATAGGTGAAGGACCAGCCAGAGCTACAGCTACTCAAGAGACTCTACCAATTAGAGAAGCCTCGGTTGCTGGTCACAGTAAGAAGTCATCACTAGGACCCAGCACTCTCCCTTTGGCGAAACCAGTTTATACTACAAACCGGCACAATGGCACACCGTCTGAACTTGTACTAGCCAACCAGGATAGACCCCAACTGATCCAGCAATCTCAGAGCTTGGCAGCAAACACAAAAACTGTTCCCGTGTACAAGTGGGGGCTAAGATTTGATGGTCAGGGTGGTCAAAGTGTGGGTGCTTTTCTTGAGAGAGTAGAAGAGATTCGTAGAGCTAGGGGCGTAACCCATGAAGAACTCTTTAAATCAGCTGTTGATTTATTTGCTGGACAAGCATTGGTTTGGTATAGGTCAACCATATCTAGGGTTAAATCGTGGAATGATTTATGTCAGGAGATGAGAATTGTTTTTAGAACTCCTGACTATGACTTTAGGTTGCAACAAGAGATATTTTATCGCCTCCAGGGAGAGCAGGAGTCAATCAATATGTTTATTGCTGCCATGGAGGGGTTGTTTAGCAGACTGTCAATAAACACCCCAGAATCAGTCAGACTTGCTCAGATTCTGAACAATCTGCACCCTACTCTTCAAGATCGACTAGCACTATGTGACATAAAAACTCTGGAAGATTTACGCCTGATGGGACGTAAGGCAGAAGCAGGACGTTTTAGGGTTACTGTACCTCGCAATGTAGATCGAACTATGGGTGTTTTAGAACCAGATTTAGCATACGCTGAACCCCATAAAAGAAGAACCCCACAAATTTCTTGTATCAGACAGGTTGCACCAACTAAAGGAAGTGTTAAGTGTTGGAACTGTGGAGCAAGAGGACATCGATATGCTACTTGCAAGGAGACTAAAAGGAAATTTTGCTACGGCTGCGGAGAGCCAGATACCATAAAAAATAAATGCCAAAAATGCAGGCCAAAAAACTTGTAGACGAGGAAGTCAGCTTGATTCCTAAAGTTGGCTTCCAAGACAGTTTAATTAATATAAAAATCAATTACATTCTCTATTCTAAATCTGGAGATCCCCGACCATACTTGGAAGTGCGGGTATTTGGTAAAACAATTAGAGCCTTACTTGATTCAGGAGCTTCACACTCAGTTTTGGGTAAGGAAGGACTTTGGATATTAGAGAGGTTCCCAGCCAAATTGAAACCTATTGAGAACAAATATGTGGAAACAGCGGATGGCCAAAAACATGTGATTGAAGGAATTGTTGACCTTCCTGTTACTCTTGAGGCTAGGACAAGAAACCTAGGAGTCATTGTTGTACCGAGTTTGAACCAGTCACTTATCCTAGGCATAGACTTCTGGAACCTTATGCAAATTGTCACAGACGTTTACAACAGGACTTGGGAATTTGCACCGACAAAAGTGGGACTGGCATCGATTTGGACAAAAGGGGGACTGCAGTCTGAGGAACATCTTGATCCGGAGCAGAAGAAAAGGCTAGAGGAATTTATTGAAAACCAATTCAAACAACAGACAAAACCATTAGGACGGACAAGTGTAGTAGAACACCGGATTGATACGGGCGACGCCCAACCCATAAAACAAAGGTATTATCCGATGTCCCCTAGTATACAGAAGATTGTGAATGAGGAGCTGGACAAAATGTTGGAATTGGGAGTTGTTACCCCATCAAAAAGCGCATGGTCTTCACCGATAGTTTTGGTAGACAAGCCTGACGGATCGAAAAGATTTTGTGTTAATTTTCGTCAATTGAATGCTGTAACAAAAAGAGACGCATATCCTCTACCTCAGGTTACGACGATTCTTGACAGACTAAGAGATTCTAGATACCTCTCCTCATTGGATATAAAATCTGCTTATTGGCAAATCCCGCTTGCCGCAGATAGTAGAGAAAAGACAGCGTTTACAGTACAGGGTCGTGGACTGTTTGAATTTGTGACAATGCCGTTTGGCTTACATAATGCGCCTGTCACTTGGCAAAGGTTCATCGATCAAATCATAGGAGCGGACCTAGAACCACACGTTTTCGTGTATCTGGATGATATAATTGTAGTGACTCAACATTTTGACCATCACTTGGAAGTTCTGGAGAAGATATTCAATCGACTTCGAGCTGTGGACGTGACTCTCAACCAGGAAAAGTGCTGCATTTGTCGCCAGGAGTTACGCTACCTCGGATACGTGGTTGATAGTAGAGGTTTACGCGTGGACCCAGAAAAAGTTCAGGCTATTGTTCAGATTCCCGTGCCCAGAAACCAAAAGGAAGTTAGACAATTTTGCGGAACGGCCTCTTGGTACCGCAGGTTTATCCCTGACTTTGCAAGTAGACTTTATCCACTCACGTCCCTGCTAAGGAAAAACAAGAGGTTTACGTGGACAGATGAGGCCCAAAATGCTTTTGAAGACATATGCAGTTGCCTGGTTAAAGCTCCTATATTGACATGCCCTGATTTTAACAAACCCTTCTTTATATCATGTGATGTGTCAGGTGTAGGATTGGGAGCTGTTCTCACTCAAGAAGGAGAACAAGTAATCGCTTATGCATCTAGAACTCTGTCAAGAACTAAACAAAAATTTTCGGCGACAGAAAGAGAGTGTTTGGCCGTCATATGGGCGGTGGAAAAATTCCGACCTTATGTTGAGGGAAGTCACTTTACAATTATTACTGACCACTACAGCCTTTTGTGGTTGCATAACTTAAAAGACCCCCAAGGTCGGCTAGCCAGATGGGCACTTCGACTTCAACCATACAGCTACACTCTAGTCCATAGAAAAGGGAAAGAGCATGTGGTTCCAGATATGTTATCAAGATCTGTGGAGCAGGAGCAGGAGATGGTTCCAGTGGTCTCCGAAGTTCTGAAAGTTGAAGATGGATGGTACAAGAAGATGCTACGGGAGGTGACCGAAAAGGGTGACCAGTATCCCACTTGGGGAGTGGAAAAGGACCTTTTGTGGAAACACATCCCTAGTCGAACAGCGTTATGGGATATCACTTCAGAATGGAAGCGAGTCATCCCCAAAGAGGATAGAGCCAAAATCATCCATATGTGTCATGACGAACCTACAGCAGGTCACCTAGGATCCTTCAAGACATTTTCACGAGTACAAAACCAGTTCTATTGGCCAAAGATGCGACAGGACGTTTCGAAATACGTTGCACACTGTCGAGTCTGTCAGACCACAAAGAGTGACAACCAACGACCAGCGGAAATGATGGGATCCCGAAGAGGAGTAGATCGACCATGGAAAATGATTGCGGCGGACCTGTTAGGGCCACTACCTCGGTCCACTTCAGGCTATAAATACATTCTTGTGGTCACTGACACCTTTAGCAAGTTTACTGTTTTGTTTCCCCTGCGAGCGGCAACTTCATCTCTCGTAGCCAAACACCTGGAACAGAATATTTTCCTCATGTTCGGTATTCCCACATATCTTATTTGTGACAATGGAGCGGAATTCTCTGGAAGAGCACTAAAGACTTTAGCGACCGAATACAAGACCAAGATATTGTACAATGCTAGTAAGCATCCCCAAGCAAATCCAACTGAAAGAGTCAATCAGACAATTGGAAATATGTTGAGGGCTTTTGTCGGCGACAACCACCGTTTGTGGGATCAACAGCTGCCAAAGATTGGGTTTGCGTTGAGGACGGCCAAGCATGAAGCAACGGGATATACTCCAGCATTTCTCAACTTCGGGCGAGAGCTGACATTAAGGACCAAGGAGGCGGAAGAAAATGGAGAGACACCAGAAGTAGACGAGACAGAATCTTATGGGCGCAAGATGGAAGAGTTGAAGAATGTGTACCAGGAGGTTGAAACCCGGCTTAAATCAGCACACCGGAAGAACGCAGTGAGGTATAATCTACGGAGAAGACAACAGGACTTCAGAGTAGGTGAAAGGGTTTTGAAGAGGAACTTTCCCCAGTCAAACGCTGTAAACTGCTTTTCCACCAAGCTGGCACCAAAGTTTACAGGTCCGTTTATCATTTCTAAGAAGGTATCACCACTGGTCTATCAACTTAAAAAGGAAGATGGATCGAACTTGGGAAATTGGCATGTTTCTGATCTGAAGCGATTCATTGCTTAAGAAAATTTCAGGAAATTTTCTTCGAGTTGGGGGGTAATTTGTAACAGTAAAATAGCTCAATACTTTATCGAAATCAGGCCTGATCAACCTGAGTATAGTTATCATTGTTGTGCATGCAAACAATGTCGATATCTAGAGCACAGCTGTTACGATCTACCCAGCCGGTCCGTTCTTATCAGCAACTGATAAGACCCCAACTCGGTAGGGAGCCTAACTATGTAGGAACCCAAGATTGTGGCAGTCTTGAAATGAGTCATTGCTGGTCAAGTTCGCCTACTACTGAGAGTCAACGTTTCGAGCGCTGCAGTACAACCCTTTTCTCGACGTGAGGATCTATGCACTTAGCCAAGTGCGAAAAGGTAAGGCAGTTTACCGAAAATATCTTAATCTATTTTCGATTGCGGGAAAAGCGAGTGTAAATTGTTCAAAATTATAACTTTATGTACTTGTTTAAACTTTGCCAATCATGTATGGACAGTACTGTTTGTCAACCTCAGTGTAATGTGCTCACAGAATATCTCAAGCCAATTAATTGAATTATTATTATATTTAAATTTTACCTTCAACTTATTAATAAATTATTTGTAACTAAAAGCTTAATTTATGGTTAATATCGTAAGTGTGGGACGGCACATGCTCCCTCAATTGAGAAGCACAATATCTTGTCTTTACGTGAAAGTGTATTCCTCATTTGTACAAAGTAAACTTTTAATATTGTAATATATTTGTAGAAAGTAATTTTGTAATTAGTATTCCCTATAATTTAATATCGTTGTAAATAATGTTAATCAAAAGGTAACAATTACATTGTGAACCTTGAGTTCAGTAGGAGTAGCGACGAAAGGCACGATCAAGTAGGCAGTGCCGCCACAGCTGTTGTAACTAAAGCTAACAGCGACGTATTTACCGGGCTGTGGTCAGAAATTTAATGTAAATATTGTAGTTCGAATTGTTTTGCCCAGATAATGTATTGGTTATTTCATATCACACTTTATCTAAAGCAATTTCATAACTAAACCATAAATTTTATCTTATTAGATTAGTTGAATGATATAAACACTTGGTCACCAAATATTATAGCTAGGGTTTCGAAACAATGCATAGTAGTTAAATACAATGTTTTGACTTTCATGCAAAATACTTTATTGTGGACAAGCATATAGCGAATCTATGCAGCTAAATAAATTATTGAATTAAATTATATTATTATAAATTATTATATTTATTACTCAGTTCATATTCCTGACCAATTATAATTAAAAGTTGTTGATAATGTGAAATTTTTGTTAACTGTAAATGTATTACTAATTTAGGAGTAACTTTTCCATGTTTAGAAATTTATCTTTGAAGTTTTGAGTGTAAATTTAGTAACTTGCTTTTGTACTTTGAATATTTAATTGTATTTCGAGTATTTTGGTAGATAAACTTGGTGAAATAAGAAAAAAATGTAAAACACATTCTAGTGAATGAATTAGTGTTCAATGTTTGCATGGGAAGATGTTATATGCACAGTACTATTATTTAATGAATTTACAGGGTTTTAATTTTGATTCCTGAACTGTCTGGGACCCTGATTGCTGTTACTTTGGAGCATTTTCACACCTGGGGCTTGGTGCTGTCATCTGGAGACTTCTTTCTGCCGCCGCGGATTTCCGCATTCCGCCGCCGCGTTCCGCGACCGACCTGGACTTCCGATACGCTTACTGTTCGATTGTGCGTGCATTACGCGGAGAACTTGTGGTGAGTGTATCTTTTCCTTGATTAATTTCCTAAACTGTGTCACGAGTGGTGTTTCGACACGGACTTGCGGAGAGTTACTCTTCGAGGGATTATCACTTCTGCGCCACATAAATACTGTATACATTAGTATAGCGTATTACATAAGTTATTTAGATTTAAGTTGTTGTCAGTTTAAACATTTATTATTATTGCGGCATCAGCTAATGATATACAGTCATTTACTCTCACTCTCATTGTTGTTTGGAGATACAAGCAAAACTTAATAAAATAGAATATGATTTCTTATTTTGTATATTTTGTAAGCCTTACATGATTGGTATAGTAAATTTGAGCAAACTGCCTTATCAAGTGGTTTAGTGATCAACCTTATTGGGACGGGATTGAATCTCCGTGTTCGCCAGTTGATTTTCCCTGCACGGAGTGGCGCCCTTAAAAAAAAAAAAAAAAAAAAAAAAAAAAAAAAAAAAAAAAAAAAAAAAACTATATAAGTGAATTGGATTCAACGTTTCATTTAATTCATATTTCAATTTGTTAAAGTTACTTTCACACTTAATTTGTACTTCATTAATGTCAATTTTAAGTTCATCAAATTTAGCATTGAAATTACTATTTTGTATGTCAAATTTTATGTTGAAATCGCTACTTAATTCATTTAATTTTACACTCTGTTCGCTGAAATTGCTACTTAATTCATTTAATTTTACACTCTGTTCGCTAAAAAGCAATTGCATCATTTTTATCATATCATTATCCTCAGATTGTTTATTTTTATTCATTACAGGAAGGGGTTACCTGAATCCCTGAGTCATCTATGTCAGCTGACTTACTCAATTCTTTATTTTGAACTGGGATTGGGGTCGAATGGACCTCCAACCCACTCATGACCGTTGATTCGGTCAAACTATTATTTTCCATTTTTATTTTATTATTAAACAAATATGCCTTGTTTTGCTTTACCCCTTTGTCATCACAGTCTACAATTTACAACCTCGCCCCCACTCCCAAATAACCCGTTCTGCAGCTTAATTAGGTCTGGCGAATGTAATTAAAATTTTACTCTCGCGTTACTGTTACGGGCGCCAGTGAGACTCTATAAATTTGTTCAAATACTATAATATCTTACTCTTACCTTCGGGTTCGGGTCCAGAGTCGTACAGACGAAAACAGCTGCAGACAGGTTACTTGGGTTGGAGTTACGAAATATAATAACACAATTTATTCTGGCTAAAACAACTTATTTGGATTTTATTTAATGTAACGTTTTACAGTTATGCAATAAAGTATCAAATTCTAGGTTGGTTGATAACTACATTGATTAAAAGTTTTTTGTTTTGTTGAGCGTAAACAACATATAAAAGTTATCTGTACCGGTATATCAAACAGTAATGAAACAATTCTTATGATTATTATTCTTAAATGGCTATAACAATTTTCTTAACCTTAATAATGACCCAGTACTTTGTCGCACTCACTCTTTCATTCTTTTTTTTACATTTTTATTTTCTAACCCCTGTTAATAGAGCTCTGTATCTGTAATTGTTTTGTATAGTTATAAAATTGATTTAGTTGTTTCTGAAGGGTACTTAACCAATCCACGGCGTTCCAGACCGCTTCACCACCGTCACGTGTTGCTCACGGTATCACTCATCACTCCGAACTGTTATTTCAGCAATTTATGAATATATTCACTGTCACGGTATACTCCGCCTTATTTAGTTTAACATGGTTTTAAATTACACTTTTGTAACATTTTGTCAGCCTACTTTATTTTGCTCGAGCACTTAGGTGTTGACCGTGCTGCCATAAATTGCAGCAGACACTTATTATGTTTTACTAGATAGGCCCTTTTACTCGAGGCCTATCTTGCATGCCCGAGGCCACTATTTTTTAATGCACGAACTAGCTGCTGCTGGCTGTGTTGTACACTCTCTGATGACAAACTGCATACTGTTTTACAAGGACTGCTGCTTACTGGGGCAGTTACGCAATGCATCTAGACTGTTGTTTAGACTAACAGTGTATGTTGTACTGGGGCTCCTCACAGGTGAAAGTTAACAATTTATTAATTACTGAATTACTGAATTAAATACTGATTAAAACTGGATTGCTAAAATAAAATTAGAACTGGGGTAGCACCAATTCTGTACCGTTACAACCTGGTCAGTATGGCAATAAAAAAAACCCAAGGAAATGTCAAAAAACGCGTTATTGCTTTTTAAATATGGCTTAGCCAAGCTAAACCTCATTTTTCCTATCTTTCATATTTTTCAAATAACTCGAAAATTAATGCATAGAAAAAAAAATTAAAAAATTATATAAGCTTTGTAGCAGATAATCTTCAAACTGTTTTCGAATTTTTTACCTTACCAAAAATGAAATGTAATCCACTGGAATTGAAAACAATGTATCTTATACTTCTATGAATGTCAAGTCTCATTTTTATTAGCGTTTATTTGATTCAATAATAACATGAAAAAATTAAAACTGACAATGAATTATATGAAAAAATAAATACGAATACAAGCTGAATTGTGTTTTTTTTCAACTGTTGCTTACATTAAATTTTAAATTTCATAGGTATTGCAGGGAATTAAGGCAAACAACACATGCTAATGTCATATTTGTACACGCTCGCAGCTGACGTAATAGAACAAAATTCAAAAAAATTATATGCAATGATTATAGAGGTATACTCTTTGACAAAAGAACCTCAATAACGTTCAAACTTAAAAATTTAATGAATTACGGTCGAATTTCGACCACTGGGCGACCACTAGTCAGTATTAATCTGACAGATTTATAATGGCATTTTTCTGTTTCAAAAGAAAAAGAACCAAATTATTGTCTCTAATTTATAATGAACCAGTTGTTTGGTGATGCTTCCCATCAATTTCAGTTTGACTCTTTTGAATGTTGACACAATACATAAATATTCTTTTCCTTCCCAGACTGAATATTTAATTTATCATTTGAAAATGATTTATACTGTTCGATATTTCGGATCGAACCGGTCAATAATTTTCATTTTCCGAGGTTGGCACTTGAAGCATTACAAGCTATTGGGTCATTAAAATCTATAAATCTGCCCCTGTTTAGGGCACCAATTAAAGCAGTACAGATTAATGAAATAATAAAATATTGAATTTTGTGGTATCACCTACCTTTCGTAAACTCCCAGGGTTTCGTCTGGTGTACTTTTTAGCAGAGAGAAATAGGTAAACACAATGACCAATACATCTTAATATGGTAAATTAACACTGTTTTATTACATCTAAATTCATCATCTAAATAGTATCAAAACTCCTCTGTCAACAATTTATTTTATGTTACATGGACAGTAATGACTGTACTATTCATTGAAATTTAATAGGTAATACCCATTATAAATGTTTGACTTTACGTACATTATACAGGAAATCAAATTTATTAAAATACTTACCGCTAATAATTAAACTCTAACCATGTTACTAAAACTAAATAGGCATCCCAGTTTGCTCACACACACTTTCATTCATTTAAAAACCCCATAATTTAAATCATTCCCCCCTTTTATATGGAATTTTGATAATAAACTGTTATAATACGGTTACTTGGTGTGGCGTAGTAGTTAACTACGCGTTTTGCGTCTCACATAGTTCCAGGGTTTGGTGTACAAAAACAAAACCTTAGTTGACATAAATTAAATGTAACTGCTTCATAATTATTTTCATTTTACACTGTCTCCGACATCGTTCACAGACACAATTTAGGTCGGCCGGACCTTTAAAAAAAATAGCACAAAATTTGTTTGGCCAAGCTTGGCCTCTAGACATTATAAGACTGGGAGCGGGAACTGTTCACTAACTCCCCACCCTGCTGCTGGTTTTACAGGGAAGGCAATGCCTTCTGAGCCTAAACGGTTAGCCGCCGTGAACTTAGTACGGCTTTCTCAATGTTCATCAGGTGTTGAGAATATTCCACGGTGACGATATATAGACACCGGTAGGTGTGGCCTCTACTGTTTGCTCCGCCACATCCGCCGTCACAAAACCTCGTGGCAAAAGAAATTCTCCAGCTCGACATTTTGTAAGCGTCGCTCCCGCGCACCTGCTGTGGTCGTGCGTCTGGGAGTGTAACACAACATTGCATTTCTCGGAATGTGTTGCGTTCCAATGTCACGCCTCGCTCACACTGCCCTGTTACTGCGTTCTTTGTTTGATTGATGAAACTGTTCTTTGTAGAGGACTGGCAGCGTTGGCCAATAAATGAATGATTTAAATAAAATTGAAAATACCCTTTTTCATCCCGTTACACACTATGGCTTGTGTAGAGTTAATGCATGCACTGGGCCTGAAGCCTTTGTCGTACGCCAACCATTGTAGTGTTAACATCCACGAGCCGGACTCTTCGGCAGGTAGAAATCCTTTGCATGTAACCCGTCCTCTTCCCAACCAGTCTATCCTGCCTGAGTGTCAGGATCAACCCATTCGTGAGATATGGTAAGTCATTTTACTATTAATTATTTCTCGTTAGCAATTCTGCATGTTACGCTGCTATAGAGCTCACCAGAGGCTATCAATTATACTGTAGGAAAACCGTCTTACCTTCAGACTGTCAAAATAATATCGTACATATTGTTACTACCAGAGGGTTCATGAGGTTGCTAGTTTTTTCAATTAAATTGCTTGCCGTCATGAATGGGAGCACGTGTTTGGTAATTTTTTGCATGTTGCTGCTGGCGGTTTGAATAAATGTGTTATAAGCCAGTTTTGGCTGCACGATTTTTATTTTAATTACCAACGTGCCATGCCGTTTCGTTTTTTTGTGCCTGCTCGTGGTTGTTTTGCATGCTGTTAATTTCTAAATTACATAAATGTTCATCATGTGATACGCATGTGAACCATTATTTTGCGTTTAATGCTGTTGGTTGTGTTGAGCAGTTTCGTCGCGTGTGCGTGGCCGGGTGAGCAAATATTGTTTCAAAATTTTGCACCTTGTTTTTTTGGGTAATCGTTTGATTACTGGGTCAATTCTTGTGAAGTTAGTTTCCGTCTGCTTTACACGTGAAATCGACGTGTTACGTGCTTGCGACTGTGTCAGGCGTGTGGGGAACGGTTTGCTTTTAGGTTATCCGGGTTTTTCAGTATAGCCTGCCTTTATATTTAATTTTTTTGGCATTGACCATTACCTTTTGGTGCGGTTTATATTTTGCATATGCGATATCCTGTCCATACACGCCGCGTTGACCATCAATTTGTGCATTTAATGTGTCCAAGTTATTGTGTTTGGCTCGGTAACTGGTGAATTGTTGTATATTGTACTTTGCTGTGTATTTGTGTGTATTTATTCTATTTGGTATTATACATGTTTTTGGGGTGCACTTTTGTGTATGTACCATTATTTTTCACCGTATGTGCTGTAATCTTGTGCAACTTGTGTTTTTTGTCGTGCTTTTGCACGGTGTAAATCAATTTGTTGCATGTTTTTTGAGTATGTAATTTATTGTGTTTGGTACTATTAGCCTGTTGAATTGTGTAAATTATATTTTGCCTTGCACTAATTTACTTTTGTATTTTTCTTGCTCGGTATTGTTTATGAAAACTAGTTGTGTCAGAGGCCTATTTATCTGGATCACTGTTAGGCTAGGTCTGGTCGTGATTATTGTTTAATTTCTAATTCTCTCATTCAGGGTGGTTGTCGGTTGCGCGACATTTTTTAAATCAGTATGCCTGCTAAATTGTCGCTGGCAGCTTTTGACCGGACCACTTCGGTGGGAATACTTGCGTTGCAACATTTAATAAATAAGTTGGAAGGGTTGCCGCAATTGAGAGCCGTGGAACAGCTTGAAGCCGGTATTTTGGCCTCCAGGTTGTCCGAAGAATATCAGGATCTTCTAGGTAAGGTAGATCCTTACCTATCGGCCGAGTCATTGCCCCAGGGATTGGACGAGGACCACATTTTTTCGGTGGTAGCTCAAATTAAAGATATTTATGTCCGGGGTAGCGTTTTAGCGTCAAAACTAACTAAACCAGAGATACTGGTTGGTTCCGGTCGGTCTTCATCGGCAAGTGGCGGACACTCAGGTGTTCTCGTTCATGAGTTGCCGAAGCTTTCTTTACCTTGTTTTGATGGCCAGGCCAAATGTTGGTCCGAGTTTTGGTCAAAGTTTACCACATTAGTGGACGAAAGTCCTGCCCTCACTCCAAAGCAGAAATTGTTATATTTATTGACTCATCTTAAGGGTGAGGCTTATGAGAAGGTTGCCGTGCTTCCCATAGTTGACGATAGTTATTCGCTTGCACTGTCAACTCTTAAAAGCCGTTATTACAATCCTCGTTTAGCCGCCCGGGTTATCTGCTTCAGTTACCAGCCGCTTCTAATAGAAACTTGGTGGACAGCTTCAATGCTAACTTTTCAGCATTGTCAGCTCTAAACATTGCTGATATATATCAAGCAATATATGCGTCTTTTGTATTGTCAAGGCTGGATCTATCATTGCGTGAATGCTTTGAGGCGTCTGTTACGGACAAAGAGAATCTCCCTGCCCTAACAGATATTATGACATTTTTAACCGCCATGGCGGAACAGAAAGAACAGGCATCTTTGGAATCGGCTTTACCTGCTCTTCCTAGCACTAGCCACCAGAAAACCCAGAAGGTTTCCTTTTCTAAGGCTACTCCTCTTGCTGTGTCTACGTTATCTGCGGAGGTTATGCAACGGGATTCATCTAGTTCACGTTGCCTTCATTGCGATTCTCGGACCCATGTGCTTCTTAAGTGTCCGGCGTGGCTGAGTAAGGACCCTAGGGCTCGATTTCAAAGTCTTAAGAATAAAAAATGTTGTCTTTCGTGCCTTCAACATAAACATTCGGGATGGTGCAAAAATAGGTGCAAAACGTGTGGCTCTAAATACCACCACACTTTACTTCATTTCAAAAATGCCCGTCCGTCTCTGTCTTGTTCACAGATTTCTGAAACAGCTGAACTCAAGGCTTCGTGGTCATCGCTTGCTGACCAAGTTGATCTGTCTAGCACTACTGTGACCGTGTCTCTGCCCCATCCTGCAGGGGTTCTGTTAGCCACATGTCTAGCAGTCTTGTCGTCTCCCAATGGTGGTTATATCGTAGTTAGGGCCATCCTGGATAGCGCGTCCCATGCTTCTTTCATCACTGAAGCATGTGCATCTCGCTTAAAGTGCGCTTGTTTTGACGCTTCAATAAGTGTCAATGGGGTAGGTGATATTGCCACCAAAGCAAAAAGGGTGTGCCATCTTTCCTTGGAAACTTTAAAACGCGAGGTTGTGGCGTCTAACCATGCTTTCGTAATTCTTTCTAAGATCTCATTGGACTCACCTAGGTTCCAGGTGTTGCCTGAAGTTAAGCAGGCTACAAAAGACCTTTTGTTAGCTGACTCTACCTTCGATGTAGCAGCCCCAATTGATGCGTTGTTTGGAGCCGATATTGTAGTGGCTATTCTTTTGGGAGAGACTATTCCCTTGGGTGCAGGTTTGCCTGTTGTAGTTAGGACACGTTTTGGGTTCGTGATTATGGGTAGAGCCCCAATTTCACTTAATTGTGCATTGACTTGTGCTAGCGGTCTCACTGGCCTTCCTTTGGAACCTACTTGAGCAAGTTCATCGGTTTTGGGAGATCGAAGAGCCTTCAGCTGTGCCCCACCAATTATCTGAAGAGGATCACTTTGCTGAAAGGTTTTATATGGAGTCAACAAGTCGGTTGCCGTCGGGTCATTACCAAGTGCGCTTGCCGTTCTTCAAAAACTCTTCTCACACTTTGGGAAATTCCCTTAAGGGAGCCATGTCTCGGTTTTTTGCGTTAGAATGGAAATTTACGTCTAACAGTCAGTTTAAGAGCCAGTATGTGCAATTTATAACTGATTATGTCGCTCAGGGGCATATGTCGTTGGTGTCTGACCCCAATTTTCCAAAATATTTCATCCCTCATCATGGTATCTTTAAAGTTAGAGGCGATACTTCAAAAATAAGGGTGGTGTTTGACACCAGCATGAAGACGTCCTCCGGGATTTCCTTAAATGACGTGTTATGCGTCGGGCCCAAGTTGCAGACCTTACTCTCCGACGTTTTGACTTTGTTTCGGCGGTTTAGCCATGTTTTCACGTACGACATCGAACAGATGTATCGCCAAATTGCCATGCATCCTGATGACTCGGCGTACCTGTGTATTTTATGGCATGAGGAGGTTACCGCCCCACTAAGGGTTTTCGCTTTGCGTACTGTTACTTACGGGCTGGCGTGCGCCCCTTTTCAGGCGTTGCAAACCTTGCAGCGGCTGGCTCAGGATGAGGCAATTAATTTTCCGGCGGGAGCGGCGGTACTTAGCCGTAATATTTTTGTTGATGATATTGCTGCTGGGTGCGGATTCAAAATCAGAGCTTTGCAATTTACAACAGGAATTAATTCTGTTGTTATCGTCAGGAGGTTTCAATTTGAAAAAATGGTGTACTAATCAACCTGACTGCCTACCTGAATCAGCCGCTCAGAGTGATTCCGTCGTGTCTAAGGATATTCTGGGTTTAAGTTGGGACCATTCAACCGATTGCTTCTCATTTCCTCCTTTGGCCTGTTGCAGTAATGCTCAGGTTCAATTTACCAAACGTGTCGTGTTATCCCAGATGGCACAATTATTTGACCCATGTGGTTGGCTTTCGCCAGTGATTTTCAGGGCCAAGGCTTTTTTCCAAAAACTCAGGGCTGAGGGCTTGGAATGGGATGCTCCTCTCAATAATGACTTAAATGATTATTGGAGTCAATTTCTGTCCTCTCTGAATCATCTTTCGGTAATCACTATTTCTCGGCCATTCCTCCCTAACGGTGGGTGTATTGAAAGGGTTATATTACATGGTTTCTGTGATGCTTCCCGGTTGGGTTACGCGGCCGTCCTTTACCTGTCCATTTATACTGACTCTGGTCCTCCGGTGGTTTCGTTGGTGTCTTCTAAAACTAAAGTGGCACCTCTTAAAACTTTATCAATCCCACGTTTGGAGTTGTTGGGAGCTTATCTTTTAGCCAAACTTGTTCGTCATTATGTTGGCTTATTCTCTTCATGTATTCAAATGAGTCAAGTTTTCTTATGGACGGACTCGACAATTGTTTTGGATTGGCTGAATATGCCTACTTTTAAATTGAAGACGTTTATTGCTAATCGGGTGGCTGTCATTACTGAGTGGACCAATACTAAGTCTTGGCGTCGTGTTCGTGGTGTTTCTAACCCCGCTGATTTGGCCTCTAGAGGTACTTCACTCTCCAGCCTCCAGTCGTCGACATTGTGGTGGTCAGGGCCAGATTGGCTAAAGCTTGCTGCTCTGCACTGGCCCCCTATTAATTATCGCCCGAATCACGACGTGGAAGATGTTGCCTTGGAGACCAAGGTCTCTTCGTTTCTCACTCAGGAGCCCCGGGTGGAATTGTTCGATCACTTGTCCTCGTGGCCTTAGTGGTGGGGGTTACCTCAGTTATCTTAAGGTGGGCTATGCCTTCGCGGATTGAAGCTTCCACAGCCGTGGGTTGGAAGAGGTTGGCTGTTAACTATATTTTACGCTACATTCGGCGCAGCGTGTTTGGACAGGAGCTCGCGGCTCTTCATTTAGGTAAGCGGCTCCTGGTCTGCATTCAGCGTCTGGTCCCGTTTATAGATGATTTTGGCCTCATTCGAGTACGCGGTCGCTTGACCAACTCTACAGTAACTAGAAATCGTTTTCCGGTTTTACTGCCCAAGCATCACCATCTAGTAGGGTTGCTAATTCATCACACCCATGTGTGGTTAGGTCATGCTGGGCCTTTGCAAGTTCAATTTCAGCTTGCTCAAAATTATTGGATTTTGTCCGCACGTCAGGTCATAAGAACCATAATTTGGAAATGTCTTCCTTGTTTCAGGGCGCGTCCTCGTCCCACCAACCCATTAATGGGGGATCTGCCAATCCCTAGGGTTAATCCGGCACCTCCATTTTATTCTTTCGGCATGGATTATGCTGGCCCTTTTTTGGTATGGGCTTACGCTGTTCGGAAGGCACGTATAGTCAAAGCTTATCTACGCATTTTCATCTGCTTAGCCACTAAAGCAGTTCACTTTGAAGTAGCTATGGATCTTTCAACTCCACAGTTTATTGATGTGTTGAGGCGGTTTATTAGTCATCGTGGTGCTCCTAAAACACTGTATTCGGATTGTGGCAGAAATTTTGTGGGGTCGTGCTCCGAACTTAAATGGGAGCTCAAAAATGTTCTTTCCAATCCTGACATGTCAGCTCAGATAACAGCTTTTGCTGTTGATAACAACATTGAGTTTAAATTTAACCCTCTGTCTGCCCCTCATCAGGGTGGCTTGTGGGAACGGGCTGTCCAGTCGGCCAAGTTTCATATGAAACGCATGATTGGGACCAGGTCATTGACTGTAGCAGAATTTTCATCATTATGCATTCGTATTGAGGCAATCTTAAATTCCCGTCCTTTAACTGCCCTATCTTCAGATCCAAGTGATTACCAGGCTTGAATGCCTGGTCATTTTCTGTTTGGCCGCCCCATTACTGCGCCCCCGGAAGCTGAAGTCTCGTTAAATGAAGGGACCGTCCGTCATTACAAACAAATTGCCCTTTGCTCCAAGCATTTTGGAAAAGGTGGCGTTTGGAATACTTGACGGCACTTCATGCCAGATCGAAGTGGTCGTCTAAGTCCAGAAACTTAATGGTTGGGGACCTGGTGGTTATGGAGGAACAGAATTCTCTTCCCCTGATGTAGCCTCTTGGCCGTGTTTCAGCTGTGGTTCCGGGGAGCGACGGGGTTGTTCGTCGCGCTTCAGTTAAAACTTCCGCAGGTTCTTTTGAACGACCTGCTATCAAATTATACAGGTTGCCTATATCTTCTTGATTGGGTTTGTCTTGTTTTCGGGTGAGCAGAATTTGTTTTAATGATTGTGTTGTGGACTTACTTGACACTTTTCTAGGATTTCCCAGGTGATTCCTTCCAGCTGTTGTCCGCATTGAAGTTTACATTGTGGAATATTTCTGGCTTGGTGTTGTGCCAGTCTATTGGGAGTTATGGATGCTCAACAAATCAACAACAACAAAAATAAGTAAAAAAAATGATAAGAAAAGGGAATAAAGGGAACAAAAAAAAAAGGAAAAAAATGTAAAAAACTAGGGAATATTAACTAAGTTGATTTGCTGAGTTTTACGTTGTGTGTGGCTGGGCCATTGTTTATTGTATGTTGTTGGGTTTTGTCTGCTCTACCCGAACCTTTCGGATTGCTCGCCTGGTCGATGCGCCGTGGCGGAGTTATTCGGCATATTTTTCTCTAATTAATTGCATGTTTTTCTGTATGTTTGAATTTTCTTGTGTTTGCGTGTGACCCCCTCCTATGTTGGAGGGTAATTTTTCAGAGAGTGTTCCTGTTCACTAAAAACCAAATTTTTTGTAATGTATTTTGGCCATTTCTTTTGGTGTAGTTGGTTGTTGACCCATTGCGGTCAATGGGGGCCGGTGTTCGATATTTCGGATCAAACCGGTAAATAATTTTCATTTTCCGAGGTTGGCACTATGGCTTGTGTAGAGTCAATGCATGTACTGGGCCTGAAGCCTTTGTCATACACCAACCATTGTAGTGTTAACATCCACGAGCCGGACCGGTAGAAATCCTTTGCATGTAACCCGTCCTCTTCCCAACCAGTCTATCCTGCCTGAGTGTCAGGATCAACCCATTCGTGAGATTACGGTAAGTCATTTTACTATTAATTATTTCTTGTTAGCAATTCTGCATGTTACGCTGCTATAGAGCTCACCAGAGGCTATCAATTATACTGTAGGAAAACCGTCTTACCTTCAGACTGTCAAAATAATATCGTACATATACATTTTAAAATATAGTATAACTATTTGTTTGTAGACAAACATGTGAAAGGTCCAAGGGAAAAATGCTGAAAGTCAAAGAACAAGTCAAGAAAAAGAGCTTTTACACAGCTGGATCTGTATCATTTTCCCCCATCTGCTAAATCTCCAGCATTAAATATCTACAGACCCTCATCATATTTGGTAAAACCAAATTAGCAGGAGTATAGTATTACATTTGTAGTAACAGATGTCAGTACTATCCTAAAATTTTAGCTTTCTTGACTCTCATCGTTTTCCCCCTGACCTTTCATATACAGATTAATTCAACATGAAATAATTTACTTTAGTATTTTGAGCCAAACGTTCAGTAAGTCAATATAAACATATGGTATTAAAGCATGTAACATAACATATGCAAACCAATTTAATAAACGTGAATCATAACATAAAACAGTTGGACAACATTGCACATAACAATAAATATATACAATTTTTTAATTAGAAACAGCTCTGACGATGTTAGACAATTTGTACATTAACAATGCTTATACAATATATTGTTATGACGGTCTTGCTGATCGGCATATGGCACAGTGGAAACAAAATACAGAACCAATGAAGTCATTAATAAGCAGCTTTAATGAGTCACAAATAACAATTTGAAATCAACAAGATACTCTCATACAGTAATTCAAGTTAAATTTGTCCATACGCAATACTAACGTCAACTATTAGAGTTCTATACTAATTACAACACAATTATCGCTTGGCACAACACTTTGAACTCCACTTAAATAAATCACCACTTATAACTGACTAACTAAGGAGCAGCTGTTGCCTTCGCCCACATATGTTCCATAATTTCTGTCAACAAGCACTTGAAAAGTAAAGTGTCCTTGAGTGCAACCTTGACAGAGACACGCACCTGCTCGGCTAGCCAAGAAATATGTAGAGCGACACTCCCAAGTGTTCGAGAGCATTCCGTTGTTACACTGACCCCGCCTTAACCCTGTTCGTCCCACACTGGCAAACCGTCTCTGAAATAATACTTGGCCAGCCAATCTAGACAATTGGTCTACTTGCAAAGAATAATTCTCCGGCTCGCCGCATTCAGTCTTGTGTGCTTCAAACATCAAGTTGCCATGAAGACGAATCTTCTGCTCAACCATTAGTTTTGCTGGAATCATTCCCATTTGGTTGTGTACTGATGACCTATAAGCCATTAGCTTGTCTAAGTCTATTTGGTTCTTGTCAACAACCTCTTGTGTAACTTCATCTTCAGCAACTTTTCTCCCAGGCGCTTCCATTAACTCAGGAAGAAGCAAGAGCCTTTCCTCAACATCCATAGTTGGCTTTCCAAACACTTCTTTTGTCGTTATACACATTGCTATTTCCTCTGCTAGTTCTTCTTCCATTTCTGCTTGCAACAGGAAGAGTTACTTTTGACCACACCTGTTGACTTCTTCTTTGGCCAATGCCACTTGCTTGATTGAATGGTTTGTGGGACCTATCATTTTAGCCATGCAAAGCTTTGTCTTCTCTTGTCCAACTTTCAGGACATTCTCACTCAAGTCCACAACGAATCCATAGGCATTTATAATATCCGTACCAAGAATCACTTCATTGACAAAGTCTGCAACTAGAATTTGGTGGCTAAACTCGAGGAGACCCAGGCGTACACATACGTCTACCCTTCCTAACACTTTGACAGGGCTTCCAGTCACAGTCTGTATTGTACTACAAGAGCTAAATTGAGGCTGGCGGTTGCTAACTAAGGCAAGGCACACAGTGAACACTGTAGTGCCCATGTCAGCCGTAAATGCTGCAGGTTTGTCTTTAATTAATCTTTTGACAATCAGGTTACCTATGGTTTTATGAAGCGTGGAGACTGTGCAGTTCTGTATCTTTACATCTCCAATTGGTGCATTCACGCTCTTCTCTCCGATTTTTTGTCTGCCAACAATCTGCTTGAAGATGGCCACGTTCCCCACAATTGTAACACTTAGCTCTTTTGTCTTTATCCTTTGGTTCGATAGATCATTGTAGCGCTACTGACGTCTTAAACTGTTGTTCTTGAATTGTCTCTTTATTCCGTCTGTTATGATGATACTGTGCTATTGGATCCATTTGGCTACAACGTGATGACATACTTTAATTACCATAAGTCACCAACTTGGCTGCTTCAAAACAGACAGCATCAACAAGAGCGTCTGATTTATTCTGATGCTGTACTATTCTTAACATTTGTTGCAATTCACTATCTCTGATACTGTCAATAAATGCACTGAGAGAAATCCATTTCCATAAGTTCTCCAATGTTTCAGGATAAGCCAGTCTCGTCAGTCGGTTGATATTTGCTTCAAACTCATGGAGGCTTTTCCTGGAACGCTATGGGCTTGCTTTAAGTTGAACTTGGTACACATCGCTCAGACGCTGGTCACCATACTCTAATTCCAAAGCTTTTGTTAATTTGGCATAGATGTTCTGGCTGTCAGATGGCTCTTTGTATAGTAGCTCTGCTCCAGGTCCTTTTAAAGCGAGAACAAGTGAAACTGCCTTGTCTTTCTCCATCCAATATTTGCACAAGCATTGGTTTCAAATTGCTGAAGATACATCGCCCAGTGAGTGCTTCCATCAAAGGTTGAGGCCTCAACATGAACTGCCCCAATTGCAGGCAAAGTGACAAACTGTATTGTCTTTTCGTTCTTTACCATAGGTTCAGTCTGTTCAGCAGTTTGTTTTGAAATGCTTGGCTGTACTTTCATTAACTGCTCAACTTCATTTTTAATTTGTTTGCTTATGTTTACAATCGAGTCTTCTACTGCAGATATTTTTGTTCACACAGCTTCTTCCACACTTTGTAACGGGACAAAGCAGAGGGTTTTAATTTCATAATTTTCTTGTAACAATTTGTAGCCAACCATGCTAGGGAACACTTTAAGATCACCAAATATGTGACTTTTGTGAACACCCGGTAGTCAGTTTGGTGCCATGCGGTGCAAGGTACAAAGAAAATTGGAACATTGGAATGTGTAAGAGCGCGCGGGTGCCGCCTTTTGCGACGTAAAAGTCACGCACATGGTCTCCTTACCACCTTTCACAAGATGTCGAGAAAGGCGCGAGACATTCACCAGCCAATCAGGGAGCAACTTGATGGCAGCGGAAGGTCCACCGAGCGTATTCTTATCATTTTGGACGCTTCAGTCAGCATCCAACCTGAGAACCGCGCGGATGTGTTAACGCGCGGTTCGCTAAAAACGTGCTCGAGCAAAATTAAAGTCGGCTGACAAATAATGTTAGTGAATTCAATGTAAAAACAACCGGAAAGAATGTCAGAGTCAACCAGTAACAATAGTCTTACAAATTTAACCGTTCAAAACTTATTTTCAGAGTGTTAAACAAAAAAGTGAATCAGCAGTAGTGGTGAAACAATGTGGAGATGACAACAGGGATGAGTACCTAAAATAATAAATTAACTAACTTTCACAGCATTTACCATTTTACATGGGTGATCAATAAGATAAATTTGTTCAGAGAGCTCTATAAAAAGGGGGTTATTAAAGTGTAAATCAGTAGAGGTATGAGAGCGTGTGTGTCATGAAAGCACTGGTTTGTCTATAAAAAAAAGATATCTAAAAAACTAGTTACGTAAGATTGTGTTTATAACTATTGTTAGGTGAAAAAATTGTAATTTTAAAGGGTTTGAGTGATGCAACAGCATGTTGCCCAATTGTTTGTAAAGTAATCAAAACGGAAAGTTAAAACAACATAAAGAAGTATTAATTTGAAAACAAAATAAAATAAGCTTGGTTTATCAGAAAAATGTGTTAGTAATTATTACGCAGCAAAACCCAGTTGTATCCATTCGATCTTACAAGCAAATAAATTTTTACCCCAATCACAAAATTTTACTACTTTTCTTACCTTCGGGTCTCCTTCCAGGGTTCTATAGACGAAACTGTTGCAGATATGATTATTTGGGTTTGACTGACGAAATAATTTTGCTGACACAGTTTTCTGATTTTAACAAACTATTTTTCTTTTATTAAACAAATCACTTTTTTCTCTCAACCTCTCCCACAACTGCTCACATTCTACTCATTTCTTGTTACAAACAATTATAAATGAACAATTCTTACAAAACTACAAAAGAATAGTTAATATAGTTAACGACCCAGTACTTTTCTTTTTTTTGTATCACTCTGTCTCTCACATTCTTCTACATTTTCAAATTTTCCCTCTCAAAATTGAGATCTCATTAATATGTTACTGATTTCAGTGAACGAATTTACATGCTGTTGATGGCTTTAAATTAGAAAGTTGGTTATGTTTGTACTCAGCCTGATTGGTCCAGTTGTTGAGTCACCTTTTCTCCATACACTCCGAAAATAAATTGAAAATGTTCGAAAATTTTTTACACTCGTGTTAATTGTCCCCTTAGTTGTATATTATACTGTTTTGTCACATTTGAACTATTAATTGTGTCGGCTGACGTAACTTGCTCGTGAGCACTTTTTTTTTATGACTGCGCGGTTTGAAGAATTTTAGTCGACTGGGCCCCCAAAACTGGCGTTGGGGCGCACATTACGTTGTGTGTGAATGGTCACGTGATCACAAATCCGAGCTCTGATTGGTTGGTTTAAAATGTTCTGGAAGCAAATTCTACACTTTCTTCCCGCCTGGTGAAATTAACATGTTACCTTCGCATTTTCTGTAATTCACAGATGGCACAAACTGTAGGTAGTTGCGTAACGCGTCTAGCCAGACTGACGCCAGACATCAACACAGACTGATGTGTCATAAATAAATTGTCAGGATGTGGGTAAAAAAAGAGGTTCCCCTGAGGTTGACCACTGATTGAATTAACATTTATTAAAATTATTTATCCCCCCTTATCTGTCCCGTTACAATACCCCCCCCCCCCAATGAGAGGTTTTATACCGAAGCATAAAAACTCTCATTGCTTAAACCTAAGAGGATCAGCAAGGATATAGCGCCACAACCCCCCTTAATTCTTTACTAAAATCATGGGTAACTTACCCCCCTAGTCCGGTGGCTGTGGCTGCACCTGCATGACCTTACTAGACTTCCCGTGTTGAGATCCCAACATCATAAAATTAGACATGCACGTCACCACAGCATCACCTGACTCTGAAACATTCAATCAAAATATCAATACACGGCGTTTCACTATACCATATCCTCAACTGATTTTGTTCCCCTTAGTCGTACTGGTTGGGCGTTAACAAAGTACTGGTTCTATTTTTTAATACACTTTACACGTCTAGACATAATTGCAGCCTACACAAATAAACTTTTACATTTCCCGAACTTAGACTCAAAATACATTATTAAACTCAGGTTAACATAAAACATTTCATCTCTGAGTTTGAAGAAAATCTACTAACATTACACAACTTCTAATTTCAGTTCTCAATTTAAATCTAATATTGATTATTCAATTAGAATCTCAACCAAAAATTTAAATTCATTGTCCAAAATTCAACTTACACTTTCCTTACGAATTAATTAAATCATCACAACTTGATTTAATTCCCCCTTTTTTCAAATAATTGAAATTAATTACCTCAACTTAATTTAATTACATATTTTACAACAATTTTAATTACTTTACTTGTCTTATACAATCTCAATAATGTCAATTATTTCCTCAAAATAACCTATTGTTATTGTTATCAACTGGTTCAAAACTGTAAACATTGCTTACACAAACTACCATGTATGCACACAACACTGTAATTACATTGATTGTAAAATCTTTACCATTTATTCTTTCAAAGCATTATGAGTTACTTTAGTTACCCTATCACAACAATTTCCATTCATCATAATAAAATTCATTTAGCATTTTTTATAGCCTTCACATCAAAAACGTTCAAATTGACTACCCAAATTTCTATCTTGTAAACATTTTACATTAATTTCAAACAACCCCGTAAATTGATTACATAAAATACAATGTCCACATAACAACATAACCTTACTGTCTACTTACATCTAACACATGTAAATCCCATATAAATTATATACTGTTAATTTTCTCCACTAACAAGGCATTATTCCCCACCAAAATCACAAATTGATTACGTACAATACAAAGTAAATAATAACAACATTGTTATAGAATACATATTAGGGTCATTCCATGTCAAGTCACCCAGGTCATGACACCCACCTCCTCAGATTTTGATGAAACTTGACACAATTGATTCTATTACTATCCTGATAACACCTGCAAAATTTTTTTGCTATATCATTTATAGTTTTTTTTACTTCCATATTCCTTAAGGAATGGAAGTATGGTGATGGCAAAAAAAATCGTGTTCGAGATTATTGCAAATTCTGATTCTACTACACTCAAAACATGAAAAAAAGTCGTTTTCCGAAAAGTGTCTGTCTGTCTGTCTGTCTGTCTGTCTGTCTATCTGTCTGTCTGTCTGTCTGTAGATTTTTTTTCTATGGCAAACGATAACTGCCGCAAATTCAAACAGAATCAAATAATTTTTTGCATACAGCCCTGATTTGTAGAGTACTCGCGACCTATTGTTTTTGGTGAAGATCGGTTGAGGGAAAGGGGTAGTTTACCTGCAACGGTTTTTTTTTAGCAAGGGTAATTTTGTTTGTTTGGCAAACGATAACAGCCGCAAATTCAAACAGAATCAAATAATGTTTCGCATACAGCCCTGAATTGTAGAGTTCTCAAGATCTGTTGATTTTGGTGAAGATCGGTCAAGGGAAAGGGGTAGTTTACCTGTAACGTTTTATGTTTTAACAAGGGTATTTCCTATGGCAAACGATAACAGCCGCAAATTCAAACAGAATCAAAAGATTATTTGCATACAGCCCTAAATTGTAGAGTTCTCAAGACCTATTGTTTTTGGTGAAGTTCGGTTGAGGGAAAGGGGTAGTTTACCTGCAACGTTTTTTTAACAAGGGTATTTTCTATGGCAAACGATAACAGCCGCAAATTCAAACAGAATCAAATAATGTTTTGCATACAGCCCTGATTTGTAGAGTACTCAAGACCTATTGTTTTTGGTGAAGATCGGTTAAGGCAAAGGGGTAGTTTACCTGTAACGTTTTATGTTTTAACAAGGGTATTTCCTATGGCAAACGATAACAGCCGCAAATTCAAACAGAATCAAAAGATTATTTGCATACAGCCCTAAATTGTAGAGTTCTCAAGACCTATTGTTTTTGGTGAAGATCGGTTGAGGGAAAGGGGTAGTTTACCTGCAACGTTTTTTTAACAAGGGTATTTTCTATGGCAAACGATAACAGCCGCAAATTCAAACAGAATCAAATAATGTTTTGCATACAGCCCTGATTTGTAGAGTACTCAAGACCTATTGCTTTTGGTGAAGATCGGTTAAGGGGAAGGGGTAGTTTACCTGCAACGTTTTTTATCAAGCGTATTTTTTATGGCAAACGATAACAGCCGCAAATTCAAACAGAATTAAAGAATTTTTTGCATACGTCCCTGAATTGTAGAGGTCTCAATGACTTTCGATTTTGGTGAAGATCGGTTAAGGGGAAGGGGTAGTTTACCTGCAACCTTTTACGTTTTAACAAGAGTAAAGTACTTGAAAATTTATTTAAACTTTTTGAAACAATGGTAATTGTTAAAAAAAATCTTAGAATATGGAAGTCATGTATGGTTCTCCATACCGATATTTATTAATTTTACTTCCATGTTCCTTAAGGAAATGGAAGTATGGTGATGGCAAAAAAAATCGTGTTCGAGATTATTGCAGAATATGATTGTACTACACTTAAAACATGAAAAAAAGTCATTTTTCGAAAAGTGTCTGTCTGTGTGTCTGTGTGTGTGTCTGTCTGTAGCTTTTTTTCTATGGCAAACGATAACAGCCGCAAATTCGAACAGAATCAAATAATTTTTTGCATACAGCCCTGATTTATAGAGTACTCGCGACCTGTTGTTTTTGGTGAAGATCGGTTAAGGGAAAGGGGTAGTTTACCTGCAACGGTTTTTTTTTATCAAGGGTAACTTTGTTTGTTTGGCAAACGATAACAGCCGCAAATTCAAACAGAATCAAATAATGTTTCGCATACAGCCCTGAATTGTAGAGTTCTCAAGATCTGTTGATTTTGGTCCAGATCGGTTAAGGGAAAGGGGTAGTTTACCTGCAACGTTTTATGTTTTAACAAGGGTATTTCCTATGGCAAACGATAACAGCCGCAAATTCAAACATAATCAAATAATGTTTTGCATACTGCCCTGAATTGTAGAGTTCTCAAGACCTTTTGGTTTTGGTGAAGATCGGTTAAGGAAAAGGGGTAGTTTACCAGCAACGTTTTATGTTTTAAAAGGGTATTTTCTATGGCAAACGATAAGAGCCGCAAATTCAAACAGAATCAAATACGTTTTTGCATACAGCCCTGATGTCTTGAGTACTAAAGACCTATTGTTTTTGGTGAAGATCGTTTGAGGGAAACGGGTAGTTTACCTGCCACATTTTTGTTTTATCAAGGGTATTTTGTATGGCAAACGATAACAGCCGCAAATTCAAACAAAATCATATAATATTTTACATACAACCCTGAATTGTAGAGTTCTCAAGACCTGTCGTTTTTGGTGAAGATCGGTTAAGGGAAAGGGGTAGTTTACCTGCAACGGTTTTTTATCAATGGTAATTTTTTTCTATGGTAAACGATAACAGCCGCAAATTCAAACAGAATCAAATGATGTTTTGCATACAGCCCTGTATTGTAGAGTTCTCAATACCTATTGGTGTTGGTGAAGATCGGTTAACGGAAAGGGGTAGTTTACCTGCAACGTTTTATGTTTTAAAAGGGTATTTTCTATGGCAAACGATAAGAGCCGCAAATTCAAACAGAATCAAATACGTTTTTGCATACAGCCCTGTTTTGTTGAGTACTAAAGACCTATTGTTTTTGGTGAAGATCTGTTAAGGGAAAGGGGTAGTTTACCAGACACGTTTTTTGTTTTATCAAGGGTATTTTATATGGCAAACGATAACAGCCGCAAATTCAAACAGAATCATATAATATTTTGCATACAGCCCTGAAATGTAGAGTTCTCAAGACATGTTGGTTTTGGTGAAGATCGGTTAAGGAAATAGGGTTGTTTACCAGCAACATTTTATGTTTTATCAAGGGTAATTTTTTTTTGACGAACGATAACTGCCGTACATTAAAACAGAATCAACTACTCTTCTGCATACCTTTTTGAATTATACAGAACTGAAGGTCTGGTGATTTTGTTGAAGATCGGTTAAGGGAAAGGGGTAGTTTACCTGCAACGTTTTATGTTTTAACAAGGGTATTTTTTCTATGACGAACGATAACTGCCGTAAATTCAAAGAGAATCAACTAATGTTTTGCATACAGCCCTGAATTGTAGAGTTCTCAAGACCTATTGTTTTTGGTGAAGATCGGTTAATGGAATAGGGTAGTTTACCAGTAACGTTTTATGTTTTATCATGGGTGTTTTCTATGGCAAACGATAACAGCCGCAAATTCAAACAGAATCAAATAATTGTTTGCATACAGGCCTGAATTGTAGAGTACCTAAGACCTGTCGTTTTTGGTGAAGATCGGTTAAGGGAAAGGGGTAGTTTACCTGCAACGGTTTTTTATCAAGGGTAATTTTTTTCTATAGTAAACGATAACAGCCGCAAATTCAAACAGAATCAAATGATGTTTTGCATACAGCCCTGTATTGTGGAGTTCTCAATACGTATTGGTGTTGGTGAAGATCGGTTAAGGGAAAGGGGTAGTTTATCAGCAACGTTTTATGTTTTAAAAAGGGTAATTTTTTTATGACGAACGATAACTGCCGAAAATTCAATGAGAATCAAATAATTTTTTGCACCCCCTGAGTTGCAGAGAGCTCAAGGTCTATTGATTTTGGTGAAGATCGGTTAAGGGAAAGGGGTAGTTTACCTGCAACATTTTATGTTGTAACAAGAGAAATGTTTCCATGACGAACGATAACTGCCGCACATTCAAACAGAATCAAATATTTTTTTGCATGCTTCGCTGAATTGTAGAGGACGGAAGGTCTGTTGATTTTGGAGAAGATCGGTTAAGAGAAAGGGGTAGTTTACCTGAAACATTTTATGATTTAACAAGAGTAAAGTACTTAATTTTTATAAATAAAGTATCCTGATAAGAAGCTCATAGTAATCCACTGTAGAAGCGTAGATGAAATATCTATAAATGAAGAAGTTAGGTGAACGGGGTGGGGGTAATTTTCTATTATTAAAAATTATAGTTGAAGGTGGAGGGGAGAATTTTTTATATGTGTACTACGTTATCGGCAACAAAGAAGTAGTTTTTTGTTAAAATTGCTTCCCGTGCTCTTTAGCCGTAGTCCAATGTTTTCTGCAAAACCAGACTTTTCGGCAGTGCCATCGACTGCCATCATCGGTGAAAATCGAGTGCGAAAACGTGAGGTGGTATATGTTAGTGACCACAGTACTGTGGTTAATGATGAAGCAATAAGTAGAAAGACATAGTTTCTATGGAAATATTTCATTTCGAATATGATTTTAAATATAAATCTTAGAACTTGGAAGTCATGTATGGTTCTCCATACCGATATTTTTAGTTTTTTACTTCCATGTTCCTTAAGGAAATGGAAGTATGGTGATGGCAAAAAAAATCGTGTTCGAGATTATTGCAGATTCTGATTGTACTACACTTAAAACATGAAAAAAGTCATTTTTCGAAAAGTGTCTGTGTGTGTGTCTGTGTGTCTGTCTGTCTTGTGTCTGTGTGTCTGTCTATCTTGTGTCTGTGTGTCTATCTGTCTTGTGTCTGTAGATTTTTTTCTATGGCAAACGATAACAGCCGCAAATTCAAATTGAATCAAATCATTTTTTGCATACAGCCCTGATTTGTAGAGTACTCACGACCTATTGTTTTTGGTGAAGATCGGTTGAGGGAAAGGGGTAGTTTACCTGCAACGGTTTTTTTTAAATCAAGGGTAATTGTTTTCTATGGCAAACGATAACAGCCGCAAATTCAAACAGAATCAACTACTCTTTTGCATACAGCCCTGAATTGTAGAGTTCTCAAGAACTATTGTTTTTGGTGAAGATCGGGTAAGGGAAAGGGGTAGTTTACCTGCAACATTTTATGTTTTAACAAGGGTATTTTATATGGCAAACGATAACAGCCGCAAATTCAAACAGAATCAAATGATTATTTGCATACAGCCCTAAATTGTAGAGTTCTCAAGACTTATTGATTTTGGTGAAGATCGGTTAAGGGGAGGGGGTAGTTTACCTGCAACGTTTTATGTTTTAAAAGGGTATTTTTTATGGCAAACCATAAGAGTCGCAAATTCAAACAGAATCAAATAATTTTTTGCATGTAGCCCTGATTTGTTGAGTACTCAAGACCTATTGATTTTGGTGAAGATCGGTTAAGGGAAAGGGGTAGTTTACCAGCAACGGTTTTTTTTTAAACAAGTTAATTTTTTTCTATGGCAAACGATAACACCCGCAAATTCAAACAGAATCAACTACTCTTTTACATACAGCCCTGAATTATAGAGTTCTCAAGACGTATTGGTTTTGGTGAAGATCGGTTGAGGGAAAGGGGTAGTTTACCTACAACGTTTTGTGTTTTAACAAGGGTATTTTCTATGGCAAACGATAACAGCCGCAAATTCAAACAGAATCAAATGATTATTTGCATACAGCTCTAAATTGTAGAGTTCTCAAGACCTATTGTTTTTGGTGAAGATCGGTTGAGGGAAAGGGGTAGTTTACCTGAAACGTTTTATGTTTTAACAAGGGTATTTTCTATGGCAAACGATAACAGCCGCAAATTCAAACAGAATCAAATGATTATTTGCATACAGTCCTAAATTCTAGAGTTCTCAAGACCTGTTGGGTTTGGTGAAGATCGGTTAAGGGGAAGGGGTAGTTTACCTGCAACGCTTTTTTATCGGGGGTAATTTTTTCTATGGCAAACGATAACAGCCGCAAATTCAAACAGAATCAAATAATGTTTTGCATACAGCCCTGAATTGTAGAGTTTTCAAGTCCTATTGGTGTTGGTGAAGATCGGTTAATGGAAAGGGGTAGTTTACCTGCAACATTTTATGTTTTAACAAGGATAATTTTTTATATGACGAACGATAACTGCCGCAAACTCAAACAGAATCGACTACGTTTTTGCATTTTACCTTTTTGAATTAAAGAGAACTCAAGGTCTGTTGATTTTGTTGAAGATCGGTTAAGGGAAAGGGGTAGTTTACCAGCAACATTTTATGTTTTAAGAAGGGTAATTTTTTTTTGCGAAAGATAACTGCCGCAAATTCAATCAGAATCAAATAATGTTCTGCATACACTCCTGAATTGTAGAGTTCGCAAGATCTGTTATTTTTGGTGAAGATCGGTTAAGGGAGAGGGGTAGTTTACCTGCAACGTTTTATGTTTTAACAAGGGTAATTGTTTATATGATGAACGATAACTGTCGCACATTCAAACAGAATCAAATATTTTTTTGCATGCATCCCTGAATTGTAGAGGATTGAAGGCCTATTGATTTTGGTGAAGATCGGTTAAGAGAAAGGGGTAGTTTACCTGCAATGTTTTATGTTTTGACAAGAGTAAAGTACTTGAAAATTTATTTAAACTTTTTGAAACAATGGTAATTGTTAAAAAAAATCTTAGAATATGGAAGTCATGTATGGTTCTCCATACCGATATTTATTAATTTTACTTCCATGTTCCTTAAGGAAATGGAAGTATGGTGATGGCAAAAAAAATCGTGTTCGAGATTATTGCAGAATATGATTGTACTACACTTAAAACATGAAAAAAAGTCATTTTTCGAAAAGTGTCTGTCTGTGTGTGTGTCTGTCTGTAGCTTTTTTTCTATGGCAAACGATAATAGCCGCAAATTCGAACAGAATCAAATAATTTTTTGCATACAGCTCTGATTTATAGAGTACTCGCGACCTATTGTTTTTGGTGAAGATCGGTTAAGGGAAAGGGGTAGTTTACCTGCAACGGTTTTTTTTTATCAAGGGTAACTTTGTTTGTTTGGCAAACGATAACAGCCGCAAATTCAAACAGAATCAAATAATGTTTCGCATACAGCCCTGAATTGTAGAGTTCTCAAGATCTGTTGATTTTGGTCCAGATCGGTTAAGGGAAAGGGGTAGTTTACCTGCAACTGTTTTATGTTTTAACAAGGGTATTTCCTATGGCAAACGATAACAGCCGCAAATTCAAACATAATCAAATAATGTTTTGCATACTGCCCTGAATTGTAGAGTTCTCAAGACCTTTTGGTTTTGGTGAAGATCGGTTAAGGAAAAGGGGTAGTTTACCAGCAACGTTTTATGTTTTAAAAGGGTATTTTCTATGGCAAACGATAAGAGCCGCAAATTCAAACAGAATCAAATACGTTTTTGCATACAGCCCTGATGTCTTGAGTACTAAAGACCTATTGTTTTTGGTGAAGATCGTTTGAGGGAAACGGGTAGTTTACCTGCCACATTTTTGTTTTATCAAGGGTATTTTGTATGGCAAACGATAACAGCCGCAAATTCAAACAAAATCATATAATATTTTACATACAACCCTGAATTGTAGAGTTCTCAAGACCTGTCGTTTTTGGTGAAGATCGGTTAAGGGAAAGGGGTAGTTTACCTGCAACGGTTTTTTATCAATGGTAATTTTTTTCTATGGTAAACGATAACAGCCGCAAATTCAAACAGAATCAAATGATGTTTTGCATACAGCCCTGTATTGTAGAGTTCTCAATACCTATTGGTGTTGGTGAAGATCGGTTAACGGAAAGGGGTAGTTTACCTGCAACGTTTTATGTTTTAAAAGGGTATTTTCTATGGCAAACGATAAGAGCCGCAAATTCAAACAGAATCAAATACGTTTTTGCATACAGCCCTGTTTTGTTGAGTACTAAAGACCTATTGTTTTTGGTGAAGATCTGTTAAGGGAAAGGGGTAGTTTACCAGACACGTTTTTTGTTTTATCAAGGGTATTTTATATGGCAAACGATAACAGCCGCAAATTCAAACAGAATCATATAATATTTTGCATACAGCCCTGAAATGTAGAGTTCTCAAGACATGTTGGTTTTGGTGAAGATCGGTTAAGGAAATAGGGTTGTTTACCAGCAACATTTTATGTTTTATCAAGGGTAATTTTTTTTTGACGAACGATAACTGCCGTACATTAAAACAGAATCAACTACTCTTCTGCATACCTTTTTGAATTATACAGAACTGAAGGTCTGGTGATTTTGTTGAAGATCGGTTAAGGGAAAGGGGTAGTTTACCTGCAACGTTTTATGTTTTAACAAGGGTATTTTTTCTATGACGAACGATAGCTGCCGTAAATTCAAAGAGAATCAACTAATGTTTTGCATACAGCCCTGAATTGTAGAGTTCTCAAGACCTATTGTTTTTGGTGAAGATCGGTTAATGGAATAGGGTAGTTTACCAGTAACGTTTTATGTTTTATCATGGGTGTTTTCTATGGCAAACGATAACAGCCGCAAATTCAAACAGAATCAAATAATTGTTTGCATACAGGCCTGAATTGTAGAGTACCTAAGACCTGTCGTTTTTGGTGAAGATCGGTTAAGGGAAAGGGGTAGTTTACCTGCAACGGTTTTTTATCAAGGGTAATTTTTTTCTATAGTAAACGATAACAGCCGCAAATTCAAACAGAATCAAATGATGTTTTGCATACAGCCCTGTATTGTGGAGTTCTCAATACGTATTGGTGTTGGTGAAGATCGGTTAAGGGAAAGGGGTAGTTTATCAGCAACGTTTTATGTTTTAAAAAGGGTAATTTTTTTATGACGAACGATAACTGCCGAAAATTCAATGAGAATCAAATAATTTTTTGCACCCCCTGAGTTGCAGAGAGCTCAAGGTCTATTGATTTTGGTGAAGATCGGTTAAGGGAAAGGGGTAGTTTACCTGCAACATTTTATGTTGTAACAAGAGAAATGTTTCCATGACGAACGATAACTGCCGCACATTCAAACAGAATCAAATATTTTTTTGCATGCTTCGCTGAATTGTAGAGGACGGAAGGTCTGTTGATTTTGGAGAAGATCGGTTAAGAGAAAGGGGTAGTTTACCTGAAACATTTTATGATTTAACAAGAGTAAAGTACTTAATTTTTATAAATAAAGTATCCTGATAAGAAGCTCATAGTAATCCACTGTAGAAGCGTAGATGAAATATCTATAAATGAAGAAGTTAGGTGAACGGGGTGGGGGTAATTTTCTATTATTAAAAATTATAGTTGAAGGTGGAGGGGAGAATTTTTTATATGTGTACTACGTTATCGGCAACAAAGAAGTAGTTTTTTGTTAAAATTGCTTCCCGTGCTCTTTAGCCGTAGTCCAATGTTTTCTGCAAAACCAGACTTTTCGGCAGTGCCATCGACTGCCATCATCGGTGAAAATCGAGTGCGAAAACGTGAGGTGGTATATGTTAGTGACCACAGTACTGTGGTTAATGATGAAGCAATAAGTAGAAAGACATAGTTTCTATGGAAATATTTCATTTCGAATATGATTTTAAATATAAATCTTAGAACTTGGAAGTCATGTATGGTTCTCCATACCGATATTTTTAGTTTTTTACTTCCATGTTCCTTAAGGAAATGGAAGTATGGTGATGGCAAAAAAAATCGTGTTCGAGATTATTGCAGATTCTGATTGTACTACACTTAAAACATGAAAAAAGTCATTTTTCGAAAAGTGTCTGTGTGTCTGTCTGTCTTGTGTCTGTGTGTCTGTCTATCTTGTGTCTGTGTGTCTATCTGTCTTGTGTCTGTAGATTTTTTTCTATGGCAAACGATAACAGCCGCAAATTCAAATTGAATCAAATCATTTTTTGCATACAGCCCTGATTTGTAGAGTACTCACGACCTATTGTTTTTGGTGAAGATCGGTTGAGGGAAAGGGGTAGTTTACCTGCAACGGTTTTTTTTAAATCAAGGGTAATTGTTTTCTATGGCAAACGATAACAGCCGCAAATTCAAACAGAATCAACTACTCTTTTGCATACAGCCCTGAATTGTAGAGTTCTCAAGAACTATTGTTTTTGGTGAAGATCGGGTAAGGGAAAGGGGTAGTTTACCTGCAACATTTTATGTTTTAACAAGGGTATTTTATATGGCAAACGATAACAGCCGCAAATTCAAACAGAATCAAATGATTATTTGCATACAGCCCTAAATTGTAGAGTTCTCAAGACTTATTGATTTTGGTGAAGATCGGTTAAGGGGAGGGGGTAGTTTACCTGCAACGTTTTATGTTTTAAAAGGGTATTTTTTATGGCAAACCATAAGAGTCGCAAATTCAAACAGAATCAAATAATTTTTTGCATGTTGCCCTGATTTGTTGAGTACTCAAGACCTATTGATTTTGGTGAAGATCGGTTAAGGGAAAGGGGTAGTTTACCAGCAACGGTTTTTTTTTAAACAAGTTAATTTTTTTCTATGGCAAACGATAACACCCGCAAATTCAAACAGAATCAACTACTCTTTTACATACAGCCCTGAATTATAGAGTTCTCAAGACGTATTGGTTTTGGTGAAGATCGGTTGAGGGAAAGGGGTAGTTTACCTACAACGTTTTGTGTTTTAACAAGGGTATTTTCTATGGCAAACGATAACAGCCGCAAATTCAAACAGAATCAAATGATTATTTGCATACAGCTCTAAATTGTAGAGTTCTCAAGACCTATTGTTTTTGGTGAAGATCGGTTGAGGGAAAGGGGTAGTTTACCTGAAACGTTTTATGTTTTAACAAGGGTATTTTCTATGGCAAACGATAACAGCCGCAAATTCAAACAGAATCAAATGATTATTTGCATACAGTCCTAAATTCTAGAGTTCTCAAGACCTGTTGGGTTTGGTGAAGATCGGTTAAGGGGAAGGGGTAGTTTACCTGCAACGCTTTTTTATCGGGGGTAATTTTTTCTATGGCAAACGATAACAGCCGCAAATTCAAACAGAATCAAATAATGTTTTGCATACAGCCCTGAATTGTAGAGTTTTCAAGTCCTATTGGTGTTGGTGAAGATCGGTTAATGGAAAGGGGTAGTTTACCTGCAACATTTTATGTTTTAACAAGGATAATTTTTTATATGACGAACGATAACTGCCGCAAACTCAAACAGAATCGACTACGTTTTTGCATTTTACCTTTTTGAATTAAAGAGAACTCAAGGTCTGTTGATTTTGTTGAAGATCGGTTAAGGGAAAGGGGTAGTTTACCAGCAACATTTTATGTTTTAAGAAGGGTAATTTTTTTTTGCGAAAGATAACTGCCGCAAATTCAATCAGAATCAAATAATGTTCTGCATACACTCCTGAATTGTAGAGTTCGCAAGATCTGTTATTTTTGGTGAAGATCGGTTAAGGGAGAGGGGTAGTTTACCTGCAACGTTTTATGTTTTAACAAGGGTAATTGTTTATATGATGAACGATAACTGTCGCACATTCAAACAGAATCAAATATTTTTTTGCATGCATCCCTGAATTGTAGAGGACTGAAGGCCTATTGATTTTGGTGAAGATCGGTTAAGAGAAAGGGGTAGTTTACCTGCAATGTTTTATGTTTTGACAAGAGTAAAGTACTTGAAAATTTATTTAAACTTTTTGAAACAATGGTAATTGTTAAAAAAAATCTTAGAATATGGAAGTCATGTATGGTTCTCCATACCGATATTTATTAATTTTACTTCCATGTTCCTTAAGGAAATGGAAGTATGGTGATGGCAAAAAAAATCGTGTTCGAGATTATTGCAGAATATGATTGTACTACACTTAAAACATGAAAAAAAGTCATTTTTCGAAAAGTGTCTGTCTGTGTGTCTGTGTGTGTGTCTGTCTGTAGCTTTTTTTCTATGGCAAACGATAACAGCCGCAAATTCGAACAGAATCAAATAATTTTTTGCATACAGCTCTGATTTATAGAGTACTCGCGACCTATTGTTTTTGGTGAAGATCGGTTAAGGGAAAGGGGTAGTTTACCTGCAACGGTTTTTTTTTATCAAGGGTAACTTTGTTTGTTTGGCAAACGATAACAGCCGCAAATTCAAACAGAATCAAATAATGTTTCGCATACAGCCCTGAATTGTAGAGTTCTCAAGATCTGTTGATTTTGGTCCAGATCGGTTAAGGGAAAGGGGTAGTTTACCTGCAACTGTTTTATGTTTTAACAAGGGTATTTCCTATGGCAAACGATAACAGCCGCAAATTCAAACATAATCAAATAATGTTTTGCATACTGCCCTGAATTGTAGAGTTCTCAAGACCTTTTGGTTTTGGTGAAGATCGGTTAAGGAAAAGGGGTAGTTTACCAGCAACGTTTTATGTTTTAAAAGGGTATTTTCTATGGCAAACGATAAGAGCCGCAAATTCAAACAGAATCAAATACGTTTTTGCATACAGCCCTGATGTCTTGAGTACTAAAGACCTATTGTTTTTGGTGAAGATCGTTTGAGGGAAACGGGTAGTTTACCTGCCACATTTTTGTTTTATCAAGGGTATTTTGTATGGCAAACGATAACAGCCGCAAATTCAAACAAAATCATATAATATTTTACATACAACCCTGAATTGTAGAGTTCTCAAGACCTGTCGTTTTTGGTGAAGATCGGTTAAGGGAAAGGGGTAGTTTACCTGCAACGGTTTTTTATCAATGGTAATTTTTTTCTATGGTAAACGATAACAGCCGCAAATTCAAACAGAATCAAATGATGTTTTGCATACAGCCCTGTATTGTAGAGTTCTCAATACCTATTGGTGTTGGTGAAGATCGGTTAAGGGAAAGGGGTAGTTTACCTGCAACGTTTTATGTTTTAAAAGGGTATTTTCTATGGCAAACGATAAGAGCCGCAAATTCAAACAGAATCAAATACGTTTTTGCATACAGCCCTGTTTTGTTGAGTACTAAAGACCTATTGTTTTTGGTGAAGATCTGTTAAGGGAAAGGGGTAGTTTACCAGACACGTTTTTTGTTTTATCAAAGGTATTTTATATGGCAAACGATAACAGCCGCAAATTCAAACAGAATCATATAATATTTTGCATACAGCCCTGAAATGTAGAGTTCTCAAGACATGTTGGTTTTGGTGAAGATCGGTTAAGGAAATAGGGTTGTTTACCAGCAACATTTTATGTTTTATCAAGGGTAATTTTTTTTTGACGAACGATAACTGCCGTACATTAAAACAGAATCAAATGATGTTTTGCATACAGCCCTGTATTGTGGAGTTCTCAATACGTATTGGTGTTGGTGAAGATCGGTTAAGGGAAAGGGGTAGTTTATCAGCAACGTTTTATGTTTTAAAAAGGGTAATTTTTTTATGACGAACGATAACTGCCGAAAATTCAATGAGAATCAAATAATTTTTTGCACCCCCTGAGTTGCAGAGAGCTCAAGGTCTATTGATTTTGGTGAAGATCGGTTAAGGGAAAGGGGTAGTTTACCTGCAACATTTTATGTTGTAACAAGAGAAATGTTTCCATGACGAACGATAACTGCCGCACATTCAAACAGAATCAAATATTTTTTTGCATGCTTCGCTGAATTGTAGAGGACGGAAGGTCTGTTGATTTTGGAGAAGATCGGTTAAGAGAAAGGGGTAGTTTACCTGAAACATTTTATGATTTAACAAGAGTAAAGTACTTAATTTTTATAAATAAAGTATCCTGATAAGAAGCTCATAGTAATCCACTGTAGAAGCGTAGATGAAATATCTATAAATGAAGAAGTTAGGTGAACGGGGTGGGGGTAATTTTCTATTATTAAAAATTATAGTTGAAGGTGGAGGGGAGAATTTTTTATATGTGTACTACGTTATCGGCAACAAAGAAGTAGTTTTTTGTTAAAATTGCTTCCCGTGCTCTTTAGCCGTAGTCCAATGTTTTCTGCAAAACCAGACTTTTCGGCAGTGCCATCGACTGCCATCATCGGTGAAAATCGAGTGCGAAAACGTGAGGTGGTATATGTTAGTGACCACAGTACTGTGGTTAATGATGAAGCAATAAGTAGAAAGACATAGTTTCTATGGAAATATTTCATTTCGAATATGATTTTAAATATAAATCTTAGAACTTGGAAGTCATGTATGGTTCTCCATACCGATATTTTTAGTTTTTTACTTCCATGTTCCTTAAGGAAATGGAAGTATGGTGATGGCAAAAAAAATCGTGTTCGAGATTATTGCAGATTCTGATTGTACTACACTTAAAACATGAAAAAAGTCATTTTTCGAAAAGTGTCTGTGTGTCTGTCTGTCTTGTGTCTGTGTGTCTGTCTATCTTGTGTCTGTGTGTCTATCTGTCTTGTGTCTGTAGATTTTTTTCTATGGCAAACGATAACAGCCGCAAATTCAAATTGAATCAAATCATTTTTTGCATACAGCCCTGATTTGTAGAGTACTCACGACCTATTGTTTTTGGTGAAGATCGGTTGAGGGAAAGGGGTAGTTTACCTGCAACGGTTTTTTTTAAATCAAGGGTAATTGTTTTCTATGGCAAACGATAACAGCCGCAAATTCAAACAGAATCAACTACTCTTTTGCATACAGCCCTGAATTGTAGAGTTCTCAAGAACTATTGTTTTTGGTGAAGATCGGGTAAGGGAAAGGGGTAGTTTACCTGCAACATTTTATGTTTTAACAAGGGTATTTTATATGGCAAACGATAACAGCCGCAAATTCAAACAGAATCAAATGATTATTTGCATGCAGCCCTAAATTGTAGAGTTCTCAAGACTTATTGATTTTGGTGAAGATCGGTTAAGGGGAGGGGGTAGTTTACCTGCAACGTTTTATGTTTTAAAAGGGTATTTTTTATGGCAAACCATAAGAGTCGCAAATTCAAACAGAATCAAATAATTTTTTGCATGTAGCCCTGATTTGTTGAGTACTCAAGACCTATTGATTTTGGTGAAGATCGGTTAAGGGAAAGGGGTAGTTTACCAGCAACGGTTTTTTTTTAAACAAGTTAATTTTTTTCTATGGCAAACGATAACACCCGCAAATTCAAACAGAATCAACTACTCTTTTACATACAGCCCTGAATTATAGAGTTCTCAAGACGTATTGGTTTTGGTGAAGATCGGTTGAGGGAAAGGGGTAGTTTACCTACAACGTTTTGTGTTTTAACAAGGGTATTTTCTATGGCAAACGATAACAGCCGCAAATTCAAACAGAATCAAATGATTATTTGCATACAGCTCTAAATTGTAGAGTTCTCAAGACCTATTGTTTTTGGTGAAGATCGGTTGAGGGAAAGGGGTAGTTTACCTGAAACGTTTTATGTTTTAACAAGGGTATTTTCTATGGCAAACGATAACAGCCGCAAATTCAAACAGAATCAAATGATTATTTGCATACAGTCCTAAATTCTAGAGTTCTCAAGACCTGTTGGGTTTGGTGAAGATCGGTTAAGGGGAAGGGGTAGTTTACCTGCAACGCTTTTTTATCGGGGGTAATTTTTTCTATGGCAAACGATAACAGCCGCAAATTCAAACAGAATCAAATAATGTTTTGCATACAGCCCTGAATTGTAGAGTTTTCAAGTCCTATTGGTGTTGGTGAAGATCGGTTAATGGAAAGGGGTAGTTTACCTGCAACATTTTATGTTTTAACAAGGATAATTTTTTATATGACGAACGATAACTGCCGCAAACTCAAACAGAATCGACTACGTTTTTGCATTTTACCTTTTTGAATTAAAGAGAACTCAAGGTCTGTTGATTTTGTTGAAGATCGGTTAAGGGAAAGGGGTAGTTTACCAGCAACATTTTATGTTTTAAGAAGGGTAATTTTTTTTTGCGAAAGATAACTGCCGCAAATTCAATCAGAATCAAATAATGTTCTGCATACACTCCTGAATTGTAGAGTTCGCAAGATCTGTTATTTTTGGTGAAGATCGGTTAAGGGAGAGGGGTAGTTTACCTGCAACGTTTTATGTTTTAACAAGGGTAATTGTTTATATGATGAACGATAACTGTCGCACATTCAAACAGAATCAAATATTTTTTTGCATGCATCCCTGAATTGTAGAGGACTGAAGGCCTATTGATTTTGGTGAAGATCGGTTAAGAGAAAGGGGTAGTTTACCTGCAATGTTTTATGTTTTGACAAGAGTAAAGTACTTGAAAATTTATTTAAACTTTTTGAAACAATGGTAATTGTTAAAAAAAATCTTAGAATATGGAAGTCATGTATGGTTCTCCATACCGATATTTATTAATTTTACTTCCATGTTCCTTAAGGAAATGGAAGTATGGTGATGGCAAAAAAAATCGTGTTCGAGATTATTGCAGAATATGATTGTACTACACTTAAAACATGAAAAAAAGTCATTTTTCGAAAAGTGTCTGTCTGTGTGTCTGTGTGTGTGTCTGTCTGTAGCTTTTTTTCTATGGCAAACGATAACAGCCGCAAATTCGAACAGAATCAAATAATTTTTTGCATACAGCTCTGATTTATAGAGTACTCGCGACCTATTGTTTTTGGTGAAGATCGGTTAAGGGAAAGGGGTAGTTTACCTGCAACGGTTTTTTTTTATCAAGGGTAACTTTGTTTGTTTGGCAAACGATAACAGCCGCAAATTCAAACAGAATCAAATAATGTTTCGCATACAGCCCTGAATTGTAGAGTTCTCAAGATCTGTTGATTTTGGTCCAGATCGGTTAAGGGAAAGGGGTAGTTTACCTGCAACTGTTTTATGTTTTAACAAGGGTATTTCCTATGGCAAACGATAACAGCCGCAAATTCAAACATAATCAAATAATGTTTTGCATACTGCCCTGAATTGTAGAGTTCTCAAGACCTTTTGGTTTTGGTGAAGATCGGTTAAGGAAAAGGGGTAGTTTACCTGCAACGGTTTTTTATCAATGGTAATTTTTTTCTATGGTAAACGATAACAGCCGCAAATTCAAACAGAATCAAATGATGTTTTGCATACAGCCCTGTATTGTAGAGTTCTCAATACCTATTGGTGTTGGTGAAGATCGGTTAAGGGAAAGGGGTAGTTTACCTGCAACGTTTTATGTTTTAAAAGGGTATTTTCTATGGCAAACGATAAGAGCCGCAAATTCAAACAGAATCAAATACGTTTTTGCATACAGCCCTGTTTTGTTGAGTACTAAAGACCTATTGTTTTTGGTGAAGATCTGTTAAGGGAAAGGGGTAGTTTACCAGACACGTTTTTTGTTTTATCAAAGGTATTTTATATGGCAAACGATAACAGCCGCAAATTCAAACAGAATCATATAATATTTTGCATACAGCCCTGAAATGTAGAGTTCTCAAGACATGTTGGTTTTGGTGAAGATCGGTTAAGGAAAAAGGGTTGTTTACCAGCAACATTTTATGTTTTATCAAGGGTAATTTTTTTTTGACGAACGATAACTGCCGTACATTAAAACAGAATCAACTACTCTTCTGCATACCTTTTTGAATTATACAGAACTGAAGGTCTGGTGATTTTGTTGAAGATCGGTTAAGGGAAAGGGGTAGTTTACCTGCAACGTTTTATGTTTTAACAAGGGTATTTTTTCTATGACGAACGATAACTGCCGTAAATTCAAAGAGAATCAACTAATGTTTTGCATACAGCCCTGAATTGTAGAGTTCTCAAGACCTATTGTTTTTGGTGAAGATCGGTTAATGGAATAGGGTAGTTTACCAGTAACGTTTTATGTTTTATCATGGGTGTTTTCTATGGCAAACGATAACAGCCGCAAATTCAAACAGAATCAAATAATTGTTTGCATACAGGCCTGAATTGTAGAGTACCTAAGACCTGTCGTTTTTGGTGAAGATCGGTTAAGGGAAAGGGGTAGTTTACCTGCAACGGTTTTTTATCAAGGGTAATATTTTTCTATAGTAAACGATAACAGCCCCAAATTCAAACAGAATCAAATGATGTTTTGCATACAGCCCTGTATTGTGGAGTTCTCAATACGTATTGGTGTTGGTGAAGATCGGTTAAGGGAAAGGGGTAGTTTATCAGCAACGTTTTATGTTTTAAAAAGGGTAATTTTTGTATGACGAACGATAACTGCCGAAAATTCAATGAGAATCAAATAATTTTTTGCACCCCCTGAGTTGCAGAGAGCTCAAGGTCTATTGATTTTGGTGAAGATCGGTTAAGGGAAAGGGGTAGTTTACCTGCAACATTTTATGTTGTAACAAGAGAAATGTTTCCATGACGAACGATAACTGCCGCACATTCAAACAGAATCAAATATTTTTTTGCATGCTTCGCTGAATTGTAGAGGACGGAAGGTCTGTTGATTTTGGAGAAGATCGGTTAAGAGAAAGGGGTAGTTTACCTGAAACATTTTATGATTTAACAAGAGTAAAGTACTTAATTTTTATAAATAAAGTATCCTGATAAGAAGCTCATAGTAATCCACTGTAGAAGCGTAGATGAAATATCTATAAATGAAGAAGTTAGGTGAACGGGGTGGGGGTAATTTTCTATTATTAAAAATTATAGTTGAAGGTGGAGGGGAGAATTTTTTATATGTGTACTACGTTATCGGCAACAAAGAAGTAGTTTTTTGTTAAAATTGCTTCCCGTGCTCTTTAGCCGTAGTCCAATGTTTTCTGCAAAACCAGACTTTTCGGCAGTGCCATCGACTGCCATCATCGGTGAAAATCGAGTGCGAAAACGTGAGGTGGTATATGTTAGTGACCACAGTACTGTGGTTAATGATGAAGCAATAAGTAGAAAGACGTAGTTTCTATGGAAATATTTCATTTCGAATATGATTTTAAATATAAATCTTAGAACTTGGAAGTCATGTATGGTTCTCCATACCGATATTTTTAGTTTTTTACTTCCATGTTCCTTAAGGAAATGGAAGTATGGTGATGGCAAAAAAAATCGTGTTCGAGATTATTGCAGATTCTGATTGTACTACACTTAAAACATGAAAAAAAGTCATTTTTCGAAAAGTGTCTGTGTGTCTGTCTGTCTTGTGTCTGTGTGTCTGTCTATCTTGTGTCTGTGTGTCTATCTGTCTTGTGTCTGTAGATTTTTTTCTATGGCAAACGATAACAGCCGCAAATTCAAATTGAATCAAATCATTTTTTGCATACAGCCCTGATTTGTAGAGTACTCACGACCTATTGTTTTTGGTGAAGATCGGTTGAGGGAAAGGGGTAGTTTACCTGCAACGGTTTTTTTTAAATCAAGGGTAATTGTTTTCTATGGCAAACGATAACAGCCGCAAATTCAAACAGAATCAACTACTCTTTTGCATACAGCCCTGAATTGTAGAGTTCTCAAGAACTATTGTTTTTGGTGAAGATCGGGTAAGGGAAAGGGGTAGTTTACCTGCAACATTTTATGTTTTAACAAGGGTATTTTATATGGCAAACGATAACAGCCGCAAATTCAAACAGAATCAAATGATTATTTGCATACAGCCCTAAATTGTAGAGTTCTCAAGACTTATTGATTTTGGTGAAGATCGGTTAAGGGGAGGGGGTAGTTTACCTGCAACGTTTTATGTTTTAAAAGGGTATTTTTTATGTCAAACCATAAGAGTCGCAAATTCAAACAGAATCAAATAATTTTTTGCATGTAGCCCTGATTTGTTGAGTACTCAAGACCTATTGATTTTGGTGAAGATCGGTTAAGGGAAAGGGGTAGTTTACCAGCAACGGTTTTTTTTTAAACAAGTTAATTTTTTTCTATGGCAAACGATAACACCCGCAAATTCAAACAGACTCAAATGATGTTTTGCATACAGCCCTGTATTGTAGAGTTCTCAATACCTATTGGTGTTGGTGAAGATCGGTTAACGGAAAGGGGTAGTTTACCTGCAACGTTTTATGTTTTAAAAGGGTATTTTCTATGGCAAACGATAAGAGCCGCAAATTCAAACAGAATCAAATACGTTTTTGCATACAGCCCTGTTTTGTTGAGTACTAAAGACCTATTGTTTTTGGTGAAGATCTGTTAAGGGAAAGGGGTAGTTTACCAGACACGTTTTTTGTTTTATCAAGGGTATTTTATATGGCAAACGATAACAGCCGCAAATTCAAACAGAATCATATAATATTTTGCATACAGCCCTGAAATGTAGAGTTCTCAAGACATGTTGGTTTTGGTGAAGATCGGTTAAGGAAATAGGGTTGTTTACCAGCAACATTTTATGTTTTATCAAGGGTAATTTTTTTTTGACGAACGATAACTGCCGTACATTAAAACAGAATCAACTACTCTTCTGCATACCTTTTTGAATTATACAGAACTGAAGGTCTGGTGATTTTGTTGAAGATCGGTTAAGGGAAAGGGGTAGTTTACCTGCAACGTTTTATGTTTTAACAAGGGTATTTTTTCTATGACGAACGATAACTGCCGTAAATTCAAAGAGAATCAACTAATGTTTTGCATACAGCCCTGAATTGTAGAGTTCTCAAGACCTATTGTTTTTGGTGAAGATCGGTTAATGGAATAGGGTAGTTTACGAGTAACGTTTTATGTTTTATCATGGGTGTTTTCTATGGCAAACGATAACAGCCGCAAATTCAAACAGAATCAAATAATTGTTTGCATACAGGCCTGAATTGTAGAGTACCTAAGACCTGTCGTTTTTGGTGAAGAACGGTTATGGGAAAGGGGTAGTTTACCTGCAACGGTTTTTTATCAAGGGTAATATTTTTCTATAGTAAACGATAACAGCCCCAAATTCAAACAGAATCAAATGATGTTTTGCATACAGCCCTGTATTGTGGAGTTCTCAATACGTATTGGTGTTGGTGAAGATCGGTTAAGGGAAAGGGGTAGTTTATCAGCAACGTTTTATGTTTTAAAAAGGGTAATTTTTTTATGACGAACGATAACTGCCGAAAATTCAATGAGAATCATATAATTTTTTGCACCCCCTGAGTTGCAGAGAGCTCAAGGTCTATTGATTTTGGTGAAGATCGGTTAAGGGAAAGGGGTAGTTTACCTGCAACATTTTATGTTGTAACAAGAGAAATGTTTCCATGACGAACGATAACTGCCGCACATTCAAACAGAATCAAATATTTTTTTGCATGCTTCGCTGAATTGTAGAGGACGGAAGGTCTGTTGATTTTGGAGAAGATCGGTTAAGAGAAAGGGGTAGTTTACCTGAAACATTTTATGATTTAACAAGAGTAAAGTACTTAATTTTTATAAATAAAGTATCCTGATAAGAAGCTCATAGTAATCCACTGTAGAAGCGTAGATGAAATATCTATAAATGAAGAAGTTAGGTGAACGGGGTGGGGGTAATTTTCTATTATTAAAAATTATAGTTGAAGGTGGAGGGGAGAATTTTTTATATGTGTACTACGTTATCGGCAACAAAGAAGTAGTTTTTTGTTAAAATTGCTTCCCGTGCTCTTTAGCCGTAGTCCAATGTTTTCTGCAAAACCAGACTTTTCGGCAGTGCCATCGACTGCCATCATCGGTGAAAATCGAGTGCGAAAACGTGAGGTGGTATATGTTAGTGACCACAGTACTGTGCTTAATGATGAAGCAATAAGTAGAAAGACGTAGTTTCTATGGAAATATTTCATTTCGAATATGATTTTAAATATAAATCTTAGAACTTGGAAGTCATGTATGGTTCTCCATACCGATATTTTTAGTTTTTTACTTCCATGTTCCTTAAGGAAATGGAAGTATGGTGATGGCAAAAAAAATCGTGTTCGAGATTATTGCAGATTCTGATTGTACTACACTTAAAACATGAAAAAAAGTCATTTTTCGAAAAGTGTCTGTGTGTGTGTCTGTGTGTCTGTCTGTCTTGTGTCTGTGTGTCTGTCTATCTTGTGTCTGTGTGTCTATCTGTCTTGTGTCTGTAGATTTTTTTCTATGGCAAACGATAACAGCCGCAAATTCAAATTGAATCAAATCATTTTTTGCATACAGCCCTGATTTGTAGAGTACTCACGACCTATTGTTTTTGGTGAAGATCGGTTGAGGGAAAGGGGTAGTTTACCTGCAACGGTTTTTTTTAAATCAAGGGTAATTGTTTTCTATGGCAAACGATAACAGCCGCAAATTCAAACAGAATCAACTACTCTTTTGCATACAGCCCTGAATTGTAGAGTTCTCAAGAACTATTGTTTTTGGTGAAGATCGGGTAAGGGAAAGGGGTAGTTTACCTGCAACATTTTATGTTTTAACAAGGGTATTTTATATGGCAAACGATAACAGCCGCAAATTCAAACAGAATCAAATGATTATTTGCATACAGCCCTAAATTGTAGAGTTCTCAAGACTTATTGATTTTGGTGAAGATCGGTTAAGGGGAGGGGGTAGTTTACCTGCAACGTTTTATGTTTTAAAAGGGTATTTTTTATGGCAAACCATAAGAGTCGCAAATTCAAACAGAATCAAATAATTTTTTGCATGTAGCCCTGATTTGTTGAGTACTCAAGACCTATTGATTTTGGTGAAGATCGGTTAAGGGAAAGGGGTAGTTTACCAGCAACGGTTTTTTTTAAACAAGTTAATTTTTTTCTATGGCAAACGATAACACCCGCAAATTCAAACAGAATCAACTACTCTTTTACATACAGCCCTGAATTATAGAGTTCTCAAGACGTATTGGTTTTGGTGAAGATCGGTTGAGGGAAAGGGGTAGTTTACCTACAACGTTTTGTGTTTTAACAAGGGTATTTTCTATGGCAAACGATAACAGCCGCAAATTCAAACAGAATCAAATGATTATTTGCATACAGCTCTAAATTGTAGAGTTCTCAAGACCTATTGTTTTTGGTGAAGATCGGTTGAGGGAAAGGGGTAGTTTACCTGAAACGTTTTATGTTTTAACAAGGGTATTTTCTATGGCAAACGATAACAGCCGCAAATTCAAACAGAATCAAATGATTATTTGCATACAGTCCTAAATTCTAGAGTTCTCAAGACCGGTTGGGTTTGGTGAAGATCGGTTAAGGGGAAGGGGTAGTTTACCTGCAACGCTTTTTTATCGGGGGTAATTTTTTCTATGGCAAACGATAACAGCCGCAAATTCAAACAGAATCAAATAATGTTTTGCATACAGCCCTGAATTGTAGAGTTTTCAAGTCCTATTGGTGTTGGTGAAGATCGGTTAATGGAAAGGGGTAGTTTACCTGCAACATTTTATGTTTTAACAAGGATAATTTTTTATATGACGAACGATAACTGCCGCAAACTCAAACAGAATCGACTACGTTTTTGCATTTTACCTTTTTGAATTAAAGAGAACTCAAGGTCTGTTGATTTTGTTGAAGATCGGTTAAGGGAAAGGGGTAGTTTACCAGCAACATTTTATGTTTTAAGAAGGGTAATTTTTTTTTGCGAAAGATAACTGCCGCAAATTCAATCAGAATCAAATAATGTTCTGCATACACTCCTGAATTGTAGAGTTCGCAAGATCTGTTATTTTTGGTGAAGATCGGTTAAGGGAGAGGGGTAGTTTACCTGCAACGTTTTATGTTTTAACAAGGGTAATTGTTTATATGATGAACGATAACTGTCGCACATTCAAACAGAATCAAATATTTTTTTGCATGCATCCCTGAATTGTAGAGGACTGAAGGCCTATTGATTTTGGTGAAGATCGGTTAAGAGAAAGGGGTAGTTTACCTGCAATGTTTTATGTTTTGACAAGAGTAAAGTACTTGAAAATTTATTTAAACTTTTTGAAACAATGGTAATTGTTAAAAAAAATCTTAGAATATGGAAGTCATGTATGGTTCTCCATACCGATATTTATTAATTTTACTTCCATGTTCCTTAAGGAAATGGAAGTATGGTGATGGCAAAAAAAATCGTGTTCGAGATTATTGCAGAATATGATTGTACTACACTTAAAACATGAAAAAAAGTCATTTTTCGAAAAGTGTCTGTCTGTGTGTCTGTGTGTGTGTCTGTCTGTAGCTTTTTTTCTATGGCAAACGATAACAGCCGCAAATTCGAACAGAATCAAATAATTTTTTGCATACAGCTCTGATTTATAGAGTACTCGCGACCTATTGTTTTTGGTGAAGATCGGTTAAGGGAAAGGGGTAGTTTACCTGCAACGGTTTTTTTTTATCAAGGGTAACTTTGTTTGTTTGGCAAACGATAACAGCCGCAAATTCAAACAGAATCAAATAATGTTTCGCATACAGCCCTGAATTGTAGAGTTCTCAAGATCTGTTGATTTTGGTCCAGATCGGTTAAGGGAAAGGGGTAGTTTACCTGCAACTGTTTTATGTTTTAACAAGGGTATTTCCTATGGCAAACGATAACAGCCGCAAATTCAAACATAATCAAATAATGTTTTGCATACTGCCCTGAATTGTAGAGTTCTCAAGACCTTTTGGTTTTGGTGAAGATCGGTTAAGGAAAAGGGGTAGTTTACCAGCAACGTTTTATGTTTTAAAAGGGTATTTTCTATGGCAAACGATAAGAGCCGCAAATTCAAACAGAATCAAATACGTTTTTGCATACAGCCCTGATGTCTTGAGTACTAAAGACCTATTGTTTTTGGTGAAGATCGTTTGAGGGAAACGGGTAGTTTACCTGCCACATTTTTGTTTTATCAAGGGTATTTTGTATGGCAAACGATAACAGCCGCAAATTCAAACAAAATCATATAATATTTTACATACAACCCTGAATTGTAGAGTTCTCAAGACCTGTCGTTTTTGGTGAAGATCGGTTAAGGGAAAGGGGTAGTTTACCTGCAACGGTTTTTTATCAATGGTAATTTTTTTCTATGGTAAACGATAACAGCCGCAAATTCAAACAGAATCAAATGATGTTTTGCATACAGCCCTGTATTGTAGAGTTCTCAATACCTATTGGTGTTGGTGAAGATCGGTTAAGGGAAAGGGGTAGTTTACCTGCAACGTTTTATGTTTTAAAAGGGTATTTTCTATGGCAAACGATAAGAGCCGCAAATTCAAACAGAATCAAATACGTTTTTGCATACAGCCCTGTTTTGTTGAGTACTAAAGACCTATTGTTTTTGGTGAAGATCTGTTAAGGGAAAGGGGTAGTTTACCAGACACGTTTTTTGTTTTATCAAAGGTATTTTATATGGCAAACGATAACAGCCGCAAATTCAAACAGAATCATATAATATTTTGCATACAGCCCTGAAATGTAGAGTTCTCAAGACATGTTGGTTTTGGTGAAGATCGGTTAAGGAAATAGGGTTGTTTACCAGCAACATTTTATGTTTTATCAAGGGTAATTTTTTTTTGACGAACGATAACTGCCGTACATTAAAACAGAATCAACTACTCTTCTGCATACCTTTTTGAATTATACAGAACTGAAGGTCTGGTGATTTTGTTGAAGATCGGTTAAGGGAAAGGGGTAGTTTACCTGCAACGTTTTATGTTTTAACAAGGGTATTTTTTCTATGACGAACGATAACTGCCGTAAATTCAAAGAGAATCAACTAATGTTTTGCATACAGCCCTGAATTGTAGAGTTCTCAAGACCTATTGTTTTTGGTGAAGATCGGTTAATGGAATAGGGTAGTTTACCAGTAACGTTTTATGTTTTATCATGGGTGTTTTCTATGGCAAACGATAACAGCCGCAAATTCAAACAGAATCAAATAATTGTTTGCATACAGGCCTGAATTGTAGAGTACCTAAGACCTGTCGTTTTTGGTGAAGATCGGTTAAGGGAAAGGGGTAGTTTACCTGCAACGGTTTTTTATCAAGGGTAATATTTTTCTATAGTAAACGATAACAGCCCCAAATTCAAACAGAATCAAATGATGTTTTGCATACAGCCCTGTATTGTGGAGTTCTCAATACGTATTGGTGTTGGTGAAGATCGGTTAAGGGAAAGGGGTAGTTTATCAGCAACGTTTTATGTTTTAAAAAGGGTAATTTTTTTATGACGAACGATAACTGCCGAAAATTCAATGAGAATCAAATAATTTTTTGCACCCCCTGAGTTGCAGAGAGCTCAAGGTCTATTGATTTTGGTGAAGATCGGTTAAGGGAAAGGGGTAGTTTACCTGCAACATTTTATGTTGTAACAAGAGAAATGTTTCCATGACGAACGATAACTGCCGCACATTCAAACAGAATCAAATATTTTTTTGCATGCTTCGCTGAATTGTAGAGGACGGAAGGTCTGTTGATTTTGGAGAAGATCGGTTAAGAGAAAGGGGTAGTTTACCTGAAACATTTTATGATTTAACAAGAGTAAAGTACTTAATTTTTATAAATAAAGTATCCTGATAAGAAGCTCATAGTAATCCACTGTAGAAGCGTAGATGAAATATCTATAAATGAAGAAGTTAGGTGAACGGGGTGGGGGTAATTTTCTATTATTAAAAATTATAGTTGAAGGTGGAGGGGAGAATTTTTTATATGTGTACTACGTTATCGGCAACAAAGAAGTAGTTTTTTGTTAAAATTGCTTCCCGTGCTCTTTAGCCGTAGTCCAATGTTTTCTGCAAAACCAGACTTTTCGGCAGTGCCATCGACTGCCATCATCGGTGAAAATCGAGTGCGAAAACGTGAGGTGGTATATGTTAGTGACCACAGTACTGTGGTTAATGATGAAGCAATAAGTAGAAAGACGTAGTTTCTATGGAAATATTTCATTTCGAATATGATTTTAAATATAAATCTTAGAACTTGGAAGTCATGTATGGTTCTCCATACCGATATTTTTAGTTTTTTACTTCCATGTTCCTTAAGGAAATGGAAGTATGGTGATGGCAAAAAAAATCGTGTTCGAGATTATTGCAGATTCTGATTGTACTACACTTAAAACATGAAAAAAAGTCATTTTTCGAAAAGTGTCTGTGTGTCTGTCTGTCTTGTGTCTGTGTGTCTGTCTATCTTGTGTCTGTGTGTCTATCTGTCTTGTGTCTGTAGATTTTTTTCTATGGCAAACGATAACAGCCGCAAATTCAAATTGAATCAAATCATTTTTTGCATACAGCCCTGATTTGTAGAGTACTCACGACCTATTGTTTTTGGTGAAGATCGGTTGAGGGAAAGGGGTAGTTTACCAGCAACGGTTTTTTTTAAATCAAGGGTAATTGTTTTCTATGGCAAACGATAACAGCCGCAAATTCAAACAGAATCAACTACTCTTTTGCATACAGCCCTGAATTGTAGAGTTCTCAAGAACTATTGTTTTTGGTGAAGATCGGGTAAGGGAAAGGGGTAGTTTACCTGCAACATTTTATGTTTTAACAAGGGTATTTTATATGGCAAACGATAACAGCCGCAAATTCAAACAGAATCAAATGATTATTTGCATACAGCCCTAAATTGTAGAGTTCTCAAGACTTATTGATTTTGGTGAAGATCGGTTAAGGGGAGGGGGTAGTTTACCTGCAACGTTTTATGTTTTAAAAGGGTATTTTTTATGTCAAACCATAAGAGTCGCAAATTCAAACAGAATCAAATAATTTTTTGCATGTAGCCCTGATTTGTTGAGTACTCAAGACCTATTGATTTTGGTGAAGATCGGTTAAGGGAAAGGGGTAGTTTACCAGCAACGGTTTTTTTTTAAACAAGTTAATTTTTTTCTATGGCAAACGATAACACCCGCAAATTCAAACAGACTCAAATGATGTTTTGCATACAGCCCTGTATTGTAGAGTTCTCAATACCTATTGGTGTTGGTGAAGATCGGTTAACGGAAAGGGGTAGTTTACCTGCAACGTTTTATGTTTTAAAAGGGTATTTTCTATGGCAAACGATAAGAGCCGCAAATTCAAACAGAATCAAATACGTTTTTGCATACAGCCCTGTTTTGTTGAGTACTAAAGACCTATTGTTTTTGGTGAAGATCTGTTAAGGGAAAGGGGTAGTTTACCAGACACGTTTTTTGTTTTATCAAGGGTATTTTATATGGCAAACGATAACAGCCGCAAATTCAAACAGAATCATATAATATTTTGCATACAGCCCTGAAATGTAGAGTTCTCAAGACATGTTGGTTTTGGTGAAGATCGGTTAAGGAAATAGGGTTGTTTACCAGCAACATTGTATGTTTTATCAAGGGTAATTTTTTTTTGACGAACGATAACTGCCGTACATTAAAACAGAATCAACTACTCTTCTGCATACCTTTTTTAATTATACAGAACTGAAGGTCTGGTGATTTTGTTGAAGATCGGTTAAGGGAAAGGGGTAGTTTACCTGCAACGTTTTATGTTTTAACAAGGGTATTTTTTCTATGACGAACGATAACTGCCGTAAATTCAAAGAGAATCAACTAATGTTTTGCATACAGCCCTGAATTGTAGAGTTCTCAAGACCTATTGTTTTTGGTGAAGATCGGTTAATGGAATAGGGTAGTTTACCAGTAACGTTTTATGTTTTATCATGGGTGTTTTCTATGGCAAACGATAACAGCCGCAAATTCAAACAGAATCAAATAATTGTTTGCATACAGGCCTGAATTGTAGAGTACCTAAGACCTGTCGTTTTTGGTGAAGAACGGTTATGGGAAAGGGGTAGTTTACCTGCAACGGTTTTTTATCAAGGGTAATATTTTTCTATAGTAAACGATAACAGCCCCAAATTCAAACAGAATCAAATGATGTTTTGCATACAGCCCTGTATTGTGGAGTTCTCAATACGTATTGGTGTTGGTGAAGATCGGTTAAGGGAAAGGGGTAGTTTATCAGCTACGTTTTATGTTTTAAAAAGGGTAATTTTTTTATGACGAACGATAACTGCCGAAAATTCAATGAGAATCATATAATTTTTTGCACCCCCTGAGTTGCAGAGAGCTCAAGGTCTATTGATTTTGGTGAAGATCGGTTAAGGGAAAGGGGTAGTTTACCTGCAACATTTTATGTTGTAACAAGAGAAATGTTTCCATGACGAACGATAACTGCCGCACATTCAAACAGAATCAAATATTTTTTTGCATGCTTCGCTGAATTGTAGAGGACGGAAGGTCTGTTGATTTTGGAGAAGATCGGTTAAGAGAAAGGGGTAGTTTACCTGAAACATTTTATGATTTAACAAGAGTAAAGTACTTAATTTTTATAAATAAAGTATCCTGATAAGAAGCTCATAGTAATCCACTGTAGAAGCGTAGATGAAATATCTATAAATGAAGAAGTTAGGTGAACGGGGTGGGGGTAATTTTCTATTATTAAAAATTATAGTTGAAGGTGGAGGGGAGAATTTTTTATATGTGTACTACGTTATCGGCAACAAAGAAGTAGTTTTTTGTTAAAATTGCTTCCCGTGCTCTTTAGCCGTAGTCCAATGTTTTCTGCAAAACCAGACTTTTCGGCAGTGCCATCGACTGCCATCATCGGTGAAAATCGAGTGCGAAAACGTGAGGTGGTATATGTTAGTGACCACAGTACTGTGCTTAATGATGAAGCAATAAGTAGAAAGACGTAGTTTCTATGGAAATATTTCATTTCGAATATGATTTTAAATATAAATCTTAGAACTTGGAAGTCATGTATGGTTCTCCATACCGATATTTTTAGTTTTTTACTTCCATGTTCCTTAAGGAAATGGAAGTATGGTGATGGCAAAAAAAATCGTGTTCGAGATTATTGCAGATTCTGATTGTACTACACTTAAAACATGAAAAAAAGTCATTTTTCGAAAAGTGTCTGTGTGTGTGTCTGTGTGTCTGTCTGTCTTGTGTCTGTGTGTCTGTCTATCTTGTGTCTGTGTGTCTATCTGTCTTGTGTCTGTAGATTTTTTTCTATGGCAAACGATAACAGCCGCAAATTCAAATTGAATCAAATCATTTTTTGCATACAGCCCTGATTTGTAGAGTACTCACGACCTATTGTTTTTGGTGAAGATCGGTTGAGGGAAAGGGGTAGTTTACCTGCAACGGTTTTTTTTAAATCAAGGGTAATTGTTTTCTATGGCAAACGATAACAGCCGCAAATTCAAACAGAATCAACTACTCTTTTGCATACAGCCCTGAATTGTAGAGTTCTCAAGAACTATTGTTTTTGGTGAAGATCGGGTAAGGGAAAGGGGTAGTTTACCTGCAACATTTTATGTTTTAACAAGGATATTTTATATGGCAAACGATAACAGCCGCAAATTCAAACAGAATCAAATGATTATTTGCATACAGCCCTAAATTGTAGAGTTCTCAAGACTTATTGATTTTGGTGAAGATCGGTTAAGGGGAGGGGGTAGTTTACCTGCAACGTTTTATGTTTTAAAAGGGTATTTTTTATGGCAAACCATAAGAGTCGCAAATTCAAACAGAATCAAATAATTTTTTGCATGTAGCCCTGATTTGTTGAGTACTCAAGACCTATTGATTTTGGTGAAGATCGGTTAAGGGAAAGGGGTAGTTTACCAGCAACGGTTTTTTTTTAAACAAGTTAATTTTTTTCTATGGCAAACGATAACACCCGCAAATTCAAACAGAATCAACTACTCTTTTACATACAGCCCTGAATTATAGAGTTCTCAAGACGTATTGGTTTTGGTGAAGATCGGTTAAGGGAAAGGGGTAGTTTACCTACAACGTTTTGTGTTTTAACAAGGGTATTTTCTATGGCAAACGATAACAGCCGCAAATTCAAACAGAATCAAATGATTATTTGCATACAGCTCTAAATTGTAGAGTTCTCAAGACCTATTGTTTTTGGTGAAGATCGGTTGAGGGAAAGGGGTAGTTTACCTGAAACGTTTTATGTTTTAACAAGGGTATTTTCTATGGCAAACGATAACAGCCGCAAATTCAAACAGAATCAAATGATTATTTGCATACAGTCCTAAATTCTAGAGTTCTCAAGACCTGTTGGGTTTGGTGAAGATCGGTTAAGGGGAAGGGGTAGTTTACCTGCAACGCTTTTTTATCGGGGGTAATTTTTTCTATGGCAAACGATAACAGCCGCAAATTCAAACAGAATCAAATAATGTTTTGCATACAGCCCTGAATTGTAGAGTTTTCAAGTCCTATTGGTGTTGGTGAAGATCGGTTAATGGAAAGGGGTAGTTTACCTGCAACATTTTATGTTTTAACAAGGATAATTTTTTATATGACGAACGATAACTGCCGCAAACTCAAACAGAATCGACTACGTTTTTGCATTTTACCTTTTTGAATTAAAGAGAACTCAAGGTCTGTTGATTTTGTTGAAGATCGGTTAAGGGAAAGGGGTAGTTTACCAGCAACATTTTATGTTTTAAGAAGGGTAATTTTTTTTTGCGAAAGATAACTGCCGCAAATTCAATCAGAATCAAATAATGTTCTGCATACACTCCTGAATTGTAGAGTTCGCAAGATCTGTTATTTTTGGTGAAGATCGGTTAAGGGAGAGGGGTAGTTTACCTGCAACGTTTTATGTTTTAACAAGGGTAATTGTTTATATGATGAACGATAACTGTCGCACATTCAAACAGAATCAAATATTTTTTTGCATGCATCCCTGAATTGTAGAGGACTGAAGGCCTATTGATTTTGGTGAAGATCGGTTAAGAGAAAGGGGTAGTTTACCTGCAATGTTTTATGTTTTGACAAGAGTAAAGTACTTGAAAATTTATTTAAACTTTTTGAAACAATGGTAATTGTTAAAAAAAATCTTAGAATATGGAAGTCATGTATGGTTCTCCATACCGATATTTATTAATTTTACTTCCATGTTCCTTAAGGAAATGGAAGTATGGTGATGGCAAAAAAAATCGTGTTCGAGATTATTGCAGAATATGATTGTACTACACTTAAAACATGAAAAAAAGTCATTTTTCGAAAAGTGTCTGTCTGTGTGTCTGTGTGTGTGTCTGTCTGTAGCTTTTTTTCTATGGCAAACGATAACAGCCGCAAATTCGAACAGAATCAAATAATTTTTTGCATACAGCTCTGATTTATAGAGTACTCGCGACCTATTGTTTTTGGTGAAGATCGGTTAAGGGAAAGGGGTAGTTTACCTGCAACGGTTTTTTTTTATCAAGGGTAACTTTGTTTGTTTGGCAAACGATAACAGCCGCAAATTCAAACAGAATCAAATAATGTTTCGCATACAGCCCTGAATTGTAGAGTTCTCAAGATCTGTTGATTTTGGTCCAGATCGGTTAAGGGAAAGGGGTAGTTTACCTGCAACGTTTTATGTTTTAACAAGGGTATTTCCTATGGCAAACGATAACAGCCGCAAATTCAAACATAATCAAATAATGTTTTGCATACTGCCCTGAATTGTAGAGTTCTCAAGACCTTTTGGTTTTGGTGAAGATCGGTTAAGGAAAAGGGGTAGTTTACCAGCAACGTTTTATGTTTTAAAAGGGTATTTTCTATGGCAAACGATAAGAGCCGCAAATTCAAACAGAATCAAATACGTTTTTGCATACAGCCCTGATGTCTTGAGTACTAAAGAGCTATTGTTTTTGGTGAAGATCGTTTGAGGGAAACGGGTAGTTTACCTGCCACATTTTGGTTTTATCAAGGGTATTTTGTATGGCAAACGATAACAGCCGCAAATTCAAACAAAATCATATAATATTTTACATACAACCCTGAATTGTAGAGTTCTCAAGACCTGTCGTTTTTGGTGAAGATCGGTTAAGGGAAAGGGGTAGTTTACCTGCAACGGTTTTTTATCAATGGTAATTTTTTTCTATGGTAAACGATAACAGCCGCAAATTCAAACAGAATCAAATGATGTTTTGCATACAGCCCTGTATTGTAGAGTTCTCAATACCTATTGGTGTTGGTGAAGATCGGTTAAGGTAAAGGGGTAGTTTACCTGCAACGTTTTATGTTTTAAAAGGGTATTTTCTATGGCAAACGATAAGAGCCGCAAATTCAAACAGAATCAAATACGTTTTTGCATACAGCCCTGTTTTGTTGAGTACTAAAGACCTATTGTTTTTGGTGAAGATCTGTTAAGGGAAAGGGGTAGTTTACCAGACACGTTTTTTGTTTTATCAAAGGTATTTTATATGGCAAACGATAACAGCCGCAAATTCAAACAGAATCATATAATATTTTGCATACAGCCCTGAAATGTAGAGTTCTCATGACATGTTGGTTTTGTTGAAGATCGGTTAAGGAAATAGGGTTGTTTACCAGCAACATTTTATGTTTTATCAAGGGTAATTTTTTTTTGACGAACGATAACTGCCGTACATTAAAACAGAATCAACTACTCTTCTGCATACCTTTTTGAATTATACAGAACTGAAGGTCTGGTGATTTTGTTGAAGATCGGTTAAGGGAAAGGGGTAGTTTACCTGCAACGTTTTATGTTTTAACAAGGGTATTTTTTCTATGACGAACGATAACTGCCGTAAATTCAAAGAGAATCAACTAATGTTTTGCATACAGCCCTGAATTGTAGAGTTCTCAAGACCTTTTGTTTTTGGTGAAGATCGGTTAATGGAATAGGGTAGTTTACCAGTAACGTTTTATGTTTTATCATGGGTGTTTTCTATGGCAAACGATAACAGCCGCAAATTCAAACAGAATCAAATAATTGTTTGCATACAGGCCTGAATTGTAGAGTACCTAAGACCTGTCATTTTTGGTGAAGATCGGTTAAGGGAAAGGGGTAGTTTACCTGCAACGGTTTTTTATCAAGGGTAATTTTTTTCTATAGTAAACGATAACAGCCGCAAATTCAAACAGAATCAAATGATGTTTTGCATACAGCCCTGTATTGTGGAGTTCTCAATACGTATTGGTGTTGGTGAAGATCGGTTAAGGGAAAGGGGTAGTTTATCAGCAACGTTTTATGTTTTAAAAAGGGTAATTTTTTTATGACGAACGATAACTGCCGAAAATTCAATGAGAATCAAATAATTTTTTGCACCCCCTGAGTTGCAGAGAGCTCAAGGTCTATTGATTTTGGTGAAGATCGGTTAAGGGAAAGGGGTAGTTTACCTGCAACATTTTATGTTGTAACAAGAGAAATGTTTCCATGACGAACGATAACTGCCGCACATTCAAACAGAATCAAATATTTTTTTGCATGCTTCGCTGAATTGTAGAGGACGGAAGGTCTGTTGATTTTGGAGAAGATCGGTTAAGAGAAAGGGGTAGTTTACCTGAAACATTTTATGATTTAACAAGAGTAAAGTACTTAATTTTTATAAATAAAGTATCCTGATAAGAAGCTCATAGTAATCCACTGTAGAAGCGTAGATGAAATATCTATAAATGAAGAAGTTAGGTGAACGGGGTGGGGGTAATTTTCTATTATTAAAAATTATAGTTGAAGGTGGAGGGGAGAATTTTTTATATGTGTACTACGTTATCGGCAACAAAGAAGTAGTTTTTTGTTAAAATTGCTTCCCGTGCTCTTTAGCCGTAGTCCAATGTTTTCTGCAAAACCAGACTTTTCGGCAGTGCCATCGACTGCCATCATCGGTGAAAATCGAGTGCGAAAACGTGAGGTGGTATATGTTAGTGACCACAGTACTGTGGTTAATGATGAAGCAATAAGTAGAAAGACGTAGTTTCTATGGAAATATTTCATTTCGAATATGATTTTAAATATAAATCTTAGAACTTGGAAGTCATGTATGGTTCTCCATACCGATATTTTTAGTTTTTTACTTCCATGTTCCTTAAGGAAATGGAAGTATGGTGATGGCAAAAAAAAATCGTGTTCGAGATTATTGCAGATTCTGATTGTACTACACTTAAAACATGAAAAAAAGTCATTTTTCGAAAAGTGTCTGTGTGTGTGTCTGTGTGTCTGTCTGTCTTGTGTCTGTGTGTCTGTCTATCTTGTGTCTGTGTGTCTATCTGTCTTGTGTCTGTAGATTTTTTTCTACGGCAAACGATAACAGCCGCAAATTCAAATTGAATCAAATCATTTTTTGCATACAGCCCTGATTTGTAGAGTACTCACGACCTATTGTTTTTGGTGAAGATCGGTTGAGGGAAAGGGGTAGTTTACCTGCAACGGTTTTTTTTAAATCAAGGGTAATTGTTTTCTATGGCAAACGATAACAGCCGCAAATTCAAACAGAATCAACTACTCTTTTGCATACAGCCCTGAATTGTAGAGTTCTCAAGAACTATTGTTTTTGGTGAAGATCGGGTAAGGGAAAGGGGTAGTTTACCTGCAACATTTTATGTTTTAACAAGGGTATTTTATATGGCAAACGATAACAGCCGCAAATTCAAACAGAATCAAATGATTATTTGCATACAGCCCTAAATTGTAGAGTTCTCAAGACTTATTGATTTTGGTGAAGATCGGTTAAGGGGAGGGGGTAGTTTACCTGCAACGTTTTATGTTTTAAAAGGGTATTTTTTATGGCAAACCATAAGAGTCGCAAATTCAAACAGAATCAAATAATTTTTTGCATGTAGCCCTGATTTGTTGAGTACTCAAGATCTATTGATTTTGGTGAAGATCGGTTAAGGGAAAGGGGTAGTTTACCAGCAACGGTTTTTTTTTAAACAAGTTAATTTTTTTCTATGGCAAACGATAACACCCGCAAATTCAAACAGAATCAACTACTCTTTTACATACAGCCCTGAATTATAGAGTTCTCAAGACGTATTGGTTTTGGTGAAGATCGGTTGAGGGAAAGGGGTAGTTTACCTACAACGTTTTGTGTTTTAACAAGGGTATTTTCTATGGCAAACGATAACAGCCGCAAATTCAAACAGAATCAAATGATTATTTGCATACAGCTCTAAATTGTAGAGTTCTCAAGACCTATTGTTTTTGGTGAAGATCGGTTGAGGGAAAGGGGTAGTTTACCTGAAACGTTTTATGTTTTAACAAGGGTATTTTCTATGGCAAACGATAACAGCCGCAAATTCAAACAGAATCAAATGATTATTTGCATACAGTCCTAAATTCTAGAGTTCTCAAGACCTGTTGGGTTTGGTGAAGATCGGTTAAGGGGAAGGGGTAGTTTACCTGCAACGCTTTTTTATCGGGGGTAATTTTTTCTATGGCAAACGATAACAGCCGCAAATTCAAACAGAATCAAATAATGTTTTGCATACAGCCCTGAATTGTAGAGTTTTCAAGTCCTATTGGTGTTGGTGAAGATCGGTTAATGGAAAGGGGTAGTTTACCTGCAACATTTTATGTTTTAACAAGGATAATTTTTTATATGACGAACGATAACTGCCGCAAACTCAAACAGAATCGACTACGTTTTTGCATTTTACCTTTTTGAATTAAAGAGAACTCAAGGTCTGTTGATTTTGTTGAAGATCGGTTAAGGGAAAGGGGTAGTTTACCAGCAACATTTTATGTTTTAAGAAGGGTAATTTTTTTTTGCGAAAGATAACTGCCGCAAATTCAATCAGAATCAAATAATGTTCTGCATACACTCCTGAATTGTAGAGTTCGCAAGATCTGTTATTTTTGGTGAAGATCGGTTAAGGGAGAGGGGTAGTTTACCTGCAACGTTTTATGTTTTAACAAGGGTAATTGTTTATATGATGAACGATAACTGTCGCACATTCAAACAGAATCAAATATTTTTTTGCATGCATCCCTGAATTGTAGAGGACTGAAGGCCTATTGATTTTGGTGAAGATCGGTTAAGAGAAAGGGGTAGTTTACCTGCAATGTTTTATGTTTTGACAAGAGTAAAGTACTTGAAAATTTATTTAAACTTTTTGAAACAATGGTAATTGTTAAAAAAAATCTTAGAATATGGAAGTCATGTATGGTTCTCCATACCGATATTTATTAATTTTACTTCCATGTTCCTTAAGGAAATGGAAGTATGGTGATGGCAAAAAAAATCGTGTTCGAGATTATTGCAGAATATGATTGTACTACACTTAAAACATGAAAAAAAGTCATTTTTCGAAAAGTGTCTGTGTGTGTGTCTGTGTGTCTGTCTGTCTTGTGTCTGTGTGTCTGTCTATCTTGTGTCTGTGTGTCTATCTGTCTTGTGTCTGTAGATTTTTTTCTATGGCAAACGATAACAGCCGCAAATTCAAATTGAATCAAATCATTTTTTGCATACAGCCCTGATTTGTAGAGTACTCACGACCTATTGTTTTTGGTGAAGATCGGTTGAGGGAAAGGGGTAGTTTACCTGCAACGGTTTTTTTTAAATCAAGGGTAATTGTTTTCTATGGCAAACGATAACAGCCGCAAATTCAAACAGAATCAACTACTCTTTTGCATACAGCCCTGAATTGTAGAGTTCTCAAGAACTATTGTTTTTGGTGAAGATCGGGTAAGGGAAAGGGGTAGTTTACCTGCAACATTTTATGTTTTAACAAGGGTATTTTATATGGCAAACGATAACAGCCGCAAATTCAAACAGAATCAAATGATTATTTGCATACAGCCCTAAATTGTAGAGTTCTCAAGACTTATTGATTTTGGTGAAGATCGGTTAAGGGGAGGGGGTAGTTTACCTGCAACGTTTTATGTTTTAAAAGGGTATTTTTTATGGCAAACCATAAGAGTCGCAAATTCAAACAGAATCAAATAATTTTTTGCATGTAGCCCTGATTTGTTGAGTACTCAAGACCTATTGATTTTGGTGAAGATCGGTTAAGGGAAAGGGGTAGTTTACCAGCAACGGTTTTTTTTTAAACAAGTTAATTTTTTTCTATGGCAAACGATAACACCCGCAAATTCAAACAGAATCAACTACTCTTTTACATACAGCCCTGAATTATAGATTTCTCAAGACGTATTGGTTTTGGTGAAGATCGGTTGAGGGAAAGGGGTAGTTTACCTACAACGTTTTGTGTTTTAACAAGGGTATTTTCTATGGCAAACGATAACAGCCGCAAATTCAAACAGAATCAACTACTCTTTTGCATACAGCCCTGAATTGTAGAGTTCTCAAGAACTATTGTTTTTGGTGAAGATCGGGTAAGGGAAAGGGGTAGTTTACCTGCAACATTTTATGTTTTAACAAGGATAATTTTTTATATGACGAACGATAACTGCCGCAAACTCAAACAGAATCGACTACGTTTTTGCATTTTACCTTTTTGAATTAAAGAGAACTCAAGGTCTGTTGATTTTGTTGAAGATCGGTTAAGGGAAAGGGGTAGTTTACCAGCAACATTTTATGTTTTAAGAAGGGTAATTTTTTTTTGCGAAAGATAACTGCCGCAAATTCAATCAGAATCAAATAATGTTCTGCATACACTCCTGAATTGTAGAGTTCGCAAGATCTGTTATTTTTGGTGAAGATCGGTTAAGGGAGAGGGGTAGTTTACCTGCAACGTTTTATGTTTTAACAAGGGTAATTGTTTATATGATGAACGATAACTGTCGCACATTCAAACAGAATCAAATATTTTTTTGCATGCATCCCTGAATTGTAGAGGACTGAAGGCCTATTGATTTTGGTGAAGATCGGTTAAGAGAAAGGGGTAGTTTACCTGCAATGTTTTATGTTTTGACAAGAGTAAAGAACTTGAAAATTTATTTAAACTTTTTGAAACAATTGTAATTGTTAAAAAAAATCTTAGAATATGGAAGTCATGTATGGTTCTCCATACCGATATTTATTAATTTTACTTCCATGTTCCTTAAGGAAATGGAAGTATGGTGATGGCAAAAAAAATCGTGTTCGAGATTATTGCAGAATATGATTGTACTACACTTAAAACATGAAAAAAAGTCATTTTTCGAAAAGTGTCTGTCTGTGTGTCTGTGTGTGTGTCTGTCTGTAGCTTTTTTTCTATGGCAAACGATAACAGCCGCAAATTCGAACAGAATCAAATAATTTTTTGCATACAGCTCTGATTTATAGAGTACTCGCGACCTATTGTTTTTGGTGAAGATCGGTTAAGGGGAAGGGGTAGTTTACCTGCAACGGTTTTTTTTTATCAAGGGTAACTTTGTTTGTTTGGCAAACGATAACAGCCGCAAATTCAAACAGAATCAAATAATGTTTCGCATACAGCCCTGAATTGTAGAGTTCTCAAGATCTGTTGATTTTGGTCCAGATCGGTTAAGGGAAAGCGGTAGTTTACCTGCAACGTTTTATGTTTTAACAAGGGTATTTCCTATGGCAAACGATAACAGCCGCAAATTCAAACATAATCAAATAATGTTTTGCATACTGCCCTGAATTGTAGAGTTCTCAAGACCTTTTGGTTTTGGTGAAGATCGGTTAAGGAAAAGGGGTAGTTTACCAGCAACGTTTTATGTTTTAAAAGGGTATTTTCTATGGCAAACGATAAGAGCCGCAAATTCAAACAGAATCAAATACGTTTTTGCATACAGCCCTGATGTCTTGAGTACTAAAGACCTATTGTTTTTGGTGAAGATCGTTTGAGGGAAACGGGTAGTTTACCTGCCACATTTTTGTTTTATCAAGGGTATTTTGTATGGCAAACGATAACAGCCGCAAATTCAAACAAAATCATATAATATTTTACATACAACCCTGAATTGTAGAGTTCTCAAGACCTGTCGTTTTTGGTGAAGATCGGTTAAGGGAAAGGGGTAGTTTACCTGCAACGGTTTTTTATCAATGGTAATTTTTTTCTATGGTAAACGATAACAGCCGCAAATTCAAACAGAATCAAATGATGTTTTGCATACAGCCCTGTATTGTAGAGTTCTCAATACCTATTGGTGTTGGTGAAGATCGGTTAAGGGAAAGGGGTAGTTTACCTGCAACGTTTTATGTTTTAAAAGGGTATTTTCTATGGCAAACGATAAGAGCCGCAAATTCAAACAGAATCAAATACGTTTTTGCATACAGCCCTGTTTTGTTGAGTACTAAAGACCTATTGTTTTTTGTGAAGATCTGTTAAGGGAAAGGGGTAGTTTACCAGACACGTTTTTTGTTTTATCAAGGGTATTTTATATGGCAAACGATAACAGCCGCAAATTCAAACAGAATCATATAATATTTTGCATACAGCCCTGAAATGTAGAGTTCTCAAGACATGTTGGTTTTGGTGAAGATCGGTTAAGGGAAAGGGGTAGTTTACCAGCAACATTTTATGTTTTATCAAGGGTAATTTTTTTTTGACGAACGATAACTGCCGTACATTAAAACAGAATCAACTACTCTTCTGCATACCTTTTTGAATTATACAGAACTGAAGGTCTGGTGATTTTGTTGAAGATCGGTTAAGGGAAAGGGGTAGTTTACCTGCAACGTTTTATGTTTTAACAAGGGTATTTTTTCTATGACGAACGATAACTGCCGTAAATTCGGCAGACAAGAGAATCAACTAATGTTTTGCATACAGCCCTGAATTGTAGAGTTCTCAAGACCTATTGTTTTTGGTGAAGATCGGTTAATGGAATAGGGTAGTTTACCAGTAACGTTTTATGTTTTATCATGGGTGTTTTCTATGGCAAACGATAACAGCCGCAAATTCAAACAGAATCAAATAATTGTTTGCATACAGGCCTGAATTGTAGAGTACCTAAGACCTGTCGTTTTTGGTGAAGAACGGTTATGGGAAAGGGGTAGTTTACCTGCAACGGTTTTTTATCAAGGGTAATTTTTTTCTATAGTAAACGATAACAGCCGCAAATTCAAACAGAATCAAATGATGTTTTGCATACAGCCCTGTATTGTGGAGTTCTCAATACGTATTGGTGTTGGTGAAGATCGTTTAAGGGAAAGGGGTAGTTTATCAGCAACGTTTTATGTTTTAAAAAGGGTAATTTTTTTATGACGAACGATAACTGCCGAAAATTCAATGAGAATCAAATAATTTTTTGCACCCCCTGAGTTGCAGAGAGCTCAAGGTCTATTGATTTTGGTGAAGATCGGTTAAGGGAAAGGGGTAGTTTACCTGCAACATTTTATGTTGTAACAAGAGAAATGTTTCCATGACGAACGATAACTGCCGCACATTCAAACAGAATCAAATATTTTTTTGCATGCTTCGCTGAATTGTAGAGGACGGAAGGTCTGTTGATTTTGGAGAAGATCGGTTAAGAGAAAGGGGTAGTTTACCTGAAACATTTTATGATTTAACAAGAGTAAAGTACTTAATTTTTATAAATAAAGTATCCTGATAAGAAGCTCATAGTAATCCACTGTAGAAGCGTAGATGAAATATCTATAAATGAAGAAGTTAGGTGAACGGGGTGGGGGTAATTTTCTATTATTAAAAATTATAGTTGAAGGTGGAGGGGAGAATTTTTTATATGTGTACTACGTTATCGGCAACAAAGAAGTAGTTTTTTGTTAAAATTGCTTCCCGTGCTCTTTAGCCGTAGTCCAATGTTTTCTGCAAAACCAGACTTTTCGGCAGTGCCATCGACTGCCATCATCGGTGAAAATCGAGTGCGAAAACGTGAGGTGGTATATGTTAGTGACCACAGTACTGTGCTTAATGATGAAGCAATAAGTAGAAAGACGTAGTTTCTATGGAAATATTTCATTTCGAATATGATTTTAAATATAAATCTTAGAACTTGGAAGTCATGTATGGTTCTCCATACCGATATTTTTAGTTTTTTACTTCCATGTTCCTTAAGGAAATGGAAGTATGGTGATGGCAAAAAAAATCGTGTTCGAGATTATTGCAGATTCTGATTGTACTACACTTAAAACATGAAAAAAAGTCATTTTTCGAAAAGTGTCTGTGTGTGTGTCTGTGTGTCTGTCTGTCTTGTGTCTGTGTGTCTGTCTATCTTGTGTCTGTGTGTCTATCTGTCTTGTGTCTGTAGATTTTTTTCTATGGCAAACGATAACAGCCGCAAATTCAAATTGAATCAAATCATTTTTTGCATACAGCCCTGATTTGTAGAGTACTCACGACCTATTGTTTTTGGTGAAGATCGGTTTGAGGGAAAGGGGTAGTTTACCTGCAACGGTTTTTTTTAAATCAAGGGTAATTGTTTTCTATGGCAAACGATAACAGCCGCAAATTCAAACAGAATCAACTACTCTTTTGCATACAGCCCTGAATTGTAGAGTTCTCAAGAACTATTGTTTTTGGTGAAGATCGGGTAAGGGAAAGGGGTAGTTTACCTGCAACATTTTATGTTTTAACAAGGGTATTTTATATGGCAAACGATAACAGCCGCAAATTCAAACAGAATCAAATGATTATTTGCATACAGCCCTAAATTGTAGAGTTCTCAAGACTTATTGATTTTGGTGAAGATCGGTTAAGGGGAGGGGGTAGTTTACCTGCAACGTTTTATGTTTTAAAAGGGTATTTTTTATGGCAAACCATAAGAGTCGCAAATTCAAACAGAATCAAATAATTTTTTGCATGTAGCCCTGATTTGTTGAGTACTCAAGACCTATTGATTTTGGTGAAGATCGGTTAAGGGAAAGGGGTAGTTTACCAGCAACGGTTTTTTTTTAAACAAGTTAATTTTTTTCTATGGCAAACGATAACACCCGCAAATTCAAACAGAATCAACTACTCTTTTACATACAGCCCTGAATTATAGAGTTCTCAAGACGTATTGGTTTTGGTGAAGATCGGTTGAGGGAAAGGGGTAGTTTACCTACAACGTTTTGTGTTTTAACAAGGGTATTTTCTATGGCAAACGATAACAGCCGCAAATTCAAACAGAATCAAATGATTATTTGCATACAGCTCTAAATTGTAGAGTTCTCAAGACCTATTGTTTTTGGTGAAGATCGGTTGAGGGAAAGGGGTAGTTTACCTGAAACGTTTTATGTTTTAACAAGGGTATTTTCTATGGCAAACGATAACAGCCGCAAATTCAAACAGAATCAAATGATTATTTGCATACAGTCCTAAATTCTAGAGTTCTCAAGACCTGTTGGGTTTGGTGAAGATCGGTTAAGGGGAAGGGGTAGTTTACCTGCAACGCTTTTTTATCGGGGGTAATTTTTTCTATGGCAAACGATAACAGCCGCAAATTCAAACAGAATCAAATAATGTTTTGCATACAGCCCTGAATTGTAGAGTTTTCAAGTCCTATTGGTGTTGGTGAAGATCGGTTAATGGAAAGGGGTAGTTTACCTGCAACATTTTATGTTTTAACAAGGATAATTTTTTATATGACGAACGATAACTGCCGCAAACTCAAACAGAATCGACTACGTTTTTGCATTTTACCTTTTTGAATTAAAGAGAACTCAAGGTCTGTTGATTTTGTTGAAGATCGGTTAAGGGAAAGGGGTAGTTTACCAGCAACATTTTATGTTTTAAGAAGGGTAATTTTTTTTTGCGAAAGATAACTGCCGCAAATTCAATCAGAATCAAATAATGTTCTGCATACACTCCTGAATTGTAGAGTTCGCAAGATCTGTTATTTTTGGTGAAGATCGGTTAAGGGAGAGGGGTAGTTTACCTGCAACGTTTTATGTTTTAACAAGGGTAATTGTTTATATGATGAACGATAACTGTCGCACATTCAAACAGAATCAAATATTTTTTTGCATGCATCCCTGAATTGTAGAGGACTGAAGGCCTATTGATTTTGGTGAAGATCGGTTAAGAGAAAGGGGTAGTTTACCTGCAATGTTTTATGTTTTGACAAGAGTAAAGAACTTGAAAATTTATTTAAACTTTTTGAAACAATGGTAATTGTTAAAAAAAATCTTAGAATATGGAAGTCATGTATGGTTCTCCATACCGATATTTATTAATTTTACTTCCATGTTCCTTAAGGAAATGGAAGTATGGTGATGGCAAAAAAAATCGTGTTCGAGATTATTGCAGAATATGATTGTACTACACTTAAAACATGAAAAAAAGTCATTTTTCGAAAAGTGTCTGTCTGTGTGTCTGTGTGTGTGTCTGTCTGTAGCTTTTTTTCTATGGCAAACGATAACAGCCGCAAATTCGAACAGAATCAAATAATTTTTTGCATACAGCTCTGATTTATAGAGTACTCGCGACCTATTGTTTTTGGTGAAGATCGGTTAAGGGGAAGGGGTAGTTTACCTGCAACGGTTTTTTTTTATCAAGGGTAACTTTGTTTGTTTGGCAAACGATAACAGCCGCAAATTCAAACAGAATCAAATAATGTTTCGCATACAGCCCTGAATTGTAGAGTTCTCAAGATCTGTTGATTTTGGTCCAGATCGGTTAAGGGAAAGGGGTAGTTTACCTGCAACGTTTTATGTTTTAACAAGGGTATTTCCTATGGCAAACGATAACAGCCGCAAATTCAAACATAATCAAATAATGTTTTGCATACTGCCCTGAATTGTAGAGTTCTCAAGACCTTTTGGTTTTGGTGAAGATCGGTTAAGGAAAAGGGGTAGTTTACCAGCAACGTTTTATGTTTTAAAAGGGTATTTTCTATGGCAAACGATAAGAGCCGCAAATTCAAACAGAATCAAATACGTTTTTGCATACAGCCCTGATGTCTTGAGTACTAAAGACCTATTGTTTTTGGTGAAGATCGTTTGAGGGAAACGGGTAGTTTACCTGCCACATTTTTGTTTTATCAAGGGTATTTTGTATGGCAAACGATAACAGCCGCAAATTCAAACAAAATCATATAATATTTTACATACAACCCTGAATTGTAGAGTTCTCAAGACCTGTCGTTTTTGGTGAAGATCGGTTAAGGGAAAGGGGTAGTTTACCTGCAACGGTTTTTTATCAATGGTAATTTTTTTCTATGGTAAACGATAACAGCCGCAAATTCAAACAGAATCAAATGATGTTTTGCATACAGCCCTGTATTGTAGAGTTCTCAATACCTATTGGTGTTGGTGAAGATCGGTTAAGGGAAAGGGGTAGTTTACCTGCAACGTTTTATGTTTTAAAAGGGTATTTTCTATGGCAAACGATAAGAGCCGCAAATTCAAACAGAATCATATAATATTTTGCATACAGCCCTGAAATGTAGAGTTGTCAAGACATGTTGGTTTTGGTGAAGATCGGTTAAGGAAATAGGGTTGTTTACCAGCAACATTTTATGTTTTATCAAGGGTAATTTTTTTTTGACGAACGATAACTGCCGTACATTAAAACAGAATCAACTACTCTTCTGCATACCTTTTTGAATTATACAGAACTGAAGGTCTGGTGATTTTGTTGAAGATCGGTTAAGGGAAAGGGGTAGTTTACCTGCAACGTTTTATGTTTTAACAAGGGTATTTTTTCTATGACGAACGATAACTGCCGTAAATTCAAAGAGAATCAACTAATGTTTTGCATACAGCCCTGAATTGTAGAGTTCTCAAGACCTATTGTTTTTGGTGAAGATCGGTTAATGGAATAGGGTAGTTTACCAGTAACGTTTTATGTTTTATCATGGGTGTTTTCTATGGCAAACGATAACAGCCGCAAATTCAAACAGAATCAAATAATTGTTTGCATACAGGCCTGAATTGTAGAGTACCTAAGACCTGTCGTTTTTGGTGAAGATCGGTTAAGGGAAAGGGGTAGTTTACCTGCAACGGTTTTTTATCAAGGGTAATTTTTTTCTATAGTAAACGATAACAGCCGCAAATTCAAACAGAATCAAATGATGTTTTGCATACAGCCCTGTATTGTGGAGTTCTCAATACGTATTGGTGTTGGTGAAGATCGGTTAAGGGAAAGGGGTAGTTTATCAGCAACGTTTTATGTTTTAAAAAGGGTAATTTTTTTATGACGAACGATAACTGCCGAAAATTCAATGAGAATCAAATAATTTTTTGCACCCCCTGAGTTGCAGAGAGCTCAAGGTCTATTGATTTTGGTGAAGATCGGTTAAGGGAAAGGGGTAGTTTACCTGCAACATTTTATGTTGTAACAAGAGAAATGTTTCCATGACGAACGATAACTGCCGCACATTCAAACAGAATCAAATATTTTTTTGCATGCTTCGCTGAATTGTAGAGGACGGAAGGTCTGTTGATTTTGGAGAAGATCGGTTAAGAGAAAGGGGTAGTTTACCTGAAACATTTTATGATTTAACAAGAGTAAAGTACTTAATTTTTATAAATAAAGTATCCTGATAAGAAGCTCATAGTAATCCACTGTAGAAGCGTAGATGAAATATCTATAAATGAAGAAGTTAGGTGAACGGGGTGGGGGTAATTTTCTATTATTAAAAATTATAGTTGAAGGTGGAGGGGAGAATTTTTTATATGTGTACTACGTTATCGGCAACAAAGAAGTAGTTTTTTGTTAAAATTGCTTCCCGTGCTCTTTAGCCGTAGTCCAATGTTTTCTGCAAAACCAGACTTTTCGGCAGTGCCATCGACTGCCATCATCGGTGAAAATCGAGTGCGAAAACGTGAGGTGGTATATGTTAGTGACCACAGTACTGTGCTTAATGATGAAGCAATAAGTAGAAAGACGTAGTTTCTATGGAAATATTTCATTTCGAATATGATTTTAAATATAAATCTTAGAACTTGGAAGTCATGTATGGTTCTCCATACCGATATTTTTAGTTTTTTACTTCCATGTTCCTTAAGGAAATGGAAGTATGGTGATGGCAAAAAAAATCGTGTTCGAGATTATTGCAGATTCTGATTGTACTACACTTAAAACATGAAAAAAAGTCATTTTTCGAAAAGTGTCTGTGTGTGTGTCTGTGTGTCTGTCTGTCTTGTGTCTGTGTGTCTGTCTATCTTGTGTCTGTGTGTCTATCTGTCTTGTGTCTGTAGATTTTTTTCTATGGCAAACGATAACAGCCGCAAATTCAAATTGAATCAAATCATTTTTTGCATACAGCCCTGATTTGTAGAGTACTCACGACCTATTGTTTTTGGTGAAGATCGGTTGAGGGAAAGGGGTAGTTTACCTGCAACGGTTTTTTTTAAATCAAGGGTAATTGTTTTCTATGGCAAACGATAACAGCCGCAAATTCAAACAGAATCAACTACTCTTTTGCATACAGCCCTGAATTGTAGAGTTCTCAAGAACTATTGTTTTTGGTGAAGATCGGGTAAGGGAAAGGGGTAGTTTACCTGCAACATTTTATGTTTTAACAAGGGTATTTTATATGGCAAACGATAACAGCCGCAAATTCAAACAGAATCAAATGATTATTTGCATACAGCCCTAAATTGTAGAGTTCTCAAGACTTATTGATTTTGGTGAAGATCGGTTAAGGGGAGGGGGTAGTTTACCTGCAACGTTTTATGTTTTAAAAGGGTATTTTTTATGTCAAACCATAAGAGTCGCAAATTCAAACAGAATCAAATAATTTTTTGCATGTAGTCCTGATTTGTTGAGTACTCAAGACCTATTGATTTTGGTGAAGATCGGTTAAGGGAAAGGGGTAGTTTACCAGCAACGGTTTTTTTTTAAACAAGTTAATTTTTTTCTATGGCAAACGATAACACCCGCAAATTCAAACAGAATCAACTACTCTTTTACATACAGCCCTGAATTATAGAGTTCTCAAGACGTATTGGTTTTGGTGAAGATCGGTTAAGGGAAAGGGGTAGTTTACCTACAACGTTTTGTGTTTTAACAAGGGTATTTTCTATGGCAAACGATAACAGCCGCAAATTCAAACAGAATCAAATGATTATTTGCATACAGCTCTAAATTGTAGAGTTCTCAAGACCTATTGTTTTTGGTGAAGATCGGTTGAGGGAAAGGGGTAGTTTACCTGAAACGTTTTATGTTTTAACAAGGGTATTTTCTATGGCAAACGATAACAGCCGCAAATTCAAACAGAATCAAATGATTATTTGCATACAGTCCTAAATTCTAGAGTTCTCAAGACCTGTTGGGTTTGGTGAAGATCGGTTAAGGGGAAGGGGTAGTTTACCTGCAACGCTTTTTTATCGGGGGTAATTTTTTCTATGGCAAACGATAACAGCCGCAAATTCAAACAGAATCAAATAATGTTTTGCATACAGCCCTGAATTGTAGAGTTTTCAAGTCCTATTGGTGTTGGTGAAGATCGGTTAATGGAAAGGGGTAGTTTACCTGCAACATTTTATGTTTTAACAAGGATAATTTTTTATATGACGAACGATAACTGCCGCAAACTCAAACAGAATCGACTACGTTTTTGCATTTTACCTTTTTGAATTAAAGAGAACTCAAGGTCTGTTGATTTTGTTGAAGATCGGTTAAGGGAAAGGGGTAGTTTACCAGCAACATTTTATGTTTTAAGAAGGGTAATTTTTTTTTGCGAAAGATAACTGCCGCAAATTCAATCAGAATCAAATAATGTTCTGCATACACTCCTGAATTGTAGAGTTCGCAAGATCTGTTATTTTTGGTGAAGATCGGTTAAGGGAGAGGGGTAGTTTACCTGCAACGTTTTATGTTTTAAATAGGGTAATTGTTTATATGATGAACGATAACTGTCGCACATTCAAACAGAATCAAATATTTTTTTGCATGCATCCCTGAATTGTAGAGGACTGAAGGCCTATTGATTTTGGTGAAGATCGGTTAAGAGAAAGGGGTAGTTTACCTGCAATGTTTTATGTTTTGACAAGAGTAAAGTACTTGAAAATTTATTTAAACTTTTTGAAACAATGGTAATTGTTAAAAAAAATCTTAGAATATGGAAGTCATGTATGGTTCTCCATACCGATATTTATTAATTTTACTTCCATGTTCCTTAAGGAAATGGAAGTATGGTGATGGCAAAAAAAATCGTGTTCGAGATTATTGCAGAATATGATTGTACTACACTTAAAACATGAAAAAAAGTCATTTTTCGAAAAGTGTCTGTCTGTGTGTCTGTGTGTGTGTCTGTCTGTAGCTTTTTTTCTATGGCAAACGATAACAGCCGCAAATTCGAACAGAATCAAATAATTTTTTGCATACAGCTCTGATTTATAGAGTACTCGCGACCTATTGTTTTTGGTGAAGATCGGTTAAGGGAAAGGGGTAGTTTACCTGCAACGGTTTTTTTTTATCAAGGGTAACTTTGTTTGTTTGGCAAACGATAACAGCCGCAAATTCAAACAGAATCAAATAATGTTTCGCATACAGCCCTGAATTGTAGAGTTCTCAAGATCTGTTGATTTTGGTCCAGATCGGTTAAGGGAAAGGGGTAGTTTACCTGCAACGTTTTATGTTTTAACAAGGGTATTTCCTATGGCAAACGATAACAGCCGCAAATTCAAACATAATCAAATAATGTTTTGCATACTGCCCTGAATTGTAGAGTTCTCAAGACCTTTTGGTTTTGGTGAAGATCTGTTAAGGAAAAGGGGTAGTTTACCAGCAACGTTTTATGTTTTAAAAGGGTATTTTCTATGGCAAACGATAAGAGCCGCAAATTCAAACAGAATCAAATACGTTTTTGCATACAGCCCTGATGTCTTGAGTACTAAAGACCTATTGTTTTTGGTGAAGATCGTTTGAGGGAAACGGGTAGTTTACCTGCCACATTTTTGTTTTATCAAGGGTATTTTGTATGGCAAACGATAACAGCCGCAAATTCAAACAAAATCATATAATATTTTACATACAACCCTGAATTGTAGAGTTCTCAAGACCTGTCGTTTTTGGTGAAGATCGGTTAAGGGAAAGGGGTAGTTTACCTGCAACGGTTTTTTATCAATGGTAATTTTTTTCTATGGTAAACGATAACAGCCGCAAATTCAAACAGAATCAAATGATGTTTTGCATACAGCCCTGTATTGTAGAGTTCTCAATACCTATTGGTGTTGGTGAAGATCGGTTAACGGAAAGGGGTAGTTTACCTGCAACGTTTTATGTTTTAAAAGGGTATTTTCTATGGCAAACGATAAGAGCCGCAAATTCAAACAGAATCAAATACGTTTTTGCATACAGCCCTGTTTTGTTGAGTACTAAAGACCTGTTGTTTTTGGTGAAGATCTGTTAAGGGAAAGGGGTAGTTTACCAGACACGTTTTTTGTTTTATCAAGGGTATTTTATATGGCAAACGATAACAGCCGCAAATTCAAACAGAATCATATAATATTTTGCATACAGCCCTGAAATGTAGAGTTCTCAAGACATGTTGGTTTTGGTGAAGATCGGTTAAGGAAATAGGGTTGTTTACCAGCAACATTTTATGTTTTATCAAGGGTAATTTTTTTTTGACGAACGATAACTGCCGTACATTAAAACAGAATCAACTACTCTTCTGCATACCTTTTTGAATTATACAGAACTGAAGGTCTGGTGATTTTGTTGAAGATCGGTTAAGGGAAAGGGGTAGTTTACCTGCAACGTTTTATGTTTTAACAAGGGTATTTTTTCTATGACGAACGATAACTGCCGTAAATTCAAAGAGAATCAACTAATGTTTTGCATACCGCCCTGAATTGTAGAGTTCTCAAGACCTATTGTTTTTGGTGAAGATCGGTTAATGGAATAGGGTAGTTTACCAGTAACGTTTTATGTTTTATCATGGGTGTTTTCTATGGCAAACGATAACAGCCGCAAATTCAAACAGAATCAAATAATTGTTTGCATACAGGCCTGAATTGTAGAGTACCTAAGACCTGTCGTTTTTGGTGAAGAACGGTTATGGGAAAGGGGTAGTTTACCTGCAACGGTTTTTTATCAAGGGTAATATTTTTCTATAGTAAACGATAACAGCCCCAAATTCAAACAGAATCAAATGATGTTTTGCATACAGCCCTGTATTGTGGAGTTCTCAATACGTATTGGTGTTGGTGAAGATCGGTTAAGGGAAAGGGGTAGTTTATCAGCAACGTTTTATGTTTTAAAAAGGGTAATTTTTTTATGACGAACGATAACTGCCGAAAATTCAATGAGAATCAAATAATTTTTTGCACCCCCTGAGTTGCAGAGAGCTCAAGGTCTATTGATTTTGGTGAAGATCGGTTAAGGGAAAGGGGTAGTTTACCTGCAACATTTTATGTTGTAACAAGAGAAATGTTTCCATGACGAACGATAACTGCCGCACATTCAAACAGAATCAAATATTTTTTTGCATGCTTCGCTGAATTGTAGAGGACGGAAGGTCTGTTGATTTTGGAGAAGATCGGTTAAGAGAAAGGGGTAGTTTACCTGAAACATTTTATGATTTAACAAGAGTAAAGTACTTAATTTTTATAAATAAAGTATCCTGATAAGAAGCTCATAGTAATCCACTGTAGAAGCGTAGATGAAATATCTATAAATGAAGAAGTTAGGTGAACGGGGTGGGGGTAATTTTCTATTATTAAAAATTATAGTTGAAGGTGGAGGGGAGAATTTTTTATATGTGTACTACGTTATCGGCAACAAAGAAGTAGTTTTTTGTTAAAATTGCTTCCCGTGCTCTTTAGCCGTAGTCCAATGTTTTCTGCAAAACCAGACTTTTCGGCAGTGCCATCGACTGCCATCATCGGTGAAAATCGAGTGCGAAAACGTGAGGTGGTATATGTTAGTGACCACAGTACTGTGCTTAATGATGAAGCAATAAGTAGAAAGACGTAGTTTCTATGGAAATATTTCATTTCGAATATGATTTTAAATATAAATCTTAGAACTTGGAAGTCATGTATGGTTCTCCATACCGATATTTTTAGTTTTTTACTTCCATGTTCCTTAAGGAAATGGAAGTATGGTGATGGCAAAAAAAATCGTGTTCGAGATTATTGCAGATTCTGATTGTACTACACTTAAAACATGAAAAAAAGTCATTTTTCGAAAAGTGTCTGTGTGTGTGTCTGTGTGTCTGTCTGTCTTGTGTCTGTGTGTCTGTCTATCTTGTGTCTGTGTGTCTATCTGTCTTGTGTCTGTAGATTTTTTTCTATGGCAAACGATAACAGCCGCAAATTCAAATTGAATCAAATCATTTTTTGCATACAGCCCTGATTTGTAGAGTACTCACGACCTATTGTTTTTGGTGAAGATCGGTTGAGGGAAAGGGGTAGTTTACCTGCAACGGTTTTTTTTAAATCAAGGGTAATTGTTTTCTATGGCAAACGATAACAGCCGCAAATTCAAACAGAATCAACTACTCTTTTGCATACAGCCCTGAATTGTAGAGTTCTCAAGAACTATTGTTTTTGGTGAAGATCGGGTAAGGGAAAGGGGTAGTTTACCTGCAACATTTTATGTTTTAACAAGGGTATTTTATATGGCAAACGATAACAGCCGCAAATTCAAACAGAATCAAATGATTATTTGCATACAGCCCTAAATTGTAGAGTTCTCAAGACTTATTGATTTTGGTGAAGATCGGTTAAGGGGAGGGGGTAGTTTACCTGCAACGTTTTATGTTTTAAAAGGGTATTTTTTATGTCAAACCATAAGAGTCGCAAATTCAAACAGAATCAAATAATTTTTTGCATGTAGCCCTGATTTGTTGAGTACTCAAGACCTATTGATTTTGGTGAAGATCGGTTAAGGGAAAGGGGTAGTTTACCAGCAACGGTTTTTTTTAAACAAGTTAATTTTTTTCTATGGCAAACGATAACACCCGCAAATTCAAACAGACTCAAATGATGTTTTGCATACAGCCCTGTATTGTAGAGTTCTCAATACCTATTGGTGTTGGTGAGGATCGGTTAACTGAAAGGGGTAGTTTACCTGCAACGTTTTATGTTTTAAAAGGGTATTTTCTATGGCAAACGATAAGAGCCGCAAATTCAAACAGAATCAAATACGTTTTTGCATACAGCCCTGTTTTGTTGAGTACTAAAGACCTATTGTTTTTGGTGAAGATCTGTTAAGGGAAAGGGGTAGTTTACCAGACACGTTTTTTGTTTTATCAAGGGTATTTTATATGGCAAACGATAACAGCCGCAAATTCAAACAGAATCATATAATATTTTGCATACAGCCCTGAAATGTAGAGTTCTCAAGACATGTTGGTTTTGGTGAAGATCGGTTAAGGAAATAGGGTTGTTTACCAGCAACATTTTATGTTTTATCAAGGGTAATTTTTTTTTGACGAACGATAACTGCCGTACATTAAAACAGAATCAACTACTCTTCTGCATACCTTTTTGAATTATACAGAACTGAAGGTCTGGTGATTTTGTTGAAGATCGGTTAAGGGAAAGGGGTAGTTTACCTGCAACGTTTTATGTTTTAACAAGGGTATTTTTTCTATGACGAACGATAACTGCCGTAAATTCAAAGAGAATCAACTAATGTTTTGCATACAGCCCTGAATTGTAGAGTTCTCAAGACCTATTGTTTTTGGTGAAGATCGGTTAATGGAATAGGGTAGTTTACCAGTAACGTTTTATGTTTTATCATGGGTGTTTTCTATGGCAAACGATAACAGCCGCAAATTCAAACAGAATCAAATAATTGTTTGCATACAGGCCTGAATTGTAGAGTACCTAAGACCTGTCGTTTTTGGTGAAGATCGGTTAAGGGAAAGGGGTAGTTTACCTGCAACGGTTTTTTATCAAGGGTAATATTTTTCTATAGTAAACGATAACAGCCCCAAATTCAAACAGAATCAAATGATGTTTTGCATACAGCCCTGTATTGTGGAGTTCTCAATACGTATTGGTGTTGGTGAAGATCGGTTAAGGGAAAGGGGTAGTTTATCAGCAACGTTTTATGTTTTAAAAAGGGTAATTTTTTTATGACGAACGATAACTGCCGAAAATTCAATGAGAATCAAATAATTTTTTGCACCCCCTGAGTTGCAGAGAGCTCAAGGTCTATTGATTTTGGTGAAGATCGGTTAAGGGAAAGGGGTAGTTTACCTGCAACATTTTATGTTGTAACAAGAGAAATGTTTCCATGACGAACGATAACTGCCGCACATTCAAACAGAATCAAATATTTTTTTGCATGCTTCGCTGAATTGTAGAGGACGGAAGGTCTGTTGATTTTGGAGAAGATCGGTTAAGAGAAAGGGGTAGTTTACCTGAAACATTTTATGATTTAACAAGAGTAAAGTACTTAATTTTTATAAATAAAGTATCCTGATAAGAAGCTCATAGTAATCCACTGTAGAAGCGTAGATGAAATATCTATAAATGAAGAAGTTAGGTGAACGGGGTGGGGGTAATTTTCTATTATTAAAAATTATAGTTGAAGGTGGAGGGGAGAATTTTTTATATGTGTACTACGTTATCGGCAACAAAGAAGTAGTTTTTTGTTAAAATTGCTTCCCGTGCTCTTTAGCCGTAGTCCAATGTTTTCTGCAAAACCAGACTTTTCGGCAGTGCCATCGACTGCCATCATCGGTGAAAATCGAGTGCGAAAACGTGAGGTGGTATATGTTAGTGACCACAGTACTGTGCTTAATGATGAAGCAATAAGTAGAAAGACGTAGTTTCTATGGAAATATTTCATTTCGAATATGATTTTAAATATAAATCTTAGAACTTGGAAGTCATGTATGGTTCTCCATACCGATATTTTTAGTTTTTTACTTCCATGTTCCTTAAGGAAATGGAAGTATGGTGATGGCAAAAAAAATCGTGTTCGAGATTATTGCAGATTCTGATTGTACTACACTTAAAACATGAAAAAAAGTCATTTTTCGAAAAGTGTCTGTGTGTGTGTCTGTGTGTCTGTCTGTCTTGTGTCTGTGTGTCTGTCTATCTTGTGTCTGTGTGTCTATCTGTCTTGTGTCTGTAGATTTTTTTCTATGGCAAACGATAACAGCCGCAAATTCAAATTGAATCAAATCATTTTTTGCATACAGCTCTGATTTGTAGAGTACTCACGACCTATTGTTTTTGGTGAAGATCGGTTGAGGGAAAGGGGTAGTTTACCTGCAACGGTTTTTTTTAAATCAAGGGTAATTGTTTTCTATGGCAAACGATAACAGCCGCAAATTCAAACAGAATCAACTACTCTTTTGCATACAGCCCTGAATTGTAGAGTTCTCAAGAACTATTGTTTTTGGTGAAGATCGGGTAAGGGAAAGGGGTAGTTTACCTGCAACATTTTATGTTTTAACAAGGGTATTTTATATGGCAAACGATAACAGCCGCAAATTCAAACAGAATCAAATGATTATTTGCATACAGCCCTAAATTGTAGAGTTCTCAAGACTTATTGATTTTGGTGAAGATCGGTTAAGGGGAGGGGGTAGTTTACCTGCAACGTTTTATGTTTTAAAAGGGTATTTTTTATGTCAAACCATAAGAGTCGCAAATTCAAACAGAATCAAATAATTTTTTGCATGTAGCCCTGATTTGTTGAGTACTCAAGACCTATTGATTTTGGTGAAGATCGGTTAAGGGAAAGGGGTAGTTTACCAGCAACGGTTTTTTTTAAACAAGTTAATTTTTTTCTATGGCAAACGATAACACCCGCAAATTCAAACAGACTCAAATGATGTTTTGCATACAGCCCTGTATTGTAGAGTTCTCAATACCTATTGGTGTTGGTGAGGATCGGTTAACTGAAAGGGGTAGTTTACCTGCAACGTTTTATGTTTTAAAAGGGTATTTTCTATGGCAAACGATAAGAGCCGCAAATTCAAACAGAATCAAATACGTTTTTGCATACAGCCCTGTTTTGTTGAGTACTAAAGACCTATTGTTTTTGGTGAAGATCTGTTAAGGGAAAGGGGTAGTTTACCAGACACGTTTTTTGTTTTATCAAGGGTATTTTATATGGCAAACGATAACAGCCGCAAATTCAAACAGAATCATATAATATTTTGCATACAGCCCTGAAATGTAGAGTTCTCAAGACATGTTGGTTTTGGTGAAGATCGGTTAAGGAAATAGGGTTGTTTACCAGCAACATTTTATGTTTTATCAAGGGTAATTTTTTTTTGACGAACGATAACTGCCGTACATTAAAACAGAATCAACTACTCTTCTGCATACCTTTTTGAATTATACAGAACTGAAGGTCTGGTGATTTTGTTGAAGATCGGTTAAGGGAAAGGGGTAGTTTACCTGCAACGTTTTATGTTTTAACAAGGGTATTTTTTCTATGACGAACGATAACTGCCGTAAATTCAAAGAGAATCAACTAATGTTTTGCATACAGCCCTGAATTGTAGAGTTCTCAAGACCTATTGTTTTTGGTGAAGATCGGTTAATGGAATAGGGTAGTTTACCAGTAACGTTTTATGTTTTATCATGGGTGTTTTCTATGGCAAACGATAACAGCCGCAAATTCAAACAGAATCAAATAATTGTTTGCATACAGGCCTGAATTGTAGAGTACCTAAGACCTGTCGTTTTTGGTGAAGATCGGTTAAGGGAAAGGGGTAGTTTACCTGCAACGGTTTTTTATCAAGGGTAATATTTTTCTATAGTAAACGATAACAGCCCCAAATTCAAACAGAATCAAATGATGTTTTGCATACAGCCCTGTATTGTGGAGTTCTCAATACGTATTGGTGTTGGTGAAGATCGGTTAAGGGAAAGGGGTAGTTTATCAGCAACGTTTTATGTTTTAAAAAGGGTAATTTTTTTATGACGAACGATAACTGCCGAAAATTCAATGAGAATCAAATAATTTTTTGCACCCCCTGAGTTGCAGAGAGCTCAAGGTCTATTGATTTTGGTGAAGATCGGTTAAGGGAAAGGGGTAGTTTACCTGCAACATTTTATGTTGTAACAAGAGAAATGTTTCCATGACGAACGATAACTGCCGCACATTCAAACAGAATCAAATATTTTTTTGCATGCTTCGCTGAATTGTAGAGGACGGAAGGTCTGTTGATTTTGGAGAAGATCGGTTAAGAGAAAGGGGTAGTTTACCTGAAACATTTTATGATTTAACAAGAGTAAAGTACTTAATTTTTATAAATAAAGTATCCTGATAAGAAGCTCATAGTAATCCACTGTAGAAGCGTAGATGAAATATCTATAAATGAAGAAGTTAGGTGAACGGGGTGGGGGTAATTTTCTATTATTAAAAATTATAGTTGAAGGTGGAGGGGAGAATTTTTTATATGTGTACTACGTTATCGGCAACAAAGAAGTAGTTTTTTGTTAAAATTGCTTCCCGTGCTCTTTAGCCGTAGTCCAATGTTTTCTGCAAAACCAGACTTTTCGGCAGTGCCATCGACTGCCATCATCGGTGAAAATCGAGTGCGAAAACGTGAGGTGGTATATGTTAGTGACCACAGTACTGTGCTTAATGATGAAGCAATAAGTAGAAAGACGTAGTTTCTATGGAAATATTTCATTTCGAATATGATTTTAAATATAAATCTTAGAACTTGGAAGTCATGTATGGTTCTCCATACCGATATTTTTAGTTTTTTACTTCCATGTTCCTTAAGGAAATGGAAGTATGGTGATGGCAAAAAAAATCGTGTTCGAGATTATTGCAGATTCTGATTGTACTACACTTAAAACATGAAAAAAAGTCATTTTTCGAAAAGTGTCTGTGTGTGTGTCTGTGTGTCTGTCTGTCTTGTGTCTGTGTGTCTGTCTATCTTGTGTCTGTGTGTCTATCTGTCTTGTGTCTGTAGATTTTTTTCTATGGCAAACGATAACAGCCGCAAATTCAAATTGAATCAAATCATTTTTTGCATACAGCCCTGATTTGTAGAGTACTCACGACCTATTGTTTTTGGTGAAGATCGGTTGAGGGAAAGGGGTAGTTTACCTGCAACGGTTTTTTTTAAATCAAGGGTAATTGTTTTCTATGGCAAACGATAACAGCCGCAAATTCAAACAGAATCAACTACTCTTTTGCATACAGCCCTGAATTGTAGAGTTCTCAAGAACTATTGTTTTTGGTGAAGATCGGGTAAGGGAAAGGGGTAGTTTACCTGCAACATTTTATGTTTTAACAAGAGTATTTTATATGGCAAACGATAACAGCCGCAAATTCAAACAGAATCAAATGATTATTTGCATACAGCCCTAAATTGTAGAGTTCTCAAGACTTATTGATTTTGGTGAAGATCGGTTAAGGGGAGGGGGTAGTTTACCTGCAACGTTTTATGTTTTAAAAGGGTATTTTTTATGGCAAACCATAAGAGTCGCAAATTCAAACAGAATCAAATAATTTTTTGCATGTAGCCCTGATTTGTTGAGTACTCAAGACCTATTGATTTTGGTGAAGATCGGTTAAGGGAAAGGGGTAGTTTACCAGCAACGGTTTTTTTTTAAACAAGTTAATTTTTTTCTATGGCAAACGATAACACCCGCAAATTCAAACAGAATCAACTACTCTTTTACATACAGCCCTGAATTATAGAGTTCTCAAGACGTATTGGTTTTGGTGAAGATCGGTTAAGGGAAAGGGGTAGTTTACCTACAACGTTTTGTGTTTTAACAAGGGTATTTTCTATGGCAAACGATAACAGCCGCAAATTCAAACAGAATCAACTACTCTTTTGCATACAGCCCTGAATTGTAGAGTTCTCAAGAACTATTGTTTTTGGTGAAGATCGGGTAAGGGAAAGGGGTAGTTTACCTGCAACATTTTATGTTTTAACAAGGGTATTTTATATGGCAAACGATAACAGCCGCAAATTCAAACAGAATCAAATGATTATTTGCATACAGCCCTAAATTGTAGAGTTCTCAAGACTTATTGATTTTGGTGAAGATCGGTTAAGGGGAGGGGGTAGTTTACCTGCAACGTTTTATGTTTTAAAAGGGTATTTTTTATGTCAAACCATAAGAGTCGCAAATTCAAACAGAATCAAATAATTTTTTGCATGTAGCCCTGATTTGTTGAGTACTCAAGACCTATTGATTTTGGTGAAGATCGGTTAAGGGAAAGGGGTAGTTTACCAGCAACGGTTTTTTTTTAAACAAGTTAATTTTTTTCTATGGCAAACGATAACACCCGCAAATTCAAACAGACTCAAATGATGTTTTGCATACAGCCCTGTATTGTAGAGTTCTCAATACCTATTGGTGTTGGTGAAGATCGGTTAACTGAAAGGGGTAGTTTACCTGCAACGTTTTATGTTTTAAAAGGGTATTTTCTATGGCAAACGATAAGAGCCGCAAATTCAAACAGAATCAAATACGTTTTTGCATACAGCCCTGTTTTGTTGAGTACTAAAGACCTATTGTTTTTGGTGAAGATCTGTTAAGGGAAAGGGGTAGTTTACCAGACACGTTTTTTGTTTTATCAAGGGTATTTTATATGGCAAACGATAACAGCCGCAAATTCAAACAGAATCATATAATATTTTGCATACAGCCCTGAAATGTAGAGTTCTCAAGACATGTTGGTTTTGGTGAAGATCGGTTAAGGAAATAGGGTTGTTTACCAGCAACATTTTATGTTTTATCAAGGGTAATTTTTTTTTGACGAACGATAACTGCCGTACATTAAAACAGAATCAACTACTCTTCTGCATACCTTTTTGAATTATACAGAACTGAAGGTCTGGTGATTTTGTTGAAGATCGGTTAAGGGAAAGGGGTAGTTTACCTGCAACGTTTTATGTTTTAACAAGGGTATTTTTTCTATGACGAACGATAACTGCCGTAAATTCAAAGAGAATCAACTAATGTTTTGCATACAGCCCTGAATTGTAGAGTTCTCAAGACCTATTGTTTTTGGTGAAGATCGGTTAATGGAATAGGGTAGTTTACCAGTAACGTTTTATGTTTTATCATGGGTGTTTTCTATGGCAAACGATAACAGCCGCAAATTCAAACAGAATCAAATAATTGTTTGCATACAGGCCTGAATTGTAGAGTACCTAAGACCTGTCGTTTTTGGTGAAGAACGGTTATGGGAAAGGGGTAGTTTACCTGCAACGGTTTTTTATCAAGGGTAATATTTTTCTATAGTAAACGATAACAGCCCCAAATTCAAACAGAATCAAATGATGTTTTGCATACAGCCCTGTATTGTGGAGTTCTCAATACGTATTGGTGTTGGTGAAGATCGGTTAAGGGAAAGGGGTAGTTTATCAGCAACGTTTTATGTTTTAAAAAGGGTAATTTTTTTATGACGAACGATAACTGCCGAAAATTCAATGAGAATCATATAATTTTTTGCACCCCCTGAGTTGCAGAGAGCTCAAGGTCTATTGATTTTGGTGAAGATCGGTTAAGGGAAAGGGGTAGTTTACCTGCAACATTTTATGTTGTAACAAGAGAAATGTTTCCATGACGAACGATAACTGCCGCACATTCAAACAGAATCAAATATTTTTTTGCATGCTTCGCTGAATTGTAGAGGACGGAAGGTCTGTTGATTTTGGAGAAGATCGGTTAAGAGAAAGGGGTAGTTTACCTGAAACATTTTATGATTTAACAAGAGTAAAGTACTTAATTTTTATAAATAAAGTATCCTGATAAGAAGCTCATAGTAATCCACTGTAGAAGCGTAGATGAAATATCTATAAATGAAGAAGTTAGGTGAACGGGGTGGGGGTAATTTTCTATTATTAAAAATTATAGTTGAAGGTGGAGGGGAGAATTTTTTATATGTGTACTACGTTATCGGCAACAAAGAAGTAGTTTTTTGTTAAAATTGCTTCCCGTGCTCTTTAGCCGTAGTCCAATGTTTTCTGCAAAACCAGACTTTTCGGCAGTGCCATCGACTGCCATCATCGGTGAAAATCGAGTGCGAAAACGTGAGGTGGTATATGTTAGTGACCACAGTACTGTGCTTAATGATGAAGCAATAAGTAGAAAGACGTAGTTTCTATGGAAATATTTCATTTCGAATATGATTTTAAATATAAATCTTAGAACTTGGAAGTCATGTATGGTTCTCCATACCGATATTTTTAGTTTTTTACTTCCATGTTCCTTAAGGAAATGGAAGTATGGTGATGGCAAAAAAAATCGTGTTCGAGATTATTGCAGATTCTGATTGTACTACACTTAAAACATGAAAAAAAGTCATTTTTCGAAAAGTGTCTGTGTGTGTGTCTGTGTGTCTGTCTGTCTTGTGTCTGTGTGTCTGTCTATCTTGTGTCTGTGTGTCTATCTGTCTTGTGTCTGTAGATTTTTTTCTATGGCAAACGATAACAGCCGCAAATTCAAATTGAATCAAATCATTTTTTGCATACAGCCCTGATTTGTAGAGTACTCACGACCTATTGTTTTTGGTGAAGATCGGTTGAGGGAAAGGGGTAGTTTACCTGCAACGGTTTTTTTTAAATCAAGGGTAATTGTTTTCTATGGCAAACGATAACAGCCGCAAATTCAAACAGAATCAACTACTCTTTTGCATACAGCCCTGAATTGTAGAGTTCTCAAGAACTATTGTTTTTGGTGAAGATCGGGTAAGGGAAAGGGGTAGTTTACCTGCAACATTTTATGTTTTAACAAGGGTATTTTATATGGCAAACGATAACAGCCGCAAATTCAAACAGAATCAAATGATTATTTGCATACAGCCCTAAATTGTAGAGTTCTCAAGACTTATTGATTTTGGTGAAGATCGGTTAAGGGGAGGGGGTAGTTTACCTGCAACGTTTTATGTTTTAAAAGGGTATTTTTTATGGCAAACCATAAGAGTCGCAAATTCAAACAGAATCAAATAATTTTTTGCATGTAGCCCTGATTTGTTGAGTACTCAAGACCTATTGATTTTGGTGAAGATCGGTTAAGGGAAAGGGGTAGTTTACCAGCAACGGTTTTTTTTTAAACAAGTTAATTTTTTTCTATGGCAAACGATAACACCCGCAAATTCAAACAGACTCAAATGATGTTTTGCATACAGCCCTGTATTGTAGAGTTCTCAATACCTATTGGTGTTGGTGAAGATCGGTTAACGGAAAGGGGTAGTTTACCTGCAACGTTTTATGTTTTAAAAGGGTATTTTCTATGGCAAACGATAAGAGCCGCAAATTCAAACAGAATCAAATACGTTTTTGCATACAGCCCTGTTTTGTTGAGTACTAAAGACCTATTGTTTTTGGTGAAGATCTGTTAAGGGAAAGGGGTAGTTTACCAGACACGTTTTTTGTTTTATCAAGGGTATTTTATATGGCAAACGATAACAGCCGCAAATTCAAACAGAATCATATAATATTTTGCATACAGCCCTGAAATGTAGAGTTCTCAAGACATGTTGGTTTTGGTGAAGATCGGTTAAGGAAATAGGGTTGTTTACCAGCAACATTTTATGTTTTATCAAGGGTAATTTTTTTTTGACGAACGATAACTGCCGTACATTAAAACAGAATCAACTACTCTTCTGCATACCTTTTTGAATTATACAGAACTGAAGGTCTGGTGATTTTGTTGAAGATCGGTTAAGGGAAAGGGGTAGTTTACCTGCAACGTTTTATGTTTTAACAAGGGTATTTTTTCTATGACGAACGATAACTGCCGTAAATTCAAAGAGAATCAACTAATGTTTTGCATACAGCCCTGAATTGTAGAGTTCTCAAGACCTATTGTTTTTGGTGAAGATCGGTTAATGGAATAGGGTAGTTTACCAGTAACGTTTTATGTTTTATCATGGGTGTTTTCTATGGCAAACGATAACAGCCGCAAATTCAAACAGAATCAAATAATTGTTTGCATACAGGCCTGAATTGTAGAGTACCTAAGACCTGTCGTTTTTGGTGAAGAACGGTTATGGGAAAGGGGTAGTTTACCTGCAACGGTTTTTTATCAAGGGTAATATTTTTCTATAGTAAACGATAACAGCCCCAAATTCAAACAGAATCAAATGATGTTTTGCATACAGCCCTGTATTGTGGAGTTCTCAATACGTATTGGTGTTGGTGAAGATCGGTTAAGGGAAAGGGGTAGTTTATCAGCAACGTTTTATGTTTTAAAAAGGGTAATTTTTTTATGACGAACGATAACTGCCGAAAATTCAATGAGAATCATATAATTTTTTGCACCCCCTGAGTTGCAGAGAGCTCAAGGTCTATTGATTTTGGTGAAGATCGGTTAAGGGAAAGGGGTAGTTTACCTGCAACATTTTATGTTGTAACAAGAGAAATGTTTCCATGACGAACGATAACTGCCGCACATTCAAACAGAATCAAATATTTTTTTGCATGCTTCGCTGAATTGTAGAGGACGGAAGGTCTGTTGATTTTGGAGAAGATCGGTTAAGAGAAAGGGGTAGTTTACCTGAAACATTTTATGATTTAACAAGAGTAAAGTACTTAATTTTTATAAATAAAGTATCCTGATAAGAAGCTCATAGTAATCCACTGTAGAAGCGTAGATGAAATATCTATAAATGAAGAAGTTAGGTGAACGGGGTGGGGGTAATTTTCTATTATTAAAAATTATAGTTGAAGGTGGAGGGGAGAATTTTTTATATGTGTACTACGTTATCGGCAACAAAGAAGTAGTTTTTTGTTAAAATTGCTTCCCGTGCTCTTTAGCCGTAGTCCAATGTTTTCTGCAAAACCAGACTTTTCGGCAGTGCCATCGACTGCCATCATCGGTGAAAATCGAGTGCGAAAACGTGAGGTGGTATATGTTAGTGACCACAGTACTGTGCTTAATGATGAAGCAATAAGTAGAAAGACGTAGTTTCTATGGAAATATTTCATTTCGAATATGATTTTAAATATAAATCTTAGAACTTGGAAGTCATGTATGGTTCTCCATACCGATATTTTTAGTTTTTTACTTCCATGTTCCTTAAGGAAATGGAAGTATGGTGATGGCAAAAAAAATCGTGTTCGAGATTATTGCAGATTCTGATTGTACTACACTTAAAACATGAAAAAAAGTCATTTTTCGAAAAGTGTCTGTGTGTGTGTCTGTGTGTCTGTCTGTCTTGTGTCTGTGTGTCTGTCTATCTTGTGTCTGTGTGTCTATCTGTCTTGTGTCTGTAGATTTTTTTCTATGGCAAACGATAACAGCCGCAAATTCAAATTGAATCAAATCATTTTTTGCATACAGCCCTGATTTGTAGAGTACTCACGACCTATTGTTTTTGGTGAAGATCGGTTGAGGGAAAGGGGTAGTTTACCTGCAACGGTTTTTTTTAAATCAAGGGTAATTGTTTTCTATGGCAAACGATAACAGCCGCAAATTCAAACAGAATCAACTACTCTTTTGCATACAGCCCTGAATTGTAGAGTTCTCAAGAACTATTGTTTTTGGTGAAGATCGGGTAAGGGAAAGGGGTAGTTTACCTGCAACATTTTATGTTTTAACAAGAGTATTTTATATGGCAAACGATAACAGCCGCAAATTCAAACAGAATCAAATGATTATTTGCATACAGCCCTAAATTGTAGAGTTCTCAAGACTTATTGATTTTGGTGAAGATCGGTTAAGGGGAGGGGGTAGTTTACCTGCAACGTTTTATGTTTTAAAAGGGTATTTTTTATGGCAAACCATAAGAGTCGCAAATTCAAACAGAATCAAATAATTTTTTGCATGTAGCCCTGATTTGTTGAGTACTCAAGACCTATTGATTTTGGTGAAGATCGGTTAAGGGAAAGGGGTAGTTTACCAGCAACGGTTTTTTTTTAAACAAGTTAATTTTTTTCTATGGCAAACGATAACACCCGCAAATTCAAACAGAATCAACTACTCTTTTACATACAGCCCTGAATTATAGAGTTCTCAAGACGTATTGGTTTTGGTGAAGATCGGTTAAGGGAAAGGGGTAGTTTACCTACAACGTTTTGTGTTTTAACAAGGGTATTTTCTATGGCAAACGATAACAGCCGCAAATTCAAACAGAATCAAATGATTATTTGCATACAGCTCTAAATTGTAGAGTTCTCAAGACCTATTGTTTTTGGTGAAGATCGGTTGAGGGAAAGGGGTAGTTTACCTGAAACGTTTTATGTTTTAACAAGGGTATTTTCTATGGCAAACGATAACAGCCGCAAATTCAAACAGAATCAAATGATTATTTGCATACAGTCCTAAATTCTAGAGTTCTCAAGACCTGTTGGGTTTGGTGAAGATCGATTAAGGGGAAGGGGTAGTTTACCTGCAACGCTTTTTTATCGGGGGTAATTTTTTCTATGGCAAACGATAACAGCCGCAAATTCAAACAGAATCAAATAATGTTTTGCATACAGCCCTGAATTGTAGAGTTTTCAAGTCCTATTGGTGTTGGTGAAGATCGGTTAATGGAAAGGGGTAGTTTACCTGCAACATTTTATGTTTTAACAAGGATAATTTTTTATATGACGAACGATAACTGCTGCAAACTCAAACAGAATCGACTACGTTTTTGCATTTTACCTTTTTGAATTAAAGAGAACTCAAGGTCTGTTGATTTTGTTGAAGATCGGTTAAGGGAAAGGGGTAGTTTACCAGCAACATTTTATGTTTTAAGAAGGGTAATTTTTTTTTGCGAAAGATAACTGCCGCAAATTCAATCAGAATCAAATAATGTTCTGCATACACTCCTGAATTGTAGAGTTCACAAGATCTGTTATTTTTGGTGAAGATCGGTTAAGGGAGAGGGGTAGTTTACCTGCAACGTTTTATGTTTTAACAAGGGTAATTGTTTATATGATGAACGATAACTGTCGCACATTCAAACAGAATCAAATATTTTTTTGCATGCATCCCTGAATTGTAGAGGACTGAAGGCCTATTGATTTTGGTGAAGATCGGTTAAGAGAAAGGGGTAGTTTACCTGCAATGTTTTATGTTTTGACAAGAGTAAAGTACTTGAAAATTTATTTAAACTTTTTGAAACAATGGTAATTGTTAAAAAAAATCTTAGAATATGGAAGTCATGTATGGTTCTCCATACCGATATTTATTAATTTTACTTCCATGTTCCTTAAGGAAATGGAAGTATGGTGATGGCAAAAAAAATCGTGTTCGAGATTATTGCAGAATATGATTGTACTACACTTAAAACATGAAAAAAAGTCATTTTTCGAAAAGTGTCTGTCTGTGTGTCTGTGTGTGTGTCTGTCTGTAGCTTTTTTTCTATGGCAAACGATAACAGCCGCAAATTCGAACAGAATCAAATAATTTTTTGCATACAGCTCTGATTTATAGAGTACTCGCGACATATTGTTTTTGGTGAAGATCGGTTAAGGGAAAGGGGTAGTTTACCTGCAACGGTTTTTTTTTATCAAGGGTAACTTTGTTTGTTTGGCAAACGATAACAGCCGCAAATTCAAACAGAATCAAATAATGTTTCGCATACAGCCCTGAATTGTAGAGTTCTCAAGATCTGTTGATTTTGGTCCAGATCGGTTAAGGGAAAGGGGTAGTTTACCTGCAACGTTTTATGTTTTAACAAGGGTATTTCCTATGGCAAACGATAACAGCCGCAAATTCAAACATAATCAAATAATGTTTTGCATACTGCCCTGAATTGTAGAGTTCTCAAGACCTTTTGGTTTTGGTGAAGATCGGTTAAGGAAAAGGGGTAGTTTACCAGCAACGTTTTATGTTTTAAAAGGGTATTTTCTATGGCAAACGATAAGAGCCGCAAATTCAAACAGAATCAAATACGTTTTTGCATACAGCCCTGATGTCTTGAGTACTAAAGACCTATTGTTTTTGGTGAAGATCGTTTGAGGGAAACGGGTAGTTTACCTGCCACATTTTGGTTTTATCAAGGGTATTTTGTATGGCAAACGATAACAGCCGCAAATTCAAACAAAATCATATAATATTTTACATACAACCCTGAATTGTAGAGTTCTCAAGACCTGTCGTTTTTGATGAAGATCGGTTAAGGGAAAGGGGTAGTTTACCTGCAACGGTTTTTTATCAATGGTAATTTTTTTCTATGGTAAACGATAACAGCCGCAAATTCAAACAGAATCAAATGATGTTTTGCATACAGCCCTGTATTGTAGAGTTCTCAATACCTATTGGTGTTGGTGAAGATCGGTTAAGGGAAAGGGGTAGTTTACCTGCAACGTTTTATGTTTTAAAAGGGTATTTTCTATGGCAAACGATAAGAGCCGCAAATTCAAACAGAATCAAATACGTTTTTGCATACAGCCCTGTTTTGTTGAGTACTAAAGACCTATTGTTTTTGGTGAAGATCTGTTAAGGGAAAGGGGTAGTTTACCAGACACGTTTTTTGTTTTATCAAAGGTATTTTATATGGCAAACGATAACAGCCGCAAATTCAAACAGAATCATATAATATTTTGCATACAGCCCTGAAATGTAGAGTTCTCAAGACATGTTGGTTTTGTTGAAGATCGGTTAAGGAAATAGGGTTGTTTACCAGCAACATTTTATGTTTTATCAAGGGTAATTTTTTTTTGACGAACGATAACTGCCGTACATTAAAACAGAATCAACTACTCTTCTGCATACCTTTTTGAATTATACAGAACTGAAGGTCTGGTGATTTTGTTGAAGATCGGTTAAGGGAAAGGGGTAGTTTACCTGCAACGTTTTATGTTTTAACAAGGGTATTTTTTCTATGACGAACGATAACTGCCGTAAATTCAAAGAGAATCAACTAATGTTTTGCATACAGCCCTGAATTGTAGAGTTCTCAAGACCTTTTGTTTTTGGTGAAGATCGGTTAATGGAATAGGGTAGTTTACCAGTAACGTTTTATGTTTTATCATGGGTGTTTTCTATGGCAAACGATAACAGCCGCAAATTCAAACAGAATCAAATAATTGTTTGCATACAGGCCTGAATTGTAGAGTACCTAAGACCTGTCATTTTTGGTGAAGATCGGTTAAGGGAAAGGGGTAGTTTACCTGCAACGGTTTTTTATCAAGGGTAATTTTTTTCTATAGTAAACGATAACAGCCGCAAATTCAAACAGAATCAAATGATGTTTTGCATACAGCCCTGTATTGTGGAGTTCTCAATACGTATTGGTGTTGGTGAAGATCGGTTAAGGGAAAGGGGTAGTTTATCAGCAACGTTTTATGTTTTAAAAAGGGTAATTTTTTTATGACGAACGATAACTGCCGAAAATTCAATGAGAATCAAATAATTTTTTGCACCCCCTGAGTTGCAGAGAGCTCAAGGTCTATTGATTTTGGTGAAGATCGGTTAAGGGAAAGGGGTAGTTTACCTGCAACATTTTATGTTGTAACAAGAGAAATGTTTCCATGACGAACGATAACTGCCGCACATTCAAACAGAATCAAATATTTTTTTGCATGCTTCGCTGAATTGTAGAGGACGGAAGGTCTGTTGATTTTGGAGAAGATCGGTTAAGAGAAAGGGGTAGTTTACCTGAAACATTTTATGATTTAACAAGAGTAAAGTACTTAATTTTTATAAATAAAGTATCCTGATAAGAAGCTCATAGTAATCCACTGTAGAAGCGTAGATGAAATATCTATAAATGAAGAAGTTAGGTGAACGGGGTGGGGGTAATTTTCTATTATTAAAAATTATAGTTGAAGGTGGAGGGGAGAATTTTTTATATGTGTACTACGTTATCGGCAACAAAGAAGTAGTTTTTTGTTAAAATTGCTTCCCGTGCTCTTTAGCCGTAGTCCAATGTTTTCTGCAAAACCAGACTTTTCGGCAGTGCCATCGACTGCCATCATCGGTGAAAATCGAGTGCGAAAACGTGAGGTGGTATATGTTAGTGACCACAGTACTGTGCTTAATGATGAAGCAATAAGTAGAAAGACGTAGTTTCTATGGAAATATTTCATTTCGAATATGATTTTAAATATAAATCTTAGAACTTGGAAGTCATGTATGGTTCTCCATACCGATATTTTTAGTTTTTTACTTCCATGTTCCTTAAGGAAATGGAAGTATGGTGATGGCAAAAAAAATCGTGTTCGAGATTATTGCAGATTCTGATTGTACTACACTTAAAACATGAAAAAAAGTCATTTTTCGAAAAGTGTCTGTGTGTGTGTCTGTGTGTCTGTCTGTCTTGTGTCTGTGTGTCTGTCTATCTTGTGTCTGTGTGTCTATCTGTCTTGTGTCTGTAGATTTTTTTCTATGGCAAACGATAACAGCCGCAAATTCAAATTGAATCAAATCATTTTTTGCATACAGCCCTGATTTGTAGAGTACTCACGACCTATTGTTTTTGGTGAAGATCGGTTGAGGGAAAGGGGTAGTTTACCTGCAACGGTTTTTTTTAAATCAAGGGTAATTGTTTTCTATGGCAAACGATAACAGCCGCAAATTCAAACAGAATCAACTACTCTTTTGCATACAGCCCTGAATTGTAGAGTTCTCAAGAACTATTGTTTTTGGTGAAGATCGGGTAAGGGAAAGGGGTAGTTTACCTGCAACATTTTATGTTTTAACAAGGGTATTTTATATGGCAAACGATAACAGCCGCAAATTCAAACAGAATCAAATGATTATTTGCATACAGCCCTAAATTGTAGAGTTCTCAAGACTTATTGATTTTGGTGAAGATCGGTTAAGGGGAGGGGGTAGTTTACCTGCAACGTTTTATGTTTTAAAAGGGTATTTTTTATGGCAAACCATAAGAGTCGCAAATTCAAACAGAATCAAATAATTTTTTGCATGTAGCCCTGATTTGTTGAGTACTCAAGACCTATTGATTTTGGTGAAGATCGGTTAAGGGAAAGGGGTAGTTTACCAGCAACGGTTTTTTTTTAAACAAGTTAATTTTTTTCTATGGCAAACGATAAGACCCGCAAATTCAAACAGAATCAACTACTCTTTTACATACAGCCCTGAATTATAGAGTTCTCAAGACGTATTGGTTTTGGTGAAGATCGGTTAAGGGAAAGGGGTAGTTTACCTACAACGTTTTGTGTTTTAACAAGGGTATTTTCTATGGCAAACGATAACAGCCGCAAATTCAAACAGAATCAAATGATTATTTGCATACAGCTCTAAATTGTAGAGTTCTCAAGACCTATTGTTTTTGGTGAAGATCGGTTGAGGGAAAGGGGTAGTTTACCTGAAACGTTTTATGTTTTAACAAGGGTATTTTCTATGGCAAACGATAACAGCCGCAAATTCAAACAGAATCAAATGATTATTTGCATACAGTCCTAAATTCTAGAGTTCTCAAGACCTGTTGGGTTTGGTGAAGATCGGTTAAGGGGAAGGGGTAGTTTACCTGCAACGCTTTTTTATCGGGGGTAATTTTTTCTATGGCAAACGATAACAGCCGCAAATTCAAACAGAATCAAATAATGTTTTGCATACAGCCCTGAATTGTAGAGTTTTCAAGTCCTATTGGTGTTGGTGAAGATCGGTTAATGGAAAGGGGTAGTTTACCTGCAACATTTTATGTTTTAACAAGGATAATTTTTTATATGACGAACGATAACTGCCGCAAACTCAAACAGAATCGACTACGTTTTTGCATTTTACCTTTTTGAATTAAAGAGAACTCAAGGTCTGTTGATTTTGTTGAAGATCGGTTAAGGGAAAGGGGTAGTTTACCAGCAACATTTTATGTTTTAAGAAGGGTAATTTTTTTTTGCGAAAGATAACTCCCGCAAATTCAATCAGAATCAAATAATGTTCTGCATACACTCCTGAATTGTAGAGTTCACAAGATCTGTTATTTTTGGTGAAGATCGGTTAAGGGAGAGGGGTAGTTTACCTGCAACGTTTTATGTTTTAACAAGGGTAATTGTTTATATGATGAACGATAACTGTCGCACATTCAAACAGAATCAAATATTTTTTTGCATGCATCCCTGAATTGTAGAGGACTGAAGGCCTATTGATTTTGGTGAAGATCGGTTAAGAGAAAGGGGTAGTTTACCTGCAATGTTTTATGTTTTGACAAGAGTAAAGTACTTGAAAATTTATTTAAACTTTTTGAAACAATGGTAATTGTTAAAAAAAATCTTAGAATATGGAAGTCATGTATGGTTCTCCATACCGATATTTATTAATTTTACTTCCATGTTCCTTAAGGAAATGGAAGTATGGTGATGGCAAAAAAAATCGTGTTCGAGATTATTGCAGAATATGATTGTACTACACTTAAAACATGAAAAAAAGTCATTTTTCGAAAAGTGTCTGTCTGTGTGTCTGTGTGTGTGTCTGTCTGTAGCTTTTTTTCTATGGCAAACGATAACAGCCGCAAATTCGAACAGAATCAAATAATTTTTTGCATACAGCTCTGATTTATAGAGTACTCGCGACCTATTGTTTTTGGTGAAGATCGGTTAAGGGAAAGGGGTAGTTTACCTGCAACGGTTTTTTTTTATCAAGGGTAACTTTGTTTGTTTGGCAAACGATAACAGCCGCAAATTCAAACAGAATCAAATAATGTTTCGCATACAGCCCTGAATTGTAGAGTTCTCAAGATCTGTTGATTTTGGTCCAGATCGGTTAAGGGAAAGGGGTAGTTTACCTGCAACGTTTTATGTTTTAACAAGGGTATTTCCTATGGCAAACGATAACAGCCGCAAATTCAAACATAATCAAATAATGTTTTGCATACTGCCCTGAATTGTAGAGTTCTCAAGACCTTTTGGTTTTGGTGAAGATCGGTTAAGGAAAAGGGGTAGTTTACCAGCAACGTTTTATGTTTTAAAAGGGTATTTTCTATGGCAAACGATAAGAGCCGCAAATTCAAACAGAATCAAATACGTTTTTGCATACAGCCCTGATGTCTTGAGTACTAAAGACCTATTGTTTTTGGTGAAGATCGTTTGAGGGAAACGGGTAGTTTACCTGCCACATTTTGGTTTTATCAAGGGTATTTTGTATGGCAAACGATAACAGCCGCAAATTCAAACAAAATCATATAATATTTTACATACAACCCTGAATTGTAGAGTTCTCAAGACCTGTCGTTTTTGGTGAAGATCGGTTAAGGGAAAGGGGTAGTTTACCTGCAACGGTTTTTTATCAATGGTAATTTTTTTCTATGGTAAACGATAACAGCCGCAAATTCAAACAGAATCAAATGATGTTTTGCATACAGCCCTGTATTGTAGAGTTCTCAATACCTATTGGTGTTGGTGAAGATCGGTTAAGGGAAAGGGGTAGTTTACCTGCAACGTTTTATGTTTTAAAAGGGTATTTTCTATGGCAAACGATAAGAGCCGCAAATTCAAACAGAATCAAATACGTTTTTGCATACAGCCCTGTTTTGTTGAGTACTAAAGACCTATTGTTTTTGGTGAAGATCTGTTAAGGGAAAGGGGTAGTTTACCAGACACGTTTTTTGTTTTATCAAAGGTATTTTATATGGCAAACGATAACAGCCGCAAATTCAAACAGAATCATATAATATTTTGCATACAGCCCTGAAATGTAGAGTTCTCAAGACATGTTGGTTTTGTTGAAGATCGGTTAAGGAAATAGGGTTGTTTACCAGCAACATTTTATGTTTTATCAAGGGTAATTTTTTTTTGACGAACAATAACTGCCGTACATTAAAACAGAATCAACTACTCTTCTGCATACCTTTTTGAATTATACAGAACTGAAGGTCTGGTGATTTTGTTGAAGATCGGTTAAGGGAAAGGGGTAGTTTACCTGCAACGTTTTATGTTTTAACAAGGGTATTTTTTCTATGACGAACGATAACTGCCGTAAATTCAAAGAGAATCAACTAATGTTTTGCATACAGCCCTGAATTGTAGAGTTCTCAAGACCTTTTGTTTTTGGTGAAGATCGGTTAATGGAATAGGGTAGTTTACCAGTAACGTTTTATGTTTTATCATGGGTGTTTTCTATGGCAAACGATAACAGCCGCAAATTCAAACAGAATCAAATAATTGTTTGCATACAGGCCTGAATTGTAGAGTACCTAAGACCTGTCATTTTTGGTGAAGATCGGTTAAGGGAAAGGGGTAGTTTACCTGCAACGGTTTTTTATCAAGGGTAATTTTTTTCTATAGTAAACGATAACAGCCGCAAATTCAAACAGAATCAAATGATGTTTTGCATACAGCCCTGTATTGTGGAGTTCTCAATACGTATTGGTGTTGGTGAAGATCGGTTAAGGGAAAGGGGTAGTTTATCAGCAACGTTTTATGTTTTAAAAAGGGTAATTTTTTTATGACGAACGATAACTGCCGAAAATTCAATGAGAATCAAATAATTTTTTGCACCCCCTGAGTTGCAGAGAGCTCAAGGTCTATTGATTTTGGTGAAGATCGGTTAAGGGAAAGGGGTAGTTTACCTGCAACATTTTATGTTGTAACAAGAGAAATGTTTCCATGACGAACGATAACTGCCGCACATTCAAACAGAATCAAATATTTTTTTGCATGCTTCGCTGAATTGTAGAGGACGGAAGGTCTGTTGATTTTGGAGAAGATCGGTTAAGAGAAAGGGGTAGTTTACCTGAAACATTTTATGATTTAACAAGAGTAAAGTACTTAATTTTTATAAATAAAGTATCCTGATAAGAAGCTCATAGTAATCCACTGTAGAAGCGTAGATGAAATATCTATAAATGAAGAAGTTAGGTGAACGGGGTGGGGGTAATTTTCTATTATTAAAAATTATAGTTGAAGGTGGAGGGGAGAATTTTTTATATGTGTACTACGTTATCGGCAACAAAGAAGTAGTTTTTTGTTAAAATTGCTTCCCGTGCTCTTTAGCCGTAGTCCAATGTTTTCTGCAAAACCAGACTTTTCGGCAGTGCCATCGACTGCCATCATCGGTGAAAATCGAGTGCGAAAACGTGAGGTGGTATATGTTAGTGACCACAGTACTGTGGTTAATGATGAAGCAATAAGTAGAAAGACGTAGTTTCTATGGAAATATTTCATTTCGAATATGATTTTAAATATAAATCTTAGAACTTGGAAGTCATGTATGGTTCTCCATACCGATATTTTTAGTTTTTTACTTCCATGTTCCTTAAGGAAATGGAAGTATGGTGATGGCAAAAAAAAATCGTGTTCGAGATTATTGCAGATTCTGATTGTACTACACTTAAAACATGAAAAAAAGTCATTTTTCGAAAAGTGTCTGTGTGTGTGTCTGTGTGTCTGTCTGTCTTGTGTCTGTGTGTCTGTCTATCTTGTGTCTGTGTGTCTATCTGTCTTGTGTCTGTAGATTTTTTTCTATGGCAAACGATAACAGCCGCAAATTCAAATTGAATCAAATCATTTTTTGCATACAGCCCTGATTTGTAGAGTACTCACGACCTATTGTTTTTGGTGAAGATCGGTTGAGGGAAAGGGGTAGTTTACCTGCAACGGTTTTTTTTAAATCAAGGGTAATTGTTTTCTATGGCAAACGATAACAGCCGCAAATTCAAACAGAATCAACTACTCTTTTGCATACAGCCCTGAATTGTAGAGTTCTCAAGAACTATTGTTTTTGGTGAAGATCGGGTAAGGGAAAGGGGTAGTTTACCTGCAACATTTTATGTTTTAACAAGGGTATTTTATATGGCAAACGATAACAGCCGCAAATTCAAACAGAATCAAATGATTATTTGCATACAGCCCTAAATTGTAGAGTTCTCAAGACTTATTGATTTTGGTGAAGATCGGTTAAGGGGAGGGGGTAGTTTACCTGCAACGTTTTATGTTTTAAAAGGGTATTTTTTATGGCAAACCATAAGAGTCGCAAATTCAAACAGAATCAAATAATTTTTTGCATGTAGCCCTGATTTGTTGAGTACTCAAGACCTATTGATTTTGGTGAAGATCGGTTAAGGGAAAGGGGTAGTTTACCAGCAACGGTTTTTTTTTAAACAAGTTAATTTTTTTCTATGGCAAACGATAACACCCGCAAATTCAAACAGAATCAACTACTCTTTTACATACAGCCCTGAATTATAGAGTTCTCAAGACGTATTGGTTTTGGTGAAGATCGGTTGAGGGAAAGGGGTAGTTTACCTACAACGTTTTGTGTTTTAACAAGGGTATTTTTTATGGCAAACGATAACAGCCGCAAATTCAAACAGAATCAAATGATTATTTGCATACAGCTCTAAATTGTAGAGTTCTCATGACCTATTGTTTTTGGTGAAGATCGGTTGAGGGAAAGGGGTAGTTTACCTGAAACGTTTTATGTTTTAACAAGGGTATTTTCTATGGCAAACGATAACAGCCGCAAATTCAAACAGAATCAAATGATTATTTGCATACAGTCCTAAATTCTAGAGTTCTCAAGACCTGTTGGGTTTGGTGAAGATCGGTTAAGGGGAAGGGGTAGTTTACCTGCAACGCTTTTTTATCGGGGGTAATTTTTTCTATGGCAAACGATAACAGCCGCAAATTCAAACAGAATCAAATAATGTTTTGCATACAGCCCTGAATTGTAGAGTTTTCAAGTCCTATTGGTGTTGGTGAAGATCGGTTAATGGAAAGGGGTAGTTTACCTGCAACATTTTATGTTTTAACAAGTATAATTTTTTATATGACGAACGATAACTGCCGCAAACTCAAACAGAATCGACTACGTTTTTGCATTTTACCTTTTTGAATTAAAGAGAACTCAAGGTCTGTTGATTTTGTTGAAGATCGGTTAAGGGAAAGGGGTAGTTTACCAGCAACATTTTATGTTTTAAGAAGGGTAATTTTTTTTTGCGAAAGATAACTGCCGCAAATTCAATCAGAATCAAATAATGTTCTGCATACACTCCTGAATTGTAGAGTTCGCAAGATCTGTTATTTTTGGTGAAGATCGGTTAAGGGAGAGGGGTAGTTTACCTGCAACGTTTTATGTTTTAACAAGGGTAATTGTTTATATGATGAACGATAACTGTCGCACATTCAAACAGAATCAAATATTTTTTTGCATGCATCCCTGAATTGTAGAGGACTGAAGGCCTATTGATTTTGGTGAAGATCGGTTAAGAGAAAGGGGTAGTTTACCTGCAATGTTTTATGTTTTGACAAGAGTAAAGTACTTGAAAATTTATTTAAACTTTTTGAAACAATGGTAATTGTTAAAAAAAATCTTAGAATATGGAAGTCATGTATGGTTCTCCATACCGATATTTATTAATTTTACTTCCATGTTCCTTAAGGAAATGGAAGTATGGTGATGGCAAAAAAAATCGTGTTCGAGATTATTGCAGAATATGATTGTACTACACTTAAAACATGAAAAAAAGTCATTTTTCGAAAAGTGTCTGTGTGTGTGTCTGTGTGTCTGTCTGTCTTGTGTCTGTGTGTCTGTCTATCTTGTGTCTGTGTGTCTATCTGTCTTGTGTCTGTAGATTTTTTTCTATGGCAAACGATAACAGCCGCAAATTCAAATTGAATCAAATCATTTTTTGCATACAGCCCTGATTTGTAGAGTACTCACGACCTATTGTTTTTGGTGAAGATCGGTTGAGGGAAAGGGGTAGTTTACCTGCAACGGTTTTTTTTAAATCAAGGGTAATTGTTTTCTATGGCAAACGATAACAGCCGCAAATTCAAACAGAATCAACTACTCTTTTGCATACAGCCCTGAATTGTAGAGTTCTCAAGAACTATTGTTTTTGGTGAAGATCGGGTAAGGGAAAGGGGTAGTTTACCTGCAACATTTTATGTTTTAACAAGGGTATTTTATATGGCAAACGATAACAGCCGCAAATTCAAACAGAATCAAATGATTATTTGCATACAGCCCTAAATTGTAGAGTTCTCAAGACTTATTGATTTTGGTGAAGATCGGTTAAGGGGAGGGGGTAGTTTACCTGCAACGTTTTATGTTTTAAAAGGGTATTTTTTATGGCAAACCATAAGAGTCGCAAATTCAAACAGAATCAAATAATTTTTTGCATGTAGCCCTGATTTGTTGAGTACTCAAGACCTATTGATTTTGGTGAAGATCGGTTAAGGGAAAGGGGTAGTTTACCAGCAACGGTTTTTTTTTAAACAAGTTAATTTTTTTCTATGGCAAACGATAACACCCGCAAATTCAAACAGAATCAACTACTCTTTTACATACAGCCCTGAATTATAGAGTTCTCAAGACGTATTGGTTTTGGTGAAGATCGGTTGAGGGAAAGGGGTAGTTTACCTACAACGTTTTGTGTTTTAACAAGGGTATTTTCTATGGCAAACGATAACAGCCGCAAATTCAAACAGAATCAACTACTCTTTTGCATACAGCCCTGAATTGTAGAGTTCTCAAGAACTATTGTTTTTGGTGAAGATCGGGTAAGGGAAAGGGGTAGTTTACCTGCAACATTTTATGTTTTAACAAGGATAATTTTTTATATGACGAACGATAACTGCCGCAAACTCAAACAGAATCGACTACGTTTTTGCATTTTACCTTTTTGAATTAAAGAGAACTCAAGGTCTGTTGATTTTGTTGAAGATCGGTTAAGGGAAAGGGGTAGTTTACCAGCAACATTTTATGTTTTAAGAAGGGTAATTTTTTTTTGCGAAAGATAACTGCCGCAAATTCAATCAGAATCAAATAATGTTCTGCATACACTCCTGAATTGTAGAGTTCGCAAGATCTGTTATTTTTGGTGAAGATCGGTTAAGGGAGAGGGGTAGTTTACCTGCAACGTTTTATGTTTTAACAAGGGTAATTGTTTATATGATGAACGATAACTGTCGCACATTCAAACAGAATCAAATATTTTTTTGCATGCATCCCTGAATTGTAGAGGACTGAAGGCCTATTGATTTTGGTGAAGATCGGTTAAGAGAAAGGGGTAGTTTACCTGCAATGTTTTATGTTTTGACAAGAGTAAAGAACTTGAAAATTTATTTAAACTTTTTGAAACAATGGTAATTGTTAAAAAAAATCTTAGAATATGGAAGTCATGTATGGTTCTCCATACCGATATTTATTAATTTTACTTCCATGTTCCTTAAGGAAATGGAAGTATGGTGATGGCAAAAAAAATCGTGTTCGAGATTATTGCAGAATATGATTGTACTACACTTAAAACATGAAAAAAAGTCATTTTTCGAAAAGTGTCTGTCTGTGTGTCTGTGTGTGTGTCTGTCTGTAGCTTTTTTTCTATGGCAAACGATAACAGCCGCAAATTCGAACAGAATCAAATAATTTTTTGCATACAGCTCTGATTTATAGAGTACTCGCGACCTATTGTTTTTGGTGAAGATCGGTTAAGGGGAAGGGGTAGTTTACCTGTAACGGTTTTTTTTTATCAAGGGTAACTTTGTTTGTTTGGCAAACGATAACAGCCGCAAATTCAAACATAATCAAATAATGTTTCGCATACAGCCCTGAATTGTAGAGTTCTCAAGATCTGTTGATTTTGGTCCAGATCGGTTAAGGGAAAGCGGTAGTTTACCTGCAACGTTTTATGTTTTAACAAGGGTATTTCCTATGGCAAACGATAACAGCCGCAAATTCAAACATAATCAAATAATGTTTTGCATACTGCCCTGAATTGTAGAGTTCTCAAGACCTTTTGGTTTTGGTGAAGATCGGTTAAGGAAAAGGGGTAGTTTACCAGCAACGTTTTATGTTTTAAAAGGGTATTTTCTATGGCAAACGATAAGAGCCGCAAATTCAAACAGAATCAAATACGTTTTTGCATACAGCCCTGTTTTGTTGAGTACTAAAGACCTATTGTTTTTGGTGAAGATCTGTTAAGGGAAAGGGGTAGTTTACCAGACACGTTTTTTGTTTTATCAAGGGTATTTTATATGGCAAACGATAACAGCCGCAAATTCAAACAGAATCATATAATATTTTGCATACAGCCCTGAAATGTAGAGTTCTCAAGACATGTTGGTTTTGGTGAAGATCGGTTAAGGAAATAGGGTTGTTTACCAGCAACATTTTATGTTTTATCAAGGGTAATTTTTTTTTGACGAACGATAACTGCCGTACATTAAAACAGAATCAACTACTCTTCTGCATACCTTTTTGAATTATACAGAACTGAAGGTCTGGTGATTTTGTTGAAGATCGGTTAAGGGAAAGGGGTAGTTTACCTGCAACGTTTTATGTTTTAACAAGGGTATTTTTTCTATGACGAACGATAACTGCCGTAAATTCGGCAGACAAGAGAATCAACTAATGTTTTGCATACAGCCCTGAATTGTAGAGTTCTCAAGACCTATTGTTTTTGGTGAAGATCGGTTAATGGAATAGGGTAGTTTACCAGTAACGTTTTATGTTTTATCATGGGTGTTTTCTATGGCAAACGATAACAGCCGCAAATTCAAACAGAATCAAATAATTGTTTGCATACAGGCCTGAATTGTAGAGTACCTAAGACCTGTCGTTTTTGGTGAAGATCGGTTAAGGGAAAGGGGTAGTTTACCTGCAACGGTTTTTTATCAAGGGTAATTTTTTTCTATAGTAAACGATAACAGCCGCAAATTCAAACAGAATCAAATGATGTTTTGCATACAGCCCTGTATTGTGGAGTTCTCAATACGTATTGGTGTTGGTGAAGATCGGTTAAGGGAAAGGGGTAGTTTATCAGCAACGTTTTATGTTTTAAAAAGGGTAATTTTTTTATGACGAACGATAACTGCCGAAAATTCAATGAGAATCAAATAATTTTTTGCACCCCCTGAGTTGCAGAGAGCTCAAGGTCTATTGATTTTGGTGAAGATCGGTTAAGGGAAAGGGGTAGTTTACCTGCAACATTTTATGTTGTAACAAGAGAAATGTTTCCATGACGAACGATAACTGCCGCACATTCAAACAGAATCAAATATTTTTTTGCATGCTTCGCTGAATTGTAGAGGACGGAAGGTCTGTTGATTTTGGAGAAGATCGGTTAAGAGAAAGGGGTAGTTTACCTGAAACATTTTATGATTTAACAAGAGTAAAGTACTTATTTTTTATAAATAAAGTATCCTGATAAGAAGCTCATAGTAATCCACTGTAGAAGCGTAGATGAAATATCTATAAATGAAGAAGTTAGGTGAACGGGGTGGGGGTAATTTTCTATTATTAAAAATTATAGTTGAAGGTGGAGGGGAGAATTTTTTATATGTGTACTACGTTATCGGCAACAAAGAAGTAGTTTTTTGTTAAAATTGCTTCCCGTGCTCTTTAGCCGTAGTCCAATGTTTTCTGCAAAACCAGACTTTTCGGCAGTGCCATCGACTGCCATCATCGGTGAAAATCGAGTGCGAAAACGTGAGGTGGTATATGTTAGTGACCACAGTACTGTGCTTAATGATGAAGCAATAAGTAGAAAGACGTAGTTTCTATGGAAATATTTCATTTCGAATATGATTTTAAATATAAATCTTAGAACTTGGAAGTCATGTATGGTTCTCCATACCGATATTTTTAGTTTTTTACTTCCATGTTCCTTAAGGAAATGGAAGTATGGTGATGGCAAAAAAAATCGTGTTCGAGATTATTGCAGATTCTGATTGTACTACACTTAAAACATGAAAAAAAGTCATTTTTCGAAAAGTGTCTGTGTGTGTGTCTGTGTGTCTGTCTGTCTTGTGTCTGTGTGTCTGTCTATCTTGTGTCTGTGTGTCTATCTGTCTTGTGTCTGTAGATTTTTTTCTATGGCAAACGATAACAGCCGCAAATTCAAATTGAATCAAATCATTTTTTGCATACAGCCCTGATTTGTAGAGTACTCACGACCTATTGTTTTTGGTGAAGATCGGTTGAGGGAAAGGGGTAGTTTACCTGCAACGGTTTTTTTTAAATCAAGGGTAATTGTTTTCTATGGCAAACGATAACAGCCGCAAATTCAAACAGAATCAACTACTCTTTTGCATACAGCCCTGAATTGTAGAGTTCTCAAGAACTATTGTTTTTGGTGAAGATCGGGTAAGGGAAAGGGGTAGTTTACCTGCAACATTTTATGTTTTAACAAGGGTATTTTATATGGCAAACGATAACAGCCGCAAATTCAAACAGAATCAAATGATTATTTGCATACAGCCCTAAATTGTAGAGTTCTCAAGACTTATTGATTTTGGTGAAGATCGGTTAAGGGGAGGGGGTAGTTTACCTGCAACGTTTTATGTTTTAAAAGGGTATTTTTTATGGCAAACCATAAGAGTCGCAAATTCAAACAGAATCAAATAATTTTTTGCATGTAGCCCTGATTTGTTGAGTACTCAAGACCTATTGATTTTGGTGAAGATCGGTTAAGGGAAAGGGGTAGTTTACCAGCAACGGTTTTTTTTTAAACAAGTTAATTTTTTTCTATGGCAAACGATAACACCCGCAAATTCAAACAGAATCAACTACTCTTTTACATACAGCCCTGAATTATAGAGTTCTCAAGACGTATTGGTTTTGGTGAAGATCGGTTGAGGGAAAGGGGTAGTTTACCTACAACGTTTTGTGTTTTAACAAGGGTATTTTCTATGGCAAACGATAACAGCCGCAAATTCAAACAGAATCAAATGATTATTTGCATACAGCTCTAAATTGTAGAGTTCTCAAGACCTATTGTTTTTGGTGAAGATCGGTTGAGGGAAAGGGGTAGTTTACCTGAAACGTTTTATGTTTTAACAAGGGTATTTTCTATGGCAAACGATAACAGCCGCAAATTCAAACAGAATCAAATGATTATTTGCATACAGTCCTAAATTCTAGAGTTCTCAAGACCTGTTGGGTTTGGTGAAGATCGGTTAAGGGGAAGGGGTAGTTTACCTGCAACGCTTTTTTATCGGGGGTAATTTTTTCTATGGCAAACGATAACAGCCGCAAATTCAAACAGAATCAAATAATGTTTTGCATACAGCCCTGAATTGTAGAGTTTTCAAGTCCTATTGGTGTTGGTGAAGATCGGTTAATGGAAAGGGGTAGTTTACCTGCAACATTTTATGTTTTAACAAGTATAATTTTTTATATGACGAACGATAACTGCCGCAAACTCAAACAGAATCGACTACGTTTTTGCATTTTACCTTTTTGAATTAAAGAGAACTCAAGGTCTGTTGATTTTGTTGAAGATCGGTTAAGGGAAAGGGGTAGTTTACCAGCAACATTTTATGTTTTAAGAAGGGTAATTTTTTTTTGCGAAAGATAACTGCCGCAAATTCAATCAGAATCAAATAATGTTCTGCATACACTCCTGAATTGTAGAGTTCGCAAGATCTGTTATTTTTGGTGAAGATCGGTTAAGGGAGAGGGGTAGTTTACCTGCAACGTTTTATGTTTTAACAAGGGTAATTGTTTATATGATGAACGATAACTGTCGCACATTCAAACAGAATCAAATATTTTTTTGCATGCATCCCTGAATTGTAGAGGACTGAAGGCCTATTGATTTTGGTGAAGATCGGTTAAGAGAAAGGGGTAGTTTACCTGCAATGTTTTATGTTTTGACAAGAGTAAAGTACTTGAAAATTTATTTAAACTTTTTGAAACAATGGTAATTGTTAAAAAAAATCTTAGAATATGGAAGTCATGTATGGTTCTCCATACCGATATTTATTAATTTTACTTCCATGTTCCTTAAGGAAATGGAAGTATGGTGATGGCAAAAAAAATCGTGTTCGAGATTATTGCAGAATATGATTGTACTACACTTAAAACATGAAAAAAAGTCATTTTTCGAAAAGTGTCTGTGTGTGTGTCTGTGTGTCTGTCTGTCTTGTGTCTGTGTGTCTGTCTATCTTGTGTCTGTGTGTCTATCTGTCTTGTGTCTGTAGATTTTTTTCTATGGCAAACGATAACAGCCGCAAATTCAAATTGAATCAAATCATTTTTTGCATACAGCCCTGATTTGTAGAGTACTCACGACCTATTGTTTTTGGTGAAGATCGGTTGAGGGAAAGGGGTAGTTTACCTGCAACGGTTTTTTTTAAATCAAGGGTAATTGTTTTCTATGGCAAACGATAACAGCCGCAAATTCAAACAGAATCAACTACTCTTTTGCATACAGCCCTGAATTGTAGAGTTCTCAAGAACTATTGTTTTTGGTGAAGATCGGGTAAGGGAAAGGGGTAGTTTACCTGCAACATTTTATGTTTTAACAAGGGTATTTTATATGGCAAACGATAACAGCCGCAAATTCAAACAGAATCAAATGATTATTTGCATACAGCCCTAAATTGTAGAGTTCTCAAGACTTATTGATTTTGGTGAAGATCGGTTAAGGGGAGGGGGTAGTTTACCTGCAACGTTTTATGTTTTAAAAGGGTATTTTTTATGGCAAACCATAAGAGTCGCAAATTCAAACAGAATCAAATAATTTTTTGCATGTAGGCCTGATTTGTTGAGTACTCAAGACCTATTGATTTTGGTGAAGATCGGTTAAGGGAAAGGGGTAGTTTACCAGCAACGGTTTTTTTTTAAACAAGTTAATTTTTTTCTATGGCAAACGATAACACCCGCAAATTCAAACAGAATCAACTACTCTTTTACATACAGCCCTGAATTATAGAGTTCTCAAGACGTATTGGTTTTGGTGAAGATCGGTTGAGGGAAAGGGGTAGTTTACCTACAACGTTTTGTGTTTTAACAAGGGTATTTTCTATGGCAAACGATAACAGCCGCAAATTCAAACAGAATCAACTACTCTTTTGCATACAGCCCTGAATTGTAGAGTTCTCAAGAACTATTGTTTTTGGTGAAGATCGGGTAAGGGAAAGGGGTAGTTTACCTGCAACATTTTATGTTTTAACAAGGATAATTTTTTATATGACGAACGATAACTGCCGCAAACTCAAACAGAATCGACTACGTTTTTGCATTTTACCTTTTTGAATTAAAGAGAACTCAAGGTCTGTTGATTTTGTTGAAGATCGGTTAAGGGAAAGGGGTAGTTTACCAGCAACATTTTATGTTTTAAGAAGGGTAATTTTTTTTTGCGAAAGATAACTGCCGCAAATTCAATCAGAATCAAATAATGTTCTGCATACACTCCTGAATTGTAGAGTTCGCAAGATCTGTTATTTTTGGTGAAGATCGGTTAAGGGAGAGGGGTAGTTTACCTGCAACGTTTTATGTTTTAACAAGGGTATTTCCTATGGCAAACGATAACAGCCGCAAATTCAAACATAATCAAATAATGTTTTGCATACTGCCCTGAATTGTAGAGTTCTCAAGACCTTTTGGTTTTGGTGAAGATCGGTTAAGGAAAAGGGGTAGTTTACCAGCAACGTTTTATGTTTTAAAAGGGTATTTTCTATGGCAAACGATAAGAGCCGCAAATTCAAACAGAATCAAATACGTTTTTGCATACAGCCCTGATGTCTTGAGTACTAAAGACCTATTGTTTTTGGTGAAGATCGTTTGAGGGAAACGGGTAGTTTACCTGCCACATTTTTGTTTTATCAAGGGTATTTTGTATGGCAAACGATAACAGCCGCAAATTCAAACAAAATCATATAATATTTTACATACAACCCTGAATTGTAGAGTTCTCAAGACCTGTCGTTTTTGGTGAAGATCGGTTAAGGGAAAGGGGTAGTTTACCTGCAACGGTTTTTTATCAATGGTAATTTTTTTCTATGGTAAACGATAACAGCCGCAAATTCAAACAGAATCAAATGATGTTTTGCATACAGCCCTGTATTGTAGAGTTCTCAATACCTATTGGTGTTGGTGAAGATCGGTTAAGGGAAAGGGGTAGTTTACCTGCAACGTTTTATGTTTTAAAAGGGTATTTTCTATGGCAAACGATAAGAGCCGCAAATTCAAACAGAATCAAATACGTTTTTGCATACAGCCCTGTTTTGTTGAGTACTAAAGACCTATTGTTTTTGGTGAAGATCTGTTAAGGGAAAGGGGTAGTTTACCAGACACGTTTTTTGTTTTATCAAGGGTATTTTATATGGCAAACGATAACAGCCGCAAATTCAAACAGAATCATATAATATTTTGCATACAGCCCTGAAATGTAGAGTTCTCAAGACATGTTGGTTTTGGTGAAGATCGGTTAAGGAAATAGGGTTGTTTACCAGCAACATTTTATGTTTTATCAAGGGTAATTTTTTTTTGACGAACGATAACTGCCGTACATTAAAACAGAATCAACTACTCTTCTGCATACCTTTTTGAATTATACAGAACTGAAGGTCTGGTGATTTTGTTGAAGATCGGTTAAGGGAAAGGGGTAGTTTACCTGCAACGTTTTATGTTTTAACAAGGGTATTTTTTCTATGACGAACGATAACTGCCGTAAATTCGGCAGACAAGAGAATCAACTAATGTTTTGCATACAGCCCTGAATTGTAGAGTTCTCAAGACCTATTGTTTTTGGTGAAGATCGGTTAATGGAATAGGGTAGTTTACCAGTAACGTTTTATGTTTTATCATGGGTGTTTTCTATGGCAAACGATAACAGCCGCAAATTCAAACAGAATCAAATAATTGTTTGCATACAGGCCTGAATTGTAGAGTACCTAAGACCTGTCGTTTTTGGTGAAGATCGGTTAAGGGAAAGGGGTAGTTTACCTGCAACGGTTTTTTATCAAGGGTAATTTTTTTCTATAGTAAACGATAACAGCCGCAAATTCAAACAGAATCAAATGATGTTTTGCATACAGCCCTGTATTGTGGAGTTCTCAATACGTATTGGTGTTGGTGAAGATCGGTTAAGGGAAAGGGGTAGTTTATCAGCAACGTTTTATGTTTTAAAAAGGGTAATTTTTTTATGACGAACGATAACTGCCGAAAATTCAATGAGAATCAAATAATTTTTTGCACCCCCTGAGTTGCAGAGAGCTCAAGGTCTATTGATTTTGGTGAAGATCGGTTAAGGGAAAGGGGTAGTTTACCTGCAACATTTTATGTTGTAACAAGAGAAATGTTTCCATGACGAACGATAACTGCCGCACATTCAAACAGAATCAAATATTTTTTTGCATGCTTCGCTGAATTGTAGAGGACGGAAGGTCTGTTGATTTTGGAGAAGATCGGTTAAGAGAAAGGGGTAGTTTACCTGAAACATTTTATGATTTAACAAGAGTAAAGTACTTAATTTTTATAAATAAAGTATCCTGATAAGAAGCTCATAGTAATCCACTGTAGAAGCGTAGATGAAATATCTATAAATGAAGAAGTTAGGTGAACGGGGTGGGGGTAATTTTCTATTATTAAAAATTATAGTTGAAGGTGGAGGGGAGAATTTTTTATATGTGTACTACGTTATCGGCAACAAAGAAGTAGTTTTTTGTTAAAATTGCTTCCCGTGCTCTTTAGCCGTAGTCCAATGTTTTCTGCAAAACCAGACTTTTCGGCAGTGCCATCGACTGCCATCATCGGTGAAAATCGAGTGCGAAAACGTGAGGTGGTATATGTTAGTGACCACAGTACTGTGGTTAATGATGAAGCAATAAGTAGAAAGACGTAGTTTCTATGGAAATATTTCATTTCGAATATGATTTTAAATATAAATCTTAGAACTTGGAAGTCATGTATGGTTCTCCATACCGATATTTTTAGTTTTTTACTTCCATGTTCCTTAAGGAAATGGAAGTATGGTGATGGCAAAAAAAAATCGTGTTCGAGATTATTGCAGATTCTGATTGTACTACACTTAAAACATGAAAAAAAGTCATTTTTCGAAAAGTGTCTGTGTGTGTGTCTGTGTGTCTGTCTGTCTTGTGTCTGTGTGTCTGTCTATCTTGTGTCTGTGTGTCTATCTGTCTTGTGTCTGTAGATTTTTTTCTATGGCAAACGATAACAGCCGCAAATTCAAATTGAATCAAATCATTTTTTGCATACAGCCCTGATTTGTAGAGTACTCACGACCTATTGTTTTTGGTGAAGATCGGTTGAGGGAAAGGGGTAGTTTACCTGCAACGGTTTTTTTTAAATCAAGGGTAATTGTTTTCTATGGCAAACGATAACAGCCGCAAATTCAAACAGAATCAACTACTCTTTTGCATACAGCCCTGAATTGTAGAGTTCTCAAGAACTATTGTTTTTGGTGAAGATCGGGTAAGGGAAAGGGGTAGTTTACCTGCAACATTTTATGTTTTAACAAGGGTATTTTATATGGCAAACGATAACAGCCGCAAATTCAAACAGAATCAAATGATTATTTGCATACAGCCCTAAATTGTAGAGTTCTCAAGACTTATTGATTTTGGTGAAGATCGGTTAAGGGGAGGGGGTAGTTTACCTGCAACGTTTTATGTTTTAAAAGGGTATTTTTTATGGCAAACCATAAGAGTCGCAAATTCAAACAGAATCAAATAATTTTTTGCATGTAGCCCTGATTTGTTGAGTACTCAAGACCTATTGATTTTGGTGAAGATCGGTTAAGGGAAAGGGGTAGTTTACCAGCAACGGTTTTTTTTTAAACAAGTTAATTTTTTTCTATGGCAAACGATAACACCCGCAAATTCAAACAGAATCAACTACTCTTTTACATACAGCCCTGAATTATAGAGTTCTCAAGACGTATTGGTTTTGGTGAAGATCGGTTGAGGGAAAGGGGTAGTTTACCTACAACGTTTTGTGTTTTAACAAGGGTATTTTCTATGGCAAACGATAACAGCCGCAAATTCAAACAGAATCAAATGATTATTTGCATACAGCTCTAAATTGTAGAGTTCTCAAGACCTATTGTTTTTGGTGAAGATCGGTTAAGGGAAAGGGGTAGTTTACCTGAAACGTTTTATGTTTTAACAAGGGTATTTTCTATGGCAAACGATAACAGCCGCAAATTCAAACAGAATCAAATGATTATTTGCATACAGTCCTAAATTCTAGAGTTCTCAAGACCTGTTGGGTTTGGTGAAGATCGGTTAAGGGGAAGGGGTAGTTTACCTGCAACGCTTTTTTATCGGGGGTAATTTTTTCTATGGCAAACGATAACAGCCGCAAATTCAAACAGAATCAAATAATGTTTTGCATACAGCCCTGAATTGTAGAGTTTTCAAGTCCTATTGGTGTTGGTGAAGATCGGTTAATGGAAAGGGGTAGTTTACCTGCAACATTTTATGTTTTAACAAGTATAATTTTTTATATGACGAACGATAACTGCCGCAAACTCAAACAGAATCGACTACGTTTTTGCATTTTACCTTTTTGAATTAAAGAGAACTCAAGGTCTGTTGATTTTGTTGAAGATCGGTTAAGGGAAAGGGGTAGTTTACCAGCAACATTTTATGTTTTAAGAAGGGTAATTTTTTTTTGCGAAAGATAACTGCCGCAAATTCAATCAGAATCAAATAATGTTCTGCATACACTCCTGAATTGTAGAGTTCGCAAGATCTGTTATTTTTGGTGAAGATCGGTTAAGGGAGAGGGGTAGTTTACCTGCAACGTTTTATGTTTTAACAAGGGTAATTGTTTATATGATGAACGATAACTGTCGCACATTCAAACAGAATCAAATATTTTTTTGCATGCATCCCTGAATTGTAGAGGACTGAAGGCCTATTGATTTTGGTGAAGATCGGTTAAGAGAAAGGGGTAGTTTACCTGCAATGTTTTATGTTTTGACAAGAGTAAAGTACTTGAAAATTTATTTAAACTTTTTGAAACAATGGTAATTGTTAAAAAAAATCTTAGAATATGGAAGTCATGTATGGTTCTCCATACCGATATTTATTAATTTTACTTCCATGTTCCTTAAGGAAATGGAAGTATGGTGATGGCAAAAAAAATCGTGTTCGAGATTATTGCAGAATATGATTGTACTACACTTAAAACATGAAAAAAAGTCATTTTTCGAAAAGTGTCTGTGTGTGTGTCTGTGTGTCTGTCTGTCTTGTGTCTGTGTGTCTGTCTATCTTGTGTCTGTGTGTCTATCTGTCTTGTGTCTGTAGATTTTTTTCTATGGCAAACGATAACAGCCGCAAATTCAAATTGAATCAAATCATTTTTTGCATACAGCCCTGATTTGTAGAGTACTCACGACCTATTGTTTTTGGTGAAGATCGGTTGAGGGAAAGGGGTAGTTTACCTGCAACGGTTTTTTTTAAATCAAGGGTAATTGTTTTCTATGGCAAACGATAACAGCCGCAAATTCAAACAGAATCAACTACTCTTTTGCATACAGCCCTGAATTGTAGAGTTCTCAAGAACTATTGTTTTTGGTGAAGATCGGGTAAGGGAAAGGGGTAGTTTACCTGCAACATTTTATGTTTTAACAAGGGTATTTTATATGGCAAACGATAACAGCCGCAAATTCAAACAGAATCAAATGATTATTTGCATACAGCCCTAAATTGTAGAGTTCTCAAGACTTATTGATTTTGGTGAAGATCGGTTAAGGGGAGGGGGTAGTTTACCTACAACGTTTTATGTTTTAAAAGGGTATTTTTTATGGCAAACCATAAGAGTCGCAAATTCAAACAGAATCAAATAATTTTTTGCATGTAGCCCTGATTTGTTGAGTACTCAAGACCTATTGATTTTGGTGAAGATCGGTTAAGGGAAAGGGGTAGTTTACCAGCAACGGTTTTTTTTTAAACAAGTTAATTTTTTTCTATGGCAAACGATAACACCCGCAAATTCAAACAGAATCAACTACTCTTTTACATACAGCCCTGAATTATAGAGTTCTCAAGACGTATTGGTTTTGGTGAAGATCGGTTGAGGGAAAGGGGTAGTTTACCTACAACGTTTTGTGTTTTAACAAGGGTATTTTCTATGGCAAACGATAACAGCCGCAAATTCAAACAGAATCAACTACTCTTTTGCATACAGCCCTGAATTGTAGAGTTCTCAAGAACTATTGTTTTTGGTGAAGATCGGGTAAGGGAAAGGGGTAGTTTACCTGCAACATTTTATGTTTTAACAAGGATAATTTTTTATATGACGAACGATAACTGCCGCAAACTCAAACAGAATCGACTACGTTTTTGCATTTTACCTTTTTGAATTAAAGAGAACTCAAGGTCTGTTGATTTTGTTGAAGATCGGTTAAGGGAAAGGGGTAGTTTACCAGCAACATTTTATGTTTTAAGAAGGGTAATTTTTTTTTGCGAAAGATAACTGCCGCAAATTCAATCAGAATCAAATAATGTTCTGCATACACTCCTGAATTGTAGAGTTCGCAAGATCTGTTATTTTTGGTGAAGATCGGTTAAGGGAGAGGGGTAGTTTACCTGCAACGTTTTATGTTTTAACAAGGGTAATTGTTTATATGATGAACGATAACTGTCGCACATTCAAACAGAATCAAATATTTTTTTGCATGCATCCCTGAATTGTAGAGGACTGAAGGCCTATTGATTTTGGTGAAGATCGGTTAAGAGAAAGGGGTAGTTTACCTGCAATGTTTTATGTTTTGACAAGAGTAAAGAACTTGAAAATTTATTTAAACTTTTTGAAACAATGGTAATTGTTAAAAAAAATCTTAGAATATGGAAGTCATGTATGGTTCTCCATACCGATATTTATTAATTTTACTTCCATGTTCCTTAAGGAAATGGAAGTATGGTGATGGCAAAAAAAATCGTGTTCGAGATTATTGCAGAATATGATTGTACTACACTTAAAACATGAAAAAAAGTCATTTTTCGAAAAGTGTCTGTCTGTGTGTCTGTGTGTGTGTCTGTCTGTAGCTTTTTTTCTATGGCAAACGATAACAGCCGCAAATTCGAACAGAATCAAATAATTTTTTGCATACAGCTCTGATTTATAGAGTACTCGCGACCAATTGTTTTTGGTGAAGATCGGTTAAGGGGAAGGGGTAGTTTACCTGCAACGGTTTTTTTTTATCAAGGGTAACTTTGTTTGTTTGGCAAACGATAACAGCCGCAAATTCAAACATAATCAAATAATGTTTCGCATACAGCCCTGAATTGTAGAGTTCTCAAGATCTGTTGATTTTGGTCCAGATCGGTTAAGGGAAAGCGGTAGTTTACCTGCAACGTTTTATGTTTTAACAAGGGTATTTCCTATGGCAAACGATAACAGCCGCAAATTCAAACATAATCAAATAATGTTTTGCATACTGCCCTGAATTGTAGAGTTCTCAAGACCTTTTGGTTTTGGTGAAGATCGGTTAAGGAAAAGGGGTAGTTTACCAGCAACGTTTTATGTTTTAAAAGGGTATTTTCTATGGCAAACGATAAGAGCCGCAAATTCAAACAGAATCAAATACGTTTTTGCATACAGCCCTGTTTTGTTGAGTACTAAAGACCTATTGTTTTTGGTGAAGATCTGTTAAGGGAAAGGGGTAGTTTACCAGACACGTTTTTTGTTTTATCAAGGGTATTTTATATGGCAAACGATAACAGCCGCAAATTCAAACAGAATCATATAATATTTTGCATACAGCCCTGAAATGTAGAGTTCTCAAGACATGTTGGTTTTGGTGAAGATCGGTTAAGGAAATAGGGTTGTTTACCAGCAACATTTTATGTTTTATCAAGGGTAATTTTTTTTTGACGAACGATAACTGCCGTACATTAAAACAGAATCAACTACTCTTCTGCATACCTTTTTGAATTATACAGAACTGAAGGTCTGGTGATTTTGTTGAAGATCGGTTAAGGGAAAGGGGTAGTTTACCTGCAACGTTTTATGTTTTAACAAGGGTATTTTTTCTATGACGAACGATAACTGCCGTAAATTCGGCAGACAAGAGAATCAACTAATGTTTTGCATACAGCCCTGAATTGTAGAGTTCTCAAGACCTATTGTTTTTGGTGAAGATCGGTTAATGGAATAGGGTAGTTTACCAGTAACGTTTTATGTTTTATCATGGGTGTTTTCTATGGCAAACGATAACAGCCGCAAATTCAAACAGAATCAAATAATTGTTTGCATACAGGCCTGAATTGTAGAGTACCTAAGACCTGTCGTTTTTGGTGAAGATCGGTTAAGGGAAAGGGGTAGTTTACCTGCAACGGTTTTTTATCAAGGGTAATTTTTTTCTATAGTAAACGATAACAGCCGCAAATTCAAACAGAATCAAATGATGTTTTGCATACAGCCCTGTATTGTGGAGTTCTCAATACGTATTGGTGTTGGTGAAGATCGGTTAAGGGAAAGGGGTAGTTTATCAGCAACGTTTTATGTTTTAAAAAGGGTAATTTTTTTATGACGAACGATAACTGCCGAAAATTCAATGAGAATCAAATAATTTTTTGCACCCCCTGAGTTGCAGAGAGCTCAAGGTCTATTGATTTTGGTGAAGATCGGTTAAGGGAAAGGGGTAGTTTACCTGCAACATTTTATGTTGTAACAAGAGAAATGTTTCCATGACGAACGATAACTGCCGCACATTCAAACAGAATCAAATATTTTTTTGCATGCTTCGCTGAATTGTAGAGGACGGAAGGTCTGTTGATTTTGGAGAAGATCGGTTAAGAGAAAGGGGTAGTTTACCTGAAACATTTTATGATTTAACAAGAGTAAAGTACTTATTTTTTATAAATAAAGTATCCTGATAAGAAGCTCATAGTAATCCACTGTAGAAGCGTAGATGAAATATCTATAAATGAAGAAGTTAGGTGAACGGGGTGGGGGTAATTTTCTATTATTAAAAATTATAGTTGAAGGTGGAGGGGAGAATTTTTTATATGTGTACTACGTTATCGGCAACAAAGAAGTAGTTTTTTGTTAAAATTGCTTCCCGTGCTCTTTAGCCGTAGTCCAATGTTTTCTGCAAAACCAGACTTTTCGGCAGTGCCATCGACTGCCATCATCGGTGAAAATCGAGTGCGAAAACGTGAGGTGGTATATGTTAGTGACCACAGTACTGTGCTTAATGATGAAGCAATAAGTAGAAAGACGTAGTTTCTATGGAAATATTTCATTTCGAATATGATTTTAAATATAAATCTTAGAACTTGGAAGTCATGTATGGTTCTCCATACCGATATTTTTAGTTTTTTACTTCCATGTTCCTTAAGGAAATGGAAGTATGGTGATGGCAAAAAAAATCGTGTTCGAGATTATTGCAGATTCTGATTGTACTACACTTAAAACATGAAAAAAAGTCATTTTTCGAAAAGTGTCTGTGTGTGTGTCTGTGTGTCTGTCTGTCTTGTGTCTGTGTGTCTGTCTATCTTGTGTCTGTGTGTCTATCTGTCTTGTGTCTGTAGATTTTTTTCTATGGCAAACGATAACAGCCGCAAATTCAAATTGAATCAAATCATTTTTTGCATACAGCCCTGATTTGTAGAGTACTCACGACCTATTGTTTTTGGTGAAGATCGGTTGAGGGAAAGGGGTAGTTTACCTGCAACGGTTTTTTTTAAATCAAGGGTAATTGTTTTCTATGGCAAACGATAACAGCCGCAAATTCAAACAGAATCAACTACTCTTTTGCATACAGCCCTGAATTGTAGAGTTCTCAAGAACTATTGTTTTTGGTGAAGATCGGGTAAGGGAAAGGGGTAGTTTACCTGCAACATTTTATGTTTTAACAAGGGTATTTTATATGGCAAACGATAACAGCCGCAAATTCAAACAGAATCAAATGATTATTTGCATACAGCCCTAAATTGTAGAGTTCTCAAGACTTATTGATTTTGGTGAAGATCGGTTAAGGGGAGGGGGTAGTTTACCTGCAACGTTTTATGTTTTAAAAGGGTATTTTTTATGGCAAACCATAAGAGTCGCAAATTCAAACAGAATCAAATAATTTTTTGCATGTAGCCCTGATTTGTTGAGTACTCAAGACCTATTGATTTTGGTGAAGATCGGTTAAGGGAAAGGGGTAGTTTACCAGCAACGGTTTTTTTTGAAACAAGTTAATTTTTTTCTATGGCAAACGATAACACCCGCAAATTCAAACAGAATCAACTACTCTTTTACATACAGCCCTGAATTATAGAGTTCTCAAGACGTATTGGTTTTGGTGAAGATCGGTTGAGGGAAAGGGGTAGTTTACCTACAACGTTTTGTGTTTTAACAAGGGTATTTTCTATGGCAAACGATAACAGCCGCAAATTCAAACAGAATCAAATGATTATTTGCATACAGTCCTAAATTCTAGAGTTCTCAAGACCTGTTGGGTTTGGTGAAGATCGGTTAAGGGGAAGGGGTAGTTTACCTGCAACGCTTTTTTATCGGGGGTAATTTTTTCTATGGCAAACGATAACAGCCGCAAATTCAAACAGAATCAAATAATGTTTTGCATACAGCCCTGAATTGTAGAGTTTTCAAGTCCTATTGGTGTTGGTGAAGATCGGTTAATGGAAAGGGGTAGTTTACCTGCAACATTTTATGTTTTAACAAGGATAATTTTTTATATGACGAACGATAACTGCCGCAAACTCAAACAGAATCGACTACGTTTTTGCATTTTACCTTTTTGAATTAAAGAGAACTCAAGGTCTGTTGATTTTGTTGAAGATCGGTTAAGGGAAAGGGGTAGTTTACCAGCAACATTTTATGTTTTAAGAAGGGTAATTTTTTTTTGCGAAAGATAACTGCCGCAAATTCAATCAGAATCAAATAATGTTCTGCATACACTCCTGAATTGTAGAGTTCGCAAGATCTGTTATTTTTGGTGAAGATCGGTTAAGGGAGAGAGGTAGTTTACCTGCAACGTTTTATGTTTTAACAAGGGTAATTGTTTATATGATGAACGATAACTGTCGCACATTCAAACAGAATCAAATATTTTTTTGCATGCATCCCTGAATTGTAGAGGACTGAAGGCCTATTGATTTTGGTGAAGATCGGTTAAGAGAAAGGGGTAGTTTACCTGCAATGTTTTATGTTTTGACAAGAGTAAAGAACTTGAAAATTTATTTAAACTTTTTGAAACAATGGTAATTGTTAAAAAAAATCTTAGAATATGGAAGTCATGTATGGTTCTCCATACCGATATTTATTAATTTTACTTCCATGTTCCTTAAGGAAATGGAAGTATGGTGATGGCAAAAAAAATCGTGTTCGAGATTATTGCAGAATATGATTGTACTACACTTAAAACATGAAAAAAAGTCATTTTTCGAAAAGTGTCTGTCTGTGTGTCTGTGTGTGTGTCTGTCTGTAGCTTTTCTTCTATGGCAAACGATAACAGCCGCAAATTCGAACAGAATCAAATAATTTTTTGCATACAGCTCTGATTTATAGAGTACTCGCGACCTATTGTTTTTGGTGAAGATCGGTTAAGGGGAAGGGGTAGTTTACCTGCAACGGTTTTTTTTTATCAAGGGTAACTTTGTTTGTTTGGCAAACGATAACAGCCGCAAATTCAAACAGAATCAAATAATGTTTCGCATACAGCCCTGAATTGTAGAGTTCTCAAGATCTGTTGATTTTGGTCCAGATCGGTTAAGGGAAAGGGGTAGTTTACCTGCAACGTTTTATGTTTTAACAAGGGTATTTCCTATGGCAAACGATAACAGCCGCAAATTCAAACATAATCAAATAATGTTTTGCATACTGCCCTGAATTGTAGAGTTCTCAAGACCTTTTGGTTTTGGTGAAGATCGGTTAAGGAAAAGGGGTAGTTTACCAGCAACGTTTTATGTTTTAAAAGGGTATTTTCTATGGCAAACGATAAGAGCCGCAAATTCAAACAGAATCAAATACGTTTTTGCATACAGCCCTGATGTCTTGAGTACTAAAGACCTATTGTTTTTGGTGAAGATCGTTTGAGGGAAACGGGTAGTTTACCTGCCACATTTTGGTTTTATCAAGGGTATTTTGTATGGCAAACGATAACAGCCGCAAATTCAAACAAAATCATATAATATTTTACATACAACCCTGAATTGTAGAGTTCTCAAGACCTGTCGTTTTTGGTGAAGATCGGTTAAGGGGAAGGGGTAGTTTACCTGCAACGGTTTTTTATCAATGGTAATTTTTTTCTATGGTAAACGATAACAGCCGCAAATTCAAACAGAATCAAATGATGTTTTGCATACAGCCCTGTATTGTAGAGTTCTCAATACCTATTGGTGTTGGTGAAGATCGGTTAAGGGAAAGGGGTAGTTTACCTGCAACGTTTTATGTTTTAAAAGGGTATTTTCTATGGCAAACGATAAGAGCCGCAAATTCAAACAGAATCATATAATATTTTGCATACAGCCCTGAAATGTAGAGTTCTCAAGACATGTTGGTTTTGGTGAAGATCGGTTAAGGAAATAGGGTTGTTTACCAGCAACATTTTATGTTTTATCAAGGGTAATTTTTTTTTGACGAACGATAACTGCCGTACATTAAAACAGAATCAACTACTCTTCTGCATACCTTTTTGAATTATACAGAACTGAAGGTCTGGTGATTTTGTTGAAGATCGGTTAAGGGAAAGGGGTAGTTTACCTGCAACGTTTTATGTTTTAACAAGGGTATTTTTTCTATGACGAACGATAACTGCCGTAAATTCGGCAGACAAGAGAATCAACTAATGTTTTGCATACAGCCCTGAATTGTAGAGTTCTCAAGACCTATTGTTTTTGGTGAAGATCGGTTAATGGAATAGGGTAGTTTACCAGTAACGTTTTATGTTTTATCATGGGTGTTTTCTATGGCAAACGATAACAGCCGCAAATTCAAACAGAATCAAATAATTGTTTGCATACAGGCCTGAATTGTAGAGTACCTAAGACCTGTCGTTTTTGGTGAAGATCGGTTAAGGGAAAGGGGTAGTTTACCTGCAACGGTTTTTTATCAAGGGTAATTTTTTTCTATAGTAAACGATAACAGCCGCAAATTCAAACAGAATCAAATGATGTTTTGCATACAGCCCTGTATTGTGGAGTTCTCAATACGTATTGGTGTTGGTGAAGATCGGTTAAGGGAAAGGGGTAGTTTATCAGCAACGTTTTATGTTTTAAAAAGGGTAATTTTTTTATGACGAACGATAACTGCCGAAAATTCAATGAGAATCAAATAATTTTTTGCACCCCCTGAGTTGCAGAGAGCTCAAGGTCTATTGATTTTGGTGAAGATCGGTTAAGGGAAAGGGGTAGTTTACCTGCAACATTTTATGTTGTAACAAGAGAAATGTTTCCATGACGAACGATAACTGCCGCACATTCAAACAGAATCAAATATTTTTTTGCATGCTTCGCTGAATTGTAGAGGACGGAAGGTCTGTTGATTTTGGAGAAGATCGGTTAAGAGAAAGGGGTAGTTTACCTGAAACATTTTATGATTTAACAAGAGTAAAGTACTTAATTTTTATAAATAAAGTATCCTGATAAGAAGCTCATAGTAATCCACTGTAGAAGCGTAGATGAAATATCTATAAATGAAGAAGTTAGGTGAACGGGGTGGGGGTAATTTTCTATTATTAAAAATTATAGTTGAAGGTGGAGGGGAGAATTTTTTATATGTGTACTACGTTATCGGCAACAAAGAAGTAGTTTTTTGTTAAAATTGCTTCCCGTGCTCTTTAGCCGTAGTCCAATGTTTTCTGCAAAACCAGACTTTTCGGCAGTGCCATCGACTGCCATCATCGGTGAAAATCGAGTGCGAAAACGTGAGGTGGTATATGTTAGTGACCACAGTACTGTGCTTAATGATGAAGCAATAAGTAGAAAGACGTAGTTTCTATGGAAATATTTCATTTCGAATATGATTTTAAATATAAATCTTAGAACTTGGAAGTCATGTATGGTTCTCCATACCGATATTTTTAGTTTTTTACTTCCATGTTCCTTAAGGAAATGGAAGTATGGTGATGGCAAAAAAAATCGTGTTCGAGATTATTGCAGATTCTGATTGTACTACACTTAAAACATGAAAAAAAGTCATTTTTCGAAAAGTGTCTGTGTGTGTGTCTGTGTGTCTGTCTGTCTTGTGTCTGTGTGTCTGTCTATCTTGTGTCTGTGTGTCTATCTGTCTTGTGTCTGTAGATTTTTTTCTATGGCAAACGATAACAGCCGCAAATTCAAATTGAATCAAATCATTTTTTGCATACAGCCCTGATTTGTAGAGTACTCACGACCTATTGTTTTTGGTGAAGATCGGTTGAGGGAAAGGGGTAGTTTACCTGCAACGGTTTTTTTAAAATCAAGGGTAATTGTTTTCTATGGCAAACGATAACAGCCGCAAATTCAAACAGAATCAACTACTCTTTTGCATACAGCCCTGAATTGTAGAGTTCTCAAGAACTATTGTTTTTGGTGAAGATCGGGTAAGGGAAAGGGGTAGTTTACCTGCAACATTTTATGTTTTAACAAGGGTATTTTATATGGCAAACGATAACAGCCGCAAATTCAAACAGAATCAAATGATTATTTGCATACAGCCCTAAATTGTAGAGTTCTCAAGACTTATTGATTTTGGTGAAGATCGGTTAAGGGGAGGGGGTAGTTTACCTGCAACGTTTTATGTTTTAAAAGGGTATTTTTTATGGCAAACCATAAGAGTCGCAAATTCAAACAGAATCAAATAATTTTTTGCATGTAGCCCTGATTTGTTGAGTACTCAAGACCTATTGATTTTGGTGAAGATCGGTTAAGGGAAAGGGGTAGTTTACCAGCAACGGTTTTTTTTGAAACAAGTTAATTTTTTTCTATGGCAAACGATAACACCCGCAAATTCAAACAGAATCAACTACTCTTTTACATACAGCCCTGAATTATAGAGTTCTCAAGACGTATTGGTTTTGGTGAAGATCGGTTGAGGGAAAGGGGTAGTTTACCTACAACGTTTTGTGTTTTAACAAGGGTATTTTCTATGGCAAACGATAACAGCCGCAAATTCAAACAGAATCAAATGATTATTTGCATACAGCTCTAAATTGTAGAGTTCTCAAGACCTATTGTTTTTGGTGAAGATCGGTTGAGGGAAAGGGGTAGTTTACCTGAAACGTTTTATGTTTTAACAAGGGTATTTTCTATGGCAAACGATAACAGCCGCAAATTCAAACAGAATCAAATGATTATTTGCATACAGTCCTAAATTCTAGAGTTCTCAAGACCTGTTGGGTTTGGTGAAGATCGGTTAAGGGGAAGGGGTAGTTTACCTGCAACGCTTTTTTATCGGGGGTAATTTTTTCTATGGCAAACGATAACAGCCGCAAATTCAAACAGAATCAAATAATGTTTTGCATACAGCCCTGAATTGTAGAGTTTTCAAGTCCTATTGGTGTTGGTGAAGATCGGTTAATGGAAAGGGGTAGTTTACCTGCAACATTTTATGTTTTAACAAGGATAATTTTTTATATGACGAACGATAACTGCCGCAAACTCAAACAGAATCGACTACGTTTTTGCATTTTACCTTTTTGAATTAAAGAGAACTCAAGGTCTGTTGATTTTGTTGAAGATCGGTTAAGGGAAAGGGGTAGTTTACCAGCAACATTTTATGTTTTAAGAAGGGTAATTTTTTTTTGCGAAAGATAACTGCCGCAAATTCAATCAGAATCAAATAATGTTCTGCATACACTCCTGAATTGTAGAGTTCGCAAGATCTGTTATTTTTGGTGAAGATCGGTTAAGGGAGAGGGGTAGTTTACCTGCAACGTTTTATGTTTTAACAAGGGTAAAGTACTTAATTTTGATAAATAATGTATCCTAATAAGAAGCTCACAATAATCCACTGTAGAAACGTAGATGAAATATCTATAAATGAAGAGGTTAGGTGAATGGGGTGGGGGTAATTTTCTATAAATGAAAATTATAGTTGATTGGGGAGGGGAGAATTTTTTATATGTGTACTACGTTGTCGGCACCAAAGGAGTAGTTCTTTTGTTAAAATTCCTTCCCGGGCTGTTTAGCCGTAGTCCAATGTTTTCTGCAAAACCAGACTTTTCAGCAGTCCATCGACTGCCATTATCAGTGAAAATCGAGTGCGAAAACGTCAGGTGGTATACGTTAGTGACCACAGTACCGTGGTTAAGGCTGAAGCAATAAGTAGAAAGAAGTAGTTTCTATGGTAATATTTCATTTCGAATATGATTTTAAATATAAATCTTATAACATGGAAGTCATGTATGGTTCTCCATACCGATATTTTTAATTTTTGGCGCTATCTGAAGCCTCGGAAATCGCGCCTTTAACGTGCACTCACAATTTTAAAAATATTTTTCTTGAAAACTATTCAAGATATCATCATGAAATTTTGCAGGAAGTTTGTGTGTTATACCTAAAAGCAGCGAAAAATGCTCTTATTAACCTATTTCAATCCCTCAAAAAACTAAAAATATTTAAATATAATTGTTTAGAAATTTAAGAAACGGGTGTTTTGTTTTACAAAAACCACAATATCTAGAGTCTCAGACATGATAGAATGGTCAAATTTGTTTTAAAATACTCTTAAATATATATAGGCCATTAGATAATTAAAAAATATAGTTGGCTTTTTAACATGTTTAATTACTGTGCACAACAGAAGTATATCTTTTAAAATTCAAAAGATGATTGAGTACTTACGTTAAACACAATTTATTGTTCAAAATACACATTCAATATTGTGAGTTGTTTGTCTTTTTAATACATGTTAATGCTGATTGAAATACTTTTTCCAATTCATCCAACAGCTTTCAGTTTTTTTCACACAATCTTTTTTGAAATAATACATTCTTCCGGTGCCACGTGATTGAGGTGCGTCTACTATACTGGTGATGTGTTCCAAAGGCAATATGCACGAATCTTCTCTTTGAGGCCAATAAAAAGATGCAGCTGGTCCTGAGGGTGGAGAAAAAGAATTTCCGCATCTTCTTCTTCACTGAAGATAGTTTTTACTAGTCCAAAATACCAGTTACCATCATAATTTGCAGCCACATAATTATTTGAAGATGGTTGAACACAAACCCAATCAGAAGAAGTTTGATAAGAAAAGATTAGTGCAGGGTTAAGACTATCAGTAGTCCTTCTAATTTCAAGGTTGTTTGTCTGAAGTGGTTGAAATTATGAAAACTTCTAGTACCAGGAATAGTCCGGGTTGTTGAAAATCGTTTTTCTAGTTCCAATCGTAGTGAATCAGCATCTTTTTTGTCAATAAAGTGAAAGTGAATGTTTTCAATGTTCTTTTCACAATAGTTGTAGACAGCACTTGCTGTCATAATTTGATCTTCATCTGGTAGCTGGAGGCTTGCTTTCCTTAAAATTCTTTTTACCGTTCCTCCTAGACCATCACATATTGATTTCCCATGACTTGTAGAAAAAAACGAGTGGTCAGCTTTCATATTGAAGTCTTTCAAATGCTCAGACAGGTTCTTAAAACTATTCCTATTTTTATATTGACCAGCACAGCCATCAGTGAAATAATGAACTGTGTCTATTTCTGGATGATTTATTGCCAGCTATTTTGTAATTTCCCTTTGGACATAGTTAACAAAACTTGTGTCATGCTCAAGATCGTCACTTATAAAACAATGCTTAGAAATCAAAACATTCTCTCTGTTTTTTAAAAAGTTCCTACTGGATAAAGAGTACAACCCCCTATATTCCAATGATAACTTTGGATTTCATTTTGAATGACATATGAATAATTTTCACTAAAATCCATTACTACAATTGCTGTATTGGGTGGTGGGTTTTCTTTCAATCTCTTAAAAGCTTATGACTGCGATTTAGCAACAAATGAATGGGGTATTAGCTTTTCTAGTGATCTGCTCAATAAAGAAATATAGTCCTCTACGCTAATAGATTGTTTTACCATCTCTGCTCTGTCGGTATTCACCCATTGGCTTATTACAATTTCTTCTTCTAAATCATAATCTTCACTTAATTTTTCAGTCAAATAATCGATTAATGCAGTGTTTGCAGGACAGTTATCACAATGGCGCAGCATGCAGTTGGAATTTTCTATGTTGCACACAAGCGTCTTAATTAGGTCTTTATATGATTCTTCAATTTTGGCAGCATCCAGTAACAGTTTTACATTTTGGTGGATGCAGCAAACACATACAGTGTGTGTGCCTGCAGAACCAGCAAGGATACACCATTTAGGTCTCAAACAACAAAATTTTGAAAACCCTACTTTCACATCTGGATATTCCCATTTAAAACAAGAATAGAGTTCTCTCAAGTTACAAAGGATAAGTCTTTTTTTGCATGTAAACATTTTTTTTAACACTTACTTTGTGTTTAGCCCCAGGTAACACTCTTGAACTTTCATCATTTTGATAAAAATCTGTTACAAGTTTAATTGTATTTTCAGAAAGTGTTTTACATTTTTTGGGATCAGGAATTGCCAAAATACCCTTTTCATGTTTCAGCTTTCTTGCTTGTCGCACAATGTATTCACTCACATTGAATTCCTTCATCACTTTTTCTTTGCTCCAAGATTCTGGAGCCAAAGTCAAAATCGGGAATTTTTGAGACCTGCCAACAGATAAAATCTTTTCTTTAAAAAGACAAATCATCACATCAAAATCCTGTGCCTTTTTAACCATACTTGTATCTTCTTCCTCGTCATCAGAACTTGGAACATCATAATCTAGTGCTTTTGAAATTTTTATTTTCACAGCCTTAGTTACATTATCAACTTTTCTTTTATAATACGACCCCTTACTACGTGATGACAAGGTGTGAAGCTTTATTGGTGTTAAACCTAAATCATCTAGAGCAGTGTTTGTTTGTGAGAGGGATACATTTCTTGATTCTAATGAATCTAATTCAGTCATGAGTTCATCATCTGTTTCATTCTCACTGACTTTTATTTTTATTTTTTCTTCACAAAAGTTACGGCACATTTGTTTGTGTTGAACAAAGCTTTTGCCCAGGTTTTATGTAAATATTTTTTGCTATCAATTGTTTTCAAAAACTTAAACTTACACTTCTCAACGATTTTTTAATAGGCTTTTTGTGTTTTTTTAATGGGTCTACACAGATTGTTTGATACTTTTCAAATACGTTTAAAAAGTAGTAGCTGTGATGAGAACAGATATTTTTAAATTCACACAAATTAATTCCAGATCTAAGGCGAATCAAATCTTTTTCTTCGTCACTTAATTCAGAAACACATTGTAACTTTTTTGAAGGTATCTAGATTGTCTGGAAACAGTCGGATTTTTTAAATAGTCCAATGCTACAGGCTTGAATATCTGCCATGCTGTTTTGCATACTCGCAGCATGTTATGAAAAATTTTTTAAGTATTATTCTTCATATAATACTTCCAAAATATTTTAGTTATTGAAGCAAAACATTTATAAAAAAATAATAGTGATATATTATTTTTAGTAATTAACAAAAAAAGGGAGTACTTATTAGAGGGTTTTAAACTGTAAACAAACTGTCAGTACTTACAGATTCAACTGAATTATTGTTAAAAAAACATCCATGCCCTACTTGTACACTCAAATTTACCTTTTCTTCAAAACACAAAGTAAACAAAATAAGTTTATATTCACACGAATTTAAATTATCTTCAAAACCCAAAGTAAATTTAAAAAAGTTTATATTATTACTGCCTCAATAACTTAAAAACATTAATTTAAACACTCTTTAACTAGGAAACAATTAGTCACTGTAGGTATGTCCTCACTTAATGAAAGATAGGAACAACTGCACTAATTCAACTATAGAGAGGAGGATGTCACCACAGAAAAAGAGCCTGTTGAGACAGGCTTGGTGAGTCATGTAAATTATCAGCAGCACAGCTGAGCTGCTGATAATTCACCAAGTCAGAGTACTGAGATTAAAATCTGAGTACTGAGCTTTTAAATATTACTTTTAGTTACCCTCATTATTACATTTCAAACTTACTAGTATATCTTTGAGTTGTTTTTATGCAGTAGGTACTGTAAGAATTTCCCCTAATGTTTATAAGTTTGTAAAAGTTATAAAAAGTAAAAAGCAAACTAAATTTTAACTTTCCCACGGACTACCTATTTAAAAGCAGTATAGTTTTTAGATAGGCCTATATAGTTCTTTATTTTGTATTGTAATTAAACATGTTAAAAAGCCAACTATATTTTTTAATTATCTAATAGCCTATATATTTAAGAGTATTTTAAAACAAATTTGAGCATTCTATCATGTCTGAGGCTCTAGATATTGTGGTTTTTGTAAAATAAAACACCCGTTTCTAAAATTTCTAAAAAATTGTATTTAAATATTTTTAGTTTTTTGAGGGATTGAAATAGGTTAATAAGAGCATTTTTCGCTGCTTTTAGTTATAACACACAAACTTCCTGCAAAATTTCATGATGATATCTTGAATAGTTTTCAAGAAAAATATTTTTAAATTTGTGAGTGCACGTTAAAGGCGCGATTTCCGAGGCTTCGGATAGCGCCAAATTAAAAAAAACTAAAAAATTAAATAAAAAAAACTATAAATGATAGAGCAAAAAAAATTTTGCAGGTGTTATCAGGATAATAGAATAAATTGTGCCAAGTTTCATCAAAATCTGAGGAGGTGGGTGTCAAATTAATTTTTTATTGGGTGATTTGACATGGAATGACCCATTGCATATGACACTCACACGACTTTATATACAATATACGAGTACTTTTTTTTTTTATATTTCCCAACCCCCTTTTTTCCCTTAACCCCTGATACCCCGTTACAATTGTGCAAATCACCTCACGGGTTAATACGTAATGTTTTACCGTCCTCTATGTTCTTTGTTTTGTAAACAATAGATCTTGTCACACGTTTTAAATTAACACTGGTTCGTTAAATATTTTTGTTAAATAACAATTAATTGGTTCAAATTAATTATCTTGTTTAAATAATTATTGTGTATTCCTTTTGAGTAATTATTTGGTTGTAATCCCCGTATGTTCTGAATGTAAACAGTTTTGTAGACCTCTTGACGTTCCTTCACACTCCCGTTGAATTATGTCGTCTGTGTATGTTAGTGTATAGTTTAGACAAAGTTATGTATATAATTCAAACCTTCACGTACCTTTGATGTTGTACTAGAAGTTCAGTCGGTCTCGGTTGATTAATATACTGTCAAGTTTTTCTATAAAACAGTATAATAGTGCTGTTAGTGTTCAAGTGAGCACTTATGAATTTTACTTGGGCGCCATATGGAATTTCATGAGAAATATTCCATAAAAAGAATTCCTTTGATTAATCGAATGATTAATTTTAATTGATTATAAGTTAATAATTGATTGAGTGGTTGAATCAATATCAGGAATTAATTTCCTTTTTATCTGTTTAATAGATTTTAATTGTTGTCGGTTCAATTGTCTGAATTGTAGCCAACTTTACTGATTGCTTGCCTTGAAATCGCAATTCATTGACTGTTAAAAAAGATGTAATTACTTATTTAAATAATTGCTGACACTATTTGTTAATTCACAACTCATTGATTTATTGTTCACTCTATACTTGGTTTAGTTGAATACATTCAGGTTAATACAACACACGGATTACAAATCATCCGGCTTTCAATTTTCTTAACTCAGTCTATTGGCTATGATGACTCTAACCCTAATCGAATGATTATTTATAAATATTGGCTATCTCAAGGGTGACTTCTTTTAATTTACACAATAAAACGCCACTGCTCCACTTTACAATGCTATTACAAAATACTAGATTATTAGGTTAGACACCTTTAGTTATTGAAAGTAATTAATGAAAAGTTCGTTTAATCTGAACAAATTTTAGGTTATTTAGGATAACGTTATTACATGAAATTTTATATCGGAATATTATAATTCCTCTAAATAAATTTAAAACAGTGTTTAGTACTTATTGTATTATTGTTCCTTGCATCAGTATACAGGTGTATTATATGATACTGCTAACAGCTTAGTCGTAAACAATGTAAATATATGCACAGTACTCTCTGATTAATAATCTCAATGATTATTTCTTAACACTCCTCACGATCTGGTACACTGATCGTGGTTACACTTCACTTAATTTTGCACATGAACAATTTTATTTTCTTCTTGAATGACTATTTAAATGGTTATGTATGATACTTAACCTTGTTCTCTAACACGCACTTCTGGTAAAAGTATCACTACTGTTATCGATGCACAGTTATTTAATTACACTTCTTACTTCTGGTTGATTATAAAATTTTGATGAGAATTCGGGCTGGATTAGTTGTTGTTGATTGAGTGGAAAGAGACAAAATACTTCTTTGTTTACAATTGCGATCATATATATTATAACGTACCGCTTAGAGTGTGTCTCTCTGATCCTTAAATAGTACTTTACTTAATGGAAACTTTGTTTTATTTGCCCCACGTTGTTAGCGTCATTTCTGTAACGTACCGCCTTTTTTAGTGTGTGTGTGACGTCTGTCTTTTTTACAGTCTCTACTCGGTCAGAACATCTCTTAGCAGTCGCCACTTACGAATTATAAAGACTGAGGTTTAAATAAAGTTGGTGGTAATGTTACCCAAACAAAGCAGAAATCGAGTGTGTGTGATTTTGGTTAAGTAGGGAAGTTGTTTAGCCTTCTTTTGAAGAGAGAGCAAGTACCGTTTGTTTATCCTCGGATTCGACGATTTCTAAATTTTCAAATATTTGCCGTGAACCGAATCAGCTGATTTTGACATTTGTCTCCAAATATAGGTTAATCAGATGACACTGTGGCAGAATACGACCTGGTGGATTGTCCTCTTCTTATTTATTCTGAAATTGACTACAACTACCCACTACAATAAAGGAAACACATTTTATTATTCAATATAATTTCTCAATAATATTTATTGATAATATTATCGGCTTTTCTCTTCCGCCAAAATACAAATATTACAATCGATATTTTCATTAACTAGTACATGATATCGACTTCATTGAGTAAACATGGAATTGTCAAAAAAAATATGGTTTTGACCAATTTTATCTTTTATTTAAACATCAATCAACATATAATTCTTTTATTTATTTCCCCAGGGTTAAGGGTAAGTTCTTTTTGTTATGAGATGGTCAGAAATGGATAATTATACTACGCTTTACAAATATAGAAAAACTTCGAAAATTTGTAATTCTCTGAGTACGTAGTTCCGGCTTTGTCCGTAAGAGAGCAGATTGTTTTATTTTTATTAAAACATGTGATTACACTTGGAAAGTTTTGTACTAAACGACAATTTGATTTGAGTTTTCTTTGTTAAATATTAAAAGAACTGTTTATATTACCTCTCTTCTCGAAGTTCTTACTTGTGTGAAGCTGTTTCTCGGGTGGTGCTCTTAGTTGCTTGTAATTTCATAACCGTCTGTCAAATACTATCTTGTCAAAACTCAAAACTCGGCTAGGCTATGCCTAATTGTCCAAAATGGTTTTTTCACTTTTATTATGGAGTATAGCAAGTTAACTTTAATAATTAAGGTAGTAGTACATAATGTTTATACTGTTATTTAATTTTGTAACAATTTTGTGCTGTTCTAAGATTTCTAAAGGATAATTTAATAAAATTTTTGTCTCATCATTTTGTCAACCGGACAGGTTTCAATTTCAAATTCGATTAAACAATACTTGTTATTTCGTTACTCTTAGTAACCCATAATTTTTTATATACCTTTTTATTGGTTCTGCTATTTACTTTTTAGTATATAGGCGGTTTGTAATTATTATAAATTTATTTTTGATTTACAGAAAAATTATTCTTTTTCATTTTGGTTTCTTTCCCCATTTGGTTTACATAATAGGTTTCTGTTTATTTTCTTATAACTTTGGATATAAGTCTTTAATATTATTATTAACTTTACATGAATTTATATATTATTTATTAATCTCTTATAGTATTCCTACACTGCACTACTTCCTTCTGCCATTTTCCTCATACAGTATTATTTTAATTTATATTATCATCTGATATTTAAATCTTTTATGTTTTTTTAAAAAAACCCTGGGTTATCTTATACAATAACACAATTATTTTATAAAAATATAAAATTAACATAGGTATTAAATTTTGTTGTCTACACAATATAAATACTACAATAACTAAACAAAATACATAATTAGTTAGTAGCATCATAGTCTACTATTATAGTTGATAATTCTCACATCTACAGCACAATTCTGTAAGAAGTTCCCTTCACCTTCACTTATTACCTCATTGGGTACACTATAACTCACTTGTCACTGTATATCACTTTAATACTGTTTATAATGTTTAGTGATACAACTTAATTTTTAGCTAGTTATAGTTTCCTCATTTCTGACCTTTATGGTATTACAAGAGTTATCATTTATTGGGACTGGGTTATGTACCGTTACAATATACTTTCCTTAGAAGGCCGCTAGGCAGTGTTGGCGGATTTCTAAAGTCGTTCGTGATTGGTAGAAAATGATGTCATGATGACATAATTCTATTTATAGCCATTGCATAATTGTATTGGAACCATCAGTGTCGTTTTTGTTATTATTTCATTGTATTTATTCGAAATTCACCAAATTTATGATGCTAACGTTAATCTCTCAGTTTTTAGAATTACAATTCAGGTTCTATTATTAGCATTGTAAAGCTTGTTTATTTCCCTTTATTTTGACATGTCTTGGTGACAGTTTGGTCATAGCTTTCATTAACAATTCTTTACTCTAAACTAAATAATGCATGGTTTACAGGCGTCGTCTGCTAAATGTTGCAGATCCGACTATTAACTTTTTTCTTATTCTTCGTTTAATTACTCTTAATTTCTAATTTGAACATGATTATTTAAATGAAAAGAACACATTATTATACTTAAATGCTATATCCAGCTGAACAATATTAATTATTAGTATACATTTGTTGATTTTTTAACATAAACTTCCATATTTAGCTATTCCTACTTCAATAGATCTTTCTTATTTCTTATTCTTATAACATCACTCAAGTAGTGGTGCTTTACATTCTTTTTGTCATTATCATTATTTTACTTCCCTATGCTTATTAGGGTCTACCTGATTCTTACTTTTATGACTTAATTGTGTTGTTTTTGGTTTGTTATTATTCCTTTACAATGTTTTGTTTCTTGGCTAATATTACTTTTCTTTACATATTTTCTCTACTTCTAATGTTACCTGAATACATTCAGTGATTACATTTATTGTTATCTTTAATTCATTATAACATATATCATTGGTTTTCTTATTATCTTTTATTGTTTATGACTAATCATAGTATCGTTCTTTATATTGGTCCTTTTAAATCAGTACTTTGATATGGGTCAGCTAATGTGCTGTTTCTATTTACAATACCTGATACAAATATCATTCGTGACATCTTTTATCTTACTTATTTTATTTGACTTTATTCTTTAAAGGTTTCTTTAAGCTCACTTAACAGTTTCTGTGGGAAACTTGTCTTGTCAATTCATCTTTGTCATTCTGTTTGTTTATGTTGTAGTGTCTTATTATGCAGATAGTGGATTTACCACTGTTCACTTGAATTTCTTCTCTCCTTTCATTCTTTAATGGTTCATACTATTTACTGTTACATTCTTCCTGGTTACTCATTTATAGTTATTTTAGTATCATTCACCCTTCTGGTGTTCATTATTATTATGGAACGTTTTGTGACGTTACAGGGTATACCGGTTCTTGCCCATTCACACGTGCTGACATCACATCAATGCCCGGGCTTGTAACATGGCCAGCACCCATCCACACACTCTATTGCCCCCCGCTGGACTGTGGCACCCAGTTGCCTCCACAAGGACTGAGGCGGAAGGGGTGAACATTTTTTCTTTTATTTCACCCCGTCCTTGCTTTGGCGTTACAATAAAATTCAGTATGATTGGTATACTTGATACCAATACTCCTACTACAGTAATTAGTCATAAGCCCTTAAGCGGTCTATCACCTCTTTCGGTGCATAGCCTTTACTCCAAAATTTTAGTAGATTCCTCTAAACTACCCCCCAATTATGTTTCACAACTCACCGGGTTGACAAAAGACAAACCATGATCCAGTTACAATAATTCTATTCATGGCTTGCTATAGATTAACTAACTCCATGGTCACGGTTCGGTGAGGCCGTGACCGCATTTAAACGGGGAATCTACAGTTAAACATATAACATAGGTTTTCCCTTTTACCTATTTACATCATCAGTTAAATAAACAGCTTGTTTCACAAGTACAGTAGAACCTCGTTAACCCGGACCTCTTTAACCCGGACGTCCGGATAACCCGGACCAGTTTTGGAAAAAAAATTACGTTGTTTAGCGTAGTAAATGAAGACTTGTTTTACAGATGATAAATCACTATTCTCAGTAGGTACATTACTCGAATTCACTTGCCAGCTGGCGAGTTCATTGCACTCACCCCACCTGCCAACCCTCTCATTCCCCTCCCCACGCCTCGCACTTGACATCGACCTAGAAACAACATTCCTCAGTTGCGCTGCAATCTCGGTAGTGTCCACGTGTTGTCCTAGTGTCACTGTCGAGGTACAGTATCGTTGTGCTGTTTCATTACAGCATTACCCACATTACACATTTCAGTTTTATTTACATACCTTGTATGATTACCATTTATGTAATAACCATTTAAATCTTATTTATCCATTTTACCATAATAATAATCCCCAGGGTTATCCCCCATTATTATTTTATCATATGTCAGGTCTACATTAGTACTTTCGGTTCAGTCTCCATTAGTACTTTCTGTTGCACTTAAATAGTTTACCATTTCATCACTATAGCTGTCATCTATTGTAATGGGTCTAAATTTACCTAAATATTATTGTGTAATTTCATAAATTCTATAACATGTAAAGATGAGGCCCCTTTGAGGTGACGCGATAGCCAATAAATATTTTCATGACCATGTATGGCTATGCAGTAAAAGACAGTCTATCTATCTATCTATTTATAGCCAGTGATAATTCTGCCAGTATGTTGTTGACGAGAAACAGGAAATTACGAGTTAAATAGGTGAAACTCAACAACGGAACGTTATAATACTGAGGACGAGACATACGGCGGGGAGCGGGGTGAAGCACTTTGAGACGCACCAAACAGAAATTTGTAACACTGAACGTCAGTCGGCAAAAAAAATCTAAACAAAGTGGACGTGGGCAGTTCCGCTCGCCGCCGGCTGAGTACCGTTTTTGCCTGCATAAAACAAAAATGTGAATCTTTTATACATTTCAAAGTGAAAACCGTATTTGGCTAAACATTCATCAACAGTAACTAATTAAAATAAATTGACAGTTCAGCAGTAACACGTAAAAATGTAACAGTGAAAACAGTAAAACAACGCTTGCCATGTGGTGAAATTCTACGCAGCATAATCAAGGGAAGTAGACATTTCAACAATATATATATACCATTTCAACATTTTAAAACACTGGTTTTTTTCCTAAATTATAAAGTTGAGCTCAACAAAATCAAAAAATAAGTAAATGTGTATGTTTGTGTGAATGAAAAATTATGAAAATAGCCCTAACAAGAAGTGTTGAGTTGCATAATCTTTGATATACATAGTAGTATTTTGATGTCGTAGTTTGTTGATAATCAGTTTTACGCCTTAAGGCGGAATAAGTGCGTTCATGATCTTTTTTATGTTTTTGAGAGAAAATAAATAACGTTATATTTTACTTGATGTGTGCATTGTTATTTGTATTTGCCCACTGCTCTCTGCCTAAGTACACTAAACGATTCCCTGGACCAAACATTACATATAATCATACTCATTTTAATAAACAATTACTGAGTAACACTGCAGTTGGCGCCGGAGTAACAGTGACATTGTAAATTTACATTGTTTAAATTAATGTTGATTTACAATTTGTAACGGGACAGATTTGAGGGGTTTTTCTTTATTAATAGTTAATGGTAAAAGTGCGTTACCCATTTGGGGCCTCAGTTTTTAACAATAGATGTTCGCATAGGGAACGCCCAGTTGCACATTTGTACAGAAAGCTTGTCAACAGGCACCGATTCCTGATGCTCTGGAATGTGAAAGCGTGCGGACATGCGTGCCCGTACAGAGGAATAATTATGAATTTTTAACGAGCCTCAGGTCGTATGGTTCTCGGCCAGCTTATGGTAGACTCGCGCTCAGAGAAGAGACCAAGAGGAGAGATCACGTGGCACCTTTTAACCAATTAGGGAGCAAGTTGCCGCTCCGGAGAACGTTTTAGGCCATTTTGGACGCGTGGTGTTCAGCGTCTGTCGTCTTACAAACTCAGGAACGGCCGGTTCAGTGTAATAGGCTCGCGAGCCAAACTTTCTAATAAACGTATAAAGAATGTGAGTAACGTATAAAGAAGAATGGTTTAACACAACATAAACAGTAACATCTCGTCAGTGTATCAAAATTAAACCGGGCGAACGCATTTCGGACAATTGAGTGAATAAATCCACCGAGTGCAACACATGGTTGACAAGGACACATACAGAGAAGTAACAGTGCAACTTTCTTCTTAATTTTTTATCATAATTATGTTAAATTTTATAAAGCGCTAAATCTAAAGAAAAGGGGAATTTAAATAATGTATAAATGAGAGTATGCGCAAATATTGGGTTGTCTTAGAACATAGAGATACAATAGTTTAAGTTGTCTTTCAATATGTGTTTTTCCTAGAAATGTGGTAATAAACAATGTTTTTGTATTTTAAAAAATAAAATGAAAAGAGCAGTAAGAGTTGTGAAAAGAAAAATGAATAACAAATAATTTGAAAGACAGAATATAAAAGAAATGTGGCATTTGTCTAATAAAAGTTGAGTAAATTAACAATTACAATGAGAGTCGAGTTCATTAATAAAACATAACCCTAAATCATGTTTATAGGCCTCAAGTTCATGTGAGGGACCTTGGACCGTATAAAGGTAAGAGTGTGGTAAGAGTAAATTATTTTATTAATAAATGGTTTATTGATTTCAAATAAAATGTAGCATTACAAATTTAGTTGAAAAATGGTAGAGGAAGACGCAAATACAAATTTAGATGAAAGTGCAGAGGTAGGATCAGTGTTGAATGTTACTCAAGATCATATGGTAACAACTAATGAAATTGTTAGTGAAAATGTTGTCGAAATAGTAGATGTAAATGAAACAGTAGTAGCTGGGGGTAGTAGAAATAGCGAGATAAATATATTTAACCAATTAGCATTGATTATGGAAGTAATGAATAAGAATAATCACAATTTAAACACGAGCTTGAATGAGTTTAAAATTGAAATCAAGTCAGAGATAAATGAAGTAAATAATAAACTTGACAAACAAGATGAGAAATTAGGAGACATGAATAACGAATTCGTAAGCATAAGAAGTGAAATAGAAATGAGTAAATTAAGTATGAATTACCAATTTAAAAGTATAAGTGAGAATTTTAATGGAGTGAGTGGGAAGTTCGTGGAGATAAATAATAAACTAGAAAATATAGGAGTTGAATTAAACCAGATAATTGGGTGTAGTGGTGTCAAAACTAATGACACGGGTGAGGGTGACGAAAATGAAAATGACGAAACAAAATAAGACCATGGTGTCAATAATAAAATAATGAAAAATTATGAAGAAATAATTAACGAGGTAGGTGTTAGTTATAAAAATAAATTAACCAGTAGTAGTAAGATAGTTGAAAATTATATATATAAAATAGTAATAAGTATTATAGTAATATATATATATATATATATATATATATATATAATAGAAATACCACTGACTCGCTGACTCACTGATTCATCACGAAATCTCTGAAACTATAACACCTAGAAACTTGAAATTTGGCATGTAGGTTCCTTATGTGATGTAGGTATCCGCTAAGAAGGGATTTTTGGAAATTCGACCTTTAAAGGGGGAAAAAGGGGGGGAAAGTTTGCCTGACTAACTGACATAGAATCAACGTAGAGCAAAAACTACTGAATGGATATCAATGAAACTTTGAACATAGCTTCATCATAGGTCTTAGGTGCTCACTAAGAAACGGTTTTAAAAACTTTCACTCCTAAGGGGCAAACCCCCCCCTATTGTATGTATGTATCTATGTATGTATGTTCCACATCTCCTCCTAAACCACTGGACCGATTTCAACCAAACTTGGCACAAATATTTTACGCGACGGGAGAACCAACATAGGTGAGGTGCTTTTTTCGATGGGGTCCTTTGAGGGGTTCTTTGGGGTCTTCCACATCTCCTCCTAAACCACTGGACCGATTTCAACCAAACTTGGCATAAATATTTTACGCAACGGGAGAACCAACATAGGATAGGTGTTTTCTTCGATGGGGTCCTTTGGGGTCTTCCACATCTCCTCCTAAACCACTGGACTGATTTCAACCAAACTTGGCACAAATATTTTACTCAACGGGAGAACCAACGTAGGGTAGGTGTTTTTTCGATACGATCCTTCAGGGGGTCCTTTGGGGTCTTCCACATCTCCTCCTAAACCACTGGACCGATTTCAACCAAACTTGGCACAAATATTTTACGTAACGGGAGAACCAACATAGGACAAGTGTTTTTTCGATACGATCCTTTGGGGGGTCCTTTGGGTCTTAAAAACTATTAGATCTGGTTACTATGGCAACCCAATAGAATAGATTCTGGTTACCATAGCATCGGTGGAAGTCTCCCACGTAGGAAATAGCGCGGGAGTCGTCCGACGGGCCTTCCCCGGAGTTCATCCACGGAACCCGGGGAGTCTTAGGTCGGATCCCGCGAAATACGGCGGGGCCAGAGTCCACGGTTCTTATAAATAAAGATATAGGTTATGATATCAAAGGTGGTGTATGCATCTTAAGAAACTTCTTAATAGTGTGTGAATTCAGAGTTGTTTCAGTTTGAATTTAAAAGTGGATAAGTTAAGATCGAAGTAAGTTATAAGCGAGTATAAAAAACAAAGTTTTGATAGCAAATGTATTCAGATCATAGTGTTCAGACAATATAAATGCACTTGCTTCAGTTTGAATTTAAAAATTGATAAGCTGAAATCTATAGAGGTATTGTATTGTTAGAATAAGTTTAGGAGACACTAATTTAACAAATGCCTTATTTCAACATTAACACAATGAATTATAAAAGACAGTAAATACGCAGCGCGTGCAAGTACTGTAGACATTTTATTGAAAACTAATTTAGCTGTTCGCCCTCTCCCAGAGTTAGAAATCGAGCAGGAGCATCACGCGCAACAGAATTCTTCTCCAGATATAAGAATACAGTTTATGACATGTTCTTAAACAGGTGCGCTACAGAGTATTCCTCCAGTGAGAATGCGAACATAACAATATAAGGAAGATTATACAATATACAAGTAATATAACGTTAGAACAAGAATAGGTGCCTATGAATAAATTATGAACCCGAGCAACGCTGGGTAAATCGGCTAGATATAGATATCTATATAAGCCAAATACCACTGACTGACTCACTGATCATGATATCTCTGAAACCACTGAGTGGATATCAATGAAACTTTGAACGTAGCTTCATCATAGGTCTTAGGTGCTCACTAAGAAACGGTTTTAAAAACTTTCACTCCTAAGGGGCAAAAAACCAAATAGTGAAATTTATCGCGGGAATTGCATACTTTGTAAATGAAGTGGTTGACATCTCAGTTTATTGGAAACCCCGAATACATTTCGTCCTGAGTTTTAATCATTGTTTTAAATTGAAAAAACTTCGTTGTTTGCAGGTTCTTACAGTCGAGAAAATTTCGAAGTTCAATTAATTAATAAATGTATGTCCTTTTTTTTCTCGTAAACGGCTCTAACGATTTTCTTGAAATAAATAATAAATAGCTGTTGCTATGAATGTAAATAAACAAACTAAGAGTTGAGAATTTGTACAATCTATCTAATGCTATACTATTAAGCGAGCAATAATTGTACAATTACGTACAACGTGAAACTCCGTAGTGAAGCATGGGTATTTTGCTAGTATATATATAAGAGTAATACAGTGAAAATAAATATTGATGATTATAATATAGGAACAGTGAGAGAGTAGAAATCAGTATTCGTAAATTAGAGAGAGAATATGAAGAGAGTTGTTTCGTAGATATAGGGCAGAGGGTAGATTTTCCCAGGTTTATTGTAAACCAAGATGGTTGCAAATGTTTTTGAAGGGCAAGAGTCGCTTAGAGGAAAACAATGTGTTTTCAAGTAGTCCCTTAATTTTTAGTAGGTGTTTTTATGATTTAATATCCTCTGTATGGAACGATAGAAAAAGTATGAAATGGTGTTATGATGAAAGGTATGTTGATAGGAAGATAGAGTTATTTAAGAGTAGTAGAAGGTATAAAGAATTAATAGAGAGGTTAGATATTGAGAGAGTTAGTGATAATAAGTACTTACCTTGCGAAATAGTTAGTGCAGCAAATGATGATAAGATTGATGATATTGATTACTTACCTTGTGTCGAAACTGGTACAGCAGCAGATAATAATGATGATGAAATTATAATTCACCTAATTGTGACAGATCATACTAAAGGTGACTTGACTATACTCGATGGTGACAAATTATGGAATAATCCTGTTAATTGTTATGGTATTGTGGAAGGGTATAAGAATTTGAATAATCTTTATATTGATAGAAATGATATAATGAATTTGATAAAAAATGAATTGTGTAGATGTAAGACCAGGTTATTATACAATGATGGGGGGTAAACAATTAATGTGTATGAACGTTTAACTATGTGATTAATGGTTTTGAATTGGACTGTTGTGACGGTACATAAGCCCGTCTAAGGATTCATTGGTACAGAAAACAATTTTATTGTTTTCATATATTTAAAAATGGTTAGGTTGACTTTTCCCAATAGTTTACATACAACGCAGTTCGCCAGAGTAGCCTGACACCAAGGTCATAGGCGTACGTGCCAAACAACACATATTTGAATACTGCACTGTTCGACAGTGTTGAAACGTCATAATACCTACGACACATGTAACCACGGTGACGTGAAACAATGCCGTCATCTGCGTCAGATAAAGGATTAATGATGATTAATCCCCTCCACATGTCGAATTTACAACAAAATGTCGTCCCATTCGCCAAACTACAGTCAGAGCATTAGCACACAAAAATAATTGAAATTGTAATTGACCTAATTATGACAGATCATATTAAAGGTGACTTGACTATACTCGGTGGTGACAAATTATATGAGGTAATAATATGGAATAAACCTGTTAATTGTTATGGATATTGTGGAAGGGTATAAGAATTTGAATAATCTTTATATTGATAGAAATGATATAATGAATTTGATAAAAAATGAATTGTGTAGATGTAAGACCAGGTTATTGTTCGATGATGGGGGGTAAACAATTAATCTTTATGAACGTTTAACTATGTGAATAGTGGTTTTGAAATGAACTGTCTTATGAAATTATTTGTGGTAAACAATAACAAATAATAATGTGTATTGTATACTTTTGTGTTGATATTAAATGAAATATTGTACAAGATGAATGTTAATAACAAATTAAACAAATTTTTGGAGAATTTAATGGTATAAGAAGTGGTAAATAATTAAAGGTTGAGTATTAACAGGTTCAATTGAAATTAAAGTTCTGGAATGTTTGGAAATTTTATTAAAATGCAACTGAGATGTTTATTTTAATGTGTAACGGTACGGAATTGTAGGGCCAAGGTAATATCTTAAAAAATTTATTTCCCTATGTAGTCAGCGTTCACCTTTTCGGAACCTCGACTTAGTCAACTGCGTATGCAGTGTTTATTACAAAACAAAACGTCTGTGTTTTGTCTCCGCACTCAAACAGTCCAGCCACATGATGAAACAACATACAATTTTGCATCAGCCGTGAATCACGGAAAAAATAATGTAATGTCATATTGCACCAGGCGGCAAAATATTGCTAAATTGTATGCCTGTGTTATAGCGCTCTTTTAAAAAGCACCAATAGAAGCGCATACTGATGATCATGTGACCAGAAAAAAACTCCGGTAGTTCTGCCTTAGCGCAGTACTGAGAGCAGTTCCATTGCAACTCACGGTCGAGTGGCCAGAAAATCAGCAGACAATTTGTTAATCCAAAACGGTGGCCTCGGGTGCAAGATAGGCCGTAAAACAAATTCGGTCTATCTACTAAAGTAATACAACATGCATAAAAGTGTATAAACAGTACAGAGCGCGGCCAACCTAAAAACATCTAAGTGCGAAAAAATTACGTCGGCATCCTTCATATTAACATACGGAGACATTAAATCAAACTAGTGAACATTTAGTTAAAATCAGTGAACTCATCATAAACAGTTGTAGGAGTGCGTACGAACTAAGAAAGCAGTTAACTAATAAAAAGTGATCAGTGCTCGTACCAATGAAGTTACGTGGACTGATACCATTATTAGACGTGAACAATGATTTTGGTAATCAGTAACAGCAGAGATAAAATTATACAGCGATTTCCGAAGTGAAGGATAAAAAAAAAACGCACATCCCCAGTTGAAGCGAAGCCACTACCAGGATGAGTACCATATTATTATTTCAGAATTTTTAACCACTATACGGTAATATTTACTTTTACAGACACTTTATTTAAAAGAGATCTCTAAGGGAAAGATATAAATTAAACAAACAAAAATAAACGCACTGGTTCATTAAAATATAAATAATTTGTCATAGTTTAAGAAAGGTTATATTAAGAAATGTTTAGCATTAATTCGTTGGATTTCATATGTTACTAATGAAGATTATATTCACATACACTAAAAGAAATTAATACTTTATTTGTTATCAAAGAAAGATGAAGTAATTAAATCGTCCAATAAACCAGACGTTATTTTAGTTGGGAATATATAAAAGGGGTGGAAAACAAGATACCTGATACTTTATCCAGGGTAGATACAGAGGGAATGAGAACAGGGAGGGATTTAAAAGAAATAGAAATTTTTAGACTCAGTAGGGAAGATGGATTGTTTGGGGAAGAATTGAGAGATATTAATAGCATGCAGAGGACAGATCATAAATTGAATAAAATAATAACTAGCTTAGAGCCCAATTCAGATGAGTCAGAGTATAGCCGTTATTTTCAGATTTATCAAGGGAGTTTGTTTAAGAAAGTAGAGGGGGAAGAGCGGGATTGGAGGTTAATTATACCAGAAGGGTTGGTAGACAAGATAATATGGGATTGTCATTTTTGATATGGGCATTTTGGTGCTAGGAAATGTGTAATTGTATTAAAAGAATCATGTTTATTTAAAAACATGGAACGGAGGGTTAGAACTTTACTCTGGGGGTGCGATTTATGTCAAAAGTCGAAAGTAGTCAATTATCGATTAGAGGGAGAAATGAGGTGCATCAAAGTTGAAAAGCCTTTTGATTTAGTTGCGGTGGATTTATTTGGCCCTCTACCAAAGGAAGAGGAGGCGTAATGTACATTTTTGTGGTATTAGATACATTCACGAAATTTGTAAGGTTATATAGCATAAAGAGGGCAACCAGTAAAGTACTAAGTGAAAAAATAACAAAGGATTATATGATTAAAACTGGAAAACCCAAAATAATACTATCTGATCATGGACCACAATTTATTAGCGGAATATGGCGACAAACTTTGGGTTGGGAAGGTATCATACCTAAACACACGGCGGTATACCATCCTCAGTCGAACCAAGCTGAAAGAGTCATGCGAGAATTAGGGAGAATTTTCCGGGTGTATTGCCATGCCAAACACAGCGAATGGCCAGCCTATTTTGGGAGAATTGAAGAATGGTTAAATTGTACCACCCATGAATCAACGGGGTTCACACCATATGAGCTAGTCAAGGGAACATGTCCATCTAGGATTCTGGAACAGCTGTTCAACTTTCCACTGGACAGCAACACCCAGGATCTGGAAGTAAAACTTAAACTCGCAAATGAAAACTTATTAACTAAGGGAGAAAGAAGAAAACGGCTTCATGATGCCAAAGGTAAGTGGATTAAGTACGAGATAGGTCAGTTGGTATTAGTGAGGAGACACGGTTTATCAAGTGCACAAGATAAAGAGATTAAAACATTCTTTTTGTTGTATGAAGGACCGTATGAAGTAGTTGAAATTAAAATGGATAACGCTTATTTTTTACGAAACCAAATGACGGGGGAAATAGTGGGTACCCATAACGCAACCAATTTAAAAAAGTATTGGTTAAAATAAAATAATAAAATAAACCCTGTAATTGTATATAAACTAAACAAATATAAAACTAGGAATTTCATATAAAACAATAAGTGGTAGCGGGTAGATGTTCCCCACTTGTCCCAGTGGGGTTCGTCTACTTCAGGGACGCGCCCCTGCCCACGCGAGCCTTGGTTTTCTCCATTTATCCTTATTTTCGGAGGAAGCTTTGTCCTTACCTTTAGTCCTAGTTCTTGACCTTTTAATGATACTTACCCTTTTTATCTTCCCGATTTCCCTAACCCTCCCCTTAGAGAAAACATAACAATAGTTACACAAATTGGCTCACTTTTTCGGACCTTTGATTGCCTTAATTTTAAGGTAATCCTCAAAATTAAATAAACTGGTGTTATTTACGAATTGTAAACTCATCCCTTAATTAGGTAGGTAGTAAAGAAGTTTTGTGGCTGAGTAGACAAACGAAATAATCAATTTTCTGTATAATCCAATAGAATTATGGTGTAGTGGGATGGGGTCGTGGATTAGTGGTTGTGGTTTGGGTTTATTTTTGGGAAAAGAAGGAAGGTAAGGAACTCAGGGCTGCTAACAGGTTTTTGTTTATATTCATTGGCGTGGGGTTCTGTTCGTCTTCAATCGCATGATTCTGTACATATAAAGTGTAACCTATTTACGGGTAGTTAGAGAAAAAAAAATAATTTGTGAAAATATTTTAAAGTAAAAGTCATGTAACCAAAAGGTTAAATTATTATTTTGTGGTACCCGCTATGTTAGGTTATGAGTAGAGAGAAATGGTATATAGAATGCGGTTATGGAGGAAGTGAAGGAGAAATTTGAAACAAATTATGTAATGCTTGTAAAATTTATTGAAATACTAAGAAAGAATTAAACATTAAAACAATTAGAATCATTTTGAAAAATGTAATTAAAGTAATTGCAATTATTTTGAATGTATGAAGAGACTAAATTAAATTGGAGTCGTCCCTGGAGTAACTTAATAATGTAAATGTTAGTGAGGTGGTTAATGCTATTTTGATTTGGAGCTTGACTGTAATTATAAATTAAATGCTAATTGATAAAAAATAATGATTAAAATATTCATTTAAAATTGAAAACTGAAAGAACGTTCAAGCTGAGATAGTGTTTGGAAAATAAGATGTGCACATAACTGTTCATGTAAACTTTTATCAATGTCAATCCATGTTTTATGTTTAACTGTAGATTCCCCACCTAAGTGCGGCCATGACCTCACCAGATCATGACCGTGAAAGTAGTTAATTGTGACACATCATAAATTTTACTTGATATAACCGGCTTGTGATTTGTTTTGTTTTGTTAACCCGGTGGTTTGTTAGACTTAGTAGGGGGGTTATTTTTTGGGGAATCTACCCAATTTTGGAACAGGGCTATTTTCACCCAGATAGGGGTGGTAGTCTATTAGGGGCGTATCATTCAATATTAGTAAGTGTTACACTGAAATTTTATTGTAACGCCGAAGCAAGGATGGGGGTGGAATAAAAGAAAAAAAAAATGTCCACCCCTTCTGCATCAGTCCTTGTGGAAGCAACTGGGTGCTACAGTCCAGGGGGTAATAGTGAGTGTGAATTAGGGGGTGACCCAGTTACAGGTCACGAGGGAGATGTGATTACAGCTAGGTTGAGGTCTGCAAAGGCCAAGAAGCCTAGTGCTGCACACAGCAGATTGTAACGGGTATCAGGGGTTAAGGGACTATTAGGGGGGGTAGAGAAAAAAAAATTTGTTTTGTTCTATATATATAAAGTAGTTAAGGATATAACTTGTATAATTGATGTGTTATTTTGGCTGGGCAATATTGTACGGGGAACATTATTTAATTTGCCTGGAACGCATATGTACTACTGTAAACTTATATTGTTTTGTTAACACTGTATTTTCTAGGGTTAAGCTATGTTGCTGAACCATGTAACTTGTTGAAGAAGAGCCGATGGGCCTGATAGTTAAATTTTAATTGACCCAGGTAACTGTTGGACAATTTAGAAGCTATATTACAATGTAGTCGAATACATATTATATTTTATAATAAAAAATGAACCAGTACTTTGTCAATGAACCAGTACGGCTAAGAGGAAACCAATCAGTTGTGGATACGGTATATTGGAAGGCCTTTTTGTTAAATTTTAATTGAATGTTTTAGAGTCGGGTGATACTGTGGCGGGTATCGGTCCGAGCTTATGGTGTTGGGATCTCGAGTAGAGAAGTCCAGTAAGATCCGATGGGTGCTGCCGCAGCCACTGGACTAGGGGGGTAAGTACCCATGATTTTAGTAAAGAGTTCAGGGGGGTTGCAGCGCCATATCCTCACTGATCCTCTTAGGTTTTAGGCAATGAGAGTTTGAATGCTTCGACCTTCAACCTCTCATTGGGGGGGGGGTATTGTAACGGTACGGAATTGTAGGGCCAAGGTAATATCTTAAAAAATTTATGATCAGCCGTGAATCACGGAAGAAAATAATGTAATGTCATATTGCACCAGGCGGCAAAATATTGCTAAATCTTATGCCTGTGTTATAGCACTCTTTTAAAAAGCACCAATAGAAGCGCAGACTGACGATCATGTGACCAGAAAAAAACTCCGGTATTTCTGCCTTAGCGCAGTACTGAGAGCAGTTCCATTGCAACTCACGGTCGAGTGGCCAGAAAATCAGCAGACAATTTGTTAATCCAAAACGGTGGCCTCTGATGCAAGATAGGCCGTAAAACAAATTCGGTCTATCTACTAAAGTAATACAACATGCATAAAAGTGTATAAACAGTACAGAGCGCGGCCAACCTAAAAACATCTAAGTGCGAAAAAATTACGTCGGCATCCTTCATATTAACATACGGAGACATTAAATCAAACTAGTGAACATTTAGTTAAAATCAGTGAACTCATTATAAACAGTTGTAGGAGTGCGTACGAACTAAGAAAGCAGTTAACTAATAAAAAGTGATCAGTGCTCGTACCAATGAAGTTACGTGGACTGATACCATTATTAGACGTGAACAATGATTTTGGTAATCAATAACAGCAGAGATAAAATTATACAGCGATTTCCGAAGTGAAGGATAAAAAAAAAAACGCACATCCCCAGTTGAAGCGAAGCCACTACCAGGATGAGGACCATATTATTATTTCAGAATTTTTAACCACTATACGGTAATATTTACTTTTACAGACACTTTATTTAAAAGAGATCTCTAAGGGAAAGATATCAATTAAACAAACAAAAATAAACGCACTGGTTCATTAAAATATAAATAATTTGTCATAGTTTAAGAAAGGTTATATTTAGAAATGTTTAGCATTACCGTAAGATGGGGTTACTTTGTGACTGTAGGGGTAACTTTGTGACACATAGTCATTTTTTCGTATTTTGTATCTCGCGCCGCGCCAGTGATACCGGGGAAGCAAAGAGCAGCGTTAAACGCTTGTCCGACATACTGAGTCACCTAGCGGCCAGCGACCGAAGCTGCTGCGAGTTGCTTACCTTTGTTGGCTCATGTATTGTAAAAAACGTATATCACGCTGTCGACTCAAACTTCGGAAACTTTGTGTGCTGAAGCCTAACACCTTATAGAACCAACTACCACAGGTAATTATTTTTTATTGTTAATATGTTGGTTAGATTGTGGAGCAATATAAGTTTTGTGTAGTGATATTTCCGAGAGATGTGAGAACATAACCAAAATATCGAAAGATTGCGGGGTTACTTTATGACACATCGACACTGTCACAAAGTAGCCCCACCAGGTTTTCGTTTAAAAATCACAAATATATTTTTGTTTTGCAGTGTCTACAGAGGGATAAAAAATTATGAGAAGATATAAGCGTAAGCTGGGTGCTCGTCCCTACCGAAATTACACGGATAGTTCTCTAAATGAAGCGGTACAATTGGTCCTGACGAAAAAATTGTCTCTGAGGAAAGCATCTGAAAGGTTCGTGAGCCAAACATTTTTGTGTAATGATTTTTACAGTAGGTATTTGGCATGATAATGTCTTTTGGCTGGGGCCATTTGAAAATTTCTGTAATGTTACATAGTATGACGTTACCATAGTATCTAACCATAATACCGGTAATGTTGTTTTGTTTAGCACAATTTACCAGCCGGGAATCATTAACTCAAACCGTGACCGCTAACATGAAATTAAAAATAGAGTAACCATAGCAACAATAGCAACTGAATAAGAAATAGTACGGTAACTGAGTAATCAGTTAGAAAATTGAGATGGCAACTAATGTTGTACTTAGCTGGTGGCCGAAAGACATTATCATGCTCTTTGGCTTTTGTCACTAGGCAGACAGTACTTGATTTTTAACTTTAGCAATGGTTAACTAGGTATTTTATCTAATTTATTGCCATATTTTTGCTTTTAGATACAACATCCACAGGAATACACTGTGGATGAAGACGAAAGAGGCGCGGGGCTTGACGGACAATCCAGCGAAAATCCCAGGTCGCCAACCTGTATTCACAGAGGAAGAAGAAAATAGGTTTGTGGCTCATGCAATTGCCTTGTCGTCGTTCGGTTTCCCAATAACAACCTTCGATCTACGTTGTGTGGTAAACGCGTACCTGGAAAGAACGGGGAGAAGAGTGCCTGTATTTAGAGAAGGCAATTTTCCTGGAAAGGAATGGGCACGGTCTTTCATGGAACGCCACAAACAAATTCTCTCTGCACGAATGTCCAAAAATATTACTTATGCAAGGGCCTCGACGGATCGAGAAGTAATTGACATGTATTTCTCTAACTTGGAAAAAGAACTGGAAGGTATCCCGCCTGAGAACCAATGGAATTACGATGAAACAAACTTAGTGGACGATCCTGGAAGCAAAAAAGTTATCACGCGAAGAGGAGCGAAGTATCCTGAACAGATTCAAAATGCATCAAAGGCGTGTACTTCGATTATGGTATGCGGTAATGCTGTGGGAGAACTGGCGCCGATTTATGCCAACTATAAATCCGAAAAATTGTGGTCCACATGGACTGAAAACGGACCAATGGGAGCAAGATACAATCACACCAAATCAGGGTGGTTTGACCACCGAGTTTTTGAGGACTGGTTTACATCACTTATGCTCCCTATCTTCAAAAGGCAAAACGGTACGAAAGCAATTATTGGTGACAACTTAGGCTAGCACTTAAGTCTAGAAGTCCTACGTCTTTGTGAAGAAAATGATATAAAGTTCATCGCGCTCCCGCCAAATTCGACCCACCTCCTCCAGCCGCTCGATGTGGCATTTTTCCGGCCTCTAAAATCCCACTGGAGAGACGTATTGACGAACTGGAAAAAACTATCTCTGGGAGCAGATGCATGAATGTGCCGAAGGATGAATTTCCACGTCTTCTTAAAGAACTGATAGCTGCCCTGGAACCGGATGCCAAAAATAATCTGAAGTCGGGATTTCGAAAGACAGGAATTTTTCCACTGGATAAGACCAAAGTTTTGCAGCGGCTTCCCAAAGCAGTCCTTGAAGAAATCCTGGGGTTGATGATAGATCACGTGGGCGAAGTCTTCATAGAAGAATTAAACAAGAGGAGGGAAGAAGTAACAAAAATCCGGGCCACCAGGAGACGCAAAAAGTTGAATGTCCCGCCGGGGAAAAGTATCGGTTTTGCCGACGTCCAAGAAGCCAGCACCAGCGAAGAGGCGACAAAATCCGCCGGAAGGGAAAATACACAGAGAAAGGCTTAAAGTCCTCCTGTAAGAAATCTTCACCCTTAGAAGTGACAGACGAAGAGACGGACAACAGCAGTGAGACGTTTTCTCTTCGAGATTCCGACGATGGCATGGAATGGTTCGAAGAGGATTCAAATGAGTCTGATGCTGACAGTGCTCCATTTTCGGTGATCCCAAAAAATACCAGCAACGTCTTTGAACTAAACGGTACCAGTACTACCGATAGTTTCAAAGCGGGTGATTTTGTGGTGGTAAACTTCGAGAACCAGCTTTTCCCCGGAAAAGTAACTGATGTTAAAGACGAAGGATACATGGTGAGCATTATGGAGCGATCAAAAATATACTGGAAATGGCCGGCCTGACCAGATGAAATTTTATACTCAACAAACGAGGTTCTATATAGTATCGATCCCCCTAGGCCAGTGGGCAGGCGAGGGCTCTTTGATGTCAAAAATATAGATTAAGCTACGGTACGATATCCAAAATTTGTAATAGGTACCGTTCTCAAAATGAAAAACCCTATTGTTCTCTATTCTTAAGTAAAATAATTGTGTATTAAGCTTTTAATAAACGTATTACTGCCTAACTTTGTGACAAGTAATTTTTCTCCTTGCATTTCAAGGCAAAAACACAGGCCCCACTCAGTGGGGATACTTTGTGACAAATTTTAACCTTAATTTCTCAATGGTATTTACAGATCCGGGCTAGAGCAATACATTACTATGTAGGGAAAGGATGTACCAATGTTTTGCAATTGTTCGTATTGGGCTACCTTTAAAACTGACCGGCTGGTACAGGAAAAACCTTAAAATCCACCACAAAGTAACCCACCTTAATAATTCGTTGGATTTCATATGTTACTAATGAAGATTATATTCACATACACTAAAAGAAATTAATACTTTACTTGTTATCAAAGGAAGATGAAGTAATTAAATCGTCCAATAAACCAGACGTTATTTGCTTAAATGTAAACTGTGTATTGATCTTTATACCGTTTATCTCAAATAATCCTTTTTGCAGCTGTATTCGTCTGTAGAACCTTGGAGATATCCCTAAGGTAAGAGTTTCATATTTGATATAATTAATATTGTTTCAAATGTAATGAGGTTTATGTTTATTGTGAGGGTTTACTACGTTTTATTATGTTGTATTATGTTAGTGTGTAGGAATCATAAACATATATTGTATGTAAAATATATGGTAAATGCTATTCCCCATTTTTGGGCGATCACGGCTTCACCGCACCCTGACCGTGGATTTGGCTTAATATTCTAAATTGGTTAACTTAGAAACACAACTGGGGGGTTTAGATCCGGGGAATCTAAGATTATAGAACTTTGGAACACGGCTATATACCTAAGTATGGGTGATAGACCGATTAAGGGAGTGTGAATATTAATATAGTAGGATTACTGGTATCCGGGATATCAGTAATGCCGAATTTTGTATAACGCTAAAGCAAGGATGGGGGAGAAAGAAAAGAAAAAAGTGTTCATCCCTTCCGCTTCAGTCCTTGTGGAGGCAACTGGGCGCTACAGTCCAGGGGGGTAATAGTGTGTGTGGAAGGAGGAGTTTAAAATAAATTCATAATTTAATGAATTATGTGATGATGGAGAAGGTGGTTACTAGGTTGTTAGTAACGAAATATTAAATATTAAAATGAGTTACATCAATAATGTAGAGTATGTAATTAATTTTCTGATGTAACCAAATGAATGATGTTGTGTTGACGAGGGGTATTTTATTGTGATATGATAAAGAGTAATATGTAGATACTTAACGATTGTTAAGTAAGTAATTTGTTCTAATGTAGTTGATTTTTAATATGTTTTACTCTATATAATGAGTTTGTTAATTTTGAAATGTGAATGGAATATTTATAATGGAAGGGGTTTTATATGTTGTAATGGAAATGTTTATTTAAATTTTGATGGGAATCAGAGTGATTATGTTGAATTTTGGGGTAAGAGTTAACTAGAGAAGGTTATACAGAATGTTGGTATGTAATTCTCATAGGGTATTATACTTAGACTAAGTATCCATCCATATGTAGGATTAAAAAAAAAAAAAACAATACTTCTTATTCTTAACACAGACCAACACAGCTAAGAGGAACCAGATCAGTTAGGGATATGTTATTATACCAGGCCACTATTTGATATTTTTGATATTTTTTGATTTCATGTTTCAGTGTCTGGTGATGCTGTGGCAGCAGTCCTGTGCTGGCCTGCGCACCAGAGCAGGAGCGTCAAGTGCCAGTCTGACCTTGCGGTGTTGGGATCTCGAAAGAGAAGTCCAGTAAGGTCATTCAGGTACGGTCACAGTCACTGGACCAGGGGTATGTTAACCATAATTTTGAATAAAACATAAGGGGGTTGTGGCGACATATCTTGCCTGATCCCTTTAGAAAGTATGAGTTACAATGAGAGCTTTTATGCTTCGGCATAAAACCTCTCATTGGGGGGGGTATTGTAATGGGTCTAAATTTACCTAAATATTATTGTGTAATTTCATAAATTCTATAACATGTAAAGATGAGGCCCCTTTGAGGTGACGCGATAGCCAGTAAATATTTTCATGACCATGTATGGTTATGGAGTAAAAGACGAAAATCTCTTTATAGCCAGTGATTAATTCCGCCAGTATGTTGTTGACGAGAAACAGGAAATTACGAGTTAAAAAGGTGAAACTCAACTCAACAGAAAGTTATAATACTGAGGACGAGACGTACGGCGGGGAGCGGTGTGAAGCAGTTTGAGACGCACCAAACGGAAATTTGTAACACTGAACGTCAGTCGGCAAACAAAATCTAAACAAAGCGGACGTGGGCAGTTCCACTCACTGCCGGCTGAGTACCGTTTTTGCCTGCATAAAACAAAAATGTGTATCTTTCTATACATTTCAAAGTGAAAACCGTATTTGGCTAAATTATCATCAACAGTAACTAATTAAAATAAATTGACAGTTTGGCAGTAACACGTAAAAATGTAACAGTGAAAACAGTAAAACAACGCATGCCATGTGGTGAAATTCTACGCAGCATAATCAAGGGAAGTAGACATTTCAACAATATATATATATATATATATATATACCATTTCAACATTTTAAAATGCTGGTTTTTTCCTAAATTATAAAGTTGAGCTCAACAAAATCAAAAAATAAGTAAATGTGTATGTTTGTGTGAATGAAAAATTATGAAAATAGGACTAACAAGAAGTGTTGAGTTGTGTAACCTTTGATATACGTAGTAGTATTTTGATGTCGTAGTTTGTTGATAATCAGTTTTACGCCTTAAGGCGGAATAAGTGTGTTCATGATCTTTTTTATGTTTTCGAGAGAAAATAAATACCGTTATATTTTACTTGATGTGCGCATTGTTATTTGTATTTGCCCACCATTCTCTGCCTAATTACACTAAACGATTCCCTGGACCAAACATTACATATAATCATATTAATTTAATAAACAATTACTGAGTAACATTGCAGTTGTTTCCCCTGAACAGGGACAATTTAATAATTAATTAACCGATAACACTGTACTATTCCTAGTATGCTAATTCTTGCAACAGGTAAGTATTTATCATCATCGACATCAATGTAATCATCGTTTACTACTACACAAGGTAAGTCATCAATATCATCATTGTTATCATCAGTTACCTGTCTCATTACTAAGTAAATTAATTTTATCCCCTCACTCTCTAGTTAAAATCTCCACTAACTCTTTATAAACTCTCTTTAACTTGGAACAACTCTATCACTCTCTCTATCAAAATAATCACTTTTCCAATCCCATTTCACATTTTCACTCCACGCAGAGGGCAACACTCTAACATTAATACACCATCTGGCCTTACCAGATACACTAAAAACCAAGGGACATTTTGAAGACCTTTTGTCTTCTACAAAAACTATTGAGGAACTCTCGTCCTCCAAAAACACTTGTGAAGTCTCTGCTTCACCGACATTACGGGCAAAATTTTCCCTTTGTTCCCACTTTACATTTAAATCTCTTTCCATTCTTTCTCCAACTCATCAACATTCACTAACACTCCATGAATAACCTCAACTGATTTTACACTCTCATTCTCACTACCACTATTTACCTTATCATTCTTAGATACCCCATTTTCAAATACTTTGTTAATATCATCATAATTAACATTCTTAAACTTATTACTCACCTTGTCTACTGTCGCCTGTTTTGCATTGAGACTAACATAGGGTGACCAGACATCCCGTTTTTAACGGGATTGTCCCTTTTTTTCATTATGTGTCCTGTTGTCCCGGCAAATTATTAACGGGACGTCAAATGTCCCGTTTTTCCGTACTTGCAATAACGGATAACCTAATCTTTTATCTTCGCTTTGTCTCCCTCAATGGTTAAGGGAACGCAATCGCGAAAAGAAATGATGATCTCTGGTTTCCGCCAGAGAGCGTCAAGGGAGAGTGAGGCAATCAAGGTAAACTTTTTTTGTTTGGTTAGTTTTAACGCTTGGCGTGGCGAGCTTGCTCCATTGTCTGTTGTTCGCTTGGTTCGAGATACACATGCATATTTATATGGGGAAAAGAAAGTGTACTTTCTCCAAAACCCTGAAAGAAGAGTTTCCTTTCTTGAAGGACAACACCACATCTACAAAGGTAGAATGTACTTTATGTCATTCAGTTTTTTCCATTGAACATGGAGGACGTGCCGATATTACACAGCACATTAAGAAAAAGAAACACATGTTGGCAGTTTCCACGAGAACTTCCAGTAGTATAACTTCCTTTGTAAGTAGGAATGGACTACAAACTGAGGAAGATAAACGTATCGCTGCTGAAGAAGGGCTGTTTGCATTTCATACTGCAAAACACAACCATTCTTTCCGTTCAATGGACTGCACATCTCTTATCATCAGAGAACTATTTGAGAAGAAATTCACGTGTTTCAGGACAAAGTGCGAGTCGATTTTAGTGAACGTTTTATCGCCGTATGCAATGCATGAAGTGCAATCAGAACTTGAAGATGCTAAGTATGTGTCTGTGATGGTTGATGCATCAAATCACAAAAGCTTAAAATTAGTGCCGATTCTAGTTAGGTATTTTATTCCTACCAAAGGTGTTCAGTGCAAAGTAATCTGTTTTCAGAACGTTGGTGGAGAAACAGCAGATTTATTAGCTAAGCTAATCATGTTCTGGACATCTTAAAGAAACATCATTTAGTTGACAAGATCATCGCGTTTTGTGCAGATAACTGTAACACTAACTTTGGTGGGTACAAGAGGGCCGGAACAAACAACGTTTTTTCTAAATTGAACAGTGTGCTCAAAATGAATATTCAAGGCATTGGTTGTGCAGCTCATGTGGTACACAATGGTGTACAAACAAGTGCAGACATTCTTCCTATCGACATAGAAACAGTAGTGAATAAAATATTTCAATATTTTCACATTTATACCGTGCGTGTGGAGGAATTAAAATTATTTTGTGATTTTGTTGCTACTGAATATAAGCAGGTTCTGGGTAGTGTTAAAACTAGATGGTTGTCATTGTTGCCAATAGTTACAAGGGTTATTGATATTTATGAACCTCTAAAGTCTTATTTCATGTCTCAGGATAGGTGTCCTACATTGCTAAAACAATTTTTTGAGAACCCACAGTCACTTCTTTGGCTTCATTTCATACAAAGCCAACTGAAAATGTTTTCAAATTCAATCCAAAAGTTGGAAAGAACCAACATTTCAGCCACTGAAGTAGCTGAAGAATTGCTTACAGAAAACAGGAAATGTAGTAAGTTTCAAACTTCAGTTGTTTCTTCAATTTTAATTAACTTAGAAAATGAAGGTCTTTTCACCCAATCGAAATATGAAACGATTACCAATTTATTTTATGACACTTTTTTAAGTTATTTAAACAAGTGGGTCTCTCCATATCAGCCTCTGAAATCATTTCATTGGATAACATTGAAAAATTCTGTATCTTGGGATGAGATTTTAAAAAGTCTGAAAATTCTTAAGACAGTAGATTCATGTTCAACAATTCAGGTACATGAAGATGAATTATTTGATGAGATAGGACATGTGAACAAAGTTTTATCCAGAAAATTTGAGGAATGGGAAAAAGTTAATGTGGAGATTGATAAGAAATGGTGTGATGTCTTCCACATACTTAAAAGTATAGGCATTCCATATAAAAACATAGAGGTGGTTGTGAGTTTTGCTCTGGCTGTACCAGGCACAAATGCTGTTGTGGAAAGAGTCTTTTCAATTGTGAACTCCCTTTGGATTGATGAAAGAAACCGTTTTACTACCAAAACTATTCAAGCAATTGTAATTTTAAAAACTCATTTTCAAGACCTTAGCTGTAAGGAATTCTACAACCTGCTATTAAGTAATTCAAAGCTCTTGCGAGATATCAGGTCTTGTGATAAGTACAAAGTTAATAGTAATGTTCCTGATTCAGAAGCCACAAGTTCATGTTCAGCAGGTTGTTGATATCTATGAATCACATCCATGTAATTTTATAGTTGTTAAGAATTTGAATATTTATATTTGAATAATTATAATTTTATAATTCTTGAAAAAACTTGATCAATTATAATATGATCCAGTGCCATGATAAGTATGTTTTTAAGTTGGTTATTAAAATATATGTCTTTTTATGTGTAAAAAGTAGTTTTTACGAGGGCTATCCAGAAAGTAACAGACGTTTTGACCGACCGCGGCGGTGGGCGGGGATAGAGCCGCCATCTTGGTGTCGGAACGTTCCTACACTCAGTACGCAACCAGCTGTGTTAGCGTGCGGTCTGTGCCCCTCTTACTTTGCTCTCTGTGACGTGTTAAAATGTGCGCTGCAATAGAAAATCCCGCCACTTGTGAGATGCGTTCTGTGATTAGGTTTTTGTTCGCAAAAAATCACAAACCAATTGAAATTTATCGCCAACTTTGTGATGTGTACGGAAAAGGAATAATGAGTGAAAGCCGAGTGAGGCAATGGTGCATTGATTTTAAAAATGGCCGTACCAATGTTCACGATGAGGACCGCAGTGGTAGACCTAGCCATGTGACTGATGAACTGGTGATGAAAATCAACGACAAAATTCGTGAAGATCGTCGTTTCACGATTACGGAACTTTCGAAACAATTTCCTCAAATTTCACGGAGTTTGGTGCATGAAATTGTGGCGGAAAAGCTTGGTTACCACAAATTTTGTGCTAGGTGGATTCCGAAAATCCTAACGGAAGACCACAAAAAACAGAGACTGGCTGCAGCACTAACTTTCCTCGAAGATTACGACAAAAATGGTAACAAAGTTATCGATCGTATCGTAACTGGGGACGAGACTTGGGTGAAGCATGTCAATAGTGAAACAAAAAGGCAGTCGATGGAATGGGGACACACAAATTCTCCCAAGAAACCAAGGAAGTGTTTGCAAACGCTGTCAGCAAGAAAGATCATGGCTACTGTGTTTTGGGACTCTGAAGGAGTGATTCTCGTTGATTTTCTTGAACGTGGCACAACAATTAACTCAGAGAGGTATTGTGAAACACTGAGAAAGTTAAGGCGCGCGATACAAAACAAGCGTCGGGGAAAACTTAGTGCGAAGGTTTTGTTTTTTCACGACAACGCACGTCCACACACGGCCAATCGTACCCGAGAGCTCTTCGATAGTTTTGGATGGGAGGTGTTCGATCATCCACCATACAGCCCGGATTTGGCGCCGAGCGACTATCACCTCTTCCCAGCGATGAAGACATGGCTCGCTACACAACGCTTTGATACTGACGCCGAACTGCATGCCGGTGTAAACCAGTGGTTGAAATCGCAGGCGGCAGATTTCTACAGAGACGGTATTGAAAAACTTGTGCCACGGTATGATAAGTGCCTTAATTTGAATGGCGATTATGTAGAAAAATAGCTTAAGAGTGTACCTTTCAAATGTATATAATAAAATTTTGTTTTTTCATTTTGTAAATTTTTTATTTCAAAACGTCTGTTACTTTCTGGATAGCCCTCGTATTTGTCTTAGTGAAGCAATGCAGTCATATATGAAGCACATTTTCTTTGTAACTCGTGTCCTGTTTTGTCCTGTTTTTTTATTTCCATATTTCAGAAATGTCTTGTTTTACGTCATAAAAAATCTGGTCACCCTAGACTAACACCATTATTATTCATAATTCTCTCCCCATTAGAATCATCACTTATTTTAACCACATTACACACCTTGTTCTCCATTACTTAATTATTTTCAATATTCCTCCCAAACATATCTAACTTGTGTCAATTTAGTATTTAATTCCTTTAATTTACTATCGATATTCTTTTGTGATTCAATCACTTATTCCTTTAATTCATTAATATTAATATTTTGTTGTTTCATTTCCCCCTTTATTTTATTAATCTTAATCTCATTTATGTCAAAACGTTCGTTAATATCACCCCTTAATTTATTAAACTTGTCGTCATTAATATCAAAACGTTTATTTAATTCGTTAAATTTAACATTCTGTTCATCTAATTTTACGTTAATATCCCCCTTTATTTCGTTAATATCACCCCTTAGTTCATTATTTTATTCTTTAAGCTTTACATCTAACATCGCATTTTGATTTTCTAGAAGTAATTGCATCATATTCATTATATCGTTATTGTCAAATTGTTTATTTTTATTAGTTGAGGCTGGGGTTAACTGAATCCCAGAGTCATCTATAACAGCTGATTCATTTAATTCTCTGTCTTGAACTACGATTAGAGTCGAATGAACCTCCAGCCCGCAACGGCTGACTCGTTCATCGACTGAATTTCTGACTCATTCATTACAGTTACATTTATTTTATTCTCCGTATTTTCCATTTTTTATATTATTATGGCTTACATATACAATTTTACACACTTTAACTTTAATTTATCGTTTTACTTTACCGCTTTCTAACCACAATCTATAATCATTTACCACATTGCCATCACTCCCAAATAATCCGTCTCTGCAACTAAAATTAGGTCTAGCTTATGTTTTATATAAACCATCCAAGTTCGTGCTGCCATTTGTAACTGTCCATTTTTTATTGTAAATAGATTAAGTCCCTGTTCGGGCGCCATTTGTAACCATTCAATCTTACGAGCAAATAAATTTTTACTCCAATCACAAAATTTTATTACTTTTCTTACCTTCGGGTCTCCTTCCAGGATTCTATAGACGAAACTGTTGCAGAGATGATTATTTGGGTTTGACTGACGAAATAATTTTGCTGACACAGTTTTCTGATTTTAACAAACTATTTTTCTTTTATTAAAACAAATCACTTTTTTCTCTCAACCTCTGTCACAACTTCTCACATTCTACTCATTTCTTGTTACAAGCTATTACATCGGTGTCAGACCCAAATTTATAAATTACAATTACAATTATAAATGAACAATTCTTACAAAACTATAAAAGAATAGTTAATATAGTTAACGACCTAGTACTTTTCTTTTTTTTTTTTGTATCACTGTCTCTCACATTCTTCTACATTTTCAAATTTTCCCCCTCAAAATTGAGATCTCATTAATATGTTACTGATTTCAGTGAACGAATTTACATGCTGTTGATGGCTTTAAATTAGAAAGTTGGTTATGTTTGTACTCAGCCTGATTGTAGACTTGGTCCAGTTGTTGAGTCACCTTTTCTCCATTCACTCCAAAAATAAATTGAAAATGTCCAAATTTTACGCTCGTGTTAATTGTCCCCTTAGTTGTATATTATACTGTTTTGTCACATTTGAACTATTAATTGTGTCGGCTGACGTAACTTGCTCACGATTGTTTTTTATGACTGCGCGGTTTGAAGAATTTTAGTCGATTGGGCCCCCAAAACTGGCGTTGGGGAGCACATTATGTTGTGTGTGAACGGTCACGTGATCACAAATCCGAGCTCTGATTGGTTGGTTTAAAATGTTCTGGAAGCAAATTCTACACTTTCTTGCTGCCTGGTGAAATTAACATGTTACCATCGCATTTTCTGTAATTCACAGATGGCACAAACTGTAGGTAGTTGCGTAATGCGTCTAGCCAGACTGACGCCAGACATCAACACAGACTGATGTTTCATAAATAAATTGTCAGGATGTGGGTAAAAAAAGAGGTTCCCCTGAGGTTGACCACTGATTGAATTAACATTTATTAAAATTATTTATCCCCCCTTATCTGTCCCATTACACAGTAACCACTTTTACAGGTCACGAGTTCGTATATAGAATCCTGGACTAACGTGTGGAGGTAAGAGCTAAAATGAAATATTGGAAGTTGTGTGTTTTTTATTTTTTCAAAAATGAATTATTAAAAGATTACAGTGGTGCCGCGAACAGGGACGGTCTGTATAAATTTATTTTGTACAGTCTGTACCTACTTGTGGATGTAAAAGGAGGTTACTTGGGGTTAGTGCATTTTACGAATAAGTACGTAGAAGTACGTGAGGAGAGGTTATGTGTTTGATTAACTAGTAAAATAATATTGAATTAAGTGGAAGATTTTTATTGTATATGGAAATTAGAGAATCATTTAATTGAAAATAAGTAAATTTGTAAAAGATGGAATAAATAATGAAATTGAGATAAATTTATCTGACGTAACCGTCATTGATGAATCCGAAAGTAAGTAAATGTTTGTAGTAAACAAAGAAAGTATGTCAACCGAATCAACTGATGTGAGTGATTCAGGAATTCAGACAAATTTAATAGTAACAAATGAAAATAATTTGACAGAATCAATTATAATGAGTAATGCGGAGGCACAATCTACTCCCATTTTAGTTAAATAAAATAAAACTGATGACAAAACAAGAAATTGGTTTCGTCAGATAATAGGGGAGATTAAACTAATGTCTAATGAGTTAAAGAGTGAGATCCATGAACAAAAAATAAAATGTGAAAGTAGTTTTAATGAAGTAAAGAGTCGTTTTGACATAAATGATGTTAAGTTTAATGAACTCAAAAATGATATCAATACAGTAAATGTTAAATGTGAGAGTAATTTTAATGAGTTAAAGGGAGAACTGAGTAATTCATTAAAGAGTATAGATATAAAATTTACTGAAATAAATAATCGTTTGGATAATAGTGACGAAAAGTTTAATGAACTAAGCGCTAGAAGTGAAAGTAATTTTAACAAGTTACAACAGTGTATTGAGAAAATGACAATGTGGAAAAAAGATACAGGTAAGTGTAACGAGAATATAAATAACAAGGTTATAGTTGACAAGGTAAATGAGAATGAAAATAATGATAGTGAAGTAATGGGGAATAATAATAATAATGAAGTAGTTGAAGGTGGGGTTATTATAAGTGATAATGATAATAACGAAATGATGAATAATAATGGGGTGTTAATTAAAAGTGGGGTGTTAGAGAGTAAAGTTGTGAATAATGATAGTGGTGATGAAGTTTTAGTGGAAATACAAATTATTGATGAGATAGTGGTTGATGAGAGTGAGAGAGAATGTGACGAGAGGTTAGGTTGGCAAAGTCCAATACTGGTTAAAATTTCACATTGTTCAATTTACGTCTTATGCTGTTTATGCGGGCAAAAACGGTACTCAGCCGGCGGCGAGCGAAACTGCCCATGTTCGCTATATTGAGATGTTGTTTGCCGACTGACTTTCAGTATTACAATTTCCGTTTGGTTCGTCTCTAAACTGGTTCTCTCCGCTCCCCGCCATACGTCTCATCTTCAGCATTGAAGAGTTTCGCTGATCTTAGTATCATCTTTCCAACTGGCCACGAACTGACTTTCGTCAACAACATACTAACGGAGTTAATCACTGGCTATAAATAGATTTTCATTATTCTTCATAACCATATATGGTCATGAAATTCTCACTGGCAATTGCCTTACCCTAAGGGGCCTCATCTTCACATGTTATAGAATTTATAAAATTACACAATAATATTTATATAAATTTAGACCCATTACAATACCCCCCCCAATGAGAGGTTTTATGCCGAAGCATAAAAGCTCTCATTGACACTCTCATACTTTCTAAAGGGATCAGCCAAGATATGTCGCCACAACCCCCTCTACGTTTTATTCAAAATTATGGTTAACTTACCCCTGGTCCAGTGACTGTGACCGCACCTGAATGACCTTACTGGGCTTCTCTTTTGAGATCCCAACACCGCAAGGCCAGACAGGCACTGGACGCTCCTGCTCTGGCGCGCAGCCCAGCACAGGACCGCTGCCACAGCATCACCAGACACAGAAACATGAAATCAAAAATATCAAATAGTGGCCTGGTATAATAACATATCCCTAACTGATCTGGTTCCCCCTTATCTGTGTTGGTTTGCGTTAACAAGTATTTTTTTTTTTTTTTTTTTTTTTTTTTTTTAAGCTCCGACATATGGATGAATACTTAGTCTAAGTATAATACCTTATAAGAATTACATACCAACATTCTGTATAACCTTCTGTAGTTAACTCTTACCCCAAATTCAAAATGATCACTCTGATTCCCATCAAAATTTAAATAAACATTTCCATTACAGCGTACAAATACCTTCCATTATAAATAATTCCATTGATATTTCAAAATTAACAAACTCCTTATATAGAGTAAAACACATTAAATCAACTTCATTAGAACAAATTATTTATATTTACTTAACAATCGTTAAGCATCTTCATATTACTCCTTAATACATCACAATAAAATACTCCTTGTCAACACAACGTCATTCATTTACATCAAGAAATCAATATTGTAACGTAACGAAAATACGGTCCTCGACGTTACATAATTCAACTTATAAGATTTAGAATAGAGAAGAAAAGTTATTAATTATCCACACTTGTAAAAGGTCAGAAACCCAACCCATGATTGTTTAAATAAAATAAGAATACAAGGTAAAAAGATAAGAAAGTGATAATGTTAATAATAATAAACCTCAAGGTTCAGTGAGAGGTAAATAACAGACATTGACACATAATGTAAAAACTAATTTTGACTGTTTCATAATAATTGATGTTTTAAAGTAGATGAGAATGAGTAAATGGTGTATGACTTAAGTTACTCAAATGTACTTATTATTAATTGTATCATGTTATATTGTTATCATGATAGTGATGTTATATTTTGTGTTAGCAAGTGAAAGTTTTCTGTTAATAGAATACCAGGCAATTATGTATTATGTGTTATTAATTTACCATTATAGAGCTGTAGTTGAACTCAGTAATTGAGTACTAATTAATTTCATTTTATGTGTTATCCATAGGTCACGATAAAGCTTTTGTTAGATTTTATAGAGTTAATTATTTGTATACATGTACTTAGATAATAAGATGATTATAATTGTAAACTTGGCCAAAAAAGGCTATAATTGTTAACGAGATACAAAAGAGTTTAATACAACCATGTCATAAATAGATAAAAGATTCTAGAATATTGCAGATAGTAACAAGTTAAATTCAGAAGTAGGTCAAGGTATAATGATAGGCCTAACAACCAGTAACATTATATAGTAAGTCAGATCAGAAAGGTTAGGTAAAGAAATTAGTAACAAATACTAAATAAAAGCTAATGAGTTAGGAGAAGTTAATAATAATTGATAATAACAACTAAATAAACTCAAATTAAATAAATTCTTGTAATGCCATAGTGCAATGATACCGGTAGATAATGTTTAGTAACAGAAAAATAATATTTGTTAAAATAAATAGACTAAGAGGAAAAGACAGCAAAATATATAAGAATTAGTAAACAAGCCATAAGTAAAATTATATTCGGATATAATGAAAATTTAGAAAGGGATTATTTTGATGAGTGGAAGAACATTGTATGAAATGATTATAAAATAACATAATATCGAATAAGAATAAAAAAGATGGTTGCTAGGGACGACAAAGTAGATAGAATTTGTTGATTTGATTATTGGATAAATTTACATGAACGAAGACGGTTTAGTTAAAAGACGCTGAGAAAAGATTTGATTTAATTTAAATACAAAGTCCATCCAAATTTAAGCAAAATGAACAATAAATCACAATAGTATGTTCAACTATCATTAAACCGTATTATATAATTGGACAATCTAAAAACTTATACGTGAAAGTAACGAAAAATAAAAAGGAAGAACTCTGATTGCAAAATTCAATAAAATGAACAAATGTTAACTTAATCAATTAACAAAACCAGAGAAATAACTACCTGCATAAAGAGATATAATCCTATAACGTAAAAGAAACGAAAATAAACACCAAATTATATCGGAACTTCAGCTTACACAACCCAATAGAAAAAACATAATTGGATTCGAATTTCGTCGAAGCACGTAACCACAAAACTCGGGCAGTGGTGAACAAAAGGAGCGGTATTTCTGCATCATCCCAGGACCAAGAATTAAACTTTATTTTCAACTTGGAACGAAGACGGACGAGAACGATTTCATCTGCATGCTGATCTGTTGCTGTCAAAACGAAAGGGTTATCTGTACACGGCCTTATCGAGTCACGATGCCGAGCGGATGGTAAAACTACAATTATTTTAAATATTATTTAATAAAAACTTAACTCTATATTGTAATACCTTGTATTCCTATTTATGCATTTTCTGATCTTACTAACAGTTGAAAGAACCTTCACGCCCTGTATTTAAAGAAATATAAAATCATAACTGAAAATAATATAAAACCTTGAATCCGATCGATAATCGATTACTTCTGACATATAGCCTTTTGTATCTAACGTAAAAGAAACAACTTTGTTGGACAAGAAATATTAAATATTAATAAAGAATCAAGATAAGTAAAGAGTGTAACCAATACTCACCGTACGCGGTGGGTTAACCTACAAATTTCTGTTGTCTGGGAACCACAGCGCTATTCGCGGACTGCTTAGGTAGTAAAGAGAGGAGAATACAATAAAAATTTCTTCTCCTCTTCAACGCAGAATAGGGTTGCGCGAAAAATTCGAATTACACACTATACACGCAATTTTCACCCACAATAACCCAATTATATTAAATAGAGAGGAAAGGAGATATACTTAACATTATTATAAACCATATTAAAATAAGATACATAATAAATTGCCACTAAACGGAGAGAGGTTTAAACGAGGAAAACCCGTTAAGTTATAAATTGACGCTTCCATCGTGGGGCACATTACAAAGAGACGACGAAGGAGGTATATTATAAATTGGCGAACCCAACAGTGGGGCTATAGAAGATAGTGATACGAGACGGACAACACATAGAAAGGGTATATTATAATATACATATTGATGTAACTCATTTTAATATTTAATATTTTGTTACTAACAACCTAGTAACCGCCTTCTCCATCATCACATAATTTATTAAATTACAGATTTATGTTAAATTCCTCCTTCCACACACCACTATTACCCCCCCCCCCCGGACTGTAGCGCTCAGTTGCCTCTGAATAAAATTTCCAAACATTCTAAATTTTAATTTCAATTGAACCCGTTAATACTCAACCATTAATTATTTACCACTTCTTATACCATTAGATTCTCCAAAAATTCAAATTTATTATCAACATTTATTTTACATACGGTAACATTTTATTTATTAAACATTGTGATTATTACTTTAAAATAAACAATTCATCTTTAAATTTGCATATAAAATTATAAACAGTACACTTTAATTTCAATTGAACTTTTTACTAATCAAGCGTCAATTATTTATCATTTACTATACCATTAAATTCTCAAAAAAAAATCTTTTTAATTTGTTATCAACATTCATTTTATACAATATTTCATTTATTATCTCCTTTCAAAGTAAATCAATTATTTTATCAAACACATTTCATTACTCTAACAAAATTCACAAAGTTGAGTGTACTTCACCTTGTTACATCATTACATTTAATATCAACACAAAAGTATATACAATCCACATTATTATCTGTTATTGTTTACCACAAATCATTTCATAAAACAGTTCATTTCAAAACCACTATTCACATAGTTAAACGTTTATAAACATTAATTGTTTACCCCCCATCATCGTATAATAACCTGGTCTTACGTCTACACAATTCATTTTTTATTAAATTCATTATATTATTTCTACCAATATAATGACTATTTATATTCTCATATTCTTCCACAATATCAACAGGATTATTCCATATTATAACATCATATAATTTGTCACCACCGAGTATAGTCAAGTCATCCTTAGTATAATTTGTCACAATTGGGTCAATTATAATTTCATCATTTTTATTATCTACTGCTGTACCAGTTTCGTCACAAGGTAAGTAATCAATATCATCAATCTTATCATCATTTGCTGCACTAACTATTTCGCAAGGTAAGTACTTAATATCACTAACTCTCTCAATATCTAACCTCTCTACTAATTCGTTATAACCTCTACTAACCTTAAACGTCTCTATCTTCCTATCAAAATACCTTTTATCATTACACCATTTCATACTTTTTCTATCGTTCCATACAGAGGGTACTAAATCATAAAAAACTACTAAAAATTAATTGACTACTTGAAAACATACTGTTTTCCAATAAGGGACTCTTGCCCGTCAAAAACATTTGTAAACATCTTGGTTCATAATAAACCTGGGGAAACTTTACCCTCTGTTCTATATTCATAAAATAATTCTCTTCATATTCTCTCTCTAACTTACAAATACTGATTTCTACTCTCTCACTACCCACCACTGTTTCTGTATTATCATCATCACTATTTATTTTCACTGTATCACTTTTATATATCTCATTTTCAACTATCTTACCACTATTACTTGTTAATTCATTTTTGTAACTAACACTTACCTCGTTAATTATTTCTTCATAATTTTTCATTATTTTACTACCATTATTCTCACCTATATTAACGCCATGGTCGTCCGTTACTTCGTTATTTTCATTTTCGTCACACTCACCCGTGTCGTCATTATTTTCGACACCACTACATCCACTCATCTGGTTTAATTCAACTTCCATATTCTCTAGTTTATTATTTATTTCCACAAATTTCTCACTCACTCCATTAAACTCTCATTTATACTTTTAAATTAGGTACTCATACTTAAATTACTCATTTTTATTTCGCTTCTTATGTTTACAAATTCGTTATTTATTTCTCTTAATTTCTCGTCTTGTTTGTTTATTTCAGTTTTCAGCTCTATGTTACTTGCATTTATCTCTGACTTGATTTCAGTTTTAAACTCATTCAAGCTCGTGTTTAAATTATCATTATTCTTATTTTGTTGGTCAAACTTATTATTCATTCCTGACATCATTTCCATAATCAACGCTAATTGATTAAATATATTTATCTCGTTATTTCTACTACATTCAACTTCGACTGTTTCATTTACATTCACTATTTCGCCTACGCTCTCGACATTTACATTCGTGTTTATCGTATTATCTTGTGTAACATTCAACACTGACCCCACATCTGCACTTTCATCTAAATTTGTATTTGCGTTTTTCTCTGCCATTTTCGACTAAAATGTAAATTTCAACTTTAATTTACAATGTCCCTGTTCGGGCGCCAACTGAAGTATGATCGGTTATTAATTATTAATTTGTCCCTGTTCAGGCGAAACAACTGAAGTATTATTCAGTAATTAATTATTAAATTTATATTGTAATATATTGATTTCAAGTGTAAAGTTTTGTCCAAGAATTCGTTTAGTGTACTTTGGCAGAGAACAATGGGCAAATACAAATAACAAAGTGCGTATATCAAGTAAAATATAACATTATTTATTTTCTTTTGATAACATAAAAAAGATCATGAACACCCTTATTCCGCCTTAAGGCGTAAAACTGATTACCAATAACTATTACATCAAAATACGAATACGTATATCAAAATTATGCAAACTCAGCACTTCTTGTTAGCCCTATATGCATATTCTTCACACACACCATCATACACATTTACATACTTTTAGGTTTTTTGTTGAGCTCAACTTTAAAATTTAGTTAAAAGCCAGTATTTAATTATTTTTTTAAATGTCTACTTTCCTGTTGATGCATATGGTTTCATCCTGCGGGACGTCTCCTGTTGTGTGCACTGTCTGTTGTTTTCACTTTTAGGTTTTACGGCCGAACTGTTTGTTTAGTTTTACTGATCACTGATTAATACATTATTTATACTTTTAAAAGTCCAATACTGGTTAAAATTTCACATTGTTCAATTTACGTCTTATGCTGTTTATGCAGGCGAAAATGGTACTCAGCCGGCGGCGAGCGAAACTGCCCATGTCCGCTATATTGAGATGTTGTTTGCCGACTGACTTTCAGTATTACAATTTCCGTTTGGTTCGTCTCTAAACTGGTTCTCTCCGCTCCCTGCCATACGTCTCATCTTCAGCATTGAAGAGTTTCGCTGATCTTAGTATCACCTTTTCAACTGGCCATGAACTGACTTTCGTCAACAACATACTAACGGAGTTAATCACTGGCTATAAATAGATTTTCATTATTCTTCATAACCATATATGGTCATGAAATTCTCACTGGCAATCGCCTTACCCTAAGGAGCCTCATCTTCACATGTTATAGAATTTATAAAATTACACAATAATATTTATGTAAATTTAGACCCATTACAGAGAGTGGTAGAGTTGTTTAAGTTAAAGAGAGGTTATAGAGAATTAGTAGGGATGTTAGATATAGAGAGAGTTGATGATATTGAATTCTTACCTTGTGATGTAGTTAATGCAGCAAGAGGCGATAATAATGTTGATGACTTACTTGTATATAAAGTGGGGTTACTAGTAGTAGATGATGGTTATGATGAGGAAATGATAACGGATTTAATTGTAACAGATAATACCAAAGGAGAATTGACCATACCGAATGTCGACAGGTTTTATGAATTAATAGTAGGTAATGATTTTGTTAAGTATTATTTTGATACAATGGATAAAATTGATGTTGATAGTTATTATAATAAGAAAAACAAAATAAATGTAATTAAAAATGAATTATGTTGTAATAACATAAGACTGATTTTCGATGATGGTGGTTAGACAGTTATTGTTAATGAACATTTAATTATGAGAGTGTAGTGGTTTTAGATACTGGATTGAATAAGATAATGATTTTTTTCTGGTAAACAAGGACATTTAATGAAACAGGTTGTATATAAAGCAGTATTGTGTTTACATGTGTTAAATGTGCTTATACAATAAAGTTATGTTGATGTTTTGATAAAGTATCAGCTGTGACAGGGTGTTATGTGTACATTGTATTTTATATAGTAAATTTACAGGTTTGTTTGAGGTCATGTCAGTAATAATATTTTGTTTGAATTGAATAATTAACAGTATGTAATCATGAAGCTTTATAATGAAAAATTAAATTAATGTAAAATGTTTTAAAAGATAGAAATTTTGGTAGTAAATTTAAAAGTTTTCATTATATTTGGTCTCCAGTCGCAGTGAAATTGAAATAAATAAATACCTTTTTCTTTATCCGTGCTGCGACTACGTCTTTGATGTCTTACGACATGTTTCGGGAACACGTTCCCATCATCAGGTAAAATTGTTTTTTCTTCTAGTTCATAACGAACGTGTCAAGAATATAATAATTAAAACACATCAACACATAAACACATAACACAATGAGTATGATAGAACTCAGTCCACGCAACAGTGCGCACTGCCGTACTGTAACTGACCACGTAATCAAACTATATACTCGGCTGGTGTACACAAGCGTTATCACTCTTCAATACAGTATCATATAAACAGTGAGATTTAAATGTTAATTGATCATTAAGCAGTAGGTTTGGTTGAAATAAAAGCGCTTTATATATTTCATATTCTTCCATGGCATCCATGTATCAGCTCTTACTGCATATATGTATGGGCGTAAAGTTATCTGTGAAACCACTATAACTGTGATTGCTGTTTACCAGATGTAAAGCAAAGTTGGATTTGATTGACTTGATGTTCCTTTTTGGCAAATGTTCTTTATATCTGTCTTTAAATTTCCTGCCCGTTTGTCCTATGTAGAATTTATCACATTCACTACACTGGATTCTATATATGCCAGAACTGTTTTCGGTTGTTTTTTGTGTTCGAGGTTTTAATATGTTCAATATGTTATTGGTAGTTTTGAAGGACACGATGATGTCTAATTTTCTTAATTCATTTTTTATTATATTAGGAATCACATTAGTATATTCAACTGAAATATAATGGTTCTTTTTTACAGGAAACCTACTACCACGGATATAACTGTCCATGCTGATTCATTCCACCCATATACACAGAAAATGGCCTCTTTTAATGCTTTCGTAAATAGACTTTTAACTATACCTATGAACCAGGAAGATTTTCAAGATGAAGTAAATATTATTAAACATATAGCTGTCAATAATGGATATAAAAGTGATATAATAGATAACTTAATTCGCAAACGTAGGAATAAAATGGAAAGAAAATTAAAATTAGATGGTAAAAAGAACCATTATATTTCAGTTGAATATACTAATGTGATTCCTAATATAATAAAAAATGAATTAAGAAAATTAGACATCATCGTGTCCTTCAAAACTACCAATAACATATTGAACATATTAAAACCTCGAACACAAAAAACAACCGAAAACAGTTCTGGCATATATAGAATCCAGTGTAGTGAATGTGATAAATTCTACATAGGACAAACGGGCAGGAAATTTAAAGACAGATATAAAGAACATTTGCCAAAAAGGAACATCAAGTCAATCAAATCCAACTTTGCTTTACATCTGGTAAACAGCAATCACAGTTATAGTGGTTTCACAGATAACTTTACGCCCATACATATATGCAGTAAGAGCCGATACATGGATGCCATGGAAGAATATGAAATATATAAAGCGCTTTTATTTCAACCAAACCTACTGCTTAATGATCAATTAACATTTAAATCTCACTGTTTATATGATACTGTATTGAAGAGTGATAACGCTTGTGTACACCAGCCGAGTATATAGTTTGATTACGTGGTCAGTTACAGTACGGCAGTGCGCACTGTTGCGTGGACTGAGTTCTATCATACTCATTGTGTTATGTGTTGATGTGTTTTAATTATTATATTCTTGACACGTTCGTTATGAACTAGAAGAAAAAACAATTTTACCTGATGATGGGAACGTGTTCCCGAAACATGTCGTAAGACATCAAAGACGTAGTCGCAGCACGGATAAAGAAAAAGGTATTTATTTATTTAAAAGTTTTGATTTGAAGGTTATAAAAAATGATAAATGAATTTTATTATGAAAGTAAATAAATGCAAGAAGAAATTAAATGAATTGAAAGTGTTTTGAATAATGTAATTGAAGTAACTTAGAGTGTTTTGATTATAAGGTAATTAAATTTTATGTGAGAGGATTTAATTAATGTAAAATGTTTTAAGTAATGCAATTAGAGTAGTTAATTAAAAGACGAAAATATGTGTAATAAATTTGAATAATTTATTTTGAATCGAATAGTATAATAAATAATTAAAGGTTGCTGATTAAAATGTTTAATAGAAAGTCAAAGTTGAAGTGATAATGCAAGATAAACAATTAAAATGTTTAATCAATAGAAATTGAAATTAAAAGTTGTGTAATGTTAGTAAATTTGATTCAAATTCAGAGATGAAATGTTTTATGTTAACCTGAGGTTAGTAATGTTTATTTTGAGTCTAAGTTTTTGTGAAATATAAAAGTTTATTTGCTTAGGATGTAATTATGTATGGATGTGTAACATGTATTGTGTATTTTGAATAGATTACCCATTTTCGGGCGGTCACGGCTTCACCGAACCCTGACCGTGGAGTTGGATTATTGGTAACAAGATGTGGGCAGGCTTATTGCACCCTGACCATACTTGTTATTATTTTCAAAATTGGTGACTTTAGAAATTAACCAGGGGGTGAATCAGGGGAATCAATCATAAACTTTGGAACAGCGGCTATCCATCAAATGGGATGGTAGACTGTTTAAGGGAGGGCATGTGAATAAATTTTAGTAGGATTACTGGTATCTTATATTGCCAGTAATGCCGAATGTATTATAACGCCGAAACAAGAACGGTGGAAGTAGCGTTTATACCATAAACATTTCAGTTCTTGTGGAAGCAAATGGGCGCTACAGGCCAACATAAAAATCAAAAGAGTGTGTGGAAAAGAGCTGGCCGTTACAAACCAGGGGGATTAATGTATCATTTTTGCAAATGTGTAAATGCTTTGCACGGTTTACCCATGAGGTTATTTACCAAATTGTAACGGGGTAAAAAAAAAAGATATGATGTGGAAGGAGGAGTATAACTGAATAGTCAGTTATGGATTATGATATGATCATAATCACAGTGAAGTTGAATTTGATTGTTCTGATGATCTGGGTAGCTGTGGTTTTAAATAATTTGCGGTACAGTATTAATCCTATTTTGCATTGTATAAAGTTAACCGAAGTAATCTGCCTTATAAGGGAGACATTAAATGTATGTTCTAATGAAAATGTAAGATGGAAATATTGATAAAGTGAACTCATAGTTGAACTGTTAAATTAATTTTTGTGTTTGAATTCTATCTTGTAAAAGTATCATTATATGTAGTTTCAATCAAATGTACCATGTTAGATTAAGGGTATATAGTAAACCAAGTATTTATGTATTAGTGGAATAAATAAGATGAGCAATCAGTACTTTGCAAAGGACAAACCAGTACGGGCTAAGAGGAAACCAAATCAGTTGGGGATATGGCATTGTGATAGACCAGTTATTGATGTTTTTGTTTTATTGATTATAGAATCTTGTGATACTGTGTTGGCGTGCCTGTCTGACTTTATGGTGTTGGGATCTTGACAAGGGAAGTCCAGTAAGGTCATGCAGGTGCAGCTGCAGTCATCGGACTAAGGGGGTAAGCTACCCATGATTTTGTAAGAAAGTAAAGTGGGGTCATGGCGCCATATCCTAGCTGGTCCTCTTGGGTTTTAGGCAATGAGAGTTTTTCTGTTTTGGCAGAAAACCTCTCATTGGGGGGGGTATTGTAACGGGACAAAGCAGAGGGTTTTAATTTCATAATTTTCTTGTAACAATTTGTAGTCAACCATGCTAGGCAACACTTTAAGATCACCAAATATGTGACTTTTGTGAACACTTGGTAGTCAGTTTGGTGCCATGCAGAGCAAGGTACAAAGAAAACTGGAATATTGGAATGTGTAAGAGCGCGCGGGTGCCGCCTTTTGTCACGTAAAAGTCACGCAGATGGTCTCCTTATCGCCTTTCATGAGATGTCGAGAAAGGCGCGAGACATTCACCAGACAATCAGGGAGCAAGTTGATGGCAGCGGAAGGTCCACCGAGCATATTCTTGCCATTTTGGACGCTTCAGTCGGCATCCAACCTCAGAACCGCGCGGATGTGTTAATGCGCCGTTTGCTAAAAACATACTCGAGCAAAATTAAAGTTGGCCAACAAATAATGTTAGTGAATTCAATATAAAAACAACTGGAAAGAATGTCAGAGTGAACCAGTAACAATAGTCTTACAAATTTAACCATTCAAAACTTATTTTTGGAGTGTTAATCAAAAAAGTGAATCAGCAGTAGTGTTGAAACCATGTGGAGATGACTACAACAGGGATGAGTACCTAAAATAATAAATTAACTAACTTTCACAGCATTTATCATTTTAAATGGGTGATCAATAAGAGAAATTTGTTCAGAGAGCTCTATAAAAAGGGGGTTATTAAAATGTAAATCAGTAGAGGTATGAGAGCATGTGTGTCATGAAAGCACTGGTTTGTCTATAAAAAGAAGATATATAAAAAACTAGTTATGTAAGATTGTGTTTATAACTATTGTTAGGTTAAAAGAATTGTAAGTTTAAAGGGTTAGAGAGACACAATAGCATGTTGCCCAATCGTTTGTAAAGTAATCAAAACGGAAAGTTAAAACAACATAAATAAGTATTAATTTGAAAACAAAATAAAATAAGCTTGGTTTATCAGAAAAATGTGTTAGTAATTATTACGCAGCAAAACCCAGTAACCACTTTTACAGGTCACGAGTTCGTATATAGAATCCTGGACTAACGTGTGAAGGTAAGAGCTAAAATTAAATATTGGAAGTTGTTTTTTATATTTTCAAAAATTAATTATTAAAAGAATGGTTACAACTTGAGACAGATTTTTCTAATTCAGCTATTTTATTTGACATGGATTCTTCTATGTCAGATATTCTAGTAATTTGGTTATTAAGCTCACCACATAATAGACTCAACTCTGCAGCAGTATGTTCTTGCTTTGATTTTGCTCCTGTATTAACGCTTCATGTATTCTTTCTCACGCTTCTGTTCCACTTCTTGCTGCTTACGTTTCTCATCTTGTCGTTCTTCTGATGAGGAAGAGCACTTTTTACTGTTCTTCTGCCTCTTATCTTTCCTGTCTGCATTTCTCATCTTGTCATCTTTCTTCTGCTTCTGCCTCCATCTGAGTTTCACATCTTGTTGTTTCTCTGCTTCGTCTGCCTCCTGTCCTCTTCATTCCTCTGTCTGCAACAGCAGCGCCTGGAAATTTTCTATCATGTGACTGGTATCCATGTTTACAGATGAATTACACATTCCACTAGTCTTGTACAAAGTGTCCTCTGTTTCAACTGTTAAAGGTTCTGACACACTTCTGACCATCTGTTACGACAGTCTCACTGATCGTCATATAGTACAGTGGAAACAAAATACAGACATCAATGAAGTCACCAATGACCAGCTTTAATGAATCACAAATAACAATTTGAAATCAACAAGATTCTCTCATACAGTAATTCAAGTTAAATTTCTCCACACACAATACTTACTATTAGAATTCCACACTAATTACAACACAATAATCACTTCTCCACAATACTTCGAACTGCACTTGAATAAATCACCACCTATAACTAACTAATAACTGACTAACTGTTTCATAATTTGTGTCAACGAGCACTCGAAATGTAAAGCTTACTTTAGTGGAGCCTTGACAGAGACACGCACCTGCTCAGCTAGCCGAGAAATGTGTAGAACGGCACTCCCAAGTGTTTGAGAACATTCTGTTGTTACACTACCCCCTCCTTAACCATTTAGTGGGGTACAGACATTTGATGTATAAAAAGTAATTAAACCCCCAAAATTATTGTAATTATTTATAAAACTCATAATAAGTTGATATTAATAAGAAATTGTTTTAAATAATATGGAATTAGTTTAGTTACAAATTGTGTTTTGATAGAAGGTCATAGAACAAATAGAACCTATTTGTGAATAACTAATCAAGTTTACCTACAGTTTATGAACAAATTTTGTATTATAACAAATTGATAAATCACTCAATATGTGAAAATTAAAAGTAACAGGACTATAACTATGTAAAATTCAGTGAGACTAAGCAAATTTAGTAAATCAAGGACCATAATAATAGCTAAACGTGCAAAATTATAAGAACTGATTGTTGGTAAGGAAAAACGTAAAGCTTTCTGTTTCCGGGATGTGAGAAATAGCTTTTGGAAAAATCACCACTCTTAATTTGACCATCACCAAGTTCAGACGTATCTTCAAGTAGTGAAATAATTAAAGTGTATTCGGTAACCTAACCGTAAATAGAGAGTGTGAGAGTAAATCAAGCATTAAATAATTTATTCATGAAATGGAATATAATAACGTGAAAAGAGAAATAAAGAAAAAATTAAAATAATAGCGAATGAAAGTGTTGTACTCATCTATAAGGTAATATTGTGTATTAATAATCCAAATAATACAAAAGAGAACCAACCTATTAATGTTCACAGTTCAAAGAAAGTGAAATTAATCACACACATGCACAGGTTAATCGACATCTTGTATACTACAGATATAAACTATTTTAACGAATAAGAAACACACTAATACAGACTTGTAACTTGTAGAATATTATTTATTTGTAAAAATCAACTAGAAGTAAGTGAAACCTCGTGTATTTGATAGTTCAGTAGAAAACCAACTAGTGCCACAGGCGAGAGACTGAAGAGCGATATTTCTTGTTTAAAGTACAGCCATTGCTGCGATTTAGTAGAGAAATTTTGGAACTGTAATTAAATGTAGATAAAGAATTTTTTTTTTATAAGTTATATATATAAAAAAAGCAATATATTAAGTCATAAATAACTTGGTTGTAAAAGTATATGTATTTTTTGTTTTATGTACTGCAGCCCTGAGATTTAAAAATTGTTAATTCATGCTATAAAACAAAATAAAATTAAGAATAAAGGACTCAAATCTGTAACATATCAGTACAGTATTTTTACGTTTTCTACATTTGGAAATTAACAATTATTGAGTACCAAGTGAGTTGGAAACTATTAAAGAACAAATTAGTGAAACATTAAAAATTATTAATTTGATTAAATAAACATTAAATGTAGTAATAAATTATATTAATGAGACGTACCTTATATTTTCCATTTTTATCAGCTGCTTATAACATGTAAAGTAACAGATTTTGAAACAGCCCGGGTCGCCACTCACACTTGATAGGCGGTGTGTGAGAGCCATATCATTATCCTAATTAAACGACGGTAACACTAAACCAAACTACTCACCAGGAGATGGAAACCACTAAGTCCGTATAGGCGAGCCCCTGAGTACACGTTAGGTTGGGGTCAGGTGACAAATAAAAACCACTTAAAATAGCATTATAAATTATAAATCACCAACACTTTATTATTAAATATTTTTTATCACAAACATAAAAGTTATATTCAACTGCTTCCCTTCTACACATTCAGCATTCCCTGTTTTACAAGTTATAAGTATACAAAATTTCAGGTTCAATACACTGCAGTTAAACTAAAATGAAAATATTGCCCTTAACTTAGCCATGATCCATGAATTGTTGCCACAATGACAAAATAAATTGAATACTTCAAAGTAAAATTTATATCTTTTAACATAACTTAAATTAGACTGCAGGCAAAAATTATAAACAATAATGTTCAAATTGAATTTAAAGAATTAATTCAGCATGACAAATTACAATGTATGTCCATCTATCAACTTATCATTTATATAATTTTAAATCAACGTAATGCCAGAATAAAAAAATAGTCTATCTAAATTTACAACACACATCTTTAAATGAATAAATAGTATTTGTACAAAAATTCCCCAAAGAAATCACCTCAGATGTCTTAAGACACAATCTTTTCTCTTTAAAACATTAAAGTCATGAAACTTTTAAAGTGTCTTCAAAAACATTTAAAGAATATACAGCAAGTTTACAAAGAGTACATTTTACATATTAACAATGATCGTGTGAATATTCCTCATCTCATAGTAGATTTCTGTTTTATCCTAGGACAGCCGCTGACCCCCTTGAAAATGTAAAGTAGGCACAAGCTACATATATTTACAAATGGCTAATACTGTAAATGTTTTCTTTACATTTCTTACACAAAGTCAGAAAAATTTAAATTTAAAATACCTGGCCAGGTGAATTGTATAATTCATAAACAACACTTTAAGCAAATGACACCATCCCATGTTGGGGTTCTCTCGATTTCCCACTCACAAATTCACTTACACTTTGTTTTTTACACTCTGTTACACGCACTGATATAGGTATTTATTCTAGTTTACAAACACATCATCTCCTGATTGGTATTTTTACCGTGTGAAACGGATTCACTTTCCGCTAGCAACAACCATCGCAGTGCTGGTCAAGTCATTTTGTCGAACATCCGGAAACGTACAACGCCTGCCTGTTTTTGTCATCTTGATTGCAACATCACGTTGTACCACAGCCCGTTGTGATGCCGCACTCCACATCCCCTTGCACAACTCACCAATCCTTCAGCCCCCCTTATACATCCTTCAGCCCTCCACATCTCTCCCCTTATACATGAGCACTTCATTTATTTATTATTTTGTTTAACTTGACACTGCCATCGCCATCCTCGCCATGCGCACAGTTCACCATGCAATCACAATGGCTGTGGTGGGCGCCAAAATTCAAATTTAAACAGGCCTAGGGTTTTGTACCAATACAAACAATTGAGTTATCAAAAAACTTATTTTATTTCTACAGGTAAAGATGGTAATTAAAAGAGGCAAAAATAAATAATTTCAATTAAAAATAATGTTCCTGTTGAAAAGTTTCATTTATCATTAAATAATTGTAAAGAAATTATTTTTAATACTATGTATTAATAGTATTAATTCATATCTTGTAATGTAACATAATGCATGTTCTGTTAATATTATAACTTATCGCAATATGGTAAGGTATAATAATGTTTAAATATGTTCCACGTTGGAAACGCCAATTTATAACTTAACACAAGTATAGCGTCTTTTCTTACGTGTATTTGTGTGTTACTTCTTATTATACTCGTAGATGAGTTTTCCTAATTAAGCCCCACTGTTGTGAGTGCCATTTTATAACTTATTCGCAATCCCTCTCTATTTAATTCTGTTTATTTCGCCTCACGATGGATGCATCAATTTATAACTTAACGTGTGTCAACGTTAAGCCCCACTGTTGGGTTCGCCAATTTATAACTTATCCCTTACGTCTTCTCTTTAATTAGTATATATAATATTTGTTTTGTTGTGATTGAAAATTATATATTAAGTGTGTAATTCTAATTTTCTCGTTCAAGCCTAGCCCGCGTTTGAAGAGAAGAGAAGGAATTCTTATCGGTTTCTCATTCTCTTTAATACAAAAGCAGTCCGCGAGTAGCACTGTGGTTCACAGACAGCTGAAAATTGTAGGTTAGTTACCCGCGTACAATAATTCCTACGTTACACGCTCTACTTATATTATAACTTGTTCACACTACACTAAATATTATATAAATGAGAAGATATCATTAAATTCTGAAAGGATTCTTTATTATGATTTTTATATTTCTTGCCAACAAAGTTCTTCCTTTACGGAGATACAAAAGTCTATAGTATTAGAAGTAATCGATTATCGATCGGATTCAGGGTTATATATTATTTTAGTTATGATTTTGTATTTCTTTAAACACAGGGAGTGAAGGTTCTTTCAACTGTTAGTAAGGTCAGAAAATGCATAAATAGGATTACAAGATATTACAATATAGTATTAAGTTCTTATTAAATATTATTTAAAATAAGTGTAGTTTTACCGTCCGCTGGACATCGTGACTCAGTAAGGCCGTGGACAGCTAACCTCGTCGTAGTGTTTGGTCAATAACGGAATGCAGATGAATTAATCCTCGCCAGTCTTCACTCCAAGATCGAAATAAAAGTTGAATTCTTGGTCCTGGGATGATGCAGAAATGCCGCTCCTTTTGTTCACCAATGTCCGAGTTTTGTGGTTACGTGTTTCAACGTATTTCGTGTCCAACTACGCTTTTTCTATTGAATTGTGGAAAATGTCGTTCAAGTATAATTTTGTGATTTGTTTTCATTCTTTATAATATTGGAGTATATAACTCTATTCAGGTAGTTACTTCTCTACTTTGGTTGATTAATTAAGTTAATAATTACTCATTACATTGAGTTTTATTATTAGAGTTCTTCACTTAGATTTTTTGTCAATTTTCATGTACAGGTTTATGATTGTTCAGTTATATAATACGGTTGAATGTCAGTGAGCCATACTATGGTGATTTATTACTTAATTTGTTTCCCAGTTGTATTGTTTTAATTTAATTTAATCAATTCTTTTCTGAGTGCATCCAAACTAAACCGTCTTCGTTCATGGATAATTATTCAATAATAGAATCAACAAATTTTATATCTCTCGTCGTCCTTGACAACCATCCTGTCTCTTCTTATTGGATATTATACTATAGCCATTATCATACAATGTTCTTACACTCATCAAAATAATTTACATTATATCCTATTACAATTTTACATATTGTTTGTTACTAATTTTTATACATTTTGCTGTCGTTTCCTCTTAATCTACTTACTCTAACAAGTATTATTTTCTTGTTATTAAACATTACCTTTCGGTATCATAGCACCATTGCATTTTTGAGATTTTAGTTGAATTGAATTTATTTATCTGTTATCAGCAATTATTATTAACTTCTCCTCACTCATTATATTCTATTTAGTATTTTTTACAAATTTCTTTACCTAACCTTTCTGACCTGACTTACTATACAATGTTACTGGTTTTAGGCCTATCATTACATTTTTATCTACTTCTGATTTTAATTTGTTACTACTTGCATTATTATAGAATCCTTCATTTGTTTATGATATGATTACACTAAACCCTTTTGTATCTCATTAACAATCATAGCCTTTCTGGCCAAGTTTACAATTATAATCAGCCTACTAACTATGTTCTGTTATTATCATTATTAAAATATATAAAAACCCAAATTACTTTCACCTACCTGCAAAGGTCCTATCTGGGTCCAGAAATCCGATTCACACGAACCACAGATGCAAACGTGTTTCATAGGTTAGTGGAATAATTGACTCCACACATCGTTAAGAAGAGAATTGATAATTTTAATTTTGTCAAATCATTTAAGAAAACGGTTTATAAACTTTACCTTTGAAATAAATTAGTTAGAAAATATATATATTGGTTGTTACATGATCATCCTTAAACTAACTTACGCTAAGCTTACCTTACTTTTTCAAACACACACACTCACAGAACTGCCCAGCCTGCATATTTTGTATACCCCAAACACACACACAAAATTTATTTCTCCCTTAACACATTTTTTATAATAATTCCCCTACGTCGACCACGCGGTCATCGCGCCCACACCAAGTCCTCGTTCACGTGTCCAAAAAAAAAGGCGAAACTATTAGTTCATCTTCTTCATTTCGACTCACTCACAACGGTTGCTATTTCACTCGTGCACTTTTGACTAATATTCCATATTTTAACGGTGAGGTCGGCCGACCTTGGAAAGAAAACTGTTAACAAAAATTTAGATGGACCGCATGCGGTCTGTTGGTAAGAGATACTGGGCAGAAGTTTTTTCTCGGTTCCCTCTCCACAGTTTTTCAATACGGGAACTCACTGCCTTGGGCGTCGTCGCCGAAGCTTCGGCCCATGCCATGCATGTAGTTTTTTAGTCAATATAACCCACGATCTCATCTAGGCGTAGGCTGACATCATAAAAGTGGGCCGGACTTGAGCAGCATTTCCGGAAGGTCTTTGAGAAGACGATGAATACTCTTGCGCTTTGGCCATCTTGAGTTTTTTACCAGCGCGTGGGTCGGCGCCCATGCTTGGTGAAACGCATAGGTGCGCACTGCCACACTCTCGCCTAGTTCTCAGAAAACTAGGGTGGTACATTCTTCGCTTGCCGCGTTACACAATTGAAATTGCGTATCGCCTTTGTCTCAAACTGTTCAGTTAACATGTGGTCTGTTGCAATGGAATGAATTTGGTTGCACCATAATTTTCACAATTTTTAGACAAGCCCGCCCAAAATGAAATAAATAAATATATAAATGCCCCTTACTGAAAGAAAATAAAGTGACCCCAAAATTGACACGCTACAACTAAGTACATGTACAAAAACATTTAACTATATAAAGTTTAACAACATCTCTATAATGATATATTGAAACACATAAAATGAAATTAATATTAATTAATTGGTATTCTATTAAAAGAATTACTACACTTGCTACACACAAAAAATAACATAACTATCATGATAATAATACAACATGATACAACGTAATAACAGGTACATTTTTATGAAATAAATCCTGTAATACTTAATCATTCTCCTTTCATTTAAATCATCAATTATTATAAAACAGTCTAAGTTAGTTTTTACATTATTTGTCAATGTCTATCGTTTACACCTTTCACTGAACATTGAAGTTTGTATTTATTAGCATTATTAATTTTTTGTCTTTCTACCTTGTATTCTTATTGGGGGATAATTCATTTATTCAATAATGGGTTGTGTTTCTGACCTTTTACTAGCATGGGTAATTATTATTTTTATTTTTATTTTAAAACTTATAAACTTATTTATGTAACGTAGGAGACCATATTTTCGTTACGTTACAATATTTATTTTCAGTGTTTGATATCTGTCGATGTAGGTATTGATTCTGTTAAACATACATTAGAGTATATAATATTCAAAATAAAATTATTGTAAAATATATGCTACAGTAATTAATGTAATATGTGAGAAAAACAATTTAATACATTCCATTGACATGCAGTAGCTGCAATATCTGTATTACATATGTATTGTTCAGGTGAACGAATCATTTAGGTGATCGACTGATTGAATCGATGTTTTAAAAGATGAGTTGGTCAGTAATGCCATCACTGATGAACTGTCTGAGGTAGTTCACACAATTTCCACTAGGTGACTCTGAATGACTTTCTAATAAATCTCAGTCATTTCTGGCTCAGTTTCAGTTAGTTGGATATCCAATATGATTCGTTCAGTTGCTTTCTGTCTCTCAGTTTTAATCTTGGTCACTGATCCGATCAGTGAATGAGTTACTGCAAGCAGACTCCACTAGATACTAGATGCCTCTGGCTTCCGTTTCAATCTCAGTTATGTTGTTTGTTTTGGTCAGCAAAACATTAGATATAATTTGCCATCTTTGTTCTTCATTTCAATCTTGGTCACTTAGTGATTCTATCAGTGAACTAGTTACGCAAATAGACTCCATTAAATGTCACTGGCATTCAATTCCAATCTCTGTCATTTCATTCAATAACAACTCCTTGAGCAGTCACTGTATTTTTTAATCATGATTATAATAGAAAAGAAATGTGTAATTTTTGAATGAAATAAATGTTAATTATTCATGATTCTGGATCTTTTTATTCTTCTCAGTCTTAAAGAAAGAAACACAAACAAATCTTGCTCTTGTTTGTTTACAATTTCAAAAATATTTGTGAGGGGGATAATAATTTGTGTATCAGGAATTTATATAATAACTGAAATAATAGTCCTGTGTACCAATGTGATATAACTGAATTCGTTTAGGAACTTTACTGATGTTGAGAGTACAAATAATTGAAGTTAAGTTAACCTACTGATAAATGAATGACTGAATGAATGATTGAATTTTAAAGACTGAATCACTCCAATGATTGAGATGGTACTGATCAGGTTCACTAAAGTAACCAAATTCACCCATCCCTAATCTTTATGTCTGTTATATAAGAGGGAATGGTTAGTGGAAGGATACAAAGGGGATTGTTAAGCTGATTCACACTGAGGTTTGCTGTTCTGCGTCTTTAGAAAATTCTCATACCATATATATTTAACACTTTAGATAGCGAAATATGTGTCCAAGCATTTTCTTTTAGTTCCCCCCCCCCCATATTCTGTGAGCATATCTCTTTATTTGTGTAAAAATTTAATTACGTAAGGTCTGCATGCTGTGTGTCCTGGAACATAATCTCTGACATCTTTAGTTCTTGAAAAAATAAAGATCACTGAAGTTTTGTCTTTTACTTTCATCTTTTTGTAAATAAGAATCATATGTTTTCATAGTTTCTCTGTGCACCAAACTGTTTTGCAACAAGTTATTAAGTTAATATTAATAAATGTAATTTTTAAATTTGTCTGGTGGCTAGTTTAAATTATATATTTAGTTGTAATTTTATTTTATGTAACATTTTATAACTGCAAACTAATACAAAATTGTTGTACAACTTTTTTTCTCTGTAAAAATTGCCTTTTTTTTATTTATACAAAAATATTAAGCATCATAATTTTTAAATTTATCCATGTCATTTGAAGAAGGAAGAACTGAACTGCTGTATGTACGGTATGTGATGTAGAAATATAAGTTTTAGTAAATGTACCTTGTCTTCTTCACAGTAAAAATTATGAAATACATAATAAAATCATGGATATTTTGAAGAAATTCAACTTAAAAATGCATGTATCCAAAGTGTTAAATGTATTAGTTCATACAGAAGGATGAGCGGAAATAAACAGATCAGAAACAATAGTGAACTTGAGAAGCAAAACAGGAATCAAAGCTTATTGTAGCTTTGCTGTCAGTGTGAATCAGCCTTAACATTTTGCTCTACTCTGCAGAGATTTAGTAGACCTGTGGTTAAATTCACTTAACAATTTTTAAATCCTGAGTTTGTTTTGGGGTGACACTATAAAATTAAGATGCATTTTCCAGCCCCCAGGTTGACTCAGCCTGTGGAACTATAACTCCACCGCATGTGGTATAACATGCTGGGGTAACTGTAGCATAGTCTCGGTGTCACTACTTTCCTTGTACAGTATATTAAATGGCTAAATTAGGTAGCTTGCCCTGGCTACTTCTAAGGTACTTAGATGTAACTAAGGACCCATTGTTTGTTATTATTTTTATTATTTCAAAATTACAACTTAAAAATTTTTAATGTTAAAATCATTGTTGAACCTGAACTGTTAATTAAATAAAATGATTTGTAAGTGATTTGTTTCTTTCTTTCTTATATAAATTTGAAGACTCGCATACTGGTAACACATGCAGTAACATATCTTCCAGAGGTGGACAACATAGTGGTTTTGAAGGACGGAGAAATTACAGAGACTGGAACATATAAAGAACTTCTTGCCAAAAAAGGAGCTTTTGCTGATTTTCTTGTTCAATACTTGCAGGAGATGGATGAAGACCAAGATGATGATCAAGGTATGGCTTTATTTATATTATGGTAAAAGAAATTTGTAAACATCACAGCCAACACAATCTCCACTCCTTATATTAAGCTTGTTGCCCCATGTTTTCCTTCATCTACTTAAGCCTGATCTTCCTGTTTAGTAGCAACGTGGTTTCGTGTGTCCACTCCAGGTATTCATGGCATTTCAAACAGTTCAGCTTAATTTTACCATTTGCTTTATATAAACATTTAAATGTCTCCTCTTATTGTATATTTCTTCAAAAGCATCCTTCGTCTCATTCCTTGTGGTTGCTTACCTTTTTTTGTGTACTTTTGTGTAACTTAAATTTCTGTTTATAGGTTATATTTACTGTGGCATGATCATGTGGTAAGAATGGCAGATGTATACAATGTGTCTTTTGAAACACAGTATATGTAGTGTCAGCTGTGCTAGGAAGAGGTGGGTTGTGTAGTTGGAACACATCATGAGGCCTAATCCTTGAAGTTAACAATAACAACAACTAAACATGTATTTTTATAATTACAGAAAGCTTTAAAATTTTGTTTTAGAAGCAATTTTAACATAGTTTATTATGTCAATGGATTATTACTTTATTGTATGAATTTTTACAATACTAAACACTATAAAATACAAATATTCTATATAAACAAATTTTAAAGAACATTTTAAAGCTTTCAGAAGAAATTTGAAATGTCAGGTGATTGAAAGTATTATATTAATATTTTATAATTTATATGTGATATTCAAACTAATGTTTGAAAGTATTGATGAATGGTCATTGCATGAAATTGAAATGAGCATGCAGCATATAAATCAAAATTAATTGTTGTTACTAGCGTTCTCTTAAAAGAACTCACTATAAATTGGGTCCACTGTCCACACTACTGCGGCATTATATCACATACTACACCACTTAATAAAGTATTGTTGTGGTAATGCTTGTAACTTCTGGTTGCTCACTATATCTGACCTTTTACTTCACTTAGGAAAGTATAATTTATTTCCCTTCAAGGCAGGACAGTCTTTTATACCCCTGTTAGATATTTTCAGGGCATACAAACACATTAACTCATAGCATGACTGTCCCACTGAAAGAGAGTGGTGTGGTCGCATTAAGTATTCCCTTGTTAAACTTTTCTATATAAATTTAGCAAGTTTATATTTTCTTTATAAATTTATATAAATCTATATAAAGTAAAAATAAAAGTTAGTTTTTAAAACCTGTGTTATGAATTTTAGATTTGGTTGAAATAAAAGAGCAGCTAATTGGATCCAATTCAGAATTACGGCACACACTGAATAGACAGCAATCCAGCATCAGCACTTCCAGTTCAGTATCTTCACTGCAAAGGTACATTATTATTTGTCTCAATAATACTTGTCAGTTGTAATGATTATAATAAATACAATTTTATTGTTGCTGAAATATTCTTTTAAATGCTGAAATAAGATTTTATATTTATTTTTCAAACCGCATATTATTTTTCAGGCAAAGATCAGTAGATAGTACAGGTGATCAGAAAGCTGTTACAGATAACAAACGTGCAGGAGGAAAACTGATTGAAGTGGAAAAAGTTGAAACTGGAGGTGTAAGTTTTGTAGTTTTGTTATTTGACAACTTTCTGTTATACATATCAGCTTATTTACTTGATATGTGTATAAATAATAAGTGATTACCTGTATGCGGTCCGCCGTGTGACTTCTCAAACTTGGTTACGTTACGCGTTTCAAGGCGTATGCCTCATCATCAGACGTTTAAAAACCAAAAACACACATATCACACAAAACTGCGTTTGTCAAGAAATAAAATTGCAGAAACAAGCATATTATGTGCACGTGATGTAGGGTGCGCACCCGTTCAAGTATTGTCTGCTACTGATTGGAATTCGTTGAGCAGTCTCAAAGCAGTATCATACAGGCGGTTAGATACAAAGTTCAATTGTTCATTCAGAACACAATCACGACTGCTATCATTATTATATGCATTATAAATTTCCAGCTCCTCCAAGGCATTCATAAATCGGCCCTTGTTGCATATATGCAAAGGCATTAGATTGGACTTAAAATCTGTATAATTGTGATTGTGTTGGGTCAGATGACGAGTGTAATTAGATTTTATATCATTGTAATTATGTGTCTTTTTTGGTAAGTGTTCACGGAAGCGTTTGTAAAAACCTCTTCCGGTCTGACCTATATAGAAGCTGTTACAATCATTGCAAACCAGTTTATAAATGCCTGTTTTTTCTTCAATAGGTAAGGGCAGTTTAGGTCTAAGTATATTAATTAGTTTATTATTGGTTCTAAAAGACATAGTATAACCAATATTGTTCATCACTGAAGATAAAATTTTTGGCATGATGTATGTGTATTTCGCAGATATAAATTTTTTCGGTGTTTTATTAAGTGGACGGGGCGTAAGTTGAATGTTATTATGCTTCTTTAGCAATTTATCAATGATGTGACTACTGTAACCATTGGAAATTGCAATAAATCTTATTGTATTTAGCTCAGTCTGGAAATCATTATTGTCAAGGGGGACCGTCAACAATCTATGGATTAAACTATTATATGCTGCCAGTTTTTGAGAATATGGATGGTGGGAATCTGCATGTATTGTATGGCTAGTAGCAGTAGGCTTCCTATAAATATTGAATTTCGATGTGTCCATTCGTCTAGTGAGGGTCAGGTCTAGAAAGTTAATTGAGTTATCATGCTCAGTCTCTAAAGTAAATTGAATATTATTGTTGATTTCATTTAAAAGATTTTTGAAGGAGTCAACTTGTCTCAAAGTTCCGTCAAAAATAATGAACGTGTCATCTACGTAACGTGAATAAAATTTTATCTTATTAGCGTATATGTTATTATTTAATAAATGAGTATTTTCGTAGAAATTTAAGTATATGTCAGCCAACAGGCCTGAGAGGGGGGAGCCCATAGCTAGACCATCATCTTGGCTATAGAATAAACCATTGAATGTGAAATAATTTTGATTTAAAATGACTTTAAGCAAGTCAATCAACTCATCTATCGCCTGTGCACTCATGGAAGCGTTAATTCGTAAATTGTCCTTCAATGATTTTAAAGTTACATCAGTTGGAATATTTGTATATAAATCCACTATGTCAAATGAAACCAATTTGTAATTAGGTTTTAATTTAACGGTATTTATCTTATTAATGAAATCAGTATTATTTGTTAAGCTGTGATTATTCTTTAACTGTAAATTGTCTTTAATTAGTTTTACAAGAATTTTTGATGTTTTGAAACCGGGGGCTGTAGTAAAGTTAACCAGCGGTCTTATGGGTATGTGTGGTTTGTGGATTTTGGGGAGTCCCGTAAATATCGGAGCCTTCGCATTAATTGGCTTCAAATAACGACGTGTATTATCACTGAGCAAACTCGTACATTTGTGAATACATTGGTTGAGGTTTTTGGTGTATTTATCAGTAGGATCAGATTTTAATTGTCTAATATTATGGTTAGAGATAAATTCGTGAACTTTGGCATTATAAGAATCAGTATCCATGATTACTAATGTATTCCCTTTATCTGCTTTAATAATACTAGCATTATTAATAGTTATTTTTGTTTTGATGTGCCTCAAAGTTTTGTATTCACGGGAGAATCGTGGATGCATAAATAGATTATGTGGTAGGTTATCGTTAGATCTGATAGTTTTAGTGAGTTTATTGTTTATTAATATGCGTGCTTCGTTCTGTACAATAGGATTCAGAATAGTCTTAATAGCCGCCTCCGCCTCAACGAGCTCATAAATATGTTTGTTATTTCCGGTTGGTGGGAGATTATAATTAAGTCCTTTATTAAGGAGCACCATTTCATTATCACTGAAGTTTATATTAGTTAAATTCATTGTTCTAGGATGAAATGTATGTTTGCAATTAATGTCAGTCTCTAGACGGTGTTTATTTTCTAAACTACGAAGTTTACATAATTGATTGAAGCGTATACGGCGTGAAACACTAGCTGTGTATTTAAATATATAATCAAAAACATTGTTGATAATGCTTGGATGAATGCTGTTGAGGATATGTAAATGTAATTTGAATAAACGAGTGTTAAGAATAGATTTTTTAATATATAATGCCTTAATTTCTTCTCTAATATACATCCGTTCAGCAAAATGTTTGGTAATGTTTGCGGCCTTGGAAGAGCTGTTGATCTTTACAATAGCATATTTTGGTGTTATGTTCTTCAGTAAACAGATTTTGTTAAATTTAATATGCAAATTCGCTTTTAGCAATTGTATTTTAGTGTTTTGGAATTTAAATACCATTTTTGCCTGGCTGGGCTCCAGTTTAACATTCATGTTTCGTATGGTATCCAAGTCACTTTTTATATAATAATAAGTGATTACCTGTATGCGGTCCGCCGTGTGACTTCTCAAACTTGGTTACGTTACGCGTTTCAAGGCGTATGCCTCATCATCAGACGTTTAAAAACCAAAAACACACATATCACACAAAACTGTGTTTGTCAAGAAATAAAATTGCAGAAACAAGCATATTATGTGCACGTGATGTAGGGTGCGCACCCGTTCAAGTATTGTCTGCTACGGATTGGAATTCGTTGAGCAGTCTCAAAGCAGTATCATACAGGCGGTTAGATACAAAGTTCAATTGTTCATTCAGAACACAATCACGACTGCTATCATTATTATATGCATTATAAATTTCCAGCTCCTCCAAGGCATTCATAAATCGGCCCTTGTTGCATATATGCAAAGGCATTAGATTGGACTTAAAATCTGTATAATTGTGATTGTGTTGGGTCAGGTGACGAGTGTAATTAGATTTTATATCATTGTAATTATGTGTCTTTTTTGGTAAGTGTTCACGGAAGCGTTTGTAAAAACCTCTTCCGGTCTGACCTATATAGAAGCTGTTACAATCATTGCAAACCAGTTTATAAATGCCTGTTTTTATAAACTTTAAAAACTTCTGTCTTCAGAAGAATTTTGTTGTAGAATAATTGGAGTGAAGCACATAACAGCACAGCTCACGTCCATTGCACTTTTGACCTTTCTACTTACCTTATCTATTACACTTCCAGTATATATTGTGGAATTTTCGAAGATGCTCTTAGACATCAAAGTCTGAAACCTGGGATACAATTTATGATAGTGGATGTCTGAGTTAGGAGAATTTTTGTATCACTGAGGATCAGGGTAATAGTTTTAGGGATTCTTTATTAATGAATGATCGTGTAGATGCAGTTTTGGTCATCAGTAACTTAGGCCTACTTTTAAAAATGTCCGTTTGCTTCTGGTTCCAGGTGAAATGGAAAGTATATTTACAGTATTTCCAATCGGTTGGTGCCATCTTGACATTACTTACGATTGGGTTCCAAATAGTGTTTCAAGTGTTTTCTGTTGGCTCCAACCTCTGGTTGTCAGAGTGGTCCAGTGATAAGAGTATTGATGTAAATGGAGCAGTGGACATTGGCAAAAGGAATTTGTACCTTGAGGTATACGCTGCTCTTGGTGCAGGACAGGGTGAGGTTTTTAGAATTGTTATACATTTTTATTTTTTTATTTTGATGGTTATGTATAAAATAATGTTATACATTTGTTATAGCATTGATATTCTATTGCAGTAGTTTCAAAAGTCTGTGTGTAGAAGTCTGCAGGACATTCAGCACTTTTGAAGTCAGGTATAATAATTGAAAATATAAATGTCAGTGAAGAGAATAACTAGTAAAGTTGGAAGGATGAATACAATAAACAATATGTGTGATGGTACAATTCTGGTACAATCATACTTTTATAAAAATCTGATCCTAAAAACCATAATTATTGTATTTTATTCCCTAACTATTTATTTTGTAATAAATTTTGTTATATTTCATAATCCCTATAAAGTTTTGGTGAATAAACTATAGAATATTTTATACAACGCATATTGGAATTAACAGGATTTCGATCGAATTCGTTGAAAAGCTACAATTGTCACAAAAAACTATGTGTCACAGATAGCGGTAAACAAGCCTAGCCCATGATGATGTCAGCCAAAGGAATGCATACTTTTGTAAACAAACGAGGCTTGGCCATACAAACAAAAGACTGGTGACGTAGTTTTGCCCCACCTACGCAATGTTTAACAAAGACTTTTCGTCATTTTCGTGTGGACCGTGAATTGAGCCGGTCGGCACATCACGCGGCCGGCATATTCACTGAGTGTGAATATTTAAATTTTACACCACCAAAAGTGGGTAAATAACAGTGTCCGATTAGTAACAAATCGGCAAAAGTGATCGACGATGTGATCGTCCAGAATCGTCGAACTCGCGGTGTGCGACGTTCAAAACGGAAGCTAAGTATCAGCTGTCCAATAATTTTACAATATTTATATCAAAGAAAATTTATTCAGTAAATTCATAATTAATGACCAAAATTAATGACCAAAATTATTCATTAAATAAACAAAATGAGCTCATAAGAAACAACTAAAAAATTGTACCAGAGAATGTGAGAGAGAGAGAGAGAGAGAGAGAGAGAGAGAGAGAGAGAGAGAGAAAGAGTGTGAACAAAATAATATTAACAAGTGCTGGGTTGTGAACAATTTTTCAATAAAATTTATGCATATATATATATAGATATTTCAATCACTTTCTGCTACAGTCCGTTTCTTGATGTATATAATACTTTAATATTTATAACTAAATTTACCTCAAGATATACTTTTTTCCTTAGGAACATGCTTCGAGAGTTCCTGTACTCTCATCTTCAGCCTTCGCCATCTTGTTTCTGGTGAAGTATTTGTGTGTTGGCTTCTGGATGTTATTAATTAATAAGCCAACACACAAATACTTCACCAGAAACAAGATGGCGAAGGCTGAAGATGAGAGTACAGGAACTCTCGAAACATGTTCCTAAGGAAAAAAGTATATCTTGAGGTAAATTTAGTTATAAATATTAAAGTAATACATAGATATGTATAACATTGTTATGTATGTAAACATTTTCATATTATGTATTTCTAAAATACGATAATAATTTTTAACTTGTATAGAGGAACTGCGTTTCATGGCGCAATATAGTAGCATGCGCATTTCGCACTATAGAATCACTTGTTGTGTATTTAAAGATGTAAATAAAAGGTAAACATTGGTAACCATTTCAAGTAATAGTAATTATTTCAGATAACACTTTCCGCTATCATATCGTTCGCTTAACCGAATTCTGGCCTAAGGTAAGTTCAAAGGTATAACACAAGATGGCGCCCGATATTTAAAAAATTATTCAGTAATTATTAAGTAAGTTATATTGGCAGTAATTTGTAGTATAACAATTGTCGCCCGTAATAACAGGGACTCGACATAAACTTTTGTTTATGTGGGTAAGCCTACGAAGAGAGCGGAAAAGTTATCTGAGGTAATAAACATACTTTTAAATACGTAAACATAACCCAACTTCCACGAGGTTATGTTATAAGGTTATATGCATGCGGGTAATATTAAAATAAGTAAAATGCATACCAATAAAGGTGATAATGTAGGGGAAACAGTTGAGAGTGAGATGGATGTTACACTGGACCAAATTAGTCAAACCAGTGTTACTGAATTAAATCCGGTTCCAATAACCACCATCTCAACTCAAGACGTAAATAAGACAGATGGTACGGCTGCAATGATGCAGTTACTATTAAATAAATTCGATGAACAAAGTAACAAATTCGATGTAAAGTTAGACGAAATAAAAAACGAAATTAAAAGACGTAATGAAAATCTTGTTAAACAATGTGACAAAGTAATTAAAAAGTTGGATGAGAAGTTAATCCAAATAGAGAATCAGAAGGTGAGTAACAATGGTATAATTAAGAATACGATATTAGAAAATGATAATGAGAATATTGGGTGTGATAATGAGGTGTTTGTGTGTGTTGAGTCAGAGAGAGAGAGCTGAGAGAAAGTACATTTGTTAAAGGGATGCAGGGGGTAGAATTTCCTTTGATGTTGTGGTAGGGGGTGAAGTCAAGTCTTCACATATTTTTAATAAGGACGAGAGTGTGACAGTACAATAATCTCGATGTCAGAATTATGGTATGAGTGGTAACAAATTATCGGATTTTATTGTATCACACACACACATGCATGGAGAGAACAATTTCCTTTGTGAAGAGACAACTACGCATATTCGAGTAGATCACGACGATTCCAAGGTCAGGAGCCGACGTGCAGAGGTGAACGTACAAAATGGCCATCCAAGTGGAAACAGATCGTAAATAGGCACTCTCATTGGTCCAGAAGACGGGACGTCATTAAAATAAGTGATGACCTAACAAACAATGACATGACAACAGGGCGTGAGCCAATTTTGAACAATAGACAATGACGTGGATGCGCTAACACATACCCAAAATATGTGCTTTGCATCTGCCCAGTCCTTTACAACTCATCAAGATGTCTACACGCTAAATTTGTGGCTGGCACAGTTTCGCCAGTAAAAAGTGTTCTTTTACCAATCTAAAATGTAATTAACAGTACAAGTAATGTAGCACAGTTAACCGCTACCTAAGATGTAATTAGATTCAGTGTAACAAGGGAACAAACGAGATTATGAGAGATGCCGAACACCTGGCCAAAACGGAGAGCATCGGAAGGGAGACCGCAACTATCAATCAGGAAAGTGCAAATTAATTAACTGTTATTCTTTGGTGAAAATGAGCTCTAAATATAAATTCAAAATTTACAAAAGGTACCGATCATATAACATGGGGGAAAGTGTGTGTGTGTGTGTGTGTGTGTGTGTGTGCGCGTAAGAACATGTTTGTACTCATAAATTATTAATTAGCAAAGTGAGGCATTGGTTTCTGTCATTTATAAAAGAGAAATAATAACGAGAGAACTGCAGTCTCTTGGAGAGGTATGGTAATAAACCAGGCATAAAATCAAATAATGAAATTAGTGTACTCAGTATTGATAGAGGAGTAGAAATCACATAGCTAGTGATGGTAAGACGCCATCTTTGTTGTATTGTAATATGTAACTAAGAAAAGGTATGATATTAAATCCAGTATATGTCCACACTAAAGTTGTTCAAATCATTGTTTCGTATACCTCTCTTGTTTCTAAATCTCGCTGCAATGAAACCCTGGACCCTAGAGAAGAAATTCAATTGGAATCTAAAACCAAGAAATTTATGGTAAGTAGATATTTGTTTTTTTGTTTATTGTATGTTAGTACCATAAAATATAAGAATAAAATATGTGAATGGTCGGATTGACGACAATTGGCCCCGAACAGTGGACTTTATATAAAATTACTTTATATAGATAAGCCAGATTCAGAGACATAGAGAGTGACGAAATAATCCAGAACCTAATACGAGAGGTTATGGAGGTTATGTTGACAATAAATATTAAGTAGTAATTGTGTAACTAATTACAAGTGTAACTAAATAGTCATTCCAATAGTCAAATTACCAAAATGGCAGAAAGTAATAATAGCTTAGAAATGGATAATACAGCTACAGAGTCAATTTTATTAGACGGAATAAATGCTAACTCGACACCTAAAACAATTGAAAATAAAATATCATTGGAAGATTTATTTACATTAATTAATGACAAATTTAACCAGATGAATAGTACATTTAATGTAAAGTTAGACAATTTCGAGAACGAACTAAAGAAACAAAATAACTTGCGAAATGTAAAATTGAATCAATTAGAGGAGAAATTAGACAAGAGAATTAATGAGATAGAGTTAGAAAATAAGAGTAGAGAAATAGACAAATTAGATGGAAACAAAGACAAGGTAAGTAGTACTGGAAATTATGATAAAATAAATAAAAATATGGTAATAGGAGATAATAGTGTGGATGTTGGTAGTAATAATGAGGTTTTATGGGGAATAGAATATAATAATGATGGAATGATTGTGTGTTTTGAAGGGTTAAAGAGAATGTGTAGAGAGAGTATAATTGTAGGGGAATTGCAGGGGTTAGATTTTTCCCTTAATGGTGTATTTGGGGGTGATATACATGTTTTTAGGAAGGACAAGAGTGCCTTCGATGTAGATTTGGGAGACAAAAGGTCTGAAATAGTTGTCCCTGGATTTTTTGTGCACCTGATAGGTGGTGCGAGAATAAAGTTGTAGTGCCCTATGCAAATATAGAGAGAGAGAATGTAGCTTAGTGTGATAGGGAGAGATGTTTTAAAAGTGAGAGATATATTGAGAGAAAAAGAGAAGTAGAGATTTTTAAGATAAGTAGAGATTATGAAGAGTTTATGGAAAGGTTAGGTGGAGAGAGAAGTGATAAATATAATAAAAACTTACCATGTATTGAAACTGAGGTAGTAGGAGGTGATGTTGATAACAATGATAATATAAAATACCGAATTATGACTGATTATACAGGAGGTGACAGAACTATACCCAATCATGACAGGTTAAATGAGTTTGAGGATAATGATGAACATTTGAATTGGATATGTATTTATGATGTTAGTATAAGATATCTAATAATAAACAATGTATATAGTTTTAAGATTCGACTATTATTTGACGATGGAGGGTAAACAGTTTATTGTGTTTATAAACATTTAATTATGTGGACAGTGTTTTGAAATGGACTGTTTATGACTGATTTATGGTAAATGATATAATGATAATTTTGGATTGTATATTTTTGTGTATATTAATGTCAATGTATTTGTGTATTTTTGCTGTTGTGTATTTTATGTATTGTTTTACGGTAGAATTTTAAATAATTGATAAGGAATTTAAATGATATTATGAGATTTAGATTCTAATGGTTAATAAATGAAGCAGGTAATATATTTGGATATTGAGAGGTATTGTTGTTAGTAGATGAGTGATGAATTTTCTAGTGGTATATTAAGGTGAAAAGTTAAATAGAGTTAATGGGAGTTAGTGAAAATAAGAAAGTTGAGATACAGATAATATATAAAGAGGTGTTAGATATTTTAGGGACACAGTGGTTAGTGATTATATGTAGAGGTGAGTAATGTGAATGGTAATTATATTTGTTGATGGTGATATTTTGTAGTAAGGGTATTGGTGTAGGGAGTCCACAACGAAAGGTGTTGGGATAGGAAGGGACCGTTGTGTGCCGGAAAGGGTCAGGAACCAATGAGGGAATGAGCATAGATAGGGAACACACATACTAGTACAAAAAATGAGCGGTGCCAGAGGTTTTAAATGGGATTAGTGAAGGGGGTTATTATAGAGATATTGGTGTCATAATATGTTAATGGTTAGTAGCGGATGTTAGTAGTAAAAAAGAGGTGAGTAAGGTTAGATTGACAATGCCAAAATAAGATAGAGATAATAATGAATAATAGAAAGTCACCCAAACTAGTAAGGATAAAAGGGTTAGAAAAAGAAAATTCATGGTAGAAAGGTGATGTAACTGAAAGGTAAATGATAAATTAAAAATTTTTTTGTATAGAATCTGATGAATGTTAAATAACTAAAAGTTAATAGAGAATTGTTGATGGTAATAATGTGATAAAGTTTTGATACCAGTTATTTAAATGTAAATTGTTTAATGTAATGTAAATGTAACAATGTTAATGTGTAATATTCAATGTTCTATGATGTTTTTATTATGTTGATGGGCAATAGTGTGTGTGGTCAGGAGGTCGCTACAGGGGTAACGACGGTAACAATTGTTAAAATATAGTAGATTTGGATGTTAAAAGTATAAAGTTAACAATGGTGTTGAGCAAAATATAGTATGATATCAGTTGCAAAAGATATAAATGATTATAAGTTCAGTAATAAAATTTGAATAATAAACTTGTCTGCCATAGTAGTTGTAGGTTGAATTTTATAGCAGTAGATAGGTGATGGTGTTTTGGGGAATATCAAAGAATTGTTTATGTATTGTGTTATTTGTAGGAATATATATTTTCTCTTAGGGAGTAGATTGATTTTAGTGTGGATGAACAATCAGTTTTGAATTGTTGTTGTTGTGGAGAGATTAATTGAACAAGCCAATGCCTCAGACACAAACCAATGCATCTAAAGGGAAACATATCAGTTGTGGGTATGGAAGTATATTCGACCACTATTGTAAAATTTTGTATTCCATGTTTCAGAGTTTTGTGGTGTTGTGACCGCGGTCCTGAGCTGGCCGGAGCGTCAGAACAGGAGCGTTGAGTGTCTCATGGCCTTATGGTGTAGGGATCTCTACGGAGAAGTCCAGTAAGGTCAGAGGGTGCGATCAGCATCATCAGACCAAGGGTAAGTGATTGTATTTCTTTTATATCAATATTAAGGGGGTTGTGGCAACATATCTGACCTGATCCTTTTAGAAAAGTGTGAATGAGTCAATGAAAGTTTTTGTTTCGACATAAAATCTTTCATTGAGGGGGTTTTGTGACAGTACAATAATCTCGATGTCAGAATTATGGTATGAGTGGTAACAAATTATCGGATTTTATTGTATCACACACACACATGCATGGAGAGAACAATTTCCTTTGTGAAGAGACAACTACACATATTCGAATAGATTACGACGATTCCAAGGTCAGGAGCCGACGTGCAGAGATGAACGTACAAAATGGCTATCCAAGTGGAAACAGATCGTAAATAGGCACTCTCATTGGTCCAGAAGACAGGACGTCATTAAAATAAGTGATGACCTAACAAACAATGACATGACAACAGGGCGTGAGCCAATTTTGAACAATAGACAATGACGTGGATGCGCTAACACATACACAAAATATGTGCTTTGCATCTGCCCAGTCCTTTACAACTCATCAAGATGTCTACACGCTAAATTTGTGGCTGGCACAGTTTCGCCAGTAAAAAGTGTTCTTTTACCAATCTAAAATGTAATTAACAGTACAAGTAATGTAGCACAGTTAACCGCTACCTAAGATGTAATTAGATTCAGTGTAACAAGGGAACAAACGAGATTATGAGAGACGCCGAACACCTGGCCAAAATGGAGAGCATCGGAAGGGAGACCGCAACTATCAATCAGGAAAGTGCAAATTAATTAACTGTTATTCTTTGGTGAAAATGAGCTCTAAATATAAATTCAAAATTTACAAAAGGTACCGATCATATAACATGGGGGAAAGTGTGTGTGTGTGTGTGTGTGTGTGTGTGTGTGTGTGTGCGTAAGAACATGTTTGTACTCATAAATTATTAATTAGCAAAGTGAGGCAATGGTTTCTGTCATTTATAAAAGAGAAATAATAACGAGAGAACTGCAGTCTCTTGGAGAGGTATGGTAATAAACCAGGCATAAAATCAAATAATGAAATTAGTGTACTCAGTATTGATAAAGGAGTAGAAATCACGTAGCTAGTGATGGTAAGACGCCATCTTTGTTGTATTGTAATATGTAACTAAGAAAAGGTATGATATTAAATCCAGTATATGTCCACACTAAAGTTGTTCAAATCATTGTTTCGTATACCTCTCTTGTTTCTAAATCTCGCTGCAACGAAACCCTGGACCCTAGAGAAGAAATTCAATTGGAATCTAAAACCGAGAAATTTATGGTAAGTAGATATTTGTTTTTTTTTTATTGTATGTTAGTACCATAAAATATAAGAATAAAATATGTGAAAAGTCGGATTGACGACAAGAGTTCCTTAAATTTATATTTGGGAGACGAAAGGTATACAAATAGAATTCCTTGGTGTTTTTGTGTACCTCATAGGTGGTGCAGTAATTTTGAGTTAGTGACCCCTGCATATTTGGAGAGAGAGAGTGTAATTTGGTGTTATGGTGAGAAATATATTAAGAGAGAAAGTGTAGAGAGGTATTGTGAGAGATATGGTGAGAGAATGAGAGTAATAGAAATTTTTAAAGTAAATAGAAAGTATAGAGAATTGGTAGAAAGGTTAGGAGTAGAGATGGTGGATGATTGCAATCAATACTTACCTTGTAGTAAAATTGAGATAGTAAAAATAGTAGATGATGAGAATAATGGTATCAAGCACTTACCTTGGGAAGTAACAGGTGTAGTAGTACGAAATTATGATAGTAATTCTGATGACAATATGACTAACAAGATTATAACATATGATACTGATGTAGACAGAACTATACCCGATCGTGACCTGGCATATGATAAATTAATAGGAATTACATCTATTAATGTAAACAAAATTGTGAGTGAATATAAAATGTTTGATAAATATTATAATGAGTATAATTATATAATTCATTTACTAAACAATAAGATAAATAGACCTAAGATTAGAATGTTATTCAATGATGGAGGATAGATTGTTTTATTGTGTAATGAACATTTAATGTATGTGGAAAGTGGTTTTGAATTGGACTGCATATGGACTGATTTTGATTAATGACAAAATAATGAGTTTGGATTGTATATTTTTCATTGTTTTATATGTGTTAATGTCAATGTATTTATGTATTTTGATGTTGTGGATTACATGTAAATTTTATGTACACCATGTATGTATTATGTATTGTTTTAATAATTAACAATTAACATGTTTTTGTTTAACTAAACAAGTGAAAAGTTTAAATAATTGAATAGTAATTAAAGAGTAATTATTGAATTAAAGTGGTACAAAAGAAAGTTTCTAATGAAGTTAAATTATTATTTAATTTGTAATGAAGGTAATTCCTAATGAATAATAATAAATGATTAAGTAAGAATATATATTTGAGAGGTACTGTTATGAGTAGGTGAGAGATGAATTTTATAATACAATTGTAAATGATTACAGTAAGGTAGAATGTTTAAAAGGGATAGTGCCTGGGTGTATTAATAAATAGAGGTATGTGAGTTATTCAATTAAAGTAAATGGGAGTTAGATAGTTAAGAATTTTGAAGTAAATAATACAAAGAGAGTATTAGATATTTAGGGACACAGTAGTTAGTGATTATTTGTAGAGGTGAGTAAAGTAAAGGTTAAACATTTATTTGTTGCTGATGTTATTTTGTAGTGGGAGTGAGGTGATAAGGAGTAGCCAAGGTATAGCGTTGTGGCAGGTAATAGCGTAGTTTAAGGGAGTGTTTGCCGATATTTTGGAAGGGCAAAATATTATGAATGTATATAGCCAGGTAGGGAACACCCATCTCTGTACAAAGACGCGCGGTGCCATAGGATTTATCGTCGGAATGTAATTAGTAAAGGTGTTTATAATTGAGAAATTGGTGTCAAGATAGGTAAATTTGGTTGTTAATTAGAAGAAAGGTGAGTACGATTATAAATCATAGTGAATACAGGAGCCACCCAGACTAAACAATGATAGAATGTGAAAGGTTAGGTAGTTAGGTAGGTAGAAAATTCAGAGTTGAGAAGTAATAAGAAATGAATGAATTGAAATAATATAATGTAATATGAATATTAATAATAAATTTGAAATAAATATTATAATCATAATAAATAATTGATGGCTAATTAATGAAAGTTTAGAATTAATTAATTAATTGAAATTGTAATTTTTATAATTTAAATGCAAATTTAAATAGGTAGAATGTGTAAATTCTGATCAAGATTAAATATGAATTGACTATTTCAATGTATTAACTGTATAATGTATCAATGTGGATTATGATGTATCATGTATTATGTAATATGTTTTATGTATTAACATAGAAATTTTTACATGATGTATAAGAAATAGAGTGTGTGGAGGAGAAAGAGGGGTAAATATTATTAACAGTGCCAGTTATTAACTGTTAATAATAATAATAAATATTAAATAATAATAAGATTTTATTTTTTTCTATAAAATGTTTTTCTCCCTGTTTGAGTAATTAATTCAAAGGGAGAGTATATCCATAAATTTGGGGTTTATATTTGATTATTATATCCATGTATTTCATTTAGATATTTGTTTCTTTTATAATTACATTAATTATGAAACAGAAAGAGTTAATTATTATCGATGGGAATCGAAACGATTTTTACAATTAAAGAGAATGTCCATGCAGAGAATGGCACTTCTATATAATTCTTGTTGATTATATTTTTTGTATTTGTATTTCTTGTATTTTAAGCAAACCCAGTGCTTCTTAACGCAAACCAGCACATAGCTAAGGGAAAACAGATCAGTTAAGGATATAGCATATACCAAGCCACTATTTTGATATTTTTAATTAATTGTTTCAGTGTTTGGTGATGTTATGATGGCGGTCCTGAGCTGGCCAGTGTGTCAGAGCAGGAATGTTACGCGCCTGATTGGCCTTATGGTGTTGGGATCTCGAAGGAGAAGTCCAGTAAGGTTATGCAGGTACTGTCATCATCATCGGACCACGGGTGAGTTATTGTATTTCTTTTTATATAAATTGTAAGGGGGTTGTGGCGACATATCCTGGCTGATCCCTTTAGGAAGTACGAATGTGTCAATGAAAGTTTGTATGCTTCGGCACAAAATCTTTCATTGAGGGGGTTTTGTGATGGTACAATTTATAAAAATCTGGCCCTAAAAACCATAATTATTGTATTTTATTCCCTAACTATTTATTTTGTAATAAATTTTGTAATATTTCATAATCCCTATAAAGTTTTGGTGAATAAACTATAGAATATTTTATACAACGCATATTGGAATTAACAGGATTTCGATCGAATTCGTTGAAAAGCTACAATTGTCGCAAAAAACTATGTGTCACAGATAGCGGTAAACAAGCCTAGCCCATGATGACGTCAGCCAAAGGAATGCATACTTTTGTAAACAAACGAGGCTTGGCCGTACAAACAAAAGACTGGTGACGTAGTTTTGCCCTACCTACGCAATGTTTAACAAAGACTTTTCGTCATTTTCGTGTGGACCATGAATTGAGCCGGTCGGCACATCACGCGGCCGGCATATTCACTGAGTGTGAATATTTAAATTTTACACCACCAAAAGTGGGTAAATAACAGTGTCCGATTAGTAACAAATTGGCAAAAGTGATCGACGATGTGATCGTCCAGAATCGTCGAACTCGCGGTGTGCGACGTTCAAAACGGAAGCTAAGTATCAGCTGTCCAATAATTTTACAATATTTATATCAAAGAAAATTTATTCAGTAAATTCATAATTAATGACCAAAATTATTCATTAAATAAACAAAATGAGCTCATAAAAAACAACTAAAAAATTGTACCAGAGAATGTGAGAGAGAGAGAGAGAGAGAGAGAGAGAGAGAGAGAGAGCGTGAACAAAATAATATTAACAAGTGCCGGGTTGTGAACAATTTTTCAATAAAATTTATGCATATATATATATAGATATGTTGTGATGTTCTAACTATCAATCACAATTATTAATATCCAAATCTCAAATTAACTTTTACTTACCGGCACGATCACTTCTACAAGGTCCAAGGGTTCGATCACATGTAGCTGGATACAAACATGGTCTATGGGTTACGCAAAGCACTGACACAACTCATGTTTGAAGAGAATTACTATTTATTATCATTTATTTTTGATTTGTTATAAAAATTAGGAAGATTCATTTAGATACATGTTTTGAAGTTGTGCAACGCTAGCATAATCAAACTTATGACCTACAGCTTACCTTATATATATCACACAAAACACAATTACCAACACAGATAAAAACAGAAACAGCCCAGCTTTGCCCGCTCACTCAAACACACACAATTTATTTACCCCTTAAACATTTTATAATGAAATTTCCCCCTCGCTGGCCACGCGGTCTCTGCGCACATTCATTGTTCCGTTACTGTCGATTCCCGATTAATTACTGTTCCAAAAAAAAATTTTATGCTGCTCGTTACTATTCTTGACGCGGTCACATACTATTTTTCGGTTGTTACAACTTTTTGCCTTGGTAAATAAAACTTTTATGGCGAGCCTACTTGGGACCAGCCCGGTACCGTGAACTGCTGCTTGTAGACTGACAACGGTAATGTAACAGGTATTGCTATTGTGATCTCATAGTTGGTATGGAAGTCACGGCCTTATCCTTCGTCGCCGGAGTTTCACTCCATGCCCTGCATGTAGTTTTTTAGGTTAACATGGTCAATGATTTCAATTAGGCACAGGCTGACGTCATTGTAGGAACCGGACTTAAACAGCACTTCCTGCCGCTCAAAAGCACATTGCTGAATTTTACTCGTCCCAGGACATCCTGTTTTGTGGCTGGATGCGTCACTCGAGCTTGTGGTGGTACAGTTGCGCCTGTGTGCTGCTACACAAGTACAGATTTCTGAGAAGTTTGAAGGAGGTAAATTCTTTGCTCGCCGCGTTACACAATAACGACTGCGTATCGCTCTGTTACCACTGTTTCTTAACATCGTTCTGTTACACGGAAAATGACGTTGCACAATAATTTTCATACTTTCTGACAAGTCCGCCCAAAATGAAAGAAAATAAAAGATATAAATGCCCCATACTGTAAAAAATTAAAAACACCCAAAATTGACCCGCTACAATACCCCCTCGATGAGAATTCTGCTGTTCACAACAGAAGAAATCTCATCGATAACCCCGAAGAGGACCGGTGAGGAACTGGTGCCAACAACCCCCTGGTTCTTAATCTCATGGGTACACGACCCCCCTGGCTCAGCGACCATGGACTCATCTGAACGAGATCACTGGACTTCTCCGTAAGAGATCCCAACACCGAGAAATCGAACAGACTCGTACCACAGCCCACCTCGCCTTTTAACATGCTACCCCCCAAAATCCTCAATCCCTGGCTCAGAGTATGCCAGATCCTCCACCGATATGTTTCCCCTTTTATGAAAGCTGGGCTGCCTTTAGCAAATACTGGGCTCACACACTCACATTCCATGTTAACATACCACATAGTAAAATTGAAAAATTATCTTTTAAGATTTATAACAAATTTAAAAATTTAAAATAATATTTTATCAAAAAAAATTCTCTTCATTATTTTTTTTTTTTCTTAAATTAAGCGTTTCTTCTACTTGAACAAATCCTTAACCTAACATGTCTTAGTCTAACGATACAGTGCAGTACAAGAAATCAGTAAACTAAACATGTTAAATACACACATAATAAAACAATCACTACCTAAAATATGCAGTCGCTGGCAGGCGAAAAATCAAGTTTTTTTTTTTTTTCAAAAATTAAAATTCCCAAAAAATTTTAAAATTCAAGAAAAATCTAATTTTATTTAAATGTTTCCCTCATATGCAAAATTATTTAAATATTGGTTTGAATTAATTAAACAAACAAATTAAAATTGACTTCCTACTATACAAGCTTAGTAGGTGTATGACCTCATCAGCTGATTGAAACTAGGTCAAGTCCAAAACCCTTGACCTTCATATGCTATGTATGCTTTCTGAAACTACATTTAACATCTGTAATATCCTAACTTGAAATACAAAACATAATAAAACAAAATATTTAAAACAAACAAAATATTAATATGAATAATCATCAACTTGACATTTAAATTAAATTTAAATTCTTAACTTTACATTATTTTCAACTCTATCAAGATTCTGTCACTGGTTTGAAAAATGAAAATTTTTATATCTTTATTATAAATCACTCTCTTTATTTAACAATCTCGCTATACTTTACGGTGGGTGATGTAAATTATTTATTCTCATTGACTGTACTATCTGTATACATATATAATCTTTCTCCCTATGACTCTAATATTCATCCACTTCAATTACCCTGACACCCATCTCTATCAAAATCTCTACTAATCAGGACACTCTAACCCCAACCTATCATTTAACAAAATTCGCCACCTTCTCCACATATATAAAAAAAATATTCTCTAACCCTTTGTACATAGGATACGTGTTTCCCCTACCCAAAACTCAATTCCCTTATTTGGCGGCCTGGATTCTACCTAAGGCGGCCCCTTCCCCAATAAAATCTATCCCTATCCCGTCCCAACCCTTGTTGCGGACTCCTACATTACACTACCCTCTAATACAAAATTGCCATCCCCAAAAATCTCAGTCTCATTACCTCACTACAAATACAACAAAATAACCTCATTAATCATAAACATAAATATATCACTCAAAATCTACAATTATTCTCCATTACAACTGTGTCATAATCAATACTTCTCAAACTTCTATAACATACATTACTTCAAAAACAACATTACATTATCTTCACCTCTACTATTTCAAATTCAACTTTGAATTCAATTGGGACAGATCTATATGCCCCACAAAATATTTATCACCCAAAAAAAACTATCGCTTATTATCTTTCACAAATTGTTACTTTATTTCTCATTGTAGCGAATTATTTTTTATCGTTACTTTAAAATGTCTGTAATACATTAAAAACATTACATTGAACATCAATTACTTAAAACATTTCTAAATAATATACCAGTGACGTTATTGCTGATCAGCTGATCTTACTAACATTGAAAACACATCTCATACTTGAACAGACTACATGAAATATATAGATATTTATTTATCACTACTCACTTCTATTATGTTAACTGCCTGCCAGGCGTTTAATTATTGGTTTACTTTAACGTATACATATACCATGAAAACACCTATTTTAACAATACCTATATCTAACGTACAACAATAAAACAATACATTTAAAATAATAGCATGTAATGAACACCTCATATTAAATATCTAAGCATCTAGTTACCTGAACAGAGCACAAGCAGTTTTATTTGATCAAACCTTGAATCAAAAAATGTTATGTTATAAAATTTACATTCGTGACTCCTTTGCGTCACCTCCCAGCCACACACACTATTTCAAATTATGTAAGACTGTGGCGCCTTTTCGCTTCCACAAAGACTGTATATTTTGGAGCAGGTTTTGCCTCTCCGTGTCTTTGCTTCCGCTATTAAGTTTTAAAAGTACTGAACATCAACATGTTCTTGTCTATAATTATACACCCTTACTGCGGGTCTACCACCTGTCTTGCTACCCCAAAGCGGGCAGAGTGGCAGCCGCTGTTTCATAGTTCCGGAGATTTCCCCTGATTGTCTCCCCCCATTGAATTTCTAATATGTACCAATTTCAAGTCAGCTATGGTCAAGGGACTTGATATGACCATAGCTGGCCGCTAGCCAAAACCACGGTTAGTGCTGGTAAGGCAGTAACCGCCCGAAAAGTCGGGGAAATCTAAACTTCAACTTCAGGCATGTTATACTCATCACTAGCTACACGGCACGAAAGTCTATCAGGGTACAATATACAATTGTACAAAAAAGGTGTGCCGTGCATTTTCGCCATTTCGGCCTCCGATGGAGGTAACACTCTTGGTTACCCCCAACCCATTTCACTACCTACGGGACCACAGGCCACCCCCGCAATAGCAACTTGCCAACTAATTATAAACATTTATACACTAAAGCTTTCAACCTTTGCAGTTCCACACTCCATTGTTTTATCACTTCATTGAACACCAATCTACCCCCCCAAAACATCCCCACTTCTTGTATTGATACCAAGTTTTTATTTTGTTACACGTCTTTTAAAACGTTCCCATACTCACTGATTATTTTTGGTCACTTAATTCTACAATTCATTTAATTTTGAATTTATATACATTCCATTTTTTTTTCCAAAAACTTTTAAAATTCAAAAAATTTAAGTTCATTGTTAAAAATCATTGTTTCTATTAATTTGAATACCCAATTAATTTAATGGTTTTTTAATGTCTCAAACTCTAAGTTACAATAATTACCTCATTATTATTTTAACAAAAATTTACTTTAATTCTTTTATGTCACAATAGAGTTTTTGCTCAAGATACTGATTCAGCAGACTACAACATTTCTTGTTATGGTCACCAAGCATGACCACAGGCTTGAGTCACAACATCTTACACCTGTTTACTTTTTACCTAAACACAGTTGTGTGCCAGACTTGTTTTCATAAACAACAGTTATAAACATTCTCAGTTTCAGCATTCATAGTCTAAACATTCTGGTTGCATCATATACTGACATATCTGCTTACTACACTTTTCAAATTTTATAAATCTTTTAGATAACATATTTGTCTCTTAACATTTTTTATTCCAATTCAGATCAGATATATTTTTGATTCATTCACAAAATTGACCCTTTTAAATTATTTGTTTAACTTGAAAATTCTTTAACAACCTCCACCCAAAACAGTTTGATTTTAATTACAGCTGTATGAAGTTAATGTATAAAATATGTAAAATTACAATTTCAATTTGAATCAAAATGAATTTACACACACCACTAACATTAAGTTACTCCAGGGGCGGCTATACTTCAATTTCATCTCTTAGTACATTCCAAACAATTTCCATGACTTTGATTACAATTTTCAAAATGATTCTACGTGATTAACTGTTTTTTTTTGTTTTTTTTTCAATAAATTTTACAAACATTACATCATTGGTTCTAATCTCTCTTTAAATTCCTCCACAATCACATTCTTAATACCATTATCCCCTACTCATAACCTAACATAGCAGGTACCACAAAATAATAATTAAACCCTTTGGTTACAACTTTTACGGTGAAATATTTTCCAAAATTATTTTTTCTTAATTACCTGTAAATAGGTTATATGTTACATGTACAGAATTATCGTATATAGAGATGCGATTGAAGACGAACAGAACCCCACTTCTTTGGCAGTGAATATCTACCCTTATGACGGTACTGACTTCTATCCCTGGCTCCTTTTTCCAAAATAATAAACAAACCACAACCATTAATCTACAACCCCATCTCGATATACGACAATTCGGTTAAACTATTATTTAGTTTGTCTACTCAGCCACAAAACTTCTCCACTACCTACCTAATTAAGGGATGAGTTTACAAGTCATAAATAACGCCAGTTTATTTAATTTTGAGGATTACCATAATGTATTATTGAGAATTAAAGCAATCAAATGGTTCCAAAAAGTGTGCCAATTTGTGTAACTATTGTTTATGTGTTTAATCTAAGAGGAGGGTTAGGGAAATCGGGAAAATAAAAGGGATAAGTATTATTAAAAGGTCAAGGACTAGGACTAAAGGTAGGGACGAAGCTTCCTCCGGAAATAAGGGTAAATGGAGAAAACCAAGGCTCGCGTGGGCAGGGGCGCGTCCCTGAAATAGACGAACCCCACTGGGACAAGTGGGGAACATCTATCTGCTACCACTTACTGTTTTATATTATTCATAATTATTTATTATTATTTAACTATAGGTTTATTATAGTTATTTAGTTGTATTTAATTACAGGATTTAATGTATTGTTTTGTTTATTATTATTTCATTTTGACCAATACCTTCTTAAGTTGGTGGCGTTATGGGTACCTACTATTTCCCCCGTCATTTGATTTCGTAAAACATAAGCATTATCCATTTTGATGTCAACAACTTCATATGGTCCTTCATACAACAAAAAGAATTTTTTGATCTCTTTATCTTGTGCACTTGATAAATCGTGTCTTCTCACTAATACTAACTGCCCTATCTCATATTTGACCCACTTACCTTTGCCATCATGCTTTTGCTTTCTCTTCTCTCCCTTGGTGAGCAGACTCTCGTTGGCAAGTCGTATTTTTACATCTTTGTTCCAAAACTCTTTCTTCCGGTGGATATTCAAAAAGTTGTTCCAATATTCTGGGTGGACGGCTTCCCTTGATTAGTTCGTACGGTGTAAATCCGGTAGAATCGTGGGTTGTGCTGTTTAACCAATCCTCCACTTTCTTCACATACAAAGGCCACTCTGTGTGTTTGGAGTGACAATACGCCCTGAATATTCTGCCGATTTCTCGCATCACCCGCTCTGCCTGGTTTGACTGTGGATGGTAAACTGCCGTGTGTTTAGGTATGATGCCTTCCCAGCCAAGAGTCTGTCTCCACTTGCCGCTGATGAACTGCGGTCCATGATCAGATAAAATTACCTTCGGCTTCCCTACGTTGATCATGTAGTCCTTGGTGATCTTCTCGCTGAGTACTTTGCTAGTAGCTCTCTTTACACTGTATAACCTAACAAACTTGGTAAAAGTATCCAACACAACAAAAATATATATCACTCCTCCTCTACCTTTAGGCAATGGCCCATACAAATCTACTGCAACTAAATCGAAAGGTCTTTCTACTTTAATATACTTCATTTCACCTTCAACCCTGTAATTTACTACTTTAGACTTTTGACACAGATCACAAACTCTTAATACTCTTCTAACTCTCTTCTCCATATTTTTAAAGACACAAGATTCTTTTAATATATTTGCACATTTTTTCGCCCCAAAATGACCATATCTTATGTGACAATCCCAAATAATTCTATCTACTAATTCATCAGGTATCATTAACCTCCAATCCCGTTCACCCCCTTCTACTTTCTTAAACAAGATTCCCTTATGTATCTGGAAATGTGTATTATACTCTGAACCAGTAATGTCTGCTTCTAAACTAGTTATTATCTTACCCAATTTATTTTCTGATCTTTGTCTGTCTTTAATTTCCCTTAAGTCCTCCCCATAAATTCTATCTTCCCTAGTTAATCGAAAAATTTCTATTTCTTTAAGATCTCTACCTGTCTTATTATCTATAATGTCTACCCTGGACAAAGTGTCCGGTACTTTATTATCTGACCCCTTAATGTACTCCCAAGAAAAGTTGTACTCTTGTAAAGCTAGTACCCACCTGGTTAATCTGCTATGCGTCAGCTTACATGTATTTAGGAATGATAAGGCCTTATGATTGGTCCTGATGACGGTTTCGTTTCCTAGCAGGTAAGTGCGGAATTTCTTCACAGCAAAGACGATGCTCAGCAATTCCTTCTCGGTAGTAGTGTAATTTCTTTCTTCTGCCAATAAGGTTCTGCTGGCGAAAGCGATGGTCCTGTGCTCCTGATCCTCCCCCTCCTGGTAAAGCTCTGCACCGAGGGCTATGTTGCTGGCATCCGTCTGTAAATAAAACTTTCTCTGAAAATCGGGGTGATTCATCATTATCGTGTCTATAAATTTCTCTTTAATTTCATTGAAAATAGTTCTCTCCTCCTGTCCCCATTTCCATTGTTTATTCTTTTGTAATACAACACTTAATTTAGAGGTAATATGTGCATAATTTCTCTGGAATTTTCTATAAAAATTACATAATCCCAGAAAACTCTGCAACTGTTTAATATTTTTCGGTTCTGGAAAACGTATGATAGCTTCTACTTTGTCTGGGTTTGCTAAAATTCCTTCAGGAGTTATAATGAATCCCAAAAAATGTATTTTGGTTTGTAAAAATTTTGACTTATCCCAATTAACAGTTAATCCACCTTGTCGTAATTTATTTAAAACATACTCTATATGTTCTACGTGTTCAGAGAATGTTCTTGATGCTATTAGTATGTCGTCAACATATACAGTCAAAAAATCTAAATCTTTCGGTTGTAATATCATGTCTAGACACTTAATAAAACTTGCTACACTAGTGTTAAGTCCAAATGGCAGGCGTTTAAATTGATAGTTTTTTCCATTAAAAAGGAATGCAGTAAACTTACGGCTTTCTGGCGCTAATGGGACTTGCCAGTAGCCCGCCGTTAAATCTAAGGACGTCATATATCTGACCCCACTAAACTTTTGAAAAATTTCGTTCATGGCTTCCGGTGATTCCCGGTCAGGTATTATGATCTGATTAATTTTCCTAGCATCTAAACACAATCTTACCTTTCCATCCTTTTTGATGACCACTACCAATGGATTCGAGTAAGGCGATATAGACCTTTCGATGATGTCCCCTTCCATCATGCGGTCCAACTCTTCTTGAATGGCTCTCCTCTTTGAAAATGGCACTGGATAACTTCTCTGCATGTAGGGTGAGTGCTCTCGAATCTTCAACTCGCATACATAGTCCCTGGCTTTTCCAGGCAACTCAGCAAATACATCTCTAAAACGTTCAATCACCGCCCACAACTCCTGTCGTTGGGGACCCCTTACAACTCCACCCTCATTAAAAAATTTCTCTGCCCTATTTTCCCATACTCTCTCATCATTCTCCCTGCTCTCACTCTCTTGACACACATTCACTCTTGTTTCTATCATTCCCTCGCCTACTCGGTTTTGTATCATCTTTACACCCGCAACTCTAGCCTTATCTAACGCCCTCTTAAAATCTACCCTGATTAGTTCATGCCCCTTATTAAATTCCACTATTCTCTGATTAAAATCAATTACTGCTTTATTTCTCTCCAAAAAATCATTTCCCAGAATTATGTCTAAATTCAAACCCTTAACTACTAGAAAAGTATTCTCAAATTCTATTCCATTAATATATATGTTTAATTGGACTTGTTTAGTGACTCGTTTACTTCGTACTCCCGTCACCCCCACTACTGTTACTCCCGCTACTGGTAATGATGGAATATTCTTATTTACCCTTTGTAATTCACCCAGTACATTCTCCGAAACTACTGATATCTCGCTACCCGTATCAATCAATGTTTTGTAATCCTTACCTTCTATGGTTATGAATACCTCCGTCAGTCCGGTTTTGGTTTCTGTCATTTGTGCAGCGTCCTCCTCCAGTAACTCCTCCGCCATGTCTCTGATAATTATATTACTGCGGTAGTTACGCTCCTCTTGGACCCCCAGGTTCTCCTCCGACAATGGATGGGCCCGGTTCTCCATTGTCTCCTCTAGTTTCCCGTGGATGGACCCGCTACCGCCTGGTTGTATCTACCTCTGCCTCTATTTCCGCTTCCGTTTCCTCTCGGTGCTCCTCTGGCGTTCTCACCTCCTCTCTGCGGTTGACTCTGTTGCTGGTACGTTCTCTCGCTGCGTTGACATTCTCTCGGTTTGTGACATCTAAAACAAGTTGTTCTTATAGCATAGTTTCAACATTACAATCGGCACATCGCCAACCCTCACCTCGATTATCATTATTTCCCCCTCTCGTCCCTCGGTGAAAATTTGTTATTCCCCGAATTGGTTATGATTAACATTCATGTGTGTTATTGGTGTGTTTATTCGCCTACTCATATCACGTTCCCGTATATTCTGAAAAATGTCCAATATTTTTTCTAGTTCCGTAATCTCTAGAATTTCACGCGTCATTAGCGTAATCTGTATTTCTCTTGGCAAATGCTTCTTATATGTCGGACGAACGATCGAAACGGTAACGGTGGCTCTAAATATTTGGCCTCATTGTATAATCGCATTACATACATAGTTACGTTGCTCCCTTGGGTTCCAAAATTACCTGGTCCCATAATTTTACTTCGCAATATTTCTTGTTCCTCCTCCGACCAATATTTTTCTCTAAATGCCGTCTCAAAACACTGATAATTTACCCAGTCTACTTTATGTACCTCCGCCCATACCGCGGAATTCCCTCTAAAACACTTCATTATTTTTAACAGTTGTACCTCCCAACTACTTCTACAAAACTGATGGAATTCTTTGACTCTATTTAAAAACTGCATGGGGTGTACCCCCCTGTTTTCACAATTAAACAACTCCAAATCAATATCGCTATTCACATCTTTAGTAATGACTATTTGTTCAGTAACGCTATTAAGTTTTTCGTTTATAGCTATATTCAATTCGTCTTTAACATTCACTATACTCTGTTCAATTGATGCAAATATATTGTTATTTAAACTCTCAATTTGTACATGACGCTTATCTATAGTATTCACTGTATTTTGTATAGCTTGTATCTCTGTTTTGCAACTACTTTCTATTTCATTGATTTTGGCATTAGTACTGATTTCATGTGTTTCAATCTTATTAACTACACAATTCAACTTGTACTCATTACTAACATTACATTCATCTATTTTACGATCAAGAATTTCAGTTACTTTCTGTATTTGTTTATTGGTTTTTTCTACCACACTACTCTCTATTTCGTTAATTCTATTATTCATACTGTTTAATGAATTACTCAACTTCTCGTTTAATTAAAATTTTAATTCATGAAAATTATTTTCGCATTTCATTTTTACCTCATCAATATCAAATTTGAGTGCATCAAATTTAGCGTCGAATTTATTCAATTTTATATCGTTATTGTCGAAACGACTATTCATTACATTGAATTTGGTCTCAATTTCATCAAAACGATTATTTAATTCACTACTTTGTCTGTCTAATTTTATGTCATTATTGTCAAAACGACTATTTAATTCGTTAAATTTGTTATTCTGTGCATCTAATTTGTCATTCTGTACGTCAAATTTGGTGTCAAAATTACTATTTTGCTCTAGGATTAATTGCAACATATTCATTACATCATTATTAAATTGGCTGTTGCATTTTGTTGAAGTCGGGGTCAACTGCACACCCGAATCTTCAGTTACATTACTCTGGTCACTTAAATTTATCTCTCCTTTCTCTTGACTCGCACTTGGAGTCGAGTGTGCTTCAAAGTTACTAATGTTTGAGTCGTCGAAAACTTCGAAACTCTCCGTCTCATTTGCGTTATTTTCTTTATCTGACATTTTGTATTATTGGTTAAATTAAATTACATAAATTGATTAAATAGATTAATTAAATGAATACTGTAATTACTTAAATTTTGTAATATACTGTTAGGTTGCTATGCTAACCTAGAACATGTTTGTATCTCTGTAGATGCGGAATTTAATTAACTAATTATAATTAACCATAATTCGTGCCTGTTTCGTGGCGCCAAATGTGATGTACTTACTATCAATCACAATTATTAATATCCAAATCTCAAATTAACTTTTACTTACCGGCACGATCACTTCTACAAGGTCCAAGGGTTCGATCACATGTAGCTGGATACAAACATGGTCTATGGGTTACGCAAAGCACTGACACAACTCATGTTTGAAGAGAATTACTATTTATTATCATTTATTTTTGATTTGTTATAAAAATTAGGAAGATTCATTTAGATACATGTTTTGAAGTTGTGCAACGCTAGCATAATCAAACTTATGACCTACAGCTTACCTTATATATCACACAAAACACAATTACCAACACAGATAAAAACAGAAACAGCCCAGCTTTGCCCGCTCACTCAAACACACACAATTTATTTACCCCTTAAACATTTTATAATGAAATTTCCCCCTCGCTGGCCACGCGGTCTCTGCACACATTCATTGTTCCGTTACTGTCGATTCCCGATTAATTACTGTTCCAAAAAAAAATTGTATGCTGCTCGTTACTATTCTTGACGCGGTCACATACTATTTTTCGGTTGTTACAACTTTTTGCCTTGGTAAATAAAACTTTTATGGCGAGCCTACTTGGGACCAGCCCGGTACCGTGAACTGCTGCTTGTAGACTGACAACGGTAATGTAACAGGTATCGCTATTGTGATCTCATAGTTGGTATGGAAGTCACGGCCTTATCCTTCGTCGCCGGAGTTTCACTCCATGCCCTGCAGTAGTTTTTTAGGTTAACATGGTCAATGATTTCAATTAGGCACAGGCTGACGTCATTGTAGGAACCGGACTTAAACAGCACTTCCTTCCGCTCAAAAGCACATTGCTGAATTTTACTCGTCCCAGGACATCCTGTTTTGTGGCTGGATGCATCACTCGAGCTTGTGGTGGTACAGTTGCGCCTGTGTGCTGCTACACAAGTACAGATTTCTGAGAAGTTTGAAGGAGGTAAATTCTTTGCTTGCCGCGTTACACAATAACGACTGCGTATCGCTCTGTTACCACTGTTTCTTAACATCGTTCTGTTACACGGAAAATGACGTTGCACAATAATTTTCATACCTTCTGACAATTCCGCCCAAAATGAAAGAAAATAAAAGATATAAATGCCCCATACTGTAAAAAATTAAAAACACCCAAAATTGACCCGCTACAATGTATAACATTGTTATGTATGTAAACATTTTCATATTATGTATTTATAAAATACGATAATAATTTTTAACTTGTATAGAGGAACTGCGTTTCATGGCGCAATATAGTAGCGTGCGTATTTCGCACTATAGAATCACTTGTTGTGTATTTAAAGATGTAAATAAAAGGTAAACATTGGTAACCATTTCAAGTAATAGTAATTATTTCAGATAACACTTTCCGCTATCATATCGTTCGCTTAACCGAATTCTGGCCTAAGGTAAGTTCAAAGGTATATCACAAGATGGCGCCCGATATTAAAAAAATTATTCAGTAATTATTAAGTAAGTTATATTGGCAGTAATTTGTAGTATAACATATGGAATGAGGAGCGCTAAACACTTCACAGTAGGCTTGAAGTTTGTATTGATTTTTTCCCTGTATCTTAGTTTTAAATTAATGGAGGAAAGAGAAATATGTCATCTATCCAGTTGATGTATGGTACATTTATAGTAAGTAACTAATTACCATCATTTACAGAATAAACATTTTTGAAAAATTTAATTTGTAATTGTGGTTATACTATCAGGAAGGTACTGTTAATTAAGAAATGAACAAGTAGTTTTAAGAATTTGTTTTAATTGTATCTTATGAAAATGAGAAATATTTAACACAGATGAGTGTGGCTCATCACAGACTCATTTTACTGATGAGTGTGGCTCATACACGTTATTCCATTTTTAGATCCTTAGGATGAGTGTAACTTATCACAATTTTAACACCATGTGTACTGAACTAGATAGCTGTTGCATGTCTGCTGGTTTTCTCCATTAAGCTGGCAGCGTGAAGTAAGGAGGGAAAGCTGTACTGGACTTCTGGGCGACCTATATAAAGCCATAGCAGTTGGGTTGTCAGTTTAGTTACGTGAGTGATTTTCGTTAGCGTGGATCGAGTGTTTGTCGAAGTGAAGAATTATTCTGTTAATAATTGTGTGGAACTCTATTAATGTCACTGTTATTGCATGTGGACAAATCTAACTGGAATTATCATATGAGTTGATTATAAACTGATATTTGTGATAATTAAAGCTGGTTTTTAGTGAATTCATTGGTGTCTTGTATTTTGTTTCCCACTGTACCATATGACGATCAGTAGACCATCGTAACAGTGGTGTCAGAAGTGGGATAGAACCGTTAACAGTGGAAAACAGTGGACATTTTGTACAAGACGAGAGTAATTTGTAATTAATCGGTAAACAATGGATACCAGTCAGATGATAGAAGCATTCCAAGCAATGTTATGGCAAACTCAGGAACAACAACAAAAAGAACAAAGACAGCAAAGAGAAGAAACAGAGAAAAGGTGCCGACAGGAAGTAGGAGAAGCAGTAAGACGACATGTCGAAAAACATAAGTGTGAAAATGAAACACGAAGGGCAAAAAGAAGAATTTAGTTGTCAAGCAGACGATGTCAAGACGATTGTACAAGAGGATACCACTGCAAAATTTGTCCTGTTGCGAGGTGAGCTGAACAAACAAGTTGACAGAATATCTGAAATAGAAAAATCTGTATCAACTATGAAAACAAGTATGTCAAGTTTAGAAGATTCTATTACAAATTCAATAAAACAAATTAAAAAGGAAGTTGAACATGTAGTAAAGGAAATAGTTGATAAAGAAAGACCATTAATAATTGCTTATGAAGATTCAAAATATCAGAGAAATCAAACTGTAGTAGGGCCAGTTTTTTCAAAGACCCTAACATTTAATGGAATCACTCACTGGGCAACTTATCATCGCCAATTTGAAGCTGCCGCTCACTTAAATAAATGGACAGGAGAAGAGGAAGGTCTTTCACTCATTCTTGCTTTAAAAGGACCTGCCGCAGAGCAAATACAGAAAGTGCCATCTGACATCCAGAACATCTATGCCGAATTAGCAAAAGCTCTGTAATTACGGTGCGGTGACTAGCATTTGTGCGAAGTGTACCGTGTTCAACTTAAAGTGAGGTGACAGTGTTCCGGGCAAACCCTCCAGTAGTTTGAAGTAAGTGTTGACCAACTGACGAGATTGTCTTATCCCAAAGAATCGGAGGACTTCTGAATGTGGATTGCTCACATTGTGTTTATTGATGGTATCAGAGATAGTCAGTTACAACAAGTGTTAAGAATGGCATGGTATCATAATTGCTCAGACACTCTAGTTCATACTCTCCGTTTTCAAGCTGCCAAGTCAGTGACCTACATTAATCAAAGTATGCCATCACATTGTAGCCAAATGGATCCAATACCAGATTATTGTCATAGCAGACGGAATAAAGAGACGATTCAAGAACAACAGTTTAAGAAATTAGCAGCGCCACAATGATCTTTTGAACCAAAGGATAAAGACAGAAAACCAAAATATTACAACTGTGGGAAACATTGCCATCACTAGAGAGACTGCTGGAAGAATAAAATGCCAAGAGAAGATAAAGCTTTGCATGGCTAAAATGACAGGGTCTGCCAACCATTCGATTAAGCAAGTGGCATTCGCCAAAGAAGAAGTCAGCAAGTCTGGTCAAGAGGAACCTTTCCTATTGCAGGCGGAAATGGAAGAAGAACTAGCAGAGGAAGTACAAATGTGTGAAACGGCAAAAGAACTGACTGGAAAGCCAACTATGGGTGTCAAGGAAAAACCCTTGTTTGTTCCTGAGTTAATAGAAGCGCCCGGGGGAAAAGTTGCTGAAGATGAAGTTATGCAAGAGGTTGTTGACAAGAACCAAACAGACTTGGATTAGCCAGTGTTGTTTAGGTCATCAGTACATGACGCAATGGGAGTGATTCCAGCAAAACTAGCAGTTGAGCGGAAGACTTGTATTCCTGGGAACTTTATGTTCGGATCACACGAGACTGAATTCGAAAAACCAGAGAATTATCCTTTCCAAGGTCGTCCACCTAGATCACCTGGCCAAACGGTTTGCCAGTTTGGGTCGAACAGGCTTAAGGAGGGGGCACTGTTACGAGTATGGTTTCGAACCACGTAGAACAGCTGAGAACATTCTCCACTCCCCTGTCCAGTGTGGCAGGTATTGCGTCATTCAAGTAGGTGTTCTAGTGTGTTCCAAGAACACTTGAGATATGCATTAAGCCGGCGTCATGCAGTAAGAAGGGAAAGCTGTACTGGACCTCTGGATGACCTATATAAAGCCATAGCAGCCAGGTTGTCAGTTCAGTTATGTGAGCGATTTTCGTTAACGCAGATCGAGTGTTTTTCGAAGTGAAGAATAATTGTGTGAATAATTGTGTGGAACTCTATTAATTGACATTGTTATTGTTTGTGGACAAATCTAACTGGAATTATTGTATGAGTTGATTATAAACTGTTATTTGTGATAATTAAAGCTGGTTTTTAGTGATTTCATTGTTGTCTCGTATTTTGTTTTCCACTGTACCATACGACGATCAGTAGACCATTGTAACAGTATGTATATTTATTACTATTATTATCATGTTTGTGTTTTGTAGTTCTGTCGAGGTTGGTGTCTTCATTCAGTTGGTCTATTGGATGTATACTGGCATCATCATGGCTCCATCTGACCATGTTACAACGGATTATGCATGCACCATCTTGGTTCTTTGATACAACTCCAGTTGGCAGAATTGTCAATCGTTTTAGCAAAGATATAGACACAGTTGATAATGTAATTCCACAGATGATTAATGCATTTTATAACAACATCTTTTCGGTAATTATTGTTGATTTTTAGAATATATTATTACAAGTAAAAGTTTTTTGTGTTTTAGTCTGAGGTATTAGTGGGCATGTTTGTGCACATTGTTTATGTAATTTATTATAAATGATTGCATGCATCTGTGTGTGTGCGCGCGCACGCAAGAGACATTCTATACACATTTTAATGTAAATATGTATGACTTTCATACATTTGTTTGTTACAAGTTGTAGGTAATATTATATTGTCATAAGTGAGGTCATAAAATAATTGTTTTTTTATTATTACTGTCACATCGTCTAAGACAAACATGATTTGAAACGGATTATGTACCTTCTAAATTGCCATTATCTCATACAAGAACATAAGCCCTACCTTGTCACAACTGTTATTGTACTTATACAAAATGTGCTACAGAAAAGAAAACCTTAATGAAAAGAAATGGTGGCTCCACATAAAAAATAACTAGTGACCCAAAATCCTTGGTTGTTTTTCACATAAAATGTGTAGCTTGCAGCTTACGTATAACTTTTTTTGAAGAAAAAAAGGTTAAGCTAAAACAACAGATAGGCATAATATATAAAAATAAACAAGTGACCGATAGCTACCTTCAGTATAGACGAACAAAGTCATTTTGATAAGGTGATGAAGTAAAATTATTAAAAACCAGGACTGTCTACTGTGCTGATGCTATGAATCACTTCGTGTGTATAAGTAAGGGATAACCACAGTCATACAGCTTAACCATTTACTATATGTTTAGGAATTGTTTCAAGTGGACATCTTTTACTTGTTTTGCCACAAGCATGCAAAGTTTTAAAATTGAGCAATGGCATAATTTGAAGTTTTTGGTTAACAGATAAAATTGTTGACAAAATATATCTGATTGTTGACAGAAGGAGAACATAGATTTTATTATCTTAAATGAAACAATATTTATGACATGAAACATGTTTATTTAATAGTATTATGATGCTCACATGGTCATGTGTTGTACAAGGGAAACACAATAACTGATACCAGGTTGTCACTAATTCCAGTTAGAATTAAACAAAGACATTCAAATACAACAGCTCCTCAAACTAGAAAAAATCCAACACACAGTAATGTCACAAACAATAAATGTCACCTTATGACAGTTTCACACTAAGTAATCAATAACATTAAACCACAAGTCACAGTAACAATCACTCTGAACTGCACTGTAATTGTAACTCTCTTTATTTATTGGTAATTTTTATTTATTCAAATTAAATTAAAACTTCCACTTACCTTTCGACTTTGATCTGGCCGGATCGCGTAGTGTGGACAAACCCATTTCGTTCGACGAACTCTGACAGTACATAAACGAATTAAGGCCTTGAAAGAATTTAACTCTCAATTGTATGGAAGAGAAATTAGATTTTTTATTAATCAGAAACGTTGAATTGATAAACCTTCGTGTTACATGTTGTGCAACTCTTGCACCTTACTGACTATGGCTTACCTTCCTTTATACAGGTACAAACAATTATACACCTAAACAGCCCAGCATTGCTCACGCACACTTACATACAGAATTTATAAAACCCTTAACATTTTTAATGATGATCACTTCTCCCCCGTCACGGCGGCCACGCGGTCTTCACGCACAGTCATCGTTATACTAAATGTTTTAATGTTGATGTCCGAAAAAACGCTCGGTTGATTTCTACCGGATGGATTGATTGTCGTACCAAACTTTTTCCACTGATATTTGAATTTACTAGTAAAAATAATAGACAAACTTTTGTGTGGAGCCTACTTCGTTCCTAGCCGGCCGGCTTCCATAGTGGAACTGCCCAGTGTGTGTCTTTGAGCGGCAGGATATGCGTGTTCATGGCCACCGGGTTTTAGTCACCGTACAATGTTGATTTGCTGTTACTTATGAGCTCTATGCATGGAATATACTCATTATATTCGCCACATGTGTAGCTGATATTTGCATGTGCCACACTGATGTCACTAGTAGTGGGCGGGGTTTAACGGCGTTTCCGGTAGCTAGTTGTTTAGAGCTACTAATTTTTCGTCCCATCGCCATGTTTGCCTCGACTTTGGTGTTTTTCACGGCGTCACTCCAGCACCCCGCCCGGCTATGCTAAGTGCGAGCGTGAACACACATACAAAGTTCTTAGAATTTCGAAGGGGGCGCGAATTCCTTTGCCGCCTTACTCAACAGCAAACTGCGTTTCGCTTTGTTACACCACTGTTTCTCAACCATTGTTCTGTTATAATGAAATGAATCATCGTAATATGAAATTTCACAATGGTTAAATAAAACTCCGGCACAAAAACGAAATAAACAAATTGTAACACCCCACCCTGCAAAAAATGAAATGACCCAAAATTGACACGCTACAATACTCCCTCGATGAGAATTCTGCTGTTCACGACCGGTGAGGAACTGGTGCCAACAACCCCCTCGTGTTCTTACGACTCATGGGTACACTACCCTCCTGGCTTGGCGACTATGGACTGATCTGAACGAGATCACTGGACTTCTCCGTAAGAGATCCCAACACCGAGAAATCGAGCAGACTCGTACCACGGCACACCTCACCTTCTAACATGCTACCCCCAAAATCCTCAATCCCTGGCTTAACTTGTGCCAGATCCTCCACCGATATAGTTCCCCTTTTATGCAAGCTGGGCTGCCTTTAGCAGATACTGGGCTCACACACACTCACATTGCATATCATACCTTGACAAAATCTTTAAAATTTACGAAAAATTAAAAAAATCAAAATTCAAAATAATATACTTTAGCAAAAAAATTCTCTTCCTTGTTTTTCTGTTTTTTTTTTTTCAAACTAAGTTAAATTAACCATTTCTTATGACTAAAACATCCTTAACGTAACATGTGAATACTTATATCCTAACAATACAATGCAATACAAAATAAATCAATGAAAATAGACATGGTTAGTATACACATAATAAAATAATCATTACTCAAAAATATTCATTAACTGGCAGGCGAAAAATCAAGTTTTTTTTTTCAAAAAATTAAAATTTCCAAAAAAAATATTTTCCAACAAAATAATAAAATTCAACAAAAAGTTTACCTTTATTTAACTGTCTCCTTTATATATAAAAATTGTCTAAACTTGTTTAAATTAATCAAAGAAACAAATTAAATTGACTTCCTACACACGCTTAGTATGCATATGACTAGAGCTAGGATTCGTATGTAAATACATATTCTTTCCCTTTGCTTATGCATAACTAAAAATGATAAATGTCCGTGAACTAGAACCTTAGCTATCATATAATGACATTTTGTTGTTACATATTTTACATATTTGATCATAATGACATTTTTTACATATTTTTACTTTTTTTTTATGTAAAATTACATATTCTGTCTCTTCATCAACTTCCTCAGCTTATCCCGCTTGCGCAGGGTCACTGTTTGCACGCACTAAGGCGTGCAAGAGTTGTGGCCGGGGATTTAAGTTCGGATGCCCTTCCTGACAACGCGGGATTTTTCAACTGAAAATCTCGCACCGACACACTGGGATTCGAACCACGGTCGCCGGCGTGAGAGGCGAGCAGCGAAGCCGCTACACCATCCCGCTCCCCTAATATTCTGTCTCTTAATGTAAAAAAAGTATTTTTTTGCAAGTGAAATATACGGTAATTTAAAACAGTCTGTATGACAATATTTGTTCACTAGAAACTCAGGTACCTGAAACGGATTTTCCAAGCTATTTATAAGCTGCTGAGAAAGGGTCAGGGAAGAATTCCCAGAAAGATATTAGTGGAGAAAAGAACAGTTCGTTGCCGATTGTGTTTTGCTTATTCACTCCGTTTTCAGAAACGATAAGCAACAGTTGTTTTGGACAAATAGCTCCGTTTCTAGGAAAACAGTCCGTTTTGCTTACAAACAGAGTGCGTGGTGGGGTGGGTACTAGTAAATGGAGAGGCTAAGTGGAAGGGGCAGAGTAAAGAGTAAACTGTTTGTGTGCATGAGAAAGAACAGTTCGTACGTTTAGTATCGCTTTGGCAACCACAGTGTTTAATTGAATTCCACCTGGGATGCCTCCTGTAGCATCAAAATTATCATCGAAGTTAAAGTCGTGGGTTACAATAGATGATTCGTTCACTACTGATGGAGCTGTGGTTCTCTGCCAGGCTTGTAATAAGAAGATTACATGTTCAATAAAATCACAACTTGAACAACATGTGCGCAGTGCCCTGCATACTAGGAATAAACCACTACAAGCATCTAAAAAGCAAGTCCTTCTATCTCAAATGCAACAGTCTTCAAGTGCAAGGAATGAATTCTTCTATGACATGTGTACTGCTATGGTTGCCGCAAATATCCCGTGGTACAAACTCCAGGTACCTAAATATCGCGCATTTTTAGAGAAGTATTGCGGGAGGCAGATACCTAACGATTCTACGCTCCGAATAAACTACCTGCATTTGTGTTACGAGGAAGCGCTGGCATACGTGCGACATCATATAGGCAGCAACTATATATGGATCGCTGTCGATGAAACTACGGATGTGAAAGGGCGCTATGTTGCCAACCTTGTGATTGGTAAGCTGGATGGAGAAGAATCCCCTACACCTTTTCTGATTTATTCGAAAGTGTTGGAACACACAAATCATGCAACAGTTGTTCGTTTTGTGAATGATGGACTTAAAGTGTTGTGGCCTGAAGGCGTTCAAGAAGATAAAGTTCTTGTTCTTTATTCTGATGCTGCAGCGTACATGCTAAAGGCGGGAACTGCTTTACGTGTGTTCTATCAAAATATGATCCATTTCACCTGTCTCGCCCATGGACTGCAACGTGTCGCCGAAGAAGTGCGAAGTAAATATCCACAAGTGAACAGCATTATTTCAAACACCAAGAAAGTATTCGTTAAAGCCCCCCAACGTGTGTTGCACTACAGAGAACAATTGCCAAATGTGAAATTGCCCCCTGAACCTGTCCTGACTAGGTGGGGTACGTGGATCGAAGCTGCCTGCTTTTATAGTGAACATTTTAAAGATGTGAAGTCTGTGATAGATTCGTTTCCAGGTAAATCAGCAGTTTCAGTGAGAGATGCCCAAAGTGCCTTCAGTGATTCTGAAGTACAGTGCCAATTAGCTTATATCCAAAGCAATTTTGGATTCATTGCTGACAGTATTTTAAAATTAGAAACTCGTGGCATGCCTTTGAAGAAATCATTGGACATTGTGGAAGATGTGAAATCCAAGTTAAGTGCTGTTGAAGGGACTGTTGGAATAGAAGTAATGAAGAAATTTGAGTCTGTTATGGAGAGAAACCCTGGCTTCTCGACAATGACTGCAGTGTGCAAGATCCTCAACAGCGAAGAAGAGAATCCTGCAGACGATATCTCTCCTGAAAATTTTAATCTACTTAAATTTGCACCAGCAACTTCCTGTGACGTGGAGAGGTCATTTTCTGTATACAAAAACATCCTCTCTGACCGGCGGCATTCCATGACAATGGAAAACTTGGAGATGTATCTGATAGTTCATTGCAATTCGGAGTGAAGTAAGTAGATTGAGTTCTGCAAAGTAATATTTAGTGGACAGATAGTTTAAACAGTGACTATGAAAATTATAATAATTGTGAAACTTCTATTAAATTTTCGCATTTTTTCATACATAATAATGGAATTTATTTAAGTTTGCTATAATATGGACATGCTTAGTTAATTAATTATTGTACCACACTTTATTTTGCAAAAATATAATTAATAAAATGAGGAATCTTCAAGTAATATAATGTTATAATATAAAAACTAGGTCAAGTCCCAGACCCTTGACCTACATATGTTATGCACAATTTCTGTCTGAAAATACATTTAACATTTGTATCAACCTAATTTGAAACACAAAACAATACAATAAAACCTTTAAAATAAACAAAACATTAATATAAATAATAAGCAAATTGACCTTTACATAATAATAAAATAAACAATTCTCAACTTTACATTATTTTCAATTCTATCAAGATTCTGTCACTGGTTTAAAAAATAAAAATTTTATATTCTTTATCATAAATCTCTCTCTTTATTTAACCATCGGATTCTATATTGCTTTGGGTGATTGAAACATTTATTCTCATTTAATTTACTGCTTGATCTGTATACATATATAATCTTTCTCCTTCTGACTCTAACTTCTAACAACTTCAACTCCCAAGACACCCATCTCTACCAAAACATCTACCCCAAAACACTCTAAACCCAACTTACCATCAAACTCAAATCGCCACCTTCTCTCCATATATATATATAAAAATACTCTCTAACCCTTTGTACATAGGATATGTGTTTCCCCGCCCCCAAAAACTCAATTCCCTTATTTGGCCCCTGGATTCCACCTAAGGCGACCCCGTCCCCACTAAAATCTATACCAAGTCCCGTCCCAACATATTTTGTTGCGAACTCCTACATTACACTACCCTCTACTACAAAATAGCCATCCCCAAAATCTCAATCTCATTACCTCACTACAACTACAACAAAATAACATCATTAATTATAAACAACAATATACCACTCAAAATCTACAATTATTCTCCATTGCTACTGTGTCAAACAATACTTCTCAAAATTCTATAACATTACATTACTTCAAAACAACATGATATTATTCTCAAAACAATATTATTCTCTCCTATTTCAACTTCAACTTTGACTTCAACTTGGACAGATCTACATGTCCCACACAATATTTATCACCCCAAAAAACTATCTCTTATTAACTTTCACAAATTGTTACATTATTTCTCATTTTATCAAATTATTTTTCCCATTACTCCAAAACATCTGTAATACATTAAAACATTTCATTGAACACTAATTACTTGGAATATTTATAACTAATATACCAGTGACATGTTATTGCTGATCAGCTGATCCTACTAACACAATTAAAACACATTTAAAAATGGAACCAATTACATGACATATATATATATATATATATATATATATATATATATTTATTTATCATTACTTCTCTCACCTCCTTGTTTCCCATTTCTCTGATTCTGATAATTCATATTAACCGCCTGCCAGACGTTTAATTATTGGCTTAGTTTAAAGTATACACATATCATGAAAACACATATTTTATCAACACATATATCTAAATTGCAACGATAAAATAATACACTTAAAATTATAGCATGAACACCTTGTCTTGAGTGTCTGAGCACTTGTTATTTAACAGAGCACAAGCAGTTTTATTGTGTCAAAATTTGAATTAGCAAAAAAATTTTTTACGTTGTAAAATTTAAAATCGTGGCTCATCCGAGCCACCTCCCAGCCACATACACTATTTCAAATTATGGAGGACTGTTTCGCCCTTGCGCTTCGGCAAAGACTGTATATTTTGGAGCAGGTTTTACCTCTCCGTGTCTTTGCTTCCGCTATTACATTTGAACATTGTCGAATATCAACATATTCTCGTTATATAATTACATACCCTTAATGCGGGTCTACCACCTGTCTGTGCTACCCCCAAGCGGGCAGAGTGGCAGCCGCTGTTTCATAGTTCCGGCAGATTTCCCCTAATTGTCTCCCCCCATTGAATTTCTAATATATACCAATTTCAAGTCAGCTATGGTCAAGGGACTTGATATGACCATAGCTGGCCGCTAGCCAAATCCACGATTAGTGCTGGTAAGGCAGTAATCGCCCGAAAAGTCGGGGAAATCTAACTTCAATTTGACTGCCTGTTACAATCATTACTACTATGTGCGACACGGTCGTTTAGCAGAGTGTAAATTTTAATTTACACGAAAAAAAAGGTGTGCCGCACATTTTCGCCATTTTGGCCTCCGATGGAGGTAACACTCTCTGTTACCCCCAACCCATTTCGCTATCTACGAGAGCACAGGCCACCCCCGCAATAGCAACTTATTAACTAATGAACATTGATAACTAAACTTTCTACAATTGCAGTTCCACACTCCATTGTTCTATCACTTCATTGAGCACCAAACTACCCCCCAAAACTATCCCCACATCTTGTATTGATAACAAGTTTTTATTTTATTACATATTCTTCACAACGTTCCCATACTCACTGGTACTAAAACTTGACAATTATATTTGGTCACTTAATTCTACAATTTATTTACATTTAAAATTATATACATCCAAAATTGTTTTTTTTTTTTTTTTTTATATATTTGGCGATTATGGACGCACCTGAAACGGGGTTGTTTTGCGATGAGGCAAAGGATGTTCCAGCTCAGATCTGCTTTGTGCAGTTACTTCCCCTTTTATGCCAATTGTACTACCTTAACTCTCTCATTTCTTCCAACCCGTTGTCTGAGCGGGAACCCCCCCTGCCTCTCCGCAAAACTCTTCATTTCGGTGTAAGCAAAACTGTTGTCAATGGCTCAATTTGAACTTTCTTTGCCATAGACACTGAAAATATTTAAGTTTGTATGCACTGCCCTGTATTTAGGTGTAGCCTCCTTTATATATATAACACTCTAAAGCAGTGCAGGCACGTGACAGGTACATCAAAATTGTTGCACCTGGAGTGTATAAAAAATTTTAATTCGTCACGTACCTGTTTGGGGTCCCCCTCCCCGTTCAAATATGTGGTGAAATTTCTAATTTGTACCAATTTTGGTGGAGCCGGACCATCGTTGCTTTCACCGCCTGAAGGAAGATCTGCCAACCATGGCCCGCCTCCGAGTTCCGAATTCCACGGCCAGGACTGGTAAGATCGTGACCGCCCAAAAATGGGGGAGGAGCCCTTCTAAAAACATATAGAAAAACAATTAAATGACATTCATACATTTACTCATTGATAAAAATCATTATGCTGACCAAAATAATTTCAAATTTGTAGCGTTGTGCGTACCTACTATCTCCCTCGTCTCTCTATTCTGTAATACATACGAATTCTTCATTTTTACCTCTATTATCTTGTACGGCCCCTCATAGAGCAAGAAAAATTTCTTAATCTCCTTATCTTGGGCACTCGACAAATCGTGGCGCCGCACCAATACCAGCTGTCCAACCTCGTACTGCGTCCACTTACCTTTCATATCGTGTCTCTGTTTTCTCCTTTCCCCCTTCGTCAACAAACTCTCATTCGCTAGTCTCAGTTTAACATCGTGACAAATAGTGTTGGTTTCCGGTGGATACTCAATTAATTGTTCCAAAATCCTCTGTGGACGCTCCCCTCTTATTAGCTCGTAAGGTGTGAACCCTGTCGACTCGTGGGTGGTGCAATTAAGCCAATTTTCAATTTTCTGCACATAGAGTGGCCACTCGCTGTGTTTGGCGTGGCAGTATGTTCGGAAAATTCTTCGTAACTCCCTCATGACTCTCTCCGCCTGATTGGATTGCGGGTGATATACTGCGGTGTGCTTTGGGATGATACCCTCCCATCCGAGAGTCTGGCGCCATCTCCCGCTGATGAACTGCGGCCCATGGTCAGATAATATCACCTTCGGCTTTCCCACGTTGATCATGTAGTCGCGTGTGATCTTCTCGCTCAGCACCTTACTCGTTGCTCGCTTCATGCTATACAACCTTACATATTTGGAAAAAGTGTCAAATACAACAAAAATATGCATCACTCCACCCCTACCCTTTGGCAATGGGCCGTACAAATCTACAGCTACTAAGTCGAATGGTTTTTCTACTTTAATATAATTTAGTTCTCCTTCCAACCTATAGTTTACAACTTTAGATTTCTGACATAACTCGCAAACTCTAAGTATTCTTCGTACGCGTTTCTCCATATTCTTAAATAGACAAGATTCCTTTAACACATTCACACACTTCCGTGCCCCAAAATGCCCGTATCTAAGGTGACAGTCCCACACTATTTTCTGTATCAAACCTTCAGGTATAACTAGCCTCCAATCCCTCTCTCTCCCCTCTACTTTTTTAAACAAGCTACCTTTAAACACTTGAAAATATTGTTTGTACCCAAACTCATCTACATCTGATTCTACACTAGTAATTATTTTATTTAACTTACTATCAGCTCTTTGCATTACATTTATATTCTTCAATTCTTCCCCAAAAAGTTTATCTTCCCTGGACAATCTATAAATCTCTATCTCTTTAATATCTCTACCCGTTCTATTTCTGTCTATGTCTACTCGTGATAGTGTGTCTGGCACCCTGTTCTCTACACCCTTAATGTATTCCCAAGAAAAATTATACTCTTGAAGAGCTAACACCCACCTGGTTATCCGGCTGTGTGTGAGTTTGCAAGTGTTCAGGAACGACAGCGCTTTATGGTCCGTCCTGATGATGGTTCTATTACCCAGCAGATACGTGCAGAACTTCTTCACGGCGAACACTATACTGAGGAGCTCCTTCTCGGTGGTAGTGTAGTTACGTTCTGCGGCTAGCAACGTCCGGCTGGCGAAGGCAATGGTTTTATGTTCTTTCGCCTCGTCCTCTTGGTATAGTTCTGCTCCAAGTGCTATATTACTTGCGTCTGTCTGTAAGTAAAATTTTTCATTAAAATTGGGATGATTCATTAAAATCATATCAGCGAACTTATTTTTGATTGCGTTGAATGCTGCTCTTTCGTTATCGCCCCATCTCCATTGTTTGTTCTTTTGCAGCACTGCGCTGAGTCGGGCCGTCGTCTGTGCGTAGTTCCGCTGGAACTTCCTGTAAAAATTACAGAGACCAAGAAAACTTTGCAATTGTTTTATATTTTTAGGCTCCGGGAACGTCAGGATGGATTCTACTTTATCCGGATTGGCACGTATCCCTGTAGGTGTAATGAAACCCAAAAAATGTATCTCAGTTTGCAAAAATTTTGATTTGTCCCAATTCACTGTCAAACCTCCCTGATATAACTTCTCCAACACATATTCTAAATGTTCTACATGCTCTTCAAAGGTTCTGGAAGCTATCAGGATATCATCAACGTATATGGTTAGAAAATCTAAGTTATGTGGTTGCAAAATTTCGTCAAGACACTTGATAAAACTAGCTACACTTGTGTTCAAACCAAACGGTAGTCTGTTAAATTGATAATTATTTCCATTGAATAAAAAGGCTGTATATTTTCTACTATTCTCTGCCAACGGAACTTGCCAATACCCGGCGGTTAGGTCTAAAGAGGTCATATATTGTACGCCGCTAAACTTCTGAAAAATCTCTTCAATAGCTTCGGGTGACTCCCGGTCTGGAATAATTATTTGATTGATTTTGCGGGCATCTAAACATAACCTAACCCTACCATCTTTTTTAATCACTACTACTAATGGGTTAGAATATGGTGATACAGATCGCTCAATTATATCTCCCTCTAACATTTTCCCTAACTCAAGTTGAACCGCTCTTCTCTTCGCATATGGCACCGGATAACTTCTTTGCACATAGGGTGCGTGTTCCCTTACCTTTAACTTGCATTCATAGTTTCTTGCCCTCCCTGGTATATCGGCAAACACTTCTCTAAAATTCTCTACTACCCGCCACAACGATGCACGTTGAGAACTCCCTATTACGCCACCCTCACTACAAAATTTAAGTGCTCTCTCATTCCATAAGTGATCTATATTCTCCTCACACTCTATCTTACTCTCACTACATACATTCATACTAACTTCCCTTTCTTGTTTATTACTCCGAGTATGTATCACCCTTACCCCTGAAATTCTTACCGCATCTACCACCCGCTCAAAATTAATACGGACTGGTTCCCCTTCACTATTTAATTCTAACACCCGTCTATCAAAATCAATCACCGCCTTATGTTTAATCAGAAAATCATTTCCCAATATAACCTCAAGATTTAGTCCCCGTACGACTAGAAATGTATTATCGTACCCTACCCCTACTTGCTTCGTGACTCTTTTACTTCTAACTCCCGTAATACCTACAATCGTCACCCCCGCTACTGGTAAAGACGGAATATTTTTATTTATTTCTCTTAATTCATCTAATACATGTTCAGAAATAACAGAGATTTCGCTACCTGTATCGATTAAAGTTTTAATCTCCTTACCTTCTATGTTGATTTTCACCTCAGTCAGTCCATTCTCCCGTCTCCCTGCTTCAAAGTCTTCCTCCTCCAATAATTCCTCCGATAAGTCTGTAATAACAGCGTTGTTTCGATATCTGTCCTCCATTTGGACCCCAGAGACTTCCGGCGACAACGGTCGGGTCCGGTGTTCCATTGTCCCTTTTAGTTTCCCGCAGATGTGCTTGCCACTGCAGGGTTGTATCCTCGTTCGTGCTGGTTTCCTCGCTGTTCGTGAGCGTGGCCTCTCGGCGCTCCTCCTTGGCCCTCTCCCCTTCGTTGGTATGCATGCTGGTTCTGTGCGGGTTGTGGACCCTGTCGTTGCCCCGGTCTCTCTCTCCTGCATCTAAAACAAAAATTCTGTGAAGCATAATTCTCCTGTGAACACGCTGGACAAGTCCACATGGGTCCTCGATTACTTTGTTCTCGTCTGGGATATGTCGGTCCATTTGTAGGTCCCCTCGGCGGTCCCTGATTACCTCCATTATTTCTATTCTGCTGGTTCTGACGGCGACTCAATTCTTGGTCCCGGATATTCTGAAACACATCTAAAATATTTTCTAATTCGCTAATATTAGCTACCTCCCTTGTCATAAGTGTTATCTGTACTTCCCTTGGCAAATGCTTGCTGATATGCCTCACAAAGGATCTAAATGGCAATGGCGGTTCTAAGTATTTCGCCTCGTTAAATATTTTCATCACATACCCTGTTATATTATTATTGGGCCCCCCAAAATTCCCGGTTCCCATAATTCTGCTCCGTAATACTTCTTGGTCTTCTTCAGACCAATATTTATTCCTAAACGCGGACTCAAAACTTTCAAAACATCCCCATTCCGTTTTGTGTACCTCGGCCCATATCTCCGAACTACCTTTGAAGCATTTTACAATTTTTAATAATTGAACTTCCCAGTTATTAGTACTAAACTTATTGAACTCTCTCACTCTATTTATGAACTGCATAGGATGTACTCTTTTGTTATCACAACTGAATGTTTCCAACTCAACTTCACTGCTTACGTCACGAGTCATAATTACTCGCTCGGTAACAGTGTTAACTTGTTGGCTGATGGCCATGCTCAATTCATTTTTAACATTCATTAATTTAAGGTTATTATCACATTCAAGGTCACTTATTGTATTATGTATGGTCTTAAACTCAAACTCTTACAATTATTTTCTGTCTCTTATTTTACTATTATTATTTTCAATCTGATTCATAGCATAACCAATCTTACATTCAGTATTGGTGTTACATTCACTTATTTGTTTCTCAAAAATTGTATTCATTATGCTATATTGCTCCGTGATCTGTTTCTCTACTTTATTAGTTATATCATTGGTCATATCAGAAACACGGCACTCTAATTGCTCATTTATGGACTCAGACAATTGTGATTTCATACTTTCACAACGTTCATCAATATGTTTGTCTAGTACCCTACTCAGATTATCGAATTGTACATTAATACTCTGCTGAAACTGAGTATTCTGGTCTTTAATTTCTTTAAAATTAATCTCGTTTTGAATATTCTGCTGTTCGCATTTTATTTTCTGTTCATTAAAATCATTAGTTAATTGATCTAATTTATTGTTAAAGTCACTTTTCATCTTATTTAAAATTATTTCGTTATTATCAAAGCGTTTATCATTATCATCAAAACGTTTATTTAACATGTCAAATTTATTGTCCATTTTTCGTAAGAAACTCATTATATCAGTTTCCTCTGATTGTTTATTTTTTTTAGTTGAAACTGGGGTCAGCTGAACCCCAGAGTCAACATCTGTTTTGCTTAGTTGTGCTTGAGACACAATCGGAGTTGAATGAACGATTATATTACCTACAGCTGTTTCTGTAACAGCGCCCGTCCCCACAATATCACTTTCAATCAGCGATTGCGACTCAAGGTCACTTTCACTCATAATTGAATCTATTACTATATTTTTCTCTGTTTTTTCAGACATTTTTTACTTAATATATTTGTTCTTTCTTATGTAACAACTGCCAATTATTGATTTTATTTCAAAACTGATGTTTTAACATATACAAAATCAATTTTGCTTTCGCAACCGTATTTCGCCATGTACCGTCAGATGTAGGTCTGCGTAATATAAGCCCTTTTCCAGTTATATCACATCCTGGTAATTCACGGCACCAATTGTAACTCTCTTTATTTATTGGTAATTTTTATTTATTCAAATTAAATTAAAACTTCCACTTACCTTTCGACTTTGATCTGGCCGGATCGCGTAGTGTGGACAAACCCATTTCGTTCGACGAACTCTGACAGTACATAAACGAATTAAGGCCTTGAAAGAATTTAACTCTCAATTGTATGGAAGAGAAATTAGATTTTTTATTAATCAGAAACGTTGAATTGATAAACCTTCGTGTTACATGTTGTGCAACTCTTGCACCTTACTGACTATGGCTTACCTTCCTTTATACAGGTACAAACAATTATACACCTAAACAGCCCAGCATTGCTCACGCACACTTACATACAGAATTTATAAAACCCTTAACATTTTTAATGATGATCACTTCTCCCCCCTCACGGCGGCCACGCGGTCTTCACGCACAGTCATCGTTATACTAAATGTTTTAATGTTGATGTCCGAAAAAACGCTCGGTTGATTTCTACCGGATGGATTGATTGTCGTACCAAACTTTTTCCACTGATATTTGAATTTACTAGTAAAAATAATAGACGAACTTTTGTGTGGAGCCTACTTCGTTCCTAGCCGGCCGGCTTCCATAGTGGAACTGCCCAGTGTGTGTCTTTGAGCGGCAGGATATGCGTGTTCACGGCCACCGGGTTTTAGTCGCCGTACAATGTTGATTTGCTGTTACTTATGAGCTCTATGCATGGAATATAGTCATTATATTCGCCACATGTGTAGCTGATATTTGCATGTGCCACACTGATGTCACTAGTAGTGGGCGGGGTTTAACGGCGTTTCCGGTAGCTAGTTGTTTAGAGCTACTAATTTTTCGTCCCATCGCCATGTTTGCCTCGACTTTGGTGTTTTTCACGGCGTCACTCCAGCACCCCGCCCGGCTATGCTAAGTGCGAGCGTGAACACACATATACAAAGTTCTTAGAATTTCGAAGGGGGCGCGAATTCCTTTGCCGCCTTACTCAACTGCAAACTGCGTTTCGCTTTGTTACACCACTGTTTCTCAACCATTGTTCTGTTATAATGAAATGAATCGTCGTAATATGAAATTTCACAATGTTTAAATAAAACTCCGGCACAAAAACGAAATAAACAAATTGTAACACCCCACCCTGCAAAAAATGAAATGACCCAAAATTGACACGCTACATAATATTGCTTGCTAAAACTGAAGTTGGTTGCTTCTATATCCAGTATTTATATCTTGGCTGTGTAGCATTGTAGCAACACAGCAGGCCTGGATACAGGTAGAATAGTCGACCAACATCTCAAAGGGGCGTCTCCAGTGATCTAGAGCATTATGTAAGTCTCCCGTGCACGCTATATGTGCAAAGCACCATGTAGCTACATATCTTCCATATGTCCTTAGCATAGCAATAGCCACACTTCATGTTAATAAATGTCATAATGTTTATGCATATGCACTGAACACCATAAACTTTTTTCATTATTTCATGAGGGTCTACAAACGTAATTTGCTGCTCATTAATATCATCCATCTAGAATATCACAGAAACACATTCTGCATGTATATTAACACTGTAGTGCAATTACTGGTCACAGTAGGCTGAGTAACCAGCAGGAAGTTAATTATGAAAGATGGCACTAGGCAACACTACTTTGTGGCATTATATATGTCATACTCAGCACAGTTATATGTTTATTGTAGTAATAGTAATAAAGTTTCAATGAATACCAATAACTGTTGTGTTTGTTTTAGGTTATTGCTACGATTTTTGTCATCTGTTACTCTACACCCATCTTTGCTGTGGTCATCATTCCTATTGCAGTTATATATTACTTTGTTCAGGTAGGTTCGTATAAAAATTATTATAGGTTTTTTGTACAACTAAGTTTTATTTGTTTAATCAACTAAACGCTATGCAACTCACCATCTGTGGCTTTAGTAAATGTCTTTTTATACAACTGACATGTTTCGGGATGCTTGTCCCATCCTCAGAATTTTTAAAAATGTCTCTTCATACCATCATACGATGGCACAGTCTGTGACGATTTAATTGGTAATAAAATATTAAAAAAAAAAAAATAATAATTGAGAAAGCATTTAAGTATTTTTAAATCGCACAATTAAACCTAATCCCCTTGTACTAACTCAGAATAAGTACGAGATTTAAATGGAAAAAGATCTAACTAAACAAGTAATAAAAAATCGTATTGTAAATAGTTAATAATATTACAGTTAACCCTTTAGTAAATCATCATGCGTTGACCTGTTTAATTCCGGACACAACGTGCATAGCGAACCGTCTGTAACTTAGAAATATCTGAAAATCATAATGTAAGTAATTAATAATTTGAAGGCACAAGTAGTAGTTAAAATAATTCCTGTAAACTAAATAAGTCTAAATAATTTGTTTCATCTTGCTATAAGAATGTCTATTTAAATAAAAGCTGGAACTATATTATGGCGGAGTACTCGCTCCGCTTCGTTGTTATGTACCAGTCGTATCAAGTTAAGAGTTACGATGCGGCGTTCAGACAGTACACACCTCCAAACGAGGGCTCTTCAAAAGTGTGTTATGTAAACTTTAAAATAACGGTTAGCTACCACAAAAAACGTGGGGAGCTAGTGATTTTTAATGTATATGATGTAGAAAAAGTTTGTTCAAGAAATGTAGTAATATAAGAAAAATTATCAACACGTAAACAAGGTGACATCTCTACTTAAGATGTAAACTCCAGTACAACTCTACATGTGAATATGTGACCTGCCAAATTGCACATACGGACATCTACAACCCATACGACGCTGACCAGGACCGGCGTGGATCAACCTAACTTCATGCAGCATTACATCAATCTACTCACTAATACGGCTATTAGATATTCACCAGAGACACAACACAGATGACTACCCCAACTACCAGAATTCCGAAGAGTCACACCCCAGGACGAGGACAGCAAAGCTTATTTTAGAGGTGACTCGATAGCTTGGCTATCGAGAATTAATTACATTTGAAACATAACTTTTATAGATGAAAGAGACTTTTCAAAGACAATAATTTTCTCTAAGCAATAAATAAAACCAAAGAAATGTAAACTGTAGTAGTGAAAATCATACGTTGTAACGTTAATATTGAAATGTAAATTATAATCCCTTTAATAAATAAAACCATTCTTCAAATGGTTAATGTAATCTTGCAAGCTCTTAGATGAGCATAGTATAATTCAGACGTCTTTACTATATTTAAAGCAGACTCGGATCCGAGGTAAATTACATGATCAATATGATCCCTTGTTTTACAGAAAACCCTTTTTAATTATTTGAGTACAAATTTTTATGTTATGGATCTTTTTATATAATTTGTTAATAAAGAGATTGTGATGTTACTCACTTTTTACCCACTCTTCGTAAAATAACACTTACCGCTGCCAGAATTTCACTTACCGTCATGTTCCCCGTAAAACTTATCTTTTGAAAACTGCCCAAGGTCGCCACGATATTTTTCTAAAAGGTAAAATATCGAAAACTTATACACTCTTGCCCTTATAAAAATCCCGCGATCTGACTGTAATAAAATTCAGAAAACCCCCGATTTCGTTAGACGAATTTTTTCCACAGAAATGAGGAAGTGGCAATGACGAAATAACTTAGACTAACACATTATTTCAAAGAGAATCATTATTTTTTAATGAGCAATTACCAACAAAATATTCATGCTATTAATCTTTTAACAACTTGACTTTAAAATTTTCGTACACTTTTACACTATGTTTTATCCAATTATATTTACATTCTATTACTTACTACTAGACTGCCCAGCCTGCAATGCTCTCACACATTTATACACACTATTTATTAACCCCTCAACATCTTAAAAATTTTTGTTTTAACTCGGGGAACCGCACTAGAGCGAGGCCGACCAAACACGTGGCATTGTTCCGCGCTTACAAAAGGTCTGTATTGAATCGTTTTACTGCCTACAATGTCACAAATTTTTCACTGTGGTGGATTGATTACCTTCTTGGGTCCCGGTCGGTGTTAAATCGTTATTACACTTGATTTATCCATATGTAAGAGTTCGACCCGACCGGGGCCCGCGAGTCGTAACTACGTGTGTATTGTACTCTGTAGCTCGTGGACTGTGTGGCGTCCCTGCTTGAAGTCGACCGTCACTGAGAACATAACAGGTACATGTACCTTTTTCTGGAGGGAAGCTGTGTTCTTTACTGCCACGATGTTTTCGTCGTCGCTCCTTGCTCCTATGCTGTCGTGTAACCATCTTATATATGGAATGGAGCTGATATATGTGGGTGACCAGAGCTTAATATTGGGCTTGGCTCTGCTGACGTCATTGGAAAAGCCGGATTTAGCCATGACTTCCTGCCGCTCAAAAAGAACATTTCTGGATTTTGTTCGTCCCAGGACATCCGGTTTTGTGGCTGGCTGCATCACTAAGATTTGTGGTGATACAGTTGCGTCTGTGTGCTGTTTACACAAGTACAGAGTTCTTAGAATTTTGGTGGAGGTGCAAATTCCTCTGCCGCATTACTCAACAACAACTTGCGTCTTATTGCTTTGTTTCACTGTTCTGTTACACTGACTGTTATACGTTGCACAATAATACCGTTATTTCGACATATTTTATAAGGCTCCCGACCGAAAACGAAATGAATACAAATATATAAATGCCCCAAACCGTTAAAATAAAAAATACCCAAAAATTGACCCGCTACAATACCCCCTCGATGAGAATTCTGCTGTTCACGACAGAAGAAATCTCATCGACAAACCCCGAAGAGGACCGGTGAGGAACTGGTGCCAACAACCCCCTGGTTCTTAATCTCATGGGTACACGACCCCCCCTGGTTCAGCGACCATGGACTCATCTGAACGAGATCACTGGACTTCTCCGTAAGAGATCCCAACACCGAGAAATCGAACAGACTCGCACCACAGCACGCCTCGCCTTCTAACATGCTACCCCCAAAAATCCTCAATCCCTGGCTAAAATTATCCCAGCTCCTCCGCCGATATGGTTCCGAATTTTCCCCTCTTTGCAAGCTGGGCTGCCTTTAGCAGATACTGGGCTCACACAGACTAACATTACATGATACCATAACACATTCAAAAAAATAAAAAATTTCTTTTAAAATTTATCAAAAATTTAAAAAAATCAAAATTCAAAAAAAATCTTTTATCAAAAAATTCTCTTCCTCTTTCTTTCTTTTTTGTTTCAAATGACTTAACCTAGACATTTCTACTAATCTAAACACATTTCCTTACTCTAACATGAGAACCACTTATAGTCTACCAATACAATACAATACAATAAAATAAACCTGGTTAATGCACACATAATAAAACAATCATTATCCAAAATATTCATTCGCTGGCAGGCGAAAATCAAGTTTTTTTTTTTCAAAAGAATTAAAATTTTCAAAATTTTAAAATTCAAAAAAAATTATTCATTAAATATTTATTAGATTTATTTATTAAATAACATTTATTAAACTTATTCAAATATTGGTTTGAATTAATCAAACAAACAAATTAAAATTGGATTCCTACTATACAAGCTTAGTAGGTGTCTGACCTCATCAGCTGATCGAAAGTAGGTCAAGTCCAAAACCCTTGACCCACATATGTTACATATACTCTCTGCACCTACATTAAACATCTGTAACAATCTAACTCAAAGCACAAAACATAATAAAATAAAATATTTAAAATGAACAAAATATTAATATAATAATCAAATTGACTTTTACATAATAATAAAATAAACAATTCTTAACTTTACATTATTTTCAAATTTTATCAAAATTCTGTCACTGGTTTAAAATAAAAGCTTTTATATCTTTATCATAAGTCTCTCCTTTTGTTTGACAATCCTACTCTTCATTTAACAATCTCGCTATACTTTACCATGGGTGATATAAATTATTTATTCTCATTTACTGTATTACATCTGTGTACATATATAAACTTTCTCCCTCTGACTCTAATATTCATCAACTTCAATTATCATGACACCCATCTCTATCAAAATCTCTACTAATCAGGACACTCTAAACCCCAACTTACCATTTAACACAATTCGCCGCCTTCTTCCATTATAAAATACTCTCTAACCCTTTGTATATAGGATACGTGTTTCCCCTACCCAAAAACTCATTTCCCTTATTTGGCCCCTGGTCTTTACCTAAGGCGGCCCCTTCCCCACAAAAATCTATCCCTATCCCGTCCCAACCCTTGTTGCGGACTCCTACATGACACTACCCCAAATACAAAATTGCCATCCCCAAAATTCTCAATCTCATTACATTACTACAAATACACAAAATAACCTTATTAACTATAAAAACAACAATATGTCACTCAAAATCTACATAAAGTCTCCATTACCACTGTGTCAACATCAATACTACTTACAATTCTACAACATACCTTACTTCAAAACAACATTACATCATCTTCATCTCTATCATTTCAAATTCAACTTAGCATTTAACTTGGACAGATATGTGTCCCATAAAACATTTATCACCCATGAATTATCTTTTATTTTATTTCTCATATTCTTTTTATCCTTACTTCAAAATATCTGTAGTACACTAAACATTAATTACTTGTAACATTTACAAACCAATAACAATATACCAGTGACGTTATTGCTGATCAGCTGATCCTCCTAACACAATGAAAATACATCTTAAAATTGAACAAATTATATGAAATATACATATTTATTTATCATCAATCATTAATCATCCTTCATAACTTTCTACAATTAGATTACTTAAAATTTTCAAATTCATTATTAATATTTATTTTTCATCATATCTCAGTTATTATTACCCTTTAAATCATTATCTCAAATTATTTTCATTACTGAAGTTAAAATTCGTTCCATTAAGTTAAACATTTGTGCACATTTTATTATATTTGACTTATATCATAAAAATTTTATACTTACAGTCCATAATTCATATACTGACATACACAACTATATACACCATACACCACTACTCCAAGTAACCTCTGAAACATTTAACAAAAAGTTATTTCAAATCAACAATTCATCATTTAATTACCAACTTCACTTCTCGTTAAACCATTTAAATTCATCTGAAAATTCAATTATATAATCTTTGAATTAATCAAAACATTTAAAACCTTTCAAATTGTTTTAATTAAATTAATTAAACATTTACAATTAGCCAATTAGTTTTCAAAATTAATTCGGTTATTTAATTAAATTGCAAATATTAATATTATTATTACAACAATCATCTACACACATATTGTTTACTTAACATTCTACAATACACACAAATAAACTTATTAAACATTTATTTACAAATGTGCATCCTTATTTCTTTAGTCATATCACACTTCAATGTTCCAAGGTTGCGGGGTCACAAAACCATAAAACAATGTATATAAAATTGTCCATTGATTGTTTATAGTCTAGCCTCCATCGTCAAAGATTAATCTTGGTTTTGTATAGCACTGTTCAATTATATTGACATACATATTGTTGTCTTGTGTTTCATAACCAAACAGTTCCAATTTATCCGTTATACCATAATAATCATTCACCAAGTCTACGTTAAGTATTTCTGTTAAATCTCCGTCAGTAAATATTTCCAATATCGGGTTAGTTACTTTTGTATTATCAATCAAATCATTCTTATTTAAATACTCTTCTAATATTTCTTTCAACTCACCATAATCTCTCTTTAAATTATATACTTCTAACTCTCTCTCATCATAACACCATCTCATACTTATAAAATCATTCCACACAGAGGGTATAATATCATACACATAAAATAAACAACTCCAATCTTCTACTAGTACGGGACCCTTGCCCTTCAAAAACTCTTGTGACCACGTTAAATCATCATAAATAATAAAAGGAAAATTTTCCCTCTGTCCCCACTCTACTACAACATTATTTTTTCTCTCTCTCTCTAACTCACTGACACACATTAACATCTCATAATCACTACATTCTACACTTTCATTAATACTCTCATTATTTATTTTTTCAGTATCAGTCTCTGATACTAACTCTTCAAACACATTAACATTCTCAGTATTAAATTCATTATTTTGGACATTATTGTTATTCTCTGTTAACTTTTTATCTGGTATTACATTCATCACATGTACTCCCATTCGCTCTACACTTTGTTCTAATTTATTCAAACTAGTCATTATTGTCTCATGGGTATTTTCTAGACATTCATTTAATTCTTGAATCTCGTTTTATAATTCCTTATTCTGGTTTTTCAATACATTGAATTTAGCGTCAGAATCATTCTTCAGTTCATTATATTTAATATTTGTATCCCTCTTCATTTCTTTATTTTGTTCTAAAAGTAATTGTAACATACTCATTACATCACTATTCTCAAATTGATTATTTTCCATTTTTGTAATTTTTACTTTATCTCTGTAAATCGCAATGATACAAACCTAACCTACGTGCGTAATTATATACGATAAATCGTTTTTATAAATTCGTCATTACCACATCCTATTTTCTGTGTATTAAAATAGGTCTATTTCCTATAAAATTTATATACGAACATCCTGGCAGGGGCGTCGCTGTGATGTTACTCACTTTTTACCCACTCTTCGTAAAATAACACTTACCGCAGCCAGAATTTCACTTACCGTCATGTTCCCCGTAAAACTTATCTTTTGAAAACTGCCCAAGGTCGCCACGATATTTTTCTAAAAGGTAAAATATCGAAAACTTATACACTCTTGCCCTTATAAAAATCCCGCGATCTGACTGTAATAAAATTCAGAAAACCCCCGATTTCGTTAGACGAATTTTTTCCACAGAAATGAGGAAGTGGCAATGACGAAATAACTTAGACTAACACATTATTTCAAAGAGAATCATTATTTTTTAATGAGCAATTACCAACAAAATATTCATGCTATTAATCTTTTAACAACTTGACTTTAAAATTTTCGTACACTTTTACACTATGTTTTATCCAATTATATTTACATTCTATTACTTACTACTAGACTGCCCAGCCTGCAATGCTCTCACACATTTATACACACTATTTATTAACCCCTCAACATCTTAAAAATTTTTGTTTTAACTCGGGGAACCGCACTAGAGCGAGGCCGACCAAACACGTGGCATTGTTCCGCGCTTACAAAAGGTCTGTATTGAATCGTTTTACTGCCTACAATGTCACAAATTTTTCACTGTGGTGGATTGATTACCTTCTTGGGTCCCGGTCGGTGTTAAATCGTTATTACACTTGATTTATCCATATGTAAGAGTTCGACCCGACCGGGGCCCGCGAGTCGTAACTACGTGTGTATTGTACTCTGTAGCTCGTGGACTGTGTGGCGTCCCTGCTTGAAGTCGACCGTCACTGAGAACGTAACAGGTACATGTACCTTTTTCTGGAGGGAAGCTGTGTTCTTTACTGCCACGATGTTTTCGTCGTCGCTCCTTGCTCCTATGCTGTCGTGTAACCATCTTATATATGGAATGGAGCTGATATATGTGGGTGACCAGAGCTTAATATTGGGCTTGGCTCTGCTGACGTCATTGGAAAAGCCGGATTTAGCCATGACTTCCTGCCGCTCAAAAAGCACATTTCTGGATTTTGTTCGTCCCAGGACATCCGGTTTTGTGGCTGGCTGCGTCACTAAGATTTGTGGTGATACAGTTGCATCTGTGTGCTGTTTACACAAGTACAGAGTTCTTAGAATTTTGGTGGAGGTGCAAATTCCTCTGCCGCATTACTCAACAACAACTTGCGTCTTATTGCTTTGTTTCACTGTTCTGTTACACTGACTGTTATACGTTGCACAATAATACCGTTATTTCGACATATTTTATAAGGCTCCCGACCGAAAACAAAGTGAATACAAATATATAAATGCCCCAAACCGTTAAAATAAAACATACCCAAAAATTTACCCGCTACAAGATGTCATCTTATTACACTTTGAAGTGAGTGCATAAATCAGTGGAATACCTTCCCCTTGTGTCCTAATAATTAGCGTAAATATTATTGTTGTTTGTGTTGAGTTTAATTTCAGTTCGTTACAACGTAGGCAGCCTGTATAATTGGCTAGCGTCAATTATGATGGGTTCCCTGGATTTGTAACGTAGCCCTGAACGTTACAAAGATGCGCCACTCTGCTGTTTTATATAAAAGGTTTGTAAGCATCATGACGCAAACAAAGATACGTCACTCTGATAATTAAAAATAATTGTTAAGTAGTAAAATAAATAACTCTCTGCTGATCTATGCACTCAGTTACTGTATTTCATGTTAATATTAATTTTCATAAAATTAATTTCATAAATAAATTCACCTTGTGAATTTATTTCGTACAAGATTATTCACTAACTTGCGTACGATGTAATTTATTTAAGATACGCAAAATAATACAGACTATCATTGTATTACGCCAATGCAAGTACGTACATGAATTTTAGTGCTTGTCAAACTGTTCAGTCTTTAACAGGTTTATATTGTGACAATTCAAGACCTGTAGTTTCCTGAATATGCCTGCATAGAATGTAAGTGTATGTCTGTCGTCACGGTAAGAGAAATATAAACTCCTGTCTAAAGTAGACCCAGTTAATTACGTGTAAAGAAATTCGTAACTTAATTTTGTTACCAAAAAAATTAAAAATAATTTCAAAAATTAAAGATGACAATTAATTACTAAACTCAGACTGTCACAACCGTAATACACTTGTAACTTGTAAAGCGTGTTTAGTTGAATCAGATTCACCCCCTTAGTGCAACTCGCTTCCCCTGTAGAAACCGGTCGAGAAAGATAGCCTTAGCTATTGTTAAAGAGAACAATACTTGAGGGTAATCCTCGCGTTCCCACGCATACAACTACCTTGTCATTGTTTACTAAATAAACTAGGGTGACCTACATTCCAGCGAACAGCTGATCGTTGACTTTACATTGAAGTGTGTGTGTGTGTGTGTGTGTGTATGTGTGTGTGTGTGTGTGTGTGTGTGTGTGTGTGTGGAATTTTTGTCTCTCCCTTAGAAGAGAAATTATTCTCTTGTGAACAATGCAAATGATTTACCCAAGAAAGAAATTGTCTATGTAATAAGTGTATAGTGTAGTAAAATCAATTTTAAGTACGTTTTAATGTGTTTTAATTTGTTCGGCACAAAATCTTTCATGAGGGGGTTTTGTGATGGTACAATTCTGGTACAATACTAAATTTATAAAAACATGGTACAAAAGACCATAATTATTGTATTCATTTATTTTTAACAATTATTTGGTAATAAATATTTCATATATTTCATAATCCCTGTAAAGTTTTGGTGAGTGGACTATATAATTATTTTATAAAACGCAGATGGGAATTGACAGGATTCCGACCGTTTTCATTGCAAAACGACAAACACAGCAAAAAATCGTATGTAACAAATAGAGATGAAGTGACTAGCCCTGATGACGTCAGTGGAAGGAATGCACTTTTCTGTAAACATCTCTAGTCTGTAAACAACAAACAGTAGCCCGATGACGTAGTTTTTGCCCCACCTACGCAATGCTAAACAAAGACTCTGGGTCATTTCCTTCTGGATTGTGAACGCAGCCGGCCGGCAAAAGGTTCACCAAGTGTGAAATTTAACTTTTACACCACCAAAAGCGGTTAAATAACTATTTAAAAATATCAGAAATGTTGGGGCGGTAAGGGATTGAACAGGTGTCATCGGCCGATGGATCGTCAAAAAACTGCGTGCGTATAGAATCTGCCCAAAGTGTTTTCGTGGGTAGACATGACGGTGTGGGCCCGAAATCGATGTAAAGAAGGAACAGATTGTGCACGATCGACGAATCTTAGCAGTGTGGTGAGACCTGTCCAATATAATTTGGTGAGAACGTTCCAATAATCTTTTTGTTATTTCAAGTAAAAATCAACATCATTGTGTAATAATGACCAATTCAAAATTCATTCAATATTAGTATAATGACCAATTTTAAACCAATTCAAAATTTAAATGAGCTCAGAATGAAATAAATTGTACCAGAGAATGAATGAGAGAGAGAGAGAGAGAGAGAGAGAGAGAGAGAGAGAGAGAGAGAGAGAGAGAGAGAGAGAGAGAGAGAGAGAGTGACCTAAATCTTTTAAGTGCAGGTATTATACTATATTATACTATGTTTATTATGTTTACAATGTTTATTCCTTATTAATGTTTACAAAATAAATGGACTACGCCCCGAGGCATAGTAACGTGCGTGTTTGGCAAATAGTTCAATAGAATCATTTCATATGTACTTAGAGTCTTTTTGATAATAAATTGGGTAATATCATTTGGTAAAAATTTTAACAAAGTATTATTATTTCACATAACAATTTCCGCTACTCAAGAGTTCGCTTAAACGAATTCCTGCCCTATAATAACTTTTAAAGGTAAGTAAAACTACAAGTTTATATTTACGTTTCTTGATCAAGATGCCCTTGCCCTTCTCGAAAGTAAACATTCTGTCTACGCGGTAAATGAATTTTCTAACGATGACATGTGATTGAAAATGCATTGGTAATTCATAGATGCGCCATACAGCTTCAGTTGATCCGACATAACGGCCATTTAAAAAATTTTTAACTTCATCAATTTGTATTTCTTGACGTGGTTCATTTCTCTCTGAACCTAATTCAACAGATGCACTGTCATAGCCTTTATACACATATTTATAAATGTATTTAACACTTTTAACTGTAGTGCATACTTTAACATTTATATGGCAATTAAATTTGGCAAGTAAATACGCATTGTATGGTACAACATAACGATTGTCAAGGCAACTACCGCGAACTTCAGCATTAATACCATTATCACGCCTTCTGTATAATGGATATCCATTTAATGATTCACATGTAAATTCATTAAATCGTTTTGGATAATCATTTGTGCATTTTCCATCTCTCATACATACAGAATTTGGATTAAGTACACCGCATGGACCATGCATCTGTGTTTTACAACATATTCATGTAATGTAGGATGTGTTTGAATGTTAGGAATCTCCGCAGATACAACTTTATCAATATCGGTAGCGTTAACAATTTTATCTTGCTCATTTAAAGAGAGTAAAATGTGAGCATGAGGCAATCCTCTCTTTTGAAACTCAATTGTATAAATGAGTGCTTCAACTTTACCGAAGATTTTTTTTAGTGTAAGACCCTCAATTAATGCTTTCAGTTTGGACTTGAATACACGCACAACAATATCAGGTCGAAAATTAGCTGACTCACCTACACCAATATTGCTAACTATTTCAGGCCAACTTGGATTGCAAGTCATTGTAATAAACAAAGAAGGTTTTCCGAAATGTTGTACAATTGACATTGCATCTAAATAATTCTGATACATATTTCTTCGAGATCCATTGAATGAAGATGATAAAATTATTCTACGGCCAACATTATTGGCATTGGGGTTCAATTCTAAATAATCTGTTAAATTGTTGTAAACTTCAGACCTAAGACTTGTTTGATTTTGTCGAATGAAATGTAACCTTGTGCCCTCTATTCTCACATACATATCAACTATCCACTGCAGAAATAATTTTTGTGAATGGTGCAACATGCTAAAATCTTCTCTAATTGCAAGTCGATAGGCTGCATACTGAAGCATGGTTAATTTATTTCTGGGCGCTCTTGAATTAGACGTAGTTGGTACATTATGAGAAATATTGATATGCCACCCGGTATCACCATTTGGAAAAAGTAATGGATACTGTGATATAATTATTATTTCATATATTTTTTTTTTAAATTTTTGGGTTATTGCGAGGGAAGTACACCAGCAATTAGAGCCCGTTAAAAGTGACACTTGTTAGCGTTGTTCGAGGGTAGGCGGCGAAAGGGAACAAACCTTTCCTTTCCATTAAGACGTTGTAAAAACTATTCTCGAACAATGAGCTGTACGGCACATGTTGCAGCCAACTGGACCATACGTGGGAATGCCCGACTCCACAATTAGGACAAAAGGAGACTACCCTTACATCTGTCCAGTAGCGAGAAAAACACAGAACCAGCGGCGAGAGTATTGTTCAAAACCATGTGTGCGACTTCTCAAAGACAATGGTTTATGCAAGGACAATAGGACAGGCGACTAAGTGACGCTAAGGGAGTGCACAGATGTTATGCCACCCGCAAGTCGACGGAGGAAATCGTCAGCGTACCAACAATGAGAGAATTCGACACGCTACACCAAAAGTAGCAGATGTGATTTTGAAACAGAGCCTTAACACTGATTCCAGGAACGGGGCAACGTATGTAAGACAGCGACTCATCTAGTCCACGTGGACTACGTCAAATTCAAATCGAAAAAGCCAACCAGCCAATGAGGAACGAGAATTCTGGAGGGAACTTCTGTAGGGGATGGTTCAGAGAGAAGCTTGAGACCAGAGAGCGAATCTCGTGTATGAACTTCCCTCTCCAAACGGCACTGGGTGGAGAATTTGTTGGAAATACAGACTGGAGAGGAAGGGACACAAGGAGGTCCATGGAATGAACCTATCAAAGATGAATTGGTGGGAAGTTTGAGCGTTCATCAGAGTCCCAAGAGTGGGAACATCAGAAGAAATAAAAACCGTTTACACAGGGAGACGCGATCTCAGTTTATTACAAATTTTAGCTCAGTTCATTCAATTTTTAGCCTCAGTTTATTACAAATTTTATCTCAGTTTATTACAAATTTTATCTCAGACTACTACGAGTGTAGCTCAGTTTATTATAAGTCTTAACTCGGTTTATTCAGAGTTTCGAACAGTCTATTGAACTTGTATTTCATTTTCATAATAGTTAAATTATAAGAACTAAATGCAGTGCGTAAGTTAAAATGTATTTCGGTAGAGACGATTAAGACATTATTGCAAATAAATGGAAGTGCGTGGATAAAACTCAGAGCGTAAACGGAACAGTAGTTTTCGTGATGAAACGCGAGTAACAATCTATATATAATTCTATGTAATTCATCGTCATAAAGACATGGACATTGTGAAGTGATATTCTTGAACAATTACAGAAAAAGAAGTGATACTACAATTAATGTAATTTGTTTAGTTTATAGTTTATTAGAATGTTTAGTAATTAACTCAAATAAATAGAATTGTGAACAAGTGCCTAATGGACTCGAAAACGATCTAGGCGCCGAAAAGAGTTGTCGTGCGGTATAGACAATTATTAGAAGCATACGGTAGCGAACTGTGAACCGCGAGATAGACAGATACGCGCTTAAAACGTAGACGACCGATTATGAGTACAATGACACTACTTGTATTATATTAAACTCTAAGCTCGAAGTGACTGTCGCGTTGTGCGGGAGTGTTTACGATCAAGTGTCCTATGGATTAACTTCACTGATCAATGCAGGGAGACATCACGGCAGAACGAGTAAAGTACTAAACTAATCTCTTCTTATAATTAGTAATTTATCAAACACCACTGACCTGACACTTAGAACCAAAACCACCTGAGAAAGTATATAAATATGAGTCAGATAGATATGAATCCATAAGTAGGGAAATTATGTTCTAGAATATTATACATGTCTTCTTATTAATATATTTTGTACTATGTATGTATTTTGATGTGTTTGTTGCAGGAGCAGGATTTTATCTATGTATATGATTGATATGTGTATTGTTAATTATGATTATTTCATGCATATAAATGTTCAATGTGTTTTAACGTAAAATACTAAATACGAATTATGAGCACACCACATTTTAGTTAGTAACGTCATTGCAGACGAAGAAGCGTCAACATTTGATCGCTCACTTAATTGTTTAAATTTGTTCATTGAATTATTAAACGTGGAATAGAAATTTATTGTTTTGTTGAAGAATTGTAAGTGCTCTAAAATTGATGTTATGACATGAAGAAGAATGAATATGATTTAATAAATGTAAGTTAGAATGGACTCGTTAGTATTGTATTGATTTATGTAACAAACCTGACTCACAACTTAACCTCTCATTAAACAGTATCTATATTAATAATTCAAGATAACGATTATCAATTCAATTAATCAGAAAGATGCACAAAATAGAAGTCTCGAAGACAGTTAAAGTCAAAAGTAAATTCATATGTAGTAAGTTGGAGTGTGAATAATTAATTAACTCTAACTCAACTCATACAATTATCCGTTATTGAAAGAAATGATTTTGTTAACATTACATATGGGAGTTCACACATGACATTAATTATATCATATATGCTAACCGAAGCTCAGAGTTAGATACATTTGATCACAACTTTATTAAAGAGATAATTAAATAATCTATGCATATAATTAACACAGATAAATATTATTGTATATGGTGCTCCAACATCACGGGGCAATATTAAGTAAAGTTATACGTACCTATAAAAGTAATCAATCAAATTTTATATAATAAATGAATTAATTAATATATGCATATAATTTGCATAAAGATTATATGGTCGTATATGGCTCCCAAAGAACGTGGGGAATAACAAACTTAATAAGTTTTTTATCGTATATAACTATCAAATTAATCAATCAAAATTGATGAGTAATTAATTTATGCAATAAATACGCATAAATATTATCATCGTATATGGCGCCCAACGTGGGGCCGATTAATAGGGATAATCCTTGTTAAACGAGCTGGTTAAGTGCAGGCAGTGGTATAGTAGAATAGCCAGTAGTTTGATAAAGTAGAACATAAGCATTAGAATAAAAACAAATACTTGTAAAACAACTCTGAATGATTACACAAAGTCGAGCAAAAATGGCGACTAATAATAATAACTCCGAAAGTCAAGAATTCGACGTTGACAATGAATTAAACATAGAAGGACGTGAGGAGAACGCGACGCCCATGCGACGACGTTAGCGCGTGTGATCTGAGATAAGGGTGGGGGGACAGGTGTCCCAACCCGGCGAATTAACTCTACAAATGCTACTCGAGAAGCTGACTGAGAAATTAGATCAACAAAATGAAAAACTAGATCAACAAAAGAATGAACAAAATAAATTAATGACCGAGACGCGAGATGATCTGAAGAAGATGCAGGAAGAACAAAAACAAATGCAGGAGGAATTAAAACGGCATAATGAAGAACAGATCAGCAAAATAACACTAGATCTGCAGGATTACGCTAAGAAGTGGGATGAGAAAATTAGCGATCTACAAAAGAAGAGTGAAAGTGGTATAAAAGAGTTGAAAAACGAACTGAAGAAACAGGTAAGAGAGAATAAAGAAGTGAGGGAGAAAGACCGTCAAGAGTGGCAGGAAGCCATTAATAATACACAGAAGGCAATCGAACAAGTCGATCAAAAATTAGATCACCAAATCCAAGAGACGAACAACAGAAACGAGGAATGGAGAAGAGAGGTACAAAACGATATTATACAACAACAACAAGAGCAGGGAGAAGCCGTCAAAGTATTAAAGCAGAAGATCGTTGAAGTGGACGACCGTCAACGCACAGCGGAACAGAAGACCACAACAACGGAGAAGGAGACGGATGTGATAATTGAAGAGTTGAGAAGTCGCATAAACCATATTAAAAGTGGGCAAGAAAGACTACAGCGACGGATAGCGGGAACTGTGATAGGACCGTCCACGCGAGCGAATGGAAATAATAACTCCGAACTCAAATACAACAGAACAGACCGTTTTCCTATAGAGTTCCTAAAAGAATTATCCGAGCACCAACTAATGTACTACCCAGCGGATAACGTGAAGTGGATTGGCAAACATCTCGAGGCCGATGCAGCTATATGGTGGCGTGTGGTACGTGACCAGATCAAGAACTTCGATGAATTTAAAGAAATCTTTACGCAGAAGTATTGGGGCCCGGAGAAGCAGGATGATGTCCGGAACAAGCTGGAGTATGGTCGTTTCGACTGGCGTGGGAGTATGAGCGCTGTCCAATACATGGAACGACAACTTCTGGAAAGCCGTCAGCTTACACCACCGCTCATGGATTATCAACTGATTAGGAAGATAACACGTCATTATGGATGAGAATTAGAGATAGCGAGCGTCACTAGGGACGTCAGGACGATACAGAATCTTGAATCATTGATTTCTGAATACGCCATGATCCGACAAAGAAACAGTAGAGATGATCGGTTTGTGCGTCAGACAGACAAGTTGAATGACCGAGACACGAGAGGGGTGCCTCACGGTCAACAGAATGACACCGTAAACAAGGTAATTATGGAGCCAAAACCTTCGCACTGGCAACATAGAAAGGGGGAAGGAGGGAACTACTGACAACCCCAACATTTCAGTAACAAGCCGGCAATAAATACCTTTAAATTTGTAAACAATGGAGCCTCAACGTCTACCGCTAAGGTTAGTGGAACAGTAGAAAAAAAAAATTAAGTGTGTCACATGAAAAGATAGCCGTTCGTCGACCTACACTACAACAGTACGAGACTGATATTTTGTTACCTGATTTACGACATGAGTTAGTCCTAGATGAACAAACGCAACTGGAAAAGCGAATCTCAAGATGTCCAGAGACTGAGGTAAAATTTAATGGTGAGTTATAGTTTTAGCCTTGATTGATATGGGTTCTGCCATTAACGGAGTATCAGAAGAATGGTTTAACAGAAATAAACAACGCCTGCGTCCATACGAAGAACTCCGCATGAACAGCACGTTAATTGTAAGTGCAGTCGGCGGAAAGTCTAAAATAATTAGAAAACAAATTATGTGTGAGATTTATATTGATGATGTTAAATTAGATTGTGTTTTCCTAGTAATACCGAATTTAATTAGGGACTGGATATTAGGAATCAGCTTTTTAAAAGAAGAGGGATGTGTAATCGATATGAAGAAGGGAACCATCGAATTCGAAGGGAGGACTGGTGAACAGGAACTGCGGATACCAATCATATATATGGAACTATTAGAAGAGGACTGGGACAGAATCGAGAGGAGGATTGATGAGAAGGTCGACAGTGTGACATGTGAAGACGGAACGACGAGGGAGGAACTAAGAAGGATTTTAGTAATGTATAAGAATGTATTCCGGGAATGTCCAGGATGGATGGATTGCTACGAACATGAGTTTCGAGTGACGGATAAAACACCATATTTCCAACGCGGGTGGCCAATCCCAATAGCGTATAAGGAAAAGGTGGACCCCGAAATCAGCAAGATGCTAAGATATGGCGTGATTGAAAGGTGCAGTAGTCCATACGTTAACCAAATGGTCACCGTAATAAAGAAAGATGGGAACGTACGTTTGTGTTTAGATGCGAGGAGGATACATAGTGTCACTGTTCCAGACTACGAAGGACCGACTCCGATTCAAGAAATCCTGGCGAGATGCAGTAACATGAAATACTTATCAACAATAGATTTAACGAGTAGTTTCTGGCAGGTTCCGTTGAAACAACAATGCCGAGATTACACCGCATTTCTGTACGAAGGAAAGTGTTACAGATATACCGTAACCCCATTTGGACTTAGTACCAGTTCCGCAGCCCTGACGAGAGGTTTAGATATGGCATTATCCGAGGAGGTGAAAGAGAATACAGTCATCTACGTCGACGATTGTCTTTGTTATTCGTCTAACATAAGCACACATTTGGAGAATATTGAAGCATTACTTAAGAATTTATTGGCAGCCAACCTAACAATAAATTTGGAAAAATCACAATTTTTTCGCAAGGAGATCGCATACCTTGGGTATCAGCTTACTACTAATGGTATACGAGCATCCGAAGAGAAAGTAGCAGCAATCAGGAAGTTCCCGACCCCGAAGAATCAAAATCAGTTAAAGGGATTCCTGGGACTTACAAATTTTTACAACAAATTTACAAGCAAATATGCAGAAGTCACACAACCTTTGTTAAGTCTACTTAAAAAGGGTCAGAAATTTAAATGGACGGCCGATCTCGACCAGTGTTTCCAACAGGTCAAGGACTTGTTCATCAATACTGTTATCTTAAGTTTTCCGCAGGTAAATAAGAGGTACTTCTTACAATGTGATGCGAGTAATTTCGCATACGGAGGACAATTATACCAGTTGGACGACGATAAAAACATCTGCGTGGTAGCGTATACTAGCAAAACGTTCAAAGGTGCAGAACTAAACTACTTTACGACGGAAAAAGAGCTTCTAAGCATAGTTAGATGTCTGGAGAAATTCCGAATTTACGTTTTAGGACAACCATTGACCATAATAACAGATAACAAGGCGTTGGATCTTCATGAGTAAGTGTCACCTAAACAACTCAAGGATCACACGTTGGATACTGAGTATTCAAGAGTATAACTTTGATATAATTCATTGTAAGGGAAAGGAGGATATCGTTGCCGACATCTTGAGTCGTTACCCAGAGGATATGACGAAGGAAGATCCAGTCGACGACAGTTATGAGTATCAAATGAACCATACAATAATTAAAATGAGTAAAGAAATGAACATGATGTTAAAGAACTTCGCGACGTACCAGTTAGAAGATAAGAAGCTACAGCAAATAATGAAGGATTTGACGACAGATGACAAGAATGAATTATGTAAATTTTATAAGTGTAGTAATGATAAGTTATATAGGAAAAGTAAGGGTCGATGGAAACTCTACGTACCGGAAAGCGTTACGGGGAGACTCATCGAAGAAATACACACAATGTACGGTCATGTTGGCAGTAAGAAGTGTATAAAGTTACTGCAGGAACATTTCACTTTCGACCGAATGTCGAAGCGCGCACAGGCGTACGTAAAGACGTGCGATAAGTGCCAAAAATGTAAGGATTCAAACAATCTTAACTTATTTGGTGGCACGAAGCCAATTATACCGACGAGTAAAGGTGAATTGATTATTGGCGATTTTTATGGACCGCTTCCAACAGCAGCAGCAGGAGTAAAGTATATCCTTGTCATTATAGATAACTTTACCAAGTATGTAAAATTATACACACTTAGAAGAGCCACAACAGTAGCTACGCTTCGTAGACTCCGGCAGTATGTAAATGAGTGTGGAAAACCGAAAGCAATACTCACTGATAACGGTACGCAGTTTACGTCCAAACAATGGGTTAAAGGACTAGAGGAACTTGGAATTATACCTAAATACACAGCGATAAGAAACCCGCAAACAAACCTTGCCGAACGCGTAAATAGGCAACTGGGTAACCTATTTAGAATATTTGTAGGGGACCAACACACAAATTGGTCTAAATTCATAAGTACCATAGAATGTTGCATAAATGAAGTTTGTAGCGGGTCAATTTTTGGGTGTTTTTATTTTTACCGTATGGGGCAAGTACATTTTTATTTCTTTCATTTTGGTGCGGGCTTGTAAAAGAAGTTGTGAAAATTATTGTGTAACGAAATTCAGTCCAGTATAACAGAACGCATTGCAACGTTATTTTCCATGCAACAGCACGATGTTGAGAAACAGTGAGACAAAAGCGATACGCAGGTGTTATTGTGTCACGCGGCGAGCGAAGCATTTACCCCCTTCAAAATTCTCAGAAATCTGTACTTGTGTAACAGCACACAGACGCAACTGTATCACCACAAATCCGAGTGACGCATCCAGCCACAAAACAGGATGCCCTGGGACGGGCAAAATCCAGCAATGTGCTTTTTTGAGCGGCAGGAAGTCATGGCTAAATCCGGCCTTTCCAATGACGTCAGCGGAGCCAAGTACAATATCGGGCTCGGGTCACACACACATACCAGCTTTATTCCACACATAAAATGGTTACCTCTCAGCAAATGAGCAATGAGCGACGAAACCATAGTGGCCGTGAACAACAGCTTCCCGCCAGAGAAAAGAAGCTGTACCTGTTACGTTCCAGTCCAGTCGACAAGCAACAGTTCCCGTTACCGGGTGGGCTTCTGTAGGCTCGTCACACATATTTAAATATTTTAAAGTGGTAGTACAGCAAAACTGTTAAGTGACCGCGGTCAATACGACTAGGGAGTCGGATCAAGTTTTTTCTTCAGAACAGTGAAACCGTGTAACCTAACAATGCGTGTGCGGGAAGACCGAGTGGCCGGCGAAGGGGGCTTCTGATTTGCATAAAATGTTAAGGGTTTTTTTTTAAATTTAGTATAAATGTGAGTGTGGCAAAGCTGGGCAGCTTTCTGTGTATATTTGTGTTTGCATTTTATGTTTGTGTCCTAGAAAAAATAAGGTAAGCCGTAGATTGTAAGTCATCTTACAACAGAGTCACGTGTTGCACAACACCTGAAACATGTATTTACTAAATGTATGTTCTTAATTTCACTAAAGTAACAGTAAAACATTAAAATGGAAATTCTCTTCTTAAACTTGTGTTATGTAAATTATTTAAGCAACCTTCAAAATTGTGCTTGTATCTTGGTGTTCGTATGAGACCCTGGACCCAAAAGAGCATGTCTGGATGGTAAGTGAAAGTCATTCTAGGTATTTCTATGTGTATGGTACTCAAAATAATTGTGATAAATAAATAGCTTCACATTTGGCGCCACGAAACAGGCACGAATTGCATTGAAATTCCATACCTACAAATGGGATACAAGCACAGTTGAGAGGTTAAGAAAAAAAAAAATACGTAAAAGGTGTATAAAAACATACTTATTTATACATTTAATTCACTTCTACTTACCTTTGTTCCTAAGGGTCCCCCCAGAGTTCTATAAGCGAGATCAGAAACAGTGTGAGGTTACGAAATAATTCTGAATACCCATTTTGAATGAAGAGAATTTAACTTTTCCTTTTATTTTAAAATCATTTGACAGATTTGAATTTTTTACTTTTCCTCCAAATATAGATTTTACATACTTTAAAATATTATGATTTTACAGGTTGTGTAATCATTGCGTCTTATGTACTATTCTTATTTTCTACTACTTACATACATTAAACAAGAGAGCCCAGCCTGCCATTTTCACTTAAATTAATTTTAATTTATTTGATACCCCATACCTTGATAAAACCCCAACCCTTACACTTTCAGTAGACGAAATAACCCCCGGCCACGTGGTCTTCGCGCACATCCATTTCTTTTCTAATTTCGTGTGAAATGTCCAAAAGGTGTTTAATGTTGTTTTACATTTTTTCCCGACCGCGGTCACATAAACTTTTTCGGCTATTTCACTGTTATCTCAGTTTAAAAAAAAAATTGTTTCTGAGCCCAGTTGACGGGCGGCCTGCACAGGCGAGAGTCGACCAAAGACTGACTGCGTCTCTCAGTTCCCCACTCCGGGAGTATTTTAATCAAGACGACGGACATCAATGCCTTGTATGTAGTCGTCACAGTTTCGACTCATGCTAGTCATGTAGTTGTTGGAGTGACGATAGCAGACGATTTCAACTAGGCACTGGCTAATGTCATAAAAGTGGGTGGGACTTAAAACAGCACTTCCGCAAGGTCTTGGAGAAGGCGATGAATATTATCCTCTCTATCCATCTTGGTTTTTTACCATCGCTTGGGTAGGCGCTCACACTCGAGTAGTGGCGTGTGTGCGCTGCCACACCAGTACAGATTTCTGCGAATTTTTAGGGTGGCGCGAATTCTCTGCCGCATTCCTCGACAACAACTGCGCCTTACTGCTTTGTTTCGAACTGTTGCTTAACACGGGTTCTGGTATACTGACAAATACGTTGCACAATAATACAGTTTTACAATATTTTATACAAGCCCGCCCGAAAATGAAATAAGTAAAAATATAAATGCCCCAAACCGTTAAAATAAAAACACCCAAAATTTGACCCGCTACAATACCCCCTCGATGAGAATTCTGCTGTTCATAACAGAAGAAATCTCATCGATAACCCCGAAGAGGACCGGAGAGGAACTGGTGCCAACAACCCCCTTGTTCTTACTACTTATGGGTACACTACCCCCCTGGCTTAGCGACCATGGACTCATCTGAACGAGATCACTGGACTTCTCCGTAAGAGATCCCAACACAGAGAAATCGAACAGACTCGCACCACAGCGCACCTCGCCTTTTAGCATGCTACCCCCAAAAATCCTCAATCCCTGGCTAAAATGATTCCAGCTCCTCCGCCGATATGCTTCCCCTTTTTTGCAAGCTGGGCTGCCTTTAGCAGATACTGGGCTCACACACACTAACATTACATATTGCCATAACACATTAAAAATAAAAGATTTCTTTTCAAATTTATTAAAAATTTAAAAAATCCAAAATTCAAAAAAATAATATTTTATCAAAAAATTCTCTTCCTTGTTTTTCTAATTTTTGTTTCAAATGACTTAACCTAGACATTTCTACTAATATAAACACATCCTTACTCTAACATGAGAACCACTTATAGTCTACCAATACAATGCAATACAATAAAATAAACATGGTTAATGCACACATAATAAAATAATCATTACTCAAAAATATTCACTCGCTGGCAGGCGAAAAATCAAGTTTTTTTTTTTTTTTCAAAAAAAATTAAAATTTTCAAAAATTTTAAAATTCAAAAAAAAATTTAAATTTATTCATTAAAAAATTTTATTAAATTTATTTATTAAATAACATATTTATTAAAATTATTCAAATATTGGTTTGACTTAATTAAACAAACAAATTAAAATTGGCTTCCTACTATACAAACTTAGTAGGTGTATGACCTCATCAGCTGATCGAAACTAGGTCAAGTCCAAAACCCTTGACCTACATATGTCACGTATACTCTCTGCACCTACATTAAACATCTGTAACAATCTAACTCAAAGCACAAAACATAATAAAATAAAATATTTAAAATGAACAAAATATTAATATAATAATCAAATTGACTTTTACATAATAATAAAATAAACAATTCTTAACTTTACATTATTTTCAATTCTATCCAAATTTTGTCACTGGCAAAAAAATGAAAATTTTATATCTTTATCATAAATCCCTCTCTTTATTTAACAATCTTACTTTATTCTACTGTGGGTGATTTGAACTATTTATTCTCATTGACTGTACTACTAGATCTGTATACATATATAATCTTTATTCCCCTGACTCTACTATTAACTTTTACTACATGACACCCATCTCTATAAAAATATCTATCAAAACACTCTAAATTCAATTTACCTCTGGCACCGCTCATCTTTGTACTAGGATGTGTGTTCCCTACCTGGCTATAACCATACGAGCCAATGCCCCTCCAAAATATCGGCAAACACTCACGCGAACTACTCTATTCTCGCCACAACGCCATACGTTGCTCACACCTTACCACCTCACCCTTACTACAAAATATCATCAACAAATATGTTTATATCTCATTCCCATTACTCATCTCTACATATGCTCACTACTACTGTGTCAACATCAATACTTCTCAAAATACTATAACATGTATAAACCAAAACAACATTGCCTTATATCATCTCTACTAATTCAACTTTAACTTTGACAGGTCTATATGTCACCTAAAATATTTATCACCCAAAAACTCTCTTTTATTTGCTTTCACAACTCGTTACTTCATTTCTCATTATCAAATTATTTTTTATCATTACATTAAAACGTCTGGAATACATCAAACATTACATTGAGCATCAATTACTTAAAACATTTATAACTAATATACCAGTGACATGTTATTGCTGATCAGCTGATATCCTAACATAATGAAAACACATCTCAAATTTGAACAACTTATATGAAATATATATTTATTTATCAATACTCACTCCTATTATATTAATTGCCTGCCAGGCGTTTAATGATTGGCTTAATTTAAAGCATACACATATCATGAAAACACATATGCTTATCAATGCCTATACCTAACATACAACAATAAAATAATACATTTAAAATCATAGCATGTAATGAACACCTTATATTACATATCTGACCAGCTAGTTAATTGAACAGAGCATAAGCAGTTTTATTGAATCCAACCTTGAATAAAAAAAAATGTTACGTTATTAAACTTTACATTCGTGACTCCTTTGCGTCACCTCCCAGCCACACACACTATTTCAGATTATGGTGGACTGTGGCGCCCATTCGCTTCCACAGAGACGGTATATTTTGGAGCAGGGTTTTTACCTCTCCGTGTCTCTGCTTCCGCTATTAAGTTTTAAAGTAGTGAACATCAACATGTTCTTGTTCTATAATCATACACCCTTAAAACGGATCTGCCACCGGTCTTGCTACCCCCAAGCGGGCAGAGTGGCAGCCGCTGTTCCATAGTTCCGGAGAGATTTCCTCTAATATCACCCCCCAATGAATTTCAAATATATACCAATTTCAAGTCAGCTATGGTCAAGGGACTTGGTATGACCATAGCTGGCCGCTAGCCAAAACCACGGTTAGTGCTGGTAAGACAGTAACCGCCCGAAAAGTCGAGGAAATCTAAACTTTCATTTCACTGCCTGTTTCACATCAATCTCATTATGTGCGACACGTTATTTAGTATTGTGTGTAACATTTTTTATTTACACGGATAAGGTGTGGCGCACATTTATCGCCAGTTTGGCCTCCGATGGAGGTAACACTCACTGCTACCCCCAACCCATTTCGCTATTTGCGAGAGCACAGGCAACCCCCTCAGTAGCCACTTAATAGCTAATTAATAGAATTTTTATATACAACATTCTAATGTGACATCTTCATCAATCATTAATCATCCTTCATAACTTTCTACAATTAGATTACTTAAAATTTTCAAATTCATTATTAATATTTGTTTTCCGTCATATCTCAGTTATTATTACCCTTTAAATCATTATCTCAAGTTATTGTCATTATTGAAGTTAAAATTCGTTCCCTTAAGTTAAACATCTGTGTACATTTTATTATATTCGACTTGTATCATAAAAATTTTATACTTACAGTCCATAATTCATATACTGACATACACAATTATATACACCATACACCACTACTCCAAGTAACCTCTGAAACATTTAACAAAAAGTTATTTCAAATCAACAATTTATCATTTAATTACCAACTTCACTTCTCGTTAAACCATTTAAATTCATCAGAAAATTCAATTATATAATCTTTGAATTAATCAAAATATTTAAAACATTTCAAATTATTTTAATTAAATTAATTAAACATTTACAATTAGCCAATTACTGTTTTCAAAATTAATTCGGTTATTTGTTTAAATTGCAAATATTAATATTAGTATTACAACAATCATCTACACACATATTGTTTACTTAACATTCTACAATACACACAAATAAACTTATTAAACATTTATTTACAAATCTGCATCCTTATTTATTTAATCATATCACACTTCAATGTTCAAGGTTGCGAGGTCACAAAACCATAAAACAATATATATAAAATTGTCCATTGATTGTTTATAGTTTAGCCTCCATCGTTCCAAATTAACCTTGGTTCTACATAACACTTTTCGATTTCGTTAACACACATACTGATACTTTGTGTGTCATAAACCCAAAAATCAAAGTCATCCGTCTTATCAAAATAATCTTGCAACAAGTCAACACTAAGTATATCTGTTAAGTCTCCGTTAGTAAATTTCTTCAATATCGGGTCAGTTACTTTTGTATTAAAAATCAAATCATTCTTATTTAAATACTCTTCTAATACTTCTTCCAACTCACCATAATCTCTCTTTAAATTATATACTTCTAATTCTCTCTCATCATAACACCATCTCATACTTATAAAATCATTCCACACAGAGGGTATAATATTATACAAATAACATAAACAACTCCAATCTTCTACTAATACGGGACTCTTGCCCTTCAAAAACACTTGTGACCACATTAAATCATCATAAATAATAAAGGGAAAATTTGCCCTCTGTCCCCACTCTACTACAACATTATTTTTCCTCTCTCTCTCTAACTCATACACACACATTAACATTTCATTATCAACTTCTACTCTTTCTACAATTACGTTATCACTCTCAACATCTACACCATCATTTTCTAACACCACATTTTTATTTGTATTATCATTGTTATTACTTGTCAACTCATTATTTAAATTATCATTTCCACTCCTACTTACCCCGTTATCTTTGTTCGATTTTAAATTGTTTATTACTTTCTCATTTTCTAATTCTATTTCGCCTAACCGCGTCTCTATTTCACTTAATCTTTTATCATAAATACAGCCTTGTTCCTGAATTTCTTTTTTCACTTCATCAAATTGCACGTTAAGATTATTTTGGACATTTCTAATTTCGTTTTTCTGTTCGCTAAAAAGTGCTTGCATCATTTTAATTATTTCGTTATTATCTGCCATTTTAACTTTTGCTTAAATATTTCTATTTCTTTCAAAAAAAAAAATGTTTTCGTATATTAAATATTACATATTCATATTATATCTGAAATATTGTAAAATTTTCTACTACATATAGTTACGACATAACCTTATTTTACGTATTTTGTATTCTTTCGCTACCCACTCTGTTTCTGAGTTCTGGCTTATTTATATAATTATTTTATATAATGTCCCTGTTCGGGCGCCATTTGTATAAAAACATACTTATTTATACATTTAATTCACTTCTACTTACCTTTGTTCCTAAGGGTCCCCCCAGAGTTCTATAAGCGAGATCAGAAACAGTGTGAGGTTACGAAATAATTCTGAATACCCATTTTGAATGAAGAGAATTTAACTTTTCCTTTTATTTTAAAATCATTTGACAGATTTGAATTTTTTACTTTTCCTCCAAATATAGATTTTACATACTTTAAAATATTATGATTTTACAGGTTGTGTAATCATTGCGTCTTATGTACTATTCTTATTTTCTACTACTTACATACATTAAACAAGAGAGCCCAGCCTGCCATTTTCACTTAAATTAATTTTAATTTATTTGATACCCCATACCTTGATAAAACCCCAACCCTTACACTTTCAGTAGACGAAATAACCCCCGGCCACGTGGTCTTCGCGCACATCCATTTCTTTTCTAATTTCGTGTGAAATGTCCAAAAGGTGTTTAATGTTGTTTTACATTTTTTCCCGACCGCGGTCACATAAACTTTTTCGGCTATTTCACTGTTATCTCAGTTTAAAAAAAAAATTGTTTCTGAGCCCAGTTGACGGGCGGCCTGCACAGGCGAGAGTCGACCAAAGACTGACTGCGTCTCTCAGTTCCCCACTCCGGGAGTATTTTAATCAAGACGACGGACATCAATGCCTTGTATGTAGTCGTCACAGTTTCGACTCATGCTAGTCATGTAGTTGTTGGAGTGACGATAGCAGACGATTTCAACTAGGCACTGGCTAATGTCATAAAAGTGGGTGGGACTTAAAACAGCACTTCCGCAAGGTCTTGGAGAAGGCGATGAATATTATCCTCTCTATCCATCTTGGTTTTTTACCATCGCTTGGGTAGGCGCTCACACTCGAGTAGTGGCGTGTGTGCGGTGCCACACCAGTACAGATTTCTGCGAATTTTTAGGGTGGCGCGAATTCTCTGCCGCATTCCTCGACAACAACTGCGCCTTACTGCTTTGTTTCGAACTGTTGCTTAACACGGGTTCTGGTATACTGACAAATACGTTGCACAATAATACAGTTTTACAATATTTTATACAAGCCCGCCCGAAAATGAAATAAGTAAAAATATAAATGCCCCAAACCGTTAAAATAAAAACACCCAAAATTTGACCCGCTACAATACCCCCTCGATGAGAATTCTGCTGTTCATAACAGAAGAAATCTCATCGATAACCCCGAAGAGGACCGGAGAGGAACTGGTGCCAACAACCCCCTTGTTCTTACTACTTATGGGTACACTACCCCCCTGGCTTAGCGACCATGGACTCATCTGAACATGATCACTGGACTTCTCGTAAGAGATCCCAACACAGAGAAATCGAACAGACTCGCACCACAGCGCACCTCGCCTTTTAGCATGCTACCCCCCAAAATCCTCAATCCCTGGCTAAAATGATTCCAGCTCCTCCGCCGATATGCTTCCCCTTTTTTGCAAGCTGGGCTGCCTTTAGCAGATACTGGGCTCACACACACTAACATTACATATTGCCATAACACATTAAAAATAAAAGATTTCTTTTCAAATTTATTAAAAATTTAAAAAATCCAAAATTCAAAAAAATAATATTTTATCAAAAAATTCTCTTCCTTGTTTTTCTAATTTTTGTTTCAAATGACTTAACCTAGACATTTCTACTAATATAAACACATCCTTACTCTAACATGAGAACCACTTATAGTCTACCAATACAATGCAATACAATAAAATAAACATGGTTAATGCACACATAATAAAATAATCATTACTCAAAAATATTCACTCGCTGGCAGGCGAAAAATCAAGTTTTTTTTTTTTTTCAAAAAAAATTAAAATTTTCAAAAATTTTAAAATTCAAAAAAAAATTTAAATTTATTCATTAAAAAATTTTATTAAATTTATTTATTAAATAACATATTTATTAAAATTATTCAAATATTGGTTTGACTTAATTAAACAAACAAATTAAAATTGGCTTCCTACTATACAAACTTAGTAGGTGTATGACCTCATCAGCTGATCGAAACTAGGTCAAGTCCAAAACCCTTGACCTACATATGTCACGTATACTCTCTGCACCTACATTAAACATCTGTAACAATCTAACTCAAAGCACAAAACATAATAAAATAAAATATTTAAAATGAACAAAATATTAATATAATAATCAAATTGACTTTTACATAATAATAAAATAAACAATTCTTAACTTTACATTATTTTCAATTCTATCCAAATTTTGTCACTGGCAAAAAAATGAAAATTTTATATCTTTATCATAAATCCCTCTCTTTATTTAACAATCTTACTTTATTCTACTGTGGGTGATTTGAACTATTTATTCTCATTGACTGTACTACTAGATCTGTATACATATATAATCTTTATTCCCCTGACTCTACTATTAACTTTTACTACATGACACCCATCTCTATAAAAATATCTATCAAAACACTCTAAATTCAATTTACCTCTGGCACCGCTCATCTTTGTACTAGGATGTGTGTTCCCTACCTGGCTATAACCATACGAGCCAATGCCCCTCCAAAATATCGGCAAACACTCACGCGAACTACTCTATTCTCGCCACAACGCCATACGTTGCTCACACCTTACCACCTCACCCTTACTACAAAATATCATCAACAAATATGTTTATATCTAATTCCCATTACTCATCTCTACATATACTCACTACTACTGTGTCAACATCAATACTTCTCAAAATACTATAACATGTATAAACCAAAACAACATTGCCTTATATCATCTCTACTAATTCAACTTTAACTTTGACAGGTCTATATGTCACCTAAAATATTTATCACCCAAAAACTCTCTTTTATTTGCTTTCACAACTCGTTACTTCATTTCTCATTATCAAATTATTTTTTATCATTACATTAAAACGTCTGGAATACATCAAACATTACATTGAGCATCAATTACTTAAAACATTTATAACTAATATACCAGTGACATGTTATTGCTGATCAGCTGATATCCTAACATAATGAAAACACATCTCAAATTTGAACAACTTATATGAAATATATATTTATTTATCAATACTCACTCCTATTATATTAATTGCCTGCCAGGCGTTTAATGATTGGCTTAATTTAAAGCATACACATATCATGAAAACACATATGCTTATCAATGCCTATACCTAACATACAACAATAAAATAATACATTTAAAATCATAGCATGTAATGAACACCTTATATTACATATCTGACCAGCTAGTTAATTGAACAGAGCATAAGCAGTTTTATTGAATCCAACCTTGAATAAAAAAAAATGTTATGTTATTAAACTTTACATTCGTGACTCCTTTGCGTCACCTCCCAGCCACACACACTATTTCAGATTATGGTGGACTGTGGCGCCCATTCGCTTCCACAGAGACGGTATATTTTGGAGCAGGGTTTTTACCTCTCCGTGTCTCTGCTTCCGCTATTAAGTTTTAAAGTAGTGAACATCAACATGTTCTTGTTCTATAATCATACACCCTTAAAACGGATCTGCCACCGGTCTTGCTACCCCCAAGCGGGCAGAGTGGCAGCCGCTGTTCCATAGTTCCGGAGAGATTTCCTCTAATATCACCCCCCAATGAATTTCAAATATATACCAATTTCAAGTCAGCTATGGTCAAGGGACTTGGTATGACCATAGCTGGCCGCTAGCCAAAACCACGGTTAGTGCTGGTAAGACAGTAACCGCCCGAAAAGTCGAGGAAATCTAAACTTTCATTTCACTGCCTGTTTCACATCAATCTCATTATGTGCGACACGTTATTTAGTATTGTGTGTAACATTTTTTATTTACACGGATAAGGTGTGGCGCACATTTATCGCCAGTTTGGCCTCCGATGGAGGTAACACTCACTGCTACCCCCAACCCATTTCGCTATTTGCGAGAGCACAGGCAACCCCCTCAGTAGCCACTTAATAGCTAATTAATAGAATTTTTATATACAACATTCTAATGTGACATCTTCATCAATCATTAATCATCCTTCATAACTTTCTACAATTAGATTACTTAAAATTTTCAAATTCATTATTAATATTTGTTTTCCGTCATATCTCAGTTATTATTACCCTTTAAATCATTATCTCAAGTTATTGTCATTATTGAAGTTAAAATTCGTTCCCTTAAGTTAAACATCTGTGTACATTTTATTATATTCGACTTGTATCATAAAAATTTTATACTTACAGTCCATAATTCATATACTGACATACACAATTATATACACCATACACCACTACTCCAAGTAACCTCTGAAACATTTAACAAAAAGTTATTTCAAATCAACAATTTATCATTTAATTACCAACTTCACTTCTCGTTAAACCATTTAAATTCATCAGAAAATTCAATTATATAATCTTTGAATTAATCAAAATATTTAAAACATTTCAAATTATTTTAATTAAATTAATTAAACATTTACAATTAGCCAATTACTGTTTTCAAAATTAATTCGGTTATTTGTTTAAATTGCAAATATTAATATTAGTATTACAACAATCATCTACACACATATTGTTTACTTAACATTCTACAATACACACAAATAAACTTATTAAACATTTATTTACAAATCTGCATCCTTATTTATTTAATCATATCACACTTCAATGTTCAAGGTTGCGAGGTCACAAAACCATAAAACAATATATATAAAATTGTCCATTGATTGTTTATAGTTTAGTCTCCATCGTTCCAAATTAACCTTGGTTCTACATAACACTTTTCGATTTCGTTAACACACATACTGATACTTTGTGTGTCATAAACCCAAAAATCAAAGTCATCCGTCTTATCAAAATAATCTTGCAACAAGTCAACACTAAGTATATCTGTTAAGTCTCCGTTAGTAAATTTCATCAATATCGGGTCAGTTACTTTTGTATTAAAAATCAAATCATTCTTATTTAAATACTCTTCTAATACTTCTTCCAACTCACCATAATCTCTCTTTAAATTATATACTTCTAATTCTCTCTCATCATAACACCATCTCATACTTATAAAATCATTCCACACAGAGGGTATAATATTATACAAATAACATAAACAACTCCAATCTTCTACTAATACGGGACTCTTGCCCTTCAAAAACACTTGTGACCACATTAAATCATCATAAATAATAAAGGGAAAATTTGCCCTCTGTCCCCACTCTACTACAACATTATTTTTCCTCTCTCTCTCTAACTCATACACACACATTAACATTTCATTATCAACTTCTACTCTTTCTACAATTACGTTATCACTCTCAACATCTACACCATCATTTTCTAACACCACATTTTTATTTGTATTATCATTGTTATTACTTGTCAACTCATTATTTAAATTATCATTTCCACTCCTACTTACCCCGTTATCTTTGTTCGATTTTAAATTGTTTATTACTTTCTCATTTTCTAATTCTATTTCGCCTAACCGCGTCTCTATTTCACTTAATCTTTTATCATAAATACAGCCTTGTTCCTGAATTTCTTTTTTCACTTCATCAAATTGCACGTTAAGATTATTTTGGACATTTCTAATTTCGTTTTTCTGTTCGCTAAAAAGTGCTTGCATCATTTTAATTATTTCGTTATTATCTGCCATTTTAACTTTTGTTTAAATATTTCTATTTCTTTCAAAAAAAAAAATGTTTTCGTATATTAAATATTACATATTCATATTATATCTGAAATATTGTAAAATTTTCTACTACATATAGTTACGACATAACCTTATTTTACGTATTTTGTATTCTTTCGCTACCCACTCTGTTTCTGAGTTCTGGCTTATTTATATAATTATTTTATATAATGTCCCTGTTCGGGCGCCATTTGTATAAAAACATACTTATTTATACATTTAATTCACTTCTACTTACCTTTGTTCCTAAGGGTCCCCCCAGAGTTCTATAAGCGAGATCAGAAACAGTGTGAGGTTACGAAATAATTCTGAATACCCATTTTGAATGAAGAGAATTTAACTTTTCCTTTTATTTTAAAATCATTTGACAGATTTGAATTTTTTACTTTTCCTCCAAATATAGATTTTACATACTTTAAAATATTATGATTTTACAGGTTGTGTAATCATTGCGTCTTATGTACTATTCTTATTTTCTACTACTTACATACATTAAACAAGAGAGCCCAGCCTGCCATTTTCACTTAAATTAATTTTAATTTATTTGATACCCCATACCTTGATAAAACCCCAACCCTTACACTTTCAGTAGACGAAATAACCCCCGGCCACGTGGTCTTCGCGCACATCCATTTCTTTTCTAATTTCGTGTGAAATGTCCAAAAGGTGTTTAATGTTGTTTTACATTTTTTCCCGACCGCGGTCACATAAACTTTTTCGGCTATTTCACTGTTATCTCAGTTTAAAAAAAAATTTGTTTCTGAGCCCAGTTGACGGGCGGCCTGCACAGGCGAGAGTCGACCAAAGACTGACTGCGTCTCTCAGTTCCCCACTCCGGGAGTATTTTAATCAAGACGACGGACATCAATGCCTTGTATGTAGTCGTCACAGTTTCGACTCATGCTAGTCATGTAGTTGTTGGAGTGACGATAGCAGACGATTTCAACTAGGCACTGGCTAATGTCATAAAAGTGGGTGGGACTTAAAACAGCACTTCCGCAAGGTCTTGGAGAAGGCGATGAATATTATCCTCTCTATCCATCTTGGTTTTTTACCATCGCTTGGGTAGGCGCTCACACTCGAGTAGTGGCGTGTGTGCGCTGCCACACCAGTACAGATTTCTGCGAATTTTTAGGGTGGCGCGAATTCTCTGCCGCATTCCTCGACAACAACTGCGCCTTACTGCTTTGTTTCGAACTGTTGCTTAACACGGGTTCTGGTATACTGACAAATACGTTGCACAATAATACAGTTTTACAATATTTTATACAAGCCCGCCCGAAAATGAAATAAGTAAAAATATAAATGCCCCAAACCGTTAAAATAAAAACACCCAAAATTTGACCCGCTACAATACCCCCTCGATGAGAATTCTGCTGTTCATAACAGAAGAAATCTCATCGATAACCCCGAAGAGGACCGGAGAGGAACTGGTGCCAACAACCCCCTTGTTCTTACTACTTATGGGTACACTACCCCCCTGGCTTAGCGACCATGGACTCATCTGAACAAGATCACTGGACTTCTCCGTAAGAGATCCCAACACAGAGAAATCGAACAGACTCGCACCACAGCGCACCTCGCCTTTTAGCATGCTACCCCCAAAAGTCCTCAATCCCTGGCTAAAATGATTCCAGCTCCTCCGCCGATATGCTTCCCCTTTTTTGTAAGCTGGGCTGCCTTTAGCAGATACTGGGCTCACACACACTAACATTACATATTGCCATAACACATTAAAAATAAAAGATTTCTTTTCAAATTTATTAAAAATTTAAAAAATCCAAAATTCAAAAAAATAATATTTTATCAAAAAATTCTCTTCCTTGTTTTTCTAATTTTTGTTTCAAATGACTTAACCTAGACATTTCTACTAATATAAACACATCCTTACTCTAACATGAGAACCACTTATAGTCTACCAATACAATGCAATACAATAAAATAAACATGGTTAATGCACACATAATAAAATAATCATTACTCAAAAATATTCACTCGCTGGCAGGCGAAAAATCAAGTTTTTTTTTTTTTTTTTTTCAAAAAAAATTAAAATTTTCAAAAATTTTAAAATTCAAAAAAAAATTTAAATTTATTCATTAAAAAATTTTATTAAATTTATTTATTAAATAACATATTTATTAAAATTATTCAAATATTGGTTTGACTTAATTAAACAAATTAAAATTGGCTTCCTACTATACAAACTTAGTAGGTGTATGACCTCATCAGCTGATCGAAACTAGGTCAAGTCCAAAACCCTTGACCTACATATGTCACGTATACTCTCTGCACCTACATTAAACATCTGTAACAATCTAACTCAAAGCACAAAACATAATAAAATAAAATATTTAAAATGAACAAAATATTAATATAATAATCAAATTGACTTTTACATAATAATAAAATAAACAATTCTTAACTTTACATTATTTTCAATTCTATCCAAATTTTGTCACTGGCAAAAAAATGAAAATTTTATATCTTTATCATAAATCCCTCTCTTTATTTAACAATCTTACTTTATTCTACTGTGGGTGATTTGAACTATTTATTCTCATTGACTGTACTACTAGATCTGTATACATATATAATCTTTATTCCCCTGACTCTACTATTAACTTTTACTACATGACACCCATCTCTATAAAAATATCTATCAAAACACTCTAAATTCAATTTACCTCTGGCACCGCTCATCTTTGTACTAGGATGTGTGTTCCCTACCTGGCTATAACCATACGAGCCAATGCCCCTCCAAAATATCGGCAAACACTCACGCGAACTACTCTATTCTCGCCACAACGCCATACGTTGCTCACACCTTACCACCTCACCCTTACTACAAAATATCATCAACAAATATGTTTATATCTCATTCCCATTACTCATCTCTACATATACTCACTACTACTGTGTCAACATCAATACTTCTCAAAATACTATAACATGTATAAACCAAAACAACATTGCCTTATATCATCTCTACTAATTCAACTTTAACTTTGACAGGTCTATATGTCACCTAAAATATTTATCACCCAAAAACTCTCTTTTATTTGCTTTCACAACTCGTTACTTCATTTCTCATTATCAAATTATTTTTTATCATTACATTAAAACGTCTGGAATACATCAAACATTACATTGAGCATCAATTACTTAAAACATTTATAACTAATATACCAGTGACATGTTATTGCTGATCAGCTGATATCCTAACATAATGAAAACACATCTCAAATTTGAACAACTTATATGAAATATATATTTATTTATCAATACTCACTCCTATTATATTAATTGCCTGCCAGGCGTTTAATGATTGGCTTAATTTAAAGCATACACATATCATGAAAACACATATGCTTATCAATGCCTATACCTAACATACAACAATAAAATAATACATTTAAAATCATAGCATGTAATGAACACCTTATATTACATATCTGACCAGCTAGTTAATTGAACAGAGCATAAGCAGTTTTATTGAATCCAACCTTGAATAAAAAAAAATGTTACGTTATTAAACTTTACATTCGTGACTCCTTTGCGTCACCTCCCAGCCACACACACTATTTCAGATTATGGTGGACTGTGGCGCCCATTCGCTTCCACAGAGACGGTATATTTTGGAGCAGGGTTTTTACCTCTCCGTGTCTCTGCTTCCGCTATTAAGTTTTAAAGTAGTGAACATCAACATGTTCTTGTTCTATAATCATACACCCTTAAAACGGATCTGCCACCGGTCTTGCTACCCCCAAGCGGGCAGAGTGGCAGCCGCTGTTCCATAGTTCCGGAGAGATTTCCTCTAATATCACCCCCCAATGAATTTCAAATATATACCAATTTCAAGTCAGCTATGGTCAAGGGACTTGGTATGACCATAGCTGGCCGCTAGCCAAAACCACGGTTAGTGCTGGTAAGACAGTAACCGCCCGAAAAGTCGAGGAAATCTAAACTTTCATTTCACTGCCTGTTTCACATCAATCTCATTATGTGCGACACGTTATTTAGTATTGTGTGTAACATTTTTTATTTACACGGATAAGGTGTGCCGCACATTTATCGCCAGTTTGGCCTCCGATGGAGGTAACACTCACTGCTACCCCCAACCCATTTCGCTATTTGCGAGAGCACAGGCAACCCCCTCAGTAGCCACTTAATAGCTAATTAATAGAATTTTTATATACAACATTCTAATGTGACATCTTCATCAATCATTAATCATCCTTCATAACTTTCTACAATTAGATTACTTAAAATTTTCAAATTCATTATTAATATTTGTTTTCCGTCATATCTCAGTTATTATTACCCTTTAAATCATTATCTCAAGTTATTGTCATTATTGAAGTTAAAATTCGTTCCCTTAAGTTAAACATCTGTGTACATTTTATTATATTCGACTTGTATCATAAAAATTTTATACTTACAGTCCATAATTCATATACTGACATACACAATTATATACACCATACACCACTACTCCAAGTAACCTCTGAAACATTTAACAAAAAGTTATTTCAAATCAACAATTTATCATTTAATTACCAACTTCACTTCTCGTTAAACCATTTAAATTCATCAGAAAATTCAATTATATAATCTTTGAATTAATCAAAATATTTAAAACATTTCAAATTATTTTAATTAAATTAATTAAACATTTACAATTAGCCAATTACTGTTTTCAAAATTAATTCGGTTATTTGTTTAAATTGCAAATATTAATATTAGTATTACAACAATCATCTACACACATATTGTTTACTTAACATTCTACAATACACACAAATAAACTTATTAAACATTTATTTACAAATCTGCATCCTTATTTATTTAATCATATCACACTTCAATGTTCAAGGTTGCGAGGTCACAAAACCATAAAACAATATATATAAAATTGTCCATTGATTGTTTATAGTTTAGCCTCCATCGTTCCAAATTAACCTTGGTTCTACATAACACTTTTCGATTTCGTTAACACACATACTGATACTTTGTGTGTCATAAACCCAAAAATCAAAGTCATCCGTCTTATCAAAATAATCTTGCAACAAGTCAACACTAAGTATATCTGTTAAGTCTCCGTTAGTAAATTTCATCAATATCGGGTCAGTTACTTTTGTATTAAAAATCAAATCATTCTTATTTAAATACTCTTCTAATACTTCTTCCAACTCACCATAATCTCTCTTTAAATTATATACTTCTAATTCTCTCTCATCATAACACCATCTCATACTTGTAAAATCATTCCACACAGAGGGTATAATATTATACAAATAACATAAACAACTCCAATCTTCTACTAATACGGGACTCTTGCCCTTCAAAAACACTTGTGACCACATTAAATCATCATAAATAATAAAGGGAAAATTTGCCCTCTGTCCCCACTCTACTACAACATTATTTTTCCTCTCTCTCTCTAACTCATACACACACATTAACATTTCATTATCAACTTCTACTCTTTCTACAATTACGTTATCACTCTCAACATCTACACCATCATTTTCTAACACCACATTTTTATTTGTATTATCATTGTTATTACTTGTCAACTCATTATTTAAATTATCATTTCCACTCCTACTTACCCCGTTATCTTTGTTTGATTTTAAATTGTTTATTACTTTCTCATTTTCTAATTCTATTTCGCCTAACCGCGTCTCTATTTCACTTAATCTTTTATCATAAATACAGCCTTGTTCCTGAATTTCTTTTTTCACTTCATCAAATTGCACGTTAAGATTATTTTGGACATTTCTAATTTCGTTTTTCTGTTCGCTAAAAAGTGCTTGCATCATTTTAATTATTTCGTTATTATCTGCCATTTTAACTTTTGTTTAAATATTTCTATTTCTTTCAAAAAAAAAAATGTTTTCGTATATTAAATATTACATATTCATATTATATCTGAAATATTGTAAAATTTTCTACTACATATAGTTACGACATAACCTTATTTTACGTATTTTGTATTCTTTCGCTACCCACTCTGTTTCTGAGTTCTGGCTTATTTATATAATTATTTTATATAATGTCCCTGTTCGGGCGCCATTTGTATAAAAACATACTTATTTATACATTTAATTCACTTCTACTTACCTTTGTTCCTAAGGGTCCCCCCAGAGTTCTATAAGCGAGATCAGAAACAGTGTGAGGTTACGAAATAATTCTGAATACCCATTTTGAATGAAGAGAATTTAACTTTTCCTTTTATTTTAAAATCATTTGACAGATTTGAATTTTTTACTTTTCCTCCAAATATAGATTTTACATACTTTAAAATATTATGATTTTACAGGTTGTGTAATCATTGCGTCTTATGTACTATTCTTATTTTCTACTACTTACATACATTAAACAAGAGAGCCCAGCCTGCCATTTTCACTTAAATTAATTTTAATTTATTTGATACCCCATACCTTGATAAAACCCCAACCCTTACACTTTCAGTAGACGAAATAACCCCCGGCCACGTGGTCTTCGCGCACATCCATTTCTTTTCTAATTTCGTGTGAAATGTCCAAAAGGTGTTTAATGTTGTTTTACATTTTTTCCCGACCGCGGTCACATAAACTTTTTCGGCTATTTCACTGTTATCTCAGTTTAAAAAAAAAATTGTTTCTGAGCCCAGTTGACGGGCGGCCTGCACAGGCGAGAGTCGACCAAAGACTGACTGCGTCTCTCAGTTCCCCACTCCGGGAGTATTTTAATCAAGACGACGGACATCAATGCCTTGTATGTAGTCGTCACAGTTTCGACTCATGCTAGTCATGTAATTGTTGGAGTGACGATAGCAGACGATTTCAACTAGGCACTGGCTAATGTCATAAAAGTGGGTGGGACTTAAAACAGCACTTCCGCAAGGTCTTGGAGAAGGCGATGAATATTATCCTCTCTATCCATCTTGGTTTTTTACCATCGCTTGGGTAGGCGCTCACACTCGAGTAGTGGCGTGTGTGCGCTGCCACACCAGTACAGATTTCTGCGAATTTTTAGGGTGGCGCGAATTCTCTGCCGCATTCCTCGACAACAACTGCGCCTTACTGCTTTGTTTTGAACTGTTGCTTAACACGGGTTCTGGTATACTGACAAATACGTTGCACAATAATACAGTTTTACAATATTTTATACAAGCCCGCCCGAAAATGAAATAAGTAAAAATATAAATGCCCCAAACCGTTAAAATAAAAACACCCAAAATTTGACCCGCTATAATGGTACTTATGTAAAGTTATGCAAAAGAAGTAAAGAATAGTTGTTCACATAAGAAACAGAGTAAATACCAAAAAATAATAATAATGGAAAATACAGCAGAGAACGGAGTCGATTTGTCCGACTCGACTGTGATAAGTGAAACAGCTGAAGTTGACGAATCAGCTGTGATGAGTAGTCCTGAAATACATTCAACACCGAATGTAGGTCAAGACGATAAAAACATGAATGTGCATAACACAAATGAAAAAGATAATACAGAGGATTCAGGGATTCAAGCAACCCCGACCTCAACAAAATGTAACAAATTAGACGATGATATAATGAGTATATTAAGAACCATATCAATGGACATTCATGTACAGAATAACAAATTTAACGAATTAAATAGTCGCTTTGACAATAATGACATAAAATTAGATAAATTTGATAGTCGCTTTGACAATAATGACATAAAATTAGATAAATTTGATAGTCGTTTTGACAATAATGACATAAAATTAGACAGACAAAATAATCGTTTTGATGAAATTAAGACCGAATTCAATTGCAAATTTGATGCACTCAAATTTGATATTGATGAGGTAAAAATGAAATGCGAAAATAATTTTCATGAATTAAAATTTGAATTAAACGAGAAGTTGAGTAATTCATTAAACAGCATGAATAATAGAATTGACGAAATAGAGAGTAGTGTGGTAGAAAAAACTAATAAACAAATGCAGAAAGTAACTGAAATTCTTGATCGTAAAATAGATGAATGTAATGTTAGTAATGAGTACAAGTTGAATTGTGTAGTTAATAAGATTGAAACATATGAAATTAGTACTAATGTCAAAATCAATGAAATAGAAAGTAGCTGTAAAACAGAGATACAAGCTATACAAAATACAGTGAATACTATAGATAAGCGTCATGTACAAATTGAGAGTTTAAATAACAATATATTTGCATCAATTGAACAGAGTATAGTTAATGTAAAAGACGAATTGAATTTAGCTATCAACGAAAAACTTAATAGCGTCACTGAGCAAATAGTCATTACTAAAGATGTGAATAGCGATATTGATTTAGAGTTGTTTAATTGTGAAAACAGGGGGGTACACCCTATGCAGTTTTTAAACAGAGTCAAAGAATTCCATCAGTTTTGTGGAAGTAGTTGGGAGGTACAACTGTTAAAGATAATGAAGTGTTTCAGAGGGAATTCCGCGGTATGGGCGGAGGTACATAAAGTAGACTGGGTAAATTATCAGCGTTTTGAGACGGCCTTTAGAGAGAAATATTGGTCGGAGGAGGAACAAGAAATATTACGAAGTAAAATTATGGGACCAGGTAATTTTGGAACCCAAGGGAGCAACGTAACTATGTACGTGATGCGATTATACAATGAGGCCAAACATTTAGAGCCACCGTTACCGTTTCGATCGTTCGTCCGTCATATAAGCAAGCATTTGCCCAGAGAAATACAGATTACGCTAATGACGCGTGAAATTCTAGAGATCACGGAACTAGAAAAAATATTGGACATTTTTCAGAATATACGGGAACGTGATATGAGTAGGCGAATAAACACACCAACAACACATATGAATGTTAATCACAACCAATCTCGGGGAATACCAAATTTTCACCGAGGGGCGAGAGGGGGAAACAATGATAATCGAGATGAGGGTTGGCGATGTGCCGATTGTAATGTTGAAAATTATGCTATAAGAACAACCTGTTTTAGATGTCACAAACCGAGAGAATGTCAACGCAGCGAGAGAACGTACCAGCAACAGAGTCAACCGCAGAGAGGAGGCGAGAACGCCAGAGGAGCACCGAGAGGAAACGGAAGCGGAAATAGAGGCAGAGGTGGATACAGCCAGGCAGTAGCAGGTCCATCCACGGGAAACTAGAGGAGACAATGGAGAACCGGGCCCACCCATTGTCGGAGGAGAACCTGGGGGTCCAAGAGGAACATAACTACCGCAGCAACATAATTATCAGAGACATGGCGGAGGAGTTACTGGAGGAGGACGCTGCACAAATGACAGAAACCAAAACCGGACTGACAGAGGTATCCATAACAGTAGAAGGTAAGGATTACAAAACATTGATTGATACGGGTAGCGAGATATCAGTAGTTTCAGAAAATGTACTGGGTGAATTACAAAGGGTAAATAAGAATATTCCATTATTACCAGTAGCGGGAGTAACAGTAGTGGGGGTGACGGGAGTACGAAGTAAACGAGTCACTAAACAAGTTCAATTAAATGTATACATTAATGGAATAGAATTTGAAAATACTTTTCTAGTAGTTAAGGGTTTGAATTTAGATATAATTCTGGGAAATGATTTTTTGGAGAGAAATAAAGCAGTAATTGATTTTAACCAGAGAATAGTGGAATTTAGTAAGGGGCATGAACCAATCAGGGTAGATTTTAAGAGGGTGTTAGATAAGGCTAGAGTTGCGGGTGTAAAGATGATACAAAACCGAGTAGGCGAGGGAATGATAGAAACAAGAGTGAATGTGTGTCAAGAGAGAGAGAGTAGGGAGAATGATGATAGAGTATGGGAAAACAGGGCAGAGAAATTTTTTAATGAGGGTGGAGTTGTAGGGGGTCCCCAACGCCAGGAGTTGTGGGCGGTTATTGAACATTTCAGAGATGTATTTGCTGAGTTGCCTGGAAAAGCCAGGGACTATGTATGCGAGTTGAAGATACGAGAGCACTCACCCTACATGCAGAGAAGTTACCCAGTGCCATTTTCAAAGAGGAGAGCCGTTCAAGAAGAGCTGGACCGTATGATGGAAGGAGACATCATCGAAAGATCTATATCGCCTTACTCGAATCCATTGGTAGTGGTCATCAAAAAGGATGGAAAGGTAAGATTGTGTTTAGACGCTAGAAAAATTAATCAGATTATAATACCTGACCGGGAATCACCGGAAGCCATGAACGAAATTTTTCAAAAGTTTAGTGGGGTCAGATATATGACGTCCTTAGATTTAACGGCGGGCTACTGGCAAGTCCCATTAGCGCCAGAAAGCCGTAAGTTTACTGCATTCCTGTTCAGTGGAAAAAATTATCAATTTAAACGCCTGCCATTTGGGCTTAATACTAGTGTAGCAAGCTTTATTAAGTGTCTAGACATGATATTACAACCGAATGATTTAGATTTTTTGACTGTATATGTTGACGATATACTAATAGCATCAAGAACATTCCCTGAACACGTAGAACACATAGAGTATGTTTTAAACAAATTACGACAGGGTGGATTAACTGTTAATTGGAATAAGTCGAAATTTTTACAAACCAAAATACATTTTTTGGGCTTCATTATAACTCCTGAAGGAATTTTAGCAAACCCAGACAAAGTAGAAGCTATCATACGTTTTCCAGAACCAAAAAATATTAAACAGTTGCAGAGTTTTCTAGGATTATGCAATTTTTATAGAAAATTCCAGAGAAATTATGCACATATTACCTCTAAGTTAAGTGCTGTTTTACAAAAGAATAAACAATGGAAATGGGGAGAGGAGGAGAGAACTATTTTCAATGAAATTAAAGAGAAATTTATAGACACAATAATGATGAATCACCCCGATTTTCAGAGAAAGTTTTATTTACAGACAGATGCCAGCAACATAGCCCTCGGCGCAGAGCTTTACCAGGAGGGGGAGGATCAGGAGCACAGGACCATCGCTTTCGCCAGCAGAACCTTATTGGCAGCAGAGAAAAATTATACTACTACCGAAAAGGAATTGCTGAGCATCGTCTTTGCTGTGAAGAAATTCCGCACTTACCTGCTAGGAAACGAAACCGTCATCAGGACCGACCATAAGGCCTTATCATTCCTAAATACATGTAAGCTGACGCATAGCAGATTAACCAGGTGGGTACTAGCTTTACAAGAGTACAACTTTTCTTGGGAGTATATCAAGGGGTCAGATAATAAAGTACCGGACACTTTGTCCAGGGTAGACATTATAGATAATAAGACAGGTAGAGATCTTAAAGAAATAGAAATTTTTCGATTAACCAGGGAAGATAGAATTTTTGGGGAGGACTTAAGGGAAATTAAAGACAGACAAAGATCAGAAAATAAATTGGGTAAGATAATAACTAGTTTAGAAACAGATATTAATGGTTCAGAGTATAATACACATTTCCAGATACATAAGGGAATCCTGTTTAAGAAAGTAGAAGGGGGTGAAAGGGATTGGAGGTTAATGATACCGGATGAATTAGTAGATAGAATTATTTGGGATTGTCACATAAGATATGGTCATTTTGGGGCGAAAAAATGTGCAAATATACTAAAAGAATCTTGTGTCTTTAAAAACATGGAGAAGAGAGTTAGAAGAGTATTAAGAGTTTGCGATCTGTGTCAAAAATCTAAAGTAGTAAATTACAGGGTTGAAGGTGAAATGAAGTATATTAAAGTAGAAAGACCTTTCGATTTAGTTGCAGTAGATTTGTATGGGCCATTGCCTAAAGGTAGAGGAGGAGTGATATATATTTTTGTCGTTTTGGATACTTTTACTAAGTTTGTTAGGTTATATAGTGTAAAGAGAGCTACTAGCAAAGTACTCAGCGAGAAGATCACAAAGGACTACATGATCAACGTAGGGAAACCGAAGGTAATTTTATCTGATCACGGACCGCAGTTCATCAGCGGCAAGTGGAGACAGACTCTTGGCTGGGAAGGCATCATACCCAAACACACGGCAGTATACCATCCACAGTCGAACCAGGCAGAGCGGGTGATGCGAGAAATCGGCAGAATATTCAGGGCGTATTGTCACTCCAAACACACAGAGTGGCCTTTGTATGTGAAGAAGGTGGAGGAATGGTTAAACAGCACAACCCATGATTCCACAGGATTTACACCATACGAACTAATCAAGGGAAGCCGTCCACCCAGAATTTTAGAACAACTTTTTGAATATCCACCGGAAGAAAGAGTTGTGGACAAAGATGTAAAAATACGACTTGCCAATGAGAGCCTGCTCACCAAGGGAGAGAAGAGAAAACAAAAGCATGATGGCCAAGGTAAGTGGGTCAAATATGAGATAGGGCAGCTAGTATTAGTGAGAAGACATGATTTATCTAGTGCACAAGACAAGGAGATCAAAAAATTCTTTTTGTTGTATGAAGGACCGTATGAAGTTGTTGACATTAAAATGAATAATGCTTATGTTTTACGAAACCAAACAACGGGGGAAATAGTGGGTACCCATAACGCCACCAACTTAAGAAGGTATTGGTCAAAATGAAATAATAATAAACAAAATAATACATTGAATCCTGTAATTAAATATAACTAAACCACTATAATAAACCTATAGTTAAATAATTATAAATAACTATGAATAATATAAAACAGTTAGTGGTAGCGGATAGGTGTTCCCCACTTGTCCCAGTGGGGTTCGTCTATTTCAGGGACGCGCCCCTGCCCACGCGAGCCTTGGTTTTCTCCATTTACCCTTATTTTCGGAGGAAGCTTTGTCCCTACCTTTAGTCCTAGTTCTTGACCTTGTAATAATCCTTATCCCTTTTACATTCCCGATTTCCCTAACCCTCCCCTTAGAGTAAACACATAAACAATAGTTACATAAATTGGCACACTTTTTGAACCATTTGATTGCCTTAATTCTAAATACTACATTAGGGTAATCCTCAAAATTAAATAAACTGGTGTTATTTATGAATTGTAAACTCATCCCTTAATTAGGTGGGTAGTGGAGAAGTTTTGTGGCTGAGTAGACAAACTAAATAATAAATTTTGTATAGTTTAACCGAATTGTCGTGTATCGAGATGGGGCTGTAGATTAGTGGTTGTGGTTTGTTTTGTAATTTGAAAAAAAAAAAAAGAGGGTAGTCGTTCACTGTCATAGAAGTGGGGTTCTGTTCGTCTTCAATCGCATCTCGATACACAATGATTCTGTACATGTAACATATAACCTATTTACAGGTAATTAAAAAAAAAATAAAATAATTTTGGAAAATATTCTAAAGTAAACTTATGTAACCAAAAGGTTTAATTATTATTTTGCGGTACCTGCTATGTTAGGTTATGAGTAGGGGATATTGGTAGTTGAAATGTGATTGTGGAGGAATTTAAAGAGAGATTAGAACCAATGATGTAATGTTTGTAAAATTTATTGAAATATTAAGAAAAAACAAACAGTTAATCACGGGGAATCATTTTGAGAATTGTAATCAAGGTCATGGAAATTGTTTTGAATGTACTAAGAGATGAAATAGAATTGTAACCGCCCCTGGAGTAACTTAATATTGTAGATGCTAGTGCTGTGTAAATTCATTTTGATTCAAATTGAAATTGTAATTTTACATATTTTATACATTAACTTCATACAGCTGTAATTCAAATCAAACTGTTTTGGGTGAAGATTGTTAAGGAATTTTCAAGTTAAACAAATAATTTAAAAGGACCACTTTTATTAATGAATCAAAAAATATATCTGATCTGAATGGGAATGAAAAATGTAAGAGACAAATATGTTATCTAAAAGATTTATAAAACTTGAAAAGTATAGCAAGCAGGTATGGCAGTATATGATGTAACCAAAGTGTTTAGTCTATGAATGCTGAAACTGAGAATGTTTATAACTGTTGTTTATGAAAGCAAGTCTGGTACACACATGTAAACAGAAATGTTGTAGTCTGCTGAATCAGTATCTTGAGCAAAACCCTATTGTGACATAAAAGAATTGAAATTAAATTTTCACAGACAAAAAATAATGAGGTAATTATTGTAACTTATAGTTTGAGACATTAAAAAACCCTTAAACCATTAAATTAATCAAATTACTAGAAACAATGATTTTTAACAATGAACTTAAAGTTTTGAATTTGAATTTTTTTCGAAAAAAAAAAAAAATGGGATGCATATAATTTCAAAATTAAATAAATCCTAGAATTAAGTGACCAAAAAACAATTGTCAAGAGTTAGTATCAGTGAGTATGGGAATGTTTTGAAACGATGTGTAACAAAATATAAACTTGATATCAATACAAGAAGTGGGGATGATTTTGGGGGGTAGATTGGTGCTCAATGAAGTGATAGAACAATGGAGTGTGGAACTGCAAATGTAGAAAGATTAATTTTCAATTGTTAAGTAATTAGTTAGTTATTAAGTGGCTATTAAGGGGGTGGCCTGTGCTCTCTTAGATAGCGAAATGGGTTGGGGGTAACAGGGAGTGTTACCTCCATCGGAGGCCAAAATGGCGATAAATGTGCGGCACACCTTATCCGTGTAAATTAAAGTGTACACACTGCCAACTACCGTGTCGCACATAGTAGTGATGTGTAACAGGCAATTAAATTAAAGTTAGATTTCCTCGACTTTTCGGGCGGTTACTGCCTTACCAGCACTAACCGTGGTTTTGGCTAGCGGCCAGGTATGGCCATACCAAGTCCCTTGACCATAGCTGACTTGAAATTGGTATATATTTGAAATTCATTGGGGGGTGACAATTAGAGGAAATCTTCCCGGAACTATGGAACAGCGGCTGCCACTCTGCCCGCCTTGGGGTAGCAAGACCGGTGGTAGATCCGTTTTAAGGGTGTATCATTTTATGACGAGAACATGATGATGTTCAGTACTTTTAAAACTTAATAGCGGAAGCAGAGACACGGAGAGGTAAAACCCTGCTCCAAAATATACCGTCTCTGTGGAAGCGAAAAGGCGCCACAGTCTTACATAATTTGAAATAGTGTGTGTGGCTGGGAGGTGACTCACATGAGTCACGAACTTAAATTTTATGACATAAAAGATTTGCTAATTCAAATTCTGAATCCAATCAAAAATGCTTGTGCTCTGTCCACATAATTATATGCTCAGACTCTTAATACAAGTTATCCATGCCATAATTTTAAATGTATTATTTTATTGTTGTCTGTTAGATAAGCATTGATAAGAATATGTATTTTCATTAGTATGTATGTATATTTTTTTTCTAAGCCAATAATTAAACTGTCTGGCAGGCGGTAACACAAAATAATCAGAATCAGAGAAATGAGAAACAAGAAGGTGAGGAGTAATGATAAATAAATAGTTATATATTTCATGTAGTTTGTTCAATTTGAGATGTGTTTTCATTGTGTTAGGATATCAGCTGATCAGCAATAACATGTCACTGGTATATTAGTTATAAATGTTTTAAGTAATTGATGTTCAATGTAAGGTTTAATGTATTACAGATATTTTAAAGTAATGATAAAAATAATTTGCTACAATGAGAAATAAAGTAACGATTTGTGAAATCTATTAAGCGATAGTTTTTTCTGGGTGATAAATATTTTATGGGACATGTAGATCTGTCCAAGTTGAATTCAAAGTTGAATTTGCAACAGTAGAGATGAAAATGATGTAATGTTGTTTTTGAGTTAATGAAGTAACAGAATCTTGAGAAATATTGATGTTGACACGGTAGTTGTGGAGAATAATGGTAGATTTTGAGTGATACATATTTATGTTTATGATTAATAATATTATTTTGTTGTATTTGTAGTGAGGCAATGAGATTGAGATTTTTGGGGATGGCAATTTTGTAATGGAGGGTAGTGTATTTGGGGAGTCCGCAACAAGGGTTGGGACGGGATAGGGATAGATTTTAGTGGGGAAGGGGCCGCCTTAGGTAAAATCCAGGGGCCAAATAAGGGAATTGAGTTTTTGGGTAGGGGAAACACGTATCCTATGTACAAAGGGTTAGAGAGTATTTTTTATATATGTAGAGAAGGTAGCGATTTGTGTTAAATGATAAGTGGGGCTTAGAGTGTCTTGATTAGTAGATATTTTGGTAGAGATGGGTGTCATGGGAGTTGAAGTTGATTAATATTAGAGCTATAGGGAGAAAGATTATATATGTATACAGATCCAGTAATACAGTAAATGAGAATAAATAATTTACATCACCCACAGTAGATTAAAGTAAGATTGTTGAATAAAGAGAGAGATTGATAATAAAGATATAAAAGCTTTCATTTTAAACCAGTGACAGAATTTTGATAAAATTTGAAAATAATGTAAAATTAAGAATTGTTTGTTTTAAATAATTTAAATATCAAGTTGATGATTATTTATATTAAATATTTGTTTATTTTAAATATTTTGTTTTATTATGTTTTCAGAACTTATATATAACATATGTAGGTCAAGGGTTTTGGACTTGACCTAGTTTCGATCAGCTGATGAGGTCAGACACCTACTAAACTTGTATAGTAGGGAATTAATTTTATTTGTTTATTTAATCACTTTAAACCAGTTTTGAATAATTTCTAAATATAAATGAAACCTTTGAATAAATTAAAATTTTTTTTTGAATTTTAAAATTTTTGAAAATTTTAATTTTTTTTGAAAAGAAAAAAAAAACTTGATTTTTCGCCTGCCAGCGAACGCATATTTTAGGTAGGGATTGTTTTATTTATGTGTGTATTTACCATGTTTAGTTTACTGATTTATTGTACTGCACTGTATTGTTAGACTAAGACATGTTAGGTTAAGGATTTGTTCAAGTAGAAGAAATGCTTAAGTTAAGTCATTTTGAAAAAAAAAAAAAAAAAAAAAAAAAAAAAAAAAAAAAAAAAAAAAAAGAATTTTTTGATAAAATATTATTTTTTTTGAATTTTGGATTTTTTAAATTTTTAATAAATTCTAAAAGAAACCTTTTATTTTTAATGTGTTATGTTAACATGTAATGTTAGTGCGTGTGAGCCCAGTATTTGCTAAAGGCAGCCCAGCTTGCAAAAAAGGGGAAACATATCGGCGGAGGAGCTGGAATAATTTTAGCCAGGGATTGAGGATTTTAGGGGGTGGTATGTTAAAAGGCGAGGTGCGCTGTGGTGCGAGTCTGCTCGATTTCTCGGTGTTGGGATCTCTTACGGAGAAGTCCAGTGATCTCGTTCAGACGAGTCCATAGTCGCTGAGCCAGAGGGGTCGTGTACCCATGAGATTAAGAACCAGGGGGTTGTTGGCACCAGTTCCTCACTGGTCCTCTTCGGGGTTATCGATGAGATTTCTTCTGTCGTGAACAGCAGAATTCTCATCGAGGGGGTATTGTAGCGGGTCAATTTTTGGGTGTTTTTATTTTTACCGTATGGGGCAAGTTCATTTTTATTTCTTTCATTTTGGTGCGGGCTTGTAAAAGAAGTTGTGAAAATTATTGTGTAACGAAATTCAGTCCAGTATAACAGAACGCATTGCAACGTTATTTTCCATGCAACAGCACGATGTTGAGAAACAGTGAGACAAAAGCGATACGCAGGTGTTATTGTGTCACGCGGCGAGCGAAGCATTTACCCCCTTCAAAATTCTCAGAAATCTGTACTTGTGTAACAGCACACAGACGCAACTGTATCACCTCAAATCCGAGTGACGCATCCAGCCACAAAACAGGATGCCCTGGGACGGGCAAAATCCAGCAATGTGCTTTTTTGAGCGGCAGGAAGTCATGGCTAAATCCGGCCTTTCCAATGACGTCAGCGGAGCCAAGTACAATATCGGCCTCGGGTCACACACACATACCAGCTTTATTCCACACATAAAATGGTTACCTCTCAGCAAATGAGCAATGAGCGACGAAACCATAGTGGCCGTGAACAACAGCTTCCCGCCAGAGAAAAGAAGCTGTACCTGTTACGTTCCAGTCCAGTCGACAAGCAACAGTTCCCGTTACCGGGTGGGCCTCTGTAGGCTCGTCACACATATTTAAATATTTTAAAGTGGTAGTACAGCAAAACTGTTAAGTGACCGCGGTCAATACGACTAGGGAGTCGGATCAAGTTTTTTCTTCAGAACAGTGAAACCGTGTAACCTAACAATGCGTGTGCGGGAAGACCGAGTGGCCGGCGAAGGGGGCTTCTGATTTGCATAAAATGTTAAGGGTTTTTTTTACCATGAAACAATAGAAGTTACACCGTATGAAGCACATCACGGAAGAAAGCCGAGTCGTGTATGGGAGAAATTCATAAAGGGAGAACTGTGATACGAAAGAAGAGACAGTGGATAACCACCAAATATTCGTTAGGATTAAACGAAAACGAGAGCGACATGCAAAACGCGTGAATGGAGCGAACAAAATGACGAGATTTCAGGTAGGAGATTTGGTGTTAGTGCGGACGCATTACCAATCTGATGCGATGCAGAGAAGAATCGAAAAATTTTGTGAGTTATACACAGGACCTTTTAAGATTAAAGATATTGTAGGCGAATCTACATATATATTAGTAGATAATTGCGACGAAACTAAAATACGCGGCAAATTTAATGTAAGACTATTGAAACCATATTAAGTAAGGGGAGAGTAACTGTGGCGAACACGGCATCAGCATGCGTGCGAGGTAAAAGTGTTTGTCGAAAAGCGAGTAAGGAAGGAATAAGGTTGAAAATCATGCGAAGTAGTAAATAAACAGAGAGGAAGGTGTGAAGTGACGTAAGCCCAGCTGGCGAGGCTGACGACAACAGGTAGAGTTGTAGTTAGTAAGGACACTCTCCATGCGAGACAATGTTATAGTCGGACTATATGTACGTCACTAATAGACAGCAGAAAGAGAAATGAGCTAAGCGTCAGAATAGGAGGAGAAAAGACCAATCTAAATGATAAAGAATAACGGTAGTAGGCGCGAATGCAATCTACTAGTTAACTCATTCAGAATTGTCTAGACGAAACTTTAAACTTGTAATAAATTTAAAATGTCAGATTTTATATATTGTATAGGTTGTAAATTAATTAACAGATGTAATTGTTATACTATTAAAATTTGTTTATTGAAGGAGAGATATAAGCAACTGAGTTGCATAACAGAATTAAATATTGTAATAAATTGTTAGAATTAAATATTGAACTTAAGATTATAATATAAGCATAGAAAGAGTGGATATGAATTAACTTTGTTTGACCTGTAGGATTATACAAATTCGATTTATTTTGTTGTAAATAATTATACGTGTGTTTAACGAGAATTTAAATTCAAGGTACCAGAGGGTAGGAAGTACGATGAATGTTTGTAAGTGAGTATATGATATCTTAAAGAATGTTTATTAATCGCAAATTAATTTTGAAGGTAATAATAAAATTGTTTGAAGTATTCATAAGCAATAAATTACTGCTAGTATTTATATAGTTTCTATTGTATACGCAAGTAAAAGGATAGCTTGTAAACAAAATAATTACCATTTGTTTATGTAATGTATGTGTATAGACAGATCTAGGAATGCACTAGAGCGTATAGTTTGTAAATGGATTCGTATTTATATTTATTAAGCAATAAATTAAACACTCAGGTGAATGAAAAAGAAAAGGGGAGAAAAACGGTTCTAAACAACAGTAGGTCAGTCGAGAGGAAGATATAGGTCAGCTATACTCGTTCCAATGGGAGATGGCCAATGTACTTAGTGATCATACGCGAATAAGGGCGAAATATGAATTAGTCGTTCCGATTAATCTGCACGACGAATCATATTTGGGGACACTGTGATATAATTATTATTTCATATATATTTTTTTTTTTTTTAATTTTTGGGTTATTGCGAGGGAAGTACACCAGCAATTAGAGCCTATTAAAAGTGACACTTTTAGCGTTGTTCGAGGGTGGGCGGCGAAAGGGAACAAACCTTTCCTTTCCATTAAGACGTCGTAAAAACTATTCTCGAACAATGAGCTGTACGGCACATGTTGCAGCCAACTGGACCATGCGTGGGAATGCCCGACTCCACAATTAGGACAAAAGGAGACTACCCTTACATCTGTCCAGTAGCGAGAAAAACACAGAACCAACGGCGAGAGTATTGTTCAAAACCATGTGTGCGACTTCTCAAAGACAATGGTTTATGCAAGGACAATAGGACAGGCGACTAAGTGACGCTAAGGGAGTGCACAGATGTTATGCCACCCGCAAGTCGACGGAGGAAATCGTCAGCATACCAACAATGAGAGAATTCGACACGCTACACCAAAAGTAGCAGATGTGATTTTGAAACAGAGCCTTAACACTGATTCCAGGAACGGGGCAACGTATGTAAGACAGCGACTCACCTAGTCCACGTGGACTACGTCAAATTCAAATCGAAAAAGCCAACCAGCCAATGAGGAACGAGAATTCTGGAGGGAACTTCTGTAGGGGATGGTTCAGAGAGAAGCTTGAGACCAGAGAGCGAATCTCGTGTATGAACTTCCCTCTCCAAACGGCACTGGGTGGAGAATTTGTTGGAAATACAGACTGGAGACGAAGGGACACAAGGAGGTCCATGGAATGAACCTATCAAAGATGAATTGGTGGGAAGTTTGAGCGTTCATCAGAGTCCCAAGAGTGGGAACATCAGAAGAAATAAAAACCGTTTACACAGGGAGACGCGATCTCAGTTTATTTCAAATTTTAGCTCAGTTCATTCAATTTTTAGCCTCAGTTTATTACAAATTTTATCTCAGTTTATTACAAATTTTATCTCAGAGTACTACGAGTTTAGCTCAGTTTATTATAAGTCTTAACTCGGTTTATTCAGAGTTTCGAACAGTCTATTGAACTTGTATTTCATTTTCATAATAGTTAAATTATAAGAACTAAATGCAGTGCGTAAGTTAAAATGTATTTTGGTAGAGACGATTAAGACATTATTACGAATAAATGGAAGTGCGCGGATAAAACTCAGAGCGTAAATGGAACAGTAGTTTTCGTGATGAAACGCGAGTAACAATCTATATATAATTCTATGTAATTCATCGTCATAAAGACATGGACATTGTGAAGTGATATTCTTGAACAATTACAGAAAAAGAAGTGATACTACAATGTTTAGTAATTAACTCAAATAAATAGAATTGTGAACAAGTGCCTAATGGACTCGAAAACGATCTAGGCGCCGAAAAGAGTTGTCGTGCGGTATAGACAATTATTAGAAGCATACGGTAGCGAACTGTGAACCGCGAGATAGACAGATACGCGCTTAAAACGTAGACGACCGATTATGAGTACAATGACACTACTTGTATTATATTAAACTCAAAGCTCGAAGTGACTGTCGCGTTGTGCGGGAGTGTTTACGATCAAGTGTCCTATGGATTAACTTCACTGATCAATGCAGGGAGACATCACGGCAGAACGAGTAAAGTACTAAACTAATCTCTTCTTATAATTAGTAATTTATCAAACACCACTGACCTGACACTTAGAACCAAAACCACCTGAGAAAGTATATAAATATGAGTCAGATAGATACGAATCCATAAGTAGGGAAATTATGTTCTAGAATATTATACATGTCTTCTTATTAATATATTTTGTACTATGTATGTATTTTGATGTGTTTGTTGCAGGAGCAGGATTTTTTCTATGTATATGATTGATATGTGTATTGTTAATTATGATTATTTCATGCATATAAATGTTCAATGTGTTTTAACGTAAAATACTAAATACGAATTATGAGCACACCACATTTTAGTTAGTAACGTCATTGCAGACGAAGAAGCGTCAACATTTGATCGCTCACTTAATTGTTTAAATTTGTTCATTGAATTATTAAACGTGGAATAGAAATTTATTGTTTTGTTGAAGAATTGTAAGTGCTCTAAAATTGATGTTATTGCATGAAGAAGAATGAATATGATTTAATAAATGTAAGTTAGAATGGACTCGTTAGTATTCTATTGATTTATGTAACAAACCTGACTCACAACTTAACCTCTCATTAAACAGTATCTATATTAATAATTCAAGATAACGATTATCAATTCAATTAATCAGAAAGATGCACAAAATAGAAGTCTCGAAGACAGTTAAAGTCAAAAGTAAATTCATATGTAGTAAGTTGGAGTGTGAATAATTAATTAACTCTAACTCAACTCATACAATTATCCGTTATTGAAAGAAATGATTTTGTTAACATTACATATGGGAGTTCACACATGACATTAATTATATCATATATGCTAACCGAAGCTCAGAGTTAGATACATTTGATCACAACTTTATTAAAGAGATAATTAAATAATCTATGCATATAATTAACACAGATAAATATTATTGTATATGGTGCTCCAACATCACGGGGCAATATTAAGTAAAGTTATACGTACCTATAAAAGTAATCAATCAAATTTTATATAATAAACGAATTAATTAATATATGCATATAATTTGCATAAAGATTATATGGTCGTATATGGCTCCCAAAGAACGTGGGGAATAACAAACTTAATACACACCAAAGTTTATTATCGTATATAACTATCAAATTAATCAATCAAAATTGATGAGTAATTAATTTATGCAATAAATACGCATAAATATTATCATTGTAACACGCTAAAGGGTCCAATGATGAATCCAAAACAGAGATATATTATAATGGTACCATTAACTTTTGAAAACGAAACCATATTTCGTTCAAAGGGTGGCTCACCATCAACTGTACTAAATATTACTGTTAATGCATTGTAAATGCATTAATTAATAAAACCTGCATTATAAATGCATTAATCCACAATCAAAAGTATTAAAATTTCTTGGAATGACATTCAGTGCACATTTAAATGTATCCCTCAAAATAATTTCATCATTTTGTACACTATTTACAGTATTTAAATTTGCATTTGGTCTATTATAATTTTGACTTTCACGCGAATATATATTCCTTCTTCTTTGTCTCTCACTCCGACCCGTCAATGTTATACTATTTACACTATTTAAATTTGCATTTGGTCTATTATCATTTTGACTTTCACGCGAATTTCAAATATTCAATATTCCTTCTTCTTTGTCTCTCACTCCGACCCGTCAATGTTCTATGTCGAGGCATAATGGAAGTAGGTGCGAATATCTGAATGTAAAAAAAAACATGTAATGAAATTACTGAAACTAAGATTAGACAGGGTTTAATTTAAAAATAATAAAATGTACTCACTTTTTTGAAACCACAATCAGAATGATCACTGTTGCACACCACTATATAAAAATTATCCCGATTAGCACTTTCAAGCTTCACAGCCCATCGTCAGATCGGAAGTAGGATCAGCTATTTCCGATCTGACGATGGGCTGTGAAGCTTGAAAGCGCTAATCGGGATAATTTTTATATAGTGGTGTGCAACAGTGATCATTCTGATTGTGATTTCAACCACTAACACAAATTTCTTCATTAAACGTTTTTTGAAACCACCAATAATAAATAGGCGAGAGTAAGTCAATTCAAATTGTTGCTACAAAATTTTCCTTTTGCAACAGGTGTATATTAAGCAAGCTGTATTTCACTTTCAACTGCACATTAATATATAAAACACAGATATCTAATATACAAAATATAAAATAAACGCTTTTTTGCCTTGACATACACTCCACAGACTATTGAAAAAGGAACATTTGAAATCACACAAAATTCACAGCTCATTCAGTCAATCTGTCAGTTTTAAGCAAGCTGTATTTCACTTTCAACTGCACATTAATATATAAAACACAGATATCTAATATACAAAATATAAAATAAACGCTTTTTTGCCTTGACACACTCCACAGACTATTGTTGCCTGGCAACAAAATTATTTTATTTTTAACAATTACCATTGTTTGAAAAAGTTTAAATGAATTTTCAAGTGCAAATGAATGTTTTATTTAATTTAATTTAATGTATTTGTAACACATATTATATATAAATTTTAGCTTTCTGCACTCCTTCTCCTATAAACTTTAACTATGCCAAATCTCATACTCCTCCGTGCGCGCATATGCTTAAAAAGGGGTACAAAGTTTTCTCTTCACGTATTAATATATAGAATAGATTATGGTGTTATTATAATAAACTGACACTTCATAAAATTTGAAGACACCAGAATGCTAGCTATCACAGCTGGTGGAAAAATTAGAAAATCAGTGAAGTCCAAAAGATTATATGTACACTTGTATCAACAATTCAGAGGAGTTAGTAGAGATCCTTAAAATAAAATAAATAAAAAGGAACAACCCATAAACAAATGCCATGGTTCTGAAAGAGACATAGACAAGAATGAAAAAAATGAATAGAACATCACATTGAAATTATAATTATAAATTATAATCCATGCAATCAAATTTAGAAGTATGAGAATCCTACTAATACACAACAGGCTGCAGGATCCTACAAGATTGCGCATGCATATGTATGTACATACATGTAGACACACACATGTATACTGTATGTGATCTAGATAGAGAATGGGAGAGAAGTTCTTGATCCTTTTAAGTTTTATTGCATCAGTCTAATTTAAAACATGGGAACACCTCTCACACAGCAAACCATACCATCGGCTAAAGCAACAAACAGGATTAGCGAGAAGTATCAGTGTTATTGCATATGAATGAGAAGTGAGCAAACAAAAGACCGTGCTGTACAAAACACATAGAGTGACATACAGAGAGGAAAAACTACATTCAAACACGGCAAAGAAAATGTACAAGGTGCCATAACATTCAGCAGGAGAGAAAACTGTTGTCCAGTAGAATAAGAACTCTGGTTGTAGATATGCACAAGGACATAAAGTAAATACAGTAAACATTTTGCACATTGTTCATTATGATCATGAATTTCTTTCCAGTTTATTGAAAAGTTGCCCATAAATGTCAGACATGTAACGCAAAATTTGAGCAATTGAAAATTTTACTAAATCAAACTATGCTGAACGCAAAGAAATGTTTATGTTTTAGAAAGTGGGGAGGTAGTGAAATGCCTGCACCGTTAGACGGCATTACTTGAAAGAAATTAACTTGTAAAAACTGTAGAGTATAGCGGTAGGTTAGCAACGCTGGCCTTGGGGCTGACGTCTATAAGGAAGGTAATTTTAGGCTGTCACGTTTTGGGACATAACTATCATAAAATGTATTATTCGCTAGGATATTAAGGGTGTTTGCCAATGTTGTAAACTTTAATTGCATGTAATAATAGATACCGTTATGTGAGAGAGAGCGATGTGTAAGTGAGATAAATAGAGATGCTAGTTTTTTTAGCACGTGGGACGCGGAAAATGTTCGGCAAATCAGAAAAGGCGTCATGTGGGAGGGAGGGTGCGTGGGAGGTTTTCGCTAAGGAGATTGGGCGATTTTATATTTAGCGCTAGTTTAAACCTATGGGGTTGTTTTTCTATCGAGACTTGGTAAGGGAAATTCAAAGCGAGTATAAAATATGAACTTGAAGAGAAATTAGTTAGTCTTCTTTATAACGGCGAAAATACACTGAAGAGACTCGCGTGCGCTGTTTGGGTTAAATACATAGATATATTTTATTAGTAATGTAAAGAATAAAGTAAATTCGCAACAGTAAACAGAAGTACGGGAACGCGATAATTACTAACACTAAAGTTATAAAGTTTAATAAACAGTAATAAGTAAATGAGTGAATGTTCGGAGTAGTTATGAATAACGAAAAGTAAATACTGCATATAAATTCTCATCAATCCGGTATATTGTGGTGAAATCACTGAAGAGAGCGAATTAGTTCGGGTTAAAGTCACGACGGTACGAGATAATCGAGAAGCACGCGACGCGAACTGTGTTAGATGCACTTAAGGTAAATTCAATAATACGTTGTAAACCAGAGTGTATAATTATACGACATAATTGTATGTATTATCAATATGTCAAGTGTAGTGTACATCTGTGATAAAGTGAATTAGTGCATTCCTACCAGGATTAACACGCAACAAACAGCTGCTGACAACTCACCGACCTGCAACACCTTAAGGACTACGCACATCGGAAGGATTCTCCATGCAAGTAACAAATAAATGAACAGTTGATTCTATATTGTTTGATAAATATATATTTGTAATCAAATATAGTGACTCAATTTGTCTAAAAATAACTCATTGCCATTAAATAACATTCAAATTGTAAGGTAAAAACTATCCAAGTCATATTAAGAAATTTTGTAGTATATAAATGCAAACGAACCATTAAAAGTTGATTGATATATTTTAATTTGTGTTTATTATTACTGGCACCCTGAGGTACAATAAAGAGTCGGTACACTGGAGTAAGTATTATAGACTATTAAGTAGAAATATTAATATTATCAGTGATTAAAGTAGTTTGTAAACTTTACTTCTCACATGCTCGTAGGCCAACATAATATGCAAATTAATAATTAACTCTTTCATAAAGGCCTATCAAGTAGTGTATTACAGACATTTATAAATAATATTTGCTTTTTAAAATATTATGTTTTGATGTAACCCTTCTATCTGCAGTATGTCCATTTCAAATGATTGCCTTGTTATAGAGGTATTATGTGGCCACTTCCAGGCAGCTGAAAAGGTTGGAGTCCACCTCAAGGTCACCAATTTACTCTCACTTTGGTGAAAGTATCACTGGTACGTTACATAAGATCTTCCTATACAAGTAATTCATTTCTTTTTAGGTAAATGTAGTTTCTAGATTGCAACCACTGTTGCTCTATCCCTGGGAGGAAATTTCTTAGTAGGTTATTACAATTTATGAAAAGCCAATCACTTTCATTAATAAACAAAACATTTAATCGTAATACGACTGTATTATAAATATAAGAAAGGTAAGGTTATGAAAAAAATTCATGTACAGTTGTTGATTATTCTGAATATAATTAATTCACTACCAACTCTGAACACAAACTTTTTTATAGGTAAAAACGTAAAAGTTTTACCTTATAGCCTGAACCGGTTTTCGCTTTTAAAAAGCTTCTTCAGAGGCTGCCATTGGGAGCACTGTCCATCTTGTTGTTGGCGGTGGTATCGACTTTTGAAAGATCAATGTTGTGTGTGTGGTGTATGATATGTTTGAATAATGCGTGTGATTTGAATTGTGTCTGTTTGTTTAGGATGTCGTTTTTATATGTTTTCGTGTGTTTGTATATTTCCAATTGTTCTAGAGTGTCTAGTTTTCGGCCTTTTGTGTGTACATGTGCACATTCATGGACATTCTACACATACACACAAAAGGCCGAAAACTAGATACTCTAGAACAATTGGAAATATACAAACACACGAAAACACATAAAAATTACATCCTAAACGGACAGACACTATTCAAATCACACGCATTATTCGAATGTATCACTCCCCACACATCGATCTTTCAAAAGTCGATACCGTCGCCAACAACAAGACGGACAGTGCTCCCAATGGCAGCCTCTGAAGAAGCTTTTTAAAAGCAAAAACCGGTTCAGGCTATAAAACTTTTACGTTTTTACATATAAAAAACTTTGTGTTCCAAGTTGGTAGTGAATTAATTATATTTAGTTAAGTAACGGACACATCATGTACAACGAAATCCAAGAAAGATTATTCTGAAATGCATTTTTGAACATTAAAAAGAAACTAAGGCTTTCCAGGCTAATTAAAATAATTTTCTCTTATTAGAATCATGGAAATTATTTTTTAAACATTATGGGGTGTACTTCTCTTATCCCCCTCTCATGGATCTCCCCTTGAGTAATATTAGAAGTAATTATACTTAGTACTCTTTTTTTGTAACCAGAAAAGTGTTTTTCTACATAAAGTAAAATGTTTATATAAATTTCTCATTTTAAGGGGCCCCATCAATACGAGCATATGGTGCACAACCAAGGTTTATTGCTGAATCTGAAGAGAAAGTCGATTTCAATCAAGTGTGTCTCTTTCCAAGTCTTGTAGCTAACAGGTAAAATGTTCACTATTCTTTTATTGTCATTTTGTATAAAATATTATATAATACCATTTATCTTAATTCATATTAGCCTCATGCAGAGTAATTCATGGCTGTACTGTATGCAGAAAAGTACTGGTATACTTTAGTAATGGTATAAAACATTAAGATTAACTAACATTAAGGTTAACTACTTCTAAGAACACTCAAAACCATATCATTTTGACTACAAATTCAGCTATGACTAATGGGTCGGACTGTAGAGTATATGTTTGGAACACAAAATACTGTTGTCTTAATTGATTTTTTCTCATACAAGTATAGTAAAACAGCATACATAGCACTCCTCACGGGATCATAAAAAAAGAGCTTTATATGGTGGTCACATTTATATGGGGGGGGGCATTCTTATCAAGAATTTACACCAACCATCTTTGTTACTTTCTACTACTTTACCAATTTCTACCACGTGACTGCTACTTACCTTGAGCGATCTTTTTACGCATTCCCCATGATCACACGCTACCCTGACTTACCAAAACAGAAGACTCCAAATTACTTATAGGGCGCCACCAATATCTTTAAAGGACAGATATGGAGACCTTAAAACACTTTCACTTACTTACCACGTTCGTTAGGCGAAATTTTCCATACGGGATAGGTGATGTTAATTTGGCGTAATAATTGACTTAACGCATGGTTACGCTATTAATCCATTTTATTGATATTCATTTTAAAAAATTAATTATTCTCTGTTTGTGACGTACTGATCGATCACATTTATTATTATTATTAAATTTCAAATTAGTTGTTACTTACCGTTACGATAACTCTTACAGGGTCACAGGATTCGATCACATGTACCTAGATACAAACATGGTCTGTAGGTTATGCAAAGTACTGACACAACTCATTTTAGAAGAGAATTTAACTTTTAATTTTATTTTTTAAAATCATTCAAATTTCAACAAATTTTTACCATGTTTTTTTATATAAAATAGCTTCATAATTTTCTTTGTCTGGTGATTCGTTACATATACTATCTTATTCTACTGGCTTACCTTATATTCATATACACATACAGACAGAGCCCAGCCTGCATATTTAAACACCCACTCAAACACACATACACAATTTATTTCCCCTTAAACATTTTTTAAATGATATTTCCCCTTGTCAGCCACGCGGTCTTCTCACACGGACTCATTGTTCCGGTAAAACTTATTATTATTGTCCGAAAATTGCACAGTTACGTTCTTTATTCTTTTTACTGGACCGCGGTCATACCAAATTTTTCTACTATTGCACTGGATGTCATTTTAGAAAAGTTTTATTTCTGAGCCCGGTTGACGGGCGGCCTGCGCAGGCGAGAGTCGACCAAAAACTGACTGCGTCTCTCAGTTCCCCACTCCAGGAGCATTTTAGTCAAGACGACGGACATCAATGCCTTGTATGTAGTCGTCACAGTTTCGACTCATGCTAGTAATGTAGTTGTTGGAATGACGATAGCAGACGATTTCAACCAGGCACTGGCTAATGGCATAAAAGTGGGTGGGACTTAAAACAGCACTTCCGCAAAGTTTTGGAGAAGGCGATGAATATTATTCTCTCTAGCCATCTTGGTTTTTCAACATCGCTTGGGTAGGCGCTCATGCGCGAGTAGTGACGTGTGTGCACTGCCACACCAGTACAGATTTCTGCGAATTTTGTGGAGGTGCAAATTCCTTTGCCGCATTACACAACTGAAAGTGCGTATCGCTTTGTTTCCAACTGTTTCTCAACACTGGTCTATTATACGGACAAATACGTTGCACAATAATACATTTATTTCGTAATATTTTACAAGGATCCCGACCAGAAATGAAATGAATACAAATATATAAATGCCCCAAATGGTTAAAATAAAACACCCAAAAATTGACCCGCTACAATACCCCCTCGATGAGAATTCTGCTGTTCACAACAGAAGAAATCTCATCGGCAAACCCCGAAGAGGACCGGTGAGGAACTGGTGCCAACAACCCCCTGGTTCTTAATCTCATGGGTACACGACCCCCCTGGCTCAGCGACCATGGACTCATCTGAACGAGATCACTGGACTTCTCCGTAAGAGATCCCAACACCGAGAAATCGAACAGACTCGCACCACAGCGCGCCTTGCCTTCTAACATGCTACCCCCAAAAATCCTCAATCCCTGGCTAAAATTATCCCAGCTCCTCCGCCGATATGTTTCCCCTTTTTTGCAAGCTGGGCTGTGTTTAGCAGATACTGGGCTCACACACACTCACGTTACAGGTTATCATAACACATAAAAATACAACTTTCTCTTAAAATTTATCAAAAATTTAAAAAAAATTCTCTTCCTCTTTTTTCTTTTTTTTTCTTTAACATGACTTAACCTAGACATTTCTACTAATATAAACACATCCTTATTCTAACAGGAGAATCACTTATAGTCTACCAATATAATGCAATACAATAAAAGAAACATGGTTAATGCACACATAATAAAAAAATCATTATCTAAAATAGTCATTCGCTGGCAGGCGAAAAATCAAGTTTTTTTTTTCTTCAAAAAAATTAAAAATTTTCAAAATTTTAAATTTCAAAAAAATTATTCATTAACTATTTATTAAATTTGTTCATTAAATAACATTTATTAAAATTATTCAAATATTGGTTTGAATTAATCAAACAAACAAATTAAAATTGGATTCCTACTATACAAGCTTAGTAGGTGTATGACCTCATCAGCTGATCGTAACTAGGTCAAGTCCAAGATCCTTGACCTACATATGTTATATATAAGTTCTGAAAACACATTGAACAGTTGTAATATTCTAACTTGAAATACAAAACATAGTAACATAAAATATTTAAAATTACAAAATATTAATATTAATGATAATCAAATTGGCATTTAAATTATTTAAAATAAACAATTCTTGACTTTACATCATTTTCAAATTTTATCAAAATTCTGTCACTGGTTGAAAAAAATAAACAATTGTATATTCTTTATCATGGATCTCTCTTTCTTTTCAACAATCTTACTTTAATATACTGTGGGTGATGTAAATTATTCATTCTCATTTGACCCCTCTGACTCTAATATTCATCAACTGCAACTCCCATGACACCCATCTCTACCGAAATCTCTACTAATCAGGACACTCTAAACCCCAACTTATCATTTAACACCATTCGCCGCCTTCGCTACATATATAAAAAAAAATACTCTCCAACCCTTTGTACATAGGATACGTGTTTCCCCTACCCAAAACTCAATTCCCTTATTTGGCGGCCCGGATTCTACCTAAGGCGGCCCCTTCCCCGCTAAAATCTATCCCTATCCCGTCCCAACCCTTGTTGCGGACTCCCGAAATACACTACCCCCTAATACAAACTTGCCATCCCCAAAATTCTCAATCTCATTACATTACTACAATACACAAAATAACCTCATTAACTATAAAAACAACAATATGTCACTCAAAATCTACATAAAGTCTCCATTACCACTGTGTCAACATTAATACTTCACAAGATTCTATTACATTATATCAACTCAAAAACAACATTACATCATATTCATCTCTACTATTTCACATTCAACTTTTAATTCAATTTGGACAGGTCTACATGTCCCATAAAACATTTATCACCCATGAATTATCTTTTATTAATTTGCATAAATTATTGTTATTTTATTTCTCATATTCTTTTTATCTTTACTTCAAAATATCTGTAGTACATTAAACATTAATTACTTGTAACCTTTACAAACCAATATACCAGTGACATGGTATTGCTGATCAGCTGATATCCTAACATAATAAAAACACATCTCAAAATTGAATAAATTACATGGAATATACATATTTATTTTTATTTATTCTCCCTTCTCACCTCACTGTTTCCCATTTCTCTGATTCTGGTTATTTATGTTAGCCTGCCAGACGATTTACTTATGGGCTTAAACAAATACACACATAATAAAATTACATATTCTTATCAATGCTTATCTAATAGACAACAATAAAATAATACACTTAAAATTATAGCATGAACACCTTATTTTTAAATATCTAAGCAGCTAGTTACCTGAACAGAGCACAAGCAGTTTTATTTGATCAAACTTTGAATAACAAAAACTTTTATGTCATAAAATTTTAAATTCGTGACTCCTTTGCGTCACCTCCCAGCCACACACACTATTTCAGATTATGTAAGACTGTGGCGCCTTTTCGCTTCCACAGAGACTGTATATTTTGGAGCAGGTTTTACCTCTCCATGTCTCTGCTTCCGCTATTAAGTTTTAAAGTAGTGAACATCATAATGTTCTTGTTCATTATCATACACCCTTAAAACGGATCTGCCACCGGTCTTGCTACCCCCAAGCGGGCAGAGTGGCAGCCGCTGTTCCATAGTTTCCGGGAGATTTCCTCTAATGTCCCCCCATTGAATTTCAAATATATACCAATTTCAAGTCAGCTATGGTCAAGGGACTTGATATGACCATAGCTGGCCGCTAGCCAAAACCACGGTTAGTGCTGGTAAGACAGTAACCGCCCGAAAAGTCGAGGAAATCTAAACTTTTATTTCACTGCCTGTTTCACATCAATATCATTATGTGCGACACGTTATTTAGTATTGTGTGTAAAATTTTTACTTTACACGGATAAGGTGTGCCGCACATTTATCGCCAGTTTGGCCTCCGATGGAGGTAACACTCACTGCTACCCCCAACCCATTTCGCTATCTAAGAGAGCACAGGCCACCCCCTCAATAGCCACTTGATAACTAACTAATTACTTAATAAATGAAATTAATCTTTCTACAAATGCAGTTCAACACCCCATTGTTATTATCACTTCATTGAGCACCAAACTACCTCCCAAAATTATCCCCACATCTTGTATTGACAACAAGTTTTTATTTTGTTACACATCGTTTCAAAACGTTCCCATTCTCACTGATACTAAAACTCTACACTTATATTCGGTCACTTAATTCTAAAATTTATTTAAATTTAAAATTATACACATCCAAAATTGTTTTGGTATATTTTTTTTTTTTTTTTTTCAAAATTCTATTTACATTGGAGGCTGACTAACATTCTCATGATAAGTGGTAGTAAGGCAGTAACCGCCAGAAAAGTCGGGTTTCGCCGCAAAACGCATTGGCACCCGGTAGATATACTACGTGAATTCACGTCCCCCCTCTGAAACACACTACTTCCCCTCTCCTACCATTTCTTCTACCCCACTTTCTACCGTGCGCCAAACCGTCTTGCCACAAAATTCGTCTTTTCAGACTAAACAGAACTACGACCAATGGCTAATTTTAATTTTGCCATTGGCACAAAAATATTTAAATTTGTATGCACTGCCTTTTATTTAATGCAGCCCCCATTATATACAAACACTCTAAGGCAATGCAGGCACGTGACAGGCACACCGATCCGCTGCACCATGAGTGTATTAAAACATTTTAAGTCAAGTCACGTACCTGTTGGGGTCCCCCTCCCCGTTCAAATATATGTGGTTAAATTTCTATTTTGTACCAATTTTGGTGGAGCCGGACCATCGTTGTTTTCACTGCCCGAAGGAAGATCCTGCCAACCATGGCCCGCCTCCGAGTTCCGAATTCCACGGCCAGGACTGGTAAGATCGTGGCCGCCCGAAAATGGGGGAGGAGCCCTTCTAGAAACATAAAAGATAATTATATAACATTCATACCTTTACAAATTAACAAAATACTTATGCTGACCAAAATAATTTCAAATTTGCAGCGTTGTGCGTACCCACTATCTCCCTGGTTTCTCTATTCTGTAACACATATGAATTTTTCATTTTTATTTCCACTACCTTGTACGGCCCCTCGTACAATAAGAAAAACTTCTTGATCTCCTTATCTTGTGCACTTGATAAATCGTGTCGTCGTACCAATACCAGCTGTCCAATCTCATACTGCGTCCACTTACCTTTCATGTCATGTTTCTGTTTTCTCCTCTCCCCTTTCGTCAACAGACTTTCATTGGCTAGTCTCAGTTTAACATCGTTACCAATAGTGTTGGTTTCCGGTGGATATTCTATTAATTGTTCCAGAATCCTCTGTGGACGCTTTCCTCTTATTAGCTCATACGGCGTGAACCCCGTCGACTCGTGGGTGGTGCAGTTTAGCCAGTTTTCAATCTTCTGCACATAGAAAGGCCACTCGCTATGTTTGGCATGGCAGTATGTTCGAAAAATTCTGCCCAACTCCCTCATGACTCTTTCAGCCTGATTTGACTGTGGATGATGTACGGCGGTGTGCTTTGGGATAATACCTTCCTATCCGAGAGTTTGGCGCCATCTTCCGCTGATGAACTGCGGCCCATGGTCGGATAATATCACCTTCGGCTTTCCCACGTTGATCATGTAGTTGCGTGTGATTTTCTCGCTCAGCACCTTACTTGTGGCTCGCTTTACACTATATAGCCTGACATATTTGGAAAAAGTATCAAGTACAACAAAAATATGCATCACTCCACCCCTACCTTTCGGCAATGGGCCGTACAAATCTACAGCTACTAAATCGAATGGTTTTTCTACTTTAATATAATTTAGTTCTCCCTCTAACCTATAATTTACAACTTTGGATTTCTGACATAACTCACAAACTCTAAGTATTCTTCGGACTCGTTTCTCCATGTTCTTAAATAAACAAGATTCCTTTAATACATTCACACACTTCCGTGCCCCAAAATGCCCGTATCTAAAGTGACAGTCCCACACTATTTTCTCTATCAACCCTTCAGGTATGACTAACCTCCAATCTCTCTCTCTCCCCTCTACTCTTTTAAACAAACTCCCTTTAAACACTTGAAAATAGTGCTTGTACCCAAACTCATCTATATCTGATTCTATACTAGTAATTATTTTATTTAATTTACTATCAGCTCTTTGCATTACATTTATATCTTTTAATTCCTCCCCAAAAAGTTTATCTTCCCGGGACAGTCTATAAATCTCTATCTCTTTAATATCTCTACCTGTTCTATTTCTGTCTGTGTCTACTCGTGATAGTGTGTCTGGCACCCTGTTCTCTACACCCTTGATATATTCCCAAGAAAAATTATACTCTTGAAGAGCTAACACCCACCTGGTAATCCGGCTGTGTGAGTTTACAAGTATTGAGGAACGATAGCGCTTTATGGTCCGTCCTGATGATGGTTCTGTTACCCAGCAGATACGTTCGGAACTTCCTCACGGTGAACACTATACTGAGGAGCTCCTTCTCTGTGGTAGTATAATTGCGCTCGGCGGCTAGCAACGTCCGGCTGGCGAAGGCGATGGTTTTATGTTCCTTCTCCTCGTCCTCTTGGTAAAGTTCTGCTCCCAACGCTATGTTACTAGCATCTGTCTGTAAATAAAATTTGTCATTAAAATTGGGATGATTCATTAGTATCATGTCTGCGAACTTAATTTTGATGTCATTGAACGCTGCTCTTTCGTTGTCGCCCCATCTCCATTGCTTGTTCTTTTGTAACACTGCGCTGAGTCGGGCCGTCGTCTGTGCGTAATTCCTCTGAAACTTCCTGTAAAAATTACAAAGACCAAGAAAACTTTGCAACTGCTTTATATTTTTTGGCTCCGGGAATGTCAAGATGGATTCTACTTTATCCGGGTTAGCACGTATTCCTGTAGGTGTTATTATGAAACCTAAAAAATGTATTTCGGTTTGCAAGAATTTTGATTTGTCCCAATTCACTGTCAAACCTCCCTGATATAACTTCTCCAATACATATTCCAAATGCTCTACATGCTCTTCAAATGTTCTAGAAGCTATTAGTATGTCGTCTACGTATATGGTTAGAAAATCCAAGTTATGTGGTTGCAAAATTTCGTCGAGACACTTAATAAAACTAGCTACACTGGTGTTCAAACCAAACGGCAAACGCTTAAATTGATAGTTTTTTCCGTTGAACAAGAACGCTGTATATTTTCTACTATTTACTGCCAACGGGACTTGCCAATATCCGGCGGTCAGGTCTAAAGAAGTCATGTATTTCACACCACTAAATTTCTGAAAAATCTCTTCTATCGCTTTGGGTGACTCCCGGTCTGGAATGATTATTTGATTGATTTTGCGGGCATCTAGGCATAACCTCACTCTCCCATCTTTTTTGATTACTACTACTAAAGGGTTGGAATAAGTTGATACCGACCTCTCTATAATATCCCCCGCTAACATCCTATCTATTTCTGACTGTACGGCCTCCCTTTTCGAATATGGTACCGGATAACTACGTTGAACATATGGCGCATGCTCCCTCACCTTTAATTCGCATTCATAACCTTTTGCCCTTCCTGGTTCCCCGGCAAACACTCCCCGATAATCCTCAACTACCCGCCACAGCGCTTTACGCTGAAAACTCCCCATTTCATCAACTTCCCCGCAAAATTTAACCTCTCTTTCGGCCCATATTCTATCTCCACTCTCTTCACTCACACTCTCTCTACACGCATGTATACTAACTTCCATATCCCTATTCATGGTCTTATCTGGTATAACCCTTATACCCGAAATCTTTACTGTGTCTAGAACCCGTTCAAAATTAACTGTTATTTGTTTATTTTCATTACTCAATTCTAAAATTCTTTTTCAAAAATTAATGACCGCATTATTTCTTATTAAAAAATCATTACCCAAAATCACTTCTAAATTTAAACCTCTTACAACTAAAAATGTATTCTCATAGTTTTCCCCATTTATTAACATGTTCAACTGGACTTGTGTTGTAACCCGTTTACTTCTAACACCCGTAATGCCTACAATTGCTACCCCTGCTACTGGCAAAGACGGAATATGTTTGTTAGTTTCTTTCAATTTATTGAGTACATGTTCTGCTATTACAGATATTTTGCTACCTGTATCTATAAGTGTCAAGATGGACTTACCTTCTATCTCCAGTTTTACCTCAGTCAACCACGCCTCTTGTCTCCTCGTTTCCGCCTCCTCTTCTTCCAACAATTCTGTGGCCAAGTCCGTGTGGATCGTGTTATTCCTGTATTTATTTTCGTGGACCCCGTGATTATTCCTCGACAATGGCCGGGCCTCCTCATCCATTGTCCTCCTTAGTTTCCCATTCTTTCGTCTGTATTACGGGGCGTGTACACTCTGCCCATCTGCTGATTTCCTCCTTCATTTCTCAGATTCTCTACTCGTCGTTCACCGTTCCTCTGCTGTGGGTTGTTGAACCTCGGTGGTGTTCTCGACTGCTGTCCGGGCCTCGCCCTTCTACATCTATAACAAAAATTACGATCAGCATAATTTTCCACCAGACACCCGTCACATTTCCACATTGGGTATCGTCTGTCCCGTTCTCGACCATTGTGTGTGGTTCCTCCGTTTGGTCCTCCTCTTGGTACATAATTACCTCCATTTTGTATATTATGTTGTTGTATGCGTCTGCTGTCTTCCTGGTCCTTAATATTCTGAAAAACGTCTAATATTTTTTCTAATTCATTTATGTCGCTTACCTCTCTGGTCATCAATGTGATCTGCACCTCCCTCGGTAGGTGCTTGCTAACGTGGCGTACAAACGACTGGAATGGCAACGGTGGTTCCAAATACTTCGCTTCGTTGTACAGCTTCATCGTATATACTGTAATACTACGGTTGTTTCTTCCAAAACTCCCAGTTCCCATTATTTGGCTTCGCAGTATCTCCTGCTCCTCCTCCGACCAGTATTTGTTCCGAAATGCTCTCTCAAAATCTCCATAACTCTCCCATTCGTTTCGATGCGTCTCCGCCCATATCTCTGAATCACCTTTAAAACATTTCAAAATTTTTATAAGTTTAACCTCCCAGCTACTACCATTGAATCTGTCAAACTCCCGTACTCGATTTAAAAATTGCATTGGATGCACTCTCCTAATTTCACTACTAAAAGTTTCTAATTCTATTTCATTGTTTGTGTCACGTGTCATAAATATGCGTTCAGTAACATTGTTTACATTTTGATTTTTTACTACACTTAATTCATCTCTCATATTATTAATATTCTGTTCAAGTGAATATAATTTTTTGTCATTACTATACTCAGACTGTACATTATTCTTTGATATCACATCGATAGATTCATTTACTGCTCGTATTCATTTATTTTATAGTCTACCTTATTTTGGTGTTCATCAAAATTCTGACTAATTTTTTCAACTGTCATTACTACACTATTCAACTTACATTCAGTTTCAATGTTACATTTATTAATTTTAGATTCCATGTCATTGTTATGCTCATTCATTGAACTTATTAAATACTCGTTATTCTCATTTATCTGCTTCTCAACTCTACTTATCTGATTATCGATTTCATTAAATTTAACATCTGTCTTTTGTATTGAATCATCTAACTTAGTCTCTACTTGGTTAATTCTATCAGCAAGTTCTACTTTGGTATTTTCACAACGTTTATTAATTTCTTGAATCTCGTTCTTTAACTCGTGAAACTTGACATTGGAATCAATTTGTTGCTCTTTATAATTGCTATTTATATTTTCAGCCATGGTTTTCATTAAATTAAACAGATCGTCCATTGACAACCCTTTAGTTCGTGTTGTCGACGGAGTAGATTGTGCTGCTATGTTTCCGTCAGTGAAGCCGACTTCTTTACTATCAATTCTACTTTCCCTATCTAATTTCAGGGTTATTTGAATCCCTGAATCTTCATTTACTTTACTTCGATCTGTTATACTTATTTCTGCTTCACTCTGACTCACACTTGGAGTCGAGTGTGTTTCATAGTTACTAACGTTTGAGTCGTCAAAATTTTCGACGCTACTTTCATTTATTTTATTCTCGTTATCTGACATTTTGTATTGTTGATATAAATTAAATTATATAAATTGCTTAAATAAAATAATTGATTAAATAAATACTTAAATTTTGTAATATACTGTCAGGTTGCTAAGCTAACCTAGAACACGTTTGTATCTCTGTCGATGCGGAATTCAATTAATTAATTATAATTAATTCAATTCGTGCCTGTTCCGTGGCGCCAACTGTGACGTACTGATCGATCACATTTATTATTATTATTAAATTTCAAATTAGTTGTTACTTACCGTTACGATAACTCTTACAGGGTCACAGGATTCGATCACATGTACCTAGATACAAACATGGTCTGTAGGTTATGCAAAGTACTGACACAACTCATTTTAGAAGAGAATTTAACTTTTAATTTTATTTTTTAAAATCATTCAAATTTCAACAAATTTTTACCATGTTTTTTTATATAAAATAGCTTCATAATTTTCTTTGTCTGGTGATTCGTTACATATACTATCTTATTCTACTGGCTTACCTTATATTCATATACACATACAGACAGAGCCCAGCCTGCATATTTAAACACCCACTCAAACACACATACACAATTTATTTCCCCTTAAACATTTTTTAAATGATATTTCCCCTTGTCAGCCACGCGGTCTTCTCACACGGACTCATTGTTCCGGTAAAACTTATTATTATTGTCCGAAAATTGCACAGTTACGTTCTTTATTCTTTTTACTGGACCGCGGTCATACCAAATTTTTCTACTATTGCACTGGATGTCATTTTAGAAAAGTTTTATTTCTGAGCCCGGTTGACGGGCGGCCTGCGCAGGCGAGAGTCGACCAAAAACTGACTGCGTCTCTCAGTTCCCCACTCCAGGAGCATTTTAGTCAAGACGACGGACATCAATGCCTTGTATGTAGTCGTCACAGTTTCGACTCATGCTAGTAATGTAGTTGTTGGAATGACGATAGCAGACGATTTCAACCAGGCACTGGCTAATGGCATAAAAGTGGGTGGGACTTAAAACAGCACTTCCGCAAAGTTTTGGAGAAGGCGATGAATATTATTCTCTCTAGCCATCTTGGTTTTTCAACATCGCTTGGGTAGGCGCTCATGCGCGAGTAGTGACGTGTGTGCACTGCCACACCAGTACAGATTTCTGCGAATTTTGTGGAGGTGCAAATTCCTTTGCCGCATTACACAACTGAAAGTGCGTATCGCTTTGTTTCCAACTGTTTCTCAACACTGGTCTATTATACGGACAAATACGTTGCACAATAATACATTTATTTCGTAATATTTTACAAGGATCCCGACCAGAAATGAAATGAATACAAATATATAAATGCCCCAAACGGTTAAAATAAAACACCCAAAAATTGACCCGCTACATGTTTGTAACTCTTTAACAGTTCATCAAATTCTTCGCTTTATCAAGTCTCTATAATATTATACGTTAAACATTTTAGAAAACCAAATTTATTACTTCAACTAATCGGTATACATTTTATTTTATTAGACAAATGCCACATTTCTTTTATATTCTTTCTTTCAAAATAATTGGTATTCGTTTTTACTGCTCCTTTTACTTTATTTTTGAAAATACAAAAATATTGTTTCTTACCTCCTTTCTAGGAAAACATATATTGAAAACAAAAAGAAACTTAAACTATTGTATCTCTATTGTATCTAAGACAACCCAGTATTGCTCATGCACTCATTCACACAATATTTAAATTGTTCCCCATTCTTTAAAGATCTCTTTGCCCATTATAACTTTTTATTTTGTGGATTTAAATTGTAAGTATATGTTTTACTTTCCTGTCATCGCCTCAAGTCCGTGTTGAAGTCACTACCGGTTTTTGTTCACTTAGTTGTTCCGAAATACTCTCTCACTAGTTAAATTTTGCTCACTGGTCGTAGTCTGATGTTGCACTGATATTTAAATACTGTCTTACATTTATTCTTGTAGTTTAATCACATAATTTATTGGTCGGCCGACCCGGATTTGCTCGAGCAATGTTTTATATGACCGCGCGGTCTGAAGCTGGAAGTCGACTGCTTTGTTCTCGGCACGCACAGCGCTGAGCTATTTTTTCAGACATGCCCAAACCATGGGAATATTGACCACCTGAGCGCGCGTTTGGAGGCGCGTATGCACCCTCATTGAAAGTCTGCATTCTTGTACCGGGCCGCAACAGTTTCGACGATACAGTCAATTCACCGTATATGCTTGTTCACAATTCCTAATGTGCAACTTACACTGATGATCACCGAATAATACCAAGATTGGTTTAAAAATAATTTAAATTGGTTTTACCCTATTTTGCCCCGTTACATCTTCCTTCACAACATACAAATCAAGGTCAGAAGTGAAAAAAGAAACCTTGTGCTCAGTTTGACAACTTATCAGCGCATTTTATAAATTTGGCAACCAAAACACCAATTCTATGTAGATCACCCTTCTATTGCTCGAGGTCACAATGGCTTCCACTCAGAGTGGAATGAATATTATAACATAAATGATTTTCCACAACTACCTTGTATACAGACCTTTTGAATTTAAACGTCTAAATCGTATTGTCATCTCAACATGGCACTTTCACCAGAATTTTAAAAAATTAGGTATTGAATATTTTAAAACACCTTTGTTTTAGTTTCTCTTATTAGATCTAATTTGTAGAAAAGTTTTTTAGCAATCTAAAGGAATATGGACAGCAAGACTGTAGGCCTACAGTAAATGTTATTGAATTATTCAAAACACTATATTATTAGTAGGTTTCTGCAACTCTCATTTTCACGCATTCACCATTTTGATTTTCCATCCCTTTCAAACATGATCATAGAGGTTTTATTATATTTTCTAAAACTTAAAAAATACATTGTATCATCATTCAGAACTGTAACCTATGTGTTCATTGTTAGTGGAAAGCAGTAGTAACATGTGCAATTAATTTAATATTACAGAATATAATGCGTATAATAATTTGATTTTAATTTTAAACAATGCATTTATATTTAATGCATGAAATAGGTTAATGCTGATCTACTGACTGATTAATAAATACGTACAATATTGGTTTTTCTACAGAGTCAGGCTAATTAAAATAGTCTTACTAAATTTGGGATGAATCCTTGATGAAGTCATATAAAAATACAGTACATAATTTTATATGACTGGCATGCCTATACAATACTAATTAACAATGCAAAATTTAAATTGTTAAATGTTGGTAAACATTATTTTTAGACCACACTTAAGCATTATTTTGCAATTAGGGCTACAGGTATTTTTTATAGGGACCTAATAATCAGTAAGGGTGACAGGCTTGTTGTGATAAGTGCTAATGGAATGAATTGTGCAATTGAATATTTAGGCCTGTGCAATGTCAGCTATATAAAATAACAGTTGCACAGTTTTAATATTTGTCTCAAAATGTTATGCACTGAAAATTATGACTATTGTCATTATAAATTGCTACACAATAATGTAAATACAGAATGTGAAAATCTTACCTTTATAAATCAACAAACTTCAACTGAAAAAGGTTCCACTACGTATTTATTGCAACCACTTTCAACCACTGATTGAATAAGGTAGTAAATGTAGTTTAGGGAAGAGGTATGGACATTTAGTGTCCGTTAACACTGCCTAGAATTAATAATAATGAGTTCAGTATTTATTTTTAGCCAAGGGTGAGTTTTCTCTACCGGAGTTATGGTAGCCAAGCAAAGTATTTTTGTTTGGTTTCAAAATGATACAGACAAAGATAAATAATGAATGATAATAAATGATGTATAATGAATGAAAGAAAAAAATGATAAATAGTGGACTCATGTACTGACAAAGTTCACATGCATTTGTATTCTAAACCTTAAATGACACAATATCAAAAATCGTGCTAAACGCAGGTTATTAAAGCATTTTATTGAAGATTTTATAACATTACTCTTATGAGAATTTTGGTGGGTATTCACAAAATTAGCATTCAATGCAGGGTAGCACTACATCACGGAGTGCTACATAATAGGGGTTCCACTGTATTTGAGTATTGTTGACTCTTAATATTGCTAGTGGAAATGTTATACATAGTTGTAATTCATAACCATGGAATGTTTAATTTTAATACTTTGAAATAAAATTGCATTATTTGTGTACAATACAGTTTTATTTACATAGACTTACAGATTTTTATGCTGCTATTATAAAGAACCTATATTAGCTGATGTCACAGCAGTTAAAACTACAAATTTTCAGGCAGTATTGCTGTGCTCCAATTACTGATTTTGTTTTAATGGCAGAGGGTGATACATTTAAAAGTGGCCACCTCATTTAACTCATTTAAGTTGTCACACGTCAACTAACATGTGGCAGCACTAATCATTGTTAGGCCTGAGTTATTCAAATTAACCTGTCTTACAATTTTTGTGAGATAAGTTGTAATTGAAAAGTTTTTTATATAAAATGCTGTATTCTCTGCTAAAAAGAATTGATACATTTGAGGGCCACATGCATACAGAGTTTATTAAGGAAACATGCATATTTTTGGCTGAAAAGCTTCACAATGGTTCAGTTTCTGCAAAGTGTAGTTTACAGAATTAAGTTGAAGAATATTATAAAATGGAGATATGTGGCAAATTCTTATCAGGATCATCAACCTACATTCAGGACAACAGGAGCTGTCACTGATATTCAACAACAAAAAACTTCAGTTGCAGAAAAGTCTGTTAGTAAATTATCTTAACAAAGTGTTAGAAATATTCTTCATACTCATTCGTATATAATTCTTCAAATTTGAAACCATATCATGTAGCATGTGTAGGATGAATTGAAGGAGCCAGAGAGGGTGAAGCATTTGAATTACTGTCCCTGGCTTTTTAATATAATTGTTAATGGTGAATTAGACCTGACACATTATTTCATGAGTAATTAAGCATGGTATCATTTTCATAAATTGTCAGAATAGTAGGTACTGGTCCACATAACATTCACACAAAAGATTGATAGATTGATATGTGATGTACTGTTTATAGAAATTGTATTGTAGGCCCTATATATTTTTGATGCGACACTTAATGGTCAAGTATACATCAAAATTTTCAGTAAATTTTAGGCATCGTTACTGATGATAGTCTGGAGTTTCACCAAGGTGGTGTCACATGTCACACCAGTTTTGGGATTACGTCCGTAAGGCTGTTAAAGTGGAACAAACTTTACATCAATTAAGAATTTGTGGCCATTGTATGTACCCAATTTGTTCTGATGTGATTATAATATGGGGGGGGGGTCTTAAAAATGACTGTTTATCACACAACACAATCATATACATCATAGATGAACTGAAAAATAACATTACAACTGCTGTTGTAGCTGTGGACGTTTTTTTATTGTATCATGTGTTCCTCAGTGTTACTGATAGAGGACCATAATTTGTAATGTTCAAGGAGGGCACTTTTAACATTTGCTGTGGTCAAGATGAAATTTAGATTGTTCTGGTAATTAAAAAAAAATAAAGATTTCTATATAATGTATTTACTTTTCTTTCCATTTCTGTACACTTAACTGGAGGCAGTCTGGATTATATTGTCCTATATATAATCACGTATTAAACATTAATATATTTAATTGAATTTTCAGTACATTTTAATTTACAAGTCATCTGCTGTTTAGGTGGTAATGAGTTGCAAATTACAAAACACAAATCACCTACACAAATTACAAAACCAGATCAGCAACAAACAAACCAGATCTGAAAACAAATTATCTTTTCATCAGATCAGTGCGTGCACTGAAGATGACTGGCATAGATGCGGTTTAAACGTCTCAAATAGAACTGAAATTATATCATATCTCTACAACCTGGAATTTCTTTAAATGAAAATTTTGTTTTTCAAATAATGCAGGTGGTTGGCCGTGCGTTTAGAAACTGTTGGCAACGTGGTCATATTTTTTGCTGCACTGTTTGCTGTTCTGGGCAGGGATATGTTAAGTGCTGGACTGGTTGGTCTGTCAGTCAGTTATGCCCTACAGGTAAATAAACTTGTATCAGTTTACAAACTATAATGTATTGTTACAATGCTCGCATAGATTGTCAAGTTTGAACAGTGGAAACAGAATGATGGCACCACATGAAATCTCTACTTAGAACTATAATTACAGTTTAAATAAACAACCTGTAACATCAAGCATATGATTGTAGTACAACACACAATAAATGTCACCTGCTTAACAGTGGGACACTAAAATAATACAAGTCATAAGTTACTGAGACAGTCTGCGACCATTGCTTAATAGTACCACTCATTCAACGTGCTTACATGTTATCTATCATCACAGTATAGCAATATCATTAGCAAACAGAACATCTTACAGTATAATATGTTTTAAAACAGGTTACTTACCTTCTGTCACGCTTCTTAAAATCCAAATACTGGATTACTCAAGTTTCGACAACAAATGTGTCATCATCAGATCCTCATGAATATAGTTAAAACTACATTTGTCGATGTTTACACATCTTGTCGAACAATAAAAACAACACATACATAGCACAAAAACATTAAATAATTTGACACACAGTAAAAACAAAATAAAATAAAACTGAATGAAACGTAATACACGCGGACGCCACGAACCTGTACAGGAAACTACCTGTACGCCACGAAACTGTAGTTACACAGTAAAACTAATTGATACCGACTTGACCTTTGATTAACTTTATCGATCTGACATAGCTAATTTCTCGTTCTATATTATTGACTCTACTGAATAAAATATTATTATCAGAATGATCAATATTGCACACCACTATATAAAAATTATTCCGATTAGCGCTTTCAAGCTTCACAGCTCATCGTCAGATCAGGAATAAGCCATTCCTGATTGTGATTTCAACCACTAACACAAATTTCTTCATAAAATATTATTTTTATGTATTGATTTTTCATTAAGGATGCGATCGTAATTCTCTTTAGTGGCTTTATGTATCTCAAACCGTTCGAGAGTGTCCAGTTTAAGTGATTTCTTGCATTTATTTAATATGTCCAAACTCTCACTAATACTTTTTATGTTGTGATCTTGTAAACTTAAATGTTCAGCAAATGTAGATCTTCTTATATTTGACTTAGAGCTTGGGATGTGTTCTTTATAACGCAGTTTGTCCTATATAGAATTGTGAACAATCTGAACAATTAAGCCTGTATACACCAGTACCATCATATTCATCGAAAGATTTATTTTTGTTTTTAAACTTAAGTTTGTTCTCAAGCTTATTATTTGCTTTTGAAGCCAATACAATATTTTGTTATTTCAATTGGTTTTTTAAGGTATGATGTAACATTTCGCCATACTCTATTGCAATATATTTTACTTTTTCTTTAGGCACGTCAATATTTATTGGTCTATTTTGTTTCTTATTTATTATTTTATCTATTATGTTACTTTTATATCCATTGGCTGTCGCTATGTGTTTAATAATGTCAACTTCGTTTTTATAGTCTTCTGTGGAGAGGGGCAATGACAACAATCTATGTATCATGCTATTGAAAAATGCCATTTTGTGTGAAAAAGGGTGATAAGACCAGGCATGAATAGCATGATCTGTAGTTGTCGGTTTTCTATAAATATTAAAGTTAATTTTGTTATCAATTTTTGTTAGTCAAATCTAAGAAATTTATTTTATTATTCTTTTCCGTTTCTAATGTAAATTGCAAACTGTTTGTTATGGTATTCAAATATTTATTAAGCAGCTCTAATTGTCTGCAATTGCCATTATAGATCGCTATCGTGTCATCCACATATCGATGGTAAAATAAGATTTTGTTATAATGTTTGTTGTTAGGTGATAATATTTTGTTAGTTTCGAACATTATAACAAAATCTTATTTTACCGTCGATATGTGGATGACACGATAGTGATCTATAATGGCAATTGCAGACAATCAGAGCTGCTTAATAAATATTTGAATACCATAACAAACAGTTTGCAATTTACATTAGAAACGGAAACGAATAATAAAATAAATTTCTTAGATTTGACTTTAACAAAAATTGATAACAAAATTAACTTTAATATTTATAGGAAACCGACAACTACAGATCATGCTATTCATGCCTGGTCTTATCACCCTTTTTCACACAAAATGGCATTTTGTCAATAGCATGATACATAGATTGTTGTCATTGCCCCTCTCCACAGAAGACTATAAAAACGAAGTTGACATTATTAAACACATAGCGACAGCCAATGGATATAAAAGTAACGTAATAGATAAAATAATAAATAAGAAACAAAATAGACCAATAAATATTGACGTGCCTAAAGAAAATTAAAATATATTGCAATAGAGTATGGCGAAATGTTACATCATACCTTAAAAAACCAATTGAAAAAACAAAATATTGTATTGGCTTCAAAAGCAAATAATAAGCTTGAGAACAAACTTAAGTTTAAAAACAAAAATAAATCTTTCGATGAATATGATGGTACTGGTGTATACAGGCTTAATTGTTCAGAGTGTTCACAATTCTACATAGGACAAACTGCGTTATAAAGAACACATCCCAAGCTCTAAGTCAAATATAAGAAGATCTACATTTGCTGAACATTTAAGTTTACAAGATCACAACATAAAAAGTATTAGTGAGAGTTTGGACATATTAAATAAATGCAAGAAATCACTTAAACTGGACACTCTCGAACGGTTTGAGATACATAAAGCCACTAAAGAGAATTACGATCGCATCCTTAATGAAAAATCAATACATAAAAATCATATTTTATTCAATAGAGTCAATAATATAGAACGAGAAATTAGCTATGTCAGATCGATAAAGTTAATCAAAGGTCAAGTCGGTATCAATTAGTTTTACTGTGTAACGCGTTCCTGTACAGGTTCGTGGCGTCCGTGTGTATTACGTTTCATTCAGTTTTATTTTATTTTATTTTTACTGTGTGTCAAATTATTTAATGTTTTTGTGCTATGTATGTGTTGTTTTTATTGTTCGACGAGATGTGTAAACATCGACAAATGTAGTTTTAACTATATTTATGAGGATCTGATGATGACACATTTGTTGTCGAAACTTGAGTAATCCAGTATTTGGATTTTAAGAAGCGTGACAGAAGGTAATTATCCTGTTTTAAGTCTTAACCGCTTCTGGAGGCAAATAAAATGTTTAAATAATATGATTTCGAAGAGGTGTCTCATTTTTGACAATTACATGCATATAAAACTGATAAATTTTAGTTTGGTTTGTCATAGCATTAGAAACTCATTGAGAAGGAAAATTGGTAAGTAAAATGTTAATCTACTTTGTATTGACCATCCTGTGTGTCACTGTACCTCTAAGGCATTTAACATTTATATGTTGTTCACTATTACTTCTTTCGTACATGACAAGGCCATTCAGTGCCTCCACCAATTCCAAGTCCTGCCTGATAAGTTGAAAATAATGGAGACAATGAAAAGTCTTCACCAATACTAATTGGTCAGATAACAGTGACAATGTTGAATTTGAGATAGATTACTAACAACAAAATACAAACTGAGACAGTACACTATACATTGTCCTTCTTCTCCCTCTTTTTCTCCATATTCATCAGTCACTGGCCATTCTTATTGGCTATTTCATGTCAGTCCAAATTTAATGTCACCACTCTACATGCCATTTTTTTTAATGATTTAAGATGAACTTTATTTTATTTTTTAGGTGACTAGCACTTTGAACTGGCTGGTGCGCTTGTCTACAGAAGTTGAAACAAATATTGTAGCCATTGAACGTATTAAGGAATATGGAGATGCTCCTCAGGTAAATTATTATTACCAGTATGCATTATATAGAAGTGTGTATTATAATACTGCATCAGTATTAACTGATCATTTAATAATCTATTCATTTTATGTGAATTGTATGTCAGACAGTAAAACTTTTCCTTTTAAAGAAAAATAATATTTTTTATAACATACAAACACTCATTCATATATAACATTCATGTTTCGTATGGTATCCAAGTCACTTTTTATGTAATAATAAGTGATTACCTGTATGCGGTCCGCCGTGTGACTTCTCAAACTTATTGCGTTACGCGTTTCAAGGCGTATGCCTCATCATCAGACTTTAAAACCAAAAACACATATATCACACAAAACTGCGTTTGTCAAAAAATAAATAAAATTGCAGAAACAAGCATATTATGTGCACGTGATGTAGGGTGCGCACCCGTTCAAGTGTTGTCTGCTACTGATTGGAATTCGTTGAGCAGTCTCAAAGCAGTATCATACAGGCGGTTGGATAAAATCAAGACTGCTCAACGAATTCCAATCAGTAGCAGACAACACTTGAACGGGTGCGCACCCTACATCACGTGCACATAATATGCTTGTTTCTGCAATTTTATTTATTTTTTGACAAACGCAGTTTTGTGTGATATATGTGTTTTTGGTTTTAAACGTCTGATGATGAGGCATACGCCTTGAAATGCGTAACGCAATAAGTTTGAGAAGTCACACGGCGGACCGCATACAGGTAATCACTTATTATAACTCATTCATATATATATGTTTACCAATGTTAATACACCAAGTGTATCTTATGTTTAGGAAGCTCCATGGAAAGTCAGTCCAGAACCTCCAGCAACATGGCCTATAGATGGCAGAGTGGAGTTCAGTAATTATCAGGTCAGATATAGAGAAGGGTTGGAACTTGTTCTAAAAGGAATCACGTTTCAAGTGAGAGGAGGTGAAAAGGTAAGCAGAAGTGCTATACAACCTGGTGATAATGGGGGGGGGAAGAGATTATACTTATAAACATGTCATTAATTGATTATGTTTTCCTGTCTTATGATTTAGGTTGGTATTGTTGGTAGAACAGGTGCAGGCAAATCTTCATTAACACTGAGTCTGTTTCGTATACTGGAAGCTGCTGGTGGTGCCATTTACATTGACGGGCTTGATATTTCTAAAATAGGGCTGCATGATTTGCGATCTCGCCTCACTATAATTCCTCAGGTAAAAATTATTTAGCAACTTCTTTCTGTCTAGCTTCTTTTTATTTTATTTAATAATTTAGTAGAATATTTTATATATATATATATACTGTTAATGATTTCGAGGTTCGGTCATTAATCATGAAAACTCAGTTTTGCGACGTTTCGAGATTTATTCTTCTCATAATCATGCCTACAACATTAAAATATAGTCTTACTACAATTATATTATTTGTAAGTGTGTATAGGTGTGTGTAAATTCATACATTACTATAACTATTTACTTACAATAAACATATATGTTTATTCTTAGAAATGCTAACAATAGAGAAGAATAAACACCTTTCATTTAACAAGAAAATGGACGTACAAAGTCTTAGCAAGTGTTATTCTAATCTTATTCACTCTTTTTAAAATGGACAATGGTTTACAGGTTATAGGAATACTGAACAACTTACTAGTTAAGGTACTATTAAAATTTTATATCGCTGGCAGTCTGTCAGATAACTTCATAACGCTAACACTATACAAATGTAATGTGTTATATGTGTATAAGTATGGAACAGTGATAAGTGTTTAGTGTAATGTGGTTGCTGTAGCTCATCTCACAGTTAATGTAAGTAAATAGTTATAGTAGTGTATGACTTTACACACACCTATACACACTTACAAATAATATAATTGTAGTAAGACTATATTTTAATGTTGTAGGCATGATTATGAGAAGAATAAATCTCGAAACGTCGCAAAACTGAGTTTTCATGATTAATGACCGAACCTCGAAATCATTAACAGTATAATAATACGGTCGATAATTAACATTCCTATATATATATATATATATATATATATATATATACGGTATTCAATCACTTTCTGCTACAGTTCGTTTCCTGATGTACATAAAATATTTAAAATTTGTATTTACTTTACCTCAAGATGTTATTTTTCCCTTATTTGGAACATGTTTCGAGAGCTATTGTGCTCTCATCCTCAGCCTTTGGGATTCTATGGATTCTGTAGGTGTTTGTATTTTGTATGTATGTATTTTGAACACCTAAATGGATACAAAAAACCAGAAATATATAAATCTAATTTGGCTCACATGCACATGCAATAAACACTGGACATGAATTCCCAGACATAACCAGTATGACACTAATAAAATATATACAGTGAAACTTCGCTAATTCGGACTTCACTAATTCGGAATTTTTATAATTCGGACTGGGGTTCTCAGTACTGTAATTTATATGTACATATATAAAAATTCAAAATCAAGTGTAGATTTAGCCTACTTGAGAAGAGAAAGGCTGGAAATACTGTACATAGTGTATTTCCATGAACTGGGATTATTAATTGGTAGGTTAGCGATAACGAAAAGCAGTGTCGTATACATTTCCTGGAAATTCTGAACAGTAATGTACAATTCATAACAACCGATATGACTCATACAGACATTCACATTTGTCATCATTGTGAACGTTCGTCCCATAGCCAGTCACTTTACGTTTTGACTCCGTAGTGTTCGTTCCTTTTACTGTGTTAAAAAATCAGTAAACGTGGTTCGTATAAATCACTCACGATAGAACAAAAGATAGAAGTTTTAAAATGTATTGACAAAGGTGATTCGGTTCAGAGTGTTTTATGCAATTTTGGTATCAGTAAATCGACATTTTATGATATTAAAAAAAGCAGATCAGCAATTACAAATTTTTCATTGAATAGAGACTTTGATAGTGCCAGTGAAATTAAGCAAAAACGGATGACTCCTGCTAAAACATCTGACATTGACGAAGCTGTTTGGACGTGGTATAAACAACAACGAGCTGCTGGTGTACCGATCCGTGGGATAGAATTGCAGACTGCTGCTGAACGTTTTGCTACTCGATTTCAAAACCAAGATTTTAAGGCAAGTACAGGGTGGTTGTTTAGATTTAGAAATCGACATGGCATAGCAAACCAGTCGATTTGTGGAGAACTTTTAAGTGGAGATCATGAAGCTGTTCAACCATATAAGGATAAATTACAAAAGATTATTAATGATAATGAACTTGAACCATGGCAAATCTACAATGCTGATGAGACGTTATTGTTTTGGAAGGCAATGCCAAAAAATACACAATCGAGTAAAAAAGAAACCCATACACCTGGACATAAAATAAATAAAATGAGGCTGTCTGCATTACTGTGTGCCAATTCCGATGGTATGCATAAATTAAAATCTGTTGTAGGAAAACCTAAAAACCCAAGAGCAATGAAGAACATAAACGATACTGATCTTCCTGTGATTTATAAAGCTCACAGAGATGCGTGGTTCAGCTGTGAAATTTTCAGTTCTTGGTTTCATAACAATTTTATTCTATCAGTCACAACATTTCAGATGGAAGAAAAAAATGTTGCTAGGGAAGAAGTTAAAGCAGTATTGTTATTGGACAATGCTCCAGTGCATCCTGCAGAGGACATTTTACGAAGTGATAATGGAAAAATAAAATGTCCATTCATGCCTTCTAATACATCGGCACTAATACAACCAGTGGACCAAGGAGTAATCTATAGTTCCAAACGGCTGTACAGAAAGAAACAGCTACAAGACTGTCTCATATATTTTGAAGATGAAGAGGGTTGCAGTACCAGTTTAGGTGAACAGACTTTAATCAATATGAAAAATTACAACATAAAAAATGCTTCATTTAACTGGGCTTCAAGTTGGAAGGAGGTGAAAGCCACGATGATTGCTAATTCTTGGAAAAAACTTCTTAGCCCTGAAGATAACGAAGAAGAGGATTTTAATGGAATTGAAGAAGATGATTACAGAAATATTTTAGAAAATGCAGGAGAACATGAGACAAACACAGAAAATATTCGAGAGTGGCTGGATGAAGATGCTGGTGAGGTAGGGTACGTTGTGCAGTCGGAAGAAGAAATAGCTGCTACTATAGAAGGTCGCCAAACTAAGGGACTGATGACAGATGATCAAAATGGCGATGATGATGATGATGAGGAAGAAAACGATCATGAAGGAAGTGAGACTGTTAAAATAAGTGATGCAATAAAAAACGTACAATCCTTGTTGAAGTTCATAGAAATGTCTGCAAACTCTGACTTAAGCAAATATTTTTTTGTTTTAAGTGAAATGAAACAGGATTTTGTGAGGAAACAGATAAAAACAAAATACACGCAGAAAAAAATTAGTGATTTTTTTTAAGAAGCTGTAGGCTTGCTAGAATACGTACTGTGCAGTGAAAATAGAGTGTTTTGTACTTAAGTACTGTATTTAAGTTTTGTTTTGTATGTAAGTTATGTACTACAGTATAAAACTGAATCGAATTTTTTTAGTAAACATCATATAAACAGGTACTGTACGTTATTTCTTATTTTATACCTCTTCTGCTACTAATTAATATAGTATTAAATACAGTATTTTTAACAAGAACATGCAGTAGACCTCTTGTAGATTCAAATTGGGTTTCAGAATGATTTATTTTATATTGTCTGCTATTGGTAACCAATAGACACGCAAAAACTCGCGATCAGTTCGTAGTGTTCTATAATTCGGACTTTCAGCAATTCGGACGGAGCTTGGTCCGCATTAGTCCGAATTAGCGAAGTTTCACTGTACCACACTAAGGGACCATAATGAACATTTGGGAAAATTTACAAATATACAAACATAAAACACTAAACAAACTAATACCTGAACAACTACAAATCAATACAAAACGTGACACAATTTTCAAAGCACTCAACATAGAAAATACTAATATATACACCACAGTCACACACAATAATACCAATTTAAAGCACCAGAGACCAACAGGAAACCAAAGCAACAACCAGCCAACACATAAATACCTCACAAGGCTCAAAATTTGGAAGGCAGAAGATGGGAACACAAGGCTTCCCAAAACATGTTCCAAATAGGAAGAAAACATCTTGAGTTAAATTCATTATAAAATATATTATATATATATATATATATTACATTTAATATTTATACTAAATTTACCTCAAGATGTTTTTTCTATTTGGAACATGTTTCGAGAGTTCCTGTTCTCTCATCTTCAGCCTTCGCCATCTTGTTTCTGGTGAAGTATTTGTGTGTTGGCTGCTGGATGTTATTAAGGTTGTTTGTTGGTCTTTGGTCTTTTAAAGTTGTATTATTGTGTGTGGTTGTGGTATATGTTTTTGTATTTTGTGTATTTTCGATGTTGAGTGCTTTGAATATTGTGTCATGTTTTGTATTGATTTGTATTTGTTCTGGTATTAGTTTGTTTTGTGTTTTATGTTTGTATATTTGTAAATTTTCCCAAATGTTCATTATGGTGCCTTTGTGTGGTATATGTTTTATTAGTGATACATTGGTTATGTTTGGGAATTCGTGTCCTGTGTTTATTGCATGTGTGGCTAAATTGGATTTATATATTTCTGGTTTTTTGTATGCGTTTAGGTGTTCAAAATAACGTTTTTTCAGCTGTTTTTTTGTTTGTCCTATGTAACATTTATTGCAATCTTGGCATTCAATTTTGTATATACCATTAGTTGTTGTATTATCTTTGTTGTGTGATCTATTTAGAATTTGTAATTTATTTTTATTAGTTTTGTATGCTATTTTTATATCTGTGTTTTTAAATGGTTTTGTTAGTTTTGTCATTTTATTATTTATGTATGTGAATGTGGCCCATTTTTTGTTGTTGTTATTATTTATGTGTAAATATTTATTATTTATTATTCAGATATAAAAATAGCATACAAAACTAATAAAAATAAATTACAAATTCTAAATAGATCACACAACAAAGATAATATAACAACTAATGGTATATACAAAATTGAATGCCAAGATTGCAATAAATGTTACATAGGACAAACAAAAAAACAGCTGAAAAAACGTTATTTTGAACACCTAAACGCATACAAAAAACCAGAAATATATAAATCCAATTTAGCCACACATGCAATAAACACAGGACACGAATTCCCAAACATAACCAATGTATCACTAATAAAACATATACCACACAAAGGCACCATAATGAACATTTGGGAAAATTTACAAATATACAAACATAAAACACAAAACAAACTAATACCAGAACAAATACAAATCAATACAAAACATGACACAATATTCAAAGCACTCAACATCGAAAATACACAAAATACAAAAACATATACCACAACCACACACAATAATACAACTTTAAAAGACCAAAGACCAACAAACAACCTTAATAACATCCAGCAGCCAACACACAAATACTTCACCAGAAACAAGATGGCGAAGGCTGAAGATGAGAGAACAGGAACTCTCGAAACATGTTCCAAATAGAAAAAACATCTTGAGGTAAATTTAGTATAAATATTAAATGTATTATATACATCAAGAAACGGACTGTAGCAGAAAGTGATTGAAATGTATATATATATTTTTTTTTTTGCAGTTATTCGGCGGCCGTACATTGCACTGATTGCATAACATTTGGCGGCTGGATGTATTTGGCGGCCATATATGGCAGCTAAATGATCATGTCTAGTTATTTCGTTTTCTTAACCTCCCAAGAACCCAACAAAATTAATTGATCGAAAACATGTTGGCCGCCAAATTTTATGTAGAACTTGTAATTTGTATATTTTTTAAATTCACGGGATAACCGTTGGCAGCGTGGCAGTCGCCTGTGTATATCTTGACATGTATATGTTACGGCTTGTTTTACGACATTTCGTGGCTGAAAACTGGCAACGCTGTGGCATTCGAATGTCTGTATGCACATATTTTCAGTTGTGTTTGTGTTATCATCGAGTTACGTTGAATGCTGACGCAAGAGTTCTTCCTGACTACACGTGATTATCTACGATATAATGAATTCTTCATGCCGGATTACAGTAAAACCAAAGGTGAATTATTCATGTATTTAGATCTGTTATCCTGACCCAGAAATTTTCTTGTAAGGTCTTAGAATATAGGTACATTTTACAATGAAATGATTAATTTTACAATTATTACTGAGTGTCCATATTTTCCCTTAAAAATGGATCATTTTGTTTACATTGATCCATTTTTCTAGACATGTGAAAACGCGTGGTAATAACAGGAAAGAGAAAGGCAACACCAGTATTATTCAGTCTGTATGTCCAAAAGCACATAGACTTAATTCTGAATGTAAGATGAAACCTTTAAACAACGAAAACAAGTATATTTTTGCACCCCTAGGAACTGATAACACAATTGTCAGATACAGATTACTTCGAAAATATGCAATACTTGGAGGTCAAATACCTGACGCCATTTCGACAAGGACACTTAGGAACACCTTGCTACTATCTCTCAACTTTTCCACATGTCCAACGAAGATATTGAACAACTCGTGACTTTCATGGGACATACTTCATCGATACACCGAAGCAACTACAGATTATCTGATGACATATTCCAAATGCCAAAAATTACAAAGCTATTGCTAATGATGGAGAAAGGTGAAGGGGCACAATACAAGGATAGGCCGCTGGATGAAATAGATATTCCTCTGGAAGATAACCTTATTACAAACTGTATAAATGCTATAAACTTCAGTGACAGTTCAGATAGCGAAAATGAATAACCGGAAGATATTCCACTTCATGACATTTCATCAGGTACTTCAAAAAATGCAGACAGCAGAGAGGACAACGTAATTACGATGCCAGAACTCAGTGAGGATGTACTGCAGCCATGTAAAGACAAAAAAAACAGTACCAAAAACAAGGTAACTAAAAGAGATGTTCACAAATGGACGAATGAACAACGCAAGGTAGTTGGAGAATTTTTTAAAACGCACATTGAAGCAAAACTTCCTCCAAAGAGACATGAAGTAGAGCAGCTCTATGAATTATATCCAGAATGAACTAAACTTACCAGAAAAATGGAGCTCAATAAAAGTATTTGTGCAAAATGTTTACACAAAAAAACTGATGTAGCTAGGAAAAAATCTCTTAAATAATAGGCCTACACTTGCTACTTAAACAAAGCGAAACATGTTGCTGTAAATAATTTGTTTGATTATAGTTTTCATTATTGTATTATTACATAATATAATACTGTATTATTATTATTGTTACTAGTGTAATTAATTACTTTATTGTTACAACTGTACTTACTTTAGTATTGTTACTACTAAAATTATTTACTATTAGCATTAGTTTATAAACATTGAAACTTCTGAATACCGGCCAGTCACCCGGACAAAACATTTGTCTGCTGTAAAGAAGTCTCGGCTATAGGGAAAACTGTGACAGTTGTTTTGTTAAATGTTGTGTGTTTTAATAAAACAGAGCTAGAAATTTACTAGACCTACTTCGTGTAACTAACTACGGAAATATATCACATATGGCACTAAAAAAGACAACTATTAACCTGTTGATGTAGACAAATAGACAAATAATATTTTATTACTGAACGTCTAGTAGGCTATTAAAAAAAGTCACACACATACACACAAAAAACCACAGCTACACCAACATAGATACTAATCTTGAGATATTACACTACTTACTCAAATGTTGAAAACTTAACACAGCAGAACAATATGAAATATACAAACACTACAAAACACAACCAAACAACATACTTAACTACCAATTAAACTATAAATCACACACACTGTTTGACACAATTATACATAAAACTAACAATAATTTGGATCCCTGCGCCAATCCCCTTCCTCCACACACCACCCCCACTAAACCTTCCAAACAAAAACCGTTACGAGTTACTAGCCAGTCTGTCTCAAACTGCTGATGAAGGCGAACACCACGCCGAAATGCATATGGAAAGAAAAACAAGTAAGTTTCACAAATGAAAGTTCTGTATTCTATATTATTTATAAAAAAAGTCATACAGAATGACTCATGAAAATCAAAAATGGGCATGAATGGTAAAAACAAAAATAGAAATGTACGGCAATACCATTAAATCTATCAGAACAGTTCTAACGTTGTAGAATTATAACGACATCGCATTCTGTCACGTACAACAGTACTCTGTAATGCAGCAAAAATTTATCAATTATAACAAAATGAACTGCGTGCGTGTGGGTGCACTGAACATCGATAATTAATTGTGTCTTTAAAACTTGATAACTCGTGTTTTAACGAAAACCTTTACTGTTTATGCCGTAATATACAAGTTGAAGGCTAGTGATGGAATATTTAAATTCTTTAACGGTACGTTTTAGGCTCAATATTCATGATTTTTATTTGTACTTGTATTTTTCTTTTATAAAAAGTATTTTTCTGTCACAAGGTTTCCTCTAGATGGAGTACCAAAAAACAGACATTTTTAAGTTTTTACCGTTATTGGGAAATATGTGAGCATTGTGTCTTATGGTAAAATAGCCGGGATAAAAGAAGCCCCTTAGCAGAAGTTTACTGTATTTATAAAAAACGATTAAACAGAATTCTCTATGACAGTTTTCTAGTATTGTATCGCTTCGTATTATTTAATTTTTATTATTTCGTGTCTAATTCATTATGTAGGCCCTACTTTATTAATAATATGTTCTTTTAACGTGTACTTTGTTTTCATTTTCATTTTTTTAGGATAGTATATAAGCTTTTTAAAAATGATGTAACAGAATGTTATTCTGAACGACAGTTTTCTAGTACATTTGTATCGCTATCTACAATTTCATTTTCATTATATTGTTACGACGGTCTACTCGATCGTCGTAGGTACAGTGGAAACAAAATAAGTACAAGACACCAATTAAGTCACTATACCCTGATTAACGAAAGAAAGTGACTGGCGGAGCGGCCGCGCGGCGACCGAGTTTGTAGTAAAAACATTCCACTTTATAACCTCGTGGAAACGTAAAATACAGGGCGAGAAATGTCTAATGAACTGTATTTTAATCATCAATTAAAGACGTTTTTAACAAACTTTTCTAATTTTTAAAATCTCTTTTCAATAAATTTACATTGTGAGTTAAAGAAAAAAATACACGAATTTGAATTAAAAAATTAGGGTTTATCGTTTTTATTACGTAAGAACTCAGAGGTTAAGCATCGGAAAAAAATTTCTTGTAGACAAATGGTAGTCCACCTTCTTTAGTACAATATATCAAAAATTGAGATTCCTACGATTAAAATTAACGACGTTATTAATTTTTTCCGAATGTCCTGTTAACTCAGTTGTTAAAAGTTGTACACGAATGAGATTTGCGTGACGCTCTCTTTAGATAACTAAATGTAGAAGACATATACAACTTACACCTTGTACGTGATAGGAATACTACAATGGATTAATATATAAAGTGAATTTCACAGAGAGCAATGCGTGGCGCTCTGCGGCGGAAGTACAGTCAGAACCTATTGGACCCATTTTATTCGCGCGCTACCGTCATTCCCGTACAGCGTCTCGGCCTCTCCTTTATGTCTACAAATAGCACACGCTTCCAGGAAAACTGAACCGTTATACGCACACTAAGGGTAAGGGAAATTTCCAGCTTTCAGTTTAGTTGATGTGGTGGTTGAGTGATGTCCGGTTGTTGGTTATCTTGATTTTAAGTGTTAGTTTCTTGTGCTTTCATTATAAATTGACGTGTTTTTAAGTTATTTTGTGTGAATATACTTCGGTGGCTGAGCATGGAGCAACGTAACGAGGCTGAACCAAGGAAACATAGGGGAAGACCTAGGACTCGAACTCCAAAGAAAAGACAAACTTCGGGCCGAGGCGTACCTATGAAAGGACAGTCAAGAGAAATTGTGTGCAAAGTGCGGGAATATTTTGATAGAGAAAAGGCGAACAAAGGTCCTTTGATTCCGGTTAATAATGCAATACAGCGAACTGCAGATGCTCTGAAAATACATAAAAATACAGTTCTGCGAGTTTGCAAGGAAAAAGAATTGAAAGAAATACAAGATGACAGTAATAGCCAACTTTCAACTCCGGGCAAACAGAGGAAACGGGAGAAAACTGTGACAAAACTTGACACTTTTCAGGAAGACGCTATACGAAGACATGTATATCAATATTACATAAGAAAAGAATATCCCACTTTGAAAAAACTTTTATCATCGTTGGAAAATGAAGAGCTGTTTAATGGCAGTCTGTCTTCGCTTAGAAACGTGCTAAAAGGTTTAGGATTTACGTGGAGAAAATTTTCGGGCAGAAAAGTGATTATGGAGAGAAGCGATGTCGCTGCCTGGAGGTGTCGTTTTCTTCGCCAAATCAAAGACGAGAATTTCGATAATATAATTTGGCTCGATGAGACCTGGGTCAATGCTGGGCATTGTTTGAAACAAGGATGGACTGATGAGTCACTTCAGGGGACAATGTTAACACCTATAGGGAAAGGTGAACGATTAATAATATGTCATGCAGGTTCTTCAAAAGGGTTTGTTCCAAATTCCCTTCTACTATTTAAATCGAAAAAACCGGTGACTACCATGAAGATATGGATCACGACAAATTCTTCGGTTGGTGTTCTGAAACTTTGCTAAATAACCTAGAAGAGCCTGCAGTAATAGTCATGGACAATGCTCCCTACCATTCTAAGCAAATTGATAAAGCTCCCACAAGCAAAGATAAAAAAGCTGACATACTTGCATGGCTGGATAGGAAAAATATTCAATCTACAACCGACTTGAAAAAATCAGAACTTTTGGAATTAGTGAAACGGCACAAGCCCCAGAACAAAAGGTATTTTGTTGATGAATTGATAGAGAGCAGAGGTCACAAAGTGATAAGGCTACCACCTTACCATTGCCATCTTAACGCCATTGAGCTTATATGGGCTCAGGTTAAGGGGTATGTTGCCGAAAACAACAAAATGTTTACTTTAAAAGAAGTTGAACGACTGACTAAAGACGGATTTAATCGAATTACTGCTGAGAGGTGGGAGCAAGTAGTGGACCACACCAAAAAAGTTATTATCGATGCATGGAATAACGAAGGACTAATGGAAGAAGCTGTGGAGGAAATGATTATATCCGTGGAAGACAGCAGTAGCTCCGAGGATGATAATTGTTCAGAAGATGATAATAGTGATGACGATCCAATGGAGGGTATCAGAGAACTTTCGTTTGAAGACTACTAACTCACAGCTATAAGTGTTTTTTATAGAGTGTTTTAATAGTGTATTTTTATGATTTATACACATATTTTATGAGCGGATTCCATAAAAGCTGAAGAACACTACAATACTTGTAAGTACCGTACTGTATTTATTATTTATTTGTCAATGCTAATAACAAGTAATTTACTAATTGTTTTTACATTTCAATTACATTATAACAGTAAAATACTGTTATAATTATGCAATATCTGGTAGACCGAGCTTTGCTCGGTAGTTTTAAACTGTAAACTATATTTTGTAGCGGGGCATTTTTGGGCATACCTGGGGTAATAACAGGATTTGTATTTTTTAATAATAAATAACTTGTTGAGTGATAGGGACAGAAATTATAAATTTTGTAACCGAGAGGTAAATTTGTTTGAAATGAAAACAACCGTGGCAACATTGACTGTGCAGAATTGTTTAACAATGTTTTGTAAAACCAGTATGAACGTATTTGATAGCCGACAAGCTGTGTCAAGGTCAGACAATGACGAACACAAAACCAGTAAACACATTATGTAACGGTAAACAAATTATGCAATGAAACATCAGGCGAGCGTTACGTCAGAGCCTATCCTTGATGAGTAATTCCGTTACATAACGGTGACATGCAGCTGGCGGAGTGATATAAACTTTAAGACAATAAGAATTGAACCTCCTACAACAGTTGCTTCACAAAATAGCGCCAGTGGCTAAGTCCCAGTATAAAATTAGTCAGTGAACCGGCCGGTCACAGATATAAGTTCCGGAACGCAAATCGGGCACCCGTATATAACAATTGGTTTCAAAATGTGAACTTTCAATAAAAAATAAACAGTTTTATAGAGTTACAGTTCCGGAGAGTGAATAAAATAAGAAAATGTGCGGAATCGAAACGAAATACGTGGTAGAGACGGACTCATCAAGATCTTTGGCAGATAAGTAACCAACATTGGTTAAATCTAAAACCTTTTGAAAGCAAATTTTGAGAATGTTTAACAAAGAACTGGCAGCCTAAAAATAAAATTAAATTAATGAATCAATTAAACATGGGAGGGGAATAGAAATGTAGAGAGAGAGAGAGAGAGAGAGCGAATATAGAAATTTAAAAGAAGTGCTGGTTTGTGAAGATATATAATCATTAAATGTAATTATTGGTGAAATATAATCAAAGAAATATAATTAATAAATAAGACCAAATTAATAATGAAAAAGATGTAAGAAAAATAATTTTAATGACATTCATTTCACGAGTTCATAGTTAAGTTGGCAATAGTATGTAAGTGTAGGAAAAGAAGTTTTATTTTTTGTTGTTGTGTCTATTAAAGAATAAATAAACCTTAGGTTCATTGCCAATATGAATTAAATTAATTATTACAAATAAACCTTCTGCTCTCCTAGTTCGCTGAAAAGAACCCTCATAAGTTATTTTCTTACAGATGGAAAGTAGCTTCACATTTGGCTTCCGAACTTAGGGACGATTTATATAATAATATTATATAAATATAGGCCCACTGGGAAAGCAGAATGGTTGTTTGGAATTCATATTTGCGTATGTACGTAAATGAGACGTAAGAGGTTATGTTTAATATGGGTGAGTAGAATATTTTTCAATAAATATATGTTACATATAATAGGATTTTAATAAAGAAATATATATAAAGAGTTTTAAGAAAAATGGCAGATAATAGTACTGTCAGCCTATCTGACAGTCAGTTTAGTACCGATTCGGGAGTACAAACGAATGATAATGTAGAGAGTCAGTTGACCGAATCAAAAATAATGAAAGATGTCGAATATCAATCGACACCTATCCAAAATAAAAAAAATGACGATACGTATGAAATGTTTAAAGCAATACAAACAATGATAGAGAACCAGAGTGTAAAGTTAAATAGTAGTATCAATGAGAAGTTCGATATTCAAAAGAATAGTTTTGAGGAGTTGAAATATGAGATTAAAGAGATTAATGAGAATTTGAACCAGATTGATGACATAATAAAAAACAGTTTGAATAAGTTAGAACAGAAGTTCGAGAAATTAGGTAACAATGTTTTAAGTAAGACAAAATGTAAAAATGACGAAATAGTAGACAATACTGAGAGTATAGTGGGGGTGAAGAATAATGATGAAAATATAATAACAAATAGTACTGATGAAGTTTTAGAATGCGATAATGAAATGTTCATGAGTGTTTATGAAGTAGAGAGAGAGTGGAAGAATAATGTAGTAATTAAATGGGGACAGAGGGCAAATTTTCCCCTTATTGTTTATAATGATGATGATGATTTAATGTTGTTTTTTCAGGGCAAGAGACCCTTATTGTTAAATGAAGTAATGTTGTATAATGTTGTACCCTCTGTCCGGAATAATTGTGAGAGTGTGATGTGGTGTTATGAAGAGAGAGAGGTAAATAGAGAATGGTATGTAACAGAATTGTATAATTTGAATAGAAAGTATGATGAATGGAAAGAAGGCTTAGAAATATATTTGAATAATAATGATTACAATGATTTGATAAAAATAATTAGACCGATAGTGACTGAATGTAATGACGGAGACGTAACAAAAATACCTAACGTAGACTGGTTTAATGAGTATTCTGGTAAAATGAGTGAATTTGGTTGTTCTGGTTATGACACACAAAGTAACCATTTGTTTGTAAATAAAAAGCAACAGTGTTATATAAAACCAAGGTTGATTTGGGACGATGGAGGGTAGACTGTAAGACAATAAAAGACAATTAAACATTTTGTTTTATGGTTGTTTGACATGGCAGATGTGGACATGAAGTGAGATACACTTGAACAGTTTTGACGCATATTTTGTAAATAATATTGAATTCATTTGTGTGTATTGTGAAATGTTAAATAAGTAATGTGTATATGTTTTAGAAAATGTTGTATTGATAATAATAATATTATTAATATTTTTGCACTCTAATTAAATAACAAAATAATTATGAAGACAATAGTTAATGATTTATAGAATGTTGATAATAATTGAAATATGTTATTTTAATAAATGAATTAAATAAGTTGAGATGTTTAGATAGTGTGATTGAATGTTATGTGTTTGAATCTTATAATGAATTTAAATTGTGTAATGAGATTCTGATTTAATAATAATAAATGTTAAATGGTTTATTTTGTGGAATTTTGTGGAACATAATGATTAAAAATATGTGTTAATAATAAATTTTAAGCAATTTTGAAAATCTGATTGCAACACAGGATAAGTCAATAATGATGATAAATAAAAACAGTTAATGAAAAATTTTAAATAATAATGTTTATATAAATTATTTAAAAGAGAATTGTTTGTTCAATGTATATTTGTGTATTATGTTATGTAATGTATTGTACAAGTGTGTGTGGCTGGGAGGTTATCCAAGGGGATAACGTATTACAAATTTGATATATTTTAATTAATAATGATGATTTGCTACTCAATAATTTTGTTTGAATTTAAAAATTGGATGCACTAAATACTTCTTATATTGTGTTATTGTGTCTTATTGTGTTGTTTGCATTAGTATGTTAGGAATAAGTATTATAAAAATATAATAATATGTTTTCAATGTGTTTATAGATTTTAAAATAAAATGAAAAATAGTTGTAATAAGTAAAATTTTCAATAGGTTGTAAAAGATAGAAGTGGGTGATAGTAATTGTTTGAATAAAATGTTTGAGTCAATTCAAGTTGAATTTTGTGGGACATAGATTTGTCCAAATCGAAGTAAAAGTTAAAGTAATAGTGGAAATGAAAATAATGCCATGTTGTTTTGAGTTAGTATATGTTATAGAATTTTGAGAAATAAGTGGAGACACAGTAGTTATGGAGATTTTATGTAGAGTTTTGAGCGATATATTGTTTATTTTGTTGATGTTAATTTGTTGTAGTTGTAGTGAGGTTATGAGATTGAGATTTTTTGGGGATGGCAATTTTGTAGTAGTGGTAGTGTAATGTGGGAGTCCGCAACAAGGGTTGGGACGGGATAGGGACCGATTGGCGCCGGAAAGGGTTACCTAGGGTGAGTCCAGGGACCAACATAAGGGAATGAGTTTTGGGAAGGAAACACGTATCCTATGTACAAAGGGTTAGAGAGTATTTTTTTTATAAGAGTAGAAGGTGGCGATTGGAGTTAAAATAGTAAGTAGTTAGAGGTAGAGAAGGGTTAGTAAAATTTTGATAGAGGGGTGTCATACTAGTTAAAGATTTTGTAAGGGAGCGTAATGAAATGGAATGAAAGGGGAAGTTTATGAGTAAATGCCAAATGGATAAAGTAAATTATAAGGAATAAAGTAGAATCACCCAAAGTAATGAAATGGAATAATGATGGCCATAAAAAAAAAAAAAAAAAAAAAAAAAAAAAAAAAAAAAAAAAAAAAAATAATTTTTGTAATTTTGAGAAACGAATTAATAAGAGTAAATCAAGTTTAAAAGTAATTTTTTGATTGTATATGCTAATTTAATGATGTAAAGTGTGTAACATTTTAATTGTAAGTTGTTTATTTTAAAATGAATTATTAATGTACTGTGTTTTCTTATGTTAAGTTATGTTAGGTATTCTGATATATACATGTTAGTAATAAGTGAGTAAAAACAAAACCAGTGCTTCTTAGCGCAAACCAGCACCGCTAGGGGGGAACAGATCAGTTGGGGATATGGTGTTGTATAAGGCCACTATTTAATATTTTGATTTGTTGTTTCAGTGTTTGGTGATGCTGTGGCGGCGGACCTGAGCTGGCCTGCGCGTCAGGGCAGGGGCGTTGAGTATCTGTCTGACTCTACGGTGTTGGGATCTCGAGAGAGAAGTCCAGTATTGTCATGCAGATGCGGTCACAGTCACCGGACCAAGGGTGAGTTGATTATATTTTTGTAAACCGTAAAGGGGGTTGTGGCGACATATCCTGGCTGATCCCTCTAGCAAGTATGAATGTGTCAATGAGATTTTTATGCTTCGGCATAAAATATCTCATTGAGGGGGTATTGTAGCGGGGCATTTTTGGGCATACCTGGGGTAATAACAGGATTTGTATTTTTTAATAATAAATAACTTGTTGAGTGATAGGGACAGAAATTATAAATTTTGTAACCGAGAGGTAAATTTGTTTGAAATGAAAACAACCGTGGCAACATTGACTGTGCAGAATTGTTTAACAATGTTTTGTAAAACCAGTATGAACGTATTTGATAGCCGACAAGCTGTGTCAAGGTCAGACAATGACGAACACAAAACCAGTAAACACATTATGTAACGGTAAACAAATTATGCAATGAAACATCAGGCGAGCGTTACGTCAGAGCCTATCCTTGATGAGTAATTCCGTTACATAACGGTGACATGCAGCTGGCGGAGTGATATAAACTTTAAGACAATAAGAATTGAACCTCCTACAACAGTTGCTTCACAAAATAGCGCCAGTGGCTAAGTCCCAGTATAAAATTAGTCAGTGAACCGGCCGGTCACAGATATAAGTTCCGGAACGCAAATCGGGCACCCGTATATAACAATTGGTTTCAAAATGTGAACTTTCAATAAAAAATAAACAGTTTTATAGAGTTACAGTTCCGGAGAGTGAATAAAATAAGAAAATGTGCGGAATCGAAACGAAATACGTGGTAGAGACGGACTCATCAAGATCTTTGGCAGATAAGTAACCAACATTGGTTAAATCTAAAACCTTTTGAAAGCAAATTTTGAGAATGTTTAACAAAGAACTGGCAGCCTAAAAATAAAATTAAATTAATGAATCAATTAAACATGGGAGGGGAATAGAAATGTAGAGAGAGAGAGAGAGAGAGCGAATATAGAAATTTAAAAGAAGTGCTGGTTTGTGAAGATATATAATCATTAAATGTAATTATTGGTGAAATATAATCAAAGAAATATAATTAATAAATAAGACCAAATTAATAATGAAAAAGATGTAAGAAAAATAATTTTAATGACATTCATTTCACGAGTTCATAGTTAAGTTGGCAATAGTATGTAAGTGTAGGAAAAGAAGTTTTATTTTTTGTTGTTGTGTGTATTAAAGAATAAATAAACCTTAGGTTCATTGCCAATATGAATTAAATTAATTATTACAAATAAACCTTCTGCTCTCCTAGTTCGCTGAAAAGAACCCTCATAAGTTATTTTCTTGCAGTTGGCAAGATGGCGCCCGACAAATATACAATGTTTGTTAGTGACTTTTATGTGAAGGTAAGTAGCTTCACAATTTCATAGTTAAATAATTAGTTATTGAGAAATTTGAATGGCATTAACAATTTCCCAGTAATTACATTGCACTTCAATTAGTAGTATTAAAGCTGATCACAAAACAAAAACAGTTTATTAACAAGAAAACAATAAATACCGTACCGCAAAAGAGTAATAAACAATCATTCAAGACTGTTATAAAAAGCATGTAGTTCAACTAAACCACAAAAGTCTGGTCAGATGTACGTTTTTGACAGATCTCCAGGTAGAAGATTAGACTAAATAAGTAGACAGATAACTAAGTATATACTTATGAGAGATTGGTGACTCGTAGTAAGTTGGCTATGTGTCAATGTGTGAGCCGTGAGCGTATGCACCACTTTCTTTGGGCTGTTACTGTACCTTGACTCGATCGCGCGCCGTTGAGCGATGTTAGTTCTAATTTTCCTATATTAACTGATTGCGGTTATATTTCGTAATATTTGAAGGTTACATACCACTTTGTATTGATGAATACAATTTTGTTATGTTTATTGTGAAAAAACACAATGAAAAAAATTATTAATAACGGAGTTAACAGTACATTCGGAAAAAATTAATAACGTCGTTAATATTAATCGTAGGAATCTCAATTTTTGATATATTGTACTAAAGAAGGTGGACTACCATTTGTCTACAAGAAATTTTTTTCCGATGCTTAACCTCTGAGTTCTTACGTAATAAAAACGATAAACCCTAATTTTTTAATTCAAATTCGTGTATTTTTTTCTTTAACTCACAATGTAAATTTATTGAAAAGAGATTTTAAAAATTAGAAAAGTTTGTTAAAAACGTCTTTAATTGATGATTAAAATACAGTTCATTAGACATTTCTCGCCCTGTATTTTACGTTTCCACGAGGTTATAAAGTGGAATGTTTTTACTACAAACTCGGTCGCCGCGCGGCCGCTCCGCCAGTCACTTTCTTTCGTTAATCAGGGTATAATCACACCTTTAATTGTTATAGTAAAACAGTTCGTAATTAACAACACAGTGTCTACAACAAATCAAATGAAATTGTTCATACGCAATAAAATGTCCACTAATATTAAAACTCAACTGTATTACAATTATACCGTCCGAATATAAACACAACACTTCACTAATAACTACTTGAACGTACACCGTAATAACCCGAACCGCTCTGTAAAATATATCGCACTAATACTCTCGAACCGCACAGTCAAAAATCTCGCGTTGAACTGAAAACTAAGGCCGCGACGCGATGTATTTATAGTTACGTTCACACACCAGAAGCTTCCAAACTGCGTCTTATCTCTCGCGAACTACGTAAATTGCTACGGCCTTGACACAGTCTGAGCGCCCGAGCGGAGCCTGGCACAGTCGAGAAAATTCTCGCAAAATGCGTCTAGTAGCACGTACACCACACGCTTACATCGAGATCTTTCTGGCGCATTCGATAAACGCGTAGATTGTTCTGTGCTGTCGTAGCACTGCCCCCTCCTTAAGCCTGTTCATCCCGAACTGGCAAAGTGTCTCTAAATTTGTATTTAGCCAGGCGATCTAGGTGGACGACCTTGAACTTTCGCTGTCCTTCCTGTTGAATCCGATAAACAACATCGTTAATCCTTTTTTTTTTACAGTGTAGGGTCCTTCCCAGTTAGACTGAAGCTTAGGTGAGCGACCACGACGGCGCTTTGGATTGAACAACCAGACCTGATCTCCTTCTTGGAAACCCACACTATTGCTGCGAAACCGTCCTCTTACCAAGCGATTCATTTCTCGCAGTTGGTTTTCTAATTGCGAGGAATAGTTCTTTGGCTCTTGGGACTGAGTCTCAGGTGATCCAAACATCAAGTCCCCATGAAGACGAATCTCCCGCCCAAACACCAATTTTGCTGGAGTCATGCCGGTTGTGTCATGTACTGATGATCTATACGCCGTAAGGAATAGTGGTATATGTTGGTCCCAGTCTGTTAGGTTCTCGTCAACAACTTTCGAAAGATGCTGCTCAAGTGTCCTGTTGAATCTCTCAACCATCCCGTCCGACTGAGGATGCAGAGGCGTTGTCCTGGTCTTTCGAATTCCAAGTAGACGGCATAATTCTTTAAACACTCCTGATTCGAAATTTCTCCCTTGATCCGTATGGATTTCCATAGGGGCTCCATAACAGCAACAGAAGTTGTGAACTAACTGCTTTGCCACAGTGGTAACCTCCTGATTTGGAATTGCGTAGGCTTCCACCCACTTAGTAAAGTAGTCACCTACAACCATGATGTACCGGTTTCCATCGTCAGTAACTGGGAATGGTCCAGCAATGTCTATGGCAATTCTCTCGAAAGGTTGTCCAACGTTATACTGTCTCATTTTCCCCCTGCTACTGGTTTGTGGGCCCTTGCTTGCGGCACATATTTCACACGTTCGAACCCATTCCTCTACGTCGTGGCGAAGATGAAGCCAATAGAATCGCTTCCGTATTTTGTCAAGGGTTTTGTTAACACCAAGATGGCCTCCAGATGTTCCATCATGCATCTCCTTCAAAACAGACTGCACTTTACTTCGGGGAACTATCAACTGCATGACCACGTCTCGTCCATCTGCACTTTCCCAAGCCCTTTTTAGCAATCCGTTTTCTAAGGTGAGAGATTCCCATTGTGCCCAGTAGCCCTTCAGCACTTCGGAACCATGGCAGATATCTTGCCAATCCGGGCGGCGACCTTCCTCTTTTGCTGTCAAGATCGGTCCAATGTCTTCATCAGTCATCTGTTCTTGTCGACAGTCTTGTGTTGTCCAGCCGTCAGCCAGGAAATCTACAGTGATGGCTTGAACATGTTCGCTTGAGTTTTGTTCTTCCTTTCTGTGGCAATGTCGGCAGTCTTCCGGGCATGGTCTTCGTGATAAGCCATCTGCATTACCGTGCAGGCGCCCCCGCCGATGTTGTACATTGAAGTTGTACTCTTGCAGACGTTCGAGCCACCTTGCCAACTGTCCTTCCGGATTTTTAAATCTCAAGAGCCATGCAAGTGCAGCATGGTCGGTACGTAGTGAAAACTCTCCCATAGAGGTATTTATGGAAGTGCTCCAAAGCTCTGACAATTGCCAACAACTCTCTTCTTGTAACACAATAATTTCTCTCTGGTTTAGAAAGCGTCTTGCTGTAATACGCTATTGCTCGTTCTTCACCGTTCTGCACTTGAGACAAAACTGCTCCTAGACCAGTATTGCTTGCGTCTGTGTCTACGATGTACTTCCCTTCGGAAGCTGGAAAAGCGAGAATTGGCTGCGAACATAATGCAATCTTCAACGTTCTAAATGCTTGTTCACACTCTCTCGACCATTGGAAGTTTCGTTTATTTTCCGTTAGCTCATGTAGTGGTTTAGCAATAGTAGCGAAGCCTTTCACAAAACGTCGGTAATATGAGCATAACCCCAGGAAACTCCGAACTTTGTGTTTATTCTTCGGAACTGGCCAGTCTCTTACGGTGTCTACTTTATTAGGATCCATGCTAACGCCCGCTGCCGAAACCAGATGGCCCAAATACTGTACTTCCTTCTGGAATAGAGAACACTTCTTCGGGCTCAGCTTCAGTTGTGGACTGTGAATTCTGGTTAGAACTTCCTTAAGGTTTTCCAAATGATCTTCGAAAGTCTTCCCGATCACTATGACATCGTCTAAGTAAACAAGGCAAGTTTTCCACGTCAGGCCTCGGAGTATCAGGTCCATCAATCTCTCAAATGTTGCCGGTGCATTACAGAGTCCAAATGGCATGACGTTAAATTGGAATAAGCCACTTGGGGTCGAGAAAGCGGTCTTTTCCTTGTCTTCTTGATGAAGACCCACTTGCCAATATCCACTCTTCAGGTCCAATGTGGAAAACCACTGTGCTCCGGACAACGTGTCGAGTGTATCGTCAACGTGAGGTAATGGATAGCAGTCTTTCTTTGTAACGTCATTTAACCTCCGGTAGTCTACGCAGAAACGCAATCCACCATCCTTCTTCGCTACCAGCACTACAGGGGAAGACCAAGCACTTGACAAAGGTTCAATTACTCCCTCTGTCAACATGTCCTGTACTACCGAGACATCTCCTCTTGTTTAGATAATGGAGGCCTTCGAGGAGGTTGGCGTATCGGTGTTGTGTCCCCGGTATTGATGCGATGTTGCACAAGAGAGGTTCTTCCCAGTGACTGTCCCCGAACTGCAAAACAATCTTTGAATTCGTGTAAAAACTGTCCGAGTTCTTTTACCTCACCACTTGAGAGGTCGTTAGAAGATCTGTTCAATAATTCTTGCAGTTCCTCTGGTAATTTAGAAGTATCCGAAGAACTGGGTCTTTGTTGCGTTATTCCGGCTACCCAGGCCACAGGAGTCAATTTGCCTAGGAGCGTATTGCTTTGTAAAGTGATAGCTTGATCCAAAATATTCGCCACTCTAATAGGTACATTTCCGGTTGCGTCAGGTTTTACTAAACTTCTGGCAATTAGTATGCCCGGTGTGCTGACTACCTGGGGTTAGAATATAGAGCACTGATTGCCCCTAGTATCTACCGCAGTTCTAACCATGATGATCTTTTCGGAATTTGGCGGAACAGTTACGGCCACTTGGTTTATGACGTCCATCGATTTTTCTGCTGTCGTCATTGTTGATAGCATTACCTCTTCGCCTCCGATTCTCAAGACATTGTTTTTGAAGTCGACTATAAATCCGTATACATTCATAATGTCCACACCAAGAATTGCTTCATGCACAATGTCTGCAACAAGTACTTGATGATTAAACTCAAGTCTACCGAGGCGTAGGTGTATCTCCACTTTTCCATACACTTTTACAGGCCGTCCAGTAGCTGTTCGCAAGCTGCAAGAGCACCAGATTGGCTTGAGATCTTTCACCACGTCAGGGCGCACAATAGAAACTGTTGCGCCTGTGTCAACTGTAATCGAGGTTGGCCTTTCTTGAACAAATCCGGTAACTACCAAGCTCCCGGTGTTTTTCTGAAGCGTAGAAATTGCGTATTCTCTAGGGGCTTCGTTCCTCCAGTTAGTCAGCACACGCCCCGTTGCACCGACTATTGCTTGTTTCCCTGCTGCTGAATTCTAACCCGACAATCTCGTTGTAGATGTCCAGGTTTTCCACATCGATAACACTTCAGTCTTTCATCCTTTCTTATTTTATTCTGTGGCGCCGACCGTCGAGTCTCTGTTCCTTGTTCTTCTTCCTCATCGTCTGTGCCGTCGCATCTTTTAGCTCGCGCACTTTATGACTTGTCCAACCAGACGCTGATTTGGTGGCCTCAAATTGCAAAGCATGTACCAGGGCGTCCGCACTTTTCTGGTGTCTTGCCATTCGTAACACTTGCTGTAGTTCGTTATCTCGGACACCGGCAGTAAATGTCTGCATCGCAAAACTCGTTCGAAAATCTTCTGGCGCTTCAGGATAGGCCAGTCTAATTAGTCTGTCGATACTTGCTTCAAACTCTTGAAGACTTTCCCCGGAATGCTGTCGCCTTGCTCTCAACTGGGTGCAGCACACATCTCGCAAATGTTTATCACCATACCGTTAGTCCAGAGCTTTTATCAACTCGGCATAGGTGTTCTGGCTGTCAGGTGGCACTTTCTGTAGTAGTTCTGCCATGGGTCCTTTTAATGCAAGAACAAGTGAAACAGCCTTGTCTTTTTTTGTCCAATTATTTGCGCATGCAGCAGCTTCAAATTGGCGGAGGTACGTTGCCCAGTGACTGCTTCCGTCAAAGGTTGGAGCTTTGACATGAACTGTCCCTACTGCAGGCAAAGTGACTTTCTCTGTTAACTTATTTTCTGTGTATTTTTCTGTCTTGATCACTGGTACAGTCTGTTCAGAAATTTGTTTTGGTTGAATCTTCATGCACTGTTCAACTTCAATTTTAATTTGTTCTCTTATGTTTGCCATTGAGTTTTCTACTGCAGATATTTTTGTTGACATAACTTCTTCCACAGTCAAGACAGATTTTTCTACTTCAGCTATTTTTAATGTCATCGATTCTTGTACTTCCGATATTTTAGTTACTTGCTTATTAAGCTCACCTCATAGGAGACCCAACTCTGCAGCGGTTTGTTCTTGTGTCTGCTTTTGCTGCTGTATTAACTCCTTGATGTCCTCTGTTTCACATTTACGTCATTCCTCTGTTTCTTCCTTTTCTTGTCTTCGTTCTTCTTTTTGTCGTCTTTCTGTCTGCAACAGCAGCGTCTGTAAATTTTCCATCATCTGACTGGCATCCATTGTTTATCGATTAATTACGAATCACACTCGTCTTGTACAAAGCGTCCCCTGTTTCCATTGTTAACCGTTCTATCCCAGTTCTGACACCACTGTTACGACGGTCTACTCGATCATCGTAGGTACAGTGGAAACAAAATAAGTACAAGACACCAATTAAGTCACTAATCACACCTTTAATTGTTATAGTAAAACAGTTCGTAATTAACAACACAGTGTCTACAACAAATCAAATGAAATTGTTCATACGCAATAAAATGTCCACTAATATTAAAACTCAACTGTATTACAATTATACCGTCCGAATATAAACGCAACACTTCACTAATAACTACTTGAACGTACACCGTAATAACCCGAACCGCTCTGTAAAATATATCGCACTAATACTCTCGAACCGCACAGTCAAAAATCTCGCATTGAACTGAAAACTAAGGCCGCAACGCGATGTATTTATAGTTACGTTCACACACCAGAAGCTTCCAAACTGCGTCTTATCTCTCGCGAACTACGTAAATTGCTACGGCCTTGACACAGTCCGAGCGCCCGAGCGGAGCCTGGCACAGTCGAGAAAATTCTCGCAAAATGCGTCTAGTAGCACGTACACCACACGCTTACATCGAGATCTTTCTGGCGCATTCGATAAACGCGTAGACTGTTCTGTGCTGTCGTAGCAATATGGTGTCTAATAAAGCGTATATTAATATGTATAGTGTAGTGCCGATTGTCTGTGGTAACTGGAGGAAGGATGATCACGGATAATCGGTATATGTTATGGATTAATTCAAAAGGGAAAATAACGAAACCTGTTACACAGAAAAAGACCGAATGGGCTATTTCAATGAAAAAATTGTGCGTATAAAATAATATAAATAAGTTAGTAATTTCTTTTTAAAAAGTCTGTAATTGTTTTGTGCATTTTTTTTATTATACACTCACGGACTTGCAAGACATCAACGAATTCAACATCATCTTCATTTTCCACAAATTTTAGTAAAGTCTCTGCAGATGTTTGAGCTACGGAACACAGTACATTCGACTTTGGTTGTAGTCGTCGTCGTCGTCGTCCACTTCCGCTTCTTGAGTGCTCACAACGGCTAGCAGTGATACATACTGGAATGTTTCTCTTGCGGTGCAGTAGGGCATGAAATCTAATATCAGCATATTTATGTTAATGACGTGAGGTTTAATTATTAAACAACGATAACGAGTAACAGCTTACTTTTACAAAATTTTAAATATACGGTACTGTACCGTATTTTCATTAAAACATGCATTGTGCAGGATTCACATGTTTTTTGAATCTCTTTGCTGACGCGCGTAATAAAATATTAAAGGTTAAACAAGTTGAATTTTGTACTCAAATTTTCTAAACTTTCAACTAGAGTATGGTAGTAAATAAATAATTGGTAAGACCATGGTTAATCTACACCACGGATAACGGGCCACGGAAAATTGGCGCTACACTGTACTTTATTAACAGAACACTGTTTTGTACAATGTTCTACAGGTATGATATTCTGTATGATATAATATGTTTTTCTGTATGATATTCTTGTAGTACATTTGTATCATTATGTATTAATTAATTTCGATCACATTTTTCATCTGCATTAGTATGTTCTTCTTTAATATATAATATGTTTCCCCTTTCATTTATAAGACAGATTTTACACTTTTTACAAATTATTTGACATATTGTTCTTTATGATAATTTTCATGTGAATTTGTATCATTTGTATTATTTAATTTTGATTAAATTGCATTTTTTCCATTTCTTTGTATACCGTTATATGTAAAAAATTGTAGTTTATTATTTTTATTTTTTTTACTTTTCTGCTGTAAAAATGTGTTGTTCTGTAAGAGTGTATTAAATTGTAACATTTTCAAACTAACCAAAATTTGAATTATCTTAACGTTTTTGCATCATCTCTATCAAAAAGTAGTATATAGCAAGCGTTTGTGCGTGTGTATGCATGCGCGCATGCTATAAACTACTTTTATAGCACGCACGTGTGAATTTATGAATGTATTGTACATACACTGTGGCAGGTCACATCAAAAACAGTTTTCAAATCAACGCCTAATTTTATACACATCCTCTTGTCAGTAAATGGGATTATGGTAGGCCTATGTCTCGGTTGGTTTGGTTTCTTATTCTATCATTGGTTTTTCTGTTCTATCATATTTTAACAAAATTTCTGGACCCGTTTCAAAATAGTGGCCATTTTTTTAAAGGCAGTCATGTGTTTGCTATTTCTGCGATAGTGGTGTGTTTTATTAAAAAATTGTAATAACAAATTAAATTATGCAAAAATCCTGTAATATGTGTTCTTACACGTTTCCTGATTAAACGCACGAAAACGAGGAACCTCAAGAAACATGTTTCGACTATATGTTATGTTTTCTCAGATTTCTGAATTAAAGGTGTATTTCATCAAAAAATGATGTGTCAACAAAAATTAAAGTACTTATAAAACAGTATTTCTTCTTGCAGTGTCTGATAAAACAAACTCAAAATGTAAACTGAAAAAACTCTTCTCAAATCTGTTATTTCTGTATGAACATTATGGTAGAATTGGTGAGTAAGTACAACCTGAAATTACAGCTCAATGATTTTCTTTCATTTTGGAGAAAGGACCTGTAATTCTAATTAACAGTGAATATTAGTACGTACAACAGCATGACAATGACAAAAACAAACCAAATGAACTGTGTTGAATAAACATATCTACAAAATTCTAAGATGATTGTAGCTGAAGTACGTTTGGCAACGTTGCTGTCTTCCAAATATCATCAAGACTTCGAAGAATAATAAAAATTGGCAGCCAGAATACACCATTTCTAAAAGCTTATTAGTTTACTAATATTTTTTAACATAAATATTACAGATGGGTTATTTAAGGTCTGGTAATACTATATATATTTATATTTCACTCCTTCTCATGGCAGCTAAATGTCTTCAAAATTTAGGCAGCCGAATAGATAGCGAGATGTGTATATATATATATTGTAACGTAACAAAATATATAATGTAATTTAAATTTGTGGAGCCCCACGATCTTGGAGCACCAATTTTATACAATGATACCCTATTGTATATGCAGGTTGTAAATAATTATAACAATACCAGGTGTAACTATAATAAGAGTAGTAAATTTATGAGTAGTTTAAATTTCATGTTTATTGTTTCAACAAGCATTATAAATAATAAAACATTGTTAATAATCTTTGATCAGATATCACTCATTATTAAGTTCATCTCTTAAGCTATACAGTGTTACATACATTTAAAACACTCGTACCTCTAGATATGTTAATAATCTTAATCTAGACATTTATGCAAATTGATTTAATAAAAAATTAAATTTAAATGTAATAAAGTTTATTTTTTAATTGAATTCATTTATTTCAGATCTGACCTCAGCTTGCTCAGTCTATAACAATGTTTCCTTTTTTTTTAATAATTTAAAATTCTATTGTTTATCTTAGACTGGCATTTGTTTCATATTCAAAATTTAAATTATTCTTTTCTACTAAATGCAAATATCAAATCATTTCAATTATTTTACTTTGATAAAAAAATATACTATCTCAAAATTAAACTCTTTTTTTTCTTCTATATTTATATTTATCTATATGCGATCGCTCATTCTTACGACTAAAATATTTACATAAGACTATTACATTCTTTCTAATTATAAACATTTTTTGTTTAATTCATTGTCTCTTTAGTCTTTATGAGCTCTTAAAAAAAAAAAAATTATTTATAAATGCATTATGCATGTCACCTTGAGTTTTGATGACCTTATGACTTATTGACGGGGTCCAGCGTTGTCCAGAGTTGGGTTTCTGTTACTCCTGGCTTGGCATGGTCCTGGATATGTCCAGAGTCCAGCGTCATTCTCCAGCAGTGTATGGTCCGTCCCAGAGAATTACTATCTGCTGCGAGGTGGATCTCGTTTGGCTGTTAGGCGTCTAAAAAGCATCTCCTAACGTCTAGCATCTCGCGTCGCTCTTTGTAGCTTCTCTGTTGATACTCTTGCTGACCGAAACGGTCCCGGTACTCTACGTTTCCCAAAATAGTGTAAACATAATTACTGAACGTCTTTATTCATTCGTAGATGAGACTTATAATAAAATAAAACTGTTCTGCCGATGGACAGCATGTCCGACTGCAACTGTGTTTTGAAAAGAAGAGAAGGGCTTCCAGTCGAACCCTTAATTTATACCCTCTCGAGATTCCGCACCTGTTGGTTCCGAAATTATCCTGTCAAGATGTGCAGATCACATGATAGCCCCCACTCCTTTTCATATATTTGCAATTTTTTGCAAATGGCAATGTTTTGTATGGAATTGAGATAGCACAAATCATAGCTAATTTGATTAAGCACTCACTGTATTAATTTGAGCATCTTAGTGTAATTTGCGTATTTTTGGCACATTTATTTCGCACTGACTTCGCGTAGTGTGTCCTATTCTCTTGTTGTCTATTTGAAAATTTAAATATAGTTGGCGCTTCACACTCCATGCTGCCAACGTAACTGTTTGAGTAGCTTGAAAATTCAACTCTTTTAAACAAGAAAAACGTATTTAAAATGACTTCAATAATGTTTTACACTAGTTTTTAACTGATATATAATGCTTTTATTTCTCACTTTATGCTTTTCTATTTCTCTAAACACAAGTAAACAATAATTAATTTGATTACAATAGACCTGGCTTATTTCTCTGTTAACCCAGCAGGTTGGCAATATTGACTCTGTTAAAAATATTTACTTCAAATTTCTTAAATCTCAAGGGTGAATCCTTTGGATCTACAAAATAAAACTAACATGCCTTGAATTACGATGCTTTACAAGTAATTGATTAGTTAGACACCATTAAAAACTTAGAATTAATAACATATGTTCGCTCGACTTTTACGAATTTTGAGGTTATTTATGGTTAGCTATTATTACCATTCCTTGGAAGGAAATTAATTAATTACTTCTTAAAAAAGTATTCACAATAATTATTTGCTATTGTGTTATTGTATGGTGAAGCAGTACGTAGATGTATACAATAGAAATTAGATTTAACAACAATACAATAATAATCGAACTATGTTCAATTATGTTTTACACTTTACTCCCTGTTTAATAATCTTTATTGATTATTTTTATTTTTTCACTTTTGACCTTATTTAATGGATTGTAAAACTTTCACTGTGTATGAAGAACGACTAATATATTTTGGGGTGTCGACTTTGTTTACAAGCCCACCTAACCTGGTCTGACAGTCCGCACTTCTTGTTTAAAAATACTGTTATTATAGGAATTCACTGGTTATCGTGGTTAATTCAACGATATTACTGTTTCCTTTATACTTTAGGTAAGTTTCACTGTTGCTGTTATAAAATAATTACTTTATTTTTGGTTAAATTTTGATATGGAGTAGCATGGATCTTCCTTCTGAATTGGCCGAGATAAAATTAAAAAGTGTGTGTCGCTGCCTTGCGCGTGTTCCTTATATAGTCGCTACAGATTCTGGGCGGCCATGATGGTTATTTTTTGCATCTAATTTTCTGATTGGTGGAAAATTATGTCATTATGCGGTCATTCTAAAAATAACTTTTACATAATCGGTTTTGGTGTGGGTGTATCACTGTTGTTAGTATTACCCCTTGATTTCCAAAATTCACAAAGTTTGTCTTATTTACATAAGTTTCTCTTTTATTCTAATTACAAAGTTTAATCTATTATTAGCATCGTATTGCTTGTTTCCTGCTGGTTAGTTTGAGACTAACAGCGGCCAGTTTTGATACATTTTTAATTAATAAAATCCATTTTAATGATGGCCTATGCTAAGACATAGGTTTTACAATGAATGTTTTCTGCTATAATTTGCAGTTTCTTTTGCTGTGTATCTTTTAGTAGTCAATGAACAATTACTTTTTACAATATTGAATAAAATTATAATACTTAATTTAACAAACAATTCTCAAATGCTGTATTCAGCTGAACCTTGATAATTCTTATAACATATTTACATTATTACCATTAAATGGCCTGGTTATTCTATCATTAAACAATTCAAAATTAAACTTAATTCATCTAATACTCCTTGATCACCTATTTGGTGATATTACACCTTTTAATTCATTTTCATTTATTATATCTTCAGTACTTAGTATAGTATGAACTCTCTATTACATCTGATTCTCAGTTTCATAATCTTATTTATTATTATTTACTTATCTGTTTATTCATTATTATTTACTATAAGTATAACAGTTCTTTCTGTATGCGTTGTGCATAGTTTGTCATGGGTCATATTATTTATTAGGTCTTTATTTCTTTATTTAATATAGACATTTTGCTATTTGTCATGATTTTCTGATAAATCATGTGCTTGTTATTCCACAGTAATATTATAATTGGCATATTTGCCCTAGTCATTATTCTCATCTTTTACTACATTTTTTGTTACACATTGAGTTACTTTAATTCATCTTAAGTAACTCTATTACTCTTCACAATTCACAATTAGGTTTTGTTCACCTTACATTCTAATACATGTTTTTACAAAATTAATAGGTTTATAGTATTCTAAGTACATAAAGTTTTTCACATAACTTGTTTCATTAAACATCAATTATCCTTAGGAACTATACAATTTATACTTTCAGTATTTTTCCTTTAATCATTACTTATTATGCCTTAGCATACCTCTCCTTCAAGGTTAAGTTATTATATTGTTGATTATACTTGGTTAACCTCATTCTATTTATTCAATTATAATATCTTATCAATTAATTCATTTACTATTTATTATTATTAACGTGATACTTCAATTTATTTCTTATGATAGCTGTTCTTTTTCCCTTGGTCAGCTAATATGCTGGTCACTTTACTTTAAATTATTTTTAAATATAAATCATTCTACTTTTCATTTATTTACGGTGTTTTAATTGGTCTATCTCTTATTTATTCTCACTCAACTAATCTATTGGGGAACTAGTATTTGTCAACGTCCCAGTTTATTTGTCAGTTTATTACATGTGTTGTCATAGAATGCTGTTTGTAGATTTACTACTTTACATGATTTGCTACTCTTCATTGCTTATACGTGTTATTTGTCATTTTTTCCTTTTTTATTAACTACTTGTTTTCATAAATTCTTATTCCTCAGCTAATTTATTACTTCTCTTGGGGTTTATTTGTATGGAACATTTTGTACTGTTACAATATATATAACTGATGTATTTTATAGATCTGGGTCCATTAATATGAAATTTTATTTTGTTTCTTATTCTAGAGCATGAATCAATGACACTGATAATATTAAATTCTTGGATTTTGTTGTCCATGACGTGTCCGTTTCTTAACTAAATATAGTTATTTCACTACGACTCGGAACACAAAACTTTTTATGGGTAAAAACGTAAATACGTTTTTAGGTTAGGTAAATACGTTTTTACCCATAAAAAGTTTTGTGTTCCGAGTCGTAGTGAAATAATTATGTTTAGATAATATTAAATTCCTTTGTTTTTTTTTATATGAATTAATGACTCTTATATCTCAGGGCTGCATAAAAAAAATTAAATAATATATAGAGTTTAGAACCAGGTTATTTATTAACAAATGTATTGTATTTTCTTTTTTATACAATTTATAAAAAGAACAAAAAATTATTTCTCCACAAATTATTACAGTTTCTAAGTTTTGCAACCAGGGCGCAGCACTGGCTTCTGTACATCTGACAACATATAGGTTAATTCTTTGCTCACTCGCTGAGTGCGCTATTTAGTGTTTATATTTACTGAAATAATAAATACAGGATGTATACCTGCTTTTAACTAGTTCTTTACAAATAAATAATATTTTATAAGTCACGAATTTGTATGAGTATGTTTCTTGTTCGTGAAAATCATTTTGTCTATATTACACAGGATGTGAGTTAAACTGTGAGTTGTGCAATCAATTTCACTTTCGTTTACACTGTGAACATTTATAGGTTAGTCTTCCAATGTTATTATTTATTATAAACACATAATGTTACCTGAAGGTGAGTACCATTTTACTTCATTATTAATTCAATATTAGTTTTTTATTTCTTCTTCTCATTGTTATATTCTTTTTCTTGAGTTAATTATTTCATTTTAATTTGACTCTTGCACTGTATATTGACGTCTGATATTACCGAATACTTTAATTATTATTTCCCTTCTTCATAATATGTCTGCACTGGTTGACTAATAAAACAAGAGTGGCGCTTTTTCTAAACCGTGCCTAATTAAGTGTCCCAGAAATAGAAAGTTTTACATTTTTCTTGCCAACAATTACTTTTATAATTTCACACATTTAGCTTTTATTATTGTCCTAGATTCAATAAAAATACGTAACCTTACTGAATTTTACATCGAGATAGTCCTGTTACTTTTAATTTTCACATATTGAGTGATTTATCAATTTGTTATAATACAAAATTTGTTCATAAACTGCACGTAAACTTGATTAGTTATTCACAGATAGATCCTACTTGTTCCATGACATTCTCTCAAAACACAATTGGTAACTAAACTAATTATCTATTATTTAAAACAATTTCTGATTAATTTCAACTTATTAATGAGTTTTCTAAATAATTACAATAATTTTGGGGTTTCAATTAGTTGTTTACACATCAAATATTTATACCTAGCCAAAGCTTGGTCTGAGGCTTTTAACGTACATTCAATATGGCTGACAATATCAATTTGTAAATTATGACTCTTTCAATTTTACACAGATTTAGTCCTCAGAATGTACTGGTGTATTTTACATCAGTACTCTCTCTCTCTCTCTCTCTCTCTATATATATATATATATATATATATATATATATATATATATATATATATTGTAATGTAACGAAGTTAAGGTCCCATACGTTACATAAAACTTTGTCATTATCAAATAAAACAACATCCAATGTTCGCGACAATTAAGGTCAGGAAGGTAAACCTTCGTATAATAAACAGATTAATAATACCTAGTAAGGTTACTTGCTAATAGAAAAATAAAAATGTCTATAATTACAAACTATAAAGTGATCAGTGGAAGGTGTAAGCTATAAACAGTGTAAAACAATGTAAAAATACTATAGACAGATTCATTAATTGTCTATAGATAATTAGTATAATTACATACTAAAGAGGAGACTAATTAATTGTTATTTAAAATGTTATGATAATGTGCATGTTATTATATTTTGTCATGTTATTTAGTTTGCATGGTATTTATTTTGTATTTTGTATGTAGCAGGGGTGAAGCAATTGCTTTGAGAAAGCATCAATTCATGGATGTTAATTTCATTTATGTTAAACTTTATAAGAGTACATATTAGGATACTTACTTTTAATAAATAATAGAGATATTACTGGATTGTATTTGTAAGCTTGTTAATAAAGGCAATAATTGTTAATAAATTGCCAAGGGGTTATTGTAATTATGGCATAAACAGATGAAGGGTTCCATACTAAATTAAATAATAATAAATTGTAATCAGGATGAAATAAAATCAGAATGATTGGCCATAAGCCAGTGACACATTGTACAATAGGTCAGGTCAGAAAAGTTAAAATAAAAAAACTATAACACATGTAATAAAACAAATAGGCCTAAAATTAGTATTTTGTAAAAGGAAAATAATACCTTTTAAACTAAGTAGATCAAGAAGAAAATGTAGTAAAATGTATATAGTTTGATAATGCATATTAGATGAAAGTTTTATACGATGTAATGTAATTTTAATAAGGGAGTATTTTATTAAATAAGTGCAAGAACATTTTCTAATTACGGCTCTAGGATAACAAATATTATCCAATAACAGAACAAGAAATGGTTGTCATGGACTACAAAATAAGAGATATCTTGTTGATTCAGACTCAATTGTTATATGTGAATGGGTTGAGTTCAGTTGATACAAATCTAGAAAAGAAACTAAAACCCTAATGAATAAAGTATAATAAATCAAAATTCAAAAATAGTAATCCATTAAAAACGACAGTGATTCGACTTCCAAAGCTATCACTCAACAAATATAATTCGATCTACCAATACAGTTAAATGAATTTCTAGAAAATAAATTAACCAACCTATTAACGGCAAATGAGTAATAATGAAGATTAACTATAAATAAATGAAGACAATCCCTAGCCTGGAGATGCCAAATTAATTAAATGTATTAAAAACAAACAAAGAAATTTGAAATAACGTTCAAAACCTCACTTTTCACAACCGAATGAAGTCTTAATACTACACAAATTCCATTGGGACCTGTAACCACCAGAACCGTGAAGATTAGCGAAGATCAGAACTGAAACTTCTACTACATCCTGGGACATCAATACTAAACTTTTATTGAGAAGCTGGAGGCTGATATTTTCCAGACATCGGATCAACATTCTACAACAGTCTCTGTGTAGCGAAACACGGCCATATTAAGTATCTTGTCAACGTACGGTAAAAAACCAGCTTATGTTTGAACTTTATATAATAAGATTTTATAACTAAATTGTAATACCTAGTAACCTTAATTTGCATTACCTGGCCTTACTAATAGTCACAAGAATTCCATGTACCCTGAGATTAAAAATAACTTAAAAAATATAATGAAATTTTAAAACATCTAAACCTGGATTTGATGACGAATCGATTCAGTCCTGTATGATCGATGTGTTGTATCTGTGGCATGAGGAAGCATCTGTTTGAATTAAAAAATATATAAAATAAAGAATTCTTGAATTTGACGATTTCTTGTTATTTGTAGAGTAATTAGTGCATTTCGAATAAGTTGTAATTTACAGAGAAAGGAACGTGAGAAATACAGCAAGCGGAACAACTTAACCTGTAATAACAGGCCGATCGTAAACAACAGCGCTCGTCTGCGGACAGCTGGTGAATACGGGAGAATAGAAAACTAATTTGCTTCATCCGCTCTCCTCTTTCTGCTCTCTCGATAGTGGATGTAGACTAGGCTTGAAGAAGAACGATTGAATTACCCAATATATTTACTGGTGTAGAGCGTTATTCCTTCGTAAAGCACTTAGTACTATCTAATATAGAGATATTATCCATAATGGAATAATATCACCCATATAAAAAATATTTTTCTTTATAAACAGATTAACATTGATTCGCGGGAGACCTCATCGATAATAAAGATAACAAATTGGCGAAATTCAACAGTGGGGCTTAAGAAATAAACTAAATACGGGAGTTATTATATAATACCTATAAGTATATATATATATATATATATATATATTACAAATACTTGGGTTTAATACTGATACGGGAATCCAAGTTATTTGTTACAAATTGGCGTTTCCAATGTGGAGCATATTTAAACATTATTATATAGATTACATATAGGCATTGATTATTTGTTACAAATTGGCGAACCGAACAGTGGGGCTTAACGTTGATATTCGGGAGAATCAATCTCTATAGTATAGATTATAGGTTACAAATTGGCGCTCAACTAGTAGGCTTTAGTTAAGTAAAAAATTGACTATATCACTATTACTTAACTTGAGCAGACGACTATTAGAGGCACAGGAATGCATACGAGAGGTGTTTCTAAAAGGATGGCAAAGGACCAAGAAACGGAAGAAGATAGATGGGAAGAAGAAGCAGAGATAATTACAGACACCGAAATGGAACAACAGGCGGGCGATAAAGAGGAAGCCAGAGGAGGACTAAATTGGGAAAAATTAATGGAATTAATGAGTAGCATGAAGGATCAAAATAAACAAACTAATGAGAAAATAGACAGTATTAAAGAAGATTCCAAGAAACAGAAAGAAGAATTAAATAAAAAATTTGACGAAAATTCAGAAAAGTTAGAAAATAAAATAGGCAGTATAAATAAAAATTCAGAAAAGCTAGAAAACAAAATAGACAGTATTAACGAAAACTCAAAGAAACAAAACGAAATTTTGAGTGAGAACTTAATCAAACTAATGAATGAGAAGTTTGACAAAAATAAAGAGGAAACTGGTGAGAATAACCGGCAGATAAATGAAAGCTTAAACCAAATTAATGAAAGGTTTGACAGAAATGACGAGAGCTTAAGGCAGATTCAGGAAAATAACAAACAAATAGACGAAAGAATTTAAAACAGTAATAAGGAGTTGCGGCAAATCATCAATGAACAAAACCAAGCGTGAGGAAAGTCACCAATGAAAGGATTGCAAATATCAATGAAACACTTAGCGAAAGGGTGGATGATTATGAAGAGGAAGTAAGACAACAAATAGCTGAAACTAAGGTAGGTCTAGAAAAGACGAATGAAACCATCATACAACTCAGAGTGGAAGTAGAAGCCAGAATAACCAAATGGAAAACAATAACGATACTAGAGTAAAGGAGGTACAAGCAGAAAAACAAGAAAAATTAGGCGAAGTACAAATTAACATAGCCAGAAGAATAGAACGGGTTAACAATGAAATGAAGACAATGAAAATGAGACAAACACGTCAAAGGAATTTAATGAATACACGGGAAGGATTGGAGATGATTAAAGGGGGATTAGTTAAGATGCATAATATACCAATTACGGAACCAAGAGAAGTAAGGCAATTTAGAAACTCTAAACGAACCACAATTGAATTCCCGGAGAGATTAGAAGAGCCGAAAAAGCCAAAACTAACCGAGGAGCATGGGGGACTTATGGAGATTATGTACGAACCATTCGAACAATTAAGAAACAATATGGATGAACCAGTAAAGAAGATAATGGAAATATTCCTGGAAGATAACGAAAAACGCAGGGAAAGATTTTGCTGGAAAATACATAAAATCTATAAAAGAATGGATGAGAACCACCAACCACTGATAAAAGAAATAAACCAGAAAATAGAAGAAGAATTAACAAGAACAGAATCAGTTCGGAAAACGACGGTAGACTTTAGCATAAATGAAAATTTTATAGCAACAAAATGTAAGAACCAGATGATAGTGAGATATGTCACAAGGACAGAAATAATTCTACACGCCAGAGAAGTCCGAACAATCAGTACAGAGGAAATAATGGACCATGGTTAAACAGATTCCAAACAAAATTAGAGAAAAGGGATGGATTTTATGGATACTGAATAAAGCAAATCAAAGGAAAATAATGAGAAACTAATTAAAATATATTAAACTAACTATTAAATGAAATAAACTAATTACACGATACTTCGGAGAAATTATTTGGAATCAATTTTAAAACAACAAAATTCTAAAATAAGTAAGAACATCTTACTATATAATTCAGAAGATATTACTTTAAACTAATAATCACAAAAGAAGATACCATGAATGACAATAATAATTATATAAATAACCATATTAATCAGGATAATTACAATGATAAGAACAATGAAGACTAGTTGCTATTTAAGAAGGGTTAGAAATGAGTTGGATGAAGGAACAATATGCCAACACAGTTTATGATAAGGAGGAGATTCAGTGTTTAATTGCAGAAGTAAATGGGAGTGAATCAAAAATAGGAAAATACGTATACTAAAGAATAATTAATTGACAGCACGGAACTAAGGAGAATTTAAAATAAATATTGAACAGCTTTAACTACTATACTGGTGAATAATATGATAAATGGAACTACAGAACAACGAGATAAAGAAGTTAAGAAAAGTATTAGGATACCTCAGAAATAATAGTAATCATCCCTTGAATATAAGTTTGTAGTGAAGGAGCTACCTTATAGATAATAATTATGTGTATTGTGTTATGATAGTGCAACTTTTATTTTTTTCTGGACAGAGATGAAGTTCCTCTGATCTCAGACGATATAGTTAGGGAAACGGCAGAGTAATGGAAGCCAATAGTGCCCCTCTGATTCCGTACCAGCTATGATATTAGGGAAAAATGTTAGGGAAATATAGTATTTTAGGGATTATACACCAAGCGAGGTAATTAAATATAAATATGATAATAAGAAATGATGGCGTAATAAGCTAGAAGAAGTTATGAGTTCCAGAGAAAAGGACAGGTCTACAACTGAGGGAGGTACCAGTAGAGAATTAATGACCAGATATACAATGAGTATCAACACAGTTTTCCGGTGCAATTAAAAGTTTAAGAAATAGAAAATAAACCCCAAAGAACCCATTGAATTGCGTACTAAAGCAGAAACAATAAAAAACTGAAACCATTATAAATTGATAATTTTATCAAATAAATATTCCAAGGCATGAAGAAACTATAAGTTTATTTCAACTAAACGATATTGTAACATGACATAAGGTAGCAAAGATTCAATGGTATTTAATTATAAAATAAACAGCTGAAGATGAGAGTAAGAGGCAAAAACTTATGAACTTAAAGATCAATAACCCAGTAACCCAATAAATGACAAATGACTATTAACCTGACAGACTTGACACAATAGATCGGATAGGAACCAAAAGAAAACCAAGAGACAGTGAAGAAGAAGTTTAAGTACAATCAAGTCATCCCAAAAAAGTGAACAGAATATTGTAAATTTAGTAATGAATTGATGTCTGTAGCATATGAGATGTAGCTAGGACAATAAGATTAATGAAGGGTAATAGTATCACATGTATCTTATTATTTAAAGAATGTACTTGTATAATATAATGTAGGGGGGTTAGAAGCTAACCATACCCCAAACTAATTGTAATAATAATGGCCAAAGGCTATAAACAATACTTTGAGCCCAAAACAAAAGCAATATTAGAATGATGACCAAAGGTGATCAGTGTGATTTGGAGGTAAATAGTTATACATGACCATAATCACACAGTGATTTAAAGTAATCAGACAACCCATGAATAAACAAGTGAATAATCCCAAAAGTGTGTAAAACTAAATAAGTAGTGAAGTGATAGGTATAGGATAATGAAACAAAGTGAGCAGGGTAGTAATTATAGAAACTTTCTAATGAAAGGAAAAGTGTAGTGGGGGTGTAGAACCAAATATTATATAAGCCAACTATGTTAAACAGATAAACAATTTGTGATAAACTGTGCACTAGTAAGTAAGATTGAACTAATTGTAATATTGTTAATTTAGGTAATAAGATATCAGGATTATATATTAAGGTAAGAACTAAGGTATTAGAATGAATAGCAATTAAGGAGGACAGACACTGTGTTTAAGTGAAGGGAATAGAAGATAGGACATATCATATAAGGAACAGTTTATCAATAGTATTATAAGAGTTTCTTTAAGTTTCTGTAAGTAAGTATTAAGAATTTTGTTAGTGTTCAGAAAATCATAGTATAGAGTAAATTGTAGGGTAAGCAGATAACAGCAGTTAAAAGTTATTTCAGGGTAGAACCTGAAAAGAAATATTTAATAGTAAGAATTAGAGTTAGGGATACTGATGTTTATTGTTTGTTTTGTTTGTAAATTGTATTAGAGTTACCAGAAATGTTAGTAAGAAATGTTAGATGGAAGTAGAATGGAATCTAGGCTCTAGGCCAAACTGTTGAACATAAATTTATTAATTTGAGAACAAATAATAATCCAAAGTTAAGGCAGAATGTGCCAAATGATTAAACCATGTAAGTGGGTATTCATAGTACCAAAATATGTGGTTAACAACTAATTTTGAATAAAATATATGTAAGATATGAAATTGGGAAAATAGTAAAAATGTAGTTAGCTATCCAAAAGTAGGCATGAGGGGTATCAAAATGTTCATCATGAAAAATTAGGAAGAATGGTACTAATGTGATGACCATAGCTATTAGAATAAAGTAGTAATCTTCAGTTGAAGATATTTTGGTAGAAATAGACGATAAATCCTAACAATAACCTGAGTTAATAACCAATGAAAAATTAGCATAATTTATTAAGTAACCATAGCAACAAGAAAAATAACGCCAAAAAACCGTTAGATTTTCAGTAGTCATTATTAACCAACACCAGAGAGTGGACCGAGTAGCTCTCGTATTAAAATTAAATTATTATTCTTCAAGTAATTTCAAAACTAATTAAAACCAATGGAAGACGATTACAACAGTACAGGGAATCCTGAACGTAAATTTTTATTTATAAAAAATTAAATTAACAAACCGTAGTGGTCCAAAGAAGACGAAGCGACGCCGTGACGAAGAAAGACGACCACGGACACTATATGAAGATCAGTGGAACCTTCTAAAAGAAGAAGACGACACCAACTGAAGAATTACGAGGCCTGAATCAGCAAGGAGAAGTGACGAGACAAGGGAAACAGACGACAGGAATTATCCATAGAAGAAGACGACAGCCCAGGAGTTATCTATCGAAGAAGACGACATCAGAATCTTCAGCAACAAGTAACCGATGAGTATAAACATTATCCCTTAAATCGTATTCACAAATTTTGGTCTGAATTAAATATAACTATTTCAAAATCACTGATCACTATTTCCGAGTCAAAATAAATACTTATTTAAATTCACTATTTAACTCTAACCAATTAACAATTATTAAGAAAGTATAATATGATAAATAATTAACGAATCTTTTAATAACGAACCTTTGGCAAACGAAACATAACCCAAAATTGCTTCACAAGTTTTCATTGGTGATTACTTAGTCAAATGTAATGAGATATCGATTTATTTATGTAATTAGTTCTAAGAATTGTTATAACTTTGTGTGTGTTAGCCGTAAGTACATATTTCTGTAGCCGAAAGGACTTTACACCCCTGAGAAAAACGATAATTTTACTGTAAACTAGCGTTACTGACTGATTGTATACAACTGAGCTGAACAAGTACCAACTGCACAATTGTAATAGCCGGTGCAGAAAACGGATTTTGATGTATAATAAACCAAGTGAAATATTCTAAAGGATTAATAAATGTTCTCAATCTGCAATGCTGTATGTTTGATTCAGTTAATTTAGAATTACGACTAGTAATTATTGAAGTGAAGGCGTTAAAGCGAGATGCAAGCTGGGTAATACTGCAGAGAGCTGTACGCCAATCAGGTGGCGAGGCGGCAACGTTTGAATGCAGCAGAGCAGAATACGGTTTACCCGTACACGACTGAGAGCATACATTTTGACACGTTTAACACCAAACAAACATTTAAACTTTAATTAATTTTTACAAACACAAGTGAACATCTTGTTACAATATTCAGCTAAAATAAACTTCTTTTGGAGGGGAAGTATTATGTAACGTAACGAAGTTAAGGTCCCATACGTTACATAAAAACTTTGTCATTATCAAATAAAACAACATCCAATCTTCGCGACAATTAAGGTCAGGAAGGTAAACCTTCGTATAATAAACAGATTAATAATACCTAGTAAGGTTCCTTGGTAATAGAAAAATAAAAATCTCTATAATTACAAACTATAAAGTGATCAGTGGAAGGTGTAAGCTATAAACAGTGTAAAACAATGTAAAAATACTATAGACAGATTCATTAATTGTCTATAGATAATTAGTATAATTACATACTAAAGAGGAGACTAATTAATTGTTATTTACAATGTTATGATAATGTGCATGTTATTATATTTTGTCATGTTATTTAGTTTGCATGGTATTTATTTTGTATTTTGTATGTAGCAGGGGTGAAGCAATTGCTTTGAGAAAGCATCAATTCATGGATGTTAATTTCATTTATGTTAAACTTTATAAGAGTACATATTAGGATACTTACTTTTAATAAATAATAGAGATATTACTGGATTGTATTTGTAAGCTTGTTAATAAAGGCAATAATTGTTAATAAATTGCCAAGGGGTTATTGTAATTATGGCATAAACAGATGAAGGGTTCCATACTAAATTAAATAATAATAAATTGTAATCAGGATGAAATAAAATCAGAATGATTGGCCATAAGCCAGTGACACATTGTACAATAGGTCAGGTCAGAAAAGTTAAAATAAAAAAACTATAACACATGTAATAAAACAAATAGGCCTAAAATTAGTATTTTGTAAAAGGAAAATAATACCTTTTAAACTAAGTAGATCAAGAAGAAAATGTAGTAAAATGTATATAGTTTGATAATGCATATTAGATGAAAGTTTTATACGATGTAATGTAATTTTAATAAGGGAGTATTTTATTAAATAAGTGCAAGAACATTTTCTAATTACGGCTCTAGGATAACAAATATTATCCAATAACAGAACAAGAAATGGTTGTCATGGACTACAAAATAAGAGATATCTTGTTGATTCAGACTCAATTGTTATATGTGAATGGGTTGAGTTCAGTTGATACAAATCCAGAAAAGAAACTAAAAACCTAATGAATAAAGTATAATAAATCAAAATTCAAAAATAGTAATCCATTAAAAACGACAGTGATTCGACTTCCAAAGCTATCACTCAACAAATATAATTCGATCTACCAATACAGTTAAATGAATTTCTAAAAAATAAATTAACCAACCTATTAACGGCAAATGAGTAATAATGAAGATTAACTATAAATAAATGAAGACAATCCCTAGCCTGGAGATGCCAAATTAATTAAATATATTAAAAACAAACAAAGAAATTTGAAATAACGTTCAAAACCTCACTTTTCACAACCAAATGAAGTCTTAATACTACACAAATTCCATTGGGACCTGTAACCACCAGAACCGTGAAGATTAGCGAAGATCAGAACTGAAACTTCTACTACATCCTGGGACATCAATACTAAACTTTTATTGAGAAGCTGGAGGCTGATATTTTCCAGACATCGGATCAACATTCTACAACAGTCTCTGCGTAGCAAAACACGGCCATATTAAGTATCTTGTCAACGTACGGTAAAAAACCAGCTTATGTTTGAACTTTATATAATAAGATTTTATAACTAAATTGTAATACCTAGTAACCTTAATTTGCATTACCTGGCCTTACTAATAGTCACAAGAATTCCATGTACCCTGAGATTAAAAATAACTTAAAAAATATAATGAAATTTTAAAACATCTAAACCTGGATTTGATGACGAATCGATTCAGTCCTGTATGATCGATGTGTTGTATCTGTGGCATGAGGAAGCATCTGTTTGAATTAAAAAATATATAAAATAAAGAATTCTTGAATTTGACGATTTCTTGTTATTTGTAGAGTAATTAGTGCATTTCGAATAAGTTGTAATTTACAGAGAAAGGAACGTGAGAAATACAGCAAGCGGAACAACTTAACCTGTAATAACAGGCCGATCGTAAACAACAGCGCTCGTCTGCGGACAGCTGGTTAATACGGGAGAATAGAAAACTAATTTGCTTCATCCGCTCTCCTCTCTCCGCTCTCTCGATAGTGGATGTAGACTAGGCTTGAAGAAGAACGATTGAATTACCCAATATATTTACTGGTGTAGAGCGTTATTCCTTCGTAAAGCACTTAGTACTATCTAATATAGAGATATTATCCATAATGGAATAATATCACCCATATAAAAAATATTTTTCTTTATAAATAGATTAACATTGATTCACGGGAGACCTCATCGATAATAAAGATAACAAATTGGCGAAATTCAACAGTGGGGCTTAAGAAATAAACTAAATATGGGAGTTATTATATAATACCTATAAGTATATTTATGTTACAAATACTGGGGCTTAATTAGGCGAGAGTTTCGAAGAGTATAAGGAGTCGATTATTTGTTACAATATATATATATTGTAATATAACTGTGAATGAGTGGGTATAATAAAATAAAATAAAAGGTTGCTGTATGTAGATTGTGCTCACCTATAAGCCCCACTGGTTGGGCTAGCTGATTTTGTAATAAAACGATATTGCAAAATATAGCTTAATTTATAATATGTGTAGTACGTAGCTAATATCTTCTTGTTTTCTAATCTCTCACTGTTGATCTTCGCTTTGTATTACAACCATACTATAATCGTAACTGTAATGGTGTTCTGGTATAGTATTACCCAGAATAATTTTTATGGTGCGTATGTGTAGTAGTGACGTTCCGCTCTGGGAAACGTCGATTTGGTAATGTTCCTGGATTATGTGGTTATCAAATATTCTAGGTGTCTGTTGCTGTTGCAGCAATTTAAAATGTGATATAAATTTAAAATTTATATTTATAATAAAAAATAAATTCTGGAAAAATGTTTTCAATGTTTATATTCTTCAAATTTAGAAATAAATTGAGGTTGTTGATTGTAATTATAATTATAATAGTAAGGTGTTTAATTTGGTAATAAATTTCTGTTCGGTAAATTTGTTAAAAAGATAATCCAATTAACTTCAAGTTAGGCGAAAACGGCTCTCTTCTTCTTACTCTTGAAATGTTGTAGTTTCGCATATACTGCCTTTAAAGATTATCTATTTTTCTTGGTTAATTAATGATTATGTCCTTTTATAAGAGAAATCAACTCCAATTTACCAAAAAACAGACAAATACGTTTATTAAATACAATAATAAGGTTGGTCGATTAATTAATCGAAGTTACAAGCCATATTGAGTTCTTGCTCAGGCTCGGTCGATATTAGAAGTTTTACAATTGTATTATTTAAACAGGTTCTTTGAACGGTTATTTATATAAAAAGCCAGAGAAGGTCAGGGACATGAAAGTATAACACTTACAATTCAAAAAAAAAAGGTCTTAAATTTAAACAATATACTGGTAATTATTAATAATAAAAGTTTATATATAATTTTGTTCAAACCAGAAAGCAGCCTAGTCGTCTCTAATTGAGGTGACGGAATGGGATCAGAATGGCCGCCTGACGCATGCGCGTTGAAAGCTTCTAATGTAAACAACGTACTTGTTGAGATAATATGTCCCTTCTTTGGTTAAATGTTCTTCACTACGGTATATGATCTTCTGGGGTATAGTTTATTGTCACTGTTGTTAGATGGAAACGTTCACTTGGTGTAAAAATGTTGTTAAATAAGTATATCAACTGGTGTTTATGTGTCAGTTAACCTCGAATTTTCACTTGGTGTTTGATGCGATTTCAGTGTTATTTCAATGTAATTGGTTATATGTGATTTCGTTTATAGGTGTTATGTAGTTCGTGGGTCAACTTCACCACTTCACTTTCATTAAAATAGTTAAAAATTTAATTTACATAAAATGATTCAGAACTCCGTTGTAGCATAACGTCCATTAAAGGTTGGTTCAAACAAATATTCACGAGAAGTGCTCTCTTCGAGGTATAATAATGAACTGTCTGTATTTCCATCATCTCATGAAAATCTTAGCCTATATAATATAGTTCAGACATTGTTAAAAATTGCCATAACTTCCGACACGTTTTAAAATAGTACACTATGTTCATAAAATAAATTCGTTATTAGTTAACTGTTTGCAATATAAAATACATATTCGTTTTCACTATTCTATTCTACTTATTTTGATAGTAATTAATTTAGTATTACAAAGTTTTATCTGAAATTATATTTCTTATAATTTTTTGGGAGGTAGGCCTAAAATTATACTTCCCTGTCTTCTATGTAAATAATAGCCATTTTAACTAATATAATTATTATTCTATGAAATCTGAAATTTGTATAATTATCAATTCTCACTTATTTTATTGCAATTTAGTATACTAATGATGGTTTTTTAATATAATTCAGTTGTATATGATTCCCCTTCTGATAAAGTTAGTGAACCTATTTCAGTTTCAAATGGTATTTCATTAGACAATCAAATAATTTTACTCATATAATGACCATATCTTTAGAAAGCCTTATTTACATAGTATTTAATATGTTGGGTGTATCTTGCCTAAATATTGTCAGTTTGCCTGGTTTATAAGATTAGGTTTATTAATTATTCTGCATTTTAACTTTATTATATTGCCTAGATTTGAATTGTGGCTATTTGCAGAATGTTTTACTAATGTAATTATTTTATTTCCTTCTCTGACTTCTGACTCTGATATATTTGATTACAAATTAGTTCTCTGATCTGGCATAACAGTAATTATAGATTATACAATTAAAATATAACACCCAGATATATAAAACTGGTGTTCTTAATAACATTGTTTTGGTATATCACCAAATAACATAATAAAAAGTATTTCTACAACATTGGAATGATATCTAATTTTAGATAATGCATTCCTAAATTAACATGAACAATAAAATAACAATTATAATACTAATATTTCTTATGACTAACCCTTATTTATCTAAATGTTATATGTAATAGGAACCTAACATCCTGGTTCCATATATAATTGTTAACACCTTCTATAAACTTCTTCATAAACAGTTTGTTCTGTAGTTCCCCATTTATAAAATTTATACCCCCTCTTAAAGTATACCCCTAGCTACCTAAGTTATATTCCATTCTATGGAATGTTCATATCGCTTTAGTAGCTTTTATTTAGTAATATTACTACTTCATTATCAAAGTAGGCACTGTTCACAAAACTTAAAGTTTGTTACTATGTACTGCAACTCATGTACCTTTCTTAAAGTTTATTAGTTATAATTTGATCACTTACACTTTTCCATGGTGAATTATTACTATATTTACTAGTCTTTTTCTAGCTTTTAATATGAAATATTCAACCATGGGGGAACTGTGAAGACTTGTCTATACAAACTAAATAATAACTTTTTGAATGCACTAATATTTAATACAGCTAACACTTTTAGTTTTTTGTCAGTTTTACAGTGATATGGTTTTTTAATGTGTTATACTTTCTTTTTTGGGCATTCATTGATTTTGGGGTTTTTTGGGGGTTCTTTCCCTATGGGGTTTTTGTTTTATATGGGTCGTCTTAATTATTCTTCTTTCTTCTTGAGTTTGGTTATTCTTCCTTCTTCTGTAGTTTTGGATTATCCTTCCTTCTTCCTTCTTCTGTAGTTCTTATTTTTATTATTCTTCTTTCTTCTTTGAGTTTGGTTCTTCTTTATTCTTCCTTCTTCAGTAGTAGTAGTTTTAATTAGTCTTCCTTCTTCTTTCTTCAGTAGATTTAGTTTGTTCTTCTTTCTTCAGTAATAGTAGTTTTAATTATTCTTCTTTCTTCTGTCTTCTGTATCTTTGATTGTTCTTCTTTCTTCATTCTTCAGTAGTAGTAGTTTTAACTAGTTCTTCTTTCTTCATTAGATTTAGTTTGTTCTTCTTTCTTCTTTGAGTTTTAATTGTTCTTCCTTCTTCTTTAGCTTTGATTGTTCTTCCTTCTTCAGTAATAGTAGTTTTAATTATTCTTCTGTCTTCTGTATCTTTGATTGTTCTTCTTTCTTCGTTCTTCAGTAATAGTAGTTCTAATTATTCTTCTTTCTTCTGTCTTCAGTATCTTTGATTGTTCTTCTTTCTTCAGTAATAGTAGTTTTAATTATTCTTCTTTCTTCTGTCTTCTGTATCTTTGATTGTTCTTCTTTCTTCATTCTTCAGTAGTAGTAGTTTTAACTAGTTCTTCTTTCTTCATTAGATTTAGTTTGTTCTTCTTTCTTCTTTGAGTTTTAATTGTTCTTCCTTCTTCTTTAGCTTTGATTGTTCTTCCTTCTTCAGTAATAGTAGTTTTAATTATTCTTCTTTCTTCTGTCTTCTGTATCTTTGATTGTTCTTCTTTCTTCGTTCTTCAGTAATAGTAGTTCTAATTATTCTTCTTTCTTCTGTCTTCAGTATCTTTGATTGTTCTTCTTTCTTCAGTAATAGTAGTTTTAATTATTCTTCTGTCTTCTGTATCTTTGATTGTTCTTCTTTCTTCATTCTTCAGTAATAGTAGTTTTAATTGGTTCTTCTTTCTTCAGTAATAGTAGTTTTAATTATTCTTCTTTCTTCTGTCTTCTGTATCTTTGATTGTTCTTCTTTCTTCAGTAATAGTAGTTTTAATTATTCTTCTTTCTTCTGTCTTCTGTATCTTTGATTGTTCTTCTTTCTTCATTCTTCAGTAGTAGTAGTTTTAATTAGTTCTTCTTTCTTCAGTAACTTGATTGTTCTTCTTTCTTCGGTCTTCAGTAATAGTAGTTTTAATTATTCTTCTTTCTTCTTTAGTTCTAATTATTCTTCTTTCTTCTGTCTTCGGTAGTAGTAGTTTTAATTATTCTTCCTTCTTCTGTCTTCTGTATCTTTGATTGTTCTTCTTTCTTCATTCTTCAGTAATAGTAGTTTTAATTAGTTCTTCTTTCTTCATTCTTCAGTAATAGTAGTTTTAATTATTCTTCTTTCTTCTGTCTTCTGTATCTTTGATTGTTCTTCTTTCTTCAGTAATAGTAGTTTTAATTATTCTTCTTTCTTCTTTAGTTCTAATTATTCTTCTTTCTTCTGTCTTCAGTAGTAGTAGTTTTAATTATTCTTCCTTCTTCTGTCTTCTGTATCTTTGATTGTTCTTCTTTCTTCATTCTTCAGTAATAGTAGTTTTAATTATTCTTCTTTCTTCTTTGAGTTCTAATTATTCTTCTTTCTTCTGTCTTCGGTAGTAGTAGTTTTAATTATTCTTCCTTCTTCTGTCTTCTGTATCTTTGATTGTTCTTCATTCTTCAGTAATAGTAGTTTTAATTATTCTTCTTTCTTCTGTCTTCTGTATCTTTGATTGTTCTTCTTTCTTCAGTAATAGTAGTTTTAATTATTCTTCTTTCTTCTGTCTTCTGTATCTTTGATTGTTCTTCTTTCTTCATTCTTCAGTAATAGTAGTTTTAATTATTCTTCTTTCTTCTGTCTTCTGTATCTTTGATTGTTCTTCTTTCTTCATTCTTCAGTAGTAGTAGTTTTGGTTATTCTTCTTTCTTCTGTATCTTTGTTTTTTCTGGTCTGGTTTCTTTGACGGGGTATATTAATTGCCTGCTTCTATCTTTCCTGGGTAATTTTGTTATTATTATTTTTAGTCTTCTGGGTTTTTAAATTTGTATTATATTATATTATTTGCAGAAATTTTCTTTATTCAACCTTTCTTGTGAATATATTATTAAACAGTGCATTTTAATTAATTCTCATCTGGATATTCCATATATTAGAGCTTTATTAATGATCATTGAGTAATGCATTTGTGTGGATTATCTGTCACGCTACAGATTGCTCTCTTCCAGAAGTGATTAGTTCAGATCATACTTAGTTTGTCTGAAGTAATTGCTTATGACATTATATTATAAATTATATTTCTTTACTTCCTTCACATTTCTAAAAATTTTTTCTCCTATATTTTTGAGCTTATTTATATTTCATTATTAACTGGATTCTTACTGATAGTAATAGTCATCTGAGGTTCGTTATTTTTTATTTTTCCATTTTCTTCTTAACCCGTTTCTTTATCCTTGGGATATTTATTCCCTAAAATTCCCTAACACGTTAGCTGGGGCAGTGTCCAGAGGGGCTCTGTAGGCATCTCACTCTGCTGGCCATACTACGTCATTTATTGATTACAGAGGTAAATCATCTCTGACCAATACATAATAATACTGCTGGACTTATCTCAGACAGTCATTAATAAAATTATATAAGAATAGTCCACCTTATGACTATATAAAAAAAATTAAATATCTTTGGATATTTCACTTCGTATACGAACAGATCTATTTATATATCTATCTTAGTGAATCTCTATCTCAGTTATTTTTCTCAATGGTTAGCTCTGCTGGCATTTTATTTCTCCTTGTGATTGGAAGCTGGTATAATATAATCATCACTTATTATTCAGTGTAAAGTTTTTAATTCTCTGTCATTTTTTGACTGTTATCACAATCTCCTTCTGGTCATTGGTAGCATATATTTTGTATTATATTTTTGTTCCTTTCTTAATTCTTGTGAATCGTTCCACTAGTATTATGTTTTTTCAATTCCTCTTTTAATTGTCTTTCTAATAACTGACATTTATTGTATGATCATCTTTTTCATATGGATTTATTTATATATAGTTTTTCCTTTCTTTTTCAAAATTTTATTTTGCTCTTGCTTTTTATCCAAATGCACTCTTTAATTATTAATGCCATATGTTTAATATCTCTGTTTATTTGACATAAAATTCTCATTAATTTCACTTCACAATAAGTTTATTCATTTAAATTGTATCAGTGGTTTGTACTGCCATTTCTTTATTCTTGAAAGTTTTTCAGAATTGGTCCCATATATAATTGTTTGTAATGTGTTATCCAAATTCTTTTTCTCCTTGTTCATTTCTAAAAGTTGTTTTTAAAATAAGGTAGTAAATTGTTTTTACTTGGGTTTTTGAATTTTGATGATTTAATTCAAAATTCATTTTCTCTTTGATTCATAAATGGTTTTCTAAATAATAGGTAGTAAGTAGTCATTACTTCATTTTTGAATTTTTACTTTAATATTATTTCTTCCATACATTCAATTGTTCATAATATTTTTCCATAAATATGGTTAACATATCATATTATTACCCTAAATATGGTATTAGCTCTTTTCTTTTCTTTATTTCAAATGTACTTCTTATAATTTTTTTCTTTTAAATACCCAGGTTGAAGATTTTTATTAGGTTGGACAATTGCTCATAATTTCTTTTTCTTTGACATAGTTTTTTGCCGTTGCCGGTTATCATAACATCAGTCCCTTTTTGTGGAGGTGTATGGTATTAGACTTAACCGTAGTCTGTCACTTCATTTGCTCTCATTGTCCGGATGACCATAGTCTTCATCATCGTTCCGGTACTAGTGACATCTCTGGCCTTTGTTTTGTATTTCATTTTCCTAGCTGCTATTCCTTTGTTGGCTGCTAAGCTTATTCGGCTCCCTCTATCATAGTGTTTTATACACCGGTACGTCTCTGGTCCATATGTTGTATTGCATGAAAAATATCTGTGAGGATCTTCATCTGAATGATTAATCATTTGCTTATCTGAAGCCCCATAATCTGGTTCATCATCACACATCCACCCTGAAGGAATACATTTTAGTGTACCTGTATACTGGAACTGTCCTGGATGGTACTCTAATGGAACACATTCTGGTGATTCATCCGTGCCGTCATCACAGTCTGGTAAAATGTCATACTTCCATCTTTCTGGAATACACTGTCCAGTCCTTCGCTGAAACTGATCTAGTCTCCATGTTTTACTCAGTTTACCTCTGGTCCCTTCCCAGTGGTAAACTACTGTCTGCTGGTAAACCATCTCTGAGATTACCCTTAATCTACTTCCATTATTTCTGGAACTCAAGATTTCTTTATGGTTGGTAATAGGGATATTATCATCATCAAATAAACCATGGTTCATCATTTCCATTTCTTCCCTTGTTTTCATTAATTTCTTTGGATGCCTTCTTTTCATTCCCTTTTGTTTCACTTCCATATCCTTAGTATTTTCTTTCTTCCCGTTCGTTTTCTTTTCAGGTAACACTATCCCTGGCTCCATTGTTTTATTGTTTGGTATTTCCTTTCGTTCTGGTTTGCTGTTGTCCAGTGTCTTATCCAATTCTTCATCCAAGGATGTGACGTTTTTATCTATTTCACTCAAACCTTCCTTCAAGATTTGTCTGTATTCTTTTCTATCCCTTCTTTCCTCTTCCCTGTCTTCTTTCATTTCCTTATGCCATCGTCGGTTATCCTCCCTTATTTCTTCTCTTAACCATTGGTAGTCCTCTCTTAACTCTTTCCTTAACTGTTGATGATCACTTTCGATTTTCTTATTGGTTTCTTCCATTTTTTCTTCCAAATTCTTCTTATTTTCTTCCATTTTCTTTTCCACCTTTTTACTGGTTTCCTCAATTCTCTTATTGGTCCTTTCTATTTTACGGCCCAATTCTTCTTTTGTTTCTTGGTTGTCCTTCTTCAATTCTTCCCTTAAAGATTGGTTATCATTCTTCAACTCTTCTTTTGTTGCTTGGTGGTCCTTCTTCAATTCTTCTATGTTTTTATTTATCTCATTCAAATCTTCCTTGGTGGAATCCATTTTCTTACTGGTCTCTCCTATGTCCTTCCTTAAGTTTTCTTCCATCTTCTTGCTGTTTTCTTCCATCTTCTTGCTGTTTTCTTCCATCTTCTCCATCATTATCCTGAACATCTCCTGCATGTTACTATTCTCTTCTCGTGGTGGATTCTCGGGTTGTCCTATTCGTTCCTCCCGGACATCGATTTCCCCTGTTTGTGTGTGCGCTTCGGGTTGTTCCTCTAGTGGTGCTGGTTTTTTACGTTCCACCCGTTCTAATATCCTTTCCACGTCCTCCACTGGGGTCGCCTTCTTATCCTCCATATCGAGTTCTTTCTCGGCCTCCGCCGCTCTCTTCTTTGATGTGGCACGACGCATTATTTTCCCTGATTCCCTGGCTGGGTAACCGCTGCCAAGCTGAATTAGGAGTTGGGTAAGTAATTACAGTAATTTCAACCCCTAATTACAGCCCCACGTTGGGCGCCATTTTTGTAATATAACTGTGAATGAGTGGGTATAATAAAATAAAATAAAAGGTTGCTGTATGTAGATTGTGCTCACCTATAAGCCCCACTGGTTGGGCTAGCTGATTTTGTAATAAAACGATATTGCAAAATATAGCTTAATTTATAATATGTGTAGTACGTAGCTAATATCTTCTTGTTTTCTAATCTCTCACTGTTGATCTTCGCTTTGTATTACAACCATACTATAATCGTAACTGTAATGGTGTTCTGGTATAGTATTACCCAGAATAATTTTTATGGTGCGTATGTGTAGTAGTGACGTTCCGCTCTGGGAAACGTCGATTTGGTAATGTTCCTGGATTATGTGGTTATCAAATATTCTAGGTGTCTGTTGCTGTTGCAGCAATTTAAAATGTGATATAAATTTAAAATTTATATTTATAATAAAAAATAAATTCTGGAAAAATGTTTTCAATGTTTATATTCTTCAAATTTAGAAATAAATTGAGGTTGTTGATTGTAATTATAATTATAATAGTAAGGTGTTTAATTTGGTAATAAATTTCTGTTCGGTAAATTTGTTAAAAAGATAATCCAATTAACTTCAAGTTAGGCGAAAACGGCTCTCTTCTTCTTACTCTTGAAATGTTGTAGTTTCGCATATACTGCCTTTAAAGATTATCTATTTTTCTTGGTTAATTAATGATTATGTCCTTTTATAAGAGAAATCAACTCCAATTTACCAAAAAACAGACAAATACGTTTATTAAATACAATAATAAGGTTGGTCGATTAATTAATCGAAGTTACAAGCCATATCGAGTTCTTGCTCAGGCTTGGTCGATATTAGAAGTTTTACAATTGTATTATTTAAACAGGTTCTTTGAACGGTTATTTATATAAAAAGCCAGAGAAGGTCAGGGACATGAAAGTATAACACTTACAATTCAAAAAAAAAAGGTCTTAAATTTAAACAATATACTGGTAATTATTAATAATAAAAGTTTATATATAATTTTGTTCAAACCAGAAAGCAGCCTAGTCGTCTCTAATTGAGGTGACGGAATGGGATCAGAATGGCCGCCTGACGCATGCGCGTTGAAAGCTTCTAATGTAAACAACGTACTTGTTGAGATAATATGTCCCTTCTTTGGTTAAATGTTCTTCACTACGGTATATGATCTTCTGGGGTATAGTTTATTGTCACTGTTGTTAGATGGAAACGTTCACTTGGTGTAAAAATGTTGTTAAATAAGTATATCAACTGGTGTTTATGTGTCAGTTAACCTCGAATTTTCACTTGGTGTTTGATGCGATTTCAGTGTTATTTCAATGTAATTGGTTATATGTGATTTCGTTTATAGGTGTTATGTAGTTCGTGGGTCAACTTCACCACTTCACTTTCATTAAAATAGTTAAAAATTTAATTTACATAAAATGATTCAGAACTCCGTTGTAGCATAACGTCCATTAAAGGTTGGTTCAAACAAATATTCACGAGAAGTGCTCTCTTCGAGGTATAATAATGAACTGTCTGTATTTCCATCATCTCATGAAAATCTTAGCCTATATAATATAGTTCAGACATTGTTAAAAATTGCCATAACTTCCGACACGTTTTAAAATAGTACACTATGTTCATAAAATAAATTCGTTATTAGTTAACTGTTTGCAATATAAAATACATATTCGTTTTCACTATTCTATTCTACTTATTTTGATAGTAATTAATTTAGTATTACAAAGTTTTATCTGAAATTATATTTCTTATAATTTTTTGGGAGGTAGGCCTAAAATTATACTTCCCTGTCTTCTATGTAAATAATAGCCATTTTAACTAATATAATTATTATTCTATGAAATCTGAAATTTGTATAATTATCAATTCTCACTTATTTTATTGCAATTTAGTATACTAATGATGGTTTTTTAATATAATTCAGTTGTATATGATTCCCCTTCTGATAAAGTTAGTGAACCTATTTCAGTTTCAAATGGTATTTCATTAGACAATCAAATAATTTTACTCATATAATGACCATATCTTTAGAAAGCCTTATTTACATAGTATTTAATATGTTGGGTGTATCTTGCCTAAATATTGTCAGTTTGCCTGGTTTATAAGATTAGGTTTATTAATTATTCTGCATTTTAACTTTATTATATTGCCTAGATTTGAATTGTGGCTATTTGCAGAATGTTTTACTAATGTAATTATTTTATTTCCTTCTCTGACTTCTGACTCTGATATATTTGATTACAAATTAGTTCTCTGATCTGGCATAACAGTAATTATAGATTATACAATTAAAATATAACACCCAGATATATAAAACTGGTGTTCTTAATAACATTGTTTTGGTATATCACCAAATAACATAATAAAAAGTATTTCTACAACATTGGAATGATATCTAATTTTAGATAATGCATTCCTAAATTAACATGAACAATAAAATAACAATTATAATACTAATATTTCTTATGACTAACCCTTATTTATCTAAATGTTATATGTAATAGGAACCTAACATCCTGGTTCCATATATAATTGTTAACACCTTCTATAAACTTCTTCATAAACAGTTTGTTCTGTAGTTCCCCATTTATAAAATTTATACCCCCTCTTAAAGTATACCCCTAGCTACCTAAGTTATATTCCATTCTATGGAATGTTCATATCGCTTTAGTAGCTTTTATTTAGTAATATTACTACTTCATTATCAAAGTAGGCACTGTTCACAAAACTTAAAGTTTGTTACTATGTACTGCAACTCATGTACCTTTCTTAAAGTTTATTAGTTATAATTTGATCACTTACACTTTTCCATGGTGAATTATTACTATATTTACTAGTCTTTTTCTAGCTTTTAATATGAAATATTCAACCATGGGGGAACTGTGAAGACTTGTCTATACAAACTAAATAATAACTTTTTGAATGCACTAATATTTAATACAGCTAACACTTTTTGTTTTTTGTCAGTTTTACAGTGATATGGTTTTTTAATGTGTTATACTTTCTTTTTTGGGCATTCATTGATTTTGGGGTTTTTTGGGGGTTCTTTCCCTATGGGGTTTTTGTTTTATATGGGTCGTCTTAATTATTCTTCTTTCTTCTTGAGTTTGGTTATTCTTCCTTCTTCTGTAGTTTTGGATTATCCTTCCTTCTTCCTTCTTCTGTAGTTCTTATTTTTATTATTCTTCTTTCTTCTTTGAGTTTGGTTCTTCTTTATTCTTCCTTCTTCAGTAGTAGTAGTTTTAATTAGTCTTCCTTCTTCTTTCTTCAGTAGATTTAGTTTGTTCTTCTTTCTTCAGTAATAGTAGTTTTAATTATTCTTCTTTCTTCTGTCTTCTGTATCTTTGATTGTTCTTCTTTCTTCATTCTTCAGTAGTAGTAGTTTTAACTAGTTCTTCTTTCTTCATTAGATTTAGTTTGTTCTTCTTTCTTCTTTGAGTTTTAATTGTTCTTCCTTCTTCTTTAGCTTTGATTGTTCTTCCTTCTTCAGTAATAGTAGTTTTAATTATTCTTCTGTCTTCTGTATCTTTGATTGTTCTTCTTTCTTCGTTCTTCAGTAATAGTAGTTCTAATTATTCTTCTTTCTTCTGTCTTCAGTATCTTTGATTGTTCTTCTTTCTTCAGTAATAGTAGTTTTAATTATTCTTCTTTCTTCTGTCTTCTGTATCTTTGATTGTTCTTCTTTCTTCATTCTTCAGTAGTAGTAGTTTTAACTAGTTCTTCTTTCTTCATTAGATTTAGTTTGTTCTTCTTTCTTCTTTGAGTTTTAATTGTTCTTCCTTCTTCTTTAGCTTTGATTGTTCTTCCTTCTTCAGTAATAGTAGTTTTAATTATTCTTCTTTCTTCTGTCTTCTGTATCTTTGATTGTTCTTCTTTCTTCGTTCTTCAGTAATAGTAGTTCTAATTATTCTTCTTTCTTCTGTCTTCAGTATCTTTGATTGTTCTTCTTTCTTCAGTAATAGTAGTTTTAATTATTCTTCTGTCTTCTGTATCTTTGATTGTTCTTCTTTCTTCATTCTTCAGTAATAGTAGTTTTAATTGGTTCTTCTTTCTTCAGTAATAGTAGTTTTAATTATTCTTCTTTCTTCTGTCTTCTGTATCTTTGATTGTTCTTCTTTCTTCAGTAATAGTAGTTTTAATTATTCTTCTTTCTTCTGTCTTCTGTATCTTTGATTGTTCTTCTTTCTTCATTCTTCAGTAGTAGTAGTTTTAATTAGTTCTTCTTTCTTCAGTAACTTGATTGTTCTTCTTTCTTCGGTCTTCAGTAATAGTAGTTTTAATTATTCTTCTTTCTTCTTTAGTTCTAATTATTCTTCTTTCTTCTGTCTTCGGTAGTAGTAGTTTTAATTATTCTTCCTTCTTCTGTCTTCTGTATCTTTGATTGTTCTTCTTTCTTCATTCTTCAGTAATAGTAGTTTTAATTAGTTCTTCTTTCTTCATTCTTCAGTAATAGTAGTTTTAATTATTCTTCTTTCTTCTGTCTTCTGTATCTTTGATTGTTCTTCTTTCTTCAGTAATAGTAGTTTTAATTATTCTTCTTTCTTCTTTAGTTCTAATTATTCTTCTTTCTTCTGTCTTCAGTAGTAGTAGTTTTAATTATTCTTCCTTCTTCTGTCTTCTGTATCTTTGATTGTTCTTCTTTCTTCATTCTTCAGTAATAGTAGTTTTAATTATTCTTCTTTCTTCTTTGAGTTCTAATTATTCTTCTTTCTTCTGTCTTCGGTAGTAGTAGTTTTAATTATTCTTCCTTCTTCTGTCTTCTGTATCTTTGATTGTTCTTCATTCTTCAGTAATAGTAGTTTTAATTATTCTTCTTTCTTCTGTCTTCTGTATCTTTGATTGTTCTTCTTTCTTCAGTAATAGTAGTTTTAATTATTCTTCTTTCTTCTGTCTTCTGTATCTTTGATTGTTCTTCTTTCTTCATTCTTCAGTAATAGTAGTTTTAATTATTCTTCTTTCTTCTGTCTTCTGTATCTTTGATTGTTCTTCTTTCTTCATTCTTCAGTAGTAGTAGTTTTGGTTATTCTTCTTTCTTCTGTATCTTTGTTTTTTCTGGTCTGGTTTCTTTGACGGGGTATATTAATTGCCTGCTTCTATCTTTCCTGGGTAATTTTGTTATTATTATTTTTAGTCTTCTGGGTTTTTAAATTTGTATTATATTATATTATTTGCAGAAATTTTCTTTATTCAACCTTTCTTGTGAATATATTATTAAACATTGCATTTTAATTAATTCTCATCTGGATATTCCATATATTAGAGCTTTATTAATGATCATTGAGTAATGCATTTGTGTGGATTATCTGTCACGCTACAATATATATATATATATATATATATATATATATTCAATCACTTTCTGCTACAGTCCGTTTCTTGATGTATATAATACATTTAATATTTATAAATAAATTTACTTCAAGATATACCTTTTTTTTTCCTTATTAGGAACATGTTTCGGGTACTATCTTGTACCTGTCCTCAGCCGTCCGGTTTTTTTGTCTGGTGAAGTACATATGTGTTGTTGGTTGACTATTATTATTGTGGCTTCCTGTTGGCTTCTGGTATTTCAAATTGGTTTTATTGTGTGTGATTGTGGTGTATGTGTTAGTTTTTTGTGTATTTTCAATGTTGAGTGCTTTGAATATTGTGTCATGTTTTGTATTGATTTGTATTTGTTCTGATAGCCTCCCCAATAAACAAACTAATACCTGAACAAATACAAATCAATACAAAACATGACACAATATTCAAAGCACTCAACATTGAAAATACACAAAAAACTAACACATACACCACAATCACACACAATAAAACCAGTTTGAAATACCAGAAGCCAACAGGAAGCCACAATAATAATAGTCAACCAACAACACATATGTACTTCACCAGACAAAAAAACCGGAAGGCTGAGGATGGGTACAAGATAGTACCCGAAACATGTTCCTAATAAGGAAAAAAAAAAGGTATATCTTGAAGTAAATTTATTTATAAATATTAAATTTAATATATATATATATATATATTACAACGATACAGCCATATGCTGTATTGAGCTTTGATTTAAATAAATATAAAATTTGTAAAATTATTATAAGTTTGGGGTAAATGGACAGGTCTGGGATTGTAAAAATGTTTCATTGTTATACTAGGGGAGAAATTAACCTGTTCCAACAGGCAAAGAACACCTGCTCGATTGTATGTGTGTTACGTGTGTATCTTGTGTGTGTTAGTGACGCATGTACAGACAGGAATCTCAGCTACCCTCCCCAATTAATTACTAAAATAATTATTTTAATTCACTGTGTGAAAACTAATTAGTGTATAAACAAACAAAAGGCACCAAAGTGTGTGTAAATTGTATAGGTATCCACAGTAAGAAAATGACGTTAATAGGACACACTATGCAAAGTCAGTGCGAAATAAATGTGCCAAAAATACGCAAATTACACTAAGATGCTCAAATTAATACAGTGAGTGCTTAATCAAATTAGCTATGATTTGTGCTATCTCAATCCGTACAAAACATTGCCATTTGCAAAAAATTGCAAATATATGAAAAGGTTCGGGAGTGGGGGCTATCATGTGATCTGCACGTCTTGACAGGATAATTTCGGAACCAACAGGTGTGGAATCTTGAGAGGGTATAAATTAAGGGTTCGACTGGAAGCCCTTCTCTTCTTTTCAAAACACAGTTGCAGTTGGACATGCTGTCCGTCGGCAGAACAGTTTTATTTTATTATAAGTCTCATCTACGAATGAATAAAGACGTTCAGTAATTATGTTTACACTATTTCGGGAAACGTAGAGTACCAGGACCGTTTAGGTCAGCAAGAGTATCAACAGGGAAGCTACAAGAACGATGCGACATGCTAGACGTTAGGAGATGCTTTTTAGACGCCTAACAGCTGAACGAGATCCACCTCGCAGCAGATAGTAATTCTCTGGGACGGACCACACACTGCTGGAGAACGACGCTGGACTCTGGACATATCCAGGACCACGCCAAGCCAGGAGTAACGGAAACCCAACTCTGGACAATGCTGGACCCCGTCAATAAGTCGTAAGGTCATCAAAACTCAAGGTGACATGCATAATGCATTTATAAATGATTTTTTTAAAGAGCTCATAAAGACTATATAAAGAGACAATTATTTAAATCAAAAAAGTTTATAATTAGAAAGAATGTAATAGAGTCTTATGTAAATGTTTTAGTCATAAGAATGAGCGATCGCATATAGATAAATATAAATATAGAAGAAAAAAAAGAGAGTTTAATTTTGAGATAGTATATTTTTTTTATTAAAGTAAAATAATTGAAATGATTTGATATTTGCATTTTGTAGAAATGAATAATTTAAATTTTGAATACGAAACAAATACCAGTCTAAGAGTAAACATTATAATTTTTAAATTATTTAAAAAAAGGAAACATTGTTATAGACTGAGCAAGCTGAGGTCAGATCTGAGTTAAATGAATTCAATTAAAATAAAACTTAATTACATTACAATTTTTTTTTATTAAATCAATTTGAATAAATGTCTAGATTAAGATTATTAACATGTCTAGAGGTAAGAGTGTTTTAAATGTGTTTTACACCGTATAGCTTAAGAGATGAACTTAATAATGAGTGATATCTTGATCGGAGATTATTAACAATGTTTTATTATTTATAATGCTTGTTAAAACAATAAACATGAAATTTTAACTACTCATTAATTTACTACTCTTATTATAGTTACACCTGGTATTGTTATAATTATTTACAACCTGCATATACAAAAAGTATCGTTGTATAATTTTGGCGTCCCAAAGAACATGGCGCCACATATATTATAGTATATCAAATTTATGTTATGTATCGTTGTAATATATATTACGACGATACTCTTTGACACTTACTTGTACACATATGCTATTACTCATTTGTGCGCACTTACCCATGTCTCGAAGGTATACTCTTCTTCTGCAGTATTTACCTTGATGTTTCCCAGCTAGGTCGCAGGCTTTGGTAGTTGATTGAGTGTGGATAAGCACGTGAATATCGTTATACAATTGTAATACAAGTAAAGAGTACAGAGGATTTAGTACTGGTTGTGAAATTAGTACGACTTTGTTAATAAAATCATATTCATTTTGTTTATTATTTAAAAAAATGCAATTTGTCATGTTATTAATTATTTTGTGGGTTAATTACTATTGGAACCCTTATATTCAATATGAATATAATATAATTATAACGTGGTTAAAATCGTATCTCTTATATTCTAAGACATATTATACACTAACATAAGACATATATGACCTGGAATATTTACACAGACATATAATACATAACACATATATTATTATAATACGTGATTAACAAGTACGAAATTGAATATTCATCTTGTCTTAGCAAGTGTGGTTTTATTATGTACCACTTAATAAAAAAATTAACTAATCAAACATTTATTAAAAATTCTAATAGAGACCATTCTATTTTTTTAATTAATTATATTACTAATGTCTCAATTAATTAAAAATCTTCAATTAAAGTAACTCTCATACTTGAGTTTACGTTATCGTTACTTGTTTGTAATTATATAATAAAATATAAAAATATAATACAATATGGTTTCTATAATGACCATTTACTTATGAGATTAATAAATTTATATTCTTTGTTATCAATTATTATTCTTTGAATATTTATTGATTATTCATTATGAAAAATAAAAAAATATAATAAAGTTTATGTAAACTTGTATATGGAATCTAGAGCCTTCTTTCAATAGACCTCAGGGTCATTTATAATATTAAATAAATGTCTGACTTCACCTGCGTATTTCTACAACCATTTAACTGTGTCGTTACCATCATCTGGACTCTCGAGTTTGAGATCCTCTTCGGGTATCACCTTCTCTGTCTCTGCGTCGTTGAAATTACTCTCTCCGTCTACTGGATGCTGAGTTCTGACGTGGACCTCTGGTCGTGATGATGTCTGGCTGGATGTAGCTGCATGTGGCTGCCCCTGCGTCCTCTAGTATTTTGCTCTGGTTCCTCTCCTCTCCTTGTCTTGTCCCTCATGGATGTCTCGAAGTTCTACGTGGACTTCTTGAAGTTCATCGATGATGTTACGACTCCTCGTAGATTACGATATTATAGTCTTTTAAATAAATCGTGTTTCACTGCTACTTTCACCGACGTACTGCCGGTTCCATCGCACTTCAAGTTACATAATACGGTTTAAAACATTACTTAACTTTGTAAAATTCGCGGTTGCGAGATGCGTGGATTTCACGTACTGTCTGTTGATGATCTGAGAAAGCGTGTGTTGCTCGCTGGGGTTTTATACTCCTGCCGTCGTTCAATTCCTGTTGGAAACTGTTTGGACAAAGTTGAACAGGTCCGCACGTCGATTTAATTACTAATTACAACCTACGCGTCTTTCTATGAAGCGCGCACTTTTTTATAAAGATTCTTTTACAAATCGTTAGGTACATTATTAAACTTAACCTATGCAAATTATGAACATTAAGGTGTGTAAACTATGGAAGTTATGGCAAAATTTCACACGGTGGCTGAACGGTTCCCACAATCATAGACCACTTAATGTCTAATTGTAGTGCCAGGCGCCAGCTTTATTTTTACATATGTCTCTGATTCGTGTGAATTCTGGTTCTCGTTCAGTACTTAAAAAACTGTGTAAAATTTTCCACACTCATATGCATAATTCAACTTGTTCTTCATTTACACACTACCACTAATACACACACGCGGCTGCCTGTCGCTGTGACATCACCCTTGCCAGTCGGTGCGTGCTTCTTCTCCCCTCTCTGCATTTAAATACCAACTAGGCTTTTAATTCCATATGCAGGCTCACTTACAATTATTTATTTATTTAAAATTAATTAATACGTTATGTTTCTTATAATACGTTTATATATATATATTTCAACAATACATATATTTTCCCAGGGCGGTAGGTTTGTAAATATTTAGCATAGAAAATATATGATGAACAGTTTTTAACAATATTATGCAGGCTCAGAATTGTCAGAAAGCGTACACCTGCCCCCGTGAGTGAATACAGCGCTTGTGTGTGTGAACGCAAGCTACGACAGGCAAAGTATATGATGGGGTGATGTGTCCGAATTGTTGGTTTGTCTGTAATCAGGTTTTAACCGGATAAAAATAAACTAATTAATACATTTTAAATCTTGAACAAAGACTTACCCCAATTATAAAGACACCATTACATTAAGGAATTTTTAACGAATATAGTGATGTAAAAGTATTGTAGAAATTTGCAATAATAAAGACGCTAGGTAATTTAATGTTAATTACTAGTGTCACGTCTTCGACGCTCTCGAAATAATCTTGAGTTGGTCTTACAACGTTAGGTGATGAGTTGGCTGGTATAAAATGAAATAAAGTAGTGGACTGTATATATTCTTTGAATTAACTGTTTATTGAATGTTGCAAGAAAATGATTGCATGGCACGTGCAGTGTAGCGCGGCATACATTGCCTGAGAAATAAAGTTGAATTAAATATTGAAAGTCATGATAATGAATTGAGGCCGAGATCGCCTAAGTATTAATGCATTAAGCACTGAAGATCATGCTAATAATTTGAAGTGGATATTCTGAATTGAAAATAATTATATAGCCGCACCTGGTGAACTGAATGCTTGTTGCCCGTTTGGAGTTTAGCAGTTAACTGAACTAGACTGGCTTGTTGCGAGCGTGCAGGACACGCTGGCAGCAGATAGCGGGGGGGATGACGTCACTGCACACACACACGGCGTTACATTACAGATATTATAAGTACAAAGTTTAACAACTAGTGTAATTAACTAATAATTAATAAGTGTGTTATATGTGAGTGACCAGAAAAAAATTACTCAAATGATGATATCGCTTGTGCTACGAGTATGTTTACGAAATCACGAAAATGAACCAAAAAGTGATTTGCAATTAAAAGGATGCTTTGCATAAAGTGACAATATCTAACAGGTCAAAAACAGTCCTGGACTTGTCAGATCGCCATCCAGTATAAATACCACTGGCAATTTTGGGGCGATCTCAGAGACTCAAGATATCTCGGAGACTTCACACAATGTCACGCTGCTGGTCTGCCGACCGATCGAACCTTTACCACACACACCAAGACTTATGGAGGAACTCTGGACCATCACAAACAACAAACCATGGAGACAGAGAACACAGCATCAGCATAATCATCATCATCAAATTCTCGGGATTCAGAACACACACACACACACACACACACACGCAACGGTAACGTCGGCAGTACGCAGGTGATGAATAAACAATTATATTTTTGATTGTGAAAAGAACTCTTAAAAATAAACTTATATATGAACAGTAAAGACTTCAGGTTTTAAATATAATCACTGTACATAAATTTAAATTTTAGTTAAAGAAAATAATTTAATTTAACAAGAAAATTTAAAAATACTAATCTTCTGTTGTATGTTAAAATTTGGGTGTGTCAGTAGAAATAAATAATAGGTTGGAAGTAAATGTTATATTTTTCATTTTGTTTATAGCAACAATTAGTTTTATTCTTGAGATTTAATATTATTTTTGTTTGTAAATGAGTTGCTATTATTATTTAAAATTGGAGTCAAAGTCAGACACACTGAAATAAAAAGTGTTTAGATAATTTGTTTAACATGTCTGTTTAGCTAGTAAGATTATATGGTTGTTTATTTTTATATGTCATGGACATTATAGAAGGTTATATTGTATTTTTGTAAACTTATAAAAGAGAATATTTTTTTATTTTTATAATTCAAAAATTTTAATATTTGCATATTTTCTATTAATATTAATAAATCATAGAATGATTATTTTGAAAAGGTTTTAATTAATTATTTCATGTCATCAACATCTCACTCCTCTTTGAAAAATATTTTTTTATTGTGCAACTACGTATACTTGATGCAACGAGAATAAAAAAATTCTGCGACCTGGCCGGTGTAATACATTTCATAGTTGCGTTGAGTACATGGTAATGTATTTGTGTAATTTTTTGAAATACTTGTAACGTTGCATAATAATTTTACGTGCCCAACGTGTGGCTCGATGTATGTTAATTATCGTATATGTTCATAATTAATAAGTGTATTATTATTATTATTAATATTATTATTATTATTATTATTATTATTATTATTATTATTATTGTTGTTGTTGTTGTTATTAATATTATTATGTTGTAATTGTAATATTGTTGTGTATTTCACAACTAGCGCTCAACAAAACTGAAAGAGGAGAGAAATTGTTGGTATGAGATAATTTATAATAATAATAAATGTAAATAAATAATATTAAATAAAAACCAATAGAGTCGCGGTTTACCAATAATATGGTAATTAATATAAAAGAAAAGAATTTAAATTTAATTCTAATACAAAGAAATGGCTGCACCGCAGAAAGGAGTTGATATTGAGGCTATGTTTAAAAGTCTCCAGGAACAAGTGCAAAAAAATAATGAAGAATTAAAAAAGAATAGCGAAGAAACTAGGGCCGAATTTAAAGCTGAATTCAAAGAGTTTAAAGAGCAATTGACTACAAAACTTGAAGAAACTAATACCAGAATAGAAGTATTAGGAGCTAGAGTAGAACAGACACTAAACGAACAAGTCTTTAAAGATGGAGAATAAATTTAAAGAATATAAAGCAGAATGGTCAAAAGAATTAAAAGATAGTGTGAAACAATTAGCTGAACACTGGAATGAGAAGTTTATAGTATCAAAGTGGGAGCAGGGTATGAAAATAAAAGCAGTCAGTGAACAAGTACATGAAAACATCAGTAAGATACAGGAGTTGGAAGCCAGAACAATGATGTTGGAAACTGCCATAGTAGAGTCTAATAAAACCACAAAGAAATATTCAAGTGAAATAAATACACTAAAGAAAAATGTACATGGAGAAGTAGAACGTCTAAAAACGGAATTGAAGAGGGGACCAACACAGGTGATGGTGTATCCAGCACAGATTGATGAAAGGACAAAATTCTTAGTCTTCAAAGGATTAAAGGGAGACAATCCAATTGAATTCTTACTGAACTGTTGAACTGTGGACAAGAAATGGAGTTAATAGGTAGGCTTTAACTGATAAAGAGAAAATTGATTTTGTTAGTAAACATTTCCAAGAGTACACGATGGTATACTATTGTTCGAGATAATTTAACTACTTACGAACAATTTAAAAACTCATTTGAAGGTCGCTATTGGAATATTCACACACAAAGAAAAATATGAGACAATTAGAATATGGTAAATATCAACATAATGTTAGACTTACCTTAGAAGAGTATGTCATATAACTCAGGGAAAGAAGTAAACACTTAAGTAAACCACATTTACACAACACGAATTGGTACTTAAATTAGCACATCACTTTCACAGAGATAGTAGATTAGCCATTTACACACAAGGAATTAACACCATTGAAGAATTGTTAATTTTACTTGCACAATCTGAACACGTTTCACACCGAGTATAGAAATAAAACTAATTTTATACAGAGAGAAGAGAATTGTTGTGAAGAGAAAAACACCACTGACCCTCTGACTGCAGGTAAGGAGGGAGAACACCGCAAATGACGCAAAATAAGGGAATGAAGTAGCGACATAACAGTACATAGAGAGTACAATAATCATTGTTATGTACACAGAAACAAGTGTAATGCAGGATGTCTATCCGCTATTATGACGAGAGCCGAGCCATATGGAGAAGGGAAACAGGTAGAAACAAGCCGACAACAAAATGTACAGTCAACCAGTGGGTCGATACGTATAACAATGGGACACAGGAAAACAGGATGTAAGTATGTTTGTATAGGTAGAGGGAAAGAATTTTGTCACTCACCACAAAGGGGTTTGTTTGTACATACCGATAAAAATATTTACTTTTATAAAGAGTTTAGAACCAATTGTACTATAGATAATAAGATGAAATTATATTTATCTATTACACATATATATCTGTGTAAATAAAATTTGAACAACAGTCAAATTTTATTTAAACCCACCGGGAGAATATATCCAACAATACATATATTTGCATATTTGCCCACGGCGGTAGGTTTGTAAATATTTAGCATAGAAAATATATGATGAACAGTTTTTAACAATATTATGCAGGCTAAGAATTGTCAGAAAGCGTACACCTGCCCCTGTGAGTGAATACAGCGCTTGTGTGTGTGAACGCAAGCTACGACAGGCAAAGTCTACGATGGGGTGATGCGTACGAATTGTTGGTCTGTCTGTAATCAGGTTTTAATCAGATAAAAATAAACTAATTAATACATTTTAAACCTGTGAACAAAGACTCGCCCCAGTTATAAAGACACCATTACATTAAGGAATTTTTAACGAATATAGTGATGTAAAAGTATTGCAGAAATTTGTAATAATAAAGACGCTAGGTAATTTAATGTTATTACTAGTGTAATTAACTAGTAATTAATAAGTGTGTTATGTGTGAGTGACCAGAAAAAAATTACTCAAATGATGATATCGCTCGTGCTATGAGCAGTGGCGAAGTTACATGGAGGCAATTGAGTCAATGCCTACACTAAAAAATTCTGTAGAATAAAAATTATAAATACGTATGAACTACTAACATAAAGATTGTACATTGCTACTGTGACTGTCGAATTTATTAAGCCGAAACCTGCTTTACTGAGCGACCGCTAGATGGTGACGGGTGAGATTCGGCATAGCTCGTTTAAAGTGAATGAGGCAACGTGAACTTGCCTCATTTTTTTGTCTACATCGTATGTAAGCAGTGTGCTGGCACGATAGGGAAGGCGGAGGAGGGGGATTGTCCCACGCTGTACACATAGAGCGTTGAGGCATGTCTCACTTCTGTGGTGCAAACAAGTTAAAGCGCGCTGTTTTGTTTATAAGTGTGTTTATTTTATGCGGTTATTAAAAGCGTGGCTGTTATTCCGCTGAACAAACAGATGATCAAGATTGTTATATGAATTATTTGTAACATTAAACATATATATATATTTTTTTAAATGTATGATTTGTTGTTGTTATTAGAGAAAGTGTTTGTATTTGTGGGCTAGTGCTTTTGAATTTTCCCGCACTTCTGGTTGACACGGCGATCGGCTCTAACCATATGTTGGCAGTTGTAGGTTAGTTTATTTTTCATCGCCGGCAAGGCTATATTCGCCTTGCATACCTGCTCGCTCCCACCAATACCTGTGAACAAACTCTTATTCTACTTGCACGCATGAAATGACAACTCTGTTATTGGTAATCATTGATTTGTTTTATTATTTTTCAGCTTATTGGTTAAACAAAATAAATGGTTCAGTCTTGGATCGACCTTGACAGTTTAGTATCGATTCGTATTTGAATCCAATCTTCAATGATTTGCAAATAATTATAATATAAAATAAATATCTCAGGGTTTGGGTTCTTTGGGCCAGTTAAGAAATCAGAAATGTTTTTAAAAAGGAGTACAACACATTACAATTACATATAAAATAATAAATCTTAATTATTAATGTTTACAAGTATAAATGTTATATTTTTTCACCAACTACGTCAACGAACTCTGCCAGCATTGGCGAATGAACCGACAAACAAGATGGCCACCTTGGTCATTTAACCAAGTGTCATGTGGATTCTATGTTTTTTGTTTAAATAAAATGTTATTATTGATGTGCAATGGTTATTCCAATTATCACTGTAGGTAGTTTATATAGTGCAGTGAAGTTGATCTATGTGTAGTGTTGTTATGAAAATACTTCGGAGTTATATTTACGTTCCTTGTATACTGCAATCAGCCCACTCACTATGATTTTTTGGTGTTTGTGTAGAGTTAAGCTTCCATTGGTTAGTAGTATTTCTTTTATCTTCTCTTTAAGTTTTCTGGTGTGTTTACTGCTTCTATGGTTTCATTTGGAACATTAATTGAGTATAAATTTGATTGTTTTATTTTCACTCAAAGCGTCAGCTATTAGACTTTGATCTTTACGGCTTGGCGTTTAACAATACAATCATTCCTTCTTCACGTCTTAGTAACAGTTTTTTGACCAGTAAACTCCGTTTTTGATTGGTCAGTTTGCATGAACTTGAGGTCAAGCGGCATATAGTACCGAAAATTATATCCTTGCTTTACCAGTCAAAAAATACTCCTTTGTTGATTTTTGTTTAAATTAAAATTAGTTTACATAGTTTTGTTCCTTTTATAAAGGTCTACATTTTGATATATAATTTTATGTGTTAACTTTATATTAGGTGTCTTTTCACCTTTACAAAAATTATAAATCTGGACTATAATATTGCCCTGCTATTACATACAATACTTAATTTTTGTTAGATTAATTTAATCTGATTCACAATTATTCTAAAACTTGTCCCTTATTAAATTTTAGTCCTATTTTGTTATTATTTTATTATATTGATTTTGTAATTTAATCATTTCTGACACTACCTTATTTTATATTTCATGTTCGGCCTAGGCCTAAGATTTGATTTCATTATCATTTTCTAATTCACATTAATTATTAAATGGTTTTTTGTTTTGAACCCTTTTGCCTGGTTACATTTGTTTAAAGATTATTACATGATTTTTTCCCTTAACATATTCTAACAATATTTATTAATTAACACAAAATTCTTTAACATACTAGCTAAAAATGTTGCCTTCATGGCCAAGATTACATCCATTTTTTGACAAATGATAACATAAAATATTTAGTTTACTATAATAACCATTACATTTCCATACTATTAAGCTCTACTAATGGACCATTAATATTGTTTATATGAGACCTCTATTTAAGTATTTTTTGGTATTATGTTGTAACATATACCTTCTATTCTGCCTATAGGCTTAATACACTTCTTATGATCCTTTACATATGATTTATTAATGATAACAATTATTGGCATTGGCCTAAATAAAAGAAAAATAAACATGGTTAAGCACTGCTAATGCCTTCTCCTTTAACAACCAACAACATGGGATAAATAACTATAAAACCTTTCAATAAATAATGCTACATTACTACAATTGTTTGTTTACACTCTAACATTTAGTATGTCTGTCACTTTATAATGCTTTTAAGAATTGTGTCTCTTGTATTGACCTATTTTGGTTTTTTTTTACACTTAACATAATTAGAGGGATCATTGATCTTTACAGTCTTATCTGTGTGATTAATGATCACCCTTGTTTTCCACTTTTCCCACTTTTCACTTTTGCACTTTTCACAAGTTTTGTCTTATTATCTACAGTACATGGTTTCTTATTTATCACACTATTGTGTTATACTTTTATTTTGCATTATTAAATATTAGAGTTCAGTTATACTGACTTTTTTATTATCATTTGGACTATTTTGGTTAATTATTTGGGGCTCCCATTATGTCACATTACAATATGTGTGTGTATATATATATATATATATATATATATATATATATATATTGTAACAATTTCTTTTGGTTACAAAATAAAATCTGTGTGACTGCTGTTAAAAAATTTGAAATAAAAAAAATAATTTTTATTTCAAGAAAAAAAATTTCTGAAAAATATTTTTTGTGTACTTTATGTTCCTAATATTTAAAAAATATTAGTGGTTATTGTTTGTGTTTAGAAATTGACGGGTATTATGTTTATTAGTATAATAGTATCTCTTTCTGTAAATTTACTTAATGACAATCTGATTAACTCCAGTCCTAGTCGAAAGACGGCTCTCTTCTTCTTCTTCTTCTTCTTCTTGAAGCGTTCGTTATTTCGTATTTACCGCCCTTCGGTTAGTCGGAGTCTTCGATTAGTTTATTTATTAAGTATTTTAAAGAAAAATTAAATTCAAATTACATAAACAGAAAGTTTATTAACAAATTATTAAGTTTATCAATAAGACTCGATATTATACAGCAGTATTGACTCACTCAGGGCCGGTCGATAAAAAAGTTTACATTGGTAGTATATAAAAATATAGTTCTTTGAACGGTTATTTAAGAATAGCCAGAGAAGGGTATGGACAGGAAAGTATAACACTTACAATGATAAATGCCTTAATACTAACAAATACAATGTTATAATTAATAAATAAAAGTTTATATATAATAATTGTTTCAAACCAAAGCAGCCGAAATTCGTTTCTTCACAGCTGGAGTAAGAACAGCGATGAATCAAAATGGCCGACTGGCGCATGCGTAGTGGAACGCCTAACCTTGACGAAATATTTGTTTAAGTTAATTGAGTGTCACTGGTGTATTGTTTAATAGTTCACTTGGTGTAAATTGTTGTGATTGTGTCTATCTCACTTTGTCTATATGTGTCGGGTTTAACCTTGATTGTTCGTCTGTAAATTTTATTGTATTGGTGTTATTTCAATTAATTAGGCGTGTGTGGTTCTGTCTATTGGTGATACACTGTTCATATTTTAATTTCACCGGTTCACAATTAAAAAATAACTCAAAATAAAAATTTATAAAAATTTTTACCGAACTCGGTTTACTTATAGTTCGCTATTATAGGTTATTTCGAGCAAATAATCTCGTTAAGTACACTCGTCAACGGATAATAATGAACTGTTCTCATTTCCTTCGTCTCCTGAAAATCTTAGCCAATTTAATATATATTATACATTGTTTCAATTTATCTTAGCTTCCGATACATTTTATTTGAATACATTATACTCGGAAAATAATTTTGTTATTAATTAACTGTACGAAATACTAAATACATATTTGGTTTCTTTATTCTATTCTGCTTATTTTGATACTAATTAGTATAGTTTTACAAAGTTTTCATTAAAAAAATTATATTTCTTACATTTTGGAAGGTAGGCTTAATTTTGGTATTTCCTGTTCTCTAAGCAGATAATAGCCATTTTCTCTGATATAATTATTATTCTATTAAATCTGAAATTGATATAATTGTCTATTCTTACTTAATTTCTTGCAATTTAGTTTATTAATGATTGTTTTTAAATACAATTCATTTATCTATGACTCCTCCCCTGATAATGTCAGTTAGTACATTCCATTTTTATGTATAATTTTCCTTATCTGCTGACCATATCTTTATAAAGTATTATTTACATGGTATTACTATATGTTGGGTTTATCTTACATAAATATTACAGTTTAACTGGTTTATAGGACTAGATTTGTCAATTATTCTGTAGTGTAAATTTACTATCTGGCCTAGATTTGATCTGTTGCTATTTGCAAAGTTTTTACTAATATAGTTAGTTTGTACCCTTTTCTGACCTATTCTTATATAATTTATTAACAATTTGTTCCTTGACTATTATAACATTGAATATTGATTTTACAATTAAAATACAACACTTATTTACTATTAAAACTGGTACTTTGAATCATACCTTTTATGTGTACTTATTATACCTAGTAACATAAAAAAACATTTTATAATGTAGGAATGGTATCTACATTTAGATATTGCATTCCTAATTTAAATTAATAACAAAATAATATTTTATAACTATAATACTTCTTAATACTAAATCTTATTTATCTAGTTAATATTGGAAATAGGAACATAACATATTGGTTCCATTAAATGGTTAACACTTTCTTACAGACTATTTATTTACAGTCTGATCTGTACTTTCCAATTTTAAGGATGTATTCCCCGTTACTTTATGTATGAAACCCAAACTCGCTGTTTATATTATTCATTCTATGGAATGTTCTTATAAACAGTGGCATTTCATTAGAAATATTATTCCTTGATCTTTCACCATATTACTTAAGTAACTATTATTATGATACTGTTCAAAAACACTTAAAGTTATTTACTTGCACGGTAACTCATGTACCTTTTCAAAGTTTATTGATTACAATTTAATAACTTACACTTGTCCCTGGTTATTTATTGATATTATCACTAGTCCTTTTCTAGTTTTACAACATGAAATATTTAACCATGGGGGGACTGTTAAGATTTGTTTATATAAACTACACAATAACTTTTTTGGGTGCACTGTTACTTAATACTCTAAACACTTTTGGTTTTTATCAGTTTTACATTAGTATATGGTTTTTTGGGGTGTTATACTTTCTTTTGGGACTTTCATTTATTTTTGGGGTTTTTTGGTTTTCTCCCTATGGGGTTTCTATTTGGTATTGGCCGTTTCACTTCCTTTATTCTAGTTGATCTTCACTGGTTTCTTATTCTTCAGTATATTGGTTCATTCTATATTTCTTCTTCTTCGTTCTTGGTTCTTCAGTACCATTTCGCTTTATATTCTTTTGTTTACACTGGTCTGTTTTCTTTGTCAGTTCATTTGGTCTGAGTATCTTCATTGCCTGCTTCTATCCTACCTGGGTAATATTGTTATTCAAATTTTAGTTTTCTGGGTTTTTAATTTGTAGTATAATTATATTATTTGCAGATTTTCGCTTTAAGTTTACTTTTCTTGTTATTATAATAATTTATAGTGCTTTTTAATTGATTTTCATTTGGATATTCCATATATTTGAGTTTTATTAATGATCATTTAGTAATTGATTTATGTGGATTATCTGTCATGCTACAGATTGCTCTCTTCCAGAAGTGATTAGTTCAGATCATACTTGGTTTGTCTGAAATAATTGCTTATGAAATTTTATTCTAAATTATATTTCTTTACTTCCTTCATATTTTTAAATTTTTTCTTCTTTATTTTTGAGATTATATATTTCATTATTAACTGGATTTTTCTTGATCGTAATAGTCATCTGAGGTTTGTTATTTTTTATTTTTCCATTTTTTTCTTAACTTGGTTCTTTATCCTTGGGATATTTATTCCCTAAAATTCCCTAACACGTTAGCTGGGGCAGTTCAGAGGGGCACTGTAGGCTACACTACTCTGCTGGCCATACTACGTCATTTATTGATTACAGAGGCACATCATCTCTGATCAATACATAATAATACTGCTGGACTTATCTACAGACAGTTATTAATAAAAATTACATAAGAATAGTCCACCTTATGACTATAAAAAAAAAAAATTAAATATCTTTGGATACTTCACTTCGTATTTGAACAGATCTATTAATATTTCTATCTTAGTTAATTTCTATCTCAGTTACTTTTCTCAATGGTTAGCTCTGCTGGCATTTTATTTCTCCTTATGGTTGGAAGCTGGATTAATATAATTATCACTTGTTATTCAGTCTAAAGTTTTTATTTATTTTAATTCTCTGTCATACCTTGACTGTTATTACAATCTCCTTCTGGTCATTGGTAACATGTATTTTGTATTATATTTTTGTTTTTTCTTACTCCTTATGAATCGTTCCACTAGTTTATGTTCTTGCAATTACTCTTTTAATTGTCCTTCTTATAATTGACATTTATTTTATGATCATATTTTTCTTATGGATTTATTTATACATAGTTTTTTCCTTCTTTTTCAAAATTTTATTCTGCTCTTGCTTTTTATCCAAATGCACTCTTTAATTATTAATTCCATGTGGTTATTGTCTCTGCTTATTTTGCTTAGAAGTCTTATTAATTTCATTTCACAATAAGTTTATTCATTTTAATTGTATCAGTGGTTTTTATTGCTATTTCCTTATTCTCAAAATTTTTTCATAATTGGTTCCATATATAGTTGTTTGTAATGTGAACTTACTCTTCCTTTTGAATGTTGTGGTTATTCTTCCAAATTCCTTTTCTTTTCTTTTATATTCCATGATTTGAGTTTCGTAGATGTTTGGTAGTAAGTTGTACTTATTTGGTTTTTTAAATTTGTTTGTATTTTACTAAATTCTTTCCCTTTAGTTTTTTCACAAATAGTTTCATAAATATTTGGGTAGTAAGTAGTGCTTACTTTGTTTTGGAATTTGGACAATCTATGCCAAATTCTTTTCCTTTTCATTAATTCAAAAGTCATTTCAAATATAAGGTAGTAATTTGTTTACTTTGTTTTGGAATTTTTATATAATTCTCTTCTTTTTATTTCATTCATAAATCGTTTCCTAAATATTCGGTAGTAAGTTGTTTACTTTGTTTTTAAATTTTGATAATTTATATAAATTCTTTTTCCTTTTTATTAATTCAAAATTCGTTTCAAATATTAGGTAGTAAGTAGTGCTTACCTTGTTTTAGAATTTTCTGGGTAGTCGCTCGATTAGTAGGGTATAGCTTAACATACTTTGTGAAGTGGTCCATTATGATTGTTAGGTATCGATATTGGTGTCGACCTCCGCTACGGGGAAATGGTCCGCAAATGTCTAGGAATACCTTCTCCAATCTTGCTTGGGAAGTGATAGGGATCATAACACCTTCCTTCTTCTCATTATTTGTTTTTACAAGCTGACAGATTTTACAGCTTTTAATATACATTCGGACCTTTCTATTTATGTTTTTTATCTGGCAGCTCTCCTCAAGAGCTTTTATTACCTTGAGGGCGCCCATATGCCAGTAACGTATGTGGTAGTTTACGATTAATTCCCTTTCTATCTGCGTTGGAACAACCACCTTCCAGGTCTCATCCTTCAGGGAAGTTTTAACAAACAAGATCTGGTTATTTAGTTGGTAATATTGAGCAACGGTTTCGTCTCCCTCTTCTAATCGAGCTTTAAGGTTTCTCAATTTCGGGTCCGCTTGTTGGTGGGTGCTCATATTTGTCAAGATTGTTGTTAAATCAGCTCTGGTGCTAAGAAGATGGTATATTTTTAACACGCTTTCCTTCTCCCCTTCGAAAGTTTGTTCTTCCACATTGACCCGGGATAATACATCAGCTACGACATTCTTTTTACCGGGGATGTATTCCCATTTTAGATGGTATTCTTGAAGGGCAAGTATCCACCTCGTTAGTCTGCCATGGTTCAATTTGCAGCTTTTCAAGAACGAAATAGATTTATGGTCTGTCCGGACTGTAACCGGGTATCCCAAAATGTAAGTGCGGAACTTACCACAAGCAAATACTACGCTCAGTAATTCTTTTTCAGTCACCGTGTAGTTTTTCTCGCATTGGTTCAAAGATCTGCTCGCGAAGCTAATTACTTGGTGTTGACCCTTCTTGTCTTCTTGATACAGTGTCGTTCCCAGACTGATGTTGCTGGCATCGCAATTCATGAAAAATGGTAATTTAAAGTTAGGGTGGCGAAGTATTATTGTTGCCAGAAATTTGTCTTTAATTTGTTGGAAAATCATATCCTGTTCTCTACACCATACCCATTTATTCTTTGACGACAGTTGAGGTTGAAACCTTGCGGTTAATTCCGAATATTGTTCCTGGAACTTTCTGTAGTAATTACAGAGTCCCAGAAACGACTGTAATTGCTTCCTGTTTTTGGGTGCCGGGAATTTCTGGATTGCTTCCACCTTTTCTGCCGACGGTGAGATTCCTTGATCGTCCAAGTTAAATCCTAAAAATTGCACTTCTCTGGCAATAAACTTGGATTTTTCTAACTTCAGCATGACGTTACTGAAGATAATTTCTCAAGCACGTGTTCCACACGGTAGCAGTGTTCCTCCCACGTTTCGGATGTTATTAGTAGATCATCTACATACACTGTGGTAAACTGAAGTGCTTCTTGTCCCAATATCTGGTCCGTGCAGGTCACAAATATGGCAACGGAGTTTACCAATCCGAAGGGCAATCGTTTGAATTGGTAATTGCATCCCTCGAATATGAAAGCCAGATATTGGCGACTCCGTGGGTGTAACTCTACCTGCCAGTAACCGCACACCGTATCCCAGGTACTGAAGTAATTGGTACCGTGGAAACGTTTCAGGATTTCTTCAATCTCACCGAGCGATGTTCTATCATTAATGATTTTTTTGTTTATTTCCCGTGCATCCAAGCAAAGCCGGACTTGGCCGTTTTTCTTGGGAATAGCGACAATAGGGCTGGTGTATGGGGATTGGCTATGTTCTATAATATCGCTATTAATCATTCGGTTTATTTCCGCTCTCACAGCCTCCTTTCGTGAATGCGCAATAGGGTAGGATTTTCTATTAAATTCCACTGTATCTCTGAATTTAAGGGTACATTGATAATTTCTTACCTTGCCTGGCTCATCTGAAAATACTGAGCGGTACTTCTCATAAATCCTTATCAACTGATTTGCTTGAGTAATGGACAATTTCTCTCTATTAATTCCGCTCCGGAAATCCCTTATCTCCTGTATTTTTTGGGACCATAAATCTTCGTTCGTGTTGTCGTATACTATTGGATTAAAAATGGTGTTATTATTCGTATAGTTAATGTTACGAATTTGCTGGTGGATACTGCTGGGAAGTGCTATTTCGCTACCGACTAAATCGGCCGCCCAGGTCAGACCTCCGGTAAAGAGTGATACTTTCTCCGATCGTAAATCAATGATAGGAGAGTTTTTTCTCAGCACATCGCATCCCACTAATATATTGAAGGGTAATCCTGCTGCAATTAGGAAGACCATGTTTATTGCTATACCCTTACTAATCACATTCAACGACACTTGCTTTCTTATTGTTTTGTTTTGGCGACCAGTGGCACCGATTAATACTATGTTATTGATAGGTAAGGTCGGCAATAACTTACCACATTTCTCTTGGATTCTCTCCAATTCTGTTGAGTTAATTATAGATACATTCGCACCTGTATCGATCATTAACTGTGCGAATGTTCCTTTGATTTCTGCATTAATATAAATTATTTCGTTGTTTATACTATGGAGGCGAGTGTCGTCTTCCACCAGTAGTTCATTTCGAATGTTTTTTAAATAGTTACACTGAATGATAGTAATTTTGTTGTTATTATTTGCTCTTGGCAATTCTCTTATATACCCAGGCGACAGAAGCAGCAAAAGGTCCGTATCATTTATTACTGCCTCCTCCCGTTTAAATTCTCCTCATCCTGGTTATTATTTGGACCAACAGAGGCGTCAGTGGGGAAACCTTGAGTAGGTTCCAGCCGTTCCGTTCGCTGTTTGTATATTTGTTCCCTATTTGTATGCCGCTCTGGGTCATCTAGGCTGGTACTTCACCTTGGCGGATTATATCTGGAATTGTCCCGTTCTCGGCTTCTGCGTCGATCTTCGTACTCGTGGAAACTGTTCCGCCGTTGATGGTTATACCTGCGTTGGCTGTTTCCTTCGGCGCGTATAAAATTTACCCGGGGTCGGGAGAACCTGTTGTTGTTATTATTGTTATTATTTGGGTAACCCCTATTGTTATTATAAAACCGCTCGGTATTATTGGTATGGTTGGGGTTTCTCTGGCTATTTACATTATTATTTGGGTAATAATTATTCCTATTACTGGGGAATCCGTTATTATTTCGGTTAATGTTCGGATTTACATTACCGTGGTTATTGTTGTTATTATTACCGTTGGTAGGGTGCTGATTATGGTAATTTGGATTATACCGGTTCCCTTGGTACCCACTGTTGTTCTGTTGATTACTATTGTTCGGGGACGGATTATTTCGGAATTCTGGCCGCTCATTTCTTCTTCTACTTTGCCTGTAATATTCTTCGTTCTCATAATTTTCTAAAAGCTCCGTCATCGCCTGGATGGTCTTTATCTGGCTACCTCTTCGTGCTCTTATGACCTCTTCATCATAATGGTAGGAAAGCTTATTCACTAGGCATTCCTCTGGTATGGCTGGTTCCAGGTGCTTGGCCAGGCACACCTTCCCAAGGAAGTACGCAGTCATGGTATTGCCAAATTGGGTTTTGTATCGGCCATGGCAGATGTTGTCCCTTATTAAATTCTGGGTGGTCTCCGACCAATACTTGGCCTTAAACAGATTTTTAAACTGCTGGTAATCATTTATCTCGCTCGTGTTTGCCATCCACCAATTGTCCGTCATTTCACGGAATGATTCGTCCAATAGCTCTCGATTATTTGACCATCTATTACTTCTATGTTTGGTCATATATTCCTCAATACGGGCCAAGAACTCCACCGGCTTCCTTTTATATTGGCGGAAGTTAAGCCATTCCCTGTTTTCGTTGATGGGAATATTTGTGAAGCTGGTTGGTCGGTTCCGAATTGCTTCCATTTCCTCCTGGCTCTGCCGCACTTGACCAGTGATGTTAGTCATCACTACCTCCATTCCGTCACATCTTTCAGTAATTTGTGTTCGTACTTTACTGAGTTCTTCCTGGCTTTCCTTTCGGTTTTCTTCTGCCTTCTTGCGACTAGATTCTTCGAGATTTGTTACCTTGGTGTTTACCACTTCCCTGAACTCTTGTATCTCCCCTTCAGTTAGCCGACATCTTTCATCAACTTCTCTTATCTGTTGATTTATAGTTATGGTTTCGTCTTCCAGCCTTTTAGTCATAGATTTGTTATTATCTTTGAGTTCTTTGTTCATTTCCTTTCTTAATAGTTCCATTCGTTCGTCTGACTTGTCTAAATTCTCTTGGTTAATTTCCCGTAATTCTTCCCGTAATAGTTGGTTATCCTCTCTTAACTCTTCCAACCTTTCCCCCATCTTATCTTCCATTTTCTTGTTATTCTCCTCCAATTTTTCTTCCATCTTTTTGCTGGTTTCCTCCATTTTCTGATTAGTTTCATCAATTTTCTGGCTTAAAGATCGGTTGTCTTCCTTCATTTCCTTGCTGGTTTCCTCTATTCTCTTATTGGTGTTTTCAATCTTTTTACTCAATTCTTCTTTTGTTGCTTGGTTGTCCTTCTTCAATTCTTCTTTTGTTGCTTCTATGTTCTTATTTATATCACTCAAATTTTCCTTCAAGGACTGTTGGTCTTCTTTCCTTTCCTTACTATTCTCTTCCTTGGTGGAATCCATTTTCTTATGCAAGTTTTCTTCGGTGGAATCCATTTTCTTATTCAAGTTTTCCTCCATCTTCTTGCTACTGGATTTGATTTCTTCCTGTGTGGAATCCATTTTCTTATTCACTCCTTCCATTTTTGACTCTAGGTTCTTATTAGTATCTCCAATAGCATCCATTTTCTTACTCATTTGCATGAACATTTCCATTAATTTGTCCATTGTACTTTCTTCTGTAGTCCTAGACTTTTCCACTTCCTTGTCTTGGACATGGACATCGCCTGTTTGTGTGGGTACTTCGGGTTGTTCCTCTGGTGGTGCTGGTTTTTTATGTTCCACCGGGGTTAATAACGTTTCTACGTCCTCCACTGGGGTTGCCTCCTTATCCTCCATATTAAGTTCTTTCTCGGCCTCCGCCGCTCTTTTCTTTGATGTGGCACGACGTTGCATCTTTCCTGGTTCTCTGGCAGGATAACCGCTGCCAAGCTGAATTAGAAATTAGGCGAATTACGGCCTTTCAATCCCTAATTACAGCCCCACGTTGGGCGCCAATTTTGTAACAATTTCTTGTGGTTACAAAATAAAATCTGTGTGACTGCTGTTAAAAAATTTGAAATAAAAAAAATAATTTTCATTTCAAGAAAAAAAAATTTCTGAAAAATATTTTTTGTGTACTTTATGTTCCTAATATTTAAAAAATATTAGTGGTTATTGTTTGTGTTTAGAAATTGACTGGTATTATGTTTATTAGTGTAATAGTATCTCTTTCTGTAAATTTACTTAATGACAATCTGATTAACTCCAGTCCTAGTCGAAAGACGGCTCTCTTCTTCTTCTTCTTGAAGCGTTCGTTATTTCATATTTACCGCCCTTCGGTTAGTCGGAGTCTTCGATTAGTTTATTTATTAAGTATTTTAAAGAAAATTAAATTCAAATTACATAAACAGAAAGTTTATTAACAAATTATTAAGTTTATCAATAAGACTCGATATTATACAGCAGTATCGACTCACTCAGGGCCGGTCGATAAAAAAGTTTACATTGGTAGTATATAAAAATATAGTTCTTTGAATGGTTATTTAAGAATAGCCAGAGAAGGGTATGGACAGGAAAGTATAACACTTACAATGATAAATGCCTTAATACTAACAAATACAATGTTATAATTAATAAATAAAAGTTTATATATAATATTTGTTTCAAACCAAAGCAGCCGAAATTCGTTTCTTCACAGCTGGAGTAAGAACAGCGATGAATCAAAATGGCCAACTGGCGCATGCGTAGTGGAATGCCTAACCTTGACGAAATATTTGTTTAAATAAAGATGTCTTTTCTCCATTTAAATGGTCTCAGCAATTGTGTATAATGGTTCTGAAGTTAATTGAGTGTCACTGGTGTATTGTTTAATAGTTCACTTGGTGTAAATTGTTGTGATTGTGTCTATCTCACTTTGTCTATATGTGTCGGGTTTAACCTTGATTGTTCGTCTGTAAATTTTATTGTATTGGTGTTATTTCAATTAATTAGGCGTGTGTGGTTCTGTCTATTGGTGATACACTGTTCATATTTTAATTTCACCGGTTCACAATTAAAAAATAACTCAAAATAAAAATTTATAAAAATTTTTACCGAACTCGGTTTACTTATAGTTCGCTATTATAGGTTATTTCGAGCAAATAATCTCGTTAAGTACACTCGTCAACGGATAATAATGAACTGTTCTCATTTCCTTCGTCTCCTGAAAATCTTAGCCAATTTAATATATATTATACATTGTTTCAATTTATCTTAGCTTCCGATACATTTTATTTGAATACATTATACTCGGAAAATAATTTCGTTATTAATTAACTGTACGAAATACTAAATACATATTTGGTTTCTTTATTCTATTCTGCTTATTTTGATACTAATTAGTATAGTTTTACAAAGTTTTCATTAAAAAAATTATATTTCTTACATTTTGGAAGGTAGGCTTAATTTTGGTATTTCCTGTTCTCTAAGCAGATAATAGCCATTTTCTCTGATATAATTATTATTCTATTAAATCTGAAATTGATATAATTGTCTATTCTTACTTAATTTCTTGCAATTTAGTTTATTAATGATTGTTTTTAAATACAATTCATTTATCTATGACTCCTCCCCTGATAATGTCAGTTAGTACATTCCATTTTTTTGTATAATTTTCCTTATCTGCTGACCATATCTTTATAAAGTATTATTTACATGGTATTACTATATGTTGGGTTTATCTTACATAAATATTATCAGTTTAACTGGTTTATAGGACTAGATTTGTCAATTATTCTGTAGTCTAAATTTACTATCTGGCCTAGATTTGATCTGTTGCTATTTGCAAAGTTTTTACTAATATAGTTAGTTTGTACCCTTTTCTGACCTTCTATTCTTATATAATTTATTAACAATTTGTCCCTTGACTATTATAACATTGAATATTGATTTTACAATTAAAATACAACACTTATTTACTATTAAAACTGGTACTTTGAATCATACCTTTTATGTGTACTGATTACACCTAGTAACATAATAAAAACATTTTATAATATAGGAATGGTATCTACATTTAGATATTGCATTCCTAATTTAAATTAATAACAAAATAATATTTTATAACTATAATACTGCTTAATACTAAATCTTATTTATCTAGTTAATATTGGAAATAGGAACATAACATATTGAATTCTTGGATTTCGTTGTCCATGACGTGTCCGTTACTTAACTAAATATCACTATAATATTGACGACTCGGAACACAAAGTTTTTTATAAGTAAAAACGTAAAGTTTTACCTTACAGCCTAAACCGGCTTTCACCTATAGAAGGCTTCATCAGAGGCTGTCGTTAGTAGCGCTGCTTGTCTTGTTGTTGGCGACGAGAAAGTGTTTTGAAAGATTGAAGCTGTGTGTGTGTGGTGAGATGTGTTCGAATAATGCGTGCGTTTTGAATTGTGTCTGTTCGTTTAGGATGTCGTTTTTATTTGTTTTTGTGTGTTTGTATATTTCTAATTGTTCTAGAGTGTCTAGTTTTCGGCCTTTTGTGTGTACGTGTAGTATGTTCATGTTATTGTCGATGTTTTTATATGTGTGGTTTGCTTCAATGAGGTGGTTTGCGAAGGTAGATTCTGTAGTGGTGTGGAGTGCTTTTGTGTGTTCAATGTATCTCTGTTTGAAGCTACGTCCTGTCTGGCCTATGTAGAATTTACTGCAATTTGAACAATTTAGTTTATATACACCGGGTAGATCGAATTTGTTTTGTGCTTTGGGCATGCGTTTTGATAGTGTGTGTTCTGTTTTGTTAGTAGTTTTGTAAGCGATTCTGTATCCTGCTTTTTTGAATTTGTGGGCAATTTTTTCTGTTTGTTTGTTGATGTCAACAAACAACAACACATCAACAAACAAACAGAAAAAATTGCCCACAAATTCAAAAAAGCAGGATACAGAATCGCTTACAAAACTACTAACAAAACAGAACACACACTATCAAAACGCATGCCCAAAGCACAAAACAAATTCGATCTACCCGGTGTATATAAACTAAATTGTTCAAATTGCAGTAAATTCTACATAGGCCAGACAGGACGTAGCTTCAAACAGAGATACATTGAACACACAAAAGCACTCCACACCACTACAGAATCTACCTTCGCAAACCACCTCATTGAAGCAAACCACACATATAAAAACATCGACAATAACATGAACATACTACACGTACACACAAAAGGCCGAAAACTAGACACTCTAGAACAATTAGAAATATACAAACACACAAAAACAAATAAAAACGACATCCTAAACGAACAGACACAATTCAAATCGCACGCATTATTCGAACACATCTCACCACACACACACAGCTTCAATCTTTCGAAACACTTTCTCGTCGCCAACAACAAGACGAGCAGCGCTACTAACGACAGCCTCTGATGAAGCCTTCTATAGGTGAAAGCCGGTTTAGGCTGTAAGGTAAAACTTTACGTTTTTACTTATAAAAAACTTTGTGTTCCGAGTGGTCAATATTATAATGATATAACATATTGGTTCCATTAAATGGTTAACACTTTCTTACAAACTATTTATTTACAGTCTGATCTGTACTTCCCAATTTTAAGGATGTATTTCCTTAATTTCCCTTAATCCAAGAATTTAAATTTTGTTATTAAATTCAAAGTAATTTTTATTTTAGTATTAATTGGAGGCTATTTTTTATTTCGGTTATATATTGTTTGTTTTCATTTTGTTCTTTAAGTTTGTTTATTATTATGTCTATTGTTTCTTCTACTGGGATGTCTACAGAAGAAAAAGAAAAACATAACAAAATAAACTATTTAGACATAACCATCACAAGATACAACTACATACAATATGCAATATATAGAAAACCAACTTCCACTAACACCATTATACCTAACCATTCTAACCACCCACCACAACATAAAATGGCAGCATTCTATTCACTATTTAACAACTGTACAAAATTCCCCTAAACAAACAAGAAACTGACAAAGAAAGAAATATAATATACCAAATAGGTTATGAAAATGGATACAATAAAAATACTGTGCACAAAATAGAAAATACAATCAAATATAAAATGAAAACTGAACAATTAAGAATCAATCAAAATGAACAACACATAAATAATAACAACAACAAAAAATGGGCCACATTCGCATACATAAATAATAAAATGACAAAACTATGTAAAAACACAAATATAAAAATAGCATACAAAACTAATAAAAATAAATTACAAATTCTAAATAGCTCACACAACAAAGGTAATACAACAACTAATGGTATATACAAAATTGAATGCCAAGATTGCAATAAATGTTACATAGGACAAACAAAAAAACAGCTGAAAAAACGTTATTTTGAACACCTAAACGCATACAAAAAACCAGAAATATATAAATCCAATTTAGCCACACATGCAATAAACACAGGACACGAATTCCCAAACATAACCAACGTATCACTAATAAAACATATACCACACAAAGGCACCATAATGAACATTAGGGAAAATTTACAAATATACAAACATAAAACACTAAACAAACTAATACCAGAACAAATACAAATCAATACAAAACATGACACAATATTCAAAGCACTCAACATCGAAAATACACAAAATACAAAAACATATACCACAACCACACGCAATAATACAACTTTAAAAGACCAAAGACCAACAAACTACCTTAATAACATCCAGAAGCCAACACACAAATACTTCACCAGAAACAAGATGGCGAAGGCTGAAGATGAGAGAACAGGAACTCTCGAAACATGTTCCAAATAAGGAAAAGAACATCTTGAGGTAATATAATTATAAATTGTAAATAATATATATATATATATATATATATATATATATATATATATATATATATATATATTGTAACATCACAAAATGTTCCATAACCATAATGAACACCAGAAGAGTGAAGTATACCACTAGAATTGTAAATGGTAAATAAAATGAATAGTGAAGAGAATGGACCAGTCAAGAAGAAAAGAAGAGGAGGGATCCCAAGAAGCAGTGATGAATCCACTACATGGAACGAATGACACTAAAACTTAAATAAACTGACTGACTATGACAAATTGGCAAGCCAAGTTTCACAAATAAGCTGTCAAGTAAGCCAGATAAAAACATTGATGAGTAAAGTCATATAGAATAAACAAATTAACCACTGACTTTGATAACATGGTAATAAATAACAGCATATTGGCTGATATAAATAGAACCATTATATAGAAATGACAAATACCATGTACTATGCTAGATGTAGCCACAAAATTGTAAAAGATAGAATAAAAAACAAATATGTGGTAGTATAAGGTAAGAGTAATTATAAATGGAAGCATTATATGTATGTAGGTAACTTCCTAAGTGAATAATATGTATAAAAGATAATAGTAGTCAGGGAATAAACATTGTAATAGTATTGTACCCAGACCCTGAATGACCAAGTTTATGTCAATGAAAAGATAGGGAAATAGAACCCCTAATTAGCATAAACTAATAGAATTATAACTATAACGAATAAAGTGTAAGGTACCGTACCACCACTTGGCCAGTATTATACACTTAAGAAATGAGAAGGACATATCAAAATATAAATAGTGAATTAGGAAAATTCAAGTTAATGTATCAACTTAATTAGACCAATAATTTATATTGTTCAGCTGTAGGCAGCATTTAGATATAATAATATATTTAATTTTAATCATTTTATAATGTTCGAAACAGAAAACAAACATAATTAATCAAATATTAAAGAAAAGTAAATAGTCGAATTTGCATTGTTAGCAAACAACACTAGTAAGCAATGTCTTAGGACAGTAAATTAATGAATTGCTAATGAAAACTATGTTTAAACTGGCCTCAAGCCACATCAAATTAAAGATAAAGAAATAAGCTATAATTTGATAGTAATAGAATCCGAAATGGAATTGTAATAGTCAAGTAATTAACGTTAGCATCATAAATTTGGCGAATATTGAAGAAGTTCATACAATACTAACAACAATGACAATGGATACGAAATACAGATATGTAATGTCTATTAATAGAATTTACGTCATCATGACATAATTTCGCACCAATCACGGACGAGTTTAGTAAGACCGAATATTCTCTAAGCGGGATGATGAAGAACTATATAACCGAGATGCGACGAAAAAACGAGGCATTTTGTCCATATCACATAACCAGCAACAACAGTCCAGATTAAAATAATTATTGTAATTTTGGAAATCAATCACTGAGAAGAAGTATAATTTCACCTGTGTGCATCGAGAGTTATTAGTGTACTTTAACTAGCAGTGCGTGCATCTGAACGAGATATATAATCATAACCTCAAACGGCGATAACCTGTCTATTGAGTAAGAAGCAAATTATTCTTGTTCCAAGTGCGAATTAAGTGAAGTGATTTAATGATCATTATAATCTGATCATTAATGTGTTTATAAACTAATCGATACGATTAATATACAGGTAGTACAGTGACAAAATTTATTTGTTTACATTTTCATCAGACAACCGTAGAAGCTAACACACTATTGTACTGACGCAAAACAATAAGACAATTTGTAGATAACATTGTACCAAATTTATTTAGAGGGGTTAACACATCCCGAAGTAAGATTACATGTATTAATATTTTTATAACTAAACTCGGTTTGAGTTTGAACAAACGAACTTTTCGTTATTTAATTGTAAATTATTAAAGGTGTCTAACCTACCTTATATCATATTAGTGTTTTTTGAAAGAAAATGACGTTCTATTCTGTAGCTTAAAAGAAACCACCCTTGAGATAATTAATTAAGATAAATAATTTGTTAATAAGAAATAAGAGTTTTCATTGTACTCAAAACTGAGCTAGGCCAGTAATTAAACCGGACGACTTGTGATCCGTAGATTATTATTTTGAATGTATTGGTTAACCTAATTCAATAGGGAATAATAAAAAACCAGTATTATTCAGTAACAACATTTGTTATTAATTATTTTAATTAATAATCAACAATCAGTATTGCAAAACACTGAGGTGCATTTAACAGTGAATAATCAAGTAAAACTTAATGATTGATCTCAATTTAAATAACCGATCACTGATAGAATCATTAAAGGTCAATACTTACAATTAATAAATCAGAAGTTTTATTTTTTATGGGACATTTCTGTTGAAAAACCCCATATGGCGCCCAAGTAATACTTAAAGTGTTGTAAAACCTTTTACAGTAATGATATACTGATTAACCAAGGACTTGACAGTTTCTTAATTAACTGTGAACAACTGAACATCCAGTACTTCAACACAGGTACGTGAAGTGTAATTTATATTAATAACCTTGTCTAGACAATACTCTGACTTACATAGACGACATTTTTAACAGAAGAGGATATCAACTTCAAGAGATCTACGCATCAGTTACATTCATCGACGGATCGACAAGTAAACATTTACTCATAATAAAATAAACATTGATTAAACGACGGCAAGTGTAAGTAAACCGATTTATCTACATTGGATTCCACAACAGGTTGAATTGAATTGGATAAATCAATAAAACAAATCATTAATAATAACCACAGACTTTATCAATTATTAATAATAATAAATTAATAATAATATTATTAATTAATAATACTGCAACATTAGAGACCCTATCAAATTATCTAAACCGTAATCTGGTTATTTAACAGAGTGGCGACCAACGAGTGCGGCTTTTAAAAATAGACAGAAGTACATTTTAATTGAACTATATTAAATTAGCCTGGCAAGTACAGTAGAACGACCATGCCTAAACCATACGGTACCAGATCGACATCATGACAAAGAGAAAATAGAGGAGACGACACCGAAGTAAACATGGAGGTACAGGAAGTACCACCAACAACTGAAATGGAAGTTACAACAAATAATACCCAAGAAAACCAACAAGATATAATACCTCCTACAGAACCCGAACAACCCAAACAACCTGAGAGACTCACATAAACAGGGAACGCGAATTTGTTGGAGATGATGATGGAAGAAACATTAAATAAAAGTAATGAGAAATTAAATAAAAAATTTGACGATAATAATAAAAATATCGAGTCATTGAAGGAAGATTTAAATAAAAAATTAGACTACAACAGCCAGAAAATGGAGGAGAAAATGGACGGTATCAGCAAGAAGATGGAGGAGAATAACGAGAAAATAAACACAAAAATAGACGGAGAAATAACAATAGTTAGAAGAGAGATTCCAGAAGTACACGAGAGGTGCGAACAATACAACCAAGAGTTGCAACAAACTAGAGGAGAGATCGATGGACGGATAAACAGCCTAGAAGAAATTAACGAAGTCCGAATAGAATCGCTGAAGAAGATGAACCAGGATGAAATAAAACGGGTACGGACGGACGTAGGAGAGAGATGTGAGGAAATAGACGCATCAGTAAACAATATACGAAACCTACTGTCAATAACAAGGAAAACATTGAAGAGTTACGACAACGAGAGATCCTGCAAATACGAGAGGAACTCGAAACAATCCGTAACCGACCAGCACAGGGTCAATACCTACAAAACACGGACAATCGCGATAATATAAATTTTAAGAACTATAAAAAGAACCCAATCGAGTTTCTGGAAAGGGTAGAAGAAAATTTGACCAGAATTCGAGAAAATAGATGGACTGTGATCCGCAGTTTAATAGACGAGTATTTTAAAGAAATACACGACAACTGGTGGACGGCAACCCGACACGAAATTCAAAGTTACGATGAATTTAAGACGCTATTCAGGGCCAAATACTGGTCAGAATCCAGTCAAAATATAGTGCGAGACGACATATGTCACGGCAAGTACGACGCCAGTCGAGGGACGACTCAAACCAAGAATACTGGAGGAATGCCTGGTCACAAAATTAGCGTATCATTACAAGGAGGGAGTGGCGCGATCGCGACAATGGGGACAGATAAAGACTATCCAAGCCATGGCGGCGCTACTCGAAGACAATGAACACGAGGGTTATTACAAAAGAAGCCGTAAGAGGAACGATTATTATTAAGATAAAAATAACAACCAAGGTAATAACAACAACCCCACTTTCCGGAACTACCGGAATAACTATAATAACGATGTGAGCAACAACGGCGAAAATAATTACTGACCAAACAATCAGGGTAACAATTACGCTGGCAACAATAAAACAACATGAGACGACCTCCATATAACAATAATAATCCCAACCGACCACATAACTAAGGTGGGAATAACCAACCCCAACCATACAGAAGGGTTAATTACATACAAGCCAATAATGATCATGGGAGGAGGCGATATTACCCGAGACGCCGAAGCTTCAATGGGCATGATGAGGAGTACCAGCACGAAGACAGGAGAAATTCAAGGGGCGGACAACGAAGGAGCCGAAGTGTTGAAGGCGACAGCAGAGATAACGATTATCGACCCCAAGTACATTTCATGCCAACCAATGACCAAACTAACCATGGGGGACTGCCCGAAATGGACGAGAGAAATCAAGCAAACACGCCGGACAGACGGGAGGAAGAGAATGAACTCACTTTAAACGCACCGCGGCAGTGAGAAACCAACTAGATTTCTATTGGGTACAATTACAAACAAAACTTAGATAAAACAATAACGATAATACGAAGTCATTATTTGAAGAATATCAGACAAGAACTACTTGAAGAAGAAGAAATTTACCACGACCAATGTAATAATGAAATAGCATATGTGACTGCCGAAATAAACGGGGTGACCACCACATTGATGATCGACACGGGTGCGAACGTCTCTTTAATTGATAGCACCGAGATCAACCGAATACAGGAAGAATGTAAATCAGTAATACCAACCCTACCCTTAACAACATAATATTAGTGGGAGCGACTGGACAACAAAATAAGACTGTCAAAAAACAGGTCAATGTAGAAGTGACCAGTCATGGAGTCAAGATTCCAATGATATTTTTAGTAGCTAATGGAGTACCCTTTTGCAATTTAATTGGCTGCGATATTCTGAGAAAATACTCAGCAATTATTGACATGAGCAGAGCAAGAATAACTCTGAGTACATGAGATTTGGAATGGACGGCTGAACTAATTGGAAGCAAGGAAGCCCCTCAAGACCGCACCATTTTCCACGTTAGGGAACTACTAAGTCCTAGGAATCAGACACCCACGTAAGAAACTGAGTATCAACAAAACAATAACATTTTGTGGAACGAAAAAATCGAAGAAATCCGTCAATTTAAGTCAGCAAAGAGAGACAACCCACCAAACCCAGACCAAATTGAAATGTTGATCAACATATACAACAGATACCGACATGTATTCTCAGACATCCCGGGTAAGGTCAAGAATTACCAATGTGTACTAAAATTTAAAGAACCTGTAAATTTTAATCAGAAGTCCTACCCTATTGCTTATTCTTTAAAGGAAGCAGTCAGGACCGAAATTAACCAACTATTAAAAGATGACATCATTGAGTGCAGTCAGTCACCTTATACTAGCCCTATTGTAGCTATCAAGAAGAAGAACGGGAAAGTAAGACTTTGCCTGGATGCTAGGGAGATTAATAAAAATCTGATTAATGACAGAACATCTCCTGGCGAAATAGAGGAGATTTTAAAGAAGTTTCATGGCACACAGTTTATTAGTTCATGGGACACAGTCTGCAGATACTGGCAGGTGGAACTACACCCCCACAGCTGAAATATGTGGCCTTTATTTTTGAAGGGCGCAATTACCAATTCAAACGATTGCCCTTCGGATTAGTGAACTCTGTAGCGGTATTTATTTAATGTATGGACCAGGTATTAGGTCAAGAGGCGCTCCAGTTCACTACCATTTAAGTAGACGGTCTACTCATAACGTCTACCAATTGGGAAGATCACTGTAGTAGAATAAACCATATGTTAAATAAGCTGTCAGAAAACAACATCACATTGAAACTTGAGAAATCGCAACTTATAGCTAAGGAAGTACAGTTTTTAGGTTTCCATTTAACAGAACATGGAACAACCCCCTCTAGAGAAAAGATAGAATCAATACAACAATTCCCCACCCTGAGAAACAAAAAACAGTTAGTCTTTTTTAGGCCTGTGCAACTATTATCATAAATTCCAAAGTAACTATTCAGAATTAACCACTAAATTATCACCACAATTATCTTCAAAGGACAAATGGACATGGGGACCAACTCAAGACACAGTATTTCAACAGATTAAAAACAAATTCCTGGAGACAGTAATGCTGCATCACCCAGATTTCAATAAGCCTTTCTGCTTAAATTGTGATGCAAGCGACATCAGTTTAGGGTCTACACCCAAGAGGACGAAGATGGGAACCACCTGGTTATAAGCTTCGCCAGTAGAACACTGAACAAGTGTGAACGAAATTACAATGTGACAGAAAAAGAGCTGTTAAGCGTTGTATTTGCCTGCGGAAAATTCCGGACCTATATTTTAGGATATTCAATAACTGTACGGACAGACCACAAGTCCATATCATTCCTGAAGAACTGTAAATTAAGCCACGGTCGATTGACCAGATGGACCCTAGTCTTACAAGAATATAACATCAGTTGGGAGTACATTCCAGGCAAGAAGAACATAGCAGCAGACGTATTATCATGCATAAATATAACCAATCAAACCTATGAAGGAGAGAAGGAAACGATTGCAAAAGTCTATCACATCATAAAGGGTCGATCGGACTTGGAAGAAATAGTCAAAGAAATCGAACAACACCAGAAGCAAGACAGCAAGTTAATGCAAATCCAACAGAGATTAAGTGCACAGGACAATAGAATAATACCTTACTATTGTATACACCACAATCTTTTGTTCATCAAAACAAGATACCACAATAATATGTGGAAATTGGTAATACCACAAACCCTAGAAAAAGAAATCATCACAGATTATCACATACGTTATGGACACATGGGAGCACTGAAAGTGGTAAGGGCACTGGAAGAACACCTGTACATTAAAGATATAAACAGAAGAGTACGTAATTATGTCAGGAATTGCCACATATGTCAATTAGTAAAATGCAACAACGAAAAGAAAGATGGAATAATGATACCTATAACTTCCTCAAACAAATTAGAAAAAGTTTTTGTAGACATCTGCGGTCCATTCCCTCGAAGTGGAGGTCGACATCAGTATAAATACCTCATAATAATTTTCGACCATTATACGAAATTCACAAAATTATACCCAATAAATCATGCAACCACAAATAAGATACTCACTATTATCATACAAAACTATATACCTGAAAGTGGGAAGTCCGAAGACTATCGTAACGGATCATGGGACCCAGTTCAAGAGTAAGAAGTGGAAGGACACACTGCTGGATCATGGGGTAAAAACCTATAAAACCTCAGTATACCATCCTAGCAGTAACCCGGCAGAAAGAGTGTTAAGAGAAGTTGGGAGAATTCTCAGGACATACTGTTCCAACCAACAGCGGAAGTGGAATGAGTACATATCAGCAGCAGAAGATTTCATCAATCTAGCTCACCACCAATCCATTGAAACCACACCTTATAATGCCATGTTTGAGAAACCCCCACCACGAGAAATCACTGACATTATTAATTTTCCCTAAAGCCAGGAATACCAATTCAACAAAGTCCAATTTCATACTAAGGTTGTCGAGAAGATAACCAATTCAACAAAGTCCAATTTCATACTAAGGTTGTAGAGAAGATAGAAGAAAGGAGAAGAAAGTACCAAAACAAAGTACTACAGAAAATAATACAGTACCAAGTAGGGGATAAAATATTACTAAAAAATCGAGAATTACCCAGTACAATGGAGGGTATCACGAAAAAACTACTATTATTGTATACAGGTCCATATACCATCACAAAAAACAATCAGAACAACACATATGAAATTTCAGACCCAGTGAGTAAGAAAATCAAAGGTACATTCAACCAAGCATCATTGAAGAGATATTATGAATGATGAGGATTATCAAATATGTAATATTACATAATATCTAACAATATCAAAGTATACAATGCTCCATGCAGATATAAATAAAATGACTTAAACAAAATGTAATTGACCCATATAATTAACCCAATAGAATGGTGAAGGTGTGAATACCCCAGATAATCCAAGGAAACTAAACAACCGAAGTGTTACAAACTAGTGTATAAACAATGTAAAAAATGAATTATGGTGAAAATAAAGAAGAATAGACGACTATGACATAAAGTGATGAAGAATTTCGGAATTTGTAACTTTATTTTTTAATTACTTTTATTATTTTGTAATATCGATAATTTATATTTTGAAATTTTCATCGGGCGCCATGTTGCAAACTGAAATACACAAAATATGTATACTTACCTAAGGTCATAATTCGTGTTAGCGAACCAGTACTTGCGGAATGTATTACCTGAAATAACTCACTCTGGCTTATATTGTTTACCAATGACATTACCTTTTATTATCAAAAAGACTCTACGTACATATGAAAATGACTCTACTGAACTATGTGCCAAACGCGTACGTTACTATGCCTCGGGGCGTAGTCCCATTTATTTTGTAAACATATAATATCCCTTAAGCATTTTATAAGCCCTCCAAAATAACATGTTTTATACTTGTTACATAATAAACATAATATATGGTTATTAAAAATGACTTCACAACCCAGCACTTATTAATTATTGTAATGAAACATCCTCTCTCTCACTCGCACTCTCATTCATGGTACAAAGTTTTAGTTAATTGACTTCCCCAAAATTGAGCTCATTTTAGTGAATTGAATTTAAAAGAAAAGATTATTTAAACCCTGAGTTAGACTTTTTGTACCCCCCCATTTTTATGACTTAGCTGGAAATTCTTCAAAGATGTCCCATCGTTGATCTCACACTGTCGATGTTGTCAGAACCCAAAATTTGGGGTTTATGTCGAACTGTTATTTTAAAAATACTGCACTTTCACATATTTAACAAAAACTTGGTTGTGTAAAATTTAGATATAAGTAGCTTTTAGAGAATTGCCGGCCGGCACGCTACTCTGATGAGACGAGACTGTCTTTGTTTGCAACGCTGCAATACAGAGGTGGGGGACAAACTACGTCACTCATTCCTTTGTGTATCTCGCCCAACCCTAGTTGTTTACAAACGTATGTATTACGCCTTGCATACTTTTGGCTGACGTAATCATGGGCGCAGCTGGTTGACACATTGACATGACGAACTGTTTTTGCTGTTTCTGTGAGTCTATCCCTGACCTTGACGCAAATCTTGTCCACTCAATATTACGTAGTTAAAAACCCTTATAAAACTTTACTAGTTTTTATTTATATGACTTTAACTAAAATTACCATTTATATCCATTATTCCCCAAAATATAATAGGGCCAGAATTGTACCATTACAAAACCCCCTCAATGAGAGGTTTTATGCCGAAGCATAAAAACTCTCATTGACACACTCATACTTCCTAAAGGGATCAGCTAGGATATGTCGCCACAACCCCCTTACTGTTAAAAAAAAAATATACAATCACTTACCCTTGGTCCAATGATGGTGACAGTACCTGCATGACCTTGCTGGACTTCTCCAGAGAGATCCCAACACCATAAGGCCAATCAGGCGCGTAACGCTCCTGCTCTGACGCGCAGGCCAGCTCAGGACCGCCGTCACAGCATCACCAAACACTGAAACAATAAATCAAAAATATCAAAATAGTGGCTTGGTATAATACCATATCCCTAACTGATCTGTTTCCCCTTAGCTATGTGCTGGTTTGTGTTAAGAAGCACTGGGTTTGCTTTAACTCAACAAAAATTATACAGAAGTTCCATTCTCTTAATTCACTACCCTTAACAATATAAAATTTTTTCGATTCCCATCGATAATAATTAACCCTTTCTATCATAATTAATATAATTATAAGAAGAAACATAAATGTTTATACTACAATTTAAACACATAATCCAAAATTTACTAAGTTACAATTATCAAAATCTCCCTCTTTCTGAAACATTTTCTCTTTTATAAAAAAAAATTACTATTATTATTATTATTATTAACAGTAAGTGATCCGGCGCTGTTAATAATACTTATCCCCTTTACTCCTCCACACACACACTATTTCCCCCCTGAACTGTTGCGTTCAGTTGCCTCCACAAGGACTGAGGCAGAAGGAGTGAGCACTTTTTTCTTTTCTCTCTCTCCCATCCTTGCTCAGCGTTACAAAAACTTCAAGGTAAGTACCCCTACTTATTATCTTAATATATGCCCCTAAGGTCTACCACCCCTACTGAGGTGAAAATAGCCTATGCTCAAAAATAATCTTAGATTCCCTTTTTTTCTTAAAACCCCATTAAATTTCTATGTTAAACCAATTTCAAAGGCAACCAACTATGGTCAGATTTTACAATTTCTGCCCACAGCTGGTTGTCGTCCAAAACCACGATCTGGGTTGGTAAGGCCGAGATCGCCCGAAATGTAGGGAATCGCAATGGTTTGACACTTAGTGTCGTATATAGTTACATTTGTAAGTGCCCCCAAAATTACACTTTACTCTTGCATAGTAACCTAACATAACATAATAAAAAATTAAACTTGAACATTAACATTGCCATATTTACATTCAACAAACCATTCACTTCAAAATAATTTACATAGAAATTTATAAACATCATTACTTGAATTTTCTATTAACTCTTTTACATCAACTTTTAATTGCTCATTATTGTATCATTTATTTCTATAAAATTTCAAATTTATTATTAACATTCATGTTAAATTATATTTCATTTCTTATTACCTTTCTACTATGAATTTTCTACTTAACCTTTCACATTTTGATCATTGATTAGTCTGGGTGACTCCTGTATTCACTATGCTTTGACTAATTAAAATGGCATTAACATTTATAATCTTACTCACTTTCTTCCTACTAACAATCACTATTAACAACCAGATTTACATATTATGACACCAATCTCTCAATTATCAACCCCTTCACTAATTCCACTTACCTCACTTTATTCTCCTCTTTGTACTAGGATGTGTGTTTCCCACCTGGCAATATACACGTTCATAACCTTTTGCCCTCCACAAAATATCGGCAAACACTCTTACCCTTCTCTAATTACGGGAACTGCCACAACGCCGCACATTGATCACTCCTTACACCACTACCCTTACTACAAAATATCACCATTAACAAATGTATTTACCATTCACCTTACTCACCTTCCCTACATATAATCACTAGCACCACTGTGTCCCTAATATATCTAATACTCTCTTTGTGTGTTACTGGTATTTCAAAATTCTTATTTATCTAACTCCCATTACCTTTAATTGACTAACTCAGATGCCTTTATTTTAATAATTATCACCCAGGCTCTATCCCTTTTTAACACTTTACATTACTGTGATCATTAACAATTGCATTAGAAAATTCATCCCTCACCTACTAATAACAATACATTTCAATATTCAATATATTATATTACAATAATGCTTACTCATTTATTATTCATTAGAATCTAAATCTCATAGAATCATTTAACTTCATTATCAACCTTTCATTTATTCAACATTAATTAAGTAATTAATCTTCAATTATTTAATTCAATTATTTAAAATTTCATCACTACTTTTATCACTTGTTTAGTCAAACAAAAAATGTTAATTGTTATTATTTAAATCAATTAAACTATAATTTCCTGTTACATACATGGTTTACATAAAATTACATGTAATACACAACATCAAGAATATACAAATACATTGACATTAATACACAAAAAAAATTATATAATCCAAACTTATTATTTTATCATTGACCATAATCAGTTCATAAACAGTCCATTTCAAAACCACTGTTCACATAACTAAACGTTCATAACACAATAAACACTCTATCCTCCATCATTGAACAACAGTCGAATCTTAGGTCTATACAACTTAATTTTTATTAAATAGATGATATTATTATTATCAATATAATATTTATTTAAAGTTTTATATTCTTCCACAATGTCGTTTGAATTAATAGGCCTATTCCATATCAATTTATCATGTAACATGTCACGATCGGGTATGGTCCCTGTCTCCCTCAGTATTATTTGTCATAATCGTGTAAGTCATAAAGTCATTATTTTCGTCATAATTATCTACTAATACACCCGTTACTTCACAAAGTAAGTACTCGTTATTATTATTACTTCTCTCTCCAACTAATCTCTCTATAAACTCTTCATAGTTTCTATTTACTTTAAAAATCTCTATCTCTCTCTTCTCTCACAATATCTCTCACTCTCAAAATATTTCTCACCATAACACCAAGCTACACTCTCTCTCTATCAAAATATGCAGGGGTCACTAATTCATAACTACTGCACCACCTATGAGGTGCACAAAAAAAACCAGGGACAACTTTATTTTCAGACCTATCGTCTTCCAAATATATATTGAAGGCACTCTCGTCCTTCCTGAACATATGTGAAGTCTTTACTTCACCCCCAACTACAATATCAAGGGAAAAATTTACCCCCTGCATCTCCACTACAAATATACTTTCTCTCCCTCTCTCTGATTCATCACACACAAACATCCCCTCATTTTCAACTTCTACTCTCTCTAAAATTTCGTTATCACTATCAATATCCATACAATTATTTTCTAACACCATATTTTTATTTGTATTGTCATAATTCTTATCATCACTTACCTTATTATTTGTCATATGACCGTCTTTATTTACGTTTAATTTACCTGTTTCTCCACTATTCTCTACCCCACTTTTATTCTCGTAATTCTCGTCTACTTTACTCTTTGGTCTATCGAATTTCTCATTTACTAACGCTACTATTTTTTCTTTCGTTTGATCGAAATGTACATGCATTTCATCGATTCTTTTATCGAACTTAACATTGTCTTTTAATTTCTACTTTCATTTCATTGAAATTAATTTTAATTTCACTTTTTTGCTCATCAAACTTTACATCAAATTTATCTAACTTCATATTCTGTTCATCAAATTTATGTAACAATAATTGTAAGATGCCATTTGTCTCATCTGTTTTCTTTTCAGACTGAGTTGAGATGGGTGTTAACTGAACTGTATTTAATTCGGTGGCACTTGCTTCACCGGTCTGGCTAATTGGAGTTAATTGAACGCCCATCTCACTCGTAACTGTTTCGTCAGTTATGCTGACTTCTACATTCTTATTGTCATTAGTATTCATTTTTTATAATACATGCATGCACATAACCTTATAACTTAACCCTACCTCTACGTATGTATTTACGTATTTTCAAAATATTACTCCAGGTAATTATTCCGCTTTTCTGGTAGGCACACCCCACATAAAATTATATTTTATGTCGAGTCCCTGGTCGGAAAGCGCCAATGTAACTTTATTTTTTAATTACTTTTATTATTTTGTAATATCGATAATTTATATTTTGAAATTTTTATCGGGCGCCATGTTGCAAACTGAAATACACAAAATATGTATACTTACCTCAGGTCAGAATTCGTGTTAGCGAACCAGTACTTGCGGAATGTATTACCTGAAATAACTCACTCTGGCTTATATTGTTTACCAGTGACATTACCTTTTATTATCAAAAAGACTCTACGTACATATGAAAATGACTCTACTGAACTATGTGCCAAACACGCACATTACTATGCCTCGGGGCGTAGTCCCATTTATTTTGTAAACATATAATATCCCTTAAACATTTTATAAGCCCTCCAAAATAACATGTTTTATACTTGTTACATAATAAACATAATATATGGTTATTAAAAATGACTTCACAACCCAGCACTTATTAATTATTGTAATGAAACATCCTCTCTCTCACTCACACTCTCATTCGTGGTACAAAGTTTTAGTTAATTGACTTCCCCAAAATTGAGCTCATTTTAGTGAATTGAATTTAAAAGAAAAGATTATTCAAACCCTGAGTTGGACTTTTTGTACCCCCCCCCATTTTTATGACTTAGCTGGAAATTCTTCAAAGATGTCCCATTGTTGATCTCACACTCTCGATGTTGTCGTAACCCAAAATTTGGGGTTTACGTCGAACTGTTATTTTAAAAATACTGCACTTTCACATATTTAACAAAACTTGGTTGTGTAAAATTTAGATATAAGTAACTTTTAGAGAATTGCCGGCCGGCACGCTACTCTGATGAGACGAGACTGTCTTTGTTCGCAACGCTGCAATACAGAGGTGGGGGACAAACTACGTCACTCATTCCTTTGTGTATCTCGCCCAACCCTAGTTGTTTACAAACATATGTATTACGCCTTGCATACTTTTGGCTGACGTAATCATGGGCGCAGCTGGTTGACACATTGACATGACGAACTGTTTTTGCTGTTTCTGTGAGTCTATTCCTGACCTTGACGCAAATCTTGTCCACTCAATATTACGTAGTTAAAAACCCTTATAAAACTTTACTAGGTTTTATTTATATGACTTTAAATAAAATTACCATTTATATCCATTATTCCCCAAAATATAATAGGGCCAGAATTGTACCGTTACAAATTAACTGCATAATTATATAGTGATGAAGATAAGTGTGTAATTAAAAACATTGAATAATCACAAGAACAACTTGCAACCTAGTATTGATGAATAGCAGCAAAGCTGATGGTAATATAACAAATATGTCAAGTTATAACTAATAATGACCTGTGAAAGGAAATATATGTTAGATGAACTGATCAAGCAAAAGCAGTAATAAAGTAATGGAATTTATGTAATAGAACCTCTAATCCCTTGAGTATTCTAATGATTATAATGTCTTATATTGAAATATGAATACTATATTATGTCTTATATGTTGTGATAGTGCAACTGTTGTTATGTGCAACTTTTTATTGTCCCAGACAGAAATGAAGATTCCTCTGATCTGTGAGTGTATAGTTGAGGAACGGCGGAGAATGGATGCCAAAGAGAGCCCCTCTGCCTCCGAACCTGCTATAAATGTTAGGGAATTATGATATTTCAAGGATTAAATCAACAACTATGAGGTAAATAAAAGAGCAAGGGAGAATTGTCACATGAATCAAGATATGTATAATGTGAAGAAAAAATGTATTACTGCAGAAAACAGGGAAAGTGGTAAAATAAGAACAAATGTACAATATAACTAAATGACCAAGAGAATAAAAACTCGACCAATACTTGCAAGCTGAAGATAGTACTAGCAGTGAACTTAGTCTAGAACCAAAACACCAACAAAATATTAAATTAAATAAAGGAGAAAGCAGTAGTCTTATAGTTAAAACAAGATAAAGTGATAATTTCATCAAACCACAGAATTTGTTTCTCAAATTATCAATTTTGAGAGGGGAGTATATGTAACATCACAAAATGTTCCATAACCATAATGAATACCAGAAACTGAACTAACCCTTGTTGTGACAGTCAAGTGTTTTCTTCTTCTTCATTCATAAACATGCTGTAATGACACTTGAAATGTTGCTCATAATGGATATATTTTATTACTATGGGATTATATGTAACAGCTACCTAATGAATCTAACCTTGGGAGCAAAAACATTATGTTTCTTTTCAAATGAGTTGTGATCAAAATAGTATATGTATGTTTACATATTGTACTGTAACCTTACACATGGTATATATAAACATTCTAAAAATATTGTAAATTTACTACAGGACCAGTGAAAGCTACAACCACAAATTGGTTTTGGTGACAAAAAATTACATGTGTAAAATTTACTGTTCAAAGCGAAAAGTAAGTTCTGTCACCAAACGGGAGACATGTATGTAACCTGAAAGGGTTGCCCTCGGGCCACCCCGCCTTACTTTGATTTGGGTTTGATTTAGAGACTTACACAAAAGTGAGCATTATATTAAAAATATATTGGTTTCCCTTAGACCTTTCAGTTTATCCTAAGAACACCAACTTTTTCTACCACATGGGTAGGTTTAACGTACAATATATCTAGAAATGTTTCACATACAACGTATTTTATTATATTGCAGTGAAGAATGATTACGGGCAAAAACAAACAGTTGTATAACTAAACCAAAATTAACACACTTTGTATTGTTTTTAAAATTATATTTGACATTCACTGCATATCGATACCGCGTATTGCATAATTGAAATATTGAAAATTGGTGTAGGTAATATTGGGAAAGTATCCACAATTCAATGCAGGACTCAACTCAAAACAACATATTGCGTACGCATGCATGCACACATATACACACATTTGATAAGTTTTATGTTGAGCGTGACATTGAGTTTTGCTGTTTTCAATGAGGTTAGGATAGGACCTGCAAAACACTGTGGAAGACAGACAGTGGAAGGGAAAACAGCAAAATTCGTGTTTAGTGAACCTGAAAACAGTACACATCATGTATATATTTTTCATTCTTCTTTCAGGTAGTTTCCTGCATGTTTAAGTTTATCTTTCAAATGACTGTTGCTTATGATTTTACTCTTTGTTAATATGTTTTAATATCATATTATGTTTTTCATATAATATTATGTTGTTAATATCATATTATGTTTTTAATATGAGTAGTTGTTCATATTATAATGTCTATGTAATGTATTAATAGACAAATACTAGAGTCTAGTTACAGAGTTTTGTTTTATTTTAGGACCCAGTATTATTTTCTGGAACACTGTGTACGAACTTGGATCCATTTGATAAAGAGAAGACTGATGATGTGTGGAAGGCTATAGAACTGGCACACCTCAAGCATTTTGTAAAAGGTCTCAGTGCAGGTCTCCAACATGACGTTACAGAAGGTGGTGGAAACCTTAGGTAACTTTGCATTTTTACTAATACAGGGTGGCGCAGGGAAACGGGAAAATTTGAAACAATTCGAAAAAATGAAGGAACGTTACAAAACTTTATTTGAGGCTCAAAATGTGTTTTACAAGACTGGAAATTACATTAGGCATCGCTTTTTAAAAATTACATCAGTTAAATGCTGCTCATTTTGCCGTACACATTCAGTAAGTCGTTTCTGTAGGTTTTGCATAGCGCGGCACAATGTGTCACCTGGGATTTTGGTGATTTCCTCTTCAATCTGTGTATTGAGCTGAGCAAGGGATCTTGGTCTAGTCTGGTACACGATGCTCTTCAGATGTCCCCATAAAAAGAAGTCACAGACTGAAAGGTCTGGAGATCGGGGCGGCCAAGCGATGTTAACATTCCTTGAAATTATGCGATCCCCAAACAAACGTTTCATTGCTGCCATAGACTGTCTGGCAGTGTGTGAGGTGGCTCCATCCTGTTGAAACCAGGTGTGCTGAATGTCAAGATTTGGAAAAGTGTGGAGTCTTGGAGCCAAAAATGTCTCTAGCATGTTGACATAACGTTCAGACGTCACAGTGACAGCAGTGCCTCGTTCATCTTCAAAAAAGTAAGGGCCTATCACCCTATGACACGACACTGCACATCATACGGTAACTTTGGTACTGTGTAATGGACGCTGGTGAAGCTGAGCAGGGTTTCCTTGAGCCCAGTAACGGAAGTTCTGCTTATTCACGTATCCACTTAAGTTGAAAATGGGCTTCATCGGACATCTAAAGATTTTGAATGAAGTTAGCATCCTCATTGATTTTAGCCAACAATTGTTCAGAAATTTGCAGGCGCAATACACAATCATTAGGATTCAGTTGTTGCACAATCTGAAGTTTGTAGGGATGAAATTGAAGTTCGTGGAGTATTCTTTGAACGCTCCGACGTCCGAGCTGCAATGATGAGGCAATTTTTCGCACCGAACGACGAGGACTCCTTAAGATGGCAGCTCGCACCGCATCAATGTTTTCTGGGGTACGTACAGACCGTACACCCCCACTAGGCTTTTTCTTCAAAGCTGAACCAGTCTCTTCAAAATTATGAACCCACGTTTCGATTGTGTGTAACGAAGGAACTTGACCGCGGGGCGGGATCTGATAGTGGCACCGAAACTCTCGTTGTGCAGCTGTCAAACTGTCACCATGTCGGTAAAACGCCCTTACGGCGACCGCACCCTCTGCACCGCTCCACTGCCTGCTCCATGGTAACTAAATGTCCGTTACTGCTAGACAGACAGTTTCACTTCTGCTACATCTACAGGGCTGTCAACATCAACATCCTGTTTCCCTGCACTACCCTGTATTAACCACCTTTGTGCAGCTAATATTCTACCACTTGTGCAGCCGGATACCATTAAATAGTATCAAGTATTGTAGCTTTGATATGCCTTCATGTAATTGGTTTTTTGTGTCATTTTGATTTTCTAGCATAGAATTTTCTACATGCCTATGCACAGTGTGGCATGTTTTTTACATCATTCTAATGCTCATTATCCATGCTTTTGATCGTAAGTCACAGCAAGAAGTGTTATATTATTTTATTACTGACCAATAAATCTCACTATGTAATATCAATAATTTTATTCAACTTTTGTTCCGGGTGCCATCATTACAAGCAATGAAATTTTACTTACCTTAAGGCCAGAATTCTGTTAAGCGAAACTCGAAGTAGCGGAATGTGTTATTTGAAATAATAACTCTTGCTTGAAATGTTTACCAAATGAGATTACCTTTTAATAACATCTTTAATTACAAAACATGTGATTCTATCGTGCGAAATACGAACGCTTCTATACACCCAATAGGTGTTACGTCATGAGACGCCGTTACATTAAGTCAAAAAATTCCCTTAAACATTTCATTTGCCATCCAAAATACATAATGTTAAAATGTTACAATGTTAAATATATATATATATATATATATATATGTGTGTGTATAAATTTACGTATAACTTGTCACAATCCAGCATTTGTTAATAATATCTTATCATCCACTCTTTCTCTCTCTCTCTCTCTCTCACTCTCTGGTACAATTATTATGAGCTCATTTCAATTCATGGTATACCAAGTTAGTTTTGTATATAAGTTAATTTTAATGAATTTTGGTCATTTATAATTTTGAATATTAAGATTTATATAAAATTGTTGTAGCCAATGGTACTTAGCTGCACTTTTGTGTTACGGACATCGAACACCTCGAATTCTTTGATTTTGGACTGTCACATTGTCTTCGGGCACACGCTCTCTATTGTAGCATCCCTCCTGGATCACACTTTTGCCAGATTCTTCGGCTGCACGTACTAAAAATCTGGACTGTCACATCGTCTTTGGGCACACGCTCTCTATTGTAGCATCCCCCCTGGATCACACTTTTGCCAGATGTTTTGGTGTCGCTTCTTGAATTACACTCTGCCGATGTTCTAACTCAAAATTGGTTATTGTACCACTGTTATTAATACACTTTTGGTGGTGTAATACCACCCTTAGTGAATACGCCGGCCGGCACGGTTCACTGTCTGGACGAAAATGACACTGTTTCACCACTGTGTATTGCAGAGGTGGGGCAACCACGACGTCACTGGTTCTTTGTTCAATGGCCCAGCCTAGTTGAATACAATGCGCCTTGCGTTCTTTCGTCTGACGTAATCGTGGGTTGGTCTTGTTTACTTGTTATCGTGACAAACAGTTTTTTGTTACATTTGTAATTTTCCACTGAATTCGACATAAATCCTGTTAACTTAATATTGCGTTGTTGACAATTCTCACCAAAACTCTTATAGGGAATACAAAATAAAATTATTATTATTAAAAATTGTTATAAAATAAAAATACAATAATTATGTTTGGAACCATAGGTTTACAAATTTATTAGGGTACCAGAATTGTACCGTCACAAAACCCCCTCAATGAAAGATTTTATGCCGAAGCATAAAGACTTTCATTGACACATTCGTACTTCCTAAAAGGATCTGCTAGGATATGACGCCACAACCCCCTTACTATTTATATGAAAAGTAATACAATAACTCACCCGTGGTCTGATGATGATGACAGTACCTGCATGACCTTACTGGACTTCTCCTTCGAGATCCCAACACCATAAGGCCAGTCAGGCGCGTAACGCTCCTGCTCTGACACGCTGGCCAGCTCAGGACCGCCGTCACAACATCACCAAACACTGAAACAATAAATCAAAAATATTAAAATAGTGGCTTGGTATAATACTATATCCCTAACTGATCTGTTTCCCCTTAGCTATGTGCTGGTTTGTGTTAAGAAGCACTGGGTGTGCATCAAATCAACAAGAATTGTATAGAAGTGCCATTCTCTTCATTGACTACCCTTAACATTATAAAATCTTTTCGATTCCCATCGATAATAAGTAACCCTTTTCTGTTTTCATAATTAATATAATTATAGAAGAAACACAAATCTTTATATAAATGAAACATATAATCCAAAGTTTATGGATACAATTACCAAAATCTCCCTCTTACTCAAACATATTATATAAAAACTATATATAAAAAATCTTATTATTATTATTATTATTATTATTATTAATATTATTATTATCAGCAGTAAGTAAACTGGCGCTGTTAATAATATTTACCCCTCTTTCTCCTCCACTCACACTATTTCTTATACATCATGTTCAAATTCCTATGCTAATACATAAAACATAATACATAATAATACACTCATAATTATATTACTACAGTAATACGGTTAATACATTAAAATAACCAATTCACATTTAAGCTTGATTAAAATTTCTTTAAATTTGTGTATCAAATTATAAACATTACTTTTTAATTAATTAATTAATACTTTTAATTATTAAACTTTTATTAATTAGCCATCAATTATTGATCACTTAATTCTTCACAATTTCAAATTTATTATTAATATTCATATTACATTATTATTATTTCATTTCTTATTACCTCTATACTCTGAATTTTCTACCTAACCTTTCACATTTTTATCATTGATTAGTCTGGGTGACTCCTGTATTCACTATGCTTGCACTTATTTTATAGGCACTAACATTTACTATAATCTTACTCACCTTTCTTCTAATTAACAACCAGATTTACCTATCATGACACCAATTTCTCAATTATAAACACCTTCACTAATTCCATTTTAAATCCTATGGCACCACTCGTCTTTGTATTCGGATGGGTGTTCCCTACCTGGCTATATACATTCATAATTTTTTGCCCTTCCAAAATATCGGCAAACACTCCCTTAAACTACGCTATTACCTGCCACAACGCTATTCATTGGTCACTCCTTATCACCTCACCCCCACTACAAAATATCATCATCAACAAATATATGTTTAACCTTTACTTTACTCACCTCTCTACATATAATCACTACTACTGTGTCCCTAAAATATCTAACACCCTCTTTGTGTTTTATTTTCTTCAAAATTCTTAGCTATCTAACTCCCATTAACTTTGATTGACTAACTCACATACCTTTATTTACACCCAGGTGCTATCCCCTTTTTAAACACTCTACATTACTGTAATCATTGACAATTGCATTAAAAAATTCATCTCTCACCTACTTATAACAGTACATCTCAATATTCAAATATATATTTATACTTAATCATTTATTATTCATTAGAAATTTAACTTCATTACACAAACTTTATTTTATACCACATTAATTGAGTAATTGACCTTTAATTATTTAATTTAATTGATTAAACTTTCATTATTCATCCTTTGTTTAGTCAAAACAAAACATGTTAATTGTTAATTATTAAAACAATTAAACTATAATTTACTGTTACATATATGGTGTACATAAAATTTACCTGTAATACACAACATCAAAAATACATAAATACATTGACATTAATACATAAAAAAAATATACAATCCAAACTCATTATTTTATCATTGATCAAAATCAGTTCATATGCAGCCCATTTCAAAATCACTGTTCACATATATTAAATGTTCATACACAATAAAACAATCTATCCTCCATCATTGAATAACATTCTAATCTTAGGTCTATACAACTTATTTTTTAGTAAATAAATGATATTATTCTCATTATCAATATAATATTTGTTTACATTTTTATATTTTTCCACTATCTCGTTAATATTAATAGGTGTATTCCATATTAATTTAGCATATACCATGTCACGATCGGGTATGGTTCTGTCTACCTCAGTATTATCTGTCATAATCATGTAAGTCATATTGTCATTGCTATCATCTACTACGACACCCTTTACTTCCCAAGGTAAGTAATTGTTATCATTATTATCACCATCTATTATTATTACTATCTCAATTCCACTATAAGGATTGTATTCACTATAATCATCCACCATCTCTACTCCTAACCTTTCTACAAATTCTCTATACTTTCTATTTACTTTAAAAATCTCTATTACTCTCTTTCTCTCTCTCTTTCAATATATTTCTCACCATAACACCAAGCTACACTCTCTCTCTCCAAATATGCAGGGGTCACTAACTCATAATTACTGCACCACCTATGAGGTACACAAAAACACCAGGGAATTCTATTTGTAGACCTATCATCTCCCAAATATAAATCTAAGGAAATCACATCCTTGCTAAAAATACGTGAAGACTTTTCTTCACCATCTACTACAACATCAAAGGAAAATTCTACCCCCTGCATCCCTTTTACAAATATACTTTCTCTCAGCTCTCTCTCTCTGACTCAACACACACAAACACCTCATTATCACTCCCAATATTCTCATTATCATTTTCTGACACCATATTCTTAATTATATCATTATTACTACCTGTAAACTCATTATTCAAATTATCATTGTTACTCACCTTATTAATTAGCACTTTGTTTTTCGTCGTATTTTCACTGTTACTTACTTTCTGATTCTTTATTTGAATTAACCTCTCATCTAACCTTTTAATCACTTCGTCACATTGTTTATCAAAATTATCATTACGTTTTTTTAAGTTCAGTCTTTAATTCATCAAACTTTACATCAAAACTCTGATTTCATTTTTCTGCTCATTAAATTGTTTATCAAAATTATCAAATTTGTCATTCAAGTTAGTATATTTAATATTAGAATCAATTTTTTGCTCATCTAACTTCTTGTCTAACTTTAACAGTAATTGCATCATTGCACTAATCTCATCTGTTTTATTTTCGTCTTGACTTGAGATGGGTGTTAATGGAACTGGGTTTAATTCAGTGACACTGGTTTCACTGATCTGACTAATTGGGTTCAATTTAACGTCCATCTCACTCGTAACTGTTTCTTCTACATTATCACCTTAACCAGTATTCATTTTGCTTATTTATAATACACACATGCATATAATCTTACAACATAACCTCGTAGAAGATAGGTTATGTTAAAATTATATCTATTATTTCAGATAACTGTCCGCTACTTCCCGTAGGTTTCCCCACATAAAATAAAATTTTAAGTAGAGTCCCGGTCGGAAAGCGCCAATGTTATATTGAGATGTTAATTACTTTTTCTAAAATATATAAATATATTAATATAATAACTTCCACCTACCTTGAAAGTTTTGTTTCTCTGGGGCCAGGATTCTTTCGTACGAACGCTAGATACAAACATGTGTTTCATGGGTGCTCGAAATAACTAACTCTACACATCGTTATGAAGAGAATTGATAATTTTTAATGCTCAAATATTGAAATTATTGTTTACCAAATACATTTACATGTCGTCAGATGTTGTGTGCAACTCTTGCACCTTGTTTGTAACTGAACTTACTAACTATGGCTTACCTTATCATTTATAAAAGCACAAACACAATTATGAACACAAACAGCCCAGCATTGCTCACTCACGCATACACACAGAAATTTTATTTATCCCTTAACATTTATAATAAGCCACCCCAGCCCTTACGCTTAAACCGCCGGCACGTGGTTCGCGCTCGCACTCATCGTTTGTTAATTTATTATGGTTTATTTAAAAAAAAACATTTGATCCGGTTCTACTCGTTAGATTGACCGCGGTCACAGACTTTTTACGAATTGTTCCACTTTTTTACAGTTAAATTAAAATTTTTTGTGACGAGCCTACTTCGCTCGTCCTGGCACCGGGGAGTTCAGTTAGTAGACTGGGGACGAAAGCGTAGCAGGTATGGCTGATGTGATCTCATACTTTCTCCGGAAAGCACTGCCTTGATCTTCGTCGCCGAAGCTTCGTCCCATGCTATGCATGTAGTTTTTTGACGTTAAGATATCAGACGATTTCAGCTAGGCACTGGCTGACGTCACTAAAGTGGGCGGTCCTTAGCAGCATTTCCTGAGGACCGCTAAGGAGACGATGAATAATTTTGTTCTCTAGCCATCTTGGTTTTCGGGCTGACCGCGTCCCCCGAGCGCCTGTTTGAGTAGTGGCGCGCGTGCATTGACACACATATACAGAGTTCTGAGAAATTCGAAGGGGGCGCGAATTCCTTTGCCGAGTTACACAATACAGTAACTGCGCCTCTGCTTTGTTCCAACGCTGTTTTGTTTACCATGTGTTCTGTTGTAATGAACTACGTTGCACAATAATTCTATAAAATCCCGCACAAAAACGAAATAAATAAAAATGTAAATACCCCATACTGTAAAAAATAAAATGACCCAAAATTGACACGTTACAATACCCCCTCAATGAGAATTCTGCTGTCCATAACAGAATAAATCTCATTGATAAACCCCGAAGAGGACCGATGAGGAACTGGTGCCAACAACCCCCTCTTGTTCTTACTACTCATGGGTACACTACCCCCCTGGCTTGGCGACCATGGACCCATCTGAACAAGATCACTGGACTTCTCCGTAAGAGATCCCAACACCGAAAAATCGAACAGACAAATACCATAGCGCACCTCACCTTCTAACATGCTACCCCCCAAAATCCTCAATCCCTGGCTTAGATTATGCCAGATCCTCCACCGATATGTTTCCCCTTGTATGCAAGCTGGGCTGCCTTTAGCAGATACTGGGCTCACACACACTCACATTACACACTGACATTATAGATTATTCAATTGCAAAAATTTTAAAATTTCTTTAAATTACAACACGTTGTTTTCAGATAAAATTAATTCATAAATTTTGAATAAAGTCTAAAATATTCTCTTCATTATTTTCTGTTTTCTTTAAAATGACTTAAGATAAACATTTCTTCTAATTGAATATATCCTTAACCTAACATGTAATCACTTAGAGTCTAACAATACAATGCAATACAAAATAAATCATTAAAATAAACCTGGTTAACACACAAATAATACAATAATCAATCCTTAAAATATTCATTCGCTGGCAGGCGAAAAATCAAGATTTTTTTTTTTTCAAAAATCTATTTTCCCAAAAAATTTTAAAATTCAAGAAAAAAATTTAATTTTATTTAAATGTTTCCTTTATATTTAGACATTGTTTAAAATTTGGTTTAAATTGATCGAATAAACAAATTAAATTGACTTCCTACTATACAAGCTTAGTATGTATATGACCTCATCAGCTGATCGAAACTAGGTCAAGTCCAAGACCCTTGACCTACATATGTTATGCACAATTTCTATCTGAAAATACACCTAACATCTGTAAAATTCGGTCTTAAAACACAAAATATCATAAAATATAACATTTAAAATAAACAAAATATTATTATAAATAATAGGCAAATTGACATTTAAATTATTCAAAATAAACAATTCTTAATTTTACATTACCAAATTCTATCAAACGTTTGTCACTGGTTTCAAAAAATGAAAATTTTATATATTCATCTACAACTTTCTTCATTTTACAATCTCATTCCCTATTACTGTGGGTGATTTAAATTATCTATTCTTATTTAATCTACTACTTGATCTGTATACATATATAATCTTTATCTCTCCTTGACTCTAACCTCTAACAACTTTTAGTAACATGACACCCATCTCTATTAAAAACTCTATCTCAAAACACTCTCTAACCCCAACTTATCATTGAACTCCAATCGCCACCTTCTCTCTCTCTATATATATATATATATATAATACTCTCTAACCCTTTGTACATAGGATATGTGTTTCCCCCACCCAAAAACTCAAGTCCCTTATATGGCCCCTGGATTCTACCTAAGGCGGCCCCTCCTCACTAAATCGATTCTAATCCCGTCCCAACTTATCATTATGTTGCGGACTCCCATATTACACTACCCCCTACTACAAAATTGCCATCCCCAAAATCTCAATCTCATTACCTTACTACAACTACAACAAAATAACATCATTAATTATAAACATCAATATATCACTCAAAATCTACATATATTCTCCACAACTACTGTGTCTACATCAATACTTCTCAAAACTCGATAATATACATTAATTCAAAACAACATTACATTATTTTCATCTCTACTAATTCAACTTTAACTTAGACTTCAACTTGGACAGATCTACCTGTCCCGTAAATTATTCACCACCCAAAAACTATCTTGTGTTAACTTGCATAAATTATTACTTTACTTCTCACTTTATCAAGTTATTTTTTCCATTACTTTAAAACATCTGTAATACATTAAAACATTACATTGAACACTAATTACTTGGAACATTTATAACCAATATACCAGTGACCTGTTATTGCTGATCAGCTGATCTTACTAACATAATGAGAACACATCTCAAAATTGAACCAATTACATGAAATATATATATATTTATTTATCATTACTTCTCACCTTACCTCTGAAACATTTTACAAAAATTATTAGTTTACATCAAACAATTTAGCCATCTATTACCCAATTCCAAATCTCGTAAAATAAATTAAATTCATTAAAAAATTTAATTAATTAACATTCAAATAAGCAATCAAAATATTTAAGCATATCAAATTGGTTTAATTTAATTAATGACTGAAAATATAAATTTATAGTTATCAAAACAATTACCATTAGTGAATTACTGTTTTCAAAATTAATTCTGATATTTATTTAACTTGCAAATATTTCAATATTATTATTACAACAACCATCTTATGTACACATATTATTTACTTAACATTCCACCATGCACACAAATAAATTCACTATATTTTATTTACAAACTCTTGTTATTAACTGTTCAGTTTTTTCGCACTTCATTATCCAAATCTGCCATGTCAAAAACCCATAAAACAAAATGTTTATAGCTGTCTTTTATTGTTTTACCGTTTAACCTCCATCGTCCCAGATAAGTCTTGGTTTTATACAACACTGTTGATTTTTATCGACAAACACACGGTTATTTTGTGTGTCATAACCAGAACAACGAAACTCACTCATTTTACCAGAATACTCATTCAACCAGTCTACGTTAGGTATTTTTGTTACATCTCCATTGGTAAATACATTCGTGATCGGGTTAATTATTTTAGTCAAATCATTATAATCATTGTTACTCAAATATACTTTTAAACTTTCCTTCCATTCATCATACTTTCTATTTTAAGTTATATAATTCTGTTACTTTCTCCACATACACTTCTCTGTTTAACTCTCTCTCATCACAATACCAAATCATACTTTCAACATCATTATTACAGACAGAGGGTACAAATTCAATTAAACCTTTCCTGACTTCTCCAGGAAAAACAAAAAACTTCAAAAAACAATTATTTGTAGCACACTTGTCTACACAATATATACGTGAAGGTCTTCCTTCACCCCCCCCCATTCTACATCGTAAACAATTTACCCTCTGTTTCATACCTATAATATAACTCTCTTTCCACTCTCTCTCTAACTCATTAACACACATTAACATCTCATAATCACATTCTACAAACTCCTCAGTACTCTCAGATATTACATTTTCAATTACATTATTATTCTCCTTATTTTCAACAACATCATTATTATTTATTAATTCTTTATCTAATACAACATTGCCATTACAACTTTCATTTGTATTACTCGTACTCGGTTCTACTTTATTCAAATTATTTCTTGTCATTTCATTGGCATTTTCAAGACGTTCATTCTTGTCTTGTATATTATTTATCAACTCATCAAATTTTATGCTAATACTCTGCTGCAATTGAACATTCTGTTGTTCGAGTTTTATATTAAAATTGCTATTCTGAACGTCAAAACGACGGTCTATTTTATCAAATTTTTCGTCACTAGAGTTAAAATGGCTCTCAAATTTTTTGTCAATTGTATCAAACTTGTCATTCTGTATCTCAAATTTTTCTCTCATGAAATTAAATAGATCGTCCAATGACAACTCTTTTGCCCTACTTGTTACGGGAGTTGATATCGCTCCCGGTGTATTAAGAACAGATACTTCTACATTGTACTCATTTATTGGCGTTAATTCTGTTTGAATACCGGAGTCAGCATTTACTTGACTCTCGGTCTGACTGTCAGATAGGCTGACTTCATTGTTATCTGCCATTTCTTATTTTATACTCTATACTTGTGTATAAATATAATATAATCAATATAATGTATTACATAACCAATTTTGCGTTAATAACGCACTTTTGTTTTATTCCGCTAACCCCAAAAACATGTTTGTATCTTTTCTGTAGGTACGGTCTTTAATATTTTAATTAATAAAAACTGTCCCTGTTCGGGTGCCATTGAGATGTTAATTACTTTTTCTAAAATATATAAATATATTAATATAATAACTTCCACCTACCTTGAAAGTTTCGTTTCTCTGGGGCCAGGATTCTTTCGTACGAACGCTAGATACAAACATGTGTTTCATGGGTGCTCGAAATAACTAACTCTACACATCGTTATGAAGAGAATTGATAATTTTTAATGCTCAAATATTGAAATTATTGTTTACCAAATACATTTACAGGTCGTCAGATGTTGTGCAACTCTTGCATCTTGTTTGTAACTGAACTTACTAACTATGGCTTACCTTATCATTTATAAAAGCACAAACACAATTATGAACACAAACAGCCCAGCATTGCTCACTCACGCATACACACAGAAATTTTATTTATCCGTTAACATTTATAATAAGCCACCCCAGCCCTTACGCTTAAACCGCCGGCACGTGGTTCGCGCTCGCACTCATCGTTTGTTAATTTATTATGGTTTATTTAAAAAAAAAACATTTGATCCGGTTCTACTCGTTAGATTGACCGCGGTCACAGACTTTTTACGAATTGTTCCACTTTTTTACAGTTAAATTAAAAATTTTTTGTGATGAGCCTACTTCGCTCGTCCCGGCACCGGGGAGTTCAGTTAGTAGACTGGGGACGAAAGCGTAGCAGGTATGGCTGATGTGATCTCATACTTTCTCCGGAAAGCACTGCCTTGATCTTCGTCGCCGAAGCTTCGTCCCATGCTATGCATGTAGTTTTTTGACGTTAAGATATCAGACGATCTCAGCTAGGCACTGGCTGACGTCACTAAAGTGGGCGGTCCTTAGCAGCATTTCCTGAGGACCGCTAAGGAGATGATGAATAATTTTGTTCTCTAGCCATCTTGGTTTTCGGGCTGACTGCGTCCCCCGAGCGCCTGTTTGAGTAGTGGCGCGCGTGCATTGACACACATATACAGAGTTCTGAGAAATTCGAAGGGGGCGCGAATTCCTTTGCCGAGTTACACAATACAGTAACTGCGTCTCTGCTTTGTTCCAACGCTGTTTCGTTTACCATGTGTTCTGTTGTAATGAACTACGTTGCACAATAATTCTATAAAATCCCGCACAAAAACGAAATAAATAAAAATGTAAATACCCCATACTGTAAAAAATAAAATGACCCAAAATTGACACGTTACAATACCCCCTCAATGAGAATTCTGCTGTCCATAACAGAATAAATCTCATTGATAAACCCCGAAGAGGACCGATGAGGAACTGGTGCCAACAACCCCCTCTTGTTCTTACTACTCATGGGTACACTACCCCCCTGGCTTGGCGACCATGGACCCATCTGAACGAGATCACTGGACTTCTCCGTAAGAGATCCCAACACCGAAAAATCGAACAGACAAATACCATAGCGCACCTCACCTTCTAACATGCTACCCCCCAAAATCCGCAATCCCTGGCTTAGATTATGCCAGATCCTCCACCGATATGTTTCCCCTTGTATGCAAGCTGGGCTGCCTTTAGCAGATACTGGGCTCACACACACTCACATTACACACTGACATTATAGATTATTCAATTGCAAAAATTTTAAAATTTCTTTAAATTACAACACGTTGTTTTCAGATAAAATTAATTCATAAATTTTGAATAAAGTCTAAAATATTCTCTTCATTATTTTCTGTTTTCTTTAAAATGACTTAAGATAAACATTTCTTCTAATTGAATATATCCTTAACCTAACATGTAATCACTTAGAGTCTAACAATACAATGCAATACAAAATAAATCATTAAAATAAACCTGGTTAACACACAAATAATACAATAATCAATCCTTAAAATATTCATTCGCTGGCAGGCGAAAAATCAAGATTTTTTTTTTTTTTTAAATCTATTTTCCCAAAAAATTTTAAAATTCAAGAAAGAAATTTAATTTTATTTAAATGTTTCCTTTATATTTAGACATTGTTTAAAATTTGGTTTAAATTGATCGAATAAACAAATTAAATTGACTTCCTACTATACAAGCTTAGTATGTATATGACCTCATCAGCTGATCGAAAGTAGGTCAAGTCCAAGACCCTTGACCTACATATGTTATGCACAATTTCTATCTGAAAATACACCTAACATCTGTAAAATTCGGTCTTAAAACACAAAATATCATAAAATAAAACATTTAAAATAAACAAAATATTATTATAAATAATAGGCAAATTGACATTTAAATTATTCAAAATAAACAATTCTTAATTTTACATTACCAAATTCTATCAAACTTTTGTCACTGATTTCAAAAAATGAAAATTTTATATATTCATCTACAACTTTCTTCATTTTACAGTCTCATTCCCTATTACTGTGGGTGATTTAAATTATCTATTCTTATTTAATCTACTACTTGATCTGTATACATATATAATCTTTATCTCTCCTTGACTCTAACCTCTAACAACTTTTAGTAACATGACACCCATCTCTATTAAAAGCTCTATCCCATAACACTCTCTAACCCCAACTTATCATTAAACTCCAATCGCCACCTTCTCTCTCTATATATATATATAAAATACTCTCTAACCCTTTGTACATAGGATATGTGTTTCCCCCACCCAAAAACTCAAGTCCCTTATATGGCCCCTGGATTCTACCTAAGGCGGCCCCTCCTCACTAAATCGATTCTAATCCCGTCCCAACTTATCATTATGTTGTGGACTCCCACATTACACTACCCCCTACTACAAAATTGCCATCCCCAAAATCTCAATCTCATTACCTTACTACAACTACAACAAAATAACATCATTAATTATAAACATCAATATATCACTCAAAATCTACATATATTCTCCACAACTACTGTGTCAACATCAATACTTCTCAAAACTCGATAATATACATTAATTCAAAACAACATTACATTATTTTCATCTCTACTAATTCAACTTTAACTTTGACTTCAACTTGGACAGATCTACCTGTCCCATAAATTATTCACCACCCAAAAACTATCTTTTGTTAACTTGCATAAATTATTACTTTTCTTCTCACTTTATCAAGTTATTTTTTCCATTACTTTAAAACATCTGTAATACATTAAAACATTACATTGAACACTAATTACTTGGAACATTTATAACCAATATACCAGTGACCTGTTATTGCTGATCAGCTGATCTTACTAACATAATGAGAACACATCTCAAAATTGAACCAATTACATGAAATATATATATATTTATTTATCATTACTTCTCACCTTACCTCTGAAACATTTTACAAAAATTATTAGTTTACATCAAACAATTTAGCCATCTATTACCCAATTCCAAATCTCGTAAAATAAATTAAATTCATTAAAAAATTTAATTAATTAACATTCAAATAAGCAATCAAAATATTTAAGCATATCAAATTGGTTTAATTTAATTAATGACTGAAAATATAACTTTATAGTTATCGAAACAATTACCATTAGTCAATTACTGTTTTCAAAATTAATTCTAATATTTATTTAACTTGCAAATATTTCAATATTATTATTACAACAACCATCTTACGTACACATATTATTTACTTAACATTCCACCATGCACACAAATAAATTCACTATATTTTATTTACAAACTCTTGTTATTAACTGTTCAATTTTTTCGCACTTCATTATCCAAATCTGCCATGTCAAAAACCCATAAAACAAAATGTTTATAGCTGTCTTTTATTGTTTTACCGTTTAACCTCCATCGTCCCAGATAAGTCTTGGTTTTATACAACACTGTTGATTTTTATCGACAAACACACGGTTATTTTGTGTGTCATAACCAGAACAACGAAACTCACTCATTTTACCAGAATACTCATTCAACCAGTCTACGTTAGGTATTTTTGTTACATCTCCATTGGTAAATACATTCGTGATCGGGTTAATTATTTTAGTCAAATCATTATAATCATTGTTACTCAAATATACTTTTAAACTTTCCTTCCATTCATCATACTTTCTATTTAAGTTATATAATTCTGTTACTTTCTCCACATACACTTCTCTGTTTAACTCTCTCTCATCACAATACCAAATCATACTTTCAACATCATTATTACAGACAGAGGGTACAAATTCAATTAAACCTTTCCTGACTTCTCCAGGAAAAACAAAAAACTTCAAAAAACAATTATTTGTAGCACACTTGTCTACACAATATATACGTGAAGGTCTTCCTTCACCACCCCCATTCTACATCGTAAACAATTTACCCTCTGTTTCATACCTATAATATAACTCTCTTTCCACTCTCTCTCTAACTCATTAACACACATTAACATCTCATAATCACATTCTACAAACTCCTCAGTACTCTCAGATATTACATTTTCAATTACATTATTATTCTCCTTATTTTCAACAACATCATTATTATTTATTAATTCTTTATCTAATACAACATTGCCATTACAACTTTCATTTGTATTACTCGTACTCGGTTCTACTTTATTCAAATTATTTCTTGTCATTTCATTGGCATTTTCAAGACGTTCATTCTTGTCTTGTATATTATTTATCAACTCATCAAATTTTACGCTAATACTCTGCTGGAATTGAACATTCTGTTGTTCGAGTTTTATATTAAAATTGCTATTCTGAACGTCAAAACGACGGTCTATTTTATCAAATTTTTCGTCACTAGAGTTAAAACGGCTCTCAAATTTTTTGTCAATTGTATCAAACTTGTCATTCTGTATCTCAAATTTTTCTCTCATGAAATTAAATAGATCGTCCAATGACAACTCTTTTGCCCTACTTGTTACGGGAGTTGATATCGCTCCCGGTGTATTAAGAACAGATACTTCTACATTATACTCATTTATTGGCGTTAATTCTGTTTGAATACCGGAGTCAGCATTTACTTGACTCTCGGTCTGACTGTCAGATAGGCTGACTTCATTGTTATCTGCCATTTCTTATTTTATACTCTATACTTGTGTATAAATATAATATAATCAATATAATGTATTACATAACCAATTTTGCGTTAATAACGCACTTTTGTTTTATTCCGCTAACCCCAAAAACATGTTTGTATCTTTTCTGTAGGTACGGTCTTTAATATTTTAATTAATAAAAACTGTCCCTGTTCGGGCGCCATTGAGATGTTAATTACTTTTTCTAAAATATATAAATATATTAATATAATAACTTCCACCTACCTTGAAAGTTTCGTTTCTCTGGGGCCAGGATTCTTTCGTACGAACGCTAGATACAAACATGTGTTTCATGGGTGCTCGAAATAACTAACTCTACACATCATTATGAAGAGAATTGATAATTTTTAATGCTCAAATATTGAAATTATTGTTTACCAAATACATTTACAGGTCGTCAGATGTTGTGCAACTCTTGCACCTTGTTTGTACGAACAATTACGAACAATTTGCACAGACTTTTTACGAATTGTTCCACTTTTTTACAGTTAAATTAAAATTTTTTGTGTCGAGCCTACTTCGCTCGTCCCGGCACCGTTCGCTCGTTCAGTTAGTAGACTGGGGACAAAAGCGTAGCAGGTATGGCTGATGTGATCTCATACATTCTCCGGAAAGCACTGCCTTGTTCTTCGTCGCCGAAGCTTCGTCCCATGCTATGCATGTAGTTTTTTGACGTTAAGATATCAGACGATTTCAGCTAGGCACTGGCTGACGTCACTAAAATGGGCGGTCCTTAGCAGCATTTCCTGAGGACCGCTAAGGAGACGATGAATAATTTTGTTCTCTAGCCATCTTTGTTTTCGGGCTGACCGCGTCCCCCGAGCGCCTGTTTGAGTAGTGGCGCGCGTGCATTGACACACATATACAGAGTTCTGAGAAATTCGAAGGGGGCGCGAATTCCTTTGCCGAGTTACACAATACAGTAACTGCGTGTCTGCTTTGTTCCAACGCTGTTTCGTTTACCATGTGTTCTGTTGTAATGAACTACGTTGCACAATAATTCTATAAAATCCCACACAAAAACGAAATAAATAAAAATGTAAATACCCCACACTGTAAAAAATAAAATGACCCAAAATTGACACGTTACAGTACCCCCTCAATGAGAATTCTGCTGTCCATAACAGAAGAAATCTCATTGATAAACCCCGAAGAGGACCGACGAACTGGTGCCAACAACCCCCTCTTGTTCTTACTACTCATGGGTACACTACCCCCCTGGCTTGGCGACCATGGACCCATCTGAACGAGATCACTGGACTTCTCCGTAAGAGATCCCAACACCGAGAAATCGAACAAACAAATACCATAGCGCACCTCACCTTCTAACATGCTACCCCCCAAAATCCTCAATCCCTGGCTTAGATTATGCCAGATCCTCCACCGATATGTTTCCCCTTGTATGCAAGCTGGGCTGCCTTTAGCAGATACTGGGCTCACACACACTCACATTACACACTGACATTATAGATTATTCAATTGCAAAAATTTTAAAATTTCTTTAAATTACAACACGTTGTTTTCAGATAAAATTAATTCATAAATTTTGAATAAAGTCTAAAATATTCTCTTCATTATTTTCTGTTTTCTTTAATAGGACTTAAGTTAAACATTTCTTCTAATTGAACATATCCTTAACCTAACATGTAATCACTTAGAGTCTAACAATACAATGCAATACAAAATAAATCATTAAAATAAACCTGGTTAACACACAAATAATACAATAATCAATCCTTAAAATATTCATTCGCTTGCAGGCGAAAAATCAAGATTTTTTTTTTTTTTTCAAATATCTATTTTCCCAAAAAATTTTAAAATTCAAGAAAAAAATTTAATTTTATTTAAATGTTTCCTTTATATTTAGACATTGTTTAAAATTTTGTTTAAATTGATCGAATAAACAAATTAAATTGACTTCCTACTATACAAGCTTAGTATGTATATGACCTCATCAGCTGATCGAAACTAGGTTAAGTCCAAGACCCTTGACCTACATATGTTATGCACAATTTCTATCTGAAAATACACCTAACATCTGTAAAATTCGGTCTTAAAACACAAAATATCATAAAATAAAACATTTAAAATAAACAAAATATTATTATAAATAATAGGCAAATTGACATTTAAATTATTCAAAATAAACAATTCTTAATTTTACATTACCAAATTCTATCAAACTTTTGTCACTGGTTTCAAAAAATGAAAATTTTATATATTCATCTACAACTTTCTTCATTTTACAATCTCATTCCCTATTACTGTGGGTGATTTAAATTATCTATTCTTATTTAATCTACTACTTGATCTGTATACATATATAATCTTTATCTCTCCTTGATTCTAACCTCTAACAACTTTTAGTAACATGACACCCATCTCTATTAAAAACTCTATCCCAAAACACTCTCTAACCCCAACTTATCATTAAACTCCAATCGCCACCTTCTCTCTCTCTCTCTCTCTATATATATATATATAAAATACTCTCTACCCTTTGTACATAGGATATGTGTTTCCCCCACCCAAAAACGCAAATCCCTTATATGGCCCCTGGATTCTACCTAAGGCGGCCCCTCCTCACTAAATCGATTCTAATCCCGTCCCAACTTATCATTATGTTGCGGACTCCCACATTACACTACCCCCTACTACAAAATTGCCATCCCCAAAATCTCAATCTCATTATCTTACTACAACTACAACAAAATAACATCATTAATTATAAACATCAATATATCACTCAAAATCTACATATATTCTCCACAACTACTGTGTCAACATCAATACTTCTCAAAACTCTATAATATACATTAATTCAAAACAACATTACATTATTTTCATCTCTACTAATTCAACTTTAACTTTGACTTCAACTTGGACAGATCTACCTGTCCCATAAATTATTCACCACCCAAAAACTATCTTTTGTTAACTTGCATAAATTATTACTTTACTTCTCACTTTATCAAGTTATTTTTTCCATTACTTTAAAACATCTGTAATACGTTAAAACATTACATTGAACACTAATTACTTGGAACATTTATAACCAATATACCAGTGACCTGTTATTGCTGATCAGCTGATCTTACTAACATAATGAGAACACATCTCAAAATTGAACCAATTACATGAAATATATATATATATATTTATCATTACTTCTCACCTTACCTCTGAAACATTTTACAAAAATTATTAGTTTACATCAAACAATTTAGCCATCTATTACCCAATTCCAAATCTCGTAAAATAAATTAAATTCATTAAAAAATTTAATTAATTAACATTCAAATAAGCAATCAAAATATTTAAGCATATCAAATTGGTTTAATTTAATTAATGACTGAAAATATAAATTTATAGTTATCGAAACAATTACCATTAGTCAATTACTGTTTTCAAAATTAATTCTGATATTTATTTAACTTGCAAATATTTCAATATTATTATTACAACCACCATCTTACGTACACATATTATTTACTTAACATTCCACCATGCACACAAATAAATTCACTATATTTTATTTACAAACTCTTGTTATTAACTGTTCAGTTTTTTCGCACTTCATTATCCAAATCTGCCATGTCAAAAACCCATAAAACAAAATGTTTATAGCTGTCTTTTATTGTTTTACCGTTTAACCTCCATCGTGCCAGATAAGTCTTGGTTTTATACAACACTGTTGATTTTTATCGACAAACACACGGTTATTTTGTGTGTCATAACCAGAACAACCAAACTCACTCATTTTACCAGAATACTCATTCAACCAGTCTACGTTAGGTATTTTTGTTACATCTCCATTGGTAAATACATTCGTGATCGGGTTAATTATTTTAGTCAAATCATTATAATCATTGTTACTCAAATATACTTTTAAACTTTCCTTCCATTCATCATACTTTCTATTTAAGTTATATAATTCTGTTACTTTCTCCACATACACTTCTCTGTTTAACTCTCTCTCATCACAATACCAAATCATACTTTCAACATCATTATTACAGACAGAGGGTACAAATTCAATTAAACCTTTCCTGACTTCTCCAGGAAAAACAAAAAACTTCAAAAAACAATTATTTGTAGCACACTTGTCTACACAATATATACGTGAAGGTCTTCCTTCACCCCCTATTCTACATCGTAAACAATTTACCCTCTGTTTCATACCTATAATATAACTCTCTTTCCACTCTCTCTCTAACTCATTAACACACATTAACATCTCATAATCACATTCTACAAACTCCTCAGTACTCTCAGATATTACATTTTCAATTACATTATTATTCTCCTTATTTTCAACAACATCATTATTATTTATTAATTCTTTATCTAATACAACATTGCCATTACAACTTTCATTTGTATTACTCGTACTCGGTTCTACTTTATTCAAATTATTTCTTGTCATTTCATTGGCATTTTCAAGACGTTCATTCTTGTCTTGTATATTATTTATCAACTCATCAAATTTTATGCTAATACTCTGCTGGAATTGAACATTCTGTTGTTCGAGTTTTATATTAAAATTGCTATTCTGAACGTCAAAACGACGGTCTATTTTATCAAATTTTTCGTCACTAGAGTTAAAACGGCTCTCAAATTTTTTGTCAATTGTATCAAACTTGTCATTCTGTATCTCAAATTTTTCTCTCATGAAATTAAATAGATCGTCCAATGACAACTCTTTTGCCCTACTTGTTACGGGAGTTGATATCGCTCCCGGTGTATTAAGAACAGATACTTCTACATTATACTCATTTATTGGCGTTAATTCTGTTTGAATACCAGAGTCAGCATTTACTTGACTCTCGGTCTGACTGTCAGATAGGCTGACTTCATTGTTATCTGCCATTTCTTATTTTATACTCTATACTTGTGTATAAATATAATATAATCAATATAATGTATTACATAACCAATTTTGCGTTAATAACGCACTTTTGTTTTATTCCGCTAACCCCAAAAACATGTTTGTATCTTTTCTGTAGGTACGGTCTTTAATATTTTAATGAATAAAAACTGTCCCTGTTCGGGCGCCATTGAGATGTTAATTACTTTTTCTAAAATATATAAATATATTAATATAATAACTTCCACCTACCTTGAAAGTTTCGTTTCTCTGGGGCCAGGATTCTTTCGTACGAACGCTAGATACAAACATGTGTTTCATGGGTGCTCGAAATAACTAACTCTACACATCGTTATGAAGAGAATTGATAATTTTTAATGCTCAAATATTGAAATTATTGTTTACCAAATACATTTACAGGTCGTCAGATGTTGTGCAACTCTTGCACCTTGTTTGTACGAACAATTACGAACAATTTGCACAGACTTTTTACGAATTGTTCCACTTTTTTACAGTTAAATTAAAATTTTTTGTGTCGAGCCTACTTCGCTCGTCCCGGCACCGTTCGCTCGTTCAGTTAGTAGACTGGGGACAAAAGCGTAGCAGGTATGGCTGATGTGATCTCATACATTCTCCGGAAAGCACTGCCTTGTTCTTCGTCGCCGAAGCTTCGTCCCATGCTATGCATGTAGTTTTTTGACGTTAAGATATCAGACGATTTCAGCTAGGCACTGGCTGACGTCACTAAAATGGGCGGTCCTTAGCAGCATTTCCTGAGGACCGCTAAGGAGACGATGAATAATTTTGTTCTCTAGCCATCTTTGTTTTCGGGCTGACCGCGTCCCCCGAGCGCCTGTTTGAGTAGTGGCGCGCGTGCATTGACACACATATACAGAGTTCTGAGAAATTCGAAGGGGGCGCGAATTCCTTTGCCGAGTTACACAATACAGTAACTGCGTGTCTGCTTTGTTCCAACGCTGTTTCGTTTACCATGTGTTCTGTTGTAATGAACTACGTTGCACAATAATTCTATAAAATCCCACACAAAAACGAAATAAATAAAAATGTAAATACCCCACACTGTAAAAAATAAAATGACCCAAAATTGACACGTTACAGTACCCCCTCAATGAGAATTCTGCTGTCCATAACAGAAGAAATCTCATTGATAAACCCCGAAGAGGACCGACGAACTGGTGCCAACAACCCCCTCTTGTTCTTACTACTCATGGGTACACTACCCCCCTGGCTTGGCGACCATGGACCCATCTGAACGAGATCACTGGACTTCTCCGTAAGAGATCCCAACACCGAGAAATCGAACAAACAAATACCATAGCGCACCTCACCTTCTAACATGCTACCCCCCAAAATCCTCAATCCCTGGCTTAGATTATGCCAGATCCTCCACCGATATGTTTCCCCTTGTATGCAAGCTGGGCTGCCTTTAGCAGATACTGGGCTCACACACACTCACATTACACACTGACATTATAGATTATTCAATTGCAAAAATTTTAAAATTTCTTTAAATTACAACACGTTGTTTTCAGATAAAATTAATTCATAAATTTTGAATAAAGTCTAAAATATTCTCTTCATTATTTTCTGTTTTCTTTAATAGGACTTAAGTTAAACATTTCTTCTAATTGAACATATCCTTAACCTAACATGTAATCACTTAGAGTCTAACAATACAATGCAATACAAAATAAATCATTAAAATAAACCTGGTTAACACACAAATAATACAATAATCAATCCTTAAAATATTCATTCGCTGGCAGGCGAAAAATCAAGATTTTTTTTTTTTTTTTCAAAAATCTATTTTCCCAAAAAATTTTAAAATTCAAGAAAAAAATTTAATTTTATTTAAATGTTTCCTTTATATTTAGACATTGTTTAAAATTTTGTTTAAATTGATCGAATAAACAAATTAAATTGACTTCCCACTACACAAACTTATATGACCTCACTGTCAGCTGATCGAAACTAGGTCAAGTCCAAAACCCTTGACCTACATGTGTTATGTATAAGTTCTATCTGACGATACATTTAACATCTGTAATATCCCAACTTGAAACACAAAACATAATAAAATAAAACAATTAAAATAAACAAAATATTATTATAAATAATAATCAAATTGACCTTTAAATTATTCAAAATAAACAATTCTTAATTTTACATTACCAAATTCTATCAAACTTTTGTCACTGGTTTCAAAAAATGAAAATTTTATATTCTTTAACATAAATCTCTATCTTTATTTAACAATCTGATTCTCCCTTACTGTGGGTGATTTAAACATTTATCTCATTTAATCTACTACTTGATCTGTATACATATATAATCTTTACCTCTTTGACTCTAATCTCTAACAACTTCAACTCCCATGACACCCATCTCTATCAAAATCTCTATCACACACTCTAAACCCCGACTTATCATTAAACTCAAATCGCCACCTTCTCTCTATATATAAAAAATACTCTCTAACCCTTTGTACATAGGATACGTATTCCCCCCCCCAAAACTCAGTTCCCTTATTTGGCCCCTGGATTCTACCTAAGGCGGCCCGTCCTCACTAAAATCGATTCTAATCCCGTCCCAACTTATCATTATGTTGCGGACTCCCACATTACACTACCCCCTACTACAAAATTGCCATCCCCAAAATCTCAATCTCATTACCTTACTACAACTACAACAAAATAACATCATTAATTATAAACATCAATATATCACTCAAAACTCCACATAAATTCTCCATTAATACTGTGTCAACATCAATATTTCTCCAAATTCTATAACATACATTACTTCAAAACAACATTACATTATCTTCATCTCTACTATTTCAACTTTAACTTTGACTTCAACTTGGACAGATCTACCTGTCCCATAAATTATTCATCACCCAAAAACTATCTTTTGTTAACTTGCATAAACTATTACTTTACTTCTCACTTTATCAAGTTATTTTTTCCATTACTTTAAAACATCTGTAATACATTAAAACATTACATTGAACACTAATTACTTGGAACATTTATAACCAATATACCAGTGACCTGTTATTGCTGATCAGCTGATATCCTAACATAATGAAAACACATCTCAAAATTGAACCAATTACATGAAATATATATATATTTATTTATCATTACTTCTCACCTTACCTCTGAAATATTTTACAAAAATTATTAGTTTACATCAAACAATTTAGCCATCTATTACCCAATTCCAAATCTCGTAAAATAAATTAAATTCATTAAAAAATTTAATTAATTAACATTCAAATAATCAATCAAAGTATTTAACATGTATCAAATTGTTTTAATTAATTTAATTATTAACAACACAAATTGCATTACCATAATAACAACTATTATTAGTCAATTACTGTTTTTCAAAATTAATTCTGACATTTCTTTAAATTGCAAATATTATTATTTCCATTACCACAGTTACACACACTTGTTTACTTCACATTCCACCATGCACACAAATAGTCCCTGTCCTTGTGCGGGCGCCATTGAGATGTTAATTACTTTTTCTAAAATATATAAATATATTAATATAATAACTTCCACCTACCTTGAAAGTTTTGTTTCTCTGGGGCCAGGATTCTTTCGTACGAACGCTAGATACAAACATGTGTTTCATGGGTGCTCGAAATAACTAACTCTACACATCATTATGAAGAGAATTGATAATTTTTAATGCTCAAATATTGAAATTATTGTTTACCAAATACATTTACAGGTCGTCAGATTTTGTGCAACTCTTGCACCTTGTTTGTACGAACAATTACGAACAATTTGCACAGACTTTTTACGAATTGTTCCACTTTTTTACAGTTAAATTAAAATTTTTTGTGACGAGCCTACTTCGCTCGTCCCGGCACCGTTCGCTCGTTCAGTTAGTAGACTGGGGACAAAAGCGTAGCAGGTATGGCTGATGTGATCTCATACTTTCTCCGGAAAGCACTGCCTTGTTCTTCATCGCCGAAGCTTCGTCCCATGCTATGCATGTAGTTTTTTGACGTTAAGATATCAGACGATTTCAGCTAGGCACTGGCTGACGTCACTAAAGTGGGCTGTCCTTAGCAGCATTTCCTGAGGACCGCTAAGGAGACGATGAATAATTTTGTTCTCTAGCCATCTTTGTTTTCGGGCTGACCGCGTCCCCCGAGCGCCTGTTTGAGTAGTGGCGCGCGTGCATTGACACACATATACAGAGTTCTGAGAAATTCAAAGGGGGCGCGAATTCCTTTGCCGAGTTACACAATACAGTAACTGCGTGTCTGCTTTGTTCCAACGCTGTTTCGTTTACCATGTGTTCTGTTGTAATGAACTACGTTGCACAATAATTCTATAAAATCCCACACAAAAACGAAATAAATAAAAATGTAAATACCCCACACTGTAAAAAATAAAATGACCCAAAATTGACACGTTACAGTACCCCCTCAATGAGAATTCTGCTGTCCATAACAGAAGAAATCTCATTGATAAACCCCGAAGAGGACCGACGAACTGGTGCCAACAACCCCCTCTTGTTCTTACTACTCATGGGTACACTACCCCCCTGGCTTGGCGACCATGGACCCATCTGAACGAGATCACTGGACTTCTCTGTAAGAGATCCCAACACCGAGAAATCGAACAGACAAATGCCATAGCGCACCTCACCTTCTAACATGCTACCCCCCAAAATCCTCAATCCCTGGCTTAGATTATGCCAGATCCTCCACCGATATGTTTCCCCTTGTATGCAAGCTGGGCTGCCTTTAGCAGATACTGGGCTCACACACACTCACATTACACACTGACATTATAGATTATTCAATTGCAAAAATTTTTAAATTTCTTTAAATTACAACACGTTGTTTTCAGATAAAATTAATTCATAAATTTTGAATAAAGTCTAAAATATTCTCTTCATTATTTTCTGTTTTCTTTAATAGGACTTAAGTTAAACATTTCTTCTAATTGAACATATCCTTAACCTAACATGTAATCACTTAGAGTCTAACAATACAATGCAATACAAAATAAATCATTAAAATAAACCTGGTTAACACACAAATAATACAATAATCAATCCTTAAAATATTCATTCGCTTGCAGGCGAAAAATCAAGATTTTTTTTTTTTTCAAAAATCTATTTTCCCAAAAAATTTTAAAATTCAAGAAAAAAATTTAATTTTATTTAAATGTTTCCTTTATATTTAGACATTGTTTAAAATTTTGTTTAAATTGATCGAATAAACAAATTAAATTGACTTCCTACTATACAAGCTTAGTATGTATATGACCTCATCAGCTGATCGAAACTAGGTTAAGTCCAAGACCCTTGTCCTACATATGTTATGCACAATTTCTATCTGAAAATACACCTAACATCTGTAAAATTCGGTCTTAAAACACAAAATATCATAAAATAAAACATTTAAAATAAACAAAATATTATTATAAATAATAGGCAAATTGACATTTAAATTATTCAAAATAAACAATTCTTAATTTTACATTACCAAATTCTATCAAACTTTTGTCACTGGTTTCAAAAAATGAAAATTTTATATATTCATCTACAACTTTCTTCATTTTACAATCTCATTCCCTATTACTGTGGGTGATTTAAATTATCTATTCTTATTTAATCTACTACTTGATCTGTATACATATATAATCTTTATCTCTCCTTGACTCTAACCTCTAACAACTTTTAGTAACATGACACCCATCTCTATTAAAAACTCTATCCCAAAACACTCTCTAACCCCAACTTATCATTAAACTCCAATCGCCACCTTCTCTCTCTCTCTCTATATATAAAATACTCTCTAACCCTTTGTACATAGGATATGTGTTTCCCCCACCCAAAAACTCAAGTCCCTTATATGGCCCCTGGATTCTACCTAAGGCGGCCCCTCCTCACTAAATCGATTCTAATCCCGTCCCAACTTATCATTATGTTGCGGACTCCCACATTACACTACCCCCTACTACAAAATTGCCATCCCCAAAATCTCAATCTCATTACCTTACTACAACTACAACAAAATAACATCATTAATTATAAACATCAATATATCACTCAAAATCTACATATATTCTCCACAACTACTGTGTCAACATCAATACTTCTCAAAACTCTATAATATACATTAATTCAAAACAACATTACATTATTTTCATCTCTACTAATTCAACTTTAACTTTGACTTCAACTTGGACAGATCTACCTGTCCCATAAATTATTCACCACCCAAAAACTATCTTTTGTTAACTTGCATAAATTATTACTTTACTTCTCTCTTTATCAAGTTATTTTTTCCATTACTTTAAAACATCTGTAATACGTTAAAACTTTACATTGAACACTAATTACTTGGAACATTTATAACCAATATACCAGTGACCTGTTATTGCTGATCAGCTGATCTTACTAACATAATGAGAACACATCTCAAAATTGAACCAATTACATGAAATATATATATATATATTTATCATTACTTCTCACCTTACCTCTGAAACATTTTACAAAAATTATTAGTTTACATCAAACAATTTAGCCATCTATTACCCAATTCCAAATCTCGTAAAATAAATTAAATTCATTAAAAAATTTAATTAATTAACATTCAAATAAGCAATCAAAATATTTAAGCATATCAAATTGGTTTAATTTAATTAATGACTGAAAATATAAATTTATAGTTATCGAAACAATTACCATTAGTCAATTACTGTTTTCAAAATTAATTCTGATATTTATTTAACTTGCAAATATTTCAATATTATTATTACAACAACCATCTTACGTACACATATTATTTACTTAACATTCCACCATGCACACAAATAAATTCACTATATTTTATTTACAAACTCTTGTTATTAACTGTTCAGTTTTTTCGCACTTCATTATCCAAATCTGCCATGTCAAAAACCCATAAAACAAAATGTTTATAGCTGTCTTTTATTGTTTTACCGTTTAACCTCCATCGTCCCAGATAAGTCTTGGTTTTATACAACACTGTTGATTTTTATCGACAAACACACGGTTATTTTGTGTGTCATAACCAGAACAACCAAACTCACTCATTTTACCAGAATACTCATTCAACCAGTCTACGTTAGGTATTTTTGTTACATCTCCATTGGTAAATACATTCGTGATCGGGTTAATTATTTTAGTCAAATCATTATAATCATTGTTACTCAAATATACTTTTAAACTTTCCTTCCATTCATCATACTTTCTATTTAAGTTATATAATTCTGATACTTTCTCCACATACACTTCTCTGTTTAACTCTCTCTCATCACAATACCAAATCATACTTTCAACATCATTATTACAGACAGAGGGTACAAATTCAATTAAACCTTTCCTGACTTCTCCAGGAAAAACAAAAAACTTCAAAAAACAATTATTTGTAGCACACTTGTCTACACAATATATACGTGAAGGTCTTCCTTCACCCCCTATTCTACATCGTAAACAATTTACCCTCTGTTTCATACCTATAATATAACTCTCTTTCCACTCTCTCTCTAACTCATTAACACACATTAACATCTCATAATCACATTCTACAAACTCCTCAGTACTCTCAGATATTACATTTTCAATTACATTATTATTCTCCTTATTTTCAACAACATCATTATTATTTATTAATTCTTTATCTAATACAACATTGCCATTACAACTTTCATTTGTGTTACTCGTACTCGGTTCTACTTTATTCAAATTATTTCTTGTCATTTCATTGGCATTTTCAAGACGTTCATTCTTGTCTTGTATATTATTTATCAACTCATCAAATTTTTGCGCTAATACTCTGCTGGAATTGAACATTCTGTTGTTCGAGTTTTATATTAAAATTGCTATTCTGAACGTCAAAACGATGGTCTATTTTATCAAATTTTTCGTCACTAGAGTTAAAACGGCTCTCAAATTTTTTGTCAATTGTATCAAACTTGTCATTCTGTATCTCAAATTTTTCTCTCATGAAATTAAATAGATCGTCCAATGACAACTCTTTTGCCCTACTTGTTACGGGAGTTGATATCGCTCCCGGTATATTAAGAACAGATACTTCTACATTATACTCATTTATTGGCGTTAATTCTGTTTGAATACCGGAGTCAGCATTTACTTGACTCTCGGTCTGACTGTCAGATAGGCTGACTTCATTGTTATCTGCCATTTCTTATTTTATACTCTATACTTGTGTATAAATATAATATAATCAATATAATGTATTACATAACCAATTTTGCGTTAATAACGCACTTTTGTTTTATTCCGCTAACCCCAAAAACATGTTTGTATCTTTTCTGTAGGTACGGTCTTTAATATTTTAATGAATAAAAACTGTCCCTGTTCGGGCGCCATTGAGATGTTAATTACTTTTTCTAAAATATATAAATATATTAATATAATAACTTCCACCTACCTTGAAAGTTTCGTTTCTCTGGGGCCAGGATTCTTTCGTACGAACGCTAGATACAAACATGTGTTTCATGGGTGCTCGAAATAACTAACTCTACACATCGTTATGAAGAGAATTGATAATTTTTAATGCTCAAATATTGAAATTATTGTTTACCAAATACATTTACAGGTCGTCAGATGTTGTGCAACTCTTGCACCTTGTTTGTAACTGAACTTACTAACTATGGCTTACCTTATCATTTATAAAAGCACAAACACAATTATGAACACAAACAGCCCAGCATTGCTCACTCACGCATACACACAGAAATTTTATTTATCCCTTAACATTTATAATAAGCCACCCCAGCCCTTACGCTTAAACCGCCGGCACGTGGTTCGCGCTCGCACTCATCGTTTGTTAATTTATTATGGATTATTTTAAAAAAAAAACATTTGATCCGGTTCTACTCGTTAGATTGACCGCGGTCACAGACTTTTTACGAATTGTTCCACTTTTTTACAGTTAAATTAAAAATTTTTTGTGACGAGCCTACTTCGCTCGTCCCGGCACCGGGGAGTTCAGTTAGTAGACTGGGGACGAAAGCGTAGCAGGTATGGCTGATGTGATCTCATACTTTCTCCGGAAAGCACTGCCTTGATCTTCGTCGCCGAAGCTTCGTCCCATGCTATGCATGTAGTTTTTTGACGTTAAGATATCAGACGATCTCAGCTAGGCACTGGCTGACGTCACTAAAGTGGGCGGTCCTTAGCAGCATTTCCTGAGGACCGCTAAGGAGACGATGAATAATTTTGTTCTCTAGCCATCTTGGTTTTCGGGCTGACCGCATCCCCCGAGCGCCTGTTTGAGTAGTGGCGCGCGTGCATCGACACACATATACAGAGTTCTGAGAAATTCGAAGGGGGCGCGAATTCCTTTGCCGAGTTACACAACACAGTAACTGCGTCTCTGCTTTGTTCCAACGCTGTTTCACTTGCCATGTGTTCTGTGATAATGAAAATAACGTTCGCCGGGAAATAAAACTTTCACAATAAATTTATAAACACCCACCCAAAATGAAATAAATAAAAAGACGAATACCCCATACTGTAGGAAATAAAATGACCCAAATTTTGACACGTTACAATACCCCCTCAATGAGAATTCTGCTGTCCATAACAGAAGAAATCTCATTGATAAACCCCGAAGAGGACCGATGAGGAACTGGTGCCAACAACCCCCTCTTGTTCTTACTACTCATGAGTACACTACCCCCCTGGCTTGGCGACCATGGACCCATCTGAACGAGATCACAGGACTTCTCTGTAAGAGATCCCAACACCGAAAAATCGAACAGACAAATACCATAGCGCACCTCACCTTCTAACATGCTACCCCCCAAAATCCTCAATCCCTGGCTTAGATTATGCCAGATCCTCCACCGATATGTTTCCCCTTGTATGCAAGCTGGGCTGCCTTTAGCAGATACTGGGCTCACACACACTCACATTACACACTGACATTATAGATTATTCAATTGCAAAAATTTTAAAATTTCTTTAAATTACAACACGTTGTTTTCAGATAAAATTAATTCATAAATTTTGAATAAAGTCTAAAATATTCTCTTCATTATTTTCTGTTTTCTTTAAAATGACTTAAGTTAAACATTTCTTCTAATTGAACATATCCTTAACCTAACATGTAATCACTTAGAGTCTAACAATACAATGCAATACAAAATAAATCATTAAAATAAACCTGGTTAACACACAGATAATACAATAATCAATCCTTAAAATATTCATTCGCTGGCAGGCGAAAAATCAAGATTTTTTTTTTTTTTTCAAAAATCTATTTTCCCAAAAAATTTTAAAATTCAAGAAAAAAATTTAATTTTATTTAAATGTTTCCTTTATATTTAGACAATATTTAAAATTGGTTGAAATTGATCAAATAAACAAATTAAATTGACTTCCCACTACACAAACTTATATGACCTCACTGTCAGCTGATCGAAACTAGGTCAAGTCCAAAACCCTTGACCTACATGTGTTATGTATAAGTTCTATCTGACGATACATTTAACATCTGTAATATCCCAACTTGAAACACAAAACATAATAAAATAAAACAATTAAAATAAACAAAATATTATTATAAATAATAATCAAATTGACCTTTAAATTATTCAAAATAAACAATTCTTAATTTTACATTACCAAATTCTATCAAACTTTTGTCACTGGTTTCAAAAAATGAAAATTTTATATTCTTTATCATAAATCTCTATCTTTATTTAACAATCTGATTCTCCCTTACTGTGGGTGATTTAAACATTTATCTCATTTAATCTACTACTTGATCTGTATACATATATAATCTTTACCTCTTTGACTCTAATCTCTAACAACTTCAACTCCCATGACACCCATCTCTATCAAAATCTCTATCACACACTCTAAACCCCGACTTATCATTAAACTCAAATCGCCACCTTCTCTCTATATATAAAAAATACTCTCTAACCCTTTGTACATAGGATACGTGTTCCCCCCCCAAAAAACTCAGTTCCCTTATTTGGCCCCTGGATTCTACCTAAGGCGGCCCGTCCTCACTAAAATCGATTCTAATCCCGTCCCAACTTATCATTATGTTGCGGACTCCCACATTACACTACCCCCTACTACAAAATTGCCATCCCCAAAATCTCAATCTCATTACCTTACTACAACTACAACAAAATAACATCATTAATTATAAACATCAATATATCACTCAAAACTCCACATAAATTCTCCATTAATACTGTGTCAACATCAATATTTCTCCAAATTCTATAACATACATTACTTCAAAACAACATTACATTATCTTCATCTCTACTATTTCAACTTTAACTTTGACTTCAACTTGGACAGATCTACCTGTCCCATAAATTATTCATCACCCAAAAACTATCTTTTGTTAACTTGCATAAACTATTACTTTACTTCTCACTTTATCAAGTTATTTTTTCCATTACTTTAAAACATCTGTAATACATTAAAACATTACATTGAACACTAATTACTTGGAACATTTATAACCAATATACCAGTGACCTGTTATTGCTGATCAGCTGATATCCTAACATAATGAAAACACATCTCAAAATTGAACCAATTACATGAAATATATATATATTTATTTATCATTACTTCTCACCTTACCTCTGAAACATTTTACAAAAATTATTAGTTTACATCAAACAATTTAGCCATCTATTACCCCATTCCAAATCTCGTAAAATAAATTAAATTCATTAAAAAATTTAATTAATTAACATTCAAATAATCAATCAAAGTATTTAACATGTATCAAATTGTTTTAATTAATTTAATTATTAACAACACAAATTGCATTACCATAATAACAACTATTATTAGTCAATTACTGTTTTTCAAAATTAATTCTGACATTTCTTTAAATTGCAAATATTATTATTTCCATTACCACAGTTACACACACTTGTTTACTTAACATTCCACCATGCACACAAATAGTCCCTGTCCTTGTGCGGGCGCCATTGAGATGTTAATTACTTTTTCTAAAATATATAAATATATTAATATAATAACTTCCACCTACCTTGAAAGTTTTGTTTCTCTGGGGCCAGGATTCTTTCGTACGAACGCTAGATACAAACATGTGTTTCATGGGTGCTCGAAATAACTAACTCTACACATCGTTATGAAGAGAATTGATAATTTTTAATGCTCAAATATTGAAATTATTGTTTACCAAATACATTTACAGGTCGTCAGATGTTGTGCAACTCTTGCACCTTGTTTGTACCAACAATTACGAACAATTTGCGCAGACTTTTTACGAATTGTTCCACTTTTTTACAGTTAAATTAAAATTTTTTGTGACGAGCCTACTTCGCTCGTCCCGGCACCGTTCGCTCGTTCAGTTAGTAGACTGGGGACAAAAGCGTAGCAGGTATGGCTGATGTGATCTCATACTTTCTCCGGAAAGCACTGCCTTGTTCTTCATCGCCGAAGCTTCGTCCCATGCTATGCATGTAGTTTTTTGACGTTAAGATATCAGACGATTTCAGCTAGGCACTGGCTGACATCACTAAAGTGGGCGGTCCTTAGCAGCATTTCCTGAGGACCGCTAAGGAGACGATGAATCATTTTGTTCTCTAGCCATCTTGGTTTTCGGGCTGACCGCGTCCCCCGAGCGCCTGTTTGAGTAGTGGCGCGCGTGCACTGACACACATATACAGAGTTCTGAGAAATTCGAAGGGGGCGCGAATTCCTTTGCCGAGTTACACAATACAGTAACTGCGTGTCTGCTTTGTTCCAATGCTGTTTCGTTTACCATGTGTTCTGTTGTAATGAACTACGTTGCACAATAATTCTATAAAATCCCACACAAAAACGAAATAAATAAAAATGTAAATACCCCATACTGTAAAAAATAAAATGACCCAAAATTGACACGTTACAATACCCCCTCAATGAGAATTCTGCTGTCCATAACAGAAGAAATCTCATTGATAAACCCCGAAGAGGACCGATGAGGAACTGGTGCTAACAACCCCCTCTTGTTCTTACTACTCATGGGTACACTACCCCCCTGGCTTGGCGACCATGGACCCATCTGAACGAGATCACAGGACTTCTCCGTAAGAGATCCCAACACCGAAAAATCGAACAGACAAATACCATAGCGCACTTCACCTTCTAACATGCTACCCCCCAAAATCCTCAATCCCTGGCTTAGATTATGCCAGATCCTCCACCGATATGTTTCTCCTTGTATGCAAGCTGGGCTGCCTTTAGCAGATACTGGGCTCACACACACTCACATTACACACTGACATTATAGATTATTCAATTGCAAAAATTTTTAAATTTCTTTAAATTACAACACGTTGTTTTCAGATAAAATTAATTCATAAATTTTGAATAAAGTCTAAAATATTCTCTTCATTATTTTCTGTTTTCTTTAAAATGACTTAAGATAAACATTTTTTCTAATTGAATATATCCTTAACCTAACATGTAATCACTTAGAGTCTAACAATACAATGCAATACAAAATAAATCATTAAAATAAACCTGGTTAACACACAAATAATACAATAATCAATCCTTAAAATATTCATTCGCTGGCAGGCGAAAAATCAAGATTTTTTTTTTTTTTCAAAAATCTATTTTCCCAAAAAATTTTAAAATTCAAGAAAAAAATTTAATTTTATTTAAATGTTTCCTTTATATTTAGACATTGTTTAAAATTGGTTGAAATTGATCAAATAAACAAATTAAATTGACTTCCTACTATACAAGCTTAGTATGTATATGACCTCATCAGCTGATCGAAACTAGGTCAAGTCCAAGACCCTTGACCTACATATGTTATGCACAATTTCTATCTGAAAATACACCTAACATCTGTAAAATTCGGTCTTAAAACACAAAATATCATAAAATAAAACATTTAAAATAAACAAAATATTATTATAAATAATAGGCAAATTGACATTTAAATTATTCAAAATGAACAATTCTTAATTTTACATTACCAAATTCTATCAAACTTTTGTCACTGGTTTCAAAAAATGAAAATTTTATATATTCATCTACAACTTTCTTCATTTTACAATCTCATTCCCTATTACTGTGGGTGATTTAAATTATCTATTCTTATTTAATCTACTACTTGATCTGTATACATATATAATCTTTATCTCTCCTTGACTCTAACCTCTAACAACTTTTAGTAACATGACACCCATCTCTATTAAAAACTCTATCCCAAAACACTCTCTAACCCCAACTTATCATTAAACTCCAATCGCCACCTTCTCTCTCTCTCTATATATATAAAATACTCTCTAACCCTTTGTACATAGGATATGTGTTTCCCCCACCCAAAAACTCAAGTCCCTTATATGGCCCCTGGATTCTACCTAAGGCGGCCCCTCCTCACTAAATCGATTCTAATCCCGTCCCAACTTATCATTATGTTGCGGACTCCCACATTACACTACCCCCTACTACAAAATTGCCATCCCCAAAATCTCAATCTCATTACCTTACTACAACTACAACAAAATAACATCATTAATTATAAACATCAATACATCACTCAAAATCTACATATATTCTCCACAACTACTGTGTCAACATCAATACTTCTCAAAACTCGATAATATACATTAATTCAAAACAACATTACATTATTTTCATCTCTACTAATTCAACTTTAACTTTGACTTCAACTTGGACAGATCTACCTGTCCCATAAATTATTCACCACCCAAAAACTATCTTTTGTTAACTTGCATAAATTATTACTTTACTTCTCACTTTATCAAGTTATTTTTTCCATTACTTTAAAACATCTGTAATACATTAAAACATTACATTGAACACTAATTACTTGGAACATTTATAACCAATATACCAGTGACCTGTTATTGCTGATCAGCTGATCTTACTAACATAATGAGAACACATCTCAAAATTGAACCAATTACATGAAATATATATATATTTATTTATCATTACTTCTCACCTTACCTCTGAAACATTTTACAAAAATTATTAGTTTACATCAAACAATTTAGCCATCTATTACCCTATTCCAAATCTCGTAAAATAAATTAAATTCATTAAAAAATTTAATTAATTAACATTCAAATAAGCAATCAAAATATTTAAGCATATTAAATTGGTTTAATTTAATTAATGACTGAAAATATAAATTTATAGTTATCGAAACAATTACCATTAGTCAATTACTGTTTTCAAAATTAATTCTGATATTTATTTAACTTGCAAATATTTCAATATTATTATTACAACAACCATCTTACGTACACATATTATTTACTTAACATTCCACCATGCACACAAATAAATTCACTATATTTTATTTACAAACTCTTGTTATTAACTGTTCAGTTTTTTCGCACTTCATTATCCTAATCTGCCATGTCAAAAACCCATAAAACAAAATGTTTATAGCTGTCTTTTATTGTTTTACCGTTTAACCTCCATCGTCCCAGATAAGTCTTGGTTTTATACAACACTGTTGATTTTTATCGACAAACACACGGTTATTTTGTGTGTCATAACCAGAACAACCAAACTCACTTATTTTACCAGAATACTTATTCAACCAGTCTACGTTAGGTATTTTTGTTACATCTCCATTGGTAAATACATTCGTGATCGGGTTAATTATTTTAGTCAAATCATTATAATCATTGTTACTCAAATATACTTTTAAACTTTCCTTCCATTCATCATACTTTCTATTTTAAGTTATATAATTCTGTTACTTTCTCCACATACACTTCTCTGTTTAACTCTCTCTCATCACAATACCAAATCATACTTTCAACATCATTATTACAGACAGAGGGTACAAATTCAATTAAACCTTTCCTGACTTCTCCAGGAAAAACAAAAAACTTCAAAAAACAATTATTTGTAGCACACTTGTCTACACAATATATACGTGAAGGTCTTCCTTCACCCCCTATTCTACATCGTAAACAATTTACCCTCTGTTTCATACCTATAATATAACTCTCTTTCCACTCTCTCTCTAACTCATTAACACACATTAACATCTCATAATCACATTCTACAAACTCCTCAGTACTCTCAGATATTACATTTTCAATTACATTATTATTCTCCTTATTTTCAACAACATCATTATTATTTATTAATTCTTTATCTAATACAACATTGCCATTACAACTTTCATTTGTATTACTCGTACTCGGTTCTACTTTATTCAAATTATTTCTTGTCATTTCATTGGCATTTTCAAGACGTTCATTCTTGTCTTGTATATTATTTATCAACTCATCAAATTTTATGCTAATACTCTGCTGGAATTGAACATTCTGTTGTTCGAGTTTTATATTAAAATTGCTATTCTGAACGTCAAAACGACGGTCTATTTTATCAAATTTTTCGTCACTAGAGTTAAAACGGCTCTCAAATTTTTTGTCAATTGTATCAAACTTGTCATTCTGTATCTCAAATTTTTCTCTCATGAAATTAAATAGATCGTCCAATGACAACTCTTTTGCCCTACTTGTTACGGGAGTTGATATCGCTCCCGGTGTATTAAGAACAGATACTTCTACATTATACTCATTTATTGGCGTTAATTCTGTTTGAATACCGGAGTCAGCATTTACTTGACTCTCGGTCTGACTGTCAGATAGGCTGACTTCATTGTTATCTGCCATTTCTTATTTTATACTCTATACTTGTGTATAAATATAATATAATCAATATAATGTATTACATAACCAATTTTGCGTTAATAACGCACTTTTGTTTTATTCCGCTAACCCCAAAAACATGTTTGTATCTTTTCTGTAGGTACGGTCTTTAATATTTTAATTAATAAAAACTGTCCCTGTTCGGGTGCCATTGAGATGTTAATTACTTTTTCTAAAATATATAAATATATTAATATAATAACTTCCACCTACCTTGAAAGTTTCGTTTCTCTGGGGCCAGGATTCTTTCGTACGAACGCTAGATACAAACATGTGTTTCATGGGTGCTCGAAATAACTAACTCTACACATCGTTATGAAGAGAATTGATAATTTTTAATGCTCAAATATTGAAATTATTGTTTACCAAATACATTTACAGGTCGTCAGATGTTGTGCAACTCTTGCACCTTGTTTGTAACTGAACTTACTAACTATGGCTTACCTTATAATTTATAAAAGCACAAACACAATTATGAACACAAACAGCCCAGCATTGCTCACTCACGCATACACACAGAAATTTTATTTATCCCTTAACATTTATAATAAGCCACCCCAGCCCTTACGCTTAAACCGCCGGCACGTGGTTCACGCTCGCACTCATCGTTTGTTAATTTATTATGGTTTATTTAAAAAAAAAACATTTGATCCGGTTCTACTCGTTAGATTGACCGTGGTCACAGACTTTTTACGAATTGTTCCACTTTTTTACAGTTAAATTAAAATTTTTTGTGACGAGCCTACTTCGCTCGTCCCGGCACCGGGGAGTTCAGTTAGTAGACTGGGGACAAAAGCGTAGCAGGTATGGCTGATGTGATCTCATACTTTCTCCGGAAAGCACTGCCTTGATCTTCGTCGCCGAAGCTTCGTCCCATGCTATGCATGTAGTTTTTTGACGTTAAGATATCAGACGATTTCAGCTAGGCACTGGCTGACGTCACTAAAGTGGGCGGTCCTTAGCAGCATTTCCTGAGGACCGCTAAGGAGACGATGAATAATTTTGTTCTCTAGCCATCTTGGTTTTCGGGCTGACCGCGTCCCCCGAGCGCCTGTTTGAGTAGTGGCGCGCGTGCATCGACACACATATACTGAGTTCTGAGAAATTCGAAGGGGGCGCGAATTCCTTTTCCGAGTTACACAATACAGTAACTGCGTCTCTGCTTTGTTCCAACGCTGTTTCGTTTACCATGTGTTCCGTTGTAATGAACTACGTTGCACAATAATTCTATAAAATCCCACACAAAAACGAAATAAATAAAAATGTAAATACCCCATACTGTAAAAAATAAAATGACCCAAAATTGACACGTTACAGTACCCCCTCAATGAGAATTCTGCTGTCCATAACAGAAGAAATCTCATTGATAAACCCCGAAGAGGACCGATGAACTGGTGCCAACAACCCCCTCTTGTTCTTACTACTCATGGGTACACTACCCCCCTGGCTTGGCGACCATGGACCCATCTGAACGAGATCACTGGACTTCTCCGTAAGAGATCCCAACACCGAGAAATCGAACAGACAAATACCATAGCGCACCTCACCTTCTAACATGCTACCCCCCAAAATCCTCAATCCCTGGCTTAGATTATGCCAGATCCTCCACCGATATGTTTCCCCTTGTATGCAAGCTGGGCTGCCTTTAGCAGATACTGGGCTCACACACACTCACATTACACACTGACATTATAGATTATTCAATTGCAAAAATTTTAAAATTTCTTTAAATTACAACACGTTGTTTTCAGATAAAATTAATTCATAAATTTTGAATAAAGTCTAAAATATTCTCTTCATTATTTTCTGTTTTCTTTAAAATGACTTAAGTTAAACATTTCTTCTAATTGAACATATCCTTAACCTAACATGTAATCACTTAGAGTCTAACAATACAATGCAATACAAAATAAATCATTAAAATAAACCTGGTTAACACACAAATAATACAATAATCAATCCTTAAAATATTCATTCGCTTGCAGGCGAAAAATCAAGATTTTTTTTTTTTTCAAAAATCTATTTTCCCAAAAAATTTAAAATTCAAGAAAAAAATTTAATTTTATTTAAATGTTTCCTTTATATTTAGACATTGTTTAAAATTTGGTTTAAATTGATCGAATAAACAAATTAAATTGACTTCCTACTATACAAGCTTAGTATGTATATGACCTCATCAGCTGATCGAAACTAGGTCAAGTCCAAGACCCTTGACCTACATATGTTATGCACAATTTCTATCTGAAAATACACCTAACATCTGTAAAATTCGGTCTTAAAACACAAAATATCATAAAATAAAACATTTAAAATAAACAAAATATTATTATAAATAATAGGCAAATTGACATTTAAATTATTTAAACTAAACAATTCTTAATTTTACATTACCAAATTCTATCAAACTTTTGTCACTGGTTTCAAAAAATGAAAATTTTATATATTCATCTACAACTTTCTTCATTTTACAATCTCATTCCCTATTACTGTGGGTGATTTAAATTATCTATTCTTATTTAATCTACTACTTGATCTGTATACATATATAATCTTTATCTCTCCTTGACTCTAACCTCTAACAACTTTTAGTAACATGACACCCATCTCTATTAAAAACTCTATCCCAAAACACTCTCTAACCCCAACTTATCATTAAACTCCAATCGCCACCTTCTCTCTCTCTCTCTCTCTCTCTCTCTCTCTCTCTCTCTCTCTATATATATATATATATATATATATATATATATATATTTATATATATATATAATATACTCTCTAACCCTTTGTACATAGGATATGTGTTTCCCCCACCCAAAAACTCAAATCCCTTATATGGCCCCTGGATTCTACCTAAGGCGGCCCCTCCTCACTAAATCGATTCTAATCCCGTCCCAACTTATCATTATGTTGCGGACTCCCACATTACACTACCCCCTACTACAAAATTGCCATCCCCAAAATCTCAATCTCATTACCTTACTACAACTACAACAAAATAACATCATTAATTATAAACATCAATACATCACTCAAAATCTACATATATTCTCCACAACTACTGTGTCAACATCAATACTTCTCAAAACTCGATAATATACATTAATTCAAAACAACATTACATTATTTTCATCTCTACTAATTCAACTTTAACTTTGACTTCAACTTGGACAGATCTACCTGTCCCATAAATTATTCACCACCCAAAAACTATCTTTTGTTAACTTGCATAAATTATTACTTTACTTCTCACTTTATCAAGTTATTTTTTCCATTACTTTAAAACATCTGTAATACATTAAAACATTACATTGAACACTAATTACTTGGAACATTTATAACCAATATACCAGTGACCTGTTATTGCTGATCAGCTGATCTTACTAACATAATGAGAACACATCTCAAAATTGAACCAATTACATGAAATATATATATATTTATTTATCATTACTTCTCACCTTACCTCTGAAACATTTTACAAAAATTATTAGTTTACATCAAACAATTTAGCCATCTATTACCCAATTCCAAATCTCGTAAAATAAATTAAATTCGTTAAAAAATTTAATTAATTAACATTCAAATAAGCAATCAAAATATTTAAGCATATTAAATTGGTTTAATTTAATTAATGACTGAAAATATAAATTTATAGTTATCGAAACAATTACCATTAGTCAATTACTGTTTTCAAAATTAATTCTGATATTTATTTAACTTGCAAATATTTCAATATTATTATTACAACAACCATCTTACGTACACATATTATTTACTTAACATTCCACCATGCACACAAATAAATTCACTATATTTTATTTACAAACTCTTGTTATTAACTGTTCAGTTTTTTCACACTTCATTATCCAAATCTGCCATGTCAAAAACCCATAAAACAAAATGTTTATAGCTGTCTTTTATTGTTTTACCGTTTAACCTCCATCGTCCCAGATAAGTCTTGGTTTTATACAACACTGTTGATTTTTATCGACAAACACACGGTTATTTTGTGTGTCATAACCAGAACAACCAAACTCACTCATTTTACCAGAATACTCATTCAACCAGTCTACGTTAGGTATTTTTGTTACATCTCCATTGGTAAATACATTCGTGATCGGGTTAATTATTTTAGTCAAATCATTATAATCATTGTTACTCAAATATACTTTTAAACTTTCCTTCCATTCATCATACTTTCTATTTAAGTTATATAATTCTGTTACTTTCTCCACATACACTTCTCTGTTTAACTCTCTCTCATCACCATACCAAGTCATACTTTCAACATCATTATTACAGACAGAGGGTACAAATTCAATTAAACCTTTCCTGACTTCTCCAGGAAAAACAAAAAACTTCAAAAAACAATTATTTGTAGCACACTTGTCTACACAATATATACGTGAAGGTCTTCCTTCACCCCCCCATTCTACATCATAAACAATTTACCCTCTGTTTCATACCTATAATATAACTCTCTTTCCACTCTCTCTCTAACTCATTAACACACATTAACATCTCATAATCACATTCTACAAACTCCTCAGTACTCTCAGATATTACATTTTCAATTACATTATTATTCTCCTTATTTTCAACAACATCATTATTATTTATTAATTCTTTATCTAATACAACATTGCCATTACAACTTTCATTTGTATTACTCGTACTCGGTTCTACTTTATTCAAATAATTTCTTGTCATTTCATTGGCATTTTCAAGACATTCATTCTTGTCTTGTATATTATGTATCAACTCATCAAATTTTACGCTAATACTCTGCTGCAATTGAACATTCTGTTGTTCGAGTTTTATATTAAAATTGCTATTCTGAACGTCAAAACGACGGTCTATTTTATCAAATTTTTCGTCACTAGAGTTAAAACGGCTCTCAAATTTTTGTCAATTGTATCAAACTTGTCATTCTGTATCTCAAATTTTTCTCTCATGAAATTAAATAGATCGTCCAATGACAACTCTTTTGCCCTACTTGTTACGGGAGTTGATATCGCTCCCGGTGTATTAAGAACAGATACTTCTACATTATACTCATTTATTGGCGTTAATTCTGTTTGAATACCGGAGTCAGCATTTACTTGACTCTCGGTCTGACTGTCAGATAGGCTGACTTCATTGTTATCTGCCATTTCTTATTTTATACTCTATACTTGTGTATAAATATAATATAATCAATATAATGTATTACATAACCAATTTTGCGTTAATAACGCACTTTTGTTTTATTCCGCTAACCCCAAAAACATGTTTGTATCTTTTCTGTAGGTACGGTCTTTAATATTTTAATTAATAAAAACTGTCCCTGTTCGGGTGCCATTGAGATGTTAATTACTTTTTCTAAAATATATAAATATATTAATATAATAACTTCCACCTACCTTGAAAGTTTCGTTTCTCTGGGGCCAGGATTCTTTCGTACGAACGCTAGATACAAACATGTGTTTTATGGGTGCTCGAAATAACTAACTCTACACATCGTTATGAAGAGAATTGATAATTTTTAATGCTCAAATATTGAAATTATTGTTTACCAAATACATTTACAGGTCGTCAGATGTTGTGCAACTCTTGCACCTTGTTTGTAACTGAACTTACTAACTATGGCTTACCTTATCATTTATAAAAGCACAAACACAATTATGAACACAAACAGCCCAGCATTGCTCACTCACGCATACACACAGAAATTTTATTTATCCCTTAACATTTATAATAAGCCACCCCAGCCCTTACGCTTAAACCGCCGGCATGTGGTTCGCGCTCGCACTCATCGTTTGTTAATTTATTATGGATTATTTAAAAAAAAAACATTTGATCCGGTTCTACTCGTTAGATTGACCGTGGTCACAGACTTTTAACGAATTGTTCCACTTTTTTACAGTTAAATTAAAAATTTTTTGTGACGAGCCTACTTCGCTCGTCCCGGCACCGGGGAGTTCAGTTAGTAGACTTGGGACAAAAGCGTAGCAGGTATGGCTGATGTGATCTCATACTTTCTCCGGAAAGCACTGCTTGATCTTCGTCGCCGAAGCTTCGTCCCATGCTATGCATGTAGTTTTTTGACGTTAAGATATCAGACGATTTCAGCTAGGCACTGGCTGACGTCACTAAAGTGGGCGGTCCTTAGCAGCATTTCCTGAGGACCGCTAAGGAGACGATGAATAATTTTGTTCTCTAGCCATCTTGGTTTTCGGGCTGACCGCGTCCCCCGAGCGCCTGTTTGAGTAGTGGCGCGCGTGCATTGACACACATATACAGAGTTCTGAGAAATTCGAAGGGGGCGCGAATTCCTTTGCCGAGTTACACAACACAGTAACTGCGTCTCTGCTTTGTTCCAACGCTGTTTCACTTGCCATGTGTTCTGTGATAATGAAAATAACGTTCGCCAGGAAATAAAACTTTCACAATAAATTTATAAACTCCCACCCAAAATGAAATAAATAAAAAGACGAATACCCCATACTGTAGGAAATAAAATGACCCAAAATTGACACGTTACAGTACCCCCTCAATGAGAATTCTGCTGTCCATAACAGAAGAAATCTCATTGATAAACCCCGAAGAGGACCGATGAACGGGTGCCAACAACCCCCTCTTGTTCTTACTACTCATGAGTACACTACCCCCCTGGCTTGGCGACCATGGACCCATCTGAACGAGATCACAGGACTTCTCTGTAAGAGATCCCAACACCGAAAAATCGAACAGACAAATACCATAGCGCACCTCACCTTCTAACATGCTACCCCCCAAAATCCTCAATCCCTGGCTTAGATTATGCCAGATCCTCCACCGATATGTTTCCCCTTGTATGCAAGCTGGGCTGCCTTTAGCAGATACTGGGCTCACACACACTCACATTACACACTGACATTATAGATTATTCAATTGCAAAAATTTTAAAATTTCTTTAAATTACAACACGTTGTTTTCAGATAAAATTAATTCATAAATTTTGAATAAAGTCTAAAATATTCTCTTCATTATTTTCTGTTTTCTTTAAAATGACTTAAGTTATACATTTCTTCTAATTGAACATATCCTTAACCTAACATGTAATCACTTAGAGTCTAACAATACAATGCAATACAAAATAAATCATTAAAATAAACCTGGTTAACACACAAATAATACAATAATCAATCCTTAAAATATTCATTCGCTGGCAGGCGAAAAATCAAGATTTTTTTTTTTTTTTTTCAAAAATCTATTTTCCCAAAAAATTTTAAAATTCAAGAAAAAAATTTAATTTTATTTAAATGTTTCCTTTATATTTAGACATTATTTAAAATTTGGTTTAAATTGATCAAATAAACAAATTAAATTGACTTCCTACTACACAAACTTATATGACCTCACTGTCAGCTGATCGAAACTAGGTCAAGTCCAAAACCCTTGACCTACATGTGTTATGTATAAGTTCTATCTGACGATACATTTAACATCTGTAATATCCCAACTTGAAACACAAAACATAATAAAATAAAACAATTAAAATAAACAAAATATTATTATAAATAATAATCAAATTGACCTTTAAATTATTCAAAATAAACAATTCTTAATTTTACATTACCAAATTCTATCAAACTTTTGTCACTGGTTTCAAAAAATGAAAATTTTATATTCTTTATCATAAATCTCTCTCTTTATTTAACAATCTGATTCTCCCTTACTGTGGGTGATTTAAACATTTATCTCATTTAATCTACTACTTGATCTGTATACATATATAATCTTTACCTCTTTGACTCTAATCTCTAACAACTTCAACTCCCATGACACCCATCTCTATCAAAATCTCTATCACACACTCTAAACCCCGACTTATCATTAAACTCAAATCGCCACCTTCTCTCTATATATAAAAAATACTCTCTAACCCTTTGTACATATGATACGTATTCCCCCCCCAAAAACTCAGTTCCCTTATTTGGCCCCTGGATTCTACCTAAGGCGGCCCGTCCTCACTAAAATCGATTCTAATCCCGTCCCAACTTATCATTATGTTGCGGACTCCCACATTACACTACCCCCTACTACAAAATTGCCATCCCCAAAATCTCAATCTCATTACCTTACTACAACTACAACAAAATAACATCATTAATTATAAACATCAATATATCACTCAAAACTCCACATAAATTCTCCATTACTACTGTGTCAACATCAATATTTCTCCAAATTCTATAACATACATTACTTCAAAACAACATTACATTATCTTCATCTCTACTATTTCAACTTTAACTTTGACTTCAACTTGGACAGATCTACCTGTCCCATAAATTATTCATCACCCAAAAACTATCTTTTGTTAACTTGCATAAACTATTACTTTACTTCTCACTTTATCAAGTTATTTTTTCCATTACTTTAAAACATCTGTAATACATTAAAACATTACATTGAACACTAATTACTTGGAACATTTATAACCAATATACCAGTGACCTGTTATTGCTGATCAGCTGATATCCTAACATAATGAAAACACATCTCAAAATTGAACCAATTACATGAAATATATATATATTTATTTATCATTACTTCTCACCTTACCTCTGAAACATTTTACAAAAATTATTAGTTTACATCAAACAATTTAGCCATCTATTACCCCATTCCAAATCTCGTAAAATAAATTAAATTCATTAAAAAATTTAATTAATTAACATTCAAATAATCAATCAAAGTATTTAACATGTATCAAATTGTTTTAATTAATTTAATTATTAACAACACAAATTGCATTACCATAATAACAACTATTATTAGTCAATTACTGTTTTTCAAAATTAATCCTGACATTTCTTTAAATTGCAAATATTATTATTTCCATTACCACAGTTACACACACTTGTTTACTTCACATTCCACCATGCACACAAATAGTCCCTGTCCCTGTTCGGGCGCCATTGAGATGTTAATTACTTTTTCTAAATTATATAAATATATTAATATAATAACTTCCACCTACCTTGAAAGTTTCGTTTCTCTGGGGCCAGGATTCTTTCGTACGAACGCTAGATACAAACATGTGTTTCATGGGTGCTCGAAATAACTAACTCTACACATCGTTATGAAGAGAATTGATAATTTTTAATGCTCAAATATTGAAATTATTGTTTACCAAATACATTTACATGTCGTCAGATGTTGTGCAACTCTTGCACCTTGTTTGTAACTGAACTTACCAACTATGGCTTACCTTATCATTTATAAAAGCACAAACACAATTATGAACACAAACAGTCCAGCATTGCTCACTCACGCATACACACAGAAATTTTATTTATCCCTTAACATTTATAATAAGCCACCCCAGCCCTTACGCTTAAACCGCCGGCACGTGGTTCGCGCTCGCACTCATCGTTTGTTAATTTATTATGGTTTAAAAAAAAAAAACATTTGATCCGGTTCTACTTGTTAGATTGACCGCGGTCACAGACTTTTTACGAATTGTTCCACTTTTTTACAGTTAAATTAAAATTTTTTGTGACGAGCCTACTTCGCTTGTCCCGGCACCGGGGAGTTCAGTTAGTAGACTGGGGACAAAAGCGTAGCAGGTATGGCTGATGTGATCTCATACTTTCTCCGGAAAGCACTGCCTTGATCTTCGTCGCCGAAGCTTCGTCCCATGCTATGCATGTAGTTTTTTGACGTTAAGATATCAGACGATTTCAGCTAGGCACTGGCTGACGTCACTAAAGTGGGCGGTCCTTAGCAGCATTTCCTGAGGACCGCTAAGGAGACGAATAATTTTGTTCTCTAGCCATCTTGGTTTTCGGGCTGACTGCGTCCCCCGAGCGCCTGTTTCAATAGTGGCGCGCGTGCATCGACACACATATACAGAGTTCTGAGAAATTCGAAGGGGGCGCGAATTCCTTTGCCAAGTTACACAATACAGTAACTGCGTCTCTGCTTTGTTCCAACGCTGTTTCGTTTACCATGTGTTCTGTTGTAATGAACTACGTTGCACGATAATTCTATAAAATCCCACACAAAAACGAAATAAATAAAAATGTAAATACCCCATACTGTAAAAAATAAAATGACCCAAAATTGACACGTTACAGTACCCCCTCAATGAGAATTCTGCTGTCCATAACAGAAGAAATCTCATTGATAAACCCCGAAGAGGACCGATGAACGGGTGCCAACAACCCCCTCTTGTTCTTACTACTCATGAGTACACTACCCCCCTGGCTTGGCGACCATGGACCCATCTGAACGAGATCACAGGACTTCTCTGTAAGAGATCCCAACACCGAAAAATCGAACAGACAAATACCATAGCGCACCTCACCTTCTAACATGCTACCCCCCAAAATCCTCAATCCCTGGCTTAGATTATGCCAGATCCTCCACCGATATGTTTCCCCTTGTATGCAAGCTGGGCTGCCTTTAGCAGATACTGGGCTCACACACACTCACATTACACACTGACATTATAGATTATTCAATTGCAAAAATTTTAAAATTTCTTTAAATTACAACACGTTGTTTTCAGATAAAATTAATTCATAAATTTTGAATAAAGTCTAAAATATTCTCTTCATTATTTTCTGTTTTCTTTAAAATGACTTAAGTTATACATTTCTTCTAATTGAACATATCCTTAACCTAACATGTAATCACTTAGAGTCTAACAATACAATGCAATACAAAATAAATCATTAAAATAAACCTGGTTAACACACAAATAATACAATAATCAATCCTTAAAATATTCATTCGCTTGCAGGCGAAAAATCAAGATTTTTTTTTTTCAAAAATCTATTTTCCCAAAAAATTTAAAATTCAAGAAAAAAATTTAATTTTATTTAAATGTTTCCTTTATATTTAGACATTGTTTAAAATTTGGTTTAAATTGATCGAATAAACAAATTAAATTGACTTCCTACTATACAAGCTTAGTATGTATATGACCTCATCAGCTGATCGAAACTAGGTCAAGTCCAAGACCCTTGACCTACATATGTTATGCACAATTTTTATCTGAAAATACACCTAACATCTGTAAAATTCGGTCTTAAAACACAAAATTTCATAAAATAAAACATTTAAAATAAACAAAATATTATTATAAATAAAAGGCAAATTGACATTTAAATTATTCAAAATAAACAATTCTTAATTTTACATTACCAAATTCTATCAAACTTTTGTCACTGGTTTCAAAAAATGAAAATTTTATATATTCATCTACAACTTTCTTCATTTTACAATCTCATTCCCTATTACTGTGGGTGATTTAAATTATCTATTCTTATTTAATCTACTACTTGATCTGTATATATATATAATCTTTATCTCTCCTTGACTCTAACCTCTAACAACTTTTAGTAACATGACACCCATCTCTATTAAAAACTCTATCCCAAAACACTCTCTAACCCCAACTTATCATTAAACTCCAATCGCCACCTTCTCTCTCTCTCTCTCTCTCTCTCTCTCTCTCTCTCTATATATATATATATATATATATATATATATATATATATATAAAATACTCTCTAACCCTTTGTACATAGGATATGTGTTTCCCCCACCCAAAAACTCAAATCCCTTATATGGCCCCTGGATTCTACCTAAGTCGGCCCCTCCTCACTAAATCGATTCTAATCCCGTCCCAACTTATCATTATGTTGCGGACTCCCACATTACACTACCCCCTACTACAAAATTGCCATCCCCAAAATCTCAATCTCATTACCTTACTACAACTACAACAAAATAACATCATTAATTATAAACATCAATATATCACTCAAAATCTACATATATTCTCCACAACTACTGTGTCAACATCAATACTTCTCAAAACTCGATAATATACATTCATTCAAAACAACATTACATTATTTTCATCTCTACTAATTCAACTTTAACTTTGACTTCAACTTGGACATATCTACCTGTCCCATAAATTATTCACCACCCAAAAACTATCTTTTGTTAACTTGCATAAATTATTACTTTACTTCTCACTTTATCAAGTTATTTTTTCCATTACTTTAAAACATCTGTAATACATTAAAACATTACATTGAACACTAATTACTTGGAACATTTATAACCAATATACCAGTGACCTGTTATTGCTGATCAGCTGATCTTACTAACATAATGAGAACACATCTCAAAATTGAATCAATTACATGAAATATATATATATATTTATTTATCATTACTTCTCACCTTACCTCTGAAACATAGGTAGCCATCTATTACCCAATTCCAAATCTCGTAAAATAAATTAAATTCATTAAAAAATTTAATTAATTAACATTCAAATAATCAATCAAACTATTTAACATGTATCAAATTGTTTTAATTAATTTAATTATTAACAACACAAATTGCATTACCATAATAACAACTATTATTAGTCAATTACTGTTTTTCAAAATTAATTCTGACATTTCTTTAAATTGCAAATATTATTATTTCCATTACCACAGTTACACACACTTGTTTACTTCACATTCCACCATGCACACAAATAGTCCCTGTCCCTGTTCGGGCGCCATTGAGATGTTAATTACTTTTTCTAAAATATATAAATATATTAATATAATAACTTCCACCTACCTTGAAAGTTTCGTTTCTCTGGGGCCAGGATTCTTTCGTACGAACGCTAGATACAAACATGTGTTTCATGGGTGCTCGAAATAACTAACTCTACACATCGTTATGAAGAGAATTGATAATTTTTAATGCTCAAATATTGAAATTATTGTTTACCAAATACATTTACAGGTCGTCAGATGTTGTGCAACTCTTGCACCTTGTTTGTAACTGAACTTACTAACTATGGCTTACCTTATCATTTATAAAAGCACAAACACAATTATGAACACAAACAGCCCAGCATTGCTCACTCACGCATACACACAGAAATTTTATTTATCCCTTAACATTTATAATAAGCCACCCCAGCCCTTACGCTTAAACCGCCGGCACGTGGTTCGCGCTCGCACTCATCGTTTGTTAATTTATTATGGTTTATTTAAAAAAAAAACATTTGATCCGGTTCTACTCGTTAGATTGACCGCGGTCACAGACTTTTTACGAATTGTTCCACTTTTTTACAGTTAAATTAAAAATTTTTTGTGACGAGCCTACTTCGCTCGTCCCGGCACCGGGGAGTTCAGTTAGTAGACTGGGGACAAAAGCGTAGCAGGTATGGCTGATGTGATCTCATACTTTCTCCGGAAAGCACTGCTTGATCTTCGTCGCCGAAGCTTCGTCCCATGCTATGCATGTAGTTTTTTGACGTTAAGATATCAGACGATTTCAGCTAGGCACTGGCTGACGTCACTAAAGTGGGCGGTCCTTAGCAGCATTTCCTGAGGACCGCTAAGGAGACGATGAATAATTTTGTTCTCTAGCCATCTTGGTTTTCGGGCTGACCGCGTCCCCCGAGCGCCTGTTTGAGTAGTGGCGCATGTGCATCGACACACATATACAGAGTTCTGAGAAATTCGAAGGGGGCGCGAATTCCTTTGCTGAGTTACACAATACAGTAACTGCGTCTCTGCTTTGTTCCAACACTGTTTCGTTTACCATGAGTTCTGTTGTAATGAACTACGTTGCACAATAATTCTATAAAATCCTGCACAAAAACGAAATAAATAAAAATGTAAATACCCCATACTGTAAAAAATAAAATGACCCAAAATTGACACGTTACAATATTATTTTATTACTGACCAATAAATCTCACTATGTAATATCAATAATTTTATTCAACTTTTGTTCCGGGCGCCATCATTACAAGCAATGAAATTTTACTTACCTTAAGGCCAGAATTCTGTTAAGCGAAACTCGAAGTAGCGGAATGTGTTATTTGAAATAATAACTCTTTCTTGAAATGCTTACCAAATGACATTACCTTTTAATAACATCTTTAATTACAAAACATGTGATTCTATCGTGCGAAATACGCACGCTTCTATACACCCAATAGGTGTTATGTCATGAGACGCCGTTACATTAAGTCAAAAAATTCCCTTAAACATTTCATTTGCCATCCAAAATACATAATGTTAAAATGTTACAATGTTAAATATATATATATATATATATATATGTATAAATTTACGTATAACGTGTCACAACCCAGCACTTGTTAATAATATCTTATCATCCACTCTTTCTCTCTCTCTCTCACTCTCTGGTACAATTATTATGAGCTCATTTCTATTCATGGTATACCAAGTTAGTTTTGTATATAAGTTAATTTTAATGAATTTTGGTCATTTATAATTTTGAATATTAAGATTTATATAAAATTGTTGTAGCCAATGGTACTTAGCTGCACTTTTGTGTTACGGACATCGAACACCTCGAATTCTTTGATTCTGGACTGTCACATCGTCTTCGGGCACACGCTCTCTATTCAGGGTGTCCACATTCTGGAAAGTCAGGGAAAAAAAGTTGGTCAGGGAAAGTCAGGGAAATAAACAAAAAATCTGGAAAGTCAGGGAAATCTTCCCCGATGACAGACTTGAGGGTAATTTTTTACTCTAGTCTGCCGCAACCCGTGAAAAATCTGAAAAGTCAAGGAAATCTTCCCCGATGATGGATTTGAGGGGAATTTTGAATGCTCTAGTCTGCCATAACCCAGACTATTGTAGCATTTTTTCCAGGTATTTTTCACAAGAAGTGCACAACAATTATATATTTTTTGTTGTGCCCTTGTGTCCTTTTTTCAACCGATTTAGCTAATTCTTTTTCTATTTTCAGTTTTTTTAGGCTGCTGACTTAAACTCATTACAATGGCTAACAAGAAATGTTTGTTTAATAAACTTTGGCTGGACAGTAAAGTGTTTCCGGAATTTAGTGGTTGGTTGGACTTGGTGGTTAGTGATGCAAATTTGGCTTATTGTCAAGTGTGTCTCAAATCTTTTAAACTAAGCAATATGGGGAAACAAGCAATTGTTTCTCATGCTAAGGAACCAACTCATATAAAAAACATGAGAGCAAAGGCTTCCCAGCCGGCAATTTCTTTTTTTACTACTCCACCTCCATTAAAAGATGTGCAGCCAACACCTTCAACTTCAGCTACAAAAGAATTATTAGTAGTGCCAGGAACAAGTCAAACAAGTTTAAAGAGTTTCAGTGTGAATGAAGATGATGTTACGTCAGCCGAAGCAATATGGGCTCTCCACGTCATCACTGGAAAAATGTCTCTAAACTCTTGTGATGAAACCTCTGCAGCCTTCAAAAATATGTTTCCAGACAGTAAAATCGCTTGGAGCTTTTCTATGGGCAAGACTAAGGCTTCCTATGTAATAAATCATGGGTTAACCCCATATTTTCAAGAAATGTTGCAAAATAACATGAAACAGTGCTCTGACTATGTTGTTTGTTTTGATGAATCTCTGAACAAATTTGTTCAAAGAGGACAAATGGACTTGTGTGTAAGGTTTTGGGAAGTAAACCTTCAGAAAGTTTCAACACGATATTGGAATAGTGTATTTTTAGGCAGGGCAACTGCAGATCACTTGTTAGATGGGTTTATTCAAGGGCTCTCCTTACCTTTAGGAAATATTTTGCAAATCTCAATGGACGGGCCGAATGTTAACCTCAGTTTTATGAAAAAACTCAAGAGCCATTTGCAAGTCTTAAATCCAGAGGGAAAGTCCCTTCTTGATATTGGCATATGCAGTTTGCATACAGTTAATGGAGCCCTGAAGACTGGGATCTCCAAAACTGGTTGGGAACTTTTTCACTTTTTTAGATCTCTCTACAGTCTTTTCAAAGATATCCCAGCTCGGCGAGCAAAATACTCAGATATTACAACCAGCACCTCTTTCCCTTTTAAGTTCACAGCAGTAAGATGGCTGGAAAATGGTCGCTGTGTAGATCAAGCTCTCAAAATATTTGATCATGTCGATAAATTTGTAAAAGAATACAACGAAAAAGACAACAAAAACCTGCAATACCTTAGAGAAGCTATGAAAAATCCATTTTTTAAGGCAAAACTAAGTGCTTTCAGAAGCATATTGTCAGACGTTGAGCCGTTCCTGAGGAGGTTCCAAAGTCAGAAGCCTATGGTCCCTTATCTCTTTACTTCACTTGAACAACTTATGAAAAACCTAATGATGAGATTTGTAAAATATGAAAAAATAGCTGAAGCAAGTACTACTCAAAAATTAATGAACTTGGACTTGCAAGACAGTGCCAATCTGGTTTCAGTAGAAAAGGTGGACGTTGGTTATGCTGCAGAAAGCTTAATGAAACAAATTAAATGCTCAGAAAAAGAGAAACTTGTTTTTAAAAATGAGTTCAAAAATCTCCTTACCACCATGATAGAAAAACTCAGAGAGAAAAGTCCTTTGAAATCACATTTAGCACGAGGCCTCACTGCCTTAGACCCTAAAATGATAATGCTCAAACCCAGTTTGGCAATAAAAAGGATTGATGTTGTTCTAGAAAACCTGCACAGCCATAGAAGAATATGTGATAAAAGTGCTGAAAAGGCCAAACGACAGTTTTCTTTGCTAACTGAAGAAGCTAACGATTTCATTTCCAAAACATCTGATGACATGGGATTGGACGAATTTTACTACGGCCTTTTAGGAGAAGATAAGAAATATGAAGATCTCTGGTCTGTAATGAAGCTGTGTTTCATTTTATCCCATGGTAATGCATCAGTTGAATCTGGCTTTTCTGTAGTTGAAAATCTTCTAGAAGAATCCCTTGTGTCCCAAAGAGTTATTTGTGATAGCATAAAGCATCTAGGTGGTTTGAGGAATGTGACTATCAACAGAAGTATGCTTACCTCAGTCAGATCTTCAAGAAGAAGATATCAATCATATTTGGAAAAGAAAAAAGAAATGCAGTCAGAAGAGGAAAAAAAGAAAATAGAGAAAAGGAAAATTGAATTACAGTTGAAAGAGTTGGAAGAAAAAAGAAAAAACTGCTGGAGAACATGAAGAGATCACACTAGTCAATTTTGAAGGAGTGCATATTTTTCTTTTTCATTCTCATCCTGTTGGACTGGTTCATTTTCAATTTTGAAAGCTATAGCTGATTATTATAATTATTTGTTACCATGTAAGTTGTTCTATTAATTAGTCCATTTTATCTTGTTCATATATTATTTTATTAAGTTCTAGTGAAAATACTCTCATTCTTACGTTACCTAAGTGTTACCTTTAGGTAATAATAGAAATATTTATTTTTAAAATGCCATCAATGTATTTATATTTTCCAATAAATAAATAATAAAAAATAAATAAAATAAAACTGTTATTAATACACTTTTGGTGGTGTAATACCACCCTTAGTGAATACGCCGGCCGGCACGGTTCACTGTCTGGACGAAAATGACACTGTTTCACCACTGTGTATTGCAGAGGTGGGGCAACCACGACGTCACTGGTTCTTTGTTCAACGGCCCAGCCTAGTTGAATACAATGCGCCTTGCATTCTTTCGTCTGACGTAATCATGGGTTGGTCTTGTTTACTTGTTATCATGACAAACAGTTTTTTGTTACATTTGTAATTTTCCACTGAATTCGACATAAATCCTGTTAACTTAATATTGCGTTGTTGACAATTCTCACCAAAACTCTTATAGGGAATACAAAATAAAATTATTATAATTAAAAATTGTTATAAAATAAAAATACAATAATTATGTTTGGAACCATAGGTTTACAAATTTATTAGGGTACCAGAATTGTACTGTCACAGAAGCATTGATTTATCACAAATTGTTCTTTTCAAAAAACTTTCATCCGTATTGTATTAAACTAACAATTTCTGGTATTATGTCTCTAAACATAATTTCTCTATTGTTTCTATTTGTTTCCAAACATTTCACATTGTACATAAACCTTTATCATAAACTCTTACCATGCGTACTTTTGCTGGAATTTAGTGTGCATATCTTTTTCATACATACTCTTGGACCAACATTTATGGTTTCTGATTGAACTCATTAAAAATCACTCCTATCTCAGTTGTATTTTCATTAAGCACCACTACGTTACAGTGAACCCCTTATGTAATACACCCGGATGTAGCATATCCCATATTTAATGCTCATTTTGTGAATTCCTACCAAAAGAGCAATGTTATAAAGTCTTTGATAAAATGCTCTACTAACCTGCATTTAGCATGATTTTTCAGACCATATGTTTCATGTTTTGGAATACATAAGCATGGGAAATATGTTAGCACCCATATACAAATTCTATTCATTATTTATTTTTATCTGTACCATTATGAGTCAACCTTACTCTGCTTGGGTACCATTACTCAGGTAGAGAAAGTTCACCCTTGACTAAAAGTAAATACTAAACTTGTTCTTATTGAATTGTGGTAAAATTCTAGGTACTGCTAGTGGTCATTAACTTTCCATACCACACCACTGAATTACATCTGTTTGTTACCTTACTCAAACAGTAGTTGAAAGTGGCTGTAGTAAAAACATGCAATATTTTGGCTTTGCGAAACCATTCTTCAGTTGAAGGTCGTTGATTTATAAAGTTAAGATTTTCAACAATTTGGTTTATATTATTATTTAGTAACTTAGCAATAATAATTATCATTTATACTGTATAACATTTAGAGGTGCATATTAAAACTGTGCAGCTATTATTTTATATAGCAGTCATGTAATTCATTCCATAAGCTCTTATTACAGCAAGCCTGTTACCTTTAACTGGTTATTAATCAACTAAACGCTATGCAACTCACCGTCTGTGGCTTTAGTAAATGTCTTTTTATACAATTGACATGTTTCGGGACACTTGTCCCATCCTCAGAATTTTTAAAAATGTCTCCTCATACCATCATACGATGGCACAGTCATCAATATATTAAAATCCACATACACAAAACACAATCACATTACACAAAGTTCGCGCACAACAGTTTTACGGTGTACACTGCACGGTAACCCACAGCGCACTGATTCATATTTGACTCATGTCACGACAATATCGCAACGCAGTATCATACAGGACATTAGATTTAAAGTTCAGCCATTGATACCCCTTCACTTTTGTAATAAAGGACGTTACATGAACGCCCTTGAAGAGTTTGAAATATATAGAGCGTATAATAATCCTGTTACCAGGCCACATGTTTTAAATGATCAGCTGAACTTTAAATCTAATGTCCTGTATGATACTGCGTTGCGATATTGTCGCGACACGAGTCAAATATGAATCAGTGCGCTGTCGGTTACCATGCGGTGTACACCGTAAAACTGTTGTGCGCGAACTTTGTGTAATGTGATTGTGTTTTGTGTATGTGGATTTTAATATTTTAATATATTGACGACTGTGCCGTCAATATGTTGTGACTGTGTATTGTATATTGATACTGTGTGTATATTGTATGATGGTATGAGGAGACATTTTTAAAAATTCTGAGGATGGGACAAGTGTCCCGAAACATGTCAATTGTATAAAAAGACATTTACTAAAGCCACAGACGGTGAGTTGCATAACTGGTTGTTATTTCGCTATAAAAATTACCTGTAGGAGTGTCTCAAAAATGATGTTTAAATGCTAAAATAATTTTTACTGGCATTTACATTTTTACTGTTAATTAGTATTGTAATAGAACTAAATATAATTAAATCACTACCGACTCAGACTCATAAAAAACGTTGTGTTATGATTCGGTAGAGATTTAATTATATTTAGTTAATCATGTCATGGACAACAAAATCCAAGTATTATAATAGACATGTCAGTCATATAAAATTATGAATTTCGTATGATTTCATCGATTTATTTGATTGGTATCAAGTACAGGAAGGATATTAAAGACTGAATTTGCTCAATTGTGTAAAAAATTAATCTCCATTTATTAGTCAGTAGACTAATATTTGCAAACATAGATACAGAATTAACTGCACATGTTACTAATGCTTTCTACTAACAATACATAGATCTGATTGACGATACTGCATTTTTTAACTAACGCAACATGTTGAATAATGGAAATTTAAACGTGGGTATTTTAAAATATTAATTGTATAATTTTGAAAAATAATGGTGGAAGTATGATGTTCAATTGAAAGTGTAAGCCTATTTCTGTGTTTTAATTTAAAGAGATTTAATTTAAATTTCCTATGCCAGGTAGTTGTGGAAAATAATTTAGCTTTCTGCTGTGAGCCAATGCCATGATGACCTTCAGCAATAGAAGGGTGATCTAGGTGGCATTGGTTGTATTGGCTTGCCACGTTCCTAAAATGTGCTGATAGTAGGTGTCAACGCAAAGCATGAGGTTCCCTTTTTCACTTTTGTCATTGACTCTTATGTTGTGAAAGAAAATACTTTGTTATAAATATCTCTGTCTGTCTGTCTCTATATCTCTCTCCCCTTTTCTGTTGTTTTTTGTCCTTGAATTTGATAAAAAAAATTATTTTACAATAAGCAAAAACTTGGCATTTTATTTAATTGTTTTAATGTCACTCTATTCATTGCAACCAATCACCTGCCAGAAGAAAGCACAGAACAGGTTACAGTGAAGTGCTGATATAAAATGACTCTTTATGAGAGCTTATCACTCTTTATGAGTGGGGGAATGATAAAAAAGAAGACAAGACACTGTTACCACTGTATTTGTTACTGCAGTGTTCAGTGTCACTATGTTTAGCAAGGTAGAAGAGGATAGAGATATGAGTATGCTTTCAGCCAACAACACTATAGGAGCACAACATATGCGTTTGCATGGAGCACACTAAATATACTAAACTTGAAGTTGTTATGGGTTTATTCCATGTAAGTTTACAAGACATAATCAAATACATTGGTGTATGTTTTGTAATTATAAATGACATTTTATTAAATAAGACTGCAGCTGCCACATTATGTGCTGCATTAGCAATATTTATCGATTAAAAAAAATGTTCATTGTGTGAGAATGTTGATTTAGGACAGAGATCATGTTTTCAACAATCACTATGATAAAATAATAATATGACGAATGCTGGAAGCCGGAAATATAATATTAGGCTACAGCCACACTTGCATTTTTAATGCAGATTTTTCACGCGAAAAGCTGCTATGCCTACATGTTTGTGTTTTCAGTAGGATTTGGTATATAAATTGGTAAAAACATTTATGTGTGTGTACATTTTGTAATTCTGAATGGGATTTTATTTTTAAAAATGGAGTTGTACCATGTGCCACTTTAGTTGTTCATCTACGTCGACAAATTGTTGATTCCTGTCATATTAAATGAGAAAGGGGAAATCTGTGCTCCTACATAAATCAACTGAAAGAAAATGCAGACAAGTTTTTCGTATACAGAATATCAGTTGGAACATTTGGAACACTTTTGTTTATGGTTAAAGATGCTATCTCAAAAACAACGTTACAGGAATATGTTAGTGTAGAAGAAAAACTCACAATTATGTTAAGATTAGTTTTAATTTCTACATATGTTATTGTTAATTCCATACCAGTAGGAAATTAAGTAAAAATCATAATTCAAAAGTTTGGTTGACAAATTCTGAACAATGAATTACAAGACTTTAATTAAAAAATGATATGACATTAGGATACAGATTATTTGGACTGACCTCTGCAAGATTTAATCCTTATACTAAATAACCAGAAATCTGTATAATTGTCTAATTTTAGTATTTTATATCTTGCACATTTATATAAATTTTTATTGTTTAATTGAAAATAAGAGTTGTAATGGGAATGGGAACAATGCTTAGGGATTTCACGGTACATTAAAATAAGAATTTTAAGGTTTTCATAATTCTTTAGTTTTCAATCAGTTGAATCATTATTACACTTTGGAGTTAGGTATTATATTTAATTTGTAAATGTAGCGTACCAAACAATAAAACTGTTTAATTAAGTCTGTATCCTAATAGAGCTACAAACAATTACTTTGGCAAAATTTATCTTGTATTTTGTTTTTCCATTTATATAATCATATTTTAACTGTAATATTTATTAATGTTTTAAAAATGAAGTGAGTTTTAATATGTGTTAATGAGTATTTAGAAAATATTAATACATCTTAAAAATTTAAGGTCTTAAACTTAAAGAATACTTAATAAGTTTAAAATAGGCCTACAGCAGATTGCTTCTACACAAAAAGTATGAAAATAAAAGATTCCTTCTTAATGCTATACAGAATTTTCATTAGGGATTAACTTAATAATTTCAGTACAATACCAGTTAAGCAAAATAATTTATTTAAAAATTAAATGACAGTTGAAGAACCTTTTTATAACAGTTATTACGGACACTCCTCTTTCCTACAGGGAGAATAAAGTAAAATAAATGCATTATGTAGAAACTGTAGCATCTACAAAATAGAGTTTAGCATAGGAAAATATAAAAATAGGGCAACTGGGAATTACAAATTAAGTAGACTATAGACATCATAAAACATAAAAGTAAGAGAATTGTGCTACTTATAATGAGAAAAAGGATCTCTATGGATCCCACTAACAGGGTAGGGTGTTTACAAACAACTACCCTATATATGAAATTTTAAGTGACATTCTTTTAAAATTTGAATTGAATAGCGGATACTTAAAAAATGATTAACTTTGTATCCAAGATTATATAAGGTAAGGATACATTTTGTGGACAATTATAACGTTTCTTTGATGTCACCTCCATATAAAACTCTTTTTTGATGATCCATTGAGGAGCACAATATAGAGGTTTTACTGTATCTACAAATCTGCTATTTAAAAGGTATCTATCTTAAATACTTGAGTTTTGTTGATCTTGGCATGTCTGTGTATCAAATCCTATGTAATGCAATTTTACAACTTGGAGTTCTAAACAAAATTTAGTGTATTATATGGTACCGTATCTATCCGTAAGTCCTGTATGTTGCTATTCTAATCATCAGAATACCTTTCATCAATGCTTAGAACAGCTTTGGTCACATAATATCTCCCTCGTCTACTCACTTTTCCATTGATTCTGGAAGTACCCCGTACTTATTGCTACTGATAGCTTTATTACTGCTATTGTGTTGAGTAAATTAAAGCATACCAACTTGATGTAGTTCATTTTATCTATATATTATAATTATAATTTATAATATGTAGTATTAATTTATATTATAATTATAATTTTATCTACGTACTGATATAATTAACATGTCATGATACAGTTTACAAGTATTGTTGTTCCTGTGACCATATGGAAAGTTATTCTAACTTGCTCCTGGTGTCCAACTAGACTGACCTTTTGTTGGTAGACAGGGTTGAGTACAGTTCAGTGTAGGAAGTGATCAACATCCACGACATTCATTTGATCTTCATTCTTGCAAGATGTGCTGCAAGACAGTCATGCCTACTTGTTAGTCTGAAAGTTGCCACAGCTTCCTTCCTGCGGTTTTCTCTTATAAATTTTCCATTGTTTGTTTACAATTTTTCCATTTTTACTGATTTGGTTTTCTTCTACAGATTTCATGAATTTGGCGTAATACAAGTTTCTTGATAGAGGTCACTTCCAGAGGCTTCTACTCCAGATAGACTTTGATGCCCTTCTTGGCCAGCTTATCAGCAATTTCATTTCCCTTGGTAGTGAAATGGTAGTTTTATTGTGAGATTTTAGATGTTTATAACTTGTTTGATGCTCTCCATTTTTACTGACTGTGGTTGTTTGTTTGAAGATACCACTTGAAAGGTAGCCTGGGAGTCTGCCATAAGAACCGCTTCTTGGAAAAATTATTGTCGTAGGGCCAAAGTATTGCTTTAGTTTCTCTGTAAAAGTTTGTTTTATATCTGCCCACTGGCACATAATGGGAAAACAGATGGGAGTACACTCCAGAACTTGTTCCAGGTTCTTCAATTTTGAATCCATCTGTATAATCTTAACTATTCTTCTTCAGGATATTTTTCATTTATCATATTTGGAGCAGAACATTTCAGGTGTGTTGAATATGTGGCTACTTTTGTGGAATTATCTGGGAGAGACATGTTGGTTGATACTGAGGGAAAGTGTGAATGTTAGGAAGGTCTCTGATGGGCTCCACTTCACTTAGAATATTCAACTACAAGAATCTTTCTTCATGAAATAACTGGCATTTCTTGAATTTTAAGAGATTGGTTTCAGTTTGTTTGGCTAGCTCTTAGTGAAGCTTCCATCTTGACAAGACTCGTCACTGCTTGTTTTTGTATTTCACTCCAGATGGGGAAATTTTGGGTGTATTACTGAAGGGCAATGGCTGGTCTTGTTCTTACTGCCTCACATATTAGGCTCAGTGCATTAGACTGTGTTCTTTCCAGGAGGTACAGTCATGTGTTGTTGGCTGTGATCACAACTTCGCTTCCAAATTTCATAATAGGTTTGGCATCAGTGTTGTAGGTAATACTTACACCCCTGTATGTCCTGTCTATACACCTGTTTGGTTTCCACCGGTCTCCTAATAAGTCCCAATTTAGTTTGTTATCAAGCATAATGCGTGACAGTAGGTTTTCACCTGTCTTATTTGAATTTTTTGCTGTTTTAAAACCTAATAAATTTTCTTGTAAAATCAATATAAATGCACAAAATTTGTTTTCAAAATTAGTTTATCAAAATTATTGCTTTGCCTGTAAAATTAGGGCAAAATCTTCGAGAAGCTGGAACTTGAAAATAAAACATTTCATGGCCTATGTTTATATAAACTTTTTCTTTATTTCCATCTGCAGGTGTCACAAAAATTTGTCCATTACTTTGTGAAACCGTCGTGTTATTTTTCCCACTAGTCCTAACAATAACAAAATGTTTTGGCTGTCTGAAAGATCATCCTTATCAGTGGACAACAAAATTCTTGTATATTATAACGTTGCAGAACTCAGACCCTATAGGGGATCCACAAATATTATATAGCTGAAGAAAAGTAAACTAATTTAAAATAAAAAAATAATAATGATCAAAAATTTTAAATGGTATTGAGAGAAAGAAAAGAAAACTAATAGACAAACAATAATAAATAAGTGAATGGACTAGACTGACAGACAAATGACTATGACCCAACCCCAGTGATTGGCCAGATAAAGACTATAAAATAAACAAATGTGAACTAATAAAAAACACAAATAGGGGATCAAATTTAGTAACGAGTATAATTTAAGTTATATAAAAGGAAGTACAATACCAATAATAAATAAGTAAACAAATTGTTAGTATATTAGGTGTGTTTGTAATAACCTTATTGAGAGGTAAAAAGTAAACATAAATTGATAAAAAGAAAAACTGACCTTACAATTATATTGTAAAAAATAATATAAACCAAGAGTGAGAGTTAGGTAGGAAGTGATAATAATAAGCAGTGAAAGTGATAAAGAGAATAAGAAGGAATTAAGATAAACAGCTTATAATCTTAATAAAAGAAAAGAACAATGGTAAGAAAACAGAAACAATAATAAAAAATGTTGATAGACAACCAAATTCATTATGTTAGCAATTAAGCAACAAAGTAGTTATTAATCTTAGTGCGTAGGCTTTCACGGCCGGTGTCATTACAACTATTTTCTAAAACTTCCGGGCTGAAAGGCCGTGATCGATTGCTTAAAATGCTGCTAAACGTTTCGGCCGCACCACCGGTGGCCATCTTCAGTAGCAAAAGAAAAAAGAGATGTGTTCGATAGATGATACGCCGAACACGTCTCCCAATGGACTGGGAACAAGCAACAGTGAGTACCAAGTGGTCAGAGCTGTTGGGTTGAGCGTCGTGAGACGACCCAATGGTTTCCTAGTACCGAGCCTCCGGTAGGGGCTCCTGCCTAGTGGTCCTGTCCAGACGGAATATTGTTAATTAATTTTTAGTGGTCGCTACAACGACATGCTCGTACTAGGTCGACTAGTACAGTATTTGTCGAGGCCGTTTCCAAGATTCACCTGGACGTATTCGGTACTTGCCAAGGCCAGCTATGAGTGGGTTTGTCTGGGTCCTCGCAGCTCGGACGTAAAATTTACGTGCAAGTCGCCTTGCGGTGTCATCCAAGGAGCGGACACCGAGTCCTCTTCTCAGGAGACGAGAAGAAAACCGATAGGGGACTTTGGCCGCTAGCCGAAGCCCTCTATCGAGAACGCTTTGCAACCTTCTTTTATGAACGGTTGCGAGGTAACCCCAGACGGGAAGAGCGTAGGTAATGATCGGCAACAGGTACGCGTTGACAATCAACTTACCCAGCTTGCGGGTCATAGCCTTGTTGGCAAGTAGCGGAAACAGTTGCGCGAGACGAGCGGACGCTTTCTTTCGCATCGTCTCAGCGTGGGTACGCCAGGTGAGCCGACGATCTAGGTGGACACCGAGGTACTTAACTTCCCTCGACCAGGGCAGGTACGTTCTACCGAGTCTCACTCGGCCTCGTGGTTCTTTCCGGCGCTTTGTGAATAGCACCGCGGAGCTCTTGGTTTCGTTGACGGCAACTTTCCAGCTTTCCGTCCACGTCGAATACGCATCGAGTGCGCGCTGAAGTCGTGGGATAGCAAAGTCTGCGTTCCGATCGGCGGTATAGACCGCCGTGTCGTCGGCAAACAAAGCCATCTGGACTCCAGGCTCTCTGGGTGCGTCGTTGACATACACGGAGAACAGGAGAGGCCCTAGCACGCTACCTTGAGGTACCCCGGCTGTGATACGTCTCTCGGAAGAGACGTGGTCGTCTATTCGCACGCAGAAAGTCCTCTCCGTCAGAAAGCTAGCAATCAAGCGAAGGTAGCAATCTGGGAGCTGGATTTCCCGGAGCTTGAACAAGAGCCCGTCGTGCCAGACACTATCAAAGGCCTTTTCCACATCTAGGAAACAGGCGACAGTCTGCTCTTTCCGACACCCGGCGTCCGTGATGTATTCCACCAGTCTCATCAGTTGATGAGTGGTGGAATGCCCCACACGAAAGCCGAACTGTTCGGGGACCAGTACATCGAAATTTCTTAGATGATCTAGTACTCTCCGTTGTACAAGACGTTCGAGGACCTTTGACGTGGCTGACAGTAGACTAATGGGCCGGAGGTTGCCGGGACGGGAAGCGTCCTTTCCCTGCTTCGGGATCACTATAACCGTTGCCTTACGCCATTTCTGGGGAAAATAGGCCAGTCTAAGACACGCGTTGAACAGCGCGACCAAGAAAAGTACTCCTCGCTCCGGGAGTCGAGTAAGAGCGGCGTTCGAGACGCCGTCCGGGCCAGGAGCTTTTCTCGGCACGAGTTCAACGAGCCGATCTGTGACCTCTTCCCTAGTAATGGGTTCGGGCTCCGCAGTGATCGGAAGAGACAGAAAGTCTTCCACTTCGTTCTCGACTTCTTCGTCGAAGTCCCAGTCCATGGGCGGGTTAGGTGCGAACTGTCGCTCAAAACACGCGCCCAAGTACTCGGCCTTCGCCTCCGGGCGAGCCAGGATTTGACCGAAAGGTCCAGCAATGGCCGGGATGCGAGGCCGGCGCCTCTTCCCTACCAACGCCGAAGGTATCCGGTAAGGGCTACTTTCGTCCGATCCGTCCCCTGCCTGGGCCACGGCGAGTTCCCAACAGCGTCTCCGGTAGGCCTGCATTTCACGACGTAAAATGCCGGTCGCCCGGTTGTACGCTGCCTTGTCGGCCGGATCACGGGTCCGCTGCCAGCGTCTCTGGGATCCGCTGCCAGTGGGGCGTGACACCAGGCTTCATCCTGGAAGACGCGTCGATCGCAGATACGACAGCCTCGTCAAACGCGGCAACTGCCTCGTCGACTTGGCGGACGGTTTCGAGTGGTCCCGCGTCTGGCAATCGGCGACTTAACGCCGGGCCATAGCGGTCCCATTCTACCACCTTCCTGACATCTCTGCGTACGACGTGCTGGGTAGCGACGTGTATCAGGATGGGGAGATGATCGGACGATAGTTCCGTTAGCACGGACACATGGACCGGACAGTCAATTCCTTGAATCACCGCTATGTCCAAGACATCGGGAGCCGCGTTGCGTTGTGAGGGGTAGAACGTAGGTTGGGTAGGCCCAATCACTTGAATCCTGCGAGAATCGGCAAACCTGCGCAAACGTTTCCCGTTTGGGGCAGTCAAGCGACTGTTCCAATCGCGATGTTTGCAGTTCAGGTCGCCGGCCATGATGACCCTCCTGTGTGCATCGAACGCGACCGCTAGATCGGGGTGAAGGAGCTCTTTTTGCGGCGCTTTATACGCCGCGACCATCTGTACGCCGCCTAGAGTGTTTAACAACTCCACAGCGGTGCCTTCGAGGTGAGTCATTGCAGGCAAGACGACTCGGTGATGCTCGAGAGTGAGCCTCACCGCGACGGCAGTACCGCCACCAGCAGTGCCCGGCCTGTCGTTTCGATAGCACACATAGTTGGCCAGTCGGAACCGACTCGCAGGAGTCAAGTGGGTCTCATTGAGAAGGACTACGTCGGGTTTGAGTCGGGCCAGTAATTCTTGGAGTTCCTGGATCTTGTTGGACAACCCGTTGGCGTTCCAGGAAAGAATTGAGAGATCTCGTTTGAGGACCCGACTCATAGAAAACCTACACAAGTGGCGGCTTCCACCAAGAGCATGAATCTCTCGGTTGTATCGGCAGTCTCCAAGCGGGAGCGGATGGACCTGAAGGTCTGGGCAACTTTGCGGAGGTCGAATTCCGCAAGGAAGTCTTTGACGACCTGGTAGTCGTCAGGAACGGTTTTTGAGGCAGAGTGCCCGGAGACTGATGGCGCGTAAGAGCGCCGAGGCTTGTCAATCGGGGGATTGGTGGAAGCCAGGGGTTTCTTAGGGCCAGGTGTAGCGCCTCTAGCGGAGGTGCTGGGAAGAGGGACAGATGCGATAGCGTCGGTCTTCACGCGCTGCGCAGGCTGTCTGGACTGTGCGGCTGGGTTGGCAGGAGCCCGGGATCTAGCGCCACGGGGCTTACGTTGCCGCTTCTTTTTGCCTGCATTAGGGAACCGCGGGGGCGGGAGGTCAGGCGAGGCTGCTTCTAAAGCAGGGGGCAGGATTCTCCGGTGCTGGGGAGGGTTGAGAATTCTCAGGCTCCACAACCGAGATGTTTGGCAGTGGCTGGTCTGTCTCACTTTGTTTAGATGCCGCGAGGTTACGGCGCTTTTTCGCCTGAGGCGGGACAGGGGCCTGGGAAGGAGCCTGAGATGGAGATGCCTGAACTACAGGTGTCTGCTTCGGGCCTTTACTACGTTTCCGTTGCCTGTTAGCAACTGCAGCGAAAGTCACGGCAGCCGTAGCAGGAGGCGAAGGGCCTGGCTGCTCGGTAGCAGGTCTAGAACCAGCTTCCGGATGCCTCGGTGGTGGCAGGCGCCCTTTCGGCTTTCGCCGCTCGAGCTCCCGCTGAAACACCGGACATGCCCGGTAGTTGGCGGGGTGACTTCCGCCGCAGTTGATGCACCTTTTGAAAGCAGGGGCATCGCAGTGTTTACTAGCGTGAGGTAGAGAGCACCTCACGCACGCCGGAGCGTTTGAACAAGTCTCTGAATGGTGCCCGAAGCGTTGGCACTTGTAGCACTGAGGCAGAGCCCCGGGAGCGCGGCTTCTTTCCACTTTTACGCGGAAACCAAAAAGCCGCGTAAGAGAGAGTAGGCTTGCGCCTGCCTCGCTGTTCTCGACCATGATGCGAACCAGGGGAATTGGACGCCTTGGTCCGGCGGGAGCAAATACCCGATGTACCGCGCGAACCGGATAACCCAGCTCGCGCAGCTCATCGAGGATTTCCTCGAGAGGAGAGTCCACGTCTAAGCCTCTGAGCACGAGGGACAGAGGCTTCACGTGTTTCGGGGTAAAGGTGTGGTATTGCAGGTTGGCTGATTCGACGAACGCCATGACGCTGCGGTACTCGTCCATTCCGCGGACAGCGATCTTGACAGTGTCGCCCCCAAGGAGCTTCAGGTCAACGCTGGCCGGGGAAAGTCCGGGAGCCACTATGAGTCGCCGGTAGAAACCGGTGACGTTGTTCACGCCGTGAACGAACACAGGCGGGATGCGACGAATGACCGGCGGTGCCGGGCACAGTCGGCCCCGAGCCGGATTCGCCATCGGCGGGGACAACTTCCATGGCGGACGCCGAGGAAGAGGTTGAGGAGGACCGGTTCCGCCTCGGTTTCTTAACCGGGCGCCCCCGTGGCCCAACCGCCACGAAAGCGTCGGTCTCGTCACCGGGCAGCGGAACCGTCCGGGGATCGACTACTTGGTCCGCATCCATAGCCGGAGAACACGGCGAATCGCTCGTGTGGGGTATGGAGGAGGCGAGCGACTGCGTGCTCGTTGACGCGCCCGGAGCGGGCATTTCCTCCAACGAGCGGGAGGTTTGCCGACCAGAGGCAGCCAGGCTGCCTCCGGCGGTAACCAGGGACCTAGGGTCCGGCCCGAGCCGGATCGCAAGCGGGACTGAAACGCTCAGGCTTACTACGAGCTGGGCAAATGACCGGCTTCGTTAGATACCTCCCCTTACCAAGAGAGGTGTCCACCGGCCTCTTTACCTAGGCGATATCCAAGCTCGCTTACCACTGGTGGGGGCTCGCAAGGATCGTCCTAGGCTGCGCTACCTAAGAGCCTGAGCGTCAGCGGGCTAGATGCGCTGCGCAACCAACAGCTCTGGCAGGCTGGAAATGCTTCCTTTCCCACGGCGGTTGGTGGTCCTGAAAAGGGTCACTTGGCTGGTGGCCCTTAGAAGGTCCGACGAACGAACTCAGCTGTAGTGCTGGCTACTCAGTTCACCAGCCAGCTGAGTTGCAGTCTTCTGTCTTCTTCTAAGGCAAGATGTCCAGCAAGCGGGGCAGCAGATGTGCGTCTGTCCTCAATTCGAAGGCAGCAGGGCAGCAGCTGTAGACAGCGAGAAAGCTTCCGATGTCGTCCAGAGAGAGAGCAGGTCCTTCCAGAGCGAGCAGCTGAAGCGAAGTGACAGTTGGACAACAGTGAGTACCTGCTACGATGCCTCTATTTATAACATTTTGTCCGCTTCAGGTGTATCGCACGGACCAATGAGAAGCCAGCTCGTCATACTCAATTCTGATTGGTCATGGAAAATAGACCATGCCAGACACTATTTAAGGAGTTGCTTTCTCCTCGGCGGTTCATGGTCCGTGGATCTTTTTGGTGTGGTGCACTTCAGACCCAGCTCTTGAACAGACCGGACCTCTCCTGGACTGCTCTCTCTGGAAGACGATTTCGCTGCTCTCAGCTGCTGACCTGCTGCCTTCGACTACGAGGACAGACACACATCTGCTGCCCTGCTTGCTGGACAACTTGCCTTCGAAGAAAGAAGACTGCAACTCAGCTGGCTGGTGAACTGAGTAGCCAGCACAACAGCTGAGTTCGCTCGTCGGACCTTCTTAGGGCCACCAGCCAAGTGACCCTTTTCAGGACCACCAACCGCCGTTGGAAGGAAGCATTTCCAGCCTGCCAGAGCTGTTGGTTGCGCAGCGCATCTAGCCCGCTGACGCTCAGGCTCTTATGTAGCGCTGCCTAGGACGATCCTTGCGAGCCCCCACCAGTGGTAAGCGAGCTTGGATATCGCCTAGGTAAAGAGGCCGGTGGACACCTCTCTTGGTAAGGGGAGGTATCTAACGAAGCCGGTCATTTGCCCAGCTCGTAGCAAGCCTGAGCGTTCCAGAAATCCCGCAAGCGATCCGGCTCGGGCCGGACCCTAGGTCCCTGGTTACCGCCGGAGGCAGCCTGGCTGCCTCTGGTCGGCGAACCTCCCGCTCGATGGCGGAAATGCCCGCTTCGGGCGCGTCATCGAGCACGCAGTCGCTCGCCACTGCCCCGCCCCACACGAGCGACTCGCCGTGTTCTCCGCTGATGGATGCGGACCAAGTCGATCCCCGGTCGGTTCCGCTGCCCGGTGACGAGACCGACGCTTTCGTGGCGGTTGGGCCACGGGGGCGCCCGGTTAAGAAACCGAGGCGGAACCGATCGTCCTCAACCTCTTCCTCGGCGTCCGCCATGGAAGTTGTCCCCGCCGATGGCGAACCCGGCTCGGGGCCGACTGTGCCCGGCGCTGCCCAAGCACCGCCGGTCATTCGTCGCATCCCGCCTGTGTTCGTTCACGGCGTGAACAACGTCACCGGTTTCTACCGGCGACTCATAGTGGCTCCCGGACTTTCCCCGGCCAGCGTTGACCTGAAGCTCCTTGGGGGCGACACTGTCAAGATCGCTGTCCGCGGAATGGACGAGTACCGCAGCGTCATGGCGTTCGTCGAATCAGCCAAACTGCAACACCACACCTTTACCCCGAAACACGTGAAGCCTCTGTCCCTCGTGCTCAGAGGCTTAGACGTGGACTCTCCTCTCGAGGAAATCCTCGATGAGCTGCGCGAGCTGGGTTATCCGGTTCGCGCGGTACATCGGGTATTTGCTCCCGCCGGACCAAGGCGTCCAATTCCCCTGGTTCGCATCATGGTCGAGAACAGCGAGGCAGGCGCAAGCCTACTCTCTCTTACGCGGCTTTTTGGTTTCCGCGTAAAAGTGGAAAGAAGCCGCGCTCCCGGGGCTCTGCCTCAATGCTACAGTTGCCAACGCTTCGGGCACCATTCAGAGACTTGCTCTAACGCTCCGGCGTGCGTGAGGTGTTCTTTGCCTCACGCCAGTAAACATTGCGATGCTCCAGTTTTAAAAGGTGCATCAACTGCGGCGGAAGTCACCCCGCCAACTACCGGGCATGTCCGGTGTTTCAGCGGGAGCTCGAGCGGCGAAAGCCGAAAGGGCGCCTGCCACCACCGAGGCATCCGGAAGCTGGTTCCAGACCTGCAACCGAGCAGCCAGGCCCTGCGCCTCCTGCTACGGCTGCCGTGTCTTTCGCCGCAGTTGCCAACAGGCAACGTAAACGCAGCAAAGGCCCGAAGCAGACACCTGTAGTTCAGGCATCTCCATCTCAGGCTCCTTCCCAGGCCCCTGTCCCGCCTCAGGCGAAAAAGCGCCGTAACCTCGCGGCATCTAAACAAAGTGAGACAGACCAGCCACTGCCAAACATCTCGGTTGTGGAGCCTGAGAATTCTCAACCCTCCCCAGCACCGGAGAATCCTGCCCCTGCTTTAGAAGCAGCCTCGCCTGACCTCCCGCCCCCGCGGTTCCCTAATGCAGGCAAAAAGAAGCGGCAACGTAAGCCCCGTGGCGCTAGATCCCGGGCTCCTGCCAACCCAGCCGCACAGTCCAGACAGCCTGCGCAGCGCGTGAAGACCGACGTTATCGCATCTGTCCCTCTTCCTAGCACCTCCGCTAGAGGCGCTACACCTGGCCCTAAGAAACCCCTGGCTTCCACCAATCCCCCGATTGACAAGCCTCGGCGCTCTTACGCGCAAACAGTCTCCGGGCACTCTGCCTCAAAAACCGTTCCTGACGACTATCAGGTCGTCAAAGACTTCCTTGCGGAATTCGACCTCCGCAAAGTTGCCCAGACCTTCAGGTCCATCCGCTCCCGCTTGGAGACTGCCGATACAACCGAGAGATTCATGCTCTTGGTGGAAGCCGCCACTTGTGTAGGTTTTCTATGAGTAGGGTCCTCAAACGAGACCTCTCAATTCTTTCCTGGAACGCCAACGGGTTGTCCAACAAGATCCAGGAACTCCAAGAATTACTGGCCCGACTCAAACCCGACGTAGTCCTTCTCAATGAGACCCACTTGACTCCTGCGAGTCGGTTCCGACTGGCCAACTATGTGTGCTATCGAAACGACAGGCCGGGCACTGCTGGTGGCGGTACTGCCGTCGCGGTGAGGCTCACTCTCGAGCATCACCGAGTCGTCTTGCCTGCAATGACTCACCTCGAAGGCACCGCTGTGGAGTTGTTAAACACTCTAGGCGGCGTACAGATGGTCGCGGCGTATAAAGCGCCGCAAAAAGAGCTCCTTCACCCCGATCTAGCGGTCGCGTTCGATGCACACAGGAGGGTCATCATGGCCGGCGACCTGAACTGCAAACATCGCGATTGGAACAGTCGCTTGACTGCCCCAAACGGGAAACGTTTGCGCAGGTTTGCCGATTCTCGCAGGATTCAAGTGATTGGGCCTACCCAACCTACGTTCTACCCCTCACAACGCAACGCGGCTCCCGATGTCTTGGACATAGCGGTGATTCAAGGAATTGACTGTCCGGTCCATGTGTCCGCGCTAACGGAACTATCGTCCGATCATCTCCCCATCCTGATACACGTCGCTACCCAGCACGTCGTACGCAGAGATGTCAGGAAGGTGGTAGAATGGGACCGCTATGGCCCGGCGTTAAGTCGCCGATTGCCAGACGCGGGACCACTCGAAACCGTCCGCCAAGTCGACGAGGCAGTTGCCGCGTTTGACGAGGCTGTCGTATCTGCGATCGACGCGTCTTCCAGGATGAAGCCTGGTGTCACGCCCCACTGGCAGCGGATCCCAGAGGAGACGAGTGCTCTCGCTTGCGAGAGAAATCGCCTCCGGAGACGCTGGCAGCGGACCCGTGATCCGGCCGACAAGGCAGCGTACAACCGGGCGACCGGCATTTTACGTCGTGAAATGCAGGCCTACCGGAGACGCTGTTGGGAACTCGCCGTGGCCCAGGCAGGGGACGGATCGGACGAAAGTAGCCCTTACCGGATACCTTCGGCGTTGGTAGGGAAGAGGCGCCGGCCTCGCATCCCGGCCATTGCTGGACCTTTCGGTCAAATCCTGGCTCGCCCGGAGGCGAAGGCCGAGTACTTGGGCGCGTGTTTTGAGCGACAGTTCGCACCTAACCCGCCCATGGACTGGGACTTCGACGAAGAAGTCGAGAACGAAGTGGAAGACTTTCTGTCTCTTCCGATCACTGCGGAGCCCGAACCCATTACTAGGGAAGAGGTCACAGATCGGCTCGTTGAACTCGTGCCGAGAAAAGCTCCTGGCCCGGACGGCGTCTCGAACGCCGCTCTTACTCGACTCCCGGAGCGAGGAGTACTTTTCTTGGTCGCGCTGTTCAACGCGTGTCTTAGACTGGCCTATTTTCCCCAGAAATGGCGTAAGGAAACGGTTATAGTGATCCCGAAGCAGGGAAAGGACGCTTCCCGTCCCGGCAACCTCCGGCCCATTAGTCTACTGTCAGCCACGTCAAAGGTCCTCGAACGTCTTGTACAACGGAGAGTACTAGATCATCTAGGAAATTTCGATGTACTGGTCCCCGAACAGTTCGGCTTTCGTGTGGGGCATTCCACCACTCATCAACTGATGAGACTGGTGGAATACATCACGGACGCCGGGTGTCGGAAAGAGCAGACTGTCGCCTGTTTCCTAGATGTGGAAAAGGCCTTTGATAGTGTCTGGCACGACGGGCTCTTGTTCAAGCTCCGGGAAATCCAGCTCCCAGATTGCTACCTTCGCTTGATTGCTAGCTTTCTGACGGAGAGGACTTTCTGCGTGCGAATAGTCGACCACGTCTCTTCCGAGAGACGTATCACAGCCGGGGTACCTCAAGGTAGCGTGCTAGGGCCTCTCCTGTTCTCCGTGTATGTCAACGACGCACCCATAGAGCCTGGAGTCCAGATGGCTTTGTTTGCCGACGACACGGCGGTCTATACCGCCGATCGGAACGCAGACTTTGCTATCCCACGACTTCAGCGCGCACTCGATGCGTATTCGACGTGGACGGAAAGCTGGAAAGTTGCCGTCAACGAAACCAAGAGCTCCGCGGTGCTATTCACAAAGCGCCGGAAAGAACCACGAGGCCGAGTGAGACTCGGTAGAACGTACCTGCCCTGGTCGAGGGAAGTTAAGTACCTCGGTGTCCACCTAGATCGTCGGCTCACCTGGAGTACCCACGCTGAGACGATGCGAAAGAAAGCGTCCGCTCGTCTCGCGCAACTGTTTCCGCTACTTGCCAACAAGGCTATGACCCGCAAGCTGGGTAAGTTGATTGTCAACGCGTACCTGTTGCCGATCATTACCTACGCTCTTCCCGTCTGGGGTTACCTCGCAACCGTTCATAAAAGAAGGTTGCAAAGCGTTCTCGATAGAGGGCTTCGGCTAGCGGCCAAAGTCCCCTATCGGTTTTCTTCTCGTCTCCTGAGAAGAGGACTCGGTGTCCGCTCCTTGGATGACACCGCAAGGCGACTTGCACGTAAATTTTACGTCCGAGCTGCGAGGACCCAGACAAACCCACTCATAGCCGGCCTTGGCAGATACCGAATACGTCCAGGTGAATCTTGGAAACGGCCTCGACAAATACTGTACTAGTCGACCTAGTACGAGCATGTCGTTGTAGCGACCATTAAAAATTAATTAACAATATTCCGTCTGGACAGGACCACTAGGCAGGAGCCCCTACCGGAGGCTCGGTACTAGGAAACCATTGGGTCGTCTCACGACGCTCAACCCAACAGCTCTGACCACTCGGCGGTTCATAGCGACGGACGCATTCTTATGAATATGGATGGACTCCAGATGCAGGCGAGTGAAGTAACCCCGGACAGAAGACACCACGCGGGCTTCATCAAACATTACCCGGTGATCGTCGTGGGACAGAGCGTGTTCAGCAACTGCGGACTTCTCCGGCTGGCCCAGGCGGCAGTATCTCCGATGTTCAGAGAGGCGCGTCCGGACACTACGCTTCGTGGTGCCTATGTAGACCTGGCCACACGTACAAGGAATACTGTACACCCCGCACGACGAGAGTGGATCCCTGGCGTCTTTCACCGGTCGCAGGAACTGTTGGATCTTTTTGGTTGGCTTAAAGATCGTCCTGACGCCCCGCTTACTCAGCAACCTGCCGATGCGATCAGTCACGCCACGGATGTAGGGCAAGACAGCAGAGCCAACAACTTCAGGCAACTCCGACTGGTCCGGCCTACCAGATCTTCTCGGCCGGGCAGCTCTCCTAACCTCCGCAGCAGAATAGCCGTTGGACTGCAGTGCTTTCTCGAGATGCCGAAACTCATCTTCGAGATACTGGGGCTCACAGATTCTTTTTGCCCGGTCTACCAGAGTCTTCAGCACCGCCCTCTTCTGCCTAGGATGATGATTGGAGGTCTTGTGCAGATATCTGTCGGTGTGCGTTGGCTTCCTGTAAACTTTATGTCCCAAGCTGCCATCGGTCCTTTTCAGGACCAACACATCCAGAAAAGCCAATTGATCACCACTCTCGCGCTCCATCGTAAACTGTATGCGCGGGTGTACAGCGTTCAGATGTCCAAGGAAGCGTTCCAACTCTTCATCCCCATGGCTCCAGACCACGAAAGTGTCGTCCACATATCGCAACCAACACTTCGGCTTCAGAGGCGCAGATGAAATTGCCAACTCTTCAAATTTCTCCATATAGAAGTTTGCAACCACAGGGCTGAGAGGACTTCCCATGGCGACGCCATCCAACTGTTCATAGAAGCCGCCATTCCACTGGAAATAGGTCGTTGTTAGGACCTGCCGGAACAAAGCAGTGATGTCCGCCGAGAACAGGTCACCCAAATACCCCAAGACCTCTTGAACAGGGACCATGGTGAAAAGAGAGACCACATCAAAACTCACGAGAACATCGCCAGGCTCCAGCACCAACTCCCGGATCCTCCGAAGGAAATCAGAAGAGTCTCGGACGAAAGAATCCGTCTGCCCGATGTGCGGCTTGAGCAATCCAGTGAGGTGCTTTGCCAAGGTGTAAGTAGGCGAGCCAATAGCACTGACGATGGGCCTCAGCGGAACGTCTTCCTTGTGGATCTTGGGTAAACCATAGAGACGAGGGGGAAGGGCCTCCGAACACCGGACGGCCGTCTTCACATCAGGCGCCAGAGAAGATTGCTTAATCAAAGAATCCGTTTTTCTCAGAACAGTTGTAGTCGGATCTTTGTTCAGCCTCCGATACGTGGCCGGATCTAATAACCCTTCAATCTTCCGCTGGTAGTCTTCGGTGTTCAAGACCACAGTGGCACTCCCCTTATCCGCCGGCATAATGACAATGGTTTCATCCCTTCTTAATTCCCTCAAGGCTCGCAACTCCGCCGACAGAAGATTGTATTTTGGCGGAGCGGCCCTTCTAAGGGCCCTAGAAGCTTCCATACGTATTTCATCTGCCTGGTCTCGGGGTAATCCTCGGATGCCTGCCTCCACGCTCGCCACTATTTCCTCCACCGGTACTGTCTTTGGGGTAACTGCAAACTTCTCACCTTTGGCTAACACCGAGGTCTCATGTGGTGTTAGTTGACGGTTCGAAAGGTTTACAACCATCCTGTCCATCCTGTCACCATCCAGTGTTCTTCCCCTGATGTTCTGGGAAGCGAACCGCTCGAATTTTTCCCGCTGTCTCTGACTAGTACTGGCATGACACGACTCAAACGCATTATAAGTGATCCCATCCAACATCTCCCAATCATGTCGTTGGAGGGTACTGCTGAGATGTAAATGCAGTTTAAACAGGTCTTGGTCATTTAATGCCAACTCTTTCCTCGTATAATGTATGCGTTCGCGCAGCATGGCATTTTCTGTTCTTCTGTAAATCCTGTTGGCCTGTGGTGTATTAAATAAGTGTCTATGTCGTAGGAACCTTGGAACGGTTCCCGAGTCTCTACATCGAAGTAAAAAGGCCAAGGAACACAGCAGACTGGCTTTCTTCTTGCGTAGCGTTTCCAGTTTTTTTTGACAGAAGACACCACGCGGGCTTCATCAAACATTACCCGGTGATCGTCGTGGGACAGAGCGTGTTCAGCAACTGCGGACTTCTCCGGCTGGCCCAGGCGGCAGTATCTCCGATGTTCAGAGAGGCGCGTCCGGACACTACGCTTCGTGGTGCCTATGTAGACCTGGCCACACGTACAAGGAATACTGTACACCCCGCACGACGAGAGTGGATCCCTGGCGTCTTTCACCGGTCGCAGGAACTGTTGGATCTTTTTGGTTGGCTTAAAGATCGTCCTGACGCCCCGCTTACTCAGCAACCTGCCGATGCGATCAGTCACGCCACGGATGTAGGGCAAGACAGCAGAGCCAACAACTTCAGGCAACTCCGACTGGTCCGGCCTACCAGATCTTCTCGGCCGGGCAGCTCTCCTAACCTCCGCAGCAGAAGATTGAAGGGTTATTAGATCCGGCCACGTATCGGAGGCTGAACAAAGATCCGACTACAACTGTTCTGAGAAAAACGGATTCTTTGATTAAGCAATCTTCTCTGGCGCCTGATGTGAAGACGGCCGTCCGGTGTTCGGAGGCCCTTCCCCCTCGTCTCTATGGTTTACCCAAGATCCACAAGGAAGACGTTCCGCTGAGGCCCATCGTCAGTGCTATTGGCTCGCCTACTTACACCTTGGCAAAGCACCTCACTGGATTGCTCAAGCCGCACATCGGGCAGACGGATTCTTTCGTCCGAGACTCTTCTGATTTCCTTCGGAGGATCCGGGAGTTGGTGCTGGAGCCTGGCGATGTTCTCGTGAGTTTTGATGTGGTCTCTCTTTTCACCATGGTCCCTGTTCAAGAGGTCTTGGGGTATTTGGGTGACCTGTTCTCGGCGGACATCACTGCTTTGTTCCGGCAGGTCCTAACAACGACCTATTTCCAGTGGAATGGCGGCTTCTATGAACAGTTGGATGGCGTCGCCATGGGAAGTCCTCTCAGCCCTGTGGTTGCAAACTTCTATATGGAGAAATTTGAAGAGTTGGCAATTTCATCTGCGCCTCTGAAGCCGAAGTGTTGGTTGCGATATGTGGACGACACTTTCGTGGTCTGGAGCCATGGGGATGAAGAGTTGGAACGCTTCCTTGGACATCTGAACGCTGTACACCCGCGCATACAGTTTACGATGGAGCGCGAGAGTGGTGATCAATTGGCTTTTCTGGATGTGTTGGTCCTGAAAAGGACCGATGGCAGCTTGGGACATAAAGTTTACAGGAAGCCAACGCACACCGACAGATATCTGCACAAGACCTCCAATCATCATCCTAGGCAGAAGAGGGCGGTGCTGAAGACTCTGGTAGACCGGGCAAAAAGAATCTGTGAGCCCCAGTATCTCGAAGATGAGTTTCGGCATCTCGAGAAAGCACTGCAGTCCAACGGCTATTCTGCTGCGGAGGTTAGGAGAGCTGCCCGGCCGAGAAGATCTGGTAGGCCGGACCAGTCGGAGTTGCCTGAAGTTGTTGGCTCTGCTGTCTTGCCCTACATCCGTGGCGTGACTGATCGCATCGGCAGGTTGCTGAGTAAGCGGGGCGTCAGGACGATCTTTAAGCCAACCAAAAAGATCCAACAGTTCCTGCGACCGGTGAAAGACGCCAGGGATCCACTCTCGTCGTGCGGGGTGTACAGTATTCCTTGTACGTGTGGCCAGGTCTACATAGGCACCACGAAGCGTAGTGTCCGGACGCGCCTCTCTGAACATCGGAGATACTGCCGCCTGGGCCAGCCGGAGAAGTCCGCAGTTGCTGAACACGCTCTGTCCCACGACGATCACCGGGTAATGTTTGATGAAGCCCGCGTGGTGTCTTCTGTCCGGGGTTACTTCACTCGCCTGCATCTGGAGTCCATCCATATTCATAAGAATGCGTCCGTCGCTATGAAACGATGCGATGCCAACGATGCGTGTAGGGCACAGCTCAGTGCGTGCCCCAGTGACGGCAGCGTCCGGGCGAGCCCGATGACTGCCTGTTGCTTGGCGAGTGCTTGGTGCGAGACTTGTCGCTGCGAGGATGGGTACCCCCTTTTTTATTTTGGCGGAGGTGAAGGAGACGGGCTGTGATTGGCTGAACCGCTGACGCGATCCACCAATGGCCTGAGAGGGAAGTCTACGCGAACGCTTAGCACGGATTGGCGGGATTTGTTCGCCCACAACGGGTCGATACACTTCCGCCAGCCCGGTAAGAGTCCGGTAGACTGCCTTATGGCGATACCGAGGCAGGCGAGAGACGGGAGGGGCGAAGTTGCCGACTGAAGGTGGCGCTAGGCACACCTAAAGCCGGCACAACGCCCGAACCATCTGTCGGCCTGCAACGGACCGGATTTGACTGGAAGGAAGGTGGTGAAAATACGATTGGTCGGCGCGTGGACAGATGGTGAGAGGGCAATTTTAGTTAATTTTAAAATTACGGCGGGTCGTCGAGCAGAGCTCGAGGGCGGCGGCGTTTGACTGGTGGAGGTCCATCATCGTTATCGAGGTGTTGGAGGTGAGGAAAATCAGAGATGGATGCTCGATGGAAGAGATTGAACGTGAGAGTTCGTGCAAATCCATCGAGCGACGGAATCTTCAGCCCTCGCCTGATAGCAGAATTTTTTACATACCAGGGAGAGCCGGTGATAAGGCGAAGGGTAAGGGCTTGGAAGGCTTCCATGCGTTTAACGACGTCGGGGACGAGTTGGGTCAAAAATGCAGGCGCTGCGTACATAAGGACGGCTCGTAAAAAGAGCAGATAGATCGAGAGCTTCGTGCGCACTGGCAGTGGCCCTCGAGGCGATAAGAATGGGTATAGTTTGGCTTTGACGCCTCTGGCGCGCTGGAGCACAGTGGACACGTGAGCTCTGAAGCTTAGGCGTCGATCAAGAATGACGCCCAAGTACTTCACAGTACGTTGCCAAGCGATTGGGCTCCCTTCAAGGGAGAGGGTCTGGCATCGGGAAGTGAGCTGACGGGAGAAGGCAATCGCCTCGGATTTCTCCGTATTGATCGCCACCCGCCATTTCCTTAGCCAGGCCGGAAGTAATGCGAGCTGGCGCTGCACCACGTCAGTCGCAAAACGAAGGTTTGCAGAGCTGGCGTGGTACATCGCATCGTCCGCATAGAGAGAGAGCGTGACTCCAGGCAAAACTGGCAGGTCGTTCGTGTACACAAGGTACAGAACGGGGCCGAGGACAGATCCTTGAGTGACGCCAGCGGCGACGGGGCGGACAGAAGAGTACGTCCCGTCGACGCAGATCCTAAATTTGCGGTCGCAGAGATACGACCGCATCAGATGTACAAATGAGGCAGGGAGAGGGGAGGTGGCTAGTTTATAGAGAAGGCCTTCATGCCAGACTTTGTCGAAGGCCTTACTCACGTCCAGAAGGACGGCGACAGTTTGATGGTTCCTGTTGATGGCGTCAGTGAGTTGCGTGACAACTCGGACAAGTTGAAGAGTGGTCGAATGCTGCCTGCGAAAGCCGAACTGTTCCTGCCGAATGAAATTATCCAGCAGGGGAGTAATCCGGCGATGCAGGAGGCACTCGAACACCTTCGATAAGACTGGCAAAAGAGAGATTGGTCGATGATTCTCAGGGAGTGTACGCAGCTTGCGAGCCTTCGGCAACATGATGACTTTGGCTCGTTTCCAAGGGCTGGGATAGTAATGGAGCCGGAGACAACCATTGAACAGCACGTGGATGAGTGAAACGAGACTTGCTGGGGCGTTGAGTAGGGCCGCTGCACCAATACGGTCCTCGCCGGGCGCCTTCTTGGGGCGCAGTCGACTAATGGCCGTTTCCACTTCAGCCTCGTCGAACGGGTCGATTGGGTCTGCGGGAGGGCGGGAAAAATATCCAGATAGGAAGTCTGCGACCGCTGCCGAGTGGCCGGGGTCACAGACGCCTCTGTGAACGGTAAATTGTTCCTCCATGGTATCGGCAAAGACTTCTGCTTTGTCGGCCGCGGAGTACACAATCCCGTTCGGTGATCGTAGGGGGTAGCGGGTCCTTTTCTCGCCAGTGAGTCGGCGCGCAGCCCGGAAAACGGACTGTGGCGTGACTTCCAGAGACTCAAGATATGAGTCCCATCGATGAGCAGTGGCATCAAGCAGAAGCTGCTTGACAAGGTCAGATTGGGCGTTTAGCCTGCGTTTTACGGCAGGGTCCCGGGTTTGTTGCCATCTCCGGCGGTGAACCGCCGAGTAGCATGTAGCATTGTAGTAGCGGGGCGTCTTTGCACCCGGTGCATGACTGCAGCATCTGAGTCGAGCTCAATGGCTGCCTGTGGATATACATAGGTCTGGTTCTTCGACTGGTGCCTAATATCAGGAATGGACAACCGCCAACCAGTTAACTGAGAAGGCGGGGGAGAAAGGTTTTAATTTTTATTTATTTTAAAATTTTTGCAATCAGTGGGCACTGCCGCAAGAACGGGTTCAGATGACAGATGTCACCCGTTCCCAGTCCCGCGTGCAGACGCCGTGAGGCGTCGGTCGCTCCCCGCGAGGCAGAGAGCCTCCGTGCCAGTGATAGCGCGTAGCAGCAGCATTCAGCGCGGTCGGCATACTAGGAAGGGAGGAAGGAAACAGCTTAGCAGGTAAATTCTGGGGCATGGGCAGATGATGAATATTCAAATTGAGGTTTAAGCAGGTTACTTAAACTTATGGCGGGTCATCGAGAATCGCCCGAGGGCGTTTGACCCGGACAGGGGGAGGTGGTTGCGTGGTGCTGATGGTTGTGAGGTAAGGGAAGGAAGAGGTCTCAGCTGCGGCAAAGAGAGTCGCAGCTAATGACCAGACAAAGGCTGAGAGAGCAGGAACTCGTAGACCTCCTCGAATTACACTGTTTCTAACAAACCAAGGAGATCCCGACAAGGAACGGAGGGTTCTGGATTGGAAACTTTCCAGCCTACGCCTGTTGGTGGCGGAGGCAAGTGACCACCATACAGGTGCCGCATAGGTCAATACAGACCGGAGAAACAACAGATAGAGGGTAACTTTCGTGCGCAGCGCCAGGGGGCTGCGGCACGCGAGGTATGGGTAAAGTTTGGCTCGGACGCCGCGAGCCTTGGCAAGGGTGTCCGTCACGTGGGCGTTGAAGCAAAGGCGACGATCTAGCCGAACGCCTAGATACTTCACCGACTCTTTGTAGGCGATAGGCCTCCCTTCCAGGGAGAGGGGCTGGCATCGGGAGATGGACTTACGAGTGAAACAGATCGCCTCGGATTTCTCCGTATTGATCGTCACCCGCCATTTCCGTAGCCAGTCCGGAGCTGGTCCAACTGACGCTGCAACTGTGTACTCGCAAAACGCGGGGACACAGAGCTGTAATGATACATTGCATCGTCAGCGAACAAAGACAACGTGACTCCGGGCAATACAGGCAGGTCGTTCGTGTACACGAGGTACAGAACGGGGCCGAGGACAGATCCCTGAGGTACGCCGGCGGCGACAGGACAAACTGCAGAGCAGGTTCCGTCGACGCTCACCCTGAAGGTTCGGTCGCTGAGATACGACCGGAGGAAAAACACTATGGACGATGGTAAGGGGGAGTTAGCGAGTTTGAAGAGAAGACCTTCGTGCCAGACTTTGTCGAAGGCCTTGCTCACATCCAGCAGTGCGGCGGCCGTAGCCGCTCGCCTGTTGGTGGCGTCAGAGAGTTGCGTTACCACGCGGACTAGTTGAAGCGTGGTCGAGTGCTCTCTGCGAAACCCGAACTGTTCGTTGCGGATAAAATTATCCAACAACGGCGAGATGCGGGCCAGCAGGAGCCGCTCGAACACCTTCGAGATAACTGGCAAGAGAGATATTGGCCGATAGCTTTCAGGAAGCATGCGCGGCTTGCGGGGTTTAGGAACCATGACGATGTTGGCATTTTTCCACAGGCGGGGAAAGTACTGTAGCCGGAGACAAGAGTTGAACAGCTCGAGAACGAGGTCAACGCCTGAGGCCGGGAGATATTGTAATGCAGCGGCCCCGATCCGGTCAGGACCGGGGGCGCGACGGCGGTTTAGTCGACAGACAGACGAAACGAGTTCGTCTCTGTCGAACGGGAGGTCTGGGCCAGCGGGAGGGCGAGAAAAATAACCAGATAGGAAGTCCCGGACTTCTGCCGAGTGGGCAGGGTCCGAAACGCCTCGATGAACGGTAAATTGCGACTCCATGCAGTCGGCGAAGACCTCAGCCTTGCCTTCTGATGAAGACACAACCCCGTTCGGGGTTTCCAGTGGGTTGCGAGTTCTCTTCTCGCGGGTCAGTCTACTCACCGCTCTCCAGACGGAGGCGTGGTCGACTTCAAGAGACTCAAGGTATGAGTCCCATCGATCAGAGTTTACGTCCCGCAGTAGCTGATGAACGTAAAGGGACTGTTGTTGAAATCGTCGCTTAACGACTGGGTCACGGGTTCTTTGCCATCTGCGGCGGAGCTGGCGCCGTAGCCAGATGGCGTGGAGTACTTCCGCAGGTAAGGCCGATTTGCGATGATTCACCTTAAGTGCGTAGGTGTGTCGATCCATGACACCTTGGACCAATTCCTGAAGATTTGTGGCGCGGAGATCCAGATCGTCACGAGTGACGATTGGGTCCGCCGGGAGAGATGGTAACCTTCGAGAGAGCTCATCATGATAGGATCGCCAGTTGACTCTCCTAACAATCTGAGCGGGAAGTCGGGGTGACGCCGACAGCTCTCGAACAGTTATAACAAGGGGATTGTGATCGGACGAAAGGTCCGACACAGACGAGACCTCGATGTTGCGGGCAACGTTCTTGACAACTACTATGTCAGGAACGTCCGGCCGATGGCCGTGAAAGGGGAAGTAGGTAGGGTCTTCAGGGCCGATGACATTAAGTGCCGGGTCGCCAGAGACGAACCGGAACAGAGAATTTCCATAGGCGTTGACAACGCGGCTGTTCCATGAAGGGTGTTTGGCGTTTAAGTCGCCGGCTACAATGGTTGAGAGGGGGTGGTCGAGGAGGGCGTCCCACTCCTCGGGCGGTGGCGGAGTTCGCCGGCCAGGCCGGAGGTACGCAGAAACAACGCGCAGCTCCGATCCGCCGGCGTCCACCGCCACCGCGCAGCCTTCAATAATAGATGTATCTAGAGGAGGCAAAAGCCTGTGGGATATCCGCCTGTGGACTAAAACAGCTGTGCCCCCCGAGGGGGGACAGCGAGGCCGTAGGGGACGATCCTGACGATAACAGGCATAGGGAGGAAGGGAAAACGAGTGGTAATGAGCCAGATGAGTCTCAGAAAGAAGTATGATATCAACATCATACTCCGTTACGAAAGTCATCAGTTCAGATCGCCTGGGGAGTAGCCCGAAGGCGTTCCACGCAACGATCCTCAGGCTATTAGCCATTTAGGGGAAGTAGAGGAAAGAGGGCAGCTAATGATTGGAACACCAGGGCAAGCACAGTGGTAGTGTCGCGAGCAGTCCTGATGGATGCAACAAGATTATCTGCCCAGGCAGTCAGGGGATCCGCCGAAGCCCGAGAAGATTCCCGGGATTCAGGAGGACAAGCCTGACTGGCCTCGACAGGGGTAGCAGATGGCGCTGGGCTGGTGGACTGAGTAGTAGACTGCTCGCTGGAAGGTTGAGGTCGATGACTGGGGGCGGGTCGAGCCCGCGGAGAGGGTACAGGTGGAACCTGTGACGATGTAGGTCGGCCGGCGGAGTTCCGGCGACGACGAGAGCGCTTGGATTTGCCCGAGCGGGCCGGAGGCGGGGCTGATTTAGCGGCCATGGCCGCGTAGGAAGGTGCGGGCGCTCCGGTAGGCGCCGGGATTGAGGCCGCTGCAGGCGGCGCCGAAGCGACGACTGCAGGCGAGACAGCGGCACCGGAAGCAACCGGAGTTGCTGCCGGGACCTGGGCAGATGAACCGGTGAGAGGCGGGAAAGCCGCTCGCCGGTTAGGGCCAGGACCAGCTACACGGCCTGCCTGCGCGCCAGGGCGCACAGGAGGTCGCTGCGGTTTCATGGCGGCGATAAAGTTAGGGCAGCCTCGGTAATTAGCCGGATGGGCTCCTTTGCAATTGCAGCATTTAGCTGTGTACCCCGTCGTAGGCTTATCACAGCCACGATGAGGCTCAGCACAACGCACGCAACGCGGGGGCTGATGACAGAAAAGACTGCTGTGGCCGAACCTCTGGCAGTTGAAACACTGCGAGGGGCCGGGCCGCGGGTCAAATGTTCTGACTTGCACCCGTAGGTGCAGAAGATTCTGGAGAGTGTAAATCTCCTCGAAGGGGCCTACTTTCAGTAATTTACAAAGAAAGCTGTTGACAGGTCGGCGGTCATCACCTTTGCCAACATGCAGGACGCTTACCGCGGTCGGCGCATAGCCGAGCGCAACAAGTTCCTCCCTGATGGCATCAGGTTCGGTAAAGGATGGAATTCCCGACAGAACGACCTTGATTTCTCGCTCTGACGGGAGGGCAAATGTATGAAAAGAAATCTTACGCTCTGTCAGGAATGACTGAACAGAGCGGAAGTCCGGGATGGTAGCGGTCGCCAGCTTTAGCGAGGCGCCTTGGCACCTCGCCTCGACCTTGACCGAAGGGAGAGCTCGGGATAAGGAACGTAAAAGTTCAGAATAATTCCTATTATCAGGAATTACAATAGGAGGAATTCGTGGGGGAGACACAGTTTTGGTAGTAGCTGGATACTCACGTTGAACCGCCGAGTGGTCAGAGCTGTTGGGTTGAGCGTCGTGAGACGACCCAATGGTTTCCTAGTACCGAGCCTCCGGTAGGGGCTCCTGCCTAGTGGTCCTGTCCAGACGGAATATTGTTAATTAATTTTTAATGGTCGCTACAACGACATGCGCGTACTAGGTCGACTAGTACAGTATTTGTCGAGGCCGTTTCCAAGATTCACCTGGACGTATTCGGTACCTGCCAAGGCCAGCTATGAGTGGGTTTGTCTGGGTCCTCGCAGCTCGGACGTAAAATTTACGTGCAAGTCGCCTTGCGGTGTCATCCAAGGAGCGGACACCGAGTCCTCTTCTCAGGAGACGAGAAGAAAACCGATAGGGGACTTTGGCCGCTAGCCGAAGCCCTCTATCGAGAACGCTTTGCAACCTTCTTTTATGAACGGTTGCGAGGTAACCCCAGACGGGAAGAGCGTAGGTAATGATCGGCAACAGGTACGCGTTGACAATCAACTTACCCAGCTTGCGGGTCATAGCCTTGTTGGCAAGTAGCGGAAACAGTTGACCGAGACGAGCGGACGCTTTCTTTCGCATCGTCTCAGCGTGGGTACGCCAGGTGAGCCGACGATCTAGGTAGACACCGAGGTACTTAACTTCCCTCGACCAGGGCAGGTACGTTCTACCGAGTCTCACTCGGCCTCGTGGTTCTTTCCGGCGCTTTGTGAATAGCACCGCGGAGCTCTTGGTTTCGTTGACGGCAACTTTCCAGCTTTCCGTCCACGTCGAATACGCATCGAGTGCGCGCTGAAGTCGTGGGATAGCAAAGTCTGCGTTCCGATCGGCGGTATAGACCGCCGTGTCGTCGGCAAACAAAGCCATCTGGACTCCAGGCTCTCTGGGTGCGTCGTTGACATACACGGAGAACAGGAGAGGCCCTAGCACGCTACCTTGAGGTACCCCGGCTGTGATACGTCTCTCGGAAGAGACGTGGTCGTCTATTCGCACGCAGAAAGTCCTCTCCGTCAGAAAGCTAGCAATCAAGCGAAGGTAGCAATCTGGGAGCTGGATTTCCCGGAGCTTGAACAAGAGCCCGTCGTGCCAGACACTATCAAAGGCCTTTTCCACATCTAGGAAACAGGCGACAGTCTGCTCTTTCCGACACCCGGCGTCCGTGATGTATTCCACCAGTCTCATCAGTTGATGAGTGGTGGAATGCCCCACACGAAAGCCGAACTGTTCGGGGACCAGTACATCGAAATTTCCTAGATGATCTAGTACTCTCCGTTGTACAAGACGTTCGAGGACCTTTGACGTGGCTGACAGTAGACTAATGGGCCGGAGGTTGCCGGGACGGGAAGCGTCCTTTCCCTGCTTCGGGATCACTATAACCGTTGCCTTACGCCATTTCTGGGGAAAATAGGCCAGTCTAAGACACGCGTTGAACAGCGCGACCAAGAAAAGTACTCCTCGCTCCGGGAGTCGAGTAAGAGCGGCGTTCGAGACGCCGTCCGGGCCAGGAGCTTTTCTCGGCACGAGTTCAACGAGCCGATCTGTGACCTCTTCCCTAGTAATGGGTTCGGGCTCCGTAGTGATCGGAAGAGACAGAAAGTCTTCCACTTCGTTCTCGACTTCTTCGTCGAAGTCCCAGTCCATGGGCGGGTTAGGTGCGAACTGTCGCTCAAAACACGCGCCCAAGTACTCGGCCTTCGCCTCCGGGCGAGCCAGGATTTGACCGAAAGGTCCAGCAATGGCCGGGATGCGAGGCCGGCGCCTCTTCCCTACCAACGCCGAAGGTATCCGGTAAGGGCTACTTTCGTCCGATCCGTCCCCTGCCTGGGCCACGGCGAGTTCCCAACAGCGTCTCCGGTAGGCCTGCATTTCACGACGTAAAATGCCGGTCGCCCGGTTGTACGCTGCCTTGTCGGCCGGATCACGGGTCCGCTGCCAGCGTCTCCGGAGGCGATTTCTCTCGCAAGCGAGAGCACTCGTCTCCTCTGGGATCCGCTGCCAGTGGGGCGTGACACCAGGCTTCATCCTGGAAGACGCGTCGATCGCAGATACGACAGCCTCGTCAAACGCGGCAACTGCCTCGTCGACTTGGCGGACGGTTTCGAGTGGTCCCGCGTCTGGCAATCGGCGACTTAACGCCGGGCCATAGCGGTCCCATTCTACCACCTTCCTGACATCTCTGCGTACGACGTGCTGGGTAGCGACGTGTATCAGGATGGGGAGATGATCGGACGATAGTTCCGTTAGCGCGGACACATGGACCGGACAGTCAATTCCTTGAATCACCGCTATGTCCAAGACATCGGGAGCCGCGTTGCGTTGTGAGGGGTAGAACGTAGGTTGGGTAGGCCCAATCACTTGAATCCTGCGAGAATCGGCAAACCTGCGCAAACGTTTCCCGTTTGGGGCAGTCAAGCGACTGTTCCAATCGCGATGTTTGCAGTTCAGGTCGCCGGCCATGATGACCCTCCTGTGTGCATCGAACGCGACCGCTAGATCGGGGTGAAGGAGCTCTTTTTGCGGCGCTTTATACGCCGCGACCATCTGTACGCCGCCTAGAGTGTTTAACAACTCCACAGCGGTGCCTTCGAGGTGAGTCATTGCAGGCAAGACGACTCGGTGATGCTCGAGAGTGAGCCTCACCGCGACGGCAGTACCGCCACCAGCAGTGCCCGGCCTGTCGTTTCGATAGCACACATAGTTGGCCAGTCGGAACCGACTCGCAGGAGTCAAGTGGGTCTCATTGAGAAGGACTACGTCGGGTTTGAGTCGGGCCAGTAATTCTTGGAGTTCCTGGATCTTGTTGGACAACCCGTTGGCGTTCCAGGAAAGAATTGAGAGATCTCGTTTGAGGACCCGACTCATAGAAAACCTACACAAGTGGCGGCTTCCACCAAGAGCATGAATCTCTCGGTTGTATCGGCAGTCTCCAAGCGGGAGCGGATGGACCTGAAGGTCTGGGCAACTTTGCGGAGGTCGAATTCCGCAAGGAAGTCTTTGACGACCTGGTAGTCGTCAGGAACGGTTTTTGAGGCAGAGTGCCCGGAGACTGATTGCGCGTAAGAGCGCCGAGGCTTGTCAATCGGGGGATTGGTGGAAGCCAGGGGTTTCTTAGGGCCAGGTGTAGCGCCTCTAGCGGAGGTGCTAGGAAGAGGGACAGATGCGATAACGTCGGTCTTCACGCGCTGCGCAGGCTGTCTGGACTGTGCGGCTGGGTTGGCAGGAGCCCGGGATCTAGCGCCACGGGGCTTACGTTGCCGCTTCTTTTTGCCTGCATTAGGGAACCGCGGGGGCGGGAGGTCAGGCGAGGCTGCTTCTGAAGCAGGGGCAGGATTCTCCGGTGCTGGGGAGGGTTGAGAATTCTCAGGCTCCACAACCGAGATGTTTGGCAGTGGCTGGTCTGTCTCACTTTGTTTAGATGCCGCGAGGTTGCGGCGCTTTTTCGCCTGAGGCGGGACAGGGGCCTGGGAAGGAGCCTGAGATGGAGATGCCTGAACTACAGGTGTCTGCTTCGGGCCTTTGCTGCGTTTACGTTGCCTGTTGGCAACTGCGGCGAAAGACACGGCAGCCGTAGCAGGAGGCGCAGGGCCTGGCTGCTCGGTTGCAGGTCTGGAACCAGCTTCCGGATGCCTCGGTGGTGGCAGGCGCCCTTTCGGCTTTCGCCGCTCGAGCTCCCACTGAAACACCGGACATGCCCGGTAGTTGGCGGGGTGACTTCCGCCGCAGTTGATGCACCTTTTAAAAGCTGGAGCATCGCAATGTTTACTGGCGTGAGGCAAAGAACACCTCACGCACGCCGGAGCGTTAGAGCAAGTCTCTGAATGGTGCCCGAAGCGTTGGCACTTGTAGCATTGAGGCAGAGCCCCGGGAGCGCGGCTTCTTTCCACTTTTACGCGGAAACCAAAAAGCCGCGTAAGAGAGAGTAGGCTTGCGCCTGCCTCGCTGTTCTCAACCATGATGCGAACCAGGGGAATTGGACGCCTTGGTCCGGCGGGAGCAAATACCCGATGTACCGCGCGAACCGGATAACCCAGCTCGCGCAGCTCATCGAGGATTTCCTCGAGAGGAGAGTCCACGTCTAAGCCTCTGAGCACGAGGGACAGAGGCTTCACGTGTTTCGGGGTAAAGGTGTGGTGTTGCAGGTTGGCTGATTCGACGAACGCCATGACGCTGCGGTACTCGTCCATTCCGCGGACAGCGATCTTGACAGTGTCGCCCCCAAGGAGCTTCAGGTCAACGCTGGCCGGGGAAAGTCCGGGAGCCACTATGAGTCGCCGGTAAAAACCGGTGACGTTGTTCACGCCGTGAACGAACACGGGCGGGATGCGACGAATGACCGGCGGTGCTTGGGCAGCGCCGGGCACAGTCGGCCCCGAGCCGGATTCGCCATCGGCGGGGACAACTTCCATGGCGGACGCCGAGGAAGAGGTTGAGGAGGACCGGTTCCGCCTCGGTTTCTTAACCGGGCGCCCCCGTGGCCCAACCGCCACGAAAGCGTCGGTCTCGTCACCGGGCAGCGGAACCGTCCGGGGATCGACAGCTTGGTCCGCATCCATAGCCGGAGAACACGGCGAATCGCTCGTGTGGGGTATGGAAGAGGCGAGCGACTGCGTGCTCGTTGACGCGCCCGGAGCGGGCATTTCCGCCAACGAGCGGGAGGTTTGCCGACCAGAGGCAGCCAGGCTGCCTCCGGCGGTAACCAGGGACCTAGGGTCCGGCCCGAGCCGGATCGCAAGCGGGACTGAAACGCTCAGGCTGTCTATGAGCTGGGCAAATGACCGGCTTCGTTAGATACCTCCCCTTACCAAGAGAGGTGTCCACCGGCCTCTTTACCTAGGCGATATCCAAGCTCGCTTACCACTGGTGGGGGCTCGCAAGGATCGTCCTAGGCAGCGCTACCTAAGAGCCTGAGCGTCAGCGGGCTAGATACGTTGAACAGCCGAGGAGAAAGCATCTCCTTAAATAGTGTCTGGCATGGTCTATTTTCCATGACCAATCAGAATTGAGTATGACGAGCTGGCTTCTCATTGGTCCGTGCGATACACCTGAAGCGGACAAAATGTTATAAATAGAGGCATCGTAGCAGGTACTCACTGTTGCTTGTTCCCAGTCCATTGGGAGACGTGTTCGGCGTATCATCTATCGAACACATTTCTTTTTTCTTTTGCTACTGAAGATGGCCACCGGTGGTGCGGCCGAAACGTTTAGCAGCATTTTAAGCAATCGACCACGGCCTTTCAGCCCGGAAGTTTTAGAAAATAGTTGTAATGACACCGGCCGTGAAAGCCTACGCACTAAGATTAAGAACCTCTACGGGGAGGAGGTTTTAAAGAAAATTAAAAAACTGGAAACGCTACGCAAGAAGAAAGCCAGTCTGCTGTGTTCCTTGGCCTTTTTACTTCGATGTAGAGACTCGGGAACCGTTCCAAGGTTCCTACGACATAGACACTTATTTAATACACCACAGGCCAACAGGATTTACAGAAGAACAGAAAATGCCATGCTGCGCGAACGCATACATTATACGAGGAAAGAGTTGGCATTAAATGACCAAGACCTGTTTAAACTGCATTTACATCTCAGCAGTACCCTCCAACGACATGATTGGGAGATGTTGGATGGGATCACTTATAATGCGTTTGAGTCGTGTCATGCCAGTACTAGTCAGAGACAGCGGGAAAAATTCGAGCGGTTCGCTTCCCAGAACATCAGAGGAAGAACACTGGATGGTGACAGGATGGACAGGATGGTTGTAAACCTTTCGAACCGTCAACTAACACCACATGAGACCTCGGTGTTAGCCAAAGGTGAGAAGTTTGCAGTTACCCCAAAGACAGTACCGGTGGAGGAAATAGTGGCGAGCGTGGAGGCAGGCATCCGAGGATTACCCCGAGACCAGGCAGATGAAATACGTATGGAAGCTTCTAGGGCCCTTAGAAGGGCCGCTCCGCCAAAATACAATCTTCTGTCGGCGGAGTTGCGAGCCTTGAGGGAATTAAGAAGGGATGAAACCATTGTCATTATGCCGGCGGATAAGGGGAGTGCCACTGTGGTCTTGAACACCGAAGACTACCAGCGGAAGATTGAAGGGTTATTAGATCCGGCCACGTATCGGAGGCTGAACAAAGATCCGACTACAACTGTTCTGAGAAAAACGGATTCTTTGATTAAGCAATCTTCTCTGGCGCCTGATGTGAAGACGGCCGTCCGGTGTTCGGAGGCCCTTCCCCCTCGTCTCTATGGTTTACCCAAGATCCACAAGGAAGACGTTCCGCTGAGGCCCATCGTCAGTGCTATTGGCTCGCCTACTTACACCTTGGCAAAGCACCTCACTGGATTGCTCAAGCCGCACATCGGGCAGACGGATTCTTTCGTCCGAGACTCTTCTGATTTCCTTCGGAGGATCCGGGAGTTGGTGCTGGAGCCTGGCGATGTTCTCGTGAGTTTTGATGTGGTCTCTCTTTTCACCATGGTCCCTGTTCAAGAGGTCTTGGGGTATTTGGGTGACCTGTTCTCGGCGGACATCACTGCTTTGTTCCGGCAGGTCCTAACAACGACCTATTTCCAGTGGAATGGCGGCTTCTATGAACAGTTGGATGGCGTCGCCATGGGAAGTCCTCTCAGCCCTGTGGTTGCAAACTTCTATATGGAGAAATTTGAAGAGTTGGCAATTTCATCTGCGCCTCTGAAGCCGAAGTGTTGGTTGCGATATGTGGACGACACTTTCGTGGTCTGGAGCCATGGGGATGAAGAGTTGGAACGCTTCCTTGGACATCTGAACGCTGTACACCCGCGCATACAGTTTACGATGGAGCGCGAGAGTGGTGATCAATTGGCTTTTCTGGATGTGTTGGTCCTGAAAAGGACCGATGGCAGCTTGGGACATAAAGTTTACAGGAAGCCAACGCACACCGACAGATATCTGCACAAGACCTCCAATCATCATCCTAGGCAGAAGAGGGCGGTGCTGAAGACTCTGGTAGACCGGGCAAAAAGAATCTGTGAGCCCCAGTATCTCGAAGATGAGTTTCGGCATCTCGAGAAAGCACTGCAGTCCAACGGCTATTCTGCTGCGGAGGTTAGGAGAGCTGCCCGGCCGAGAAGATCTGGTAGGCCGGACCAGTCGGAGTTGCCTGAAGTTGTTGGCTCTGCTGTCTTGCCCTACATCCGTGGCGTGACTGATCGCATCGGCAGGTTGCTGAGTAAGCGGGGCGTCAGGACGATCTTTAAGCCAACCAAAAAGATCCAACAGTTCCTGCGACCGGTGAAAGACGCCAGGGATCCACTCTCGTCGTGCGGGGTGTACAGTATTCCTTGTACGTGTGGCCAGGTCTACATAGGCACCACGAAGCGTAGTGTCCGGACGCGCCTCTCTGAACATCGGAGATACTGCCGCCTGGGCCAGCCGGAGAAGTCCGCAGTTGCTGAACACGCTCTGTCCCACGACGATCACCGGGTAATGTTTGATGAAGCCCGCGTGGTGTCTTCTGTCCGGGGTTACTTCACTCGCCTGCATCTGGAGTCCATCCATATTCATAAGAATGCGTCCGTCGCTATGAACCGCCGATTTGCATTGCATTATGGATGCGGGGTGTCTTTGCACCCGTGGCTTGATTGCAGCATCTGGATCGTGTCCAATGGCTGCCAGAAGTAAACATAGTGCTGGTACATGTCGACTGGTTACCTAAGACTGGAAAGGGAAACCGCCAACCAGTTAACTGAGAAGGCGGGGGAGTATAACTGTTATTTGTTTAATGCACTGCCGCTGGTACCGATTCGAGCAACAGATGTTGCCCGTTTCAAGTCCAGTCAGCAGACGCCCTGAGGGCGTCGGTCGCTCCCCGCGAGGCGGAGAGCCTCCGTGCCAGTGAATGATGACAGCGACAAGCAGCCGGCTCAGCGTGCTAGGAGGTGGACAGGAAGGAGAGAAGGACAGTTTGGTGAAATACTCTGGTCTAGGACTGATGATTACTTGTTTGTATTTAATTTAAAGAGGATGGCGTTATGGCGGGTCATCAAGAAGCGCCCGAGGGCGCTTGACCCGAATGGGCGGTGGTGGTTCTGATGCACTGATGGTTCGTAGGTACGGGAAGGTGGAGGTCGAGGCTTTAGCAAAGAGAGTTAGAGCCAGCGACCGGACAAAGGAAGTCAAGGTAGGAACACGGAGACCCCTTCGAATCACGTCGTTCCTTACAAACCAAGGGGACCCCGTCAAGGATCGGAGTGTTCGGGACTGGAAAGCTTCCAGCCTACATCTGTTGGTGGTGGATAAAAGAGACCACCAGGCGGGTGCCGCATAGGTCAATACAGACCTGAGAAATAGTAGATAGATGGTAAGTTTCGTGCGCATGGCCAGGCGGCTGCGACACGAGAGGAAAGGAGATAATTTGGCTCGGACGCCGCGAGCCTTGGCAAGGGTTTCCGTCACGTGGGCGTTGAAGCAAAGGCGACGATCTAGTCGAACGCCTAAATACTTCACCGATTCTTTGTAGGCGATGGGTCTCCCTGCTAGGGAGAGGGGCTGGCATCGGGAGATGGACTTACGGGTGAAACAGATCGCCTCGGATTTCTCCGTGTTGATCGTCACCCGCCATTTCCGTAGCCAGTCCGGAAGCTGGTTCAACTGACGCTGCAGCTTTGTACTCGCAAATCGCGGGGACAGGGAGCTGCAGTGATACATAGCATCGTCAGCGAACAAAGACAACGTGACTCCGGGCAAGACAGGCAGGTCGTTCGTGTACACAAGGTACAGAACGGGGCCGAGGACAGATCCCTGTGGTACGCCGGCGGCGACGGGTCGAACTGTAGAACAGGACCCGTCGACGCTCACCCTGAAGGTTCGGTCGCTGAGATACGACCGGAGGAAAAACACTATGGTCGATGGTAGAGGGGAATTGGCAAGTTTGAAGAGAAGACCTTCGTGCCAGACTTTATCGAAGGCCTTGCTCACGTCCAACAGTACGGCGGCCGTAGCCGCTCGCCTGTTGGTGGCGTCTGACAAGTGCGTAACAACGCGGACCAATTGAAGCGTGGTCGAGTGCTCTCTGCGAAACCCGAACTGTTCGCTGCGGATGAAACCATCTAGCAGCGGCGAGATGCGAGCCAGCAGGAGACGCTCGAACACCTTCGAGATGACTGGCAAGAGAGAGATTGGACGATAGCTTTCAGGAAGCATGCGAGGCTTCGGAATCATTACGATGTTGGCTGATTTCCACAGGCGGGGAAAGTACTGTAGCCGGAGACAGGAGTTAAACAGCTCAAGAACGAGGTCAACGCCTGAGGCCGGGAGATTTTGTAGAGCAGCGGCCCCGATCCGGTCAGGACCGGGGGCGCGACGGCGATTTAGTCGGCAGATAGATGAAACTAGTTCATCCCTGTCGAACGGGAGGGCTGGGATTTCGGGAGGGCGTGAAAAATGTCCAGATAGGAAGTCACGGACTTCTGCCGAGTGGGCAGGGTCCGAGACGCCTTGGTGAACAGTAAATTGCACCTCCATGCAGTCGGCGAAGACCTCTGCCTTGCCTTCTGATGAAGATACAACCCCGTTCGGAGTTTCAAGTGGGTTGCGAGTTCTCTTCTCGCGGGTCAGTCTACTCGCCGCTCTCCAGACGGAGGCGTGGTCGACTTCAAGAGACTCAAGGTATGAGTCCCATCGATCAGAGTTTACGTCCCGCAGTAGCTGCTGGACGTAAAGAGACTGGGCCTGAAAGCGCCTTTTGACGCCGGGATCACGGGTTCTTTGCCATCTGCGGCGGAGATTGCGCCGTAGCCAGATGGCGTGGAGTACTTCCGCAGGTAAGGCCGATTTACGATGATTCACCTCGAGAGTATATGTGTGTCGATCCATGACACCTTGGACCAACTCCTGAAGATGAGTGGCTCGGAGATCCAAATCGTCACAAGTGACGACCGGGTCCGCGGGGAGTGATGGTAACCGCCGTGAGAGCTCATCATGGTAGGAGCGCCAGTTGACTCTCCTAACAGTCTGAGCGGGAGGTCGGGGTGAGGCCGACAGCTCACGGGCAGTTATAAAAAGGGGATTGTGATCGGATGAGAGATCCGACACTGACGAGACCTGGATGTGATGGGTCACGTCCTTGGCTATGACAATGTCAAGGACGTCCGGTCGATGACCGGAAAAGGGGAAGTGAGTAGGGTCTTCTGGGCCGATAACTTGAAGTACCGGGTCGTCGGAGACGAACCGATACAGAGATTTTCCGTAGGCGTTGGCTACTCTGCTGTTCCAGGAGGGATGCTTGGCATTTAAGTCGCCGGCTACGATGGTTGGTAGGGGATGATCGAGGAGAGCGTCCCACTCCTCGGGCGGTGGAGGTAGCCGCAGGCCGGGCCGGAGATACGCCGCAACAACGCGCAACTCCGATCCGCCAGCGTCTATCGCCACCGCACAACCTTCAACAAGAGATGTATCTAAAGGGGGTAGTGGCCTGTGGGATATCCGCCTGTGGACTAAGACGGCTGTCCCCCCCCGAGGGGCGACAGCCAGGCCGTTGGGGACGATCCTGACGAAAACAGATGTAAGATGGCAGGTTGAAGGTATGGTAGCGAGCCAGATGAGTCTCGCAAAGGAGGACGACATCAGCGTCGTACTCCGTTACGAAAGTCATCAGTTCAGATCGTCGAGGGACTACCCCATGGGCATTCCACGCAACGATCCTAAGACTCCTAGCCATTCAAAGGAAGAAGAGGAAAGAGGGTAGACAGGGATTGAAACACCAGGGCGAGAACCGTGGTTGTATCTGGAGCAGACCTGATGTTGTTTACCAAAGTTTCAGCCCAGGCAGTCAGGGGGTCCACCGGGGCCCGGGAAGATTCCCGAGATTCCGGAAGACGGACCTGGCTGGCCTCGGCCGGTGTTGCAGATGGCGCAGGGCTCGGGGACGGACGTGGGGTCTGCTCAATTGGGAGCTTAGGTTGATGGCTGGGGGCGGGCGGGGCCCGCTGAGGTTTTACAGGCAAGGCCTGTGGAACTTGTCGCTGACGGCGACGAGTGCGCTTTGGTTTGTGGCTCCGAGGAGCGGAAGGCAGGACTGATGTAGCGGCCACAGCCGCGTATGAAGGACCGGGCGCTCCGGCAGGCGCCGGGACAGAAGGGACTGCAGGCGGCGCCGAAACGTCGACTGCAGGCGGAACTGGGGCCCTGGGAGCAGCCGGAACTGCTGCCGGGGCCTGAGATGATGCTCCGGAGAGAGGTGGGAAGGCCTCTCTGCGGTTAGGGAGGGGACCTGCAACACGGCCTGCCTGCGCGCCAGGGCGAGCAGGAGTCCGCTGCAGCTTCATGGCTGATATAAAGTCCCTACATCCTCTATAACTAGCCGGATGGTCCCCGCCGCAGTTGCAGCAAATGGCCGTGAACCCCGTCTTGGGCTTATCACACCCACGATGAGGCTCAGTACATCGCACGCAACGCGGAGGGTGATTACAGAATAAGCTGGAGTGGCCAAACCTCTGACAGTTAAAACACTGCGAGGGGCCTGGCCGCGGGTCAAAAGTACGAACTTGCACCCGAAGGTGCAGGAAGTTTTGGAGGCCATAGACCTCCTCGAACTGGCCTACTTTGAGTAGTTTCACTAGGAAACTATTCACAGGACGGCGATCTTCCCCCTTGCCAGCATGCAGTACACTTACCGCCGTCGGCGAATAGCCTAAGGCGACAAGCTCCTGCCTGATGGTATCGGGGGCGGTCCAGGAAGGAAGTCCGGAAAGAACAACTTTAATTTCGCGCTCTGAAGGAAGCGCGAAAGTATGGAAGGAGATCTTCCGATCGGTAAGAAACTGTTGGACCGATCGGAAGTCCGGGACTGTTGTGGCCGCAATTCGAAGCGAGGAGCCTTGGCACCTGGCCTCGAGTTTGGCCGAAGGAAGCAGATTCTGGAGGGAACGAAGAATTTCCCTATAATTGCGATTGTCGGGAATGACAATCGGAGGAATTTTAGGCTTGGGCACAGATTGAGAGGGAGACTGAGTCGGATGGCTGGCGCTGTTACCGGGACTAGATACCCGATGCGTAGCAGCGGCCGGTGGCGGGCTGGCGACCAATTTTCGCTTGCGTTTGGCAGACTTGCCCTCCACAAGCGAAAATTCACCTTCCCCCGTCCCCACACTACACATCGACGCACAATCACTTTCACTTTCACTATCACTGATTGTATGGGACGGCAGCGGGGTAGAATGAGGACCAGTACCGCAGGTTTCCATTAAGGTTACCAGCGGTGCCGGCAAAGGAACGGGAGTTGCGTTCGACGCCATCTCGGGATGAGCCGAAATGAACGTCGAAGACGCAAAAAAGGGCTAGGAAAGAGTGACTTTCACCAGCACTGAATCACTACACTGACAGACAAAGAACACGAACACCAGACGCGCACTGCACACGAGTCACAAAAACACACGCGCACGACACAATACACTGGTAATTTATAGCACACTGATGAAGATGAATACAGATGAAGATATGTTGAAGAATTCACTTTGATAAATGTATAAATAACGGTGAAATACACAAGCAAAAATCGCCATAAAAAGTGACGCAGCCTACCCTGGCAACAGCTCTAGGTAGACCGCTGAACCGCCGAGGAGAAAGCATCTCCTTAAATAGTGTCTGGCATGGTCTATTTTCCATGACCAATCAGAATTGAGTATGACGAGCTGGCTTCTCATTGGTCCGTGCGATACACCTGAAGCGGACAAAATGTTATAAATAGAGGCATCGTAGCAGGTACTCACTGTTGCTTGTTCCCAGTCCATTGGGAGACGTGTTCGGCGTATCATCTATCGAACACATTTCTTTTTTCTTTTGCTACTGAAGATGGCCACCGGTGGTGCGGCCGAAACGTTTAGCAGCATTTTAAGCAATCGACCACGGCCTTTCAGCCCGGAAGTTTTAGAAAATAGTTGTAAAGTAGTTATTAGTTTATTTAAAAGAGTTGTGTTTTATAAGAAGGAATATGGCTGGATCATGAACAGACCATAAACCTATTTTTATGTTATATGTTCTCATAGTAGGATTAAGTGATAAAAAAGTGTGTAAGAGATAGTAGTAGGTATTAGCAAGCAAGTGTATAAATTTAACAGTTCCAATAGTACTCATCATTGTAAAGATAGAAAATATCGGTATGGAGAACCATACATGACTTCCATGTTCTAAGATTTATATTTAAAATATTTAAAAGTCAGGAACGTATGCAAAATATTGTTTTATTCCCTTTGAATTTAAGGCAGTTATCGTTCGTCATAGACAAAATTAACCTTGTTATCACATAAAATGTTGAAGGTAAACTACCCCTTTCCCTTAACTGATCTTCACCAAAATCAAAAGGTCTTAAGCTCTCTACAATTCAGGGATGCATGCAAAACATTATTTGATTCTGTTTGATTGTGCGGCAGTTATCGTTCGTCATAGAAACAATTACTCTTGTTAAAACATTAAATGTGGCAGGTAAACTACCCCTTTCCCTTAACCGATCTTCACCAAAATCAATAGGCCTTCAGTTCTTTACAAGTCAGGAATGTATGCAAAATATTGTTTGATTCTCTTTGAATTTAAGGCAGTTATCGTTCGTTATAGAAAAAATTACCCTTGTTAAAACATAAAACGTTGGAAGTAAATTACCCCTTTCCCTTAACCGATCTTCACCAAAATCAACAGACCTTGAGTACATAAAACTTCAGGAATATATGCAAAAAATTATTTGATTCTCTTTTAATATGCTGCAGTTATCATGTGTCATAAAAATAAAAATTACCCTTTTGAAACATAAAATGTTGCAGGTAAACTACCCTTTTCTCTTAACCGATCTTTACCAAAATCAACAGACCTTGAGTACTCTATAATTCAGGAAGGTGTGCAAAAAAGTATTTGATTCTGTTTGAATTTGCGGCTCTTATCATTTGCCATAGAAAAAAATACCCTTTATAAAAAACCGTTGCAGGTAAATTACCCCTTACCCCTTACCCCTTAACCGATCTTCACAAACAACAATAGGTCTTGAGTACTCTACAAATCAGGGCTGTATGCAAAAAATTATTTGATTCTGTTTGAATTTGCGGCTCTTATCGTTTGCCATAGAAAATACCCTTTTATAATATAAAACGTTGCAGGTAAACTACCCCTTTCCCTTAACCGATCTTCACCAAAAACAACAGGTCCTGAGAACTCTATAATTCATGGCCGTATGCAAAACATTATTTGATTCTGTTTGAATTTGCGGCTGTTATCGTTTGCCATAGAACAAATATCGGTATGGAGAACCATACATGACTTCCATATTCTAAGATTTATATTTAAAATCATTTTCAGCCAAACAGCCAGGCTGTGTCTTACCTGCCTTTTTATTGCTGTATTAAATGAAAAATATTATATTACATTAGAATGAAAAAATTATAATTTTATTGCCTGGCAACAAAATTATTTTATTTTTAACAATTACCATTGTTTCAAAAAGTTTAAATAAATTTTCAAGTACTTTACTCTTGTTAAAACGTAAAAGGTTGCAGGTAAACTACCCCTTCCCTTAACCGATCTTCACCAAAATCGAAAGTCATTGAGACCTCTACAATTCAGGGACGTATGCAAAAAATTATTTGATTCTGTTTGAATTTGCGGCTGTTATCGTTTGCCATAGAAAATACGCTTGATAAAAAAACGTTGCTGGTAAACTACCCCTTCCCCTTAACCGATCTTCACCAAAAACAATAGGTCTTGAGTACTCTACAAATCAGGGCTGTATGCAAAACATTATTTGATTCTGTTTGAATTTGCGGCTGTTATCGTTTGCCATAGAAAATACCCTTGTTAAAAAACGTTGCAGGCAAACTACCCCTTTCCCTCAACCGATCTTCACCAAAAACAATAAGTCTTGAGTACTCTACCAATCAGAGCTGTATGCAAAACATTATTTGATTCTGTTTGAATTTGCGGCTGTTATTGTTTGCCATAGAAAATACCCTTGTTAAAAAAACGTTGCAGGTAAACTACCCCATTCCCTCAACCGATCTTCACCAAAAACAACAGGTCTTGAGAACTCTACAATTTAGGGCTGTATGCAAATAATCTTTTGATTCTGTTTGAATTTGCGGCTGTTATCGTTTGCCATAGGAAATACCCTTGTTAAAACATAAAACGTTACAGGTAAACTACCCCTTTCCCTTAACCGATCTTCACCAAAATCAACAGATATTGAGAACTCTACAATTCAGGGCTGTATGCGAAACATTATTTGATTCTGTTTGAATTTGCGGCTGTTATCGTTTGCCAAACAAACAAAATTACCCTTGCTAAAAAAAAACCGTTGCTGGTAAACTACCCCTTTCCCTCAACCGATCTTCACCAAAAACAATAGGTCGCGAGTACTCTGCAAATCAGAGCTGTATGCAAAAAATTATTTGATTCTGTTTGAATTTGCGGCAGTTATCGTTTGCCATAGAAAAAAAATCTACAGAAAGACAGACAGACAGACACACACACACACACACACACACACACAGACACTTTTCGGAAAACGACTTTTTTTCATGTTTTGAGTGTAGTAGAATCAGAATCTGCAATAATCTCGAACACGATTTTTTTTGCCATCACCATACTTCCATTCCTTAAGGAATATGGAAGTAAAAATTACCCTTGCTAAAAAAAATGTTGCTGGTAAACTACCCCTTTCCCTCAACCGATCTTCACCAAAAACAACAGGTCGTGAGTACTCTACAAATCAGGGCTGTATGCAAAAAATTATTTGATTCTGTTTGAATTTGCGGCTGTTATCGTTTGCCATAGAAAAAAATCTACAGACACACACGGACACTTTTCGAAAAACGACTTTTACTTCCATATTCCTTAAGGAAATGGAAGTATGGTGATGGCAAAAAAAATCGTGTTCGAGATTATTGCAGATTCTGATTGTACTACACTCAAAACATGAAAAAAGTCGTTTTCCGAAAAGTGTCTGTGTGTCTGTGTGTAGATTTTTTTCTATGGCAAACGATAACTGCCGCAAATTCAAACAGAATCAAATAATTTTTTGCATACAGCCCTGATTTGTAGAGTACTCACGACCTATTGTTTTTGGTGAAGATCAGTTGAGGGAAAGGGGTAGTTTACCTGCAACGGTTTTTTTTTTATCAAGGGAAATTTTTTTTTTTGGCAAACGATAACAGCCGCAAATTCAAACAGAATTAAATAATGTTTCGCATATTGCCCTGAATTGTAGAGTTCTCAAGACCTGTTGTTTTTGGTGAAGATCGGTTAAGGGAAAGGAGTAGTTTACCTGTAACATTTTATGTTTTAACAAGGTTATTTCCTATGGCAAACGATAACAGCCGCAAATTCAAACAGAATCAAAAGATTATTTGCATACAGCCCTAAATTGTAGAGTTCTCAAGACCTATTGTTTTTGGTGAAGATCGGTTAAGGGAAAGGGGTAGTTTACCTGCAACATTTTTTTAACAAGGGTATTTTCTATGGCAAACAATAACAGCCGCAAATTCAAACAGAATCAAATAATTTTTTGCATACGTCCCTGAATTGTAGAGGTCTCAAGGACTTTCGATTTTGGTGAAGATCGGTTAAGGGGAAGGGGTAGTTTACCTGCAACCTTTTACGTTTTAACAACAGTAAAGTACTTGAAAATTCATTTAAACTTTTTGAAACAATGGTAATTGTTAAAATTAAAATAATTTTGTGGCAGGCAATAAAATTATAATTTTTTCATTTTAATGTAAATTATGTATGAGTTAATATCTTTATATATATAATTCTTCTGTACGTGTGTATGTCACTGAACTCCTCCATGTATAAAATAATATATCGTTCGTGGCAGGTAAGCATATCTCAGTTATGTAATGTGTACGTTTCCATTTTATTATTATGCCTACAGCAATAAAAAGGCAGGTAAGACACACACACACACACACACACACACACACACACACACACACACACACACACAATTCACGTTATTTCTGGCCTCACTCATGTTTATTTTCTTACATTTGCACGCTTTTTAAATGGAAAGTGCCGAAACCCACGCCAACATAACGCGTGCAAGCCGAAAAAATGGACATCAATTTGCTTCCTGTGGATCGCTGGGCAATGTAACTGCACGTGTTTACAGAGGAACGATTCATAGACAGACTTTTCGTCTTTAGGGAATGAACCCTCTGCAAGATGCTGAGGGTCCATGAGTGACTTCGGAGCGCTCCTTCTTTTTCGCGTGTTTGTTCTGTGAAACATACACTGTAGATTCGCAGCTTACTCTAAGCAACGCTCAATAGGAAATGTTGAAAATTTTTGTCCACAGTGTACCCTCATTCACACTAAACCTGCTCTGATGTTTTAATTATGGACATCATAATATTAAAACTTTGGAAACTTGAGCACTACTTAATGGAGATCAATCATTAACTTATACAAGCCATTAATTTTATGCATATATTTTATATATATGTGTACAACGTTATCGGCAACAAAGAAGTAGTTTTTGTTAAAATTCCTTCCCGGGATATTTGGCTGTAGTCCAATGTTTTCTACAAAACCAGACGTTTCGGCAATGCCATCGACTTCCATCATCAGTGAAAATCGAGTGCGATAACGTGAGGTGGTATACGTTAGTGACCACAGTACTGTGGTTAAGGCTGAAGCAGTAAGTAGAAAGAAGTAGTTTCTATGGTAATATTTCATTTCGAAAATGATTTTAAATATAAATCTTAGAATATGGAAGTCATGTATGGTTCTCAATACCGATATTTTTTCATGTTTTGAGTGTAGTACAATCAGAATCTGCAATAATCTCGAATACGATTTTTTTTGCCATCACCATACTTCCATTTCCTTAAGGAACATGGAGGTAAAAAGAATATTAGACAAGGAATGATTTTGTGAAAATATAATAACATTCATTTATTGTAAAACAGCCATAAGTAATTCAAAAGTAAAAGTACTAAGTGACAGTAAGCAGAACATATGAAAGTAATAAATAATGTTTAAATTGTGTAAAATAAGAAATTCTAGACAGTTACAGCTTAGGCCTATAAATACCTAACTGTCAAAATTCAGAAAAAACAATTGTAAGCAATTAACCATTGTATTTGAAAAATATCGGTATGGAGAACCATACATGACTTCCATATTCTAAGATTTATATTTAAAATCATTTTCGAAATGAAATATTACCATAGAAACTACTTCCTTCTACTTACTGCTTCAGCCTTAACCACAGTACTGTGGTCACTAACGTATACCACCTCACGTTATCGCACTCGATTTTCACTGATGATGGAAGTCGATGGTATTGCCGAAACGTCTGGTTTTGTAGAAAACAATGGACTACGGCCAAATATCCCGGGAAGGAATTTTAACAAAAACTACTTCTTTGTTGCCGATAACGTTGTACACATATATATAAAATATATGCATAAAATTAATGGCTTGTATAAGTTAATGATTGATCTCCATTAAGTAGTAATATTATGATGTCCGTAATTAAAACATCAGAGCAGGTTTAGTGTGAATGAGGGTACACTGTGGACAAATATTTTCAACATTTCTTATTGAGCGTTGCTTAGAGTAAAGCTGCGAATCTACAGTGTATGTTTCACAGAACAAACACGCGAAAAAGAAGGAGCGCTCCGAAGCACTCATGGACCCTCAGCATCTTGCAGAGGGTTCATTCCCTAAAGACGAAAAGTCTGTCTATGAATCGTTCCTCTGTAAACACGTGCAGTTACATTGCCCAGCGATCCACAGGAAGCAAATTGATGTCCATTTTTTCAGCTTGCACGCGTTCTGTTGGTGTGGGTTTCGGCACTTTCCATTTAAAAAGCGTGCAAATGTAAGAAAATAAACATGAGTGAGGCCAGAAATAACGTGAATTGTGTGTGTGTGTGTGTGTGTGTGTGTGTGTTACCTGCCTTTTTATTGCTGTAGGCATAATAATAAAATGGAAACGTAAACATTACATAACTGAGATATGCTTACCTGCCACGAACGATATATTATTTTATACATGGAGGAGTTCAGTGACATACACACGTACAGAAGAATTATATATATAAAGATATTAACTCATACATAATTTACATTAAAACGAAAAATTTATAATTTTATTGCCTGGCGACAAAATTATTTTATTTTTAACAATTACCATTGTTTCAAAAAGTTTAAATGAATTTTCAAGTACATTACTGTTGTTAAAACGTAAAAGGTTGCAGGTAAACTACCCCTTCCCCTTAACCGATCTTCACCAAAATCGAAAGTCCTTGAGACCTCTACAATTCAGGGACGTATGCAAAAAATTATTTGATTCTGTTTGAATCTGCGGCTGTTATCGTTTGCCATAGAAAATACGCTTGATAAAAAAACGTTGCAGGTAAACTACCCCTTCCCCTTAACCGATCTTCACCAAAAACAACAGGTCTTGAGTACTCTACAAATCAGGGCTGTATGCAAAACATTATTTGATTCTGTTTGAATTTGCGGCTGTTATCGTTTGCCATAGGAAATACCCTTGTTAAAACATAAAATGTTACAGGTAAACTACCCCTTTCCCTTAACCGATCCTCACCAAAAACAATAGGTCTTGAGAACTCTATAATTCAGGGCTGTATGCGAAACATTATTTGATTCTGTTTGAATTTGCGGCTGTTATCGTTTGCCAAAAAAAATTTTCCCTTGATAAAAAAAAACTGTTGCCGGTAAACTACCCCTTTCCCTCAACCGATCTTCACCAAAAACAATAGGTTGTGAGTACTCTACAAATCAGGGCTGTATGCAAAAAATTATTTGATTCTGTTTGAATTTGCGGCAGTTATCGTTTGCCATAGAAAAAAAATCTACACATAGACACACTGACAGTTTTCGGAAAACGACTTTTTTTCATGTTTTGAGTGTAGTACAATCAGAATCTGCAATAATCTCGAACACGATTTTTTTTGCCATCACCATACTTCCATTTACTTAAGGAATATGGAAGTAATTAAGACCAAGTAACTTATTTATTTCAATTAGCTAACCATAATAGTATTCATTTTTTTTTAATTGTCTCCAAGTCACGTTACTAATATTTAGAATTAATATTAGGCAATTACCTGTATTAACTTCCGTCTTGTGACTTCTTAATTTTTTTCCTTAAAACAACGCGTTTCGAGAATAAATTCTCATCATCAGGTTTGAAAAACTATAAAAACATCAAATTCACCCAAAAGGGGTCGTCAACTATTTAAAATACACAAACACAAAAACACCACACATAATTAAACACCGACACAGTCCGATGCGCATCGTCTCGCTGCCAACGACCAACTGTTGCACTTTGTCTTATACGACCGTTATCATTGCCCGCTGACCCATCGATATCGATGGCCGTGTTGTACAGCAGATTCGATCGGAACGAAACTTTGTCATTAAGTAGCTGGTCCGTTTGTAACTTAGAAGCCCTGTATATCTCATATTCCTCCACAGCGTTCATGTATGCACCCTTTTTACAATTATGAAGCAGTTTAAAGTTTGTGTGGAAGTCTGAGTACTTATGATTATACAGCATTAAATGCTGAGCGTAACTGGATCTAGTTTTCGAGATATCACTTTTGGGCAGGTGTTCTTTAAAACGTTCAGCTGACGGCCTGCCCGTTTGTCCTATATAGAATTTGTCACAGTCATCGCATTCAAGCTTGTACACTCCAGTTTTCTCTTCAGCCGGGATATGAGTTCTTTGTCCCAAACGTTTTTTGATGTTATTTGTGGTTTTAAAGGCCACTGCTATTTTACGTTTTTTCAGCTCATTCTTTACAATGACTGGTAGTACATTTGTGTACTCAGCTACTATAAATTTAGTACCTTCTTTAGATGGGCCGGTTAATCTGCTTTTACTATTGATTTTTACTGAGTGTTTTCTTATAAGCTTGTCTATGATTCCACTGTTATACCCATTAGCGATAGCTATACTTTTGATTATATTAGTCTCTTCCACTCTGTCTTTTTGCTCGAGGGGAATAGCAAGCATTCTATGAACGAACGCGTTGAAGATTGCCATTTTTTGGGAATATGGATGGTACGAATCAGCATGAATAGTAATATTCGTGGTGGTGGGCTTTCTATAAATTTTGAATCTAAAACGGTCATTATATTTGCTGATAGTGAGATCAAGAAAGTTCAGGCAGCTATTATTCTCCATTTCTAGGGTAAATTGGATGTTCATGTTTATGCTGTTCATATATCCTTTCAAATTTTCTGTTTGTCTACTCGTTCCATTGAATATCATAAAAGTGTCGTCAACGTAGCGTACATAAAATTTAAGTTTGTATCGCTGTTTATTAAGACTAGACATTAAAAATGTATTCTCAAATACAGGTAATACAGGTAATTGCCTAATATTAATTCTAAATATTAGTAACGTGACTTGGAGACAATTAAAACAAAATGAATCTAGAAGCCAGTCAGGCACGTATTGTCTATAAATTTAAAAACATCAAATTAAAATTGATTAAGGCATCGCAGAACATCAAGTATAGCAAAAGATGCCTTCACTACAACATCACACCGAAGTACATAAGTTCCAACATCAACAGCAGACATTGTTCCGAAAAAATAAAATCAGTCTGGATTAAGGAAGAGATCAAACGACTTTATATTTTAAAAAGTGGTCTAAATACTAAGCTTTATCTAGCCCACCTGGAAGTTTTAAACGAGTTCACCCGGCAGTAATAAACGGCATTCTCGACATTGTCAATAGACAGATAAACAAAGTCGTCAGTTCTCTTAAACGTAAACAGTTAAGAAAGTTTCAAAACCTGTATACAAAACAACACAATGACGATAATAATACAGTAGAACATAGCCGCGTATTTCATCAGCGGGTTGCAAATTACACCGGAATTAAGTTTGAACATAATGAAATGACATTATTGAACAAAGGTTTGATGTATAACATTCCCTCGTTTAATAAGAACTTTATGATCCGTGAAATAATATGCGCGGAAGCTGCCATAAAAACTATTGATAATATTTCGCATCAGGAGGAAACGCGTGCCATCATAAATAACAAAATAAACAAAGTTATTAAGAAGGATACCCACATTGCTAACCTGCAAAATAAGTACAAACGTGACGCGCGTATTGCACGGAATGTTTACGAAAAACTTCGACATGATAACGCTATCATCACGACAGCTGATAAGGGTAATACGGTAGTTATTATTAACAAAAATATATATACCAATAAGGTACAGGAGTTCATAAAAAACAATAATATTAAAAAGCTACACAAGGATCCCACTAGCGCCTATGTCAAGGAATTAAACAACGCTATAAATAAATGCCCCAATCTCCTCAATGAAAGCACTAGACGTTATTTAAAACCCATAAATGCCAGGGCCCCAGAACTTACGGGTTTACCCAAAATACATAAAGAAGATATGCCAATACGCCCAATTGTAAATTACATGACTGCCCCTGGTTATAGGACGGCTAAAAGATTAGTAAAAATCATAAAAGGGAACATTGACATAGTAAATAACTACAGCATAAAAAACAGCTACGATCTCGTTGAAAAAATTAAAACTATTAAATCAGCACCACATTATAGGTTGGCTTCATTTGACGTAACTAATCTGTACACCAATGTGCCGGTAGATGAGACAATGACAATTCTCAGAAATAGCTTAATTAATACAAATAGGTTAGGTAGAAATGAAATTCATGAACTTATGCAACTGCTAAAAACAATACTCAAACAAAATTATTTCTCTTATGATAATGAGTATTTCATGCAGGAGGATGGTCTGGCAATGGGGTCACCTTTATCGGGGATTTTAGCGGACCTATACTTGAACCACTTTGAGAATACATTTTTAATGTCTAGTCTTAATAAACAGCGATACAAACTTAAATTTTACGTACGCTACGTTGACGACACTTTTATGATATTCAATGGAACGAGTAGACAAATAGAAAATTTGAAAGGATATATGAACAGCATAAACATGAAAATCCAATTTACCCTAGAAATGGAGAATAATAGCTGCCTGAACTTTCTTGATCTCACTATCAGCAAATATAATGACCGTTTTAGATTCAAAATTTATAGAAAGCCCACCACCACGAATATTACTATTCGTGCTGATTCGTACCATCCATATTCCCAAAAAATGGCAGCCTTCAACGCGTTCGTTCATAGAATGCTTGCTATTCCCTTTGAGCAAAAAGACAGAGTGGAAGAGACTAATATAATCAAAAGTATAGCTATCGCTAATGGGTATAACAGTGGAATCATAGACAAGCTTATAAGAAAACACTCGGTAAAAATCAATAGTAAAAGCAGATTAACCGGCCCATCTAAAGAAGATACTAAATTTATAGTAGCTGAGTACACAAATGTACTACCAGTCATTGTAAAGAATGAGCTGAAAAAACGTAAAATAGCAGTGGCCTTTAAAACCACAAATAACATCAAAAAACGTTTGGGACAAAGAACTCATATCCCGGCTGAAGAGAAAACTGGAGTGTACAAGCTTGAATGCGATGACTGTGACAAATTCTATATAGGACAAACGGGCAGCCCGTCAGCTGAACGTTTTAAAGAACACCTGCCCAAAAGTGATATCTCGAAAACTAGATCCAGTTACGCTCAGCATTTAATGCTGTATAATCATAAGTACTCAGACTTCCACACAAACTTTAAACTGCTTCATAATTGTAAAAAGGGTGCATACATGAACGCTGTGGAGGAATATGAGATATACAGGGCTTCTAAGTTACAAACGGACCAGCTACTTAATGACAAAGTTTCGTTCCGATCGAATCTGCTGTACAACATGGCCATCGATATCGATGGGTCAGCGGGCAATGATAACGGTCGTATAAGACAAAGTGCAACAGTTGGTCGTTGGCAGCGAGACGATGCGCATCGGACTGTGTCGGTGTTTAATTATGTGTGGTGTTTTTGTGTTTGTGTATTTTAAATAGTTGACGACCCCTTTTGGGTGAATTTGCTGTTTTTATAGTTTTTTAACCTGATGATGAGAATTTATTCTCGAAACGCGTTGTTTTAAGGAAAAAACTAAAGAAGTCACAAGATGGAAGTTAATACAGGTAATTGCCTAATATTAATTCTAAATACATAATAGTATGTCAGAAAAAGACTAAACAGGAAAATTAAGTGAAATATGTAATATAACATAAGATTAACAAATTTGTCAAAACATTAATACATGACCAAGCCCAGCTTTGTGGGATACCAAATTAATCTTTGAAAGAAAATAGAGACATTTATGTTAATATCTCACACATTGGGAATAACACGAAGGAATAATAGCAATTATAAAATCTTTATTCATTTTGAACCAAAACATAGGATTTATAACAATAGGTACAAATGTGTACCACCAATAAGGTATGAGATGGTTACTATAACAACGAAACGTTATTATACAGAAAACTGATTTTAAACGAGGAGTCCATTATTAACGATCACGAGAGACAGATGCTACACTAAATTTGAATCAAAGTTAAAAATGAGAGAAATGCAGTCAAGATGAAAATAATATGAACTCATGAAGTTGAACCTAGATCCATTAAGCCTATGAAGAAACTGGAAAACAAATTTCAATAATCCAAATTAATAAAACTTTGAATAATTAAAAGTGAAATCATAAAAAGGAGGAAAACCAAATGATGAAGAATTAATTAATATAGCAACACAATCTGGAAGAAATACCGGTGACTCATCACAAGAAACGACAAGGTTTTGTTAAGTATAAATGAATTATCAGTAATTGCGAACTAAACTAGTTAACTTTATCACAACACAATAAATCTCACTCCGAACTTGGTATATTAATTTCCTTCAAGGATTAATCGAAAACATGTATTAAAACTGTATGTAACTTATAACGTAACCTATGTGCGAGACCAAAAAGGTTGACACACTTTTCAAACACTAAGAACCGAATTGTATGTAAATCTTTATAATATTTAAGTAACATTGATGTAAGGTTGTGTACTTTAATAACATCTTGTTTAATTTTTTGTAATCAAAAGAACTCATTGACTGAATGAATAGTATAAATAATTAATGACAGCGTCCACGCTGGTTTCGTTAAACTGTTCAGTCAACATAGCCAACCCGTGAGGTATAATTTGTTTATAGCCGGAGCAAAACTTTTTACTTCCATATTCCTTAAGGAAATGGAAGTATGGTGATGGCAAAAAAATCGTGTTCGAGATTATTGCAGATTCTGATTGTACTACACTCAAAACATGAAAAAAAGTCGTTTTCCAAAAAGAAAAGTGTCTGTGTGTGTGTCTGTCTGTCTGTGTGTAGATTTTTCTTCTATGGCAAATGATAACTGCCGCAAATTCAAACAGAATCAAATAAATTTTTGCATACAGCCCTGAATTGTAGAGTTCCCAAGACCTATTGTTTTTGGTGAAGATCGGTTAAGGGAAAGGGGTAGTTTACTTGTAACATTTTATGTTTTAACAAGGGTATTTCCTATGGCAAACTATAACAGCCGCAAATTCAAACAGAATCAAAAGATTATTTGCATACAGCCCTAAATTGTAGAGTTCTCAAGACCTATTGTTTTTGGTGAAGATCGGTTAAGGGAAAGGGGTAGTTTACCTGCAACGTTTTTTTAACAAGGGTATTTTCTATGGCAAACGATAACAGCCGCACATTCAAACAGAATCAAATAATTTTTTGCATACGTCCCTGAATTGTAGAGGTCTCAAGGACTTTCGATTTTGGTGAAGATCGATTAAGGGGAAGGGGTAGTTTACCTGCAACCTTTTACGTTTTAACAACAGTAAAGTACTTGGAAATTCATTTAAACTTTTTGAAACAATGGTAATTGTTAAAAATAAAATAATTTTGTTGCCAGGCAATAAAATTATAATTTTTTTCATTTTAATGTAATTTATGTATGAGTTAATATCTTTATATATATATAATTCTTCTGTACGTGTGTATGTCACTGATCTCCTCCATGTATAAAATAATATATCGTTCGTGGCAGGTAAGCATATCTCAGTTATGTAATGTTTACGTTTCCATTTTATTATTATGCCTACAGCAATAAAAAGGCAGGTAAGACACACACACACACACACACACACACACACACACAATTCACGTTATTTCTGGCCTCACTCATGTTTATTTTCTTACATGTGCACGCTTTTTAAATGGAAAGTGCCGAAACCCACACCAACATAACGCATGCAAGCCGAAAAAATGGACATCAATTTGCTTCCTGTGGATCGCTGGGCAATGTAACTGCACGTGTTTACAGAGGAACGATTCATAGACAGACTTTTCGTCTTTAGGGAATGAACCCTCTGCAAGATGCTGAGGGTCCATGTGTGACTTCGGAGCGCTCCTTCTTTTTCGTGTGTTTGTTCTGTGAAACATACACTGTAGATTCGCAGCTTTACTCTAAGCAACGCTCAATAGGAAATGTTGAAAATTTTTGTCCACAGTGTACCCTCATTCACACTAAACCTGCTCTGATGTTTTAATTACGGACATCATAATATTAAAACTTTGGTAACTTGAGGACTACTTAATGGAGATCAATCATTAATTTATACAAGCCATTAATTTTATACATATATTTTATATATATATATGTGTACAACGTTATCGGCAACAAAGAGGTAGTTTTTGTTAAAATTCCTTCCCGGGATATTTGGCTGTAGTCCAATGTTTTCTACAAAACCAGACGTTTCGGCAATGCCATCGACTTCCATCATCAGTGAAAATCGAGTGCGATAACGTGAGGTGGTATACGTTAGTGACCACAGTACTGTGGTTAAGGCTGAAGCAGTAAGTAGAAAGAAGTAGTTTCTATGGTAATATTTCATTTCGAAAATGATTTTAAATATAAATCTTAGAATATGGAAGTCATGTATGGTTCTCCATACCGATATTTTATAATAACATCTTTTGTATTTAAATGATAAATGATTAGCGAATCTGGACACTAATAAATTAGTACTGAACAATAATAACCGTCCTTTGTTTTATTTAATATGTATTGTAATATTTGTGTACTGTAAGAGTGAAGAAAATTATTTACCAGAATTCAGGTTGGCAACATGACGGGCACTACGCAAGATTTGAATTCCCGCCAGTCCGGGTGAGTAAATTGGATTTATTATCATCGCACAGAAGGTGACACAGATCGAAACTTTTAATTGTTTTTGGTAAAACAATTTGGCGCCTATCGTGAAGTAAGTACGTCAATTAAGGACAGGTAAGGAGAAGAACGGGAAAGGATTCGGTACTGGTTATTAGCGTGTTCGCGATCTTCATCGTCAGCGACAAATATTATTACAAATTGGCAACAACAGCGTGTGGCTTAAAGAAATAGAATACTACATAGAGGTGTTATTACAATATTTGATTGTTAATGAACACATTTAAACATTGCAGTTGAACTGTTGGGTTGTGTATGTACTCAGTTATAAATCTCAACAATGATTCCAGTTGACAGCATTGAGGATTACAGTAAGTGCTCTCATGGTATGTATCAAATCACACCATATATTTACAGTATTTTGAACATATAAAATAACACAAAAGTATAGTAACAGACTCCAGAATACCTGCAATGAACTAACCTCAACTCTCAACAAATTGCAAACCCAAAACATCTAAAAAATGATCAAAATGGGACTGTGGTAGGGAGTGGCATTTCCTTTGTGATAGCTAATGCCATCAAATTAGCTCATAAAACTTCTAATGTGAATACATGTTTTTATATAAGGTTCTGGTTGTGTTGAAAATAAAGAAAAATAAAAAATTGTATCATTATACGTTGATGAAATTTGAAACTTATAGTAATAATGTAAATTTAATTTGTATAATTAATATTATTTCTTTTGTATGTCTAGTGTGGGCCAAAGGCAGCTGATTTGTCTTGCTCGTGCATTACTACGTAAAACCAAAGTGTTAATTCTGGACGAGGCAACTGCAGCCGTGGACATGGAGACAGATGACCTCATCCAGAAGACAATACGCACAGAGTTCAAACACTGTACAGTCATTACTATAGCACACAGACTCAACACTATTATGGATTCTGACAGGTGGGTGAGTGAGTGTGAGAGAGAGGGAGGAAGGGGAAGTTCAAATTGGTACAGACAAAGTCTAAATATACTGTAAATTCATCTGTTTCATTTTCCTCCAGCCTTAATTGTAAAATTGTGACTATTTTGTTAAATAATCATTTCATTCAATAATCATTTTCTTGGCTGTCCTGTAATGTTTCATTATTAGCACACATGTCTGCACAATGAGGAGTGACTGGCTCCCAGTCATTCTCCAATGATTTCTTTCTGTGTAACACTATGGCCTGGTTAAATAATCCACAGCTGTAAATACAAGAATTTTCCACCCTGTCCTACCCCTGATGGTCAAGTCAGACTTGAAGGTCTGATCACGATTGCGTGTTGGTCACAGATTTGGAGGAGGGGGGTTAAACTGCCAGTCTTATCTTCCCTCACTTTGAACAAGGGTTCAGTAAGGAATTGTATTCTGTGTCTAATACATTTGTCTGACAACCTACTGGCAACTCTAATAATCTATTATATTGTGCAGACATGGAAATATCTATAATCTTAAATTATGATCAGTGGAGACAGGAATTTAAATAATGATATAAAGACATCAATAAAGAAAACATATTCATAAACATATAAAATTAATAGATTTATTTAAAAACAAAATTTTCATAAGTTGTCCTACGGATAACAATTTGTAGTGAGTTCAGTGAGTTACATATTGTTTATCTAGGTCTAAAATCTCTTGTAAAGGCTTTGATAGAAACTAAATTAGAAATGACGCCATCAAATTTAATACCATTCGCTAGGTTCACTCCATTGTATAAAATGGCCAAGTCATTGAGATTTTGTGTGATTATTATTGATTGTAACAAGTTTTTCTTCATTTCATTATCACAAAAGATTGTTGGCTGAACAGTTTGTTAAAAAAAAAAAGGATAAATTCTAAATTCAAAGTGATATCTCAGTTAGGAAATATTGTGCAAGTCCTGGGTTCATATTAAGTTTGCCATTTCAATAATGTTTTCAAATATTATACTCTCAATGTTCCATTGTGAATAGTGTTTTCTGTGCTTTATTGTGCAACACCTTCTTGAGTTTCAACTGGTTTTGTACCCTCCCTGCACATACCCATGCTGTGTATGATACACAGATTCACAGGCATATGGGACCTACAGTTTTATGCCAGATCTGAATGGATAGTTGGGAGGGTATATTATATTAGGCAGGGTACCTCTGCTGGTTTGCCATTGGCTTGTGAGGGGAGGGGAACAGTTTAAGTGAGGTGCGTCAGCAGGAATTGAACCCATGCCAACACCATAGCAGCATCACATGCTAGCCACTTGCTATAGCCGCTCCCTTGTTCACATAAACATAAAGCTAATATATCTCCAACAGATTATTTTCTTTTACTAATTTTATTTTTCGCTCTATTTTTATTTTTTGAATGGTGATAAATGAGTTTAATCTTTCTTGGACATAACCATGAAAATTTGTGCATTCCAAAACAAAAGACCCCCCCTCCAGTATATTGTATGGTTGTCACTTTTGAGTATTTTGTAGAGGTGGGAGATGGTTTATGGAATTCATAACACAATAATTTTTGTGTGATTGATCATTTTAATGGTTTAGGTCTCACTGTCTGGTAACAGTGGATGTATAAGAAATGTAGCTATGATTTTAAATTTAATGGCATTTTAAAAATGCTTTTTTAATATACTTGGTTGGCTATAAATCACTGGCTATGTTGTGTATATTACTCACCATTTTTTGCCATATTTTTCTGCCTAAAAAATGATGTAGGCCCGTGTCTACACAGACCCCTTATATTAAACCACCATTTCTAATATGGCTGTTGTGCCTAACGAAGAGCACCAGCTATCACATGATGTTTGTTTGTAACAATCTTCTTTTTTCAGGTATTGCCTTAAATAATTCATTGTTCATTTTACTTCTCATTTATTTATTATCCACAAACCTGTTTCCATGCAATGTGTAGGGTAATCTAAAGCATTTACAGATTCCTTTTCTTTGTTCCCTAGCGTCATAATGTGGTGTTCTGGTAACTGACAGGATTTGTCTTGCATTTCTGCTGTCTCAGCCCTGTCCTTTAATTCTCATATACCCTCCTCTCATGACAGTACTCCAGCATTTTGCAGTACTCCATGTGGTATTTTGCCAACTGATAGGATTTGTCTTGTATTGTTGCTGTCTCAGCTCCGTCCTTTAATTCTCATATACCCTCCTCTCATGACATAGTACTCCAGCATCATCATGTGGTATTTTTCCAACTGATAAGATTTGTCTTGCATTGCTGCTGTCTCAGCCCTGTCCTTTACTTCTTATATACCCTCCTCTCATGACATAGTACTCCAGCATCATCATGTGGTATTTTGCCAGCTGATAAGATTTGTCTTGTATTGTTGCTGTCTCAGCTCCGTCTTTTAATTCTCATATACCCTTTAACTCATATGACATTGTTAATCTCGTCTTTCCTCTTCTCTTTTTCTAGCCATTGTGTCCTCAGGAACAGAAGTTAACGTCCCTTTTCCTCTTATAGTATGTTACATAATTTTCCTCTCTTCTGAAGGAAAGTTTTATGTGTTTAATACCAGTATAACAAAATTATTGTACATGAAACCAAAAAATAAATAAATTTTTTTCAAATCTAATTTTTGAACTTTTTAGAAGCTTTCATGAAAACTACTAGACACACCTCTGAAATAACTAATTTTTCATCATAATGTGTGTCCAGGAATTTTCAATCACATTATTTTACCTTCAGAAATATTGGTTAAATTTTTACCAGAAAATAATTCAGGAACAAAACATTTCTTGTACTATGTTTATGACAGTTTTAAAATGTATTTTTACCTGTATAATCATCTCTTGAAATGGTGGCCTTTCCTCCTGGTACATCCTGCACATGGACATGTGTGTGCATATGAGTGTGTATGTGCATAAGCGTATTTATTGTCATCGTAATTAGCATTATAATCATTAGTGCCCACTACAGAGCAAATGCGTCCCCAATTCCTCCAATTATTTCTCCTCCTTCGTCATGTGTTACAATAACCCAAACTCTGACTTGATCTCTAACCTTCTCTTCCAACATTCTCGACCTCCTGCAGCTGCTTGCCATTTCTCACCCCCAGAATAGTCTCACTACACACTGCTGTGCTATCATTAGACTGTAGTCCAGGTTGCTGTTCTATAATATTTAACAAGATGTACTTTCCACCTCATACAGAGGCTTCATCACATACGACTTTTTCATGCTTCTTGCTTCCAACCTAGCAACTTTTGTAAATATTTATGATCTTCTCTAGATGCTTACAAAGAAAACCCCTAGAGAACTTCCATATAATTTTTTTAATTCTGTAAAAGATATATATACTCCAAAATTTGGTTGCACAAACATTTTGTTATTTTCCTATCATGTTTTCTTACGTTTGGATTTCATACATAATTGTATTACACATGTAAATTAATATCATTGTTTTACTTTACACTTATAAATAAAAAAATCAGGTTTATGTAGCAAAATGCTATGGATAGAATTGCATAGAAAGTCATTATTTCTTTATAAAATCCAGTTTTCTTTAATTCAAGTATTGTAATCATCTATTCATGTTTTTCTAATGTTCATATATGTTTGTATATTTCCAGGGTTATTGTGTTGGATAAAGGATTACTGGTAGAATTCGATACACCCAGCAACTTGCTAGCATCCAAGTCAAGTATATTTTACGGAATGGCAAAAGACGCTGGACTTGTTTGAAAATTTGTATTGTTTAATAGGTGGTATGCTTTAATGCATCACTTTCTAAACTCAGGTGGCCCAAACAAATTTTAAGTACATTTTTATTTTGTTAACATTAAATTTTTCCTGAAGAAAGAATATTGATGAGTATTAAATAAGATGCATAGCACTGTTTTACTGTTAGAGTTAGGTAGTGTGTGTGTGTGTGTGTGTGTGTGTGTGTGTGTGTGTGTGTGTGTGTGTGTGTTTTGTAGGCTTCCACAGCCCGATACATTTAAAATTTTAGTTTTTCAGATTTGAACTAGTGTCTTTTGACATCTTCTCATTGGTATTTTTCAGAAATATAAACATCAGGCTAGGAGATGTCAAGAAAATTGGGAAAATAATAATAAAAGATGGTCAGATCTGGAAAACTAAAAGCTTGTTTTAACATATAAATGTTCTATATTTCATTGATTCTAAGACATCATCAATTCTAAGATGCACTTGTAATTTCATTTACCCATCTATTGCGAGTCTTCTACAGCTACTGCCGTCTCTCACATCCTGCACATATCAGCTGTAGGTCATGCACCAGCCACGACATTGCAAACCTCTTTTCCCCCATCTCCTCAAGTATGTCTTCTTTCCATGATCTCGTGGGTCTACCACGTTTGTGTCATCTAGGTGGAACCCTTTTAGGCTAATGATCATCAGGCAGTTTAAAAAAAAAAGATGCATGTCTAATTTAAAATAAATACTTTGAAAAAGTGATTAAAAGGAAGGAAATTAAAACTGCATTTATTATGTACTTGAAAATTAAAATTGCAAACATTTTGAACAGTACTTACACAAAATACACGCTATAGTAGCATTCAGTTGTTCAGCTGTTTTAATTTAGTAATTAATATTTTGTTAGTGGTACGTAACATCAAACAACAGACATTTCGTAGATATTATATCAGTTGAATTACAATTTTCAGACTTGGAATTAAATTAATCATTTGTGACTTACGATTGTGATCATGACTTTATCACTCACAGTGTCATCTTATGAACACTGTGAGTTAGTAGTTATAACATAAGTAAAGTAATTTTTTGCTTCATGCATTCTTCTAGCATGGATAATTACTCATTGACAGCAACTATAAAAAATGCCTTTGATTATAAGGCTTGTCCCATTGTTATAAATACTATTACTGGAAAAAATATGTACTGGTACCTTAGAATCAATGAAATACTGTGTGTGAGTGCGCGCATGTGTGTGTGTATGTGTGTGTGTGTGTGTGTGCGCGCATGTGTATTTGTGTTATTATTATGGACAAATCCAGCTAGGGCCAATTTAATTTTTCTGCTTAAAATTGAATTTTCATAATTGTTATATTTGTCTAGTACATACCGTATACTAATCAGTATTTATTATAGCGTAAGGTGTACTTATTCAAAAATATGTTACTTCTTATATTTAGTAATACATTTATTAATGGGTGAGCTGTAAGTTGCTTGACACTAGTAGTTATATAGAAAATGTATTTTTGTCAAGCAACTTCTGGCCCACTGTGTATATATGGTATTTCCATTGTGTGGCCTTGTTGGTTGCACTTTCTTGTAGTCAAAACAAACACAAATTTTATTCAGATACCAAAGAAAAAAAACAGACAAATGCACAAAGTAAAACATACAGTGTATGAAATTCGGATGATTTGTATTTTTTGGGTACTTATTACAAACAAATACCAACTATTGGTATTAGGAAAGTTAGTGAAAAGTATAATTCATACCAGATAATACTGAGTTATTCAGTTTTAGAACAAACATATTCTGTAATGTTTTAGTGTATGCAAAGATAAAATTGTGTTTAAGACATTTTATCAGTGTGATCGCTATTTTAAAATGAGATGACACCTCTTCTTCAAACTTCAGAAATTACAGTTTATTATTTAAAGGACACTAAAAAGCTAGTTATTACTATTACAATGTTATTTATTATAATGTAAACAATAAAAAAAAACATCTGCCTTACAGTGAAACATACCAAACAATCGAACAGGACAGAAAATAATGATTTTATACAAGTTTCAGCTAATATGTGACCTAAACATAAAAAGGTGTTTAAAATGTCTATTTATGTGACTTCACATGCCATGTCATATAAATTCGAGCTTTATTAATTAATATCAATCTGAAAGAAAACTGTTATTTTTCCTAAAACACAAATATGTTGTACATGTCAAACACAATCAAATACAGCATAACAACTGTTTTTCAGTTTAAACTTTGTTTACTTTTCGTACCACCAAGATTGTAGTGTGTGTGTGCGTGTGTGTGTGTGCGTGTGTGCGTGCGTACGTGCGTGCGTGCGTGCGTGTGTGTGTGTGTGTGTGTGTGTGTGTGTGTGTGTGTGTGTGTGTGTGTGTGTGTGTGTGTGTGTGTGAGGGATCAGAACAAAAAATTAAGCAGAAAGTATCATTAACAAAACCTAGCGCAGCATAGCAACTCTTGTCTTAGCTTTTAGTTGGCCAATTTGAAACTGAAAAGTCTGTTAAATTGAAAAACAGGTGTTATGTTAATTTTATTTTGTAATTAATCTTCTGTCTACAAAATGTGAGTGAGAGTGTGTGCATGTGCATGTTCGTATGTATGCTAAATGTGTACATTATGTTCAGCTATATTATGAAGGAAAATTTCAGTATACTTACTGCTTCTTTGTTAATCTATAAACACTGTAATTCGATTATACAATGACAATTGTAAGAAATCAATTGCACGATTCTGGTAACCAATTTTAATGGGATTTTAAAAATTTTGTTAGAAACTAATTCAGAAACATTTCAAATAGACATTTGACAATTCATTCCAGTAACATTATTTTAGTTACATGGCTGCAAAATAATGTACTTAATAACAGAAATTGCAATTGAAAGATGAAAAAGCATACTTTCTGACATCAGTAATGGACAGCATATTTACAATATAGGGACTGATGGTACATATGAATTTAAGAAATTATGTAACATACGCATAATTACATAGAAGTAATTATATAAGTAATGTATATAAGTAAGTACAAGTTTTTCATAGTTGTAATTACTTTTTTAAGCAAGTAGCATATAGTTTGTCAATTTTCACCAATGCTATGAGTATTTCTACCATAACAACATAAAAGAATTTCATCATCATCAGGGCTTTACTTGCCTTATGGATTTATAGGCCCTATTGAGCTCTTCTTCTCCTCAACCTTAGTTTTAGTGACAAGTCACTTATCTTCTGCTCATCACAGTTTTACATTACTCTTTCCAGCTCCTACATTCATTCCTATCCATCTTTTCCTTATGCCTCCCATGTCCTTGTCTTGATGTTCTCTTTAACCAGTCCATCCCACATATTCTGTGGCTTTCCTCTGTGTCTCTTTTCCTGTAGCTTCCGTTCTGTAATTATTGTTTTAATGTTGATTGTTTTCTTCCCTATACACATGTCCACACCATTCATTTACTATTATTATCCTCACGACACCATCCCTCTAATTTCTCCACAACGTACGTATTTAAGAATTTTTTACTTGATACACTTCATATTTTATGTCACTTCATAGACACATCAGTCCATATATCCTTTTATCACTCTTCATTCAAATATCCTCAGTATTTCCTCTTCTTCTGTGGTGAGACACATTATGTGTTATTATTGTGTATATTGCCACCAGTTAATAATTGCTTTTTACTGCCCCTGCTAATTAATTCTCTTATGTCTGATAATATCCTTGCTTCTGTAGTATGTGCCTTGCCCTCCACATGCCATGTCCCATGAGTCCTCTCCATAATTTCTAATATTCTCTCATTTCATTTGCTTATCACTGTCCATAAATATTTAAAACTCCTCACTCCATCAAACCTATACTCTAGTATTTCAGTGCTTCTCCTGTCTGGTCCTTCCCATGCTCATAAACTTTGTTTATTCTGGTTTTGATCTGAAAACCCGTATCATTATTGCAACATTATCCATGTGCGCCTTATGCGCTAATGTACGTACAGTCTGTCATTATACCCTCCAGACTAACAATGAACAGTGTTAATAGTTGAAACACTCTTCGTTATTTACAAATAATAAATCTATATTAAATTCATAACAACTGAGTTTTTATCTTACCTTCGGGTTCCAATCCAAGGTTCTACAGACGAAAAAAAAATCAGCTGCAGAATAGGTTATCTGGGTTTGATTGCAAAATAATATTAACACAGTTTATTCTGACTAAAACAACTTACTTTTGGTTTATTATGTGAAATTTACGTTATTTTCTACACTTGTATGACAATCCCTATTCTCTTCTACTTTATGTTTGACACGCTACTCCAACCCTTTTACAACATCAATTTCATCAACATACCGTACATTTGCAATCGCTTAATCACTACCTATTTTAGACAAATTTAATTAAAATAGTTATTTTATAACAACAAACCAGTACTGTTAATATTTTAGTATTATTCCCCACACTCTCTCTCTCTCACGCTTGTGCCCATCATACTTTGACAATACTCATCTCTTATTAATAGAGCTCTTTCAAAAACTTTTAGTTTGATGGCAAAAGGTACTTTACCAATCTGTGTTTATTCTTAACCTGAATAGTTACATTCTGTATTACAATCTGTAATAGTATCCGAGCTGTTGCACCAATAGTTTAACAACGTCTTGCACTTCACATTCCGGAAATAATTTCGGCTTTCAAAAACTGGCGTATTGTTCCGATCACATATTGAACTAGATTTTCACTGTAACTGCATTGTACAGTTATATTTTTAGTCGGCCGACATAATTTTTCCGCACTGAGATGTCTTAGTTTGGCCGCGCGCTATTGTTTATACACTTTTTTATACTTGTTATACTTTAAAAGATAGGCCGACTCTTTATTATGGCCTATCTTGCACCCGAGGCCACCGTTTAGCTATCTGAACTGTATGCTGCTGCTGGCTGTTTGTCTGTTGTACCCTCTCTGTTGACAAACTGCATACTGTTTCACAAGGACTGCTGCTTACTGGGGCGGTTACGCAATACGTCTGGACAATTGTTTAGGCTAACCGTGTGTATTGCTGGTTACTGGGGCACCTCACAGGTGAAGTCTGACAATTTGAAAATTAACTGAATTGATACAAAATAAAATTAAAACTATGGGATCACACACTTCTGTACCGTTACAATACCCCCCCAATAAGAGGTTGAAGGCCGAAGCGTTCAAACTCTTATTGCCTAAAACCTAAGAGGATCAGTGAGGATATGGCGCCACAACCCCCCTGAACTTTCTACTAAAATCATGGGTACTTACCCCCCTAGTCTGGCGACTGTGGCAGCACCCATCCGATCTTACTGGGCTTCTCTATTCGAGATCCCAACACCATAAGCTCGGGCAGATACCCGCCACAGTATCGCCTGACTCTGGAACATTCAATTAAAAAAATCAACAAACGGCCTTCCATCACTCCATATCCCACAACTGATTTGTTTCCTCTTAGCCGTACTGGTTAATTGACAAAGTACTGGCTCATTTTTTATTATAAAATATATCTGAACCCTAGAAAATAATGTTAACAAAACAATATGGGTTTACAGTAATACCTATAAGTTCCAGTCAAATTACATAGCGTTCCCCGTACAATATTGCCCAGCCAAAATGACACATTAATTATACAGAATTGCATTAACTTCCAGTAATTATAACTAAAATACAAGTTATGGCCTTACCTACTATATTTATATAGAATACATTTTTTTTTTTACTACCCCCCCTTTTTATCCCTTAACCCCTGATACCCGTTACATATTGCTGTGTTCTGCGCTAGGCTTCTTGGCCCTACAGACCTCATCCTAGCCGTAAACCACATCTCCCTCATGACCTGTAACTGGGTCACCCCCCATCCACACTCACTATTTCCCCCCTGGACTGATGCGGAAGGGGTGGACATTTTTTCTTTTATTCCACCCCCATCCTTGCTTCAGCGTTACAATAAAATTCAGTGTTACACTTACTAATAATGAATGATACGCCCCTAATGGACTACCACCCCTATCTGGGTGAAAGTAGCCCTGTCCCAAAATTTGGTAATTCCCCAAAAAATAACCCCCCTACTAAGTCTAACAAACCACCAGGTTGACAAAATAAAACAAACCACAAGCCGGTTATATCAAGTAAAATTTATGATTTGCCACAATTAACTACTTTCACGGTCATGATCCGGTGAGGTCATGACCGCACTTAGGTGGGGAATCTACAGTTAAAACATAAAACATGGATCGACATTTATAAAAGTTACTTGAACAGTTATGTACACATCTAATTTTCCACACACTATCTCAACCTGAACATTTCCTTTAGTTTTCAATTTTAAATGAATATTTTTTCATCAATTAGCATTTAATTTATAATTCCAGCTTGAATTTGCATGAAAATAAAGTTAAGTTCATTATTACAAGTTCATTATTAAAAATCATCTTTTCAATTGATTTAATTACCCATTTAATTTAATTATATTTAATTAACAATTTCAGAATTTTTTTTTCATAATAGAATCTGCTCATGGCAATGATTCAGCAGAATAAAACAGCTGTCAACTTCAACACATCTGGCTGTGAACATTAGTCAAAACATACAACACACCTGTTTACATTAACAGTTGTCTGCAAGACTTGTTTTATAAGCACTCACCCAATCTAAACATTCTGCTTACCACATACTGACACATGTGCTTACTTCAATTTTCAATGTCTATAAATCTTTCAGTTAACATATTTATCACCTTGTTTGTTACAGTTCAAACCAAATATAATTTTAAATTACTTTAATAACCTCCAACCAGAACAGTTTAACATTAATTACGGTTATATGAAGTTAATGTATAAAATATATAAAATTACAGTTTCAATTTGAATCAAAATGAGTTAAAACACATCACTAACCTTCATATGATTAAGTTACTCCAGGGACAACTCCAATTTAATTTAGTCTTTTCATACATTCAAAACAATTTTAGTTACTTTAATTGCATTTTTCAAAATGATTCTACGTGGTTTAATGTTTAATTTCTCATTAGTATTTCAATAAATTTTACAAACATTACATCATTTGTTTCAAATCTCTCTTTATATTCCCCTCTAACATTTTATCTAATTCCGCCTAAACCGCCCTTCTTTTTGAATAGGGTACCAGATAGCTTCTTTGTACATAGGGTGCGTGTTCCCTTACTTTTAATTCACATTCATAATCTCTTGCCCTCCCTGGTACATCGGCAAACACTTCTCGAAAACACTCTATTACCTGCCACAACGCTTTACATTGAGAACTCCCTATGTCACCCCCCTCATTACAAAACTTCACCGCTCTATCCTCCCAAATTCGTTTATTTATATTACCCCCTAACTCTCCCTCTCTACATACATACGTATTAACTTCCGTTTCTATTTTACTAGCCCGATTCAGTATCATCTTAACTCCCGAAATTCTGACTTTATCTACTACCCACTCAAAGTTAATCTCAACTGGTCTACCTTCGTTATTAAGTACTAACAACCGCTTTTTGAAATCAATTACCGCCTTATGCTTTATCAAAAAATCATTCCCCAAAATAACCTCCAAATTTAGTCCCCGTACTACTAAAAATGTATTGTCATACTCTACTCCATTAATTACCATGTTCAAATGTACTTGTTTAGTTACACGTTTACTCCTAACCCCGGTAATAACTACAATGGTCACCCCCGCTACTGGCAAAATTGGGATATTTTTGTTTGTCTCTTGCAAACTCTCTAATGTGTGTTCGGAAATAACAGAAATTTCGCTACCTGTGTCTACTAAAATTTTTACTTCCTTACCTTCAAGTTGAATTCTTACCTCTGTCAGTCCGGTTTCTGGTCTTGCTGTCTCTAAGTCCTCCTCCTCCATCAGTTCCTTGGACAGATCAGTGCAGATGACGTTATTTATATAGTCATTGTTATCTTGGGTCCCGCAGTCATTTGCCGACAATGGTGGGGTCCCTTCACTCACTGTCCTTGTTAGTTATCCGTCTGAGTGTTTGCACGGCCTGGAGTGTGCCCACCACGACCTCTGTTGGAAGTTCCACTGCTTCCCGGTGCTCCTCGGTTGCTGCTCCCTCCTCTCTGTGGTTGACTATTTTGGTGAGGCTCAGTATTATTGCGTTGGCAACTCCTCTCTTTATGGCACCTATAACAAGTCGTTCTACTACCATAATTCTCGCAATGACACTCTCCACATTGCCAGTCATCACGTCTATAGTTATTATTATAGCCTCCCCTTGTCCCTCTATCTGTGGTTGGTGTCACCCTAGACTGATTATGATTATCATTATTATGTACCCCTGACGGGTTTAAGCGCCTACCCATTTCCCGGTCCCTGATATTCTGGAAAATATCTAATATTTGTTCAAGGTCATGTATACCCTCCACTTCCCGCGTCATCAGGTTAATTTGCACCTCCCTTGGTAAATGTTTACTTATATGGCGTACAAATGATCTAAACGGTAATGGGGGTTCAAGGTATTTGGCTTCATTATACATTTTCATCACATAGATTGTAACATTGCTTCCATTAGTCCCAAAATTGCCCGGCCCCGTTATCTTACTTCTAAGCACCTCTTGGTTCTCTTCAGACCAGTATTTACTTCTAAAATCCCCTTCAAAGCTTTGGAAATCTAACCAATCTCCCTTATGTACCTCCGCCCAAACTGAGGGGCTTCCCTTAAAACATTTCATAACTTTTAATAGTTTCATCTCCCAATTACTGTTACAAAATTTATTAAAGTCTCTTACTCTGTTTAGGAATTGCATAGGGTGTACCCCCTCCTATCCCCAGTAAATGGCTCTAACTCTATTTCGCTCCTTGGATTTCGAGCCTCTGATGAAGCCTTCTATAGGTGAAAGCCGGTTTAGGCTGTAAGGTAAAACTTTACGTTTTTACTTATAAAAAACTTAGTGTTCCGAGTCGTCAATATTATAGTGATATCTATTTCGCTATCTACGTTACGGGTAATTACTACTTGCTTGTTGACACTATCTAGTGTTTTGTTTATTACCATGTTTAAGTCGTCTTTAACATTAATTATTTTGGTTCCATTAAATTAAACTTGTTGTTAGTTACACGTTCAGATTTAATACTGGCATTATTTACCATTTCTACAGCACCTTTTAGTAGCTGTATTTCTGACTCACAGCTACTTTTTATTCACTAATCTTACTATCAACATTTTCATTAATTTCTACGATTTTATTCGCAAAAGTCAATTGACATTCACTTATTTTATACTCAATATCCGCACTGTATTCATTTATTTTGCTTTCACAATTATTTTCTATTTCACTACATTGTTCCCTAACTTGTACTGTAATCTCATCTGCTACTTTTGCATTTACATAGCTTAATTTAATTTCTACACTTTCTTTGAATTCGTTAATTTGTTCTTTAACTGACTCTACTACTTGTTCTTGAATAACACTAATCGTTCATCTATATCGTTTATACGTTTATCAATATTAAAGAATTGTAGTTTCATTTTATTAATATCGCTCTTTATTTCATCAAATTTATGGTCATTTATATCAAAACGTTTATTTAATGTATCAAATTTTGTCTCAAACTTTTCCTCATTACTATCTAAACGTTGATTAATATCGTCAAGTTTTACATTCTGTTCCTCGAAACGATAATTAATTTCGTTAAATTTAGCGTTCAAATTTTCACACTTACTATCTATCTTTAACAACAACTGCATCATACTCATCATCTCACCACTGTCAGATTGATTACTTTTGTTAATTGATTTTGGGGTTATTTGAATCCCCGAGTCATCTATGTCAGCTGACTTACTTAATTCTCTTTTTTGAACTAAGATTGGAGTCGAATGGACCTCCAACCCAATCATGACCGTTGATTCGGTCAAACTATTTTGTTTATTGATAGTTGTATTTTCTGCATTGACTTCGGTTAAGTCAGTCATGCTGACTTCATCATCGTTATTTTTCATTTTATATAGTGTTTTTTCTTTGTTACCTACACTATTGTACACACCTTATCTTACTTCTATGTCTAGTATTTTGTATATTTGTTTATATCATATGAACTAACCATACCATTGCCCCTACCTCCAAATAACCTGTTCTGCAGCTTAATTAGGTCTGGCGAATGTAATTAAAACTTTTCGCCGTCCCTGTTCGGGTGCCAGTGAAACACTCTTCGTTATTTACAAATAATAAATCTATATTAAATTCATAACAACTGAGTTTTTATCTTACCTTCGGGTTCCAATCCAAGGTTCTACAGACGAAAAAAAAATCAGCTGCAGAATAGGTTATCTGGGTTTGATTGCAAAATAATATTAACACAGTTTATTCTGACTAAAACAACTTACTTTTGGTTTATTATGTGAAATTTACGTTATTTTCTACACTTGTATGACAATCCCTATTCTCTTCTACTTTATGTTTGACACGCTACTCCAACCCTTTTACAACATCAATTTCATCAACATACCGTACATTTGCAATCGCTTAATCGCTACCTATTTTAGACAAATTTAATTAAAATAGTTATTTTATAACAACAAACCAGTACTGTTAATATTTTAGTATTATTCCCCACACTCTCTCTCTCTCACGCTTGTGCCCATCATACTTTTACAGTACTCATCTCTTATTAATAGAGCTCTTTCAAAAACATTTAGTTTGATGACAAAAGGTACTTTACCAATCTGTGTTTATTCTTAACCCATCTGTAATAGTATCTGAGCTGTTGCACCAATAGTTTAACAACGTCTTGCACTTCACATTCCGGAAATAATTTTGGCTTTCAAAAACTGGCGTATTGTTCCGATCACATATCGAACTAGATTTTCACTGTAACTGCATTGTACAGTTATATTTTTAGTCGGCCGACATAATTTTTCCGCACTGAGATGTCTTAGTTTGGCCGCGCGCTATTGTTTATACACTTTTTTATACTTGTTATACTTTAAAAGATAGGCTGACTCTTTATTACGGCCTATCTTGCACCCGAGGCCACCGTTTAGCTATCTGAACTGTATGCTGCTGCTGGCTGTCTGTCTGTTGTACCCTCTCTGATGACAAACTGCATACTGTTTCACAAGGACTGCTGCTTACTGGGGCGGTTACGCAATACGTCTGGACAATTGTTTAGGCTAACCGTGTGTATTGCTGGTGACTTGGGGCACCTCACAGGTGAAGTCTGTCAATTTGAAAATTAACTGAATTGATACAAAATAAAATTAAAACTATGTATAAGATTAAAATCACACACTTCTGTACCGTTACATAGTGTTAGTGTGTTAACCTACCAGTTACTTTATTTTACTCACCTCCAATTGTGTTGGTCCCTCCTATGTAACCACTTTTACTTTTGTCTCTTTTAGTCAATTTCAATCAGTCCTATTAACACTTTTTTTTCCATATCGGCCATCTAGGGACCACATGCCAATTTCAATTCTTTACTCTCTGTTCTTTCCTTTTTTCCAATACTCTTTCATCTTCTCACTGTGTCTCCTCTTCCTGTCTTCAGTCCACTTTGAACCTAGGTTTTTCTCTCTCCTACCCTGGACTCCCTCCATTTTTAACACTTTTGCCCGAAAAACTTCTCCTTCAATTGCTTCTTCTGCGTGTATATTATTTTTTTTCTAAATCCTTTTGGACTTCTTTAATCCAACTTGATGTTGACTTCTTCCCCCACAGATATTTGAAGATTTGCTTTGTCAACCTATTGTCGTCCATTCTATATAAATGTCCAAAAAATAATAGTCTTCTTTTTCTCATTGTTTCTGTTATACTTTCTATACTTTGATATATTTCATCATTACTTCTTAATTTCCAAAATTTCTGATTTGTATAAATTATAATTCAGTGCTAGACATTCACTTGCATATAGGCATTCTGGCTTCACTACTGTACTGTAATGCCTTATTTTTGCATTTTTAGATGTGCACTTTTTATTGTAAATATCTTTAGTTATACCATATGCCTGTTCCATCTTATGAATCCTTTCTTCTATAGCAGATTTTTCCAAGCCATTCTCTTGAATTATCTATCCTAAATACTTAAAATTTTGAACCCTCTCTATTCGACCAATATCTGTTACCAGAAATTTTGGTGCTTTTTTAATGTTTGTGAGAAATAAGGTTTTTTCTGCAGAAATTCTTAAGCCTGTTCTACTGGCTTGTCCTCTAAAAAATTAACTTGTGTTACTGCAGATGTCAGACGTTCAGAAAGTATAGCAAAGTCATCTGCGAATGCCAAACAGTTTACTTCAATACATTTGTTCCTTCTTCCCAACATGATTGGTGATATTTTGCATTCCTTTAATTTTTCATTCCAAATTCTCACTACTTTCTCCAGGACACAGTTAAAAAGAATGTAGGATAAACCATCACCCTGTCTTACACCTTTATTTATTTGAATGGTTGAGATATTTCTCCCATGAATTTTACTTTTGAGACTGTCTGTAAGGGTTTCACGGATTAGATTTGCCAATTTAGATTTAACACCAAATTCTTGGATTATTCTATCTGTAGTTTCTCTATCAACAGAATCAAAAGCGTTTTTGAAATCAACAAATGTTATTACAATTTCCTTTGAATTCAGTAGCCTGTGACGGATTATTGACTTCAGAGTGAATATTTCCTGTTAACACTTTATTACATACTTCATTCCATTTGAGAGAGAAGCTCCTGGAGGTGATTTCTATCAAGAAACTTGTATTGTGCCAAACTTAATAAATTTCTTTAAAAATGCTGAAGAACATAATAGAAAAAATTTGTGCGCAATGGAAAATCAACAAAGGAAACTCCCAGAAAGGAAGCTGTGGCAACTTTCCAATAACAAGTCATGACCATCTTCCAGCATATCCTTTTTTTTTATTAGAGAATTTCCTCAATGCTGGGAGTTTCTTCTACCAACATACTATAAAGACAAATTACACATATTACATATTCAACACATTAAACATATTACATTATATCATTATACTTACCTCTATCCTGAGCATCTTCTAACTGAAGGTCATGCTTGTCTATATTCTGCTGTACACAGTCAGTCCATTTTCCTGGGCTTTCCCCTGTTCTTCTTCCATTCTTCTCAGATGCCCATACAAAATCAATCGTCTTTCTTGTATGATTTCCACAACTGTGCTTTTCACTTCCATTATTTGCCTGATTTTTTTCATTCCTCACTTTTTCCATTCTGGATCTCCTAATCTCCTAGCTGCTCTTCACCAGTAATACATTTCCATCCATTTTGAAAGCACTCTTCTTTGAGGTTGTATGTTCATTGCCCATGTTTTTGCTTCATTTAGCATTATACTCTCAACAGCTGTCTTGTAAATTATTGCTTTGCTTCTGTTTCTTATATTCCTGTTTCATTTACTCGAATTTATCATTCCTATTGCTCTACGGCCTTCACAAGTTCTTTTCCTTATACACATTAGATGATTCATCCAGTTCCATTATTGACCCTAACCAATGCATTATTGAAAAAAAGCACACCTTATATGAATTAAAATCTACCATTAATGCTAATCACCTCCTGCAGGACCCAACCCTATTTATGAGTAAAAGGGCATAGAACAAAATGGAATAGTTTTCTGTGTGACCATAGGAACAGCAATAACAATATATTTGTCTTATGTTTGTAAAAGACCATACCTGTTCATAGCTCCTGTTTACAGTTAATCTATTTCATTCTAGTTATTCCTTTTATTATGTTTGTCCCTTATATATTCTTCAAAACTGTATAGCCTATACCACAGTTTGCTTCTCTTTCTCTTTTTCACCTGGTTGCCATTCTTCTACAGCATTTGGGATATATAATTTTAATACTTTAAATTTAATAAAACGTTTTGAAAATTGTAATACTTGCTTAAGAAAATAAAATAGTTTTTGTAAATATGTACTTAAGGAACTGCAACTCCAAGACTATCTACACAAAGCTCATTTATTAAGTCCACAACACTGTGAAACGTTGAAACTTAACCATACCTGTGAACTTAAAAGTCAAGTAGGCTACTCTACCCGCAGTTGTATGTGGTTCAAAACAGTCATTAGTTCTTTGAAAATGTAATAATAACGTGCAGCTGATGTGTTATTTCAGGGTACTTTTTTATTGTTTAATATTTTATTAGTTGTTTTTATATTATTTATTTGTTAATGTAATGTATTTATAAAAATAAATGGATTCTGTTCATATTTTGGTAATTTTTGTTTTTTTTTTCTGAAAGCTATCTTATGAAGCTACAGTATGTTAAGTGCAGCCACTGAAGATGTGGCCAGCAACAGTCACGTTGCCAAACCATCTGGCTGAAGAATACTTCCAATAACAGACCATAAGATCAGAAACAAAAACAAAATCAAAATTATACTCTGGCCATGGAAAACTGAGATTAATGTATTTAGTTAATTAGAATATATGTTTACTAAAAAATTCAGTATGATAAGATAAAATAATACAGTGGAACTTGGTTATAACGTCATTGAAGGGACAAAAAAAATAATGACGTTATGTCCGAGTGACGTTATAAAAGAGTCGTTATAAAAGACCCTTTTTAATCACTAGTAAGGAAGGAGAAATAAAAAAAAGATCTTTGCATTATTAACATTATTCGTGATATTTATTCTAAAGTTTACAAACTGCATTTCATTTATACAAACAGCATGAAGAATATTTTAAAAGATCAAAAAGAAAGAACATGTAACTTACATTTAGGCTTACTGTCGAAAGTAATCCGTAATTTTCTTTTGAACGCTCCTTTCTGAAAAATAAATTCTTTCTGTTGTGCTGTGGAGATGCTGCGCTGCATTGAACGTGTCGTCAGACGTCTCTCTAAAGCAGTAAAATCGTGAAAGAGTTTCGGCGGCTCTCATTGCTTCCTGTACTGTCGGACAAATGATGTCGGCATCCTCCTTTTGCTCATAATCTTCTTCAACACTATCTTCTGCTTCTATGTTTTTTACTTCCGCGATAATTTCTGCTTCACTAAACACTTGGAATGTTTCTACTTGGTCATCCACGGATGCATAGGAATCAAGTTCATTTACGTCGAATTTCTTAATCCACTCCGAGAGCGGCAAGTCGTCGTCTTCGTCATCATCGGGTAAATTTTCATGTACGAGTTGTGCTTTACTAAAGCATTTTGCTATCGTCTTCTGTGTTACACTCTTCCAAGAGTCGTCTAGGAATTGTATTGCATCTAAGAGTGAAATTGTGGCAGGTTGCGCCGTGTCCATACAGAAAATAATTTTTTTTTTAAATTTGCTTGCAGTAGTGACACTTTAGGCTTCTAATGACGCCTTGGTCCGTAGGTTGCAAGACACTCGTACAGTTGGCCGGTAAGAAGACCAGATTAATGTTTGTCAAATTTAACTTTGGATGGGCTGCACAGTTGTCAACTAGAAGTAGAATTTTTCTGTTTTTCGATGACAGTTCTTTATCCCACTTTCTTAGTTCATCTTCAAAAATACTAGAAGTCATCCACGCTTTTTTGTTGGCAGTGTAACTTACAGGAAGTTTTTTGATGTTTTTAAAACATCTAGGATGCAAACTTTTCCCAATAACTAAAAGTTTCCTTTTTTCGGTTCCCGTCATGTTCGCACAAACAAAAACTGTAACTCTTTGTTTAGAGAGCTTCCCACCAACGCACTTTTCATTTTTAAATTTGAAAGTCTTATCTGGAGTTAATTTATAACAAATTCCGGCTTCATCTCCATTAAAGATGTCTTCATCTTTATATGATCGTCTAATTTCTGGCCAAGTGTTACGCACCCAATCGCCTGTAACGTTCAGATCTACGCATTTTGCGTCACCACAAATTTTTGCAAAGGAAATCGAGTGTCGGGCCTTAAATCGATCTAGCCATCCGTTGGAGCACGTAAAATGGCTGGCGCCGGCGGTCCTGTTACAGTGCTTATCGCTTGCATAGAATGTATGTCTGTAGCCATGGGCTAGCGCGCGCGCGCACATATATACGTTTATATGAAATTTAGAGTAAAATATCTGAGAAATTTTTGACGCTATAACAGAGTAGTACAATATTTAGTGACATTAAAACCGGGAATTTTTATAATGTTAAAGATATCAGTTTGACCGGACTTATGACAAAATAACGCTACACCCGAGTTGACGTAACAGCCGAGGCCGTAATAACCAAGGTCCACTGTATTTGTAATGTGTAATTGATATAAACAACAGACAAAGACAGAAAACAACAAATTCATAACACTAACATACATCAACAACCAAACTGAAAAAATAGCCCACAAATTCAAAAAAGCAGGATATAGAATCGCATACAAAACTACTAACAAAACAGAACACACACACAAAGCACAAAAACAAATTCGATCTACCTGGTGTTTACAAACTAAATTGCTCAGATTGCAACAAATTCTACATCGGCCAGACAGGATGTAGCTTCAAACAAAGATATATTGAACACACAAAAGCACTACACTCCACTCCTTTGAAAACCACTACATTGAAGCAAACCACACATACAGAAACATCGACAATAACATGGACATTCTACACGTACACACAAAAGGCCGAAAACTAGACAATCTAGAACAAATGGAAATATACAAACACACGAAAACACAAAAACCACATCCTAAACGAACAGGCCCAATTCAAATCACACTCATTACTCAAACATATCATACCCCACACACACAACACACATTTCCTCTGAAGAAGCTTTTTAAAAGTGAAAACCGGTTCAGGTTATAAGGTAAAACTTTTACGTTTTTACCCATAAAAAGTTCTGTGTTCCGAGTCGTAGTGAAATAATTATATTTAGTTTTTGTATGTGTGGTTTGCTTCAATGAGGTGGTTTGCAAAGGTGGATTCTGTAGTGGAGTGCAGTGCCTTTGTATGTTCAATGTATCTTTGTTTGAAGCTATGTCCTGTCTGGCCTATGTAGAATGTGTTGCAATCTGAGCAATTTAGTTTGTACACTAATGTCACAAACAATGACAGACAAGCACATAAAATACTATATTGGCACAGATACGTTGATGACATTCTAATACTATACAGGGGAAACAAAAGCCAATGTAAACAGTTACTAACGCACATAAACAAAATACACAAAAACATAACTTTTACTGCCGAATACGAACACAACAATAGCATAAACTTCTTAGACCTCTCCATCACAAAATTTGAACACAGGCACAAATTCAATACAGAAAACCGACTACAACTGACACATTTATACACAACTCCTCCAATCACCCAATACAACACAAACTAGCTACCTTCTGAACTATGATACATAGACTTAACAACATCCCACTAGATGAAAAAGACTACAAAGACGAACTAAACACAATAAAATATCTAGCAGAATCCAACGGATACAACATAACAATAGTCAATAAACTCCTACACAAAACACAAAACAAACAAGAGACAAAGACAGGAAACAACAAATTCACAACACTAACATACATCAACAACCAAACTGAAAAAAATAGCCCACAAATTCAAAAAAGCAGGATACAGAATCGCATACAAAACTACTAACAAAACAGAACACACACACACACACAAACACAACACAAATTCGATCTACCTAGTGTTTACAAACTAAATTGCTCAGACTGCAACAAATTCTACATAGGCCAGACAGGACGTAGCTTCACAGAATCCACCTTTGCAAACCACCTCATAGAAGCAAACCACACATACAAAAACATCGACAATAACATGGACATTCTACACGTACACACAAAAGGCCGAAAACTAGACAATCTAGAACAACTGGAAATATATAAACACATGAAAACACAAAAACCACATCCTAAACGAACAGACCCAATTCAAATCACACTCATTACTCAAACATATCATACCCCACACACACAACATCAATCTTTCAAAAGTCGATACCGTCGCCAACAACGAGAAGGACAGTGCTCCCAATGGCAGCCTCTGAAGAAGCTTTTTAAAAGCAAAAACCAGTTCAGGCTATAAGGTAAAACTTTTACGTTTTTACCTATAAAAAACTTTGTGTTCCGATTCGGTAGTGAATTAATTATATTTAGTGTATGTGATAAATATATATTATTTATATATTTATATTAATAAAGTACATCAGATGAATTGAAACAATAAAAATATAATACAACTATTTGCAGAAGAAATGATATTTGATAATATAAATAATGTTGTATACATTAGACACTAGATGCTGCCTCCATCATCAGAACTTTCGTGGCCCAAATTGAAGACTGCTGATTCCACCATTGTGTGGGCAACAATTCTGTATTTCATATTGATATTACTGCTCAACTGATAAGTAATCAATTGAAATGATGCAATAATGAGCATTTAATTATACAAATTTGTATGGTTTGCAAGGATGAGAATGGAAGACTAATTACATTCCTACTGAATTATTCGACGAAAATAAAATGTTTTGCTAATGGTACATTTTTTGTTTAGAAAAAATAATGGATTTAAGTGCATTTTGGGGCTAAAGATGAAACATAGTTACAAAAAGAGGGATAGATTCAATAAATTTATACCTATCTATGTATGTAACCTTTTCTTGGTACAAAAATGGAAACATCCATGCGTATTTGGTGTGTAAATTATGTGTATTTATTTTATCATCATCATCGTCATTTTCAAGGAATAAACCAAGAATGGTTTGTTCTGGTCTCAAATAGGCAAAGATTAGAGCTGGTCACTCCAGCGCTTCCTCGGACGTTCCACACCTCTCTGCCCCTCATCTTATAGTTCCATAGTTGTTTGGGGATGCGGCAGTCATCCATTCAGCAAAGATGTTCCCACCAATTCAGCCGATAGTGGCGATCCTGTTGAGTAAACTCATAATATTCAGTTCCTGCCGATATCTGTGTTTCTTCTAAGATCATGGAGAGTATACCCTGCCACGTGCCTGAGAAATCTCATTTCATTCAGCCACTTGGATGCGACTGGCCTGGCCTTTCATTAAAGTTCAATTCTCAGACCCATAAAGAAGTGTGGGAAGAGCTATCACCTTGTAGTATTTTAGGCGTGTTCCTTTACTTGCTGACGTAAGGGTTTGCCTAGTGGTCGCACACATAAGGTTGAACTTATGCAATTTATTCACAATGTTGTTGCTTGCATTATAAGACACTGCAGCCCAGGTATTCAAAATTGCTAACTTGTTCCAGGACAGTACCATCTATAACAATTTTTGCCCATACGGGATCAGTTCCATGAAAAGCCATCACCTTGGTTTTAATTGTGGATATTTGCAATCCAGAGTCTTTGCATATTCGATTTAACAAATGTATACCCATCTGCAATGTGTCCTCAGAGTCCGGCAGAATAGCCTGATCGTCCCCAAACAACAAAATGTCAATTGTAGAGTGACCAATCATAAAATGTTCTGGAAGAAACATCTGCCAGTTTTGTGTGACATCATCAATATATATAAATTAAAAAGGGAAGGTGATAATGGACACCCTTGTCGTACTCCACAATTGATCAGGTCAACTCTAGGAGCTGTTCTCGGTCTCCCTGCTTCTATTAAGATTTTATGCTCCATATAAAGACTCTGTATTGCTCTAATTAGATGTTGTGGGATCCCTTTCCTTGCCATTACTGCCCATAGTTTGCTCTGATTCACTCTGTCAAATACCTTCTCGAAGTCGATAAAAGCTATGTACGAGGGCTGTCCAGAAAGTAACTTAGTTTCAGTGTGGGTGGCAATGGGGTGGGGCTAGTCTTGGTGAAACTGGGTGGCGTGACTTAGTACGCATCCAGCTGGGACTGGTATAGGTCTGTGTTGTGTTTCTGTGCTTCACTAATAATTTTTAAAATGAGTGCTGCGATTGAAAATCCCGCGAGCTGTGAAGTGCGCTCAGTAATAGAATTTCTGCAAGCAGAAAACTGCAGACCAGTGGACATTTATCGGTGACTGTGTGAGGTGTATGGGAACAATGTTATGAGTGAGGGAGGAGTAAGGCAGTGGTGTCTTATGTTTAAAAATGGCCGCACCAATGTGCACGATGATGAGCAGAGTGGCCGGCTGAGTGTTCTTACTGACAAATTGGTGGAGAAAATCAATTTAAAAATCCGTGAAAATCGCCGCTTTGATTACTGAGCTATCACATGAGTTTCCTCAAATTTCAAATAGTTTGCTTCATGAAGTTGTCATGATAAAGCTTGGTTACCATAAGTTTTGTGTGCGATGGGTCCCAAAAGTGCTTACAGAAATGCACAAAAACCAGCGGATGGCATCAGCATTATCATTTCTTGAGGCCTACGACAAGAATGGTGATTCTCTACTGAACCGTATTGTAATGGGGGATAAAACCTGGGTTAGGTACGTTAATTGTGAAACAAAAAATCAGTCCATGGAATGGGGCCAACTCACTCGCCCAAAAAACCGAGGAAGTGTTTGTTGACCTTGTCAGCAAGGAAAATGATGGTGACAGTTTTTTGGGACAGAAAAGGGGTTCTCCTGATAGAGTTTATGGAACGGGGTACCACAATCAACTCCGAGGTTTACTGTGAAACCTTAAAAAAGCTGCGGAGAGCAATCCAAAACAAGTGACACGATAAGTTGAGCTCCGGGGTATTGCTCTTCTATGACAATGCCTGACCGCATACAGCAGCACAAACGCAAGAACATTTGGGAAAGGTTGGGTGGGAGATTTTCAATCATCCCCCATGCAACCTGATCTGGCACCGAGCGATTAACACCTGTTCATGGATATGAAAAAATGGCTGGCAACACAGCACTTTTAAGATGATGAAGAGCTGAAGGCAGGCGTTAATGAATGGCTGAAATCGCAGGCGGCAGATTTTTACGATGAGGGCTTTCAAAAACTCATGAATCGTTACAATAAGTGTTTGAACTTGAATGGAGACATGTGGAAAAATAGTCTAAGAATGTAGTTTCCAACTGTGTAAATAAAAAAATTGTCTTTTTTTTGTTTATTTTTTTTAATCATAAGTTACTTTCTGGGCAGCTGATACTCTCTACGCTTTTCAATGAGCTGGGCTATTGTAAATATATAATCTAAACATGATCTGCCCTTCCTGAAACCGTTCTGGGCCTCTGAAAGCATGGTCTCCGTTATTGCATTCAGCCGTGTTCTTAATATAGACGCATGTAATTTATAGTATTAAGAAGGCTGACTCTTCTGTACTTCCTGCTGTCGTTATGATCACCTTTCTTGAATATGGGAATTACCTTTGCAATCCGCCAGTCGTCAGGAACATGACCAGTGGTCCATCATAGATTAATAAATTGCAGCAAGGCTGGTGCATACTTTTTAAGCTCCACCACAATCAGTCCATCAGTGCCCGGTGCTTTTCTATTCTTATAGCAGTGTAGAGTAGTTAACAATTCATCCATTGTTATTGGGTCCACACAATCATTGATATCAGCAAAGGTTGTTCTTCCATTTGATCCTGGGTCCTTAGCTGCTCATAGTATTCAAGCCATTGTTGTTCTGAGATATTACTGACCAGGTTATCCCTTTCTGTTTGATTTAAATGCCTTAATATTTTGTAAGCCTTGTCCTGCCTGGCATGTACATCGTGTTCTATATCACTTACATATTTATCCCATGAACGTCACTTGATTTTCCTGACCTCTCTTCTGGCAGCAGTGCTTATATCACACCTTGTCTGATCAGTGTTTAAGACTAGATTTTTCAGGTATGCCTGCTTTTTAGCATCAATTATTTGTCTAATATAATCATCCCATACCTGTAGGCCTCGGTTTCCATACCTTTTACGTCTTGTCCCCAATGCTTCAAATGCTGCTTGTGATACAATGTCTCTGATGTTACCCCATTCTTGATTTATATTGCTACTGATGGGTTTTTGTTGTACAAACTGACTCAACCGGGTCTGATACAGGTATCTTATACTTTCATCGTGGAGCAGGTGTACTTTAAAAGTTTGCTTGGAGCACTGGCGCTCTGTAGATCGAGCCTTTCTCCACCTACCTGGAATACTAATTTTTTATATGAGCAGAAAATGGTCAGACTCAACGTCACATCCTCTAAAAACCCTAGTAGTCTCCACTAAATTTCCTAATTTCCCATTAACTAAAATATAATCAATTACACTGGTCTACACAATTTTCATATCATTGACCAAACCGAATTTTTTCTTTTTCATTTTGCTTCCCATTAACAGTTATGCTATTATATAACTCATATCACATAATGTGACAGTACATAAAGACCTATTACAATGACTGTGGGATTAAGGGATCTCACATTGTTTTTTATTATAATCATGAATGTCAACCAGGGCTAGGTCAGTTTTACCCAAGTCCCAATAAACACACATATTCAACAAGAGAGGAGTAAAGTCAAGGTCACCGGTGGACGAGCGAAGTTTAACATGTGTAATGGCGGCGTATGTGAACACGAACTAACAACATGAACTTTCATTGGTCCACAAAGCTATGTCGTCATTATTAAACGCTGACGACATACAATCAAATAATCAAATACGTACAAACCAGGGATGTGGCTGTAAAACAAAAGACGGTGACGTCATGTACACTACCACTTACACAGCAATTACGTCTAACTCGCTCTCAGTCTTCAGTAACAACTCAGAGCACATACACGCTAAATAGTGTAGTGGGCAGTTTTTGTCACAAAAATGTAAAATTTGTTTAAAAAATGTAGTCACACAAATAATTAATATCAGTGGGCAACAAATGTAATAATAGTAAATTCAGTGCACTCAGAAAAAACAGAGAAAAATTTGGCCGAACATCCGCCAGCCAGCATGGGAGTCTTCTGAGGAGCTTCTTCACCGCATCTGTTCAGGAAAGCCCTTATTAAATTTTTTTTTCTAAATTATATAAGTCAGAAAATGAGCTCTAAGTATAATTAACACTAAAATGTATTCAGTATTAGAGTATGAGAGGTTTGGGTGAGTGTGTGAAAGTGAAAGTTGGCCAGCTTTAAATAACCAATATATGAGGCGTTGGTTTGTGATGGAAACTTATATTAGTTAGTTGATTTTAAAGTAAAAGGAAATTTTAGAATCATCCTGCACTAATTACGGTTTTTTTTAAAGAATTCAGTTACAAAGAAATAAGAGTATGTAGAGATAAAAGCATGGTGAAAGGCGGAAGTCATGAAGCCGCCATCTTGAAATTTGTCAATTGTTTAATGACTCCCATTGTCTGTAACACTTAAGCATTGAATATAAATAAAGCCTAATCTGTTTGTTATATGGTGTGTGAATGGTTATTTCAAAAGACCTGACTACCTCTGCCTTTTCGCTTAACGAAACTCTGGACCCGAAAAGCCTAATTTATGTTAGTAATAATAACACATGGTTACACCGGATGTACGGTGGATATCAATTGAGTATCATAAAATACATAAAAATAATTATCAAATATATGCTGAAAGTAGAGTCAGTTAACAGATGGCCCCCGAACAGTGGACTTTATATAAAATTTATATTATATAAATAAGCCAAAAGCAGAGGCAGACGGGTAGCGAAATATACGTAACAATATAGGTTACCTGTATAGGTTATGTATGGTGTGAATAGAACTATACAACAACTAAAACAATTTATTATTATCAGTGTGGATAAAAATGGCAAATAACAACAAAAGTATTAGTATAGAAAACACAGCAACAGAGTCGCTGTTGTTAAACGAACCACAGGCTAATTCAACGCCTATTACAAGTAATAAGGTGTCGCTAGAAGACCTTTTTCAACTAATGAAAATACAGAATGGTGAATTGAATGATAAATTAAACCAGTTTGATGATAAATTTGATGATATTAAAAAAGAAATTGAGAAACAAAGCTGTAATTATGATAAAAGATTAAGTGAAATAGAGACACGGTTAGACAAAATAGAATTAGAAAATAAGAAAGTAATAGACAAATTAGAATTGGACAAAGATGACAAGGTAAGTAGTAGTGGAAATGATGATAAAATAAATAAAAATATAGTAATAGGAGATAATAGTGCGGAGGTTGGTATTAATCATGAGGTTTTATGGGGAATAGAATATAGTAATAATGGAATGATAGTGTGTGTTGAAGGGTTAAAGAGAGGGTGTAAAGAGAGATATATTGAGAGAGAGAAGTGTTGTTGGGAGAGTTATTATGAGAGATATTTTAAAAGAGACAGATGTTTTGAAAGAGAGAGATATATTGAGAGAAAGAGGGAGATAGAAATTTTTAAGATAAGTAGAGATTATGAAGAGTTTATGGAAAGGTTAGGAGGAGAGATGATATATAATAAATATAGTAAGTACTTACTTTGTATTGAAACTGAGGTAGTAGGAGATGATGTTGATAACAATGATAATATAATTTACCTGAATATGACTAATTATACCGAAGGTGACAGAACCATACCCGATCATGAGTTATATGAGTCTGAGGAAAAGGTTAAAAATTTGAATAGTTGGTACATGTATAATGATAAGATAAGATATTCAATATTAAACAATGTATATAGTTTTAAGATTCGACTATTATTTGACGATGGAGGGTAAACATTTTATTGTGTTTATGAACATTTAATTATGTCGACAGTGTTTTGAAATGGACTGTTTATGACTGATTTTTGATAAATGATAAAATGGTAGTTTGGATTGTATATTTTTGTGTATATTAATGTCAATGTATTTGTGTATTTTTGCTGTTGTGTATTTTATATATTTGTTATGTAAACTATGTACTGTAGAATTTTAAATAATTGAAGAAAGTTTGATGAGGAATTTTAATAATTATGATATTTAGATTCTAATGGTTAGTATGATTATATATTTGGATGTTGAGAGGTATTGTTGTTAATAGGTAAGTGATGAATTTTCTAGTGGTATATTAAGGTGAAATGTTGTAAAAGAGTTAAGGGAATAATGATAAATAAGGGCATTGGAGTTAGTTAAATAGAGTTAATGGGAGTTAGTGAAAATAAGAATGTTGAGATACTGATAATATATAAAGAGGTGTTAGATATTTTAGGGACATAGTAGTTAGTGATTATATGTAAAGAGGTGAGTAATGTGAATGGTAATTATATATTTTGTTGATGATGGTATTTTGTAGTAAGGATCCGGTGTAAGGAGTGACCAGCGTGCAGCGTTGTGGCAGGCGGAGCAATTTTGGGTTAGAGTGTTTGCCGATATTTGGTGGAGGGCAAATGGTTAGGGATGGGTATGGCCAGGTAGGGAACATACATCCTTGTACAAAAGATGAGCGGTGCCAGAGGTTTTAAATGGGATTAGTGAAGGGGGTTATTATAGAGATATTGGTGTCATAATATGTTAATGGTTAGAAGCGGTTGTTAGTAGTAAACAAGAGGTGAGTAAGGTTAGATGGACAAATGCCAAAATAAGATAGAGATAATAGTGAATAACGGAGAGTCACCCAAACTAATAAGGATAAAAGGGTTAGAAAAAGAAAATTCATAGTAGGAAGGTGAGGTAACTGAAAGGTAGATGATAAATTTGAAAATTTTTTGTATAGAATCTAAATGAATGTTAAATAATAAAAGTTAATCGAAAGTTGATAATAAAAATGTTATAAAGTTCTGCTACAAGTTATGTAAATATGAATTAAGTAATGTGAATTGTTCAATGTTAGTGTTTAATGTTTTATGATGTACAGTGTTTTATTATGTTGATGGTACAATAGGCTGGGAGGTTACTACAAGGGTAGTAATGATAACAATATTAAATTTTAAAGAATCAATAATGAGATTGATGTTGGTTATCAAGTCTATAGTAAGGATTCTGGTGTAAAGAAAATTAAACGTAAAGATAATTGAGTAAAGAAAAAATAAATAGTTTTGAAGTGTTTGCCATAATAGTTATATGTGCTGATTTTATTTGAAGTAAAATAACAGAGATAGTAGTTGTTGTTTGAGAGTAGGATTTTTTTTATGCTTATTATAATAATATGTTTTCTTGTGGTGAGAGAAGTGAGTTGATGTTGACTGGAGTCAGATAGTTTTTATAAATGTACAGGAGTGTTGAAAAATGGAAGGATTTATCTGTCTTAAATCTTGTTTTTTTTTGTTGTTTGAAAATTGTAGAGTTAAGAAACCAACGCCTCAAAACACAAACCAATGCATCTAAGGGGAGACATATCAGTTGCGGATATGGAAATAAATAAGTCCACTATTTTAAAATTTTGTATTACATGTTTCAGAGTTTTGTGGTGTTGTGACCGCGGTCCTGAGCTGGCCGGAGCGTCAGAACAGGAGCGTTCAGTGCCTCATGGCCTTATGGCGTAGGGATCTCTCCAGAGAAGTCCAGTAAGGTCAGACAGGTACGATCAGCACCAGAGGACCAAGGGTAAGTGATTGAAATTCTTTTATATTAACACTACAGGGGGTTGTGGCGACATATCTGAACTGATCCTTTTAGAAACGTGTGAATGAGTCAATGAAAGTTTTTGTGTCTCGACACCAAACCTTTCATTGAGGGGGTTTTGTGACAGTACATAAAGACCTATTACAATGACTGTGGGATTAAGGGATCTCACATTGTATTTTTTATTATAATCATGAATGTCAACCAGGGCTAGGTCAGTTTTACCCAAGTCCCAATAAACACACATATTCAACAAGAGAGGAGTAAAGTCAAGGTCACCGGTGGACGAGCGAAGTTTAACATGTGTAATGGCGGCGTATGTGAACACGAACTAACAATATGAACTTTCATTGGTCCACAAAGCTATGTCGTCATTATTAAACGCTGACGACATACAATCAAATAATCAAATACGTACAAACCAGGGCGGTGGCCGCAAAACAAAAGACGGTGGCATCATGTACACTACCACTTACACAGCAATTACGTCTAACTCGCTCTCAGTCTTCAGTAACAACTCAGAGCACATACACGCTAAATAGTGTAGTGGGCAGTTTTTGTCACAAAAATGTAAAATTTGTTTAAAAAATGTAGTCACACAAATAATTAATATCAGTGGGCAACAAATGTAATAATAGTAAATTCAGTGCACTCAGAAAAAACAGAGAAAAGTTCGGCCAAACATCCGCCAGCCAGCATGGGAGTCTTCTGAGGAGCTTCTTCACCGCATCTGTTCAGGAAAGCCCTTACTAAATTTTTTTCTAAATTATATAAGTCAGAAAATGAGCTCTAAGTATAATTAACACTAAAATGTATTCAGTATTAGAGTATGAGAGGTTTGGGTGAGTGTGTGAAAGTGAAAGTTGGCCAGCTTTAAATAACCAATATATGAGGCGTTGGTTTGTGATGGAAACTTATATTAGTTAGTTGATTTTAAAGTAAAAGGAAATTTTAGAATCATCCTGCACTAATTACGTTTTTTTTTAAAGAATTCAGTTACAAAGAAATAAGAGTATGTAGAGATAAAAGCATGGTGAAAGGCGGAAGTCATGAAGCCGCCATCTTGAAATTTGTCAATTGTTTAATGACTCCCATTGTCTGTAACACTTAAGCATTGAATATAAATAAAGCCTAATCTGTTTGTTATATGGTGTGTGAATGGTTATTTCAAAAGACCTGACTACCTCTGCCTTTTCGCTTAACGAAACTCTGGACCCGAAAAGCCTAATTTATGTTAGTAATAATAACACATGGTTACACCGGATGTATGGTGGATATCAATTGAGTATCATAAAATACATAAAAATAATTATCAAATATATGCTGAAAGTAGAGTCAGTTAACAATAACATTTTTGTTAATATATGAGGGGGTACCCAAAAATAACCAGAATAGCTCTGCGACTGGCGGAGCTTAGGTAGTACGCATTTCTCCCGCTAGGCGAGTGTAGCACAACTCGTTCCGAGTTCAGTGCCATCATTGTTGTCAGCTGAGAAGGTTATGTCCGGTCACAGTAAATCGTTTTGTAAAAGCAGTTTCGCTTGCTCCTCGTTTTTTGTCATGGCAGATTTAAGTGAACAGCGCGCTGCTGTGAAATTTTGTTTCCTGCTTGGGAAAAACGCTGCAGAAACTGTTGTGATGTTGAAAACAGCTTACAAGGATAGTGCTATGGGAAAAACTCAAGTGTACCAATGGTTTTCTCGTTTCAAAGAAGGTGAAATGTCAATTGATGACAAACCTCGTTCTGGACGTCCGTCAACTTCCAGAATTGACGAAAATGTTAAAAAAGTTCATGCAACCGTGCTTGAAGACTGACGATGGACCATTGAAGAGATTAGTAAGTTATCTGGAATAACTTGGAGCTCGGTTCAGCGAATTTTGTCAGAAGATTTGGGGATGAGAAGGGTCACTGCAAAATTTGTGCCTCGGGTCCTGACTGAACAGCAAAAAGAGAATCGAGTTGAAACATGCCGTGCATTGAAAGACGAGCTCCGAACCGACCCAGATTTTTTCTCCAAGGTCATTACTGGTGACTAGTCATGGTGCTATGGTTATGACCCCGAAACTAAACAACAGTCAAGCCAGTGGAAAACTGCATTGTCACCTCGCCCAAAAAAAGCTTGTCATGTGAAATCAAACATCAAGACGATGCTCATTTGTTTTTTCGATGTGAGAGGGGTAGTGCATTCTGAATTCGTCCCACCAGGTCAGACTGTTAATCAGGCTTTCTATTTGGAGGTTTTAAAAAGATTGCATAACAATGTGCGACAAAAAAGGCCCGATTTGTGGCAGACGAGGGACTGGTTTTTCCACCATGACAATGCACCTGCTCATGCAGCCATTTCAGTGCGCCAGATTTTAGCAAAAAACAACATGACTCCCTTGCCCCACACCCCTTACTCACCTGACCTCGCTCTGTGCGATTTCTTCTTGTTTCCGCAAATGAAGAGGGACATGAAAGGACAATGTTTTGACGACGTGGAAGCGGTAAAGAAAAAAAACGAGGCAGGAGCTGTCGGCCATCACAACAGACGAGTTTGAAAAATGTTTCCAGGAATGGGATCGCAGATTGGACAAATGTATTAAGTGTAATGGACAGTACTTTGAAGGTGATAAGGTTGTTTTGTAAAAAAAATTAAATACATAGCTTTAAAAAAAAACACTGGTTATTTTTGGGTACCTCCTTGTGTATAGCTATTATAGTACTATTGTATAGTAAAAATATCCAAAGAAATAGGATAATATTTTCCTTGGCAGTTGGCGGCCCTGTTGAGCTTAGGATTGTGGCTATTGTTTTTGTTTTGTTCTCCCTAACTGCTCCCAGAGTGATATATTGACATGTGAAATGAGTATGTCAGTTATTTAAAGTGTTTATTTTGTTTAGTAATGGTTAAAGATATAAGTCGAAGATGTTGTAAAATTCTCCAGATATGTTTGTTTACATTTGTGGACAGTATTTGTTAAAATCACAGTGTAGACCAGTATCAGAACAAGTTAAAAAGCGTATCATTTATATATTGGTTGTCAGATTGGTGACCAGGACAAGTACTGGGCTCCTCGTGTGTTGTGTAAGCTGCAAAGTTGGTCTTGTTGAATGGCTGAAAGGTACGAAGAAATGTATGCCTTTCACTGTGTCTATGGTGTGACCTACAAGGTGGATTCATTAAGTACTATTATTTCCTATGTGTCTTGGACAGCAGGGCTACTAAACATCATTATGAGAAAAAAGTTTGGCCAAAGAGGGCATCATTGAAACCTGGTACTGCCAATGTCGAGCATGTGCTACTTGTTGATCCACAGAAAGTACTTCTTCCATCTTTGCATATCGAGCTAGGCTTGATGAAGAATTGTGTAAAGGCTACGGATAAGAATGGCAAAGGCTTTCAGTTTCTACATGATTTTTCCGGAGCTGAGTGAAGCCAAACTCAAAGCAGGTGTACTTTAGAGCCACAAATAAAGAAAGTTATGAGAAATCATGAGTTTGAAGGCAAACTAACGCCAAAAGAGTTAGAGGCTTGGAAGTCGCTTGTAAATGTGTTTCTTTCTAAGAAAAAAAAAGAAAAGTTATGAGATTCTTGTTAAAAGATTGTTAAAATCATATAAGAGGTTATTAGGCTACTGCATGTCTTTAAAAATGCATTTTATGCATTCGCACATTGAATTTTTCCACAAAATGCTGGTGCAGTGAGTGATGAACAGGGAGAGAGATTCCATCAAGACATCAAAACTATGGAAACTCGCTGGGGTACTGCTATGATTGGTGACTATTGCTGGTTTTTGATGAGAGAATATAAAGCCGAACACAAGAGGAAAATTGAAACAATCCGCCTAAGCTATAGTTACAGTGGGCAGTTTATTTGACTTTTTCTTTTCTATAAATGTAAGACTTCCATTAAGAAATATAATTATGTATGTTTGCATTGTATTCGATTGACAAAAACGTAAGATTGCCAAATACATGTTTGATCAAAAAATAAGTTTTTATTAAATTTCTCCATCCCTATAACAAGACAACTGTACGTGTTAGAGATATATTGGCATCATTTTTAAACTCAGGCATATAAAATAAGGTAAAACCACCCACTTTCATTTCTGTTATGTAAAAGAAGTTTTTTTTGTAGAGCAGTGTTATTGAACTTGATCCTCTTGCTTGACAAGTATATTTATGTGCCTCTTTATAAGGGAAAAATGTGTTGGTTATCCTAAAATTGTTGAATGTGGCAAAATCGGTGAGGCATCGTCCATTTCCATTTTCCATTCTTTTCCCATGACATCTCACGATATTTCTTATAGGTGAGTTTCCAACACGTGTATTGAAATCACCTGCTATTATCACAAAATCATTCATGTGTATAAGTTCCCATTAAAGTTCAATTTCCTTATGCGCGAGTCCTCTTACATTTCATACGCCAATTTTAAATTGTTCCGCAATACCAAGTCGTTTTTTCTTTTATTCACAGCTGTGGTCAGCAACTTTTGATCCGTCCGGCTAGTCCTTATTTGAGGCAATTTAGTAGTGAATATGTCCCCTGGATATGTTACTAGCATATCGCAGGGTAAGATGTATGGTGGGGCTGCCACCTTCAGGCTTAATGTCCAGCCTGATTTTCTGTCTTGGTGTTCTCCCATAAACTGGCTGTCTTACCAGACTAAAGAGACCAGTTTTCCCTGTTGAGATATCCATAAGGATCTTTAATGTGATGGTTTTTCCTTTCCTCTCACATCCTACGTTGTTGACCAATGGTAGGTCATCCGTCTTTAGGGGCAATTTCTCACCCCAAGGGGAAGAGGGTGCCCTAACCTCTACTTGACAGTAACAAGTAGAGGAGGGACAACTTATACCAGCTGTCACTCGGTCTCCATGGCTGTGTTAGCCACCCGTAGGTGTTGCCCATCCCCCACCACTTGGAGGAGCGGCTGGATATTCCCTTCGTCAAGGAATGAGACCATAAGGCATTATTCATCCTCTCCAGTACATTTTTCGAGATAAAGAAAACTTGATCTCTAAAAACTATAGACACTTGTGTGCTTGTTGGTTCAACTCGTCAGCTGAAAACATTAACGTAGTTTATGCTGAAGATTGAAGATTGTCAGTTCCAATGAGTAGTACTTAATTATTATTCATTTTGTAATTGATTTCCTGTTTGAATTTCACCCATGAAATTTATTAGTTATATAACTTAACATCTTTTACCTTTCTGCTTAGAAATCATACAAATTATAATATGAAGTTTTCATTCCTTAAAAAATAATTTTGTTGTTTTCATTTTTTTTTTGTCCAAGTATTTTAAGCGGTTGCTTTTGGTCATTTGTTCATGTTTTTATATTTTTGTATATTTCATGTAATATGAAATATAAATGAATTTGCCAATCATTATTAACACCAAATAATGATGTGGACTTGGACGTTACATGGTAACAAATGAACCAATGACTTTATTGTAAAATAAGTTCAGCACAAGCAAAACTCTTTCATAAAACAGTAATGGAAAGTGGCTGTTAAGATCATGCAAATTGACTTTTCTGGTCTATTTGTTCCTGATGTAGGCCTAAGTGTAATTGTCCATCATATTAGTTTAAGTAAAGAAATTAAAAGTTTTCTAAACTTTAGTGTGTTAAAAAAAATATCTGGTAGCATGCAAAAAAATTTGTGGAGCTCAAATGTAAAATGTCAGCTCTAAACTAACTGATGGATAAAAAAGCTTAAATATTAGGTATATGCACACATACAAATACATAAATCATTAGTTTGGTTGGTAAAGATACATTTTTTAAAGAAAAAATGTATGAATACTTCTGATCAAATTTGTTAATAATCATGTCAATAAATTCAATTCTGATTTCATACAAAATTTATTAAAGTGAAGTTGTAGCAAGCAAGAATGAACAATCTTCTCTCCTCATCATTAGCGAAGAAAGGCAACATGTTTCCAGAATACATGTACATGAGATACAGAAGACAGATTCTTGAGTTGAGGAATGGCAGTGGCATAGGGCCAAAGTCGAGAACACTCCCCATCGACTATTATACTAAGGATTCGGTCAATTAAATTCAACTGTATGAGATGCACAATGAACTCTGGTATTTGTGCAAAAGCTAATCTGTAGAGCAGGCCTTCATTCTGGACTTTGTCGAAGGTTTGATCACATACAACAGGACAGCATGGACTGATGCCCGTTGGTGGCATCTGCTGGTGGATGAGAAATCTCACTAGCTTAAGAGTAGTTGAGTGTCCTGATGAAACGTGAACTGCTCCTCATTGATGATGTCATCCACCACTAGTGGCCAAACAGGAGACACTTGAATATCTTCAAGATTGCTGGCATGAGAGATATCACACAGTAACTTACAGAAAGTCTGGTGGCTTCTTAGGCTTTGGAATCAGAATGATGTTCCCAGCCTTCCACAGGCAGGAAAAGTACTGCAGCCTCTTCATGTTAGTTATTTTATGTTTATAAGATTCAAGACTACCTGCTTTGTGTTCTACTCGAGGCTTCTTGTTTAAAAGCAAACGTTTATACACAGCAGTAAGTCGCTTCACCTTCATAATTTTCTGAAGTTACATTCTCTCATCATAGGCCTACTAATCACAAAAGCTGCACACCTTTACACAGTACAAACTTCATTTAAAAAGCTTCAATGAAACTTCAATGAAAGCTTCATTTAAAAAGATGGTTATGTTGATACCTTTAGACATATTCCCAACAAACTACATGAGCCTATAGATGGCACATAAGTCAAGTAGCAGAAATTTTGTTTTATTTTTAATTTTTAATTCGTAGTTTTTCATAATATTTACCAAATGTTTAAGTTCAATAAAATTTAAAAAAATGAAAATTTGTACTTTGGAATTGTTGAAGAATTTTTATAAAGTACATTAGGTCAGCCGAAATTTATTCCAGGTTGGGAATGCCCATTCTGAACCCCTCTGGTTATGGGCCTGCATAGCGGTAGGCCTATTTTGTGAAAAAATTGCATTGTCACATAATTGATACAGCAATAAATTATACTGAAACTGCCTTATAAGCTTAAAAGTGTGAAATTATCCCAGATTTAATGTATGAGGTTTGATGAAAAAGATCTTCCAATTTTTTGAATTTCCACACTATAAGTACCCAATTAAAGAACATTTTTTTATTTGATGTTAGTATACATTTTAGTGACTTTTATCTCTATTCGATGCATAGTTTAGATTTGACAACTAATTGAGTAAATTTTATGCTGATGTATTAGCCAATTTTTTGACGTCTACAATGCAAGATTGAAGAACATGGATTATATTTTGTGAAAAGAGCGAGATAAACTGTTCTGTCATGCTGAACAAGTTGCAGAAGGCTTTAGGTGAATGTCATATGCAGTTTATTATAAGTGGTACAAAAGCTTTAACAAATAGTATTATGTAATGCGGGACGTCTCGTGCGTTCGATGGTGTCGTTCTAGAAGTGTCTTGACTAGCCAATGGTGTGTGTTTCTGCCAAGACCATGGTGAAGTATTGTGTAGAATTTTCACTTGTTTGTAAAGACACGTATTATGGAATATGCTGGAGCCTCAACAGGATATAAATACAAGACTTCAGCGGTGCTTAGTTCAGTTATTGTTGGGCGATTTACACAGTGCGGTTCGAAGTATTGTGGTGAAGTGTTATGTGTTTTATAATTGTGCGGGACAATTGTAATACAATTGTGTTTTATATTAGTTGACATTTTTATTGTGTGTGAACAAGTTTTATTTGATTTGTTGTAAGAGGCTATCTTTCCGATTACAACCTGTTTAATTGTGATAATTAAAGCTGGTGCTTGTGACTTAATTGGTGTCTTGTATTTTGTTTTCCACTGTACCATATGATGATCAGTAGACCGGCGTAACAGTGGTGTCAGAAGTGGGACAGAACCGTTAACAGTGGACACTTTGTAGAGGCAGGACAATGAAAATTGAACACTCAGGTCTTGATGCGCAGTAAACAAACGCCTCGTTGTGAGGCTAACAAAATTTTCATTCAGTTCGCACATGCACAGAACAGTATTGTGCAGTGTTCCGGAATGTGCGCATCGAGCTTTGCAAACGTGGTGTATAGTCATTTACAAATTATACTGTGATGACAAAACTATTTGTGTTAATCAGTGAAATTAGTTGTAGGCTCCCTATTTACTTTTTATTAGAGAACTTATTATTATATTTTAGAAAAGTGTTAATAAACTATTTCATAATCGCGCGTATATGTTTTAAATATTAGTGTGAAACGTACATTAATATGTCCCCCAAAATTTCCAAATTGAGTTAAAAAACTCTGCATAGCCAGACTCGTGAGGTAGTGTGGAATGTGTATAATTTTATGAAGAGTGAGGCTGAAAGTGGGAAACCTCTCTTAGATTTCCATAAAGTACAAGAGCGTGTTGCAAAAGCAATGGGTATTTCTCATAGCTCTGTGAGGAGAATAATAAAGGAAGGTCAGCAGCTACACAGTCCAGATGCAGAAACAGGAACATCATTTAGCACACTGGGAAAGAAACACCGTGTTCGTAAACCTATAACCGAGCTTGATGATTTTGATAAAGATGTAATTAGGAGAACAGTTCGGAATTTTTACATTGAAGAAAAGTGTCTCTTAACGGTAAAAAAGCTATTCGAAAAATTAAAAGAATCTATCAACTTTAAAGGCAGCAGTAGCAGCCTAAAAATTATCTTGAAGGAAATGGGCTTTAGGTGGATAAAAACTAAAAACAATCGACCTGTGTTAACAGAAATTCACGAAATAAGAGTTATTTACAAAACATACAAAAATTTAGAGAAGGAGGCAGAACTGTAGTATATCAGGACGAAACATATATTCATAGCAGCCATACATACACCTGGAATGATCAGATTCAGCCTGGTGGCTACACTGTTCCAGTTGCGAAAGGACAAAGATTAATTATTGTTCACGCTGCAGTCAGTACGGGTTTGTTCCAAATGCACTGCTGATTTTTAAATCTAACCAAAAGACAGGAGATTACCACGATAACATGAACGCTGACAACTACAGACGTTGGATAGAAGAAAAATTGGTCCCGAATTTGCCTGCCAACAGTGTGCTGGTAATTGACAATGCCAGCTATCATAATGTACAGCTAGAAAAAACACCTATGTCTAATTCTACAAAACGTGATATGCAAGACTGGCTAACACAACACGCAATACCGTTCCGTCCTGATATGGTTAAAGCAGAACTTTATGAAGTTGTTAAAATGTATGAATCAAACTTTAAAACATACTTAATAGATCAAATTCTGCAAAGCAGAGGACATTTAGTTTTAAGGCTTCCCCCTTACCTTACCACCCTGAACTAAATCCTATAGAGGTGATGTGGTCAGAAATTAAGCAGGGTGTTGCTGAAAAATGTAACATTTAATTTAAATGATGTGAAAAACTTATGTGAAGAAACAATTTCAACTGTGACTGCTGACGATTGAGAAAAAAGATGCAAACATGTAGAAAGCATTGAAAAAGAATATCTGGAAAAGGAAGCTATTGTTGATGAAACAGTAGACCGCTTCATAATTAATCTTGGAGGAGAGAGTAGTTCAGACAGTTCCGACGATTTTGCTGATGAGGAAGATGGTAATATCTCTGGAATAGAGGTATTGCCTGACAGCGACTGAAAACTTCCTTCAAACGTAAGTACTGTAGAATAGTTTTCGTAGTTAAATAACTCCAATGTTATTTTTTAAATGTAGTACAAATTTGTATATTTAATTAAATATATTCATATTTGCTCAATTATTCTTGTTTATATTTTTTATTATTATTAATAATAAATAAAACTTTTCTTACAAGAATATATTTTTTTGTATATATAACACTATTTCGGTAGTATAAATTATCATCATCAAAACTACGATGATGATGATAGTTTATACTATCGAAACAGTGCCTTATTAAAAAAATACAAAAAATATATTCGTTTGTATATATATTTTATACAAAATAATAGATTTTTTGTATATATAACACTATTTTGGTAATAAATTATCATCATCAAACTATGATGATGATAGTTTATACTATCGAACAGTGCCTTATTAAAAAAATACAAAAAAATATATTCTTGTAAGAAATGTTCTATTTATTGTTAATAATATTAAAAAAATAATTAAATATGAATAACTCAAAATGTTCTCGAATTTATAATTTTAAAATAAATTTAGGTTACGTACATTAAAAACAATACAAATAACAAATAGCCTATATCAAAAACTGTAAATGACTGTTTTCAAAGTAATGAGTACATGTAGTACTATGTTACACATACTAAGTAACATCAGTGATGTTAAGTAACAAAATAGATAAAGTTAAAATATAAATAGATTTCTGGCAAGAACATCATAAGCATGCAAGTTCTGTTTTGAAGGGACTGTATGTGTTAGAGAGACGTTGTTATCGCATACTCTCCTTTCTCAAGTACTTTTTGAGTGGGGGTAATTCATACATTGGGTCTGCGCCAATGACTGTTCAGGAATCACTGGCGTTCCTATTGTATGAGTACCAATTCTCTTCTGTTGTAGAATTTAATTATTTAGTAGTATTTAATTTGTTTGGTTGAAGTTGATTTTTCTTCTTCGCTGTTCCTATATCGGGAGCACATACCCCCCGGTCGATTTTGATCGATTCCATTGGTTAAAAAGGCTGACATTCTATCCAGCGAGGTCACCCCCTCGCGAATTAATTAATTTTACAGAAAATTGTTAACGACTTTGGGTTGGAGAGTATCGTTTGTTGCCTTCTCGTTTTTGCCAAAATAAATATAATTCCTTTAAAATTGGTTTAACATACTTGTTATATGAGTAATACTTAATGTAATCACATTATTATGTTATTACAATTAATCTGTTCTTTAAAATGAGTCCTCACAAGACGTGTGAGTTTAATAATAAGAAAGTTAATTCCTTACTTATGACTATTACATATTTCTTATTGTTTTATATGATTAATTATTAAAATTGACCAAATGATGACTACATTCCATCATATGGTTCCTTTGAAGTTCATTTGTGATAGTATCTACTACTGTACAATGATTGTCTAAAATTAATAAAATTACTATATTTGACCCGTGCTTTCTATGGCCTAGAGCATGGTCAGTTTGATTTACTTTATTTATTGACATATTTTGTTCTGTCCACTTTTTTACAGTGATACAGATTTTCTAAGATGTCCATTACAACTTCTGGACAGCTTAGTTTTCATTAGAATAAAATTATTTACTTGTTTTTATTCTCATTTACCGTTCATACTCTTAGTATGCCATGTGTCATTATGATTTAATTCTGAATTAATGATATACCCATTTTTATTTGGTTCCTTTCGGTCTAAATTGTCTTTACAGTTTAAAGGTTGTTTTGCAATGGTTGTTCTCTTATAATTACATGTGATATTGATAATAATTCACTAATACTTCTTGCATCTAGTGTGGTCAGACAGTTACCTCAATTTTCCTTAATTCTGGTTAAATTAGCTTTTCATTATAATCATTGTATACTATATTAGTGGTAATACATATTATATTGCACATCTATGTCATTGTTCTTCACTGGTTTACAATATTATAGAAATTCTGAGTGTGTTTAATGTGTACATCTTTCTGTCCAATTTGTACATCAAATTTAATGTGTACATCAGTCTGTGTATTTGCATTAAACACCACACATACCACTTTTAATTATAAAATTGTATCACTAGGTTCGTCTTTATAATGTCTACTTTCATTATTTTATAACTTACACTAGTTTACATCGTTTTGGTCTTAATTTATACTAATTACAAGCTGATTTGTAACCGAGTTGAGGTTACCTGGGACCCCTTTTGTCAGACAACAATGGTCTATGTTTTAGCTTTCTGTTTCAATGTTTTACAGGTTATTATTTGACACTTTTACTCTTGTTAATTATTATTTATTATTTCTTTATGATGTCTACCTGTCTACAGGTGATTACTAGGTTCTCTTTTAGTAAATTTACTTGGATTTGCCTGTATTAAAAGCATACATGGTATACTGTTCTTACTAATATAATTAATTCATTCTTATCATTCATTATTTACTTTCATTGTTTTGATTTGTTTATTTAATCATATTCTTTTATTAGAATACAGAGTTTTTATCGTGGTTTGTCTTTGGTAATAGTTTGTCTATGTCTGTGTCTCTTGGCTGTTTCTTATTCCTGTAGGTTCCTTGTTTGATTAGTTTCATTCTCTATTAATACATATCCTAGGTACATTATTTGACATATTTGTTAATTCTTCTGTGTTTGTTACCTTGCTTGTGTTTATTTATATTCTCTACAGTCTCTTGTTAATCCTGACTGTCATTATACGTTAGTTTTATCCTCTCACTTACCATATCTATTGGGTCATTTGGGTAATCACATTATTGTGTTGTCTTCTATATTTTCTTCTTTAGCACTATTTATTATTCTTCGTTTGCTGAGTTAGTTATATTATTTGTTTTACTTAATTCTTGAACCTTATATAATACTTGGTACACAGTTATTTATTTATCATTCCTTTCTTAGGTGTTCTGGTGTTAGTTTATGAGTGTTTCATTCTTTATTTTGGTTGTTAACTTTATGGTGAAGATATGTACTGTTACTCTATACAAGTGTAATTCGTAATTAATCTGTAAACATGGATGCCAGTCAGATAATGGAAGCTTTCCAAACGCTGCTGCGGCAGACACAGGAAGAAGCAGAAAAGCGACAGGAGGCGGAAGAAGCAGAAAAATTACACGATGAAAAATGTAAGCAGGAGTCAGAGGAATGGAAGCGTGAAACAGAAGACATCAAGCATTAATACAGTTTTCACTTATTATAAGCTTCGTCAGAGGCTGCCACTGGGAGCGCTGTCCGTCTTGTTCTTGGTGACGGCTTCAAGTTTTGAAGTATCGATGTTGTGTGTGTGGGGTGTGATATGTTTGAATAATACGTGTGATTTGAATTGTGTCTCTTTGTTTAGGATGTCGTTTTTATGTGTTTTTGTGTGTTTGTATATTTTCAGTTGTTCAGTGTATATGAAGTTACTGTAAACATTAGTATATAATGCTGTTTTACAATATTATCATACAGAATATTGCAATGTCATGTGAAGTTATTATTTATCACATTTGTATCAATATCATAATATATTTATCTCCCACTTACATTTTTTTCTCAGCCCAGGGTTACGTCACACGAACTGCGAAATGCAAGTATGATTGTAAGGTTACATGAAAAATGTACGCTACGCTCATTTATATAATGGAATTCAAATTTTGTTATTATACGAGGTGCTATCAGAAAGTTCCCGGACTGTACTTGGCACGGCTGTTGGACGTGACTGTACAACCTGGCATCCCAGTGTCCGATTCCGTAATATGTAATGAGTCAGTCTGCCGAGTTTCGTTGCATTGTGAGGTTGTGTTCGGTCTACGCGTTGTGTTTTGTAATCGTGTGTTAACGTTCATTTGCTAATTTTATGATGGCTGATAAATTCGAGCAACGCGCGTGCATTAGGCTAAGTTTTGTTTTAAACTTGGTAAATTGTCTACTGAAACTTTTGCAATGCTTCGAGAAGCTTTTGAAGAACATTCCCTACATAGAACACAGGTTTTTGATTGGTACGCTCGTTTCAAGGCCGGCAGAATGTCACTTGAAGATGATCACCATTCAGGACGACCTTCCACGAGCAAAACGGATGAAAATGTTGAAAAAATTCGACAACTCATTCACGAAGACCGTCGTCAAACAATCCATGAGTTGTGTACAAGTGCCGGAATAAGCTATGGAAGCTGTCAAGAAATTCTAACTGAAAATTTAGGCATGCGTCGTGTTGCTGCGAAATTCGTCCCTCGGCTTTTGTCTGTGGATCAGAAACAGCGCCGTGTTGATGTGTGCAGTGACCTCAGAGAAACGTCTGAAAATGACCCTACCTTCATCTCCAGGGTCATAACCGGTGATGAAAGCTGGTTTTATGGTTATGATCCAGAAACAAAACAGCAGTCGTCACAGTGGAAAAGTCCACAATCACCGAGACCAAAAAAAGCACGGCAGGTCAGAAGTGCAACAAAAACCATGTTCATTGTGTTTTTTGACATCAAAGGCATTGTCCATCGCGAGTTCGTGCCAGCTGGTGTTACAGTGAACTCAGATTTTTATTGTGACGTTTTGAGGCGGCTGAGACAAAATGTGCGACGAAAAAGGCCTAAATTGTGGGAAGACCAAAACTGGCTGTTGCATCACGACAATGCACCTGCTCACGCTTCACTGAAAACAACAGAGTTTTTGACCAAAAACAATATGGCCACCGTCCCACACCCTCCATATTCACCAGATTTAGCCCCCTGTGATTTTTCTCTATTCCCGAAAATAAAAATTCACATGAAAGGTCACCGTTTTGACACTGTAGAAGACATTAAGACAAAAACGCAGGAGGTGCTTGACAGCCTTCAGCAAAAGACTTTTCTTGAAACTTTCCAGGCATGGAAACAACGCTGGATTCGTTGTATCAATTCGCAGGGAGATTACTTTGAAGGAGATGGGAGCCATTAATGGCCTAGGTAAGCAAAAAGAATTTATTAGACCTAGTCCGGGAACTTTCTGATAGCTGTGGTATAACTATTTCATTTTATATTCTTCTCTAAAACTCAATTTCTCTCTCTCTTTTTTAACACATTACAGGTTACTCAAAATTACGTTTAACCAAACATAGATTTCTACATGCTACTTATTCTAAAGAAAGCACCCAGTATGCTCACGCACGACATTCATACAGAAACCCCCTATTTATTTAATGTAGGCCTTAAAAAAAAATGCAATCATTTAGGTGGTGAATTGTTGTTGGTTTACTTAACATCGCCGCGTGTTGCACTCCGTTGCTGTCCGAAAGTTTTTTAATACATGGTTGGTTGTTTTTCTTCTGTTACACTGCACTTATTTCATTTTGGTACACTGTTTCACTTCTTCGGAAAAGTTTATTACTTTTCTACGTTAAAATTTAGAAGACTTCTTGTGCTTGCCTGGCCAGGCGAAGAACGGTTAGATGAATGCGCAGAGTGTTAACCAAATGCCCCCCTCCAAAATCGGACAAGACGGAAATTCCAATGCCTTCTGTTGTTAAAATGTTCGTCACTGTACTCACAGTGTGGGTTCTTCATGTGTGTTAGACGTTGACAAAATTTTGAGGCCACTAGTCACGTCACTCAAATGGGCGTGGTGTATTCAGACTTCCGTCAGCATGGGACCACGTTGCCGACAAAATGTTACATTCGGGCCATTTTTTGTCTGGTGTCTTAGCGTCCTGTCCGCGTGCTTGCTCGTGTTCGCGCGCACTGATGGGTCACACAACCCTAGATTTCCTGGAATGAAATTGCGTTGCTGAACATACATCGCATTCCACTGTTCTTTGTAGGCACAAACCGTTTCATTGCTGGGACTTGCTACCGTATTTATACAGGGAGTTACCATTGAAAATGAAATGAATTTAATAAAATAAAATACCTCTCTATTTAGCCCCGTTGCAGTCAATAAAATGGCCTCATGCATATTTACAAGAAATTTGTTGTACATAATTATACGACCTATCCATCCACTGATGTTTTTTCGAACCATATGTGATGACACCTTGAAGTACTATAGCGTACTGTGCCGAAGCAATTTTCAAATTCGAAATTCGAACCTCCCGGCCAGTTTATAAGTCATGCGAAGGCCACGGCTTTTGGAATTGTATGTTAACTGAGCAAGATAGGCGAACGCGAACTTGATCGCTGCGTCGCAGCAGCGCGCGTTGTTGATATATAAAATAAACCAGTCTGCAGTGACCTTGACTGCCAACGATATTGGTGTAGCAGGCATATGAACAGATGGCTTTGGCTATTCGCGACTTGTTTTTGAACCTTCGTGGCTTAGCAGAGACCATTTTTATTCCTCTTTTCTTTCTTTGCATTCTGAGTGATCGGTTCGTGGACTGGCGGCCTGGTTATGTGCTCAGTATCTTCATCTGCCATGCACGAATAAGTTAAAGTGTCTCAGGGTTCTCGAGCAGCCGAGGGATGGTCATCATCAGCAGAGAACAAGCTGTAAATGCTCCTCCACGCCGCCAGCCACGCACAGGCTCCAGTACATCGATAACACCAATTTAGAAAGAAAATCTACTCGTCATTGCCGGCACCACTGCTGACCATCTTAACCACAGGCCCGAACTCAAACCTCCAGTCTTGGAAACACAGGTGGGATCTTTCTATTAACTTATTAAATTATTAAGTCGCACATCAATCCAGCACATAAAGTCATAGTACCGCGTGTATACAATTACACCACTACATGATGCGCATCGTATCAGGTCTCGAGAGCAACTACAGACACTCGTTGATGTGCGAGTGAAAGTTCTTATTTGTATTTTATTAATTTGACATACTCCATGTGAGTGATTTTCGTTTTTACCAACCTGATGATGGGACCATGAGTCCCGAAACGCGTAGTTGTTAAAATCAATGAAGTTGCAAGGAGGAGCACCAGTGCACCCGGATACACGAGGTAATATTAACTATAGTTAGTTATATGCAACTTGGTGACCACAACACAATATGTATTTCTTTATTAATTTCTTTATAATTTATCTTGATTTACTAATTATTTATATAAAAAATAAATAGTTTTTTTAAATTTCGTTTAATTGTATTTAATTTATTTTAAATTGCTTTATTTCGTTATTCAAATTACTTAATTCGAGATTATACGGTTAGGAATTATTAATTAATGTTTACTTGGTTTTCATCAGTTTGGAAACATTTTATTTAAAGAAATGTTTTGCTTAAGTTCGGTTTGATTGTGAAATCGACTTGGTGAATTGAGGTTATCTGCGTATTCACTCCCTTTCGATGACGTTCCAATTGCCAAGGTGTGTTTACTCTTCCTTTCCTACTTAAAAATCTTCTATTCTAACTTTATTTAATAAATAAAACTCCTTTTAAAATTAATTAATTAAATTTATTAGCTTTTATTTCTTTTAAAATTAGTATTACGACTCTCAGGTCGAAAATGTTTGTTTCCCGGATTGACTCTTTACCTCGGGTCGATTGTAACAAAATTAAGTTTTTCTAATTTATAATATTATTTATAGGGTTCTTTTTAACTACTATTAAAAGTCAGAAATGCTTTGAGGAATTACAATACTTACAAATATTGTAACGTATCAAAATTGTCATTACATATAAATAATATCAAATACCTAGAATAAGAATCTACCATGTACATGTCTAAGCCAAAATGACCAAAAAACTCTAAAATACCGAAATCAATCGTATATCCATGGATAAATAATGTCGAAGTAAACAAACACCGTAGAAGGAAGAATTGTAATTGAATGCATCATCAATATTATCAGAAGAGGAAAAATAAACCGAACAACTACGTTAGCAACCAGGACCCAATAGATCATATAAGTGAGGGAACATATCATATAAGTGAGGGAACAGATCATATAAGTGAGGCAACATATAATATAAGTGAGATAATATATCATATAAGTGAGGGAAAATACCCAATAAGTGAGGAACATATATATAAGAAGAAGAAGAAGAAGAAGAAACCTGTACATAAGAAGAGGAAGAAATCTGTATATAAGAAGAGGGAAAGTTTATATAATTAAGAAGAGGAAAAATGTATAATAAACAATGAAAAATATTTAACAAGGAACAAGACAATAACATTACCAGTGTGAGGAAGACACAATAAATAAGGAAAGTATTTTTAGATGGAGCAAATACCCAACTAATAAGAAGATAATAATGCAAGTGTGAAGAATACCAGATAAGGGAATCATGATACCCCAACAAGGAAGAACATGAAGAAAAAACAAGGTGACCAAGAACAAGGTGTCGACAAAATAATAAGCAGCCACAAACAATAATAGTAAGTGACTTATAAGTGCATCGATTAATACCAAAATATCACAATCCCAAACTAAACAACACAAACAATGAAAGTGCAATGTTTATGGAAGATGAAGATAAGAAGTGTTAACAAAGATAGATAACAACCTCAAATAAACAACACAAACAATTAGTGTATTATTTATGAGACAAGAATATAATAAAATAAAAAATAAAAAGGACCACTAATGTACTTATAATAAAGAGAGAAATAATTGCTCAATAATGACTGAATTTGAATGTAAAATCCTTAATAAAATATATGTTTAAATATCAGGAGAGTGAAGGATAAAATCAATACAGAATGTAATTATTAATGTATTAAAGATAAGACAACCTGTAGTAGAAAAACAAAACAGTTTACCCAAACCCAAATGTAAACACATAATATGTATGACAATAACAAGTTAGAATTAAATAATAATGTGTGAACAAATAGTATATAATATAAATAAAATAAGGAAAATATTGTACTAGATAATAGTAATAACATATCATAGTAAAAATATAAGAATTAAGCAAGAAACTAAACAAATCCAAATAAGCATTGTTGTCAATTCAGTAGGATACACATAACCTCAACTGAACAGAATCTGCAACACAGAATCACAAATAACAATTAGAAAAATGCAGACAAAAGTAATTATTTGAGTCAACAACCAAACTAGAGTAAATGTGTAACATAGTGAACCCAGTATGAATTAAGAAACACAAATATATACTCTATATTGTTTAAACAAACCATAGCCAAATTACCAAAACGCAAGGTGACTATCAGAATTACATAAAATACTCACTTAAACTTAATAAAGGAGAGGAAAGTAGCATGACAGTAGTTACTAGAATACTCAATACCTCTTTGAGAACCATTAACAGACATTAAATACATAAATTTATATGAAAATAATAATAAACAAAAAATATACATGTCAAATGGGACTAGATGTAAATAGCAATCCTACAGAGAATTATGAATAATTAACACAGCAGGGAGTATTATATACACAAGACAAACAGTAGACAAAGTCTAAGGACACCTTAATGGATGAAAATCCATCCATAATACACAAATAATAATAAAACATGAATATCAATATGACAGAACTATGACATGGTGTATTAAAACCATACAGTGTAAATAAATGAAGCAACATTAATGGAAACATAGCTTCACAAAAGATGTATGAATATTTAATGTACAAGATAAATGTGTTATTATAAGATATATATTAGAATTAATAAATATTAATGCAAGGACATGTAGGGCCTACATGCCTGAAAATGCATTTGGAAAAATTGTACATAATTTAGTATTTAAGGAGTAGTTAATAAGAGATAATGATTCTAAATATCTACAGTGAGTGTTAGAAATAACATGTATTATAATAAAGTGGAAAAAACTTATGTATAATTAATAACCACGAAAAGTGCATCATCAGATAGATGATTAGGTTAATCATGGACAGATTTATAGCTTGAGTGGACTCAAAATAAAGAGCCGGGCATCCACAAAATAGTGATACCATTAATTTCTTAATATGAAATGTACTAAAAAAGTTATAAACGATAATAAGTTTTCCTTCAATTCCAAAAGAATTGATAGCATCATCGCTGTACTCTCAAACCCAAAACTCGATGCTTAGAAATAAAATTTCTTAATTTATTAAGGCATATGGGTACGAGATTAACAGATTTTCAGCCAATAAGAAGAGCTGATTTCAATAGACGCCGAGAGCGACTTCGAGGGAACAGACTACTAGCAAACTGACCACCACAGTGTACGGAACGAGTCTTCGACGAGAACAAAATTTTAAAAATGTGCGCGCTCCCTAGTGTAAACACATAAATTAACCTAACTAAAGAGTTTATAACCTATAGCGAGTGAAGTGCAACGAGTGATGTGAGATAATAAACAAACCATTGCCAGTGTATAATATTGGCAATGATGAGTGGGAAAATAAGGGAGTATCTAGTATTAGCGATATTTTAATGAATATTAATGTTTACCAAATAATAAATTTTTACGTTGGTACTACTTTAGTCAAGTACAGTTGTACATGGCTAAACTAAATAATAATTATCAATTAACCAGTAATTGAACAGAAGTTCTCAATTTTAATTATTTAAACAAAATATTATTGATTTTAGAAAGAGATGACAATCAAATTTACTATTTTAACCAACATTGATGTAAACAAGGTTAAACTTAGATGCTAACTTGACTATAAAATACGTAAGTCAATTCATTTATAAATAATAACCGAGAACTATCAATACAGTTAATGAATAATGAACGTACCATGAATAAATATTATGTATAGTTATAAGATTTCAATGCCATCAATTTAAATATTTTACTAACTCACTTAGAGTAAATGGCACTCTAACCTACTTGTTACGAAAGGGTGTGACAACCATACAGAGCTGTGCTTTAAAATTAGACCAGCTTGAATATACTCAATTGAAATGAGATTATGAATTAATTATTATATTTTTGTTATTAATAACCATTCAAGGAATATTATTCTGACACACAGCAATTTCAATCGTGTCGTACATTCCACAACATAACCTGCGAGGTTGATAGCAGGTGGACCAGATACGATAATTTTCAATATTATAATTAAACTTGTTTTCTTGATTTTGTAGTCACTCTCTATAATACGTTATTGTTGTATTTTAGCATTTTTGTATCCTGTATCTTGTAAACTAAAAGAATTCATGACTTTTGGTAATTGTAAACGAAAAACTAACCAAACAAGGTTAGCACAATACAATATAAATAATCAGTGTTACCAGCCCTGAGCTTTAAGAATCTTGGTGACGAGTTGAATTATTTTTTGATGTTTATAAATTGTTTTAAAGGGTTTTAATTGAAATTAACTTATTGTTAATAAACTACAAATTTACTTACACTTGAATCAGTCTTTCATTTCAAAGTAGATAATAACGACAACATTAACAGAGCAATTATTTACAAAGTGGCAGTACAGCGGCCAATACTTGAAACTTCAAAACAGTCTCAAAAATACAAAATAATTTTATTTACTGTGCATACACATATACACTTGTGAAATATTTTATAAACTGTGTTGTGTCATTTTAGTGTATTACAGGACCTATTTTGGAAGATTGACAACAATAATAAGTGGTAAGTGAAAGGTAAATCTACCAGTGCTCCAAGAGAGAATTAAGACATTACTTTTCAGTTTTTTAAACCTTTTGAACAAATAAACTACACAATAATAATTAATAATCAATCAACATAAATAAATACGTCTAGTTATAGAGTGGCGCTCCATCGCGGGGCTTGATTGATTGAAGATAACACCTGTCTAACTCATCTAGTTATAATATTTAAAAATCTTACTTACTATTACACGTAAATTTATTTTGGTTTGAGTATAGAACAATAATTATTTAATTCAAATGACCAAAATCAACAGACATGGCCGCTTCGAGTGTGGAATGATGACAATAAATTCAAAGATGGCCACTTGTGTTGCACCTCAAATAATGCGAATGTTTTATGTCACTGTTTGTTTTAAAATAAATGATTTTATTTGTAGTGTTCACTGCAATTATAGTTAATTCTCTGTTTTCTTTCACTATTGTGTTGTTAAGAAGTGTTGTTGAAGTTATTCTTGGTGTTGTGTAGTAGTAAACAATGCTTTTTAATATAAGATTAAGATGTCTACTAGGAATACTTTTTTTCACTTTTTCATTTCTTTTAGGTTTACTTTTTACTTATTGTACTTTTCTTGAATTATACTTATTAAATTTACATTATCTTCGTTTTGAATTTTGTCTTGTTTTATATATAATTTTCTTATTTTTTCCTCACTCAGAATTGATACTTTGTTAAACTTTGGCTCCCGGCTTCACAGAGCTGACCTGTACGTTCTTCTGCCTAACAATAGAATAATTCAAATTTTTTACTCCTTTGACGGTCTTGACCAAATTTTGCTAATTTCTTGTTGGTCAATATATTTGAGTTCATGGGTCACATGACCATCATTATTTAAATTATTTGGTTTTTTCAATTTCCACTACTAATTACTCCCTGACTATTACTTAATTATGCTTAACTTAATTTACATCTTGGTTTTCCTGGTAAAATTACAAACAATTTGATACCCAACATGACCTGTGTGTATGAACTAATAGATATTTTTGGTGATTTACAAAATCATGTTTTATAGGCCATTTTAGTCATTTGGCCTTCATAAAATCATGTTCTAATTCCTTAAACTATTTAATACATTGTGATTACTATAAAAAGAAAATCTATTTAACAATTCCAGCTTATCATTACTAATTCACAGTGGTTTGACCTTTGTGTTAACTATGATTGACAATAATTTTAATGTTTAACATTTTCTTAGGTCATGTCATTTCTTTAGTACCTTGTTTTATTTTTTTACAATTATTATTTGTCCTGTTGGTTTAAGACCTTACTTTTAACTACACATTTTCTCCGTTTTATTACATTGTATTAAAATGCTTATTATACCCTTATTCTTGTACTTCCTTAACAAACTTTATAAACAATTTAACTTAATGTCATGTTTCCATGATTGATATTCTAATAAATCTTCAATAGTTAAATTAACTTTTAACAAACATAAAAAACTGTTTAACATACAAAATTATCAACTCTTTTCCCTGTCTATCCAGGAATGTTAGTTGATTAAAAACACCTTGTTTTTTTAGGCCTATTTTAGGTATTATTTGGTACTATGTTCTAAACTACACCTTCCAGTTAGCCTATAGGCTCAATACATTGCTAGTTCTTTATAATAGATTCATTAATAACACAGAATACTAACATGTACATGATATCAACACAATTAAACAATGTCAAAGCCTTTTCTTTTAACATAAACAACAATGCTTAAAAGGCACAGAACCTTCAACAACTGATATTAAAACTTATAATTACATCCCTAACATTCACATTTAGTTTTGGTTGTCACTCACTATTTAGTGTTTTCTTAACTACGAGGGGGTACCCAAAAATAACCGGAATTTTTTTTTAAAGCTATGTATTTAATTTTTTTTACAAAACAACCTTATCACCTTCAAAGTACTCTCCATTACAATTAATACATTTGTCCAATCTGTGATCCCATTCCTGGAAACATTTTTCAAACTCATCTGTTGTGATGGCCGACAGCTCCTGCCTCGTTTTTTTCTTCGTTCGCGGAAACAAGAAGAAATCGCACGGAGTGACGTCAGGTGAGTAAGTTGCGTGGGGCAAGGGAGTCATGTTGTTTTTTGCTAAAAACTGGCGCACTGAAATGGCTGCATGAGCAGGTGCATTGTCATGGTGGAAAAACCAGTCCCTCGTCTGCCACAAATCGGGCCTTTTTTGTCGCACATTGTTACGCAATCTTTTTAAAACCTCCAAATAGAAAGCCTGATTAACAGTCTGACCTGGTGGGACGAATTCAGAATGCACTACCCCTCTCACATCGAAAAAACAAATGAGCATCGTCTTGATGTTTGATTTCACGTGACGAGCTTTTTTTGGGCGAGGTGACAATGAAGTTTTCCACGGGCTTGACTGTTGTTTAGTTTCGGGGTCATAACCATAGCACCATGACTCGTCACCAGTAATGAGCTTGGAGAAAAAATCTGGGTCGGTTCGGAGCTGGTCTTTCAATGCACGGCATGTTTCAACTCGATTCTCTTTTTGCTGTTCAGTCAGGACCCGAGGCACAAATTTTGCAGTGACCCTTCTCATCCCCAAATCTTCTGACAAAATTCGCTGAACCGAGCTCCAAGTTATTCCAGATAACTTACTAATCTCTTCAATGGTCTGTCGTCGGTCTTCAAGCACGATTGCATGAACTTTTTTAACATTTTCGTCAATTCTGGAAGTTGACGGACGTCCAGAACGAGGTTTGTCATCAATTGACATTTTACCCTCTTTGAAACGAGAAAACCATTGGTACACTTGAGTTTTTCCCATAGCACTATCCTTGTAAGCTGTTTTCAACATCACAACATTTTCTGCGGCGTTTATCCAAGCAGGAAACAAAATTTCACAGCAGCGCGCTGTTCACTTAAATCCGCCATGACAAAAAATGAGGAGCAAGCGAAACTGCTTTTACAAAACGAATTACTGTGACCGGACATAACCTTCTCAGGCAACAACAATGACGGCACTGAACTCGGAACGAGTTGCGCTACACTCGCCTAGCGGGAGAAATGCGTACTACGTAAGCTCCGCCAGTCGCAGCGCTATTCCGGTTATTTTTGGGTACCCCCTCGTATATTTGTTTATTTTCTTACTTGGTTCTTTTTGTGTTATTTGTTCACATTTAAGACCACTGACTTAATCATCAACCTTCACAGTTTTATCTGCATGATTAATGATTATCACTATTTTTCACTCATTAACTCATTTTTCACTGATACATTTTTTATGGTTTCCTTCTTATAGTCTAAGGTACATTATTTTTTTATCTATTCTAGACTACTGTATTGTACTTCTTTCCATTTATTTAAGTTTTGTTTATTTATTTTTACTGGTTTTTATGTTGGTTTTTTTTACATTTATTTAGTTCCCCCATTCTGCTACACATTATGGTAATTTTTGACAGTGATTCACTATCTCAAACTAAGGGGTATTGGGTATTGTCCACGTTTTAGTCAGTCTGTCTGTGTTTGTATATTGTTTTAAGAGTATGGAACGTTCTGTTACGTTACAATATATATATATATAGTAACGAGTAAACGAGGTCGTACCTGTTAAAATGTATCACACTTGTTTATTTTGTGTATTAGTGTGAATGTAGTGTGTTTGCCTCACATCGGTCGTTACATAAATCGACGTCACTACTGGAGTCCGTAGCGTTGTCAATGTTACCAGCACAACCTACCTGTTAATTCATAGGGGTTGCGAATCCCGGGTGGCGCCAAATTGTTTCTATTAAAACAATTAAAATAGTTAAATTCTAAAATGATACGTGTGATTAGCATGGACAGCTGGATCGTTCGAATGGTTCCTGCCGCTATATAAGTTGCCGTTTCGTCCACTCGTGATGAGCGCTAGTTGGCTGTTGAATAAAATTTGCTAACACACATATACTCTACAAAATCCTATGAAATAACAAGATAGTAATACTCGGTACTGTGCATTTAATACAAATTTGGTCATCAATAAATATGACAAATGAATTATAAATAATTTGTTAACAGATTGCTCCGGCTTATAGCATAAAACACAAATATCTCAGAGTTGGCAAAATTGATTTTAAAACACTTTTCATTGCCAAAAATGGCTTCAGTTACATACAAAACATTACCAGGTTTAAAATCTGGGGTTCTTTGGATCATGAAATAAGACATAAACGTTGGTTACATTAAAAAAGTACACTACCATACCTTATACGTACTTAGAAATTATAATGTGTTTTTACAAATTGTTCGGTAGTGTCGTATTTCTGTTACAAAAATTGTGCTCTCAAATAAGGCTATATTTTGAGTAATAAAATGTTTTTAAGTAAGTAAATTATGCATTAACACCTTTGAAAGAAAATAATACTTGTTAAATAGTGAGAAATTTTATCATTTGAAAAATATTTTAAGTAATTTGGGTTTTTGGGATTAAGGAATTTATTCGATACTTATCAGTTCATATCACGTTGAAGTGTAGTCATCGGGTTATTGGATATTCTTCAATTTTGGGCTGGTTTTAAACTTCGAATTTTGGGCTGGGTTTTTTCTAATTAATTTATTTAATTTGGTTCCTGGACATCATTAATTCTTTGTAGATCGACATCTATTCGTCTTTGGTCATCCTGGTTCACTTTTGAAACTTCTTGTAACTATTTAAATTAAAATTTCAATCATTCCAATTTTGCGTGCCGCTTACCCACGCGTCGTTTTTTCGAGTCTATATAATTTAACGGAAAATAAGCCCTCAACGTCTCGTTGTCATAGTAACCGCAATTCTGTGATTGGTTAATTACTCCTTTAAAGACATTGTTAAAATATTTGAATTTTTATTCAAATTTGTTAAGTATTTTCCTAATGATTTTATTCCTTTATAATTCCTTTGGGATAATAAATGACATCACTATTATCTTTCTTTCCTTTCAAAGTTTACAACGATACCTCATAAGGTCATATTCTGTTATACCTCAACTTTAGTCTAATTATTTGACATTTAATAAATAACATATCTTTCTTAAATTAAACTATTACAATAACATTTCTGTTTTAAATTAATCGACATATAATTACTGGTCATTCACTGGTCTTAGATTAGTAAGATTTCTTGTGAAATTGATACAATTTACATTTGAATGTCTTTGGCAGTTAGATGTTTTCATAGTCAAGATTAGCCATGATTGTTTTTTGGTGTATCTCTTTTTAAATTACATTTTGAATTCAGCCTGATGGGCTTCACTTATTTGTTTGTGTTTTCACTACTATTCAACATACATTTTCATTACACTTCTTTTAAAATATAATAATTAGGTTTATGGACTGTAGGTTCCCTTCAGCCATATTCCCCTTTTAACATTGAACCAACTATTCTTTACAAGTCATTAGTTATTATTAGTTCTAATATTGATTTCTTTCTTTTGTTACAATCTAGAGTGATAAATATTGTCACTTCTCATAAAATTATGAAAGTTACTTCCCCTTTCAACATGGGGTGTTGTATTCTTTGCAGTCTTAGTTTCAACAACAAAACATTAATTCTATTCTACTATACCATGTTAACACAAGTTACTTTTGTCTGGGCTTTCTCCCTGAATAACATCACAAGCTTCCTTTATATTAATTTGGAATACTATTGCTAATTATTTCTAGTTATATTAATGTTTACAATGTCACTCCAATCATTGATTGTTCATCAACGTTTTATAAAGTGTTTTCTTACCTATCATTATATTTTTAATGTTTAACATACACTTTCACTATTTTTAGGGTACTTACACTTCACTAAGGCACTTCACTTTGGTTCACTGTTTTGTATTGAGTGTTATTTAATGGGTAATCCCTATACTTTCTCCTATCATTTCTCACTATTTCTTTCTAGTATGATATTTACTATTAATAATATGAGGATAGTTGTTTTTTGTTAAATCTAACCTTTCTGACTGTGTTAGTGTACTTTTTCTATATTATATTACTTTACAATTGTATTGTCCTTAAAATGGGTACATAGGTTAATTTAATTATAACAATAATATTGGTTTCATCAATACATAATTATTCGAGGTTTATTGACCGTATTCTATCCTTGAGTATACTATATTTCCCCTTTATATGTGTGTTAGTTTCCCCTTGGGTTTAACCTGTCTCCTCTTCATTCTTCCTCTTCTTCATCTTCAATAGTCTTCATCTTCTCTTCTGGTTTAAATTCTGTTTAATTGTAGGGATCTGTTCTCTTCCTCTGGTTCTTCTTTAGTTCTGTGTTCATCATTGTTTTGTCTATCATATTTTTTCTTGAGTATGTTACGTGGTTCCCTTCTTTATGTTTATGTTGTTGGCTCAATCACTTGGGTTGGGTAATATCGTTGTACGTCGTGTCAAAATATTTACATTTTAATCATTTTTTAAACATTTTATTTTATATGAAGTATTTTTATATCAAGAATTATCTTTTTTATCACTGGTACGGGATTTGGCTTAATTGTATCATAACAATATATATATATATATATATATATATACAGTAGAACCCCGTTAGTCCGAAATTCCGGATAATCCGAACCACCTCCAGGAACCAAATAGGCAAGGAAAGCTATAAAAACAACTGCAGATTTCATGAAGTGACAAATGATTTCATTACATTTCTAATAAAATGGTTACATTTTGCAAAATCAGTAGAAAATAATACTAACCACTGTAATACGTATTAATCAGTGGGCCTAGAATTACTGGAATAAAATTCTTAAACAAAACTACAAAAACTACAAACTACAAAAACAGAATTCAATTATTGTACTGTACAGTACTTAGATTACAGTTTCTACACTTTATTAACAGAATTTCCAAATAAACACTTCAATATTAACACTTCACTTATTCACTGGTTGCACAAAATCAGTTATTCTCTGCTGCCGTAAAGACGTGAATCTAGCAGACGACGCAATATTCCACCAGCGTCTCATGAACATGATGTCCGCCGCTGTAGCGTTGGTATGCTGCTCCACATACTGCAGGGATATTTCCAGCGCCTTTGCTGCTTCTGAATGTGAAATGAGATGTTCTGAATCATCGGCTTCATCCATCACATCAGAATCTTCATCGAAGTCTTGTCTGATCAGGGAAACGATTTCCGTATCTGTCAAAACTTGGTGGTCTTCTGTGTCAGCTGCCACCCACTCGTTCACATCTGTTTCGTCTGCTTCTTCACAGCCTGGAATTTGATGCATGAGCTGTAAAACTTCAGTCCTGTCATCAGCTTGTTCCGGACTATCGATGTAAGAGAGACTTGGTCATAATTTTTCCCACGACTTTCTCAGCAGCTGTTCTTTGAGATTGTCCCATGCTTCACCTAACCAATAGATAACATCTTTGATGTTGATTTTCTTAAGACTTTGGAGAATGGTTTGTGAACTGTCTTCATTTTCAAGAAGGGACCTTAGGAGAATTTTTTTATACACACATTTCATGTTTTGTAGCACCTCTTGGTCCATGGGTTGTAACAAAGGTGTTACATTCGGAGGGAGAAAAATAGCTTTTATATCTCCATTAACAAGTTCTTCTGTTGAAGCATGTGATGGAGCGTTGTCAATGACAAGTAACGCCCGGGGTGGCAGACCATTTTTTTCACTGAACTTTTTTACTGAAGAAATAAACTGGAGATGAAACCATTCCTTAAATAAAGCACTGGTCATCCATACCTTTTTTTGATGCCTGTAGAATACATGAAGCGAGTTCACATTGATGTTCTTAAATGCTCTTGGGTTTTTTGATTTGCCAATAACCATTAGTGGCAACTTATTAGTCCCAGCTGCATTACTGCATGCTAAAACAGTCACACGTTTCTTGCACATTTTGAAGCCAGGTGCATTAAGTTCTTGTTTGGTGGCGAGGCTTTTGTTTGGCAATGCCTTAAAATTTAACCCAGTTTCATCGCAATTGTATATTTCTTGAGGCGAGTAATTTTGCAATGAAACTATGTCTGCAAATTCAGCGATGTACTCTTGTGCAACCTGGTGATTCGCTGATAGTGATTCACCAGTAATGGATAACTGTCGTATTCTGTGTCTTTTTTTCCGCCGGTCCAACCAGTCGTTACTCGCAATTAATTTAGGATCACCATTCATCAGCTTATTGAGGTGAACTGCTTTTTCTTGGATTAGGGGACCACTCAGTGGAGTACTTCTCTGCCTTTCTTGTGAAAACCATATGAAAAGGGCTTCATCAATTTCGTCAAATTGTGACACTTTTGATGTATGGCGCTCCTCGAGAGTCTTCTCGGATGTTGTCGCACAAAACTGTTCAATCTTGGACCGGTTTTTCTTCCAGTCACTTATTGTTGCTTTATCCACACCAAATTCGACTGCTAATTTCGTTCCACTTTCACCCTTGTCCAAATGTTTCAACACTTCAAGTTTATCTTTTAGTGCACATGAACTATGTTTCCGCTTACCAACCATTTTTATACAATACGCACTTCAAAAACAATACTGAAAACGTACAGTATGTAAGTTGGAATGCACACACAATGTCTCAGACTGACAGGTGTCTCACTACTGAAAGCAAGGCCACGAGAAGAAACAAACAAGAGTGGGGGAAGTGGGATTACTAAGAAACTGCCATGAGTCATTGACGCCCTGGTGCGCCCGTGATAGTAAACAACAATACCGCACTAGAAAGCCACCGAACGTCAGTGTCAATACTGTTCACCTTATCTGTACTGTATTACAGTACTGTACTACGTAATATTTTATGAAATATTCAACTCTTATAAACCGTAAAATGCATTCGTTGAATAAAAAACGGGCATAAATGAGTTACATTTAAGTTAAAGACCATATTTAAATCAAATAAATAATTATAATTATTTAATAATTATTATTTCGGATAATCCGAATTTTTGCCAATCCGAACCGGCCCTGGTCCCAATTAGTTCGGACTAGCGGGGTTCTACTGTATATATATATATATATATATATATATATAATTTGTGATGTTTTCAATTTGTTTCTTCTGCAAGTAGATAATATTGTATATTCTTTTTAACACCTGACGCACGTTTCACTGAAAAATATCAGTATCATCAGAGGTTTCTAAGTGAATTAATAACAATCGAAATAATTCTATTAATATAAAATTAGCGAATAGAACAGAAGCCTCAATGGAAATAATAAAATATATCAAAAAATATATTAACCAAAATCATCATATTAAAAATAAAAATAAACAAAATAAAACCATTAATGACATAAAACAGAAACTAACGACTAATAACCTTACTTTAACCAAAGCTGATAAGAGTAATAGTACAATAATAATTTCTCAGAAAGATTTAGACGATAAAACAGAAGAATTTATAGTTAATAATAATTGCATAACATTAAATAAAGATCTCACAAATAAATATCAAACACAAATAACAAATATACTAAAAAATAGTAACCAAATCATAAATCCTAAAGACTCCTTTAAATATAAAATGGATAATCCTTGTGCACCAAAATTAAATTCTTTAATAAAATTACACAAAATCAATAAACCTATCAGACCTTTAATAAACGCTAGGACCGCACCAAATTATAAAATATCAAAATTACTAACTCAAATCTTAAAACATAAAATTGAACTTCCAGCAAAACACAATATAAAAAATAGTATCGAACTCACGGAACAACTAATAAACGTAGAAGTAAACAGAAATACAAAATTATATTCATTCGACATATCAAACATGTATACAAACATTCCCATTGAAGAAACTATAAATATTATAATAAATAATCTAAAAACAAATAACGAAAGTAACACATACATTAAACAGTTAACTAATACTTTAAAAATAATTTTAAATCAAAATTATTTTCAATACAACAACAAATTGTACTATCAAACAGATGGCCTTGCTATGGGAGTCCCAACCTTCGCTATCATATCAGAAATCTTCCTACAAAAACTCGACGAACAAATAATAAATATAATAAAATTAAACGACCCATTAGGATGTTATTTTAGGTACGTTGATGACGCTCTGTACATTTCTCAAAACAATGTTATAAATATAAATAAAATATTCAACTCCATAAATAATTTACATTCTAAAATAAAATTTACGTTAGAAGAAGAATCTAATAATAAATTAAATTATTTAGACTTAACAATAAAGAAAAATGAAACAAATTTTGAATACGCAATCTACAGGAAACCTTCTCAAACTGACTTAGTAATACCAAATACTTCTAATCATCCTCCCCAACACAAAATGGCAGTATTTAATTCCATGATTTACCGAATGCTTAGGATCCCATTAAATAACACAGAAAGAAACAAAGGAAGAAAAATTATCCAACAAATAGCAGTTAAAAATGGATACAATATAAAAACTATTAATAAATTAGAAAATAAAATTAAACATAAAATCACTAATAAAATTCCTAAAAACACTACATTTAAAAATTCATCTATTAATAATAATATAAAATATACAACCTTCACTTATTACGGAAATATAACTCAAAAACTAAATAAAATATTTAAAGATACTAATTTAAAAATATCTTATAATACAGATAATATAATTTTTAATAAAATAAAACCTAAAACTAAATCCAATACTCACAATAAAAATGGAATATATAAAATAGAATGTCCAGATTGCAATAAATTTTACGTGGGCCAGACGAAGAAAAAACTACGAGATAGATTCGTTCAACACTGCAATGCATATTTAAAACCAAATATTTATAATTCTAATTTAGCCACACATTGTCTAAATAATAACCACCAGTTTCCAAACATTGAAAATATAAAATTAATTAAAAACATATAAAAAGGTCAAAAAATGAATATTTGGGAAAATCTTAACATTTACAAACACAATAACAATAATTTATTAATTAAAGAACAAACCCAAATAAAAACAAAACAAGACGATCTATTTAAAATTATAAATTTACTAAAAAATAAAAATAAAAATGAATAAAATATAAACAAAATTTCAAATATAACCGAGAAAACAGCTGCTGAAGAAAATAAACATTAAAACAATCGTTAACTAATCGACCTAAATCGATTATCAGTTATTTTATTTTACATTAAAATCGATACAAATTCGATTATTCATTAATTTTATATTAATAGAATTATTTCGATTGTTATTAAGTCACTTAGAAACTGTGACGATTTAATTGATAATAAAATATTTAATAATAAAAAAAAATTGAAGAAAGCATTTAAATCGCACAATTAAACCTAATACCCCTGTACTGACTCAGAATAAGTATGAGATTTAAATGAAAAAATATAACTAAACAAGTAAAAAAAAATCGTATTGTAAAAAGCTAATAATATCACAGTTAACCCTTTAGTAAATCATCATGCGTTGACCTGTTTTATTCCGTCTGTAACTTAGAAATGTCTGAAAATCATAATGTAAGTAATTAATAATTTGAAGGCACGAGTAGTAGTTAAAATAATTCCTGTAAATTAAATGAGTATAAATAATTTGTTTCATCTTGCTATAATTATGTATATTTAAATAAAAGTAGGAACTATATTGTCGCGGAGTACTCGCTCCTCTTCGTTGTAATGTACCAGTCGTATCAAGTTAAGAGTTACTATGCCGCCGTCAGACAGTACACACCTCCGAGCAAGAGCTCTTCAGAAATGTGTTAATTAAATTTAAATATAACGGTTAGCTACCACTACAAAACGTGGGGAGCTAGTATTTTTTAAATATATAAGATGTAGAAAAGTTTGTTTAAGAAATGTAATAATTTAAAGAAAATTAACAACACAAAGAAGGTGACGTCTCTACTTAAGATGTAAACTCTCGTACAACTCTACTTGTGAATATGTGACCTGCACAAACTGCACATATGGACGTCTACAACCCATACGACGCTGACCAGGACCGACGTAGATCAACCCAGCTTTAACCAGCATTACTTCAATCTCCTCACTGATACAGCTGTAAAATATTCGCCAGAGACATGACCCAGATGAGTACGCCGACTACCAGAATTCCGAAGAGTCACACCCCAGGACGAGGACAGCAAAGCTTATTTTAAAGGTGACTCGATAGCTTGGCTATCGAGAATTAATTACATTTGAGACATAACTTTATAGATGAAAGAGACTTTTCAAAGACTATAATTTTCTTTAAGCAATAAATGAAACCAAAGAAATGTAAACTGTAGTATTGAAAATCATACGTTGTAACGTTAATATGGAAATGTTAATTATAATCCCTTTAGTAAATAACACCATTCTTCAAATGGTTAATGTAATCATGCAAGCTCCTAGATAAACATAGTATAACTCAGACGTCTTTACAATATTTAAAGTAAACCCGGATCCAAGGTAAAATTACATAATGAATATGATCCCTTGTTATACAGAAAACCCTTTTGAATTTTTAGTATAAATAATTATGTTATGGGATCTTTTCAAATAATTTGTTAATAAAGAGATGTCATCTTATTACACATTGAAGTGAGTGCATAAATCAGTGAAATACCTTCCCCTTGTGTCCTAATAAATAGCGTAAATTCTATTGTTATTTGTGTTGAGTTTAATTTCAGTTCGTTACAACGTAGGCAGCCTGTATAATTGGCAAGTGTCAATTATGATGGGTTCCCTGGATTTGTAACGTAGCCCACAACGTTACAAAAATGCGCCACTCTGCTATGCTTTGAATTGCTTTGCTTTGCTATGCTTTGTTTTAGTGTAAATAATAATTAATTGTGTATTGTGTTCTTGCTGTCTTGTAAAAGTAATTGTGTACAGAGTGATACAAAGCTGCTCTTCTCTGTTGTTTTATATAAAAGGTTGTAAGCATCGTGACGCTAACAAAGATACGTCACTCTGATAATTAAAAAAAATTGTTACGTAGTAAAATAGATAACTCTCTGCACTCGTTATCTGATCTATGCACTCAGTTACTGTATTTCATGTAATATTAATTTTCATAAAATTAATTTCGTTAATAAATTCACCTTATGAATTTATTTTGTACAGTATTAATCACTATCTTGCGTATGATGTAATTTGTTTAAGATACGCAAAATAATACAGACTATCATTGTATGACGCCAATGCAAGTACGTACATGAATTTTAGTGCTTGTCAAACTGTTCAGTCTTTAACAGGTTTATATTGTGACAATTCAAGACCTGTAGTTTCCTCAATATGCCTGCATAGAATGTAAGTGTATGTCTGTCGTCACGGTAAAAAAAAAAAAAAAAATATAAACTCCTGTGTAAAGTAGACCCGGTTAATTACGTGTAAAGAAATTCGTAACTTAATTTTGTTACAAAAAATTAAAAATAATTTGAAAAATTAATGGTGGAAAGTAAGACAATTAATTACCAAACTCAGACTGTTATAACCATAATACACCTGTAACTTGTAAAGCATGTTTCGTTGAATTAGATTCACCCCTTAGTCCGACTGGCCTCTCCAGTTGAAACCGGTCGAGAAAGATAGGCTAAGCTATTGTTATAGAGAACAATACATGTGCGTAATCCGCGCGTTCCCACGCACACAACTACCCTGTCATTGTTTACTAAATAAACGAGGGTGACCTACATTCCAGCGTAACAGCTGATCGTTTAAATAGAAACTAATGCAAATGTTTAATAATCACTGTTAATAAATGTTTAACATGAACTAAAGTGTGTAGGCGATAATGGTGTATAGTATAGTAGAGCAAGTATTTTCACCATGACAACAATTAAATAATATAGTGACTTAAATTTTCAAATAAATAAATGACTTAGTTAACCCTTCATTGTTAGATAAAGTGTTAAACCCCATGCCCCGAAACAGTAAACTTTAAACTGAGCAAAACTTAAAACAAAGTAAATAAAGTGTCCTAAATAAATATGGTAATTCAATAGGAAATAATTCTAAGTAAGTTTTTTACATCTCCCCCAAAGTAAATAATCAATAAATAAAGGAAAAGGTAAGTTTCTTAGAAAGAGACCAAAAGAAAAATAATAATAAGTGAATAATAATTGCTTTAAATAATAAGGCTGAATAAATCTAAATTTAAATTAAATTGTGTGAAGTGTAGCAGTAAATAAGAGAAAAGAAAATAATAGTAAAAGTATAGTTGAATAAGTGTAAACACCCGGTCGTGGCCTGTTCAAAATGATTCCCCCACTTGCCAGTAAGAGACAAACGCGTTCGTACCGGAAATATTGTAGTAAGCCTTCCCTATTGTTATAAATGGCAGCATCCCTAAACAATGAACACCACCCTAGTGTAATACAATGCGTCCAGTGTTTGTCCCCTCCTGCATAGTTTGTTTAAGTATTACAGCTGATCATTTAAAAAAAAAAAAGATAAATTATCTTCGTGAAATTCCGCTTCTCTCAGTAGCGTAAGAAATTAGGATTAGAAATAATCTAAAGTGGAGTATGGGATCCGCTTTAGGTTATATTAGAGGTAATTTTATAATATATAAAAGAATTATATATGTAACGTAACATAGTCACAACGGCGCCGACTGAAAAGGGTAATGATGGTGCAGAAAGCTAACTTGTGTAGTTAGAGTGTGCCAAGGTAATCATTAGTGAGTGCTGAAAGCTAACTTGTGTAGTTAGAGTAAGCCGATGTCAGTCGGGCCACGATATTGTGAGTTACGGAAAGTAGGGAAATTAGTATTAAGAATTAAAATATAAGTTAGCGTTGTAAGTAACGAGATAAAGGGAATTTCACGAATGAGAACAAGATCATTTAAAGAGAGATAGAGAAAACAAACCATGTAAGAAATTAATTTCCACACATTGACGCCAAGCATACTCCAAGTCCCCACTTTTGAATTTTCCTTACTAAAATTCCTAATGTGGATTTTAAGCGGCGGAGTATGTGACGATTTAATTGATAATAAAATATTTAATAATAAAAAAAATTGAAGAAAGCATTAAGTATTTTTAAATCGCACAATTAAACCTAATACCCCTGTACTGACTCAGAATAAGTATGAGATTTAATTGAAAAAATATAACTAAACAAGTAAAAAAAAATCGTATTCTAAAAAGCTAATAATATCACAGTTAACCCTTTAGTAAATCATCATGCGTTGACCTGTTTTATTCCGGACACAACGTGCTTAGCGAACCGTCTGTAACTTAGAAATGTCTGAAAATCATAATGTAAGTAATTAATAATTTGAAGGCACGAGTAGTAGTTAAAATAATTCCTGTAAATTAAATGAGTATAAATAATTTGTTTCATCTTGTTATAATTATGTATATTTAAATAAAAGTAGGAACTATATTGTCGCGGAGTACTCGCTCCTCTTCGTTGTAATGTACCAGTCGTATCAAGTTAAGAGTTACTATGCCGCCGTCAGACAGTACACACCTCCGAGCAAGAGCTCTTCAGAAATGTGTTAATTAAATTTAAATATAACGGTTAGCTACCACTACAAAACGTGGGGAGCTAGTATTTTTTAAATATATAAGATGTAGAAAAGTTTGTTTAAGAAATGTAATAATTTAAAGAAAATTAACAACACGTAAAGAAGGTGACGTCTCTACTGAAGATGTAAACTCTCGTACAACTCTACTTGTGAATATGTGACCTGCACAAACTGCACATACGGACGTCTACAACCCATACGACGCTGACCAGGACCGACGTAGATCAACCCAGCTTTAACCAGCATTACTTCAATCTCCTTACTGATACAGCTGTAAAATATTCGCCAGAGACATGACCCAGATGAGTACGCCGACTACCAGAATTCCGAAGAGTCACACCCCAGGACGAGGACAGCAAAGCTTATTTTAAAGGTGACTCGATAGCTTGGCTATCGAGAATTAATTACATTTGAGACATAACTTTATAGATGAAAGAGACTTTTCAAAGACTATAATTTTCTTTAAGCAATAAATGAAACCAAAGAAATGTAAACTGTAGTATTGAAAATCATACGTTGTAACGTTAATATGGAAATGTTAATTATAATCCCTTTAGTAAATAACACCATTCTTCAAATGGTTAATGTAATCATGCAAGCTCCTAGATAAACATAGTATAACTCAGACGTCTTTACAATATTTAAAGTAAACCCGGATCCGAGGTAAAATTACATAATGAATATGATCCCTTGTTATACAGAAAACCCTTTTGAATTTTTAGTATAAATAATTATGTTATGGGATCTTTTCAAATAATTTGTTAATAAAGAGATGTCATCTTATTACACATTGAAGTGAGTGCATAAATCAGTGAAATACCTTCCCCTTGTGTCCTAATAAATAGCGTAAATACTATTGTTATTTGTGTTGAGTTTAATTTCAGTTCGTTACAACGTAGGCAGCCTGTATAATTGGCGAGTGTCAATTATGATGGGTTCCCTGGATTTGTAACGTAGCCCACAACGTTACAAAACCTCTGATGATACTGATATTTTTCAGTGAAATGTGCGTCAGGTGTTAAAAAGAATATACAATATCATCTACTTGCAGAAGAAACAAATTGAAAACATCACAAATTATATAATTACTGCAAGAAACATCGAGTTACTTATATAGAAAATGATGGATATATATATATATATATATAGAGAGAGAGAGAGAGAGGATATAAAACAAATTTAAATGAAGGTAGATTACATTATAACTGGATATGATCGGTTAGAACAAGTCCCTTTAAAAAACTTATGCATGATGTTCTATATTGTCCATTGGGTGAAATCATTCAATGTTCAGATTGTTTTAGTAAATTGTTCCTGTTGGTTTTGGTTATGCTAACCAGAGTAAAGGCATATACTGGAGTGGTGTTTCATAATGGTAACTGTTAACTTTGAATACACTTTGCAATTTTATGTTTTGATGAATCGAGGGTCGTGTTAGAGGTTACCACTTGGGGAGCCATTGATTTGGTGGTTGCTAGTCATGCGGATTATTTTTCACTCGAAATAAAATAATTGTGTGTATGTAGATGTGTAAATATATGTATGTATATGTGTATTTCCCAAAAGGTTAAGAATAAGAATTGCTGTACAGCTATATATATGTATGGGAAAATTAAATAATCTAGTAATTTTTGTTAAATGTTCAAAACTTAAGACATATCAAGAACAATGATTCAATTGGTCTGAATTGTTATACAATATATAATGCCAATGTTAAAAGAGAAATATTATGAAAGAGAAACACCAATAAAGATGGAAATTTGTTATTGTTACATGAGTATTTTCTTTGCAAGTCTTGTCACTATGGGCCAAAGGCATGTTTCAGTACTTCAATAAGCACCATATCCAATAAGTACCATAGGGAACCCATGGTAAGTGTGGGCGACGGAATCGAATTTCGAACATATCTCACCCCACACACAGTATCGATCTTTCGAAATTCGATTCCGTCGCCCACAACAGGACGGACAGCGCTACCAGCGGCAGCCTCTGAAGAAGCCTTTTAAAGGCGATAAGCGGTTCAGGCTGTAAGGTAAAACTTTATGTTTTTACTTATAAAAAACTTTGTGTTCCGAGTCGTTAATGTAATAGTGGTATTTAGTTAAGTAACGGACACGTCATGGACAACGAAATCCAAGAATTAAACCATAAATATAAAAAAATTGTTACTCACCAGGGTTCGTATAAGCGAACGGGAAAACAGAATTGGTTATTCAAGAAAACACAGATGGATTACCTTCATACTAGTGTTATACTTTTATTTAAATTCATTTTTTAATACAACTAAAGAAAAACCCATTTTAATATTGTTTCAATCCTGCCGTGAACAAAATATTCTCCCTCCCTTTCTTAAATTTAATACTATTTCACCGACAAAATCACACAGTGATTATCGACTGAATGATTACATACTTTGATGAATATAATCTTAGAAGCAGTATTTTATAAAATTGACATCTTTTTAGATAGATATATAAAATAGAAAAAGATTGATTATTTATGCGCATAAAATGACAGCTATATTATCTCGAAATACTTACAAAACTAGCTTACACAAACCAGCGCTTCATTCCCACTCGCACCCTCTTTCATACTTTACATATTTTACTATCCCCCTCTGAGCTCATCATTTAATAAGTTAAATTTTCTTGAAAATAATAACAAAATCTTGGTTTACTCTTCCCGTTGATTACTTAGCCGTTATTTTAATCCACAGTCCAGTCTCCTCACGGATTTTCGCTCACTTCGCATCTTTCTTCCTTCACTAATTTATTATTAAAACAACTACTGATACTTCATTTTATGATTAATTAACAAATGATCACATTTTTAACACCTTTTGGTGTTGGGCGCGCCCGTAATTCGTTCCGGAACTTTTTAACGGGTGTACAGCACGAGAGTATATTGCAGACTGGGGCGAATTTTACTGCCTCAATTTCTGAGGTAGCGGGGGAGTCACGTGATTTCACTTTATTGTTCTACTTGTGTTTTGAAGCCAGATTTGACAGTGTTGTTAATTTAGATCGACATTCCAAGTGACGTATGGCTGGGTTTGGCCCTGACGTCATCTGGCGTGACTTCTGTTTACAAAGTTCAAATGTCATACGGCTAAAAATAACTGCTTCTCTTGCGTTCTGCTGACGGCCTTGACATTAACTCGTTTACATTGCATACGTCGTTATGATTTCCAAATAAAATTTACAATTATTATTTCTGTTGCTATTTTCCGCAAATTGCCCCTGGGTGGGCTTACCCCGTCCCGTTACACAGTACGGTAGTCAATAGCTAGTAAAGGCGTCTCAGAGAAAGAAAGGAAATATCTAGGGAAAATCCTGGAACCCCCAAAAATATCAGCAATTGAGTTTACACTATTTGATACCGGACTAAGAGTTGTATGAAATGTATAACAAATCTCGACCACTATAAAGAAAATGCGAATGACGGCTGACTACCGGCACCACAGGAGAATAGAACCAGAAAGGGCTGTGAACCTTCCAGGAGAGTAGAAAGACGCAAGTACCATGGGTGAAAGAAGTCCATCGGGATCTTGGAAAATGTGGAATCGGGTAAGAAGATATAGGAAACAGAGAAGTGTTTATAAGGAAAACTCCGAAGGTAAAGGATCTGTCCGAGGAGAACCAGAAGGACATTATCGCAAGAAGAGAGAGTTAGAAACTGAAGGAATTATCGAAGGAAAATAGAACTTCAGAACGTCAAGAAAGTTGTTTTGCTCATAGTTATTGGCCTTTGGGTAGATAGCGCACATGGCCCGTGGACAGATAGCCCATGGCTGAAATGAAAAAAGGAAGGAAGGAATGACTCCTTTTGGAAATAACTTAATGGTTGGTTGTTAGGGTAGGCTGGCTGCCTTATGCGAGCCATTCGACACGCAAGGGAGATAGTGTTGTCAGCAAAAAAAGGGTAATTTAAAGGAGGGTAAAGGGGGTAGTTGTCTGATCATACTAACCGAAGAAATATGTTAAATCTTTAACGGTCGTTAATTGTTAACTAGGATCGATGAAACAGGACGTCACTCTTCTTTTTCTTTAGTCTAAGATTGATTAGGCCCGTTTCTTGTTCCGACACTACGTCTCATTTCTGGTTAAAATTCACATTCACATTTCCTATCGAAATGACAGTTCGAATAACTAAATTTTTTATAGTGAAAATTAATTTTTTACCTGCCTATAACGCGTTTCACAACATTTCTTCCAGTTCCCAATGCACTTTCGCTTGTAAGAGGTCGTTAACCATTAATCAATGTTCACACATAAATTGCTCAGCGTCCAAGCAGACGTGCCAACGTTACGCAAATACCGCTGGTTTGTCATACGTTGGATCAGTGGTTCTCGGCGTGAAGGCCACAATTAAACTCAGTAATCCACCAACGGGCTGCATCATAAGCGATCAACTTTCGACAAGTAATGTAAAGGCAGTATATAATTATTTAATTGTAAATAAGAAAAAAGAGGTAATTTGCGCATTTAACATATCTCGCTACTACATATCTTTACCTGTATAACGTTTTTTTTGTCAGTATAATAATGAAAATATAAGAAAGATATTAAATATTGTAATAAATATGCAACATGAGGTCAATCTGCTGCAGCTGCTAAAGCAGGAACGTTCATATCGAGCTGACTTGTTGCTAATTTCAGTAGATGAAGCATAGAATGCATATGACAGCTTTTGCTATGGTCATTGATTAACCTCACTTTCCTGCAGCTGAACTGCGTGATCCGTGCAGGCAGAACACGCTTACAGAGGTATATGTCCTTTCAATCATTGCCGTCATTATCTGCCAAAAATTTCGCAGATTTGATCATTGTTCACGAGGTAACAGCATAAAAAATTTGGCTATACCTTGCCTGGTCTGCAGGAAGGGATCAGCTTGTAAATCGCACAGTTCCGGTTGAATGTCGGTTGTGCTTCAGTAACAGTATCAAGAAGAATACTAAATACCGAGACACTGTTTTTCAGAATTTCTAATTCTTTGTTAATCTCGTCTATGACTACCTAAATATTTGCACAAAATTCAGAAAAATCATGTACTTCGTCATTTTAAAACTCTTCTGATGTTTGCCGCCACCTTGCTAAATGAGCCAAAGGGTTTTCCAAAGGAATTTTAAAGTAATTTACGTAATAGAGTAATTTAATTTTACTAAATTAAACCTAATTTAGAGGTTTCCTTAAATTAGGTCTCTGGCCGCTTAAAAAGTTATCCTGGGCCTCCAGTGTTAGATGATTGCTTATTATATGGCACGGCGCCACGTTGGGAATGCCCTGCCTATAGTTACAGGTCATAGAGTGGACAGGATCAACAATGATGAATTAAGAGGGAAAACAAAGTTGGAAAAAGATGTGCCTAGTTATGTTGAAAACATTCACGTGGTATGAGCACGTAAGAAGAGCTGGAGATTATAGACGGATAACAAGGGTTACGATCTGGCGACGTTTGGAAAGTAGAAGAAGAAGAAGGTCCTGGAGAGAAGAAGAGACGACATCTCAGATACTGCGAGGAGGCACGCAGTAACAATAGGCTGTCACAATCCTGCATATTGGTCACAATTTGAAGTCTCATACGGACCGGCTGGTCCACCAAATGCATCGGTAATTGTTTCATCTGTCTTAGTCCACTCGTTCACTTTGTATAATGCAAACACAGCCATTGATCAAAAGAAAGAAAGAGAAACAAATTCGGATCCCATTTATCAAAAGCGTATGCCTAAGTAAAATAAAAGTTAATCTAAGACAGACGACAGATAGAGGAAACAAACAGTTTACAGTCTGATGCCTGGACCGGTCCGTACAGGCAGCTCAAACGCGTATAAAAGTATATTTTAAAAGTTGTTTCTAAATACTGTGATCACATGAATAGAAATTTAATTTTAGCTGTTATTACTAAAGATGAGTCAAATGCCTTGAAACGCATTTGCAAAAACAAGTGAACAGATTCATGTGACTGGGCTGCAATATTAAGTAAAACATATAAGAATACATGACAGGCTATCAAAAAATAAAGAAAATCTCAATGTCAATATAAACAGTTGAGTGGGGAGATTAAAAATATTTTCCAGTACATGAAATTAGATTAAATTTCTCTTTAGCCGTGTCATACAGTGCATTGAATTTATAGTTTGACTCATAGTTTAGTATAATTCTATTACATATCTCTACACTTGAATTGCTGTACGCTCTTATACAGCGTTCCCGTCTCTTTCTTCATCTCAACCCAGAGGTTCGTGGGCTTGCAATTTCTTCCCTTCCGTGGACAGGCTCTTCCTCCTCCTCCTCCTCCTCCTCCTTCTCATGACTCTTTCAGCCTCCTTACCTTCTTCCTCCTTTTATTTCATGCACGCACTCCTGTCAATACGGCGTTCCAAACTTCTATAATAATACGGGAAGAGAGAAAAGATTTTTTACAAAGGCCCAAGTCAGGCTGTAGTCAGAAATATGGAATCGATCCATCTCAGCAAGGTGGATTTATTTTAATACGACCACAATTACACGGATTTCAACTTGGACCCCTAAATATTTGTGGAAAGGGCCGATTCATGAACGCCGTGGAGAAGTCTGAAATTTATAGAGCATACGCAAACATAAGCAGTCGCGGCTTCGTGTTGAATGACCAGCTGAACTTTAAATCCAATACACTATTCGATACCCCCTTAAACCTGCTTTATCAGATAGAGATGAACAACCGCTCAGTGGTCGACCAAACGTGAATAGGTGCGCATTTGGAATTTTAACCTCGATGAAAGATTTTTTAAAGATCTAATGATAAAGCGTATGCTTTGATACGCATTATCAGTGATACTAAACAAGAAGTCACGAGGCAGACTGAAAAGATTATATATACCGGTATCTAGGAGCTTGTTCTAAAGGTATAAATAAGATAAAAATGACTCAAAACATTTTAGCTTTCCTTACGTATTCATGTTGCTACAGCGCGTACTGTCTAACCTTCCCTTACAACAGTGTCGATCTCTCACGTTCGCTTGCCAGAATTTTGGCACCAGAAGACTCCCATCGGTCCATCCGACGTTGTTCTGCCGTCTGGTACCCATTATCTGTTCCTATACTATTTTGTTAGGTATCCGGGTAATACTCATTTACTCTATATTATTTAGCCATCTTAGGCGTTGTATATACGAGGGATATCCATAAAGTAAGCTCCGATAGGTTCATAAAACAAACCAAGAATATACTTGCAACACATTTTTATTGCAATGTTAAGTACACACCTTAAACTACTTTTCTACGTGGTTTCCGTCACTGTTGAAGCACTTTTCCTAGCGGACCACCAAGCGTAGTATACCTTCGTCGTAGAAATTTTCCCACCTGTGATTTGAATCATGTATTAATGGCTTGTTTGATATTGTTGTCGTTACGGAAACGCTGGCCACCTAGGAAGGATTCTTATGGCTGGAAAGGCGAAATTCGTTTGCTATGAGGTTAGGATTTACGGCGGATATCAAATTGTTTCCAGCCGAAGGTTTGTGAGGAAATGTTCTATTGCAGTGGCAGTCTGTGGGCGTGAAGTTTCATGAATCAACACAATGCTCCGGGTAATCATCCTACGTCGCTTATTCTGGATCACACGACGCAAGTTCACACGCGTTTTGGAATAGTCATCCGAGTTGATTGTTGACTCTTGACCCAAGACGTCCATAACCAAATCCCTTTTCAGTTGCAAAAGACCGTGTACATGACTTTCCGAGAGGAAACCGTTGACGCGAGCGATGAAGTGTGCCTCCACAGCATGGATTACTGTTTTGATTCAGAAGTTATGTGTGATATCCATCCCCCCCCCCCGGTGGCTGTATGATTCAGAAACCCTTCTCCTTATGTCTGAATTGTGTCAAAGTAGGCACTGTCCCACCGTTTCATTTTCTGTTGTTTTGGAAGCCAGAGTGCACAACATTTTCAGTGTTTTTGAGACACAATTTCATGAAGAACTGAACGTGAAACTTCTGAAAACGCAGCGAGAACGATGTCGTAGTGAATCGTCTATTCTCTGTAATCTTCTCTTCAACTGCCTGCATCATGTCTCCATTCGCTAAACACGGTTGCCCGCTCTGTTCATCATCGTGAAGATTTTCGCGTCCTCTGTTAAAAAGCCATACCCGTGTCCGTACCACCGAATCACTCCATAAACTGTAACCCCTCTTTCCTTTTATATATTTTTGAATATCAACCAACTTCTTTAATTTTAATTATAAATTTTTTGAAAGAGAAGCCACAAGTTAATTAGGACTAGGCCGGAGCCTAGAGAAGCAAAAAGTGTGCCGGGTCCAGTATGACGGGACTTGCAATGAACTCCGCCTTAATGTAACAATAACAGATTTATTGTATTCACAGAATTCATACATGTGTACCTCATAACAAATGTGTATAAATGTGTACAAGGCAAATATATATACATATATTATAACCTCTTCTTTAGAGTTATAACGGAGGGAACCCAAAATAATTGGTTCTGCCAATTATTTCAGGCTGCCTTATTCGAGACGAGCTGAAATTTAAATCAGAACAACACACAGTAAGACATACAAGGAATCAGGGAAGGTGAAACTGTTGATTTATATACTCAGTATATGTGTGTAACAAGAAGACTTGCTTTATTAAACATTTGAAATATAACATTTACTCCAAAGAACAGATCCCATGACGTTATTAATTAAATTAGTAAAATTAAGTGAAATGCTTTATTTAGCATATGGGATCACAACAAATTTATCTAGCTATACCCCCGGATCCGGGTAACCATTGGTATTTAGTCTCTAATCTTTTAATTATATTTAATTCAAAATTTTATCTTGCAAGACTTTACCTTTTTGCTTCATATATATATTCCATTAGAAGAATGGTATTAATAACACTACGTTACGTTAATACCTAAATTGTTACAATTGAATGATATTGAATAGTTACAATTAAATTCTCAAATTTAAGTTTTTATATTCTTATAAAAATCAATCGTCTCTGAAAGTATCTTAAATAGAGTATTGTGTTACAAAAAATATTATCATTAGTCCTCGATAGACGTGCTATCGGGTCACCTCTATTTTTGGATGTAGCAATCGCCTCCATGTGGTTCCGTCTTGGGAGTCCTAAAACGTCGTCCTCGTCTTGGTCTGGTCTCTGTTGTTCATGGATTAATACGTCTGCAGGATAGATAGAGTCTTCTACACAGATACTCGTTGATTCTCAGATGTCTCGAACTGCATCATCGGTAGGGTATACTAGAGTTCTCATTTAGATGGTCCATGACCACAGGTCAGATGTTGAAAAGATTCGTCCATCGGTGAAGATTGCAGTCATCGTTTTTTCTTTATTAACACTCGTCGTTTGTAGTTACATCTTTCTTCTTGTTACAAAGTTTTTGGAATTTTCTTTTTGTTAACGTTACATGTTACACTTTTTGTAACGGTTAGTAAAATACAAAATAATAATTAATTAATCCACACTAACAACAAATTGTATAACTTTTGAACAGAGCATTTTGCTCGTGCGTCTGCACAGCTGGGCGTCGTCATCGCAAGAGAGCGATTTTTCGTCCGCTACCCTCGTACATGACGAGAGAGAGTGGGGTGTTTATTCCGCGAGCATATATAGTTCCTGTTTTCTCTTTAAATAAACTTTTTATTTATACAAACTATCGCTAGATAAAAATACATCATTTAAATTAATTGTTTTAGTTACTACCTGTGTCTACAGATACTTTAATTATTAACATTAGTTTACTCTATTATTTTTAATTACCGTAGACTCGGAAAACATGTCGAGTCCGGTATCAACAGGTAGGCGCTTGATAGCAAGCAAAGGGTTAAATACGAACATAATAATTATTTATAATATGCCTTTTCTTTATGGGAACTTTGCCCTTATTAATTACTTCTTCCATTCACACTTAGTACCTACATGTTTTTATTATTATTATTGTGAGATTTAAATGGTTAATTGTACGCAACCTTAATTAATTAAATTTTTTTTTATTCTGTAAATGTCACAATTTAAATCGTCACATACTCCGCCTCCTTACCAACACAGACTCCTAAAATTTTGGTCAGCTATGTACCGAGAGTATGCTTGGGGAGTTCCGTGTGAAATTTCTTATTATTATTATTGTTAATTATTATTCTCTTTTACTATTATTATTGCACGGTTTATTTGTTTTAAATTCTCTTTAAATGATCGTAATTCTCATTTAAATGTTCCTCCTCCGTGAAATTCCCTTTTTCTCACTTCTTACAGTACGAACTCATAATACTAATTTCCCTAATTTCAGCAACTCACAATATCGTGGCCCGACTGACATCAGCTTACTCTAACTCTACACGTTAGCTTTCAGCATTCAAAAAAAAATGATCTCTTGGCTCTCTTGGCTCATCATTATCCTTTTCAGTCGGCGCCGTTGTGACTCGTTACTTAACATGTATAATCATTTCTGGATTATATATCATAAACTTATTTCTAATGTAATCTAAAGAGGATCCCATACTCCACTTTAGGTCACTGTTTTGAGAGAAGCGGAAATTCATGAAGATACTTTTCATTTAACTCTTTAACAATTACTAAACAAAATATGCGGAAGGGGAGACACTTTACACAATGCATTGTAATCCACTCGCGGTGGCATTCATTGTTTAGGGAGAGCAACCTTTAATACAATTGAGAGGGTGGCTGCTTAATACAATACTGAACACGCTTCCTTTTCTCTACCTTGCCACAACTGGGGTGTTTACACTACGCAACGTAACTTTTATTATTATTATTCACTTTTCTCTTATTTACTGCGATACGATTTACTACTACTTATTTACACGTTACACAAATTTGTTTAACTTAAGATTTATTTAGCAATTATGACTATTTAAGCAATTATTAATCACTTATTATTACTTTGGGGTTTAAAAAAAACACTTACCTCGAATTATTTCCTACACACTTTAATACATTGTAAACATTTATTAACAGAGATTATTATTAAACCTTTGGCATTAAATTCTATATAAACGATCAGCTCTTGGTACTCATTTTCTTTTCTTCTGTGACCTTCCCTTTATCTTGTTTCTTAAAATCTAACTTAATTTTATTTCTACTACTAATTTACGTAACCTCACAACATCATGGCCCGACTGATTACATCTTGTATACTCTAACTCTAGTAGTTAGTTTTCTGCTACTTTCTTTAACTCTTGTAAAGAACTTTCTTAGTGCGGCGCCATTGTGACTGTGTTACGTTCCTTATATCTATTTCGCTTATTTATACTTAAGATAATCTAAAGTTGATCCCATACTCAACCTTAGATTATTTCTAATTGTAGTTGCTTACTTTACTGAGATAAGCGGAATGTCACGAAGGGAATCTTTATTCACTACTAAGCAATTAATTGTAACACACTAGGCGAGAGGGGACAAACACTTTACTTTCAACGATCAGCTGTTACGCTGGAATGTGGGTTAAACTAGTTTTAAACAATGGCCTCGTTTATGAGTACAAAGGGCAGGAGTCAACTCGAGGGTGGATATTTCTCTATTGTTCCATTTAACAATAGCTGGCGGCTAGGGACTTATTTTCAAGCAGGACACAACTTATTTATTATTATTCACACATATTATTCATTTCTTTTTACTTATTTCACTAATACACTTTTATAATTCTAATTCTACTAACGCGTTATAATAAATTTACGATATTATTAAACTTTTTATTTTAAATGACTTATTATTTATTATTAGTACTTTGGTCTGATTTAAAGGACAGTTTCTTTTTATTTCGAACTAGTTTATTTACTTAGGGAAACATCATTCCATTAAATTAATTAGTACACTTGTTTTATTTAATTCGATTTAATTTTCAACAAAGGGGAGATACATGGTTACTAGGCACAAGACGACACACAGGAAAGGACACGCTTCTTATAACAATAGGGCAAACAAAGAGGGTGAAGTGATTGTTTCATTCCGCGATGGGGGTTTTACAATGACAATATACACACTAACAGGAACAGACAAGAATTCAACCGGTCTGGTATTGTTTACAAACAGACGTGTTGTTGAATGAACTTTTGACAAGCTCCTACATGGTTTGTTTACATGTGATTTTATGTTAATCTTACTTTACACATATTATGTTTACTAATAAAATTATCTATACTATATTACTATAATATTAATTATTATTTTTATCTTATTTAAATTCTGACACATATTAAAATACACGAGTAAATAAATCAACAGCTTATGAATAGGGACACAATTACTGTTTAACAACACAAGTCATAAAAGTGCGCATCTTATTTGTGACACTCGGTACACAATTAATTAAGCAATTAAGCAACCAAGCAGAGTACCACATCTTACTTGCGTCACGATGCTTACAATTATTCTCAATTAGACAACAGCACAATACACAATTAATTATTATTTACACCATAGCACATTTATTATTAATTAGCAGTTAATTATTAATTAAGAGCAGAGTGGCGCATCTTATAACCTCTTCTTTAGAGTTATAACGGAGGGAACCCAAAATAATTGGTTCTGCCAATTATTTCAGGCTGCCTTATTCGAGACGAGCTGAAATTTAAATCAGAACAACACACAGTAAGACATACAAGGAATCAGGGAAGGTGAAACTGTTGATTTATATACTCAGTATATGTGTGTAACAAGAAGACTTGTTTTATTAAACATTTGAAATATAACATTTACTCCAAAGAACAGATCCCATGACGTTATTAATTAAATTAGTAAAATTAAGTGAAATGCTTTATTTAGCATATGGGATCACAACAAATTTATCTAGCTATACCCCCGGATCCGGGTAACCATTGGTATTTAGTCTCTAATCTTTTAATTATATTTAATTCAAAATTTTATCTTGCAAGACTTTACCTTTTTGCTTCATATATATATTCCATTAGAAGAATGGTATTAATAACACTACGTTACGTTAATACCTAAATTGTTACAATTGAATGATATTGAATAGTTACAATTAAATTCTCAAATTTAAGTTTTTATATTCTTATAAAAATCAATCGTCTCTGAAAGTATCTTAAATAGAGTATTGTGTTACAAAAAATATTATCATTAGTCCTCGATAGACGTGCTATCGGGTCACCTCTATTTTTGGATGTAGTAATCGCCTCCATGTGGTTCCGTCTTGGGAGTCCTAAAACGTCGTCCTCGTCTTGGTCTGGTCTCTGTTGTTCATGGCTTAATACGTCTGCAGGATAGGTAGAGTCTTCTATACAGATACTCGTTGATTCTCAGATGTCTCGAACTGTATCATCGGTAGGGTATACTAGAGTTCTCATTTAGATGGTCCATGACCACAGGTCAGATGTTGAAAAGATTCTTCCATCGGTGAAGATTGCAGTCATCGTTTTTTCTTTATTAACACTCGTCGTTTGTAGTTACATCTTTCTTCTTGTTACAAAGTATTTGGAATTTTCTTTTTGTTAACGTTACATGTTACACTTTTTGTAACGGTTAGTAAAATACAAAATAATAATTAATTAATCCACACTAACAACAAATTGTATAACTTTTGAACAGAGCATTTTGCTCGTGCGTCTGCACAGCTGGGCGTCGTCATCGCAAGAGAGCGATTTTTCGTCCGCTACCCTCGTACATGACGAGAGAGAGTGGGGTGTTTATTCCGCGAGCATATATAGTTCCTGTTTTCTCTTTAAATAAACTTTTTATTTATACAAACTATCGCTAGATAAAAATACATCATTTAAATTAATTGTTTTAGTTACTACCTGTGTCTACAGATACTTTAATTATTAACATTAGTTTACTCTAATATTTTTAATTACCGTAGACTCGGAAAACATGTCGAGTCCGGTATCAACAGGTAGGCGCTTGATAGCAAGCAAAGGGTTAAATACGAACATAATAATTATTTATAATATGCCTTTTCTTTATGGGAACTTTGCCCTTATTAATTACTTCTTCCATTCACACTTAGTACCTACATGTTTTTATTATTATTATTGTGAGATTTAAATGGTTAATTGTACGCAACCTTAATTAATTAATTTTTTTTTTATTCTGTAAATGTCACAATTTAAATCGTCACAATATAAAAAATATAAAAATGGTACATCATAACAAGTGTATATAAAATCAATTGTACATCAGAGCAAATGTGTATAAATGTGTACAAGATAAATATATATATATATATGAGAATATAAAAATGGTACATCATAACAAGTGTATATAAAATCAATTGTACATCAGAGCAAATGTGTATAAATGTGTACAAGGTAAATATATATATATATATATGAGAATATAAAAATGGTACATCATAACAAGTGTATATAGAATCAAGTGTACATCATAACAAATGCGTACAAGGTAAATATATATACATATATAAATATAAAATTCTCCCCCATCTTGTGTCTAGCTAGACAAAGACAACATAACACACACAGAAACCCAAGGCACACAAACTCACAATACATTAATTCTAACACGACTGCCCCTGGAATGCACCCGCACAGCAGGCGGTGTAACTACAATATTCATAACCCAGCAGTGATAAAATATTTGCCAATCAACAACCCGTTTTGTAAAATTACATAAACGCCACCCCAGAAAGATGATAATAATTCATAACGCATGAATAAAACCGGACCGCCCATTTGTCTAGCATTCCACTGATCAATGACCCCTCATGAGTGTACGAACCTTAAGTTCCTTTCACAGTATTAAACAAAAATTAACAGAACTACATCACCTGCTTTCAAACAGTGATTATAGAATTCTAAATGGTTATTTTACTTCACAATTCCGAAGGAATCAAAATCCTTATGTACTTTAACAATCAGAAATTAATCATTCGAGGCTTTACAATTTCAGAAAATTTTGACAATATATGTTTTACCAAAAATAATGAGTACATGTTTTATAATTAAAGAAAATTAAACAGCAGATACTACCAGTGAAAGTCAATCAATATGTGTTTTGCCGGTTAAGAAAACAGTCAGTATAGCCCTTGTGCAAGGAGCAAAATCAACTAATATATATTCCAGAAAAATAGCAATTGTTTCTATTAACCCCGAATGGCTATATACGTATAATTAAGATTAAAAAAAAATTAGAATAAGGTGGTGGTGCTCTAGCATCTGTGGGAGCGCGCCAGCATGCAATTGACAAAATTTGACAGGCCTCCAACCTGTCTGAGATTGCACCTGCATGAATCAGAAAAAAAAATAAGTCCCCTTTTTGTTAACCCCAGAAAACGTTCCAAGAAAAAAACCCAGGAAAAACCCCCAGCCCTTAAATGTGAACCCATAGAGAAGTTAAAATATATTCATCTCTGTCCCAGCCGGAACAGAGATACTAACCTGTTCAAAACATTCTGTAAAACTAAACTGACAATGATGAGCAAACTGTACAATGTGCAAGAGTGAAAATATCTCTGGCACGCTCCCCCAGTGCAGCACACACTTACAGGCAGTGCACTTAGCGTTATGTAATTCAATTATAAAAGAAAAGGTGTACTTGAATTTAACTCGTAAAGTTCCGAGTCATGAACAGCGGCTTCCCATTCCAGCAGAGAGACTGCACACGTGGGCCCATGGATGCAAAGATTTTTGATAAAAAAATAATAGAGTGCATATCACCTTATCACAGCAGTCAAGTGTTACAGTGAGAACGAGTCCCCATCTCCCTCTTCAGACAAGATCTTGTACATGGTTCACAGCTTAGGCAGGTGAACGGCCATCAGCAAGCCAGGAATCCGACTTAGTTCAAGAACCCTGTTAATTCAAATGAATTAGAGAACTGTTCACTAAAAATTGTACACCCAAGCTAAGGTAATTAACCTCCAAACGGGCCTCCGGCTAACTCTCAATAAAAGCACAATATTCGTTAATAAAGTTTTTGCAACCAGCTGAAAGAGCAAAGAAATCAGCCATAGAATAAATAAATTTGGACAATGAACAGACCTTATTAAAGGTGGCTTAATATAAAGTGATCCGCACTAGGCCAACATGCTTCGACATAAATTTGCAGGTTAAACGGCCACGTGGTGAGCGATAATCATTATTTGACCAAAAAATTCAACTGCAAGGCACTCACAGCATAAAGAATGTTTTAACATTAATTAAATTTCATTCATGGAAGTTCTCACAATTAAACTCTCCGCTGTACGGTTAATTAAATAAGCTCCCGACAGCCTATTGCATGCACGGACAACTCATACCCTGACTATGCACTAAGTTTTAGTCCTTAATATTTTAATGTTGTACACTTTTATCATTACAGTGATCTTGCAAACTTCTCACACTATTACACAAAATAATAAAAAGAGCATGGGCTATATACAGCGTTTTACGTAAATCAGTAAATAATGAGTTTCTCTTAATATAAAACTTGCCGGGTCGCACACACACATCATTACGTATTTTATCCGGTTGCATATAGTTATTAATTATCCATACACACACACACATATATATATATATATATATAGAATTATTTATAAAGACAAATAAAGGAATTCTTACCGGGAGTCGATTTACGCTTTAGCACAGCATGTAGAGACAGCAAACTACGTCGTAAAGTTCGAAGAGAGAGAGAAGGAACGTCGTCTCTTGCAGCCAGAGAGTGAATGAATCAACTCTTGTCCGCAGCAGACCAAGCGAACGTTCCCCATCGATTGCGCGCGCAGCCTTAACTGCAACGAGCAAAGGTCGCCCGCCTTCGCTCAGTTTCACAATTAAATAAAAATGTTTCTAAAATATTTTCAAAGGCCGGTTTTACACCGGCACACCCCCACCCCGAAAGGGCAACCCGGTTGCCCCACTCGAAAACTCGGGAAAGTACCCTGCAGTGTACCCCCTTCTTAAATACTCCGGTGGACATCGTGAGTAAGGTGGCCAGACAGACTCTCTCCCAGGAGAACAGACATCCCCATGCGACCCTCTCCGCTATGCCAACCCCACGGGACCGCCCCAAAACGTCACCCTCTCCGGTGACCATCACCTACTCCCACCGGTCCCACTCACATATTTGTCCTAAGACCCAACAAGGCATCTCACACCTTGATATGTGAGCGACCGTGCTACCTCTCGTCCATCTCTCGGACCGACCAGCCACATGCATCCACAAGGCATCTCCAACCTTGCCATATGGCTGGCCCACTTCCATACACAAGGGCGGACGGCCCCGCTTTGCCAGACAGAGAGGACCGCACCAAGGGCACACGAACATCAATCCCATCGTTTACTCGTTCGAATACCACATAACTAAAGGGGGTTCACCTTTCTACAGCACCTATTACACAACTTTTCTTTCAACAAAAGAACACCAGGAAAACAACCGGAGAATGCGGCATTCCACGGACCCTATAATGAACAATATCAACCTCAACAACTATTAACAACCAACAACAGCACACCATCACTCCATCTAACCTTTAAACAGGGGAAACTAACGATCTCAAAGACCACGACCATCCCGAGGACCACAATCTACTCACTCCTTATCGATAGTTTTTTTTTTTTTTTTTTTTTTTTTTTTACTAAGGGCAGGGGTAGGAAAATCGGGAAGATGAAATGGGGCAAGGATCATTAACGGGTCAATGGTTAGGACTAAGGGTAAGGACCTGGTTCCCTCCGAAAATGAGGATGAATGGAGGAAACCAAGGCTCGCGTGGGCAGGGGCGCAACCCTGAAATAGATGAACACCATTGGGAGTGTGGGGAACATCTACCCGCTACCCGTTAACCTCTTCTTCTCACCTTTCTATGGCGCACTTTAGGTATTCGCTCCTTTCGGACACCACTCTCTAAGAAATTATCTCGTGTTGAGCTGTACTGACTGGTTTCTTCGGAATCAGAATCAAGGCAACTTACCTCACTACTTTCACTCCGCTTTGGATTATGCTCATCGTATAACTCCTCTGCTACAATTTCTTCCTTTTCTACAACTTCCCCTTCTTCGTCCACATAATCCACATCAACTTCCTGACACTGCACCTCCTCAGCATCTTCCCGTTGCTCCTCTGATCCATCTTCTTCATCACACGCATCGCCAGCTCCTTCACGAACTTCTTGACTAACCTTTTCTCCGATCTCATTTTCATCAACACGTTCATCACCAACGTCATCGCCATCACTTCCACTACCACCATCTGAACACTGCACATCCTCGTCCTCCTCTAGTTGCTCACCTGGTCCACCTGAAACTTCCTCCCGTTCCTTGGAATCCTCAACACTACTTACAGAAGGCGTCTGCACATCTTCACACACTACATCACTCTCACTCACAAACTCCACAACGCTGCCACCAAATTTCTCCTCAACTTCTACCTCATCTACTTCTACTACACTTGCGGCATGGACATCCCCTTGTCCATCCACAACCTCAGAAACGCTCGCAGCCCGGACATCCCTGTGTCCATCTGCAACTTCAGACTCTACAGTCTCCCTAACACCTACAACTATACTCACCTGCGCAGCATCTGCAGACCGCTCTTCTGACTCTTCTGTCGATTCCACTCCTTGTCCACTCTCAGCAACTAGAACGTCCTCAACATCTTCCACCCTGGAATCCAGCTGTCCAGGTTCATGTGCAATGACTAAATTAGTTTCTACTGGCGATGGTGATGTTACAGGATCTGGATCCCTCACGAACCGAGATGAAAATACCGGAACAAATTCTGCGGCCTCTGGATTCAACCATGACGTCCTCTTTGAGTCCGGCAACTCCGTCTTAACTGACGTGTCCTTGTCCACTTGTATTGATTCACAGAAGCCATTCCGCTTTTCCTCTTCTGCTTTACCTTCTTCATCCACTGCTCTCTCAGGCACTGGTAATTCCTCTGGAACCTTTAAACTCTCACTTTTCTGCAAATGAGAATAACGCCTAACTACAGGCTCCCTACTTGCCGATGGTTGTTCCCTAACATATCAAACAGCAACTCGACACACACGCCGTACCAACACATAAATCACAACGACCAACTAACAATCAACTAAAATTCCTAATTCGGGAATTAACAATACTTCGACATCAACCGGACACAAGTCGGTTCCGGTACCGATTTCCGATCGGGCCATACCGTATCCCAACAATATAACACGCTAAACTCCGACCCCGAATCAACCTTCCATCTTCCAGGCCACGCTTGCGACTCCCCGGCCGTACAAGCTATCAAAAAATTCTTTAAACACCATTAACCGCCTCAGTGGTGCGACCCGACTCACAAATTAAACCACTTATAACTAGCCTACACGGCCTATATCAACTATGTCACAACAATCGCATTAATATTTCCGAGTCCGCAAGCCCCGTCACACACCAGGACCCAAGGGTTCAAGCCTAGAATGAACCACGCTCTGAGCTACCATTTGTGGTAGCAGACTTTATAAACCACGCTCTGCGGTACCATTTGTAACCCCTCTTTCCTTTTATATATTTTTGAATATCAACCAACTTCTTTAATTTTAATTATAAATTTTTTGAAAGAGAAGCCACAAGTTAATTAGGACTAGGCCGGAGCCTAGAGAAGCAAAAAGTGTGCCGGGTCCAGTATGACGGGACTTGCAATGAACTCCGCCTTAATGTAACAATAACAGATTTATTGTATTCACAGAATTCATACATGTGTACCTCATAACAAATGTGTATAAATGTGTACAAGGCAAATATATATACATATATAAAAAATATAAAAATGGTACATCATAACAAGTGTATATAAAATCAATTGTACATCAGAGCAAATGTGTATAAATGTGTACAAGATAAATATATATATATATATGAGAATATAAAAATGGTACATCATAACAAGTGTATATAAAATCAATTGTACATCAGAGCAAATGTGTATAAATGTGTACAAGGTAAATATATATATATATATGAGAATATAAAAATGGTACATCATAACAAGTGTATATAGAATCAAGTGTACATCATAACAAATGCGTACAAGGTAAATATATATACATATATAAATATAAAATTCTCCCCCATCTTGTGTCTAGCTAGACAAAGACAACATAACACACACAGAAACCCAAGGCACACAAACTCACAATACATTAATTCTAACACGACTGCCCCTGGAATGCACCCGCACAGCAGGCGGTGTAACTACAATATTCATAACCCAGCAGTGATAAAATATTTGCCAATCAACAACCCGTTTTGTAAAATTACATAAACGCCACCCCAGAAAGATGATAATAATTCATAACGCATGAATAAAACCGGACCGCCCATTTGTCTAGCATTCCACTGATCAATGACCCCTCATGAGTGTACGAACCCTAAGTTCCTTTCACAGTATTAAACAAAAATTAACAGAACTACATCACCTGCTTTCAAACAGTGATTATAGAATTCTAAATGGTTATTTTACTTCACAATTCCGAAGGAATCAAAATCCTTATGTACTTTAACAATCAGAAATTAATCATTCGAGGCTTTACAATTTCAGAAAATTTTGACAATATATGTTTTACCAAAAATAATGAGTACATGTTTTATAATTAAAGAAAATTAAACAGCAGATACTACCAGTGAAAGTCAATCAATATGTGTTTTGCCGGTTAAGAAAACAGTCAGTATAGCCCTTGTGCAAGGAGCAAAATCAACTAATATATATTCCAGAAAAATAGCAATTGTTTCTATTAACCCCGAATGGCTATATACGTATAATTAAGATTAAAAAAAAATTAGAATAAGGTGGTGGTGCTCTAGCATCTGTGGGAGCGCGCCAGCATGGAATTGACAAAATTTGACAGGCCTCCAACCTGTCTGAGATTGCACCTGCATGAATCAGAAAAAAAAATAAGTCCCCTTTTTGTTAACCCCAGAAAACGTTCCAAGAAAAAAAACCCAGGAAAAACCCCCAGCCCTTAAATGTGAACCCATAGAGAAGTTAAAATATATTCATCTCTGTCCCAGCCGGAACAGAGATACTAACCTGTTCAAAACATCTGTAAAACTAAACTGACAATGATGAGCAAACTGTACAATGTGCAAGAGTGAAAATATCTCTGGCACGCTCCCCCAGTGCAGCACACACTTACAGGCAGTGCACTTAGCGTTATGTAATTCAATTATAAAAGAAAAGGTGTACTTGAATTTAACTCGTAAAGTTCCGAGTCATGAACAGCGGCTTCCCATTCCAGCAGAGAGACTGCACACGTGGGCCCATGGATGCAAAGATTTTTGATAAAAAAATAATAGAGTGCATATCACCTTATCACAGCAGTCAAGTGTTACAGTGAGAACGAGTCCCCATCTCCCTCTTCAGACAAGATCTTGTACATGGTTCACAGCTTAGGCAGGTGAACGGCCATCAGCAAGCCAGGAATCCGACTTAGTTCAAGAACCCTGTTAATTCAAATGAATTAGAGAACTGTTCAATAAAAATTGTACACCCAAGCTAAGGTAATTAACCTCCAAACGGGCCTCCGGCTAACTCTCAATAAAAGCACAATATTCGTTAATAAAGTTTTTGCAACCAGCTGAAAGAGCAAAGAAATCAGCCATAGAATAAATAAATTTGGACAATGAACAGACCTTATTAAAGGTGGCTTAATATAAAGTGATCCGCACTAGGCCAACATGCTTCGACATAAATTTGCAGGTTAAACGGCCACGTGGTGAGCGATAATCATTATTTGACCAAAAAATTCAACTGCAAGGCACTCACAGCATAAAGAATGTTTTAACATTAATTAAATTTCATTCATGGAAGTTCTCACAATTAAACTCTCCGCTGTACGGTTAATTAAATAAGCTCCCGACAGCCTATTGCATGCACGGACAACTCATACCCTGACTATGCACTAAGTTTTAGTCCTTAATATTTTAATGTTGTACACTTTTATCATTACAGTGATCTTGCAAACTTCTCACACTATTACACAAAATAATAAAAAGAGCATGGGCTATATACAGCGTTTTACGTAAATCAGTAAATAATGAGTTTCTCTTAATATAAAACTTGCCGGGTCGCACACACACATCATTACGTATTTTATCCGGTTGCATATAGTTATTAATTATCCATACACACACACACACATATATATATATATAGAAATATTTATAAAGACAAATAAAGGAATTCTTACCGGGAGTCGATTTACGCTTTAGCACAGCATGTAGAGACAGCAAACTACGTCGTAAAGTTCGAAGAGAGAGAGAAGGAACGTCGTCTCTTGCAGCCAGAGAGTGAATGAATCAACTCTTGTCCGCAGCAGACCAAGCGAACGTTCCCCATCGATTGCGCGCGCAGCCTTAACTGCAACGAGCAAAGGTCGCCCGCCTTCGCTCAGTTTCACAATTAAATAAAAATGTTTCTAAAATATTTTCAAAGGCCGGTTTTACACCGGCACACCCCCACCCCGAAAGGGCAACCCGGTTGCCCCACTCGAAAACTCGGGAAAGTACCCTGCAGTGTACCCCCTTCTTAAATACTCCGGTGGACATCGTGAGTAAGGTGGCCAGACAGACTCTCTCCCAGGAGAACAGACATCCCCATGCGACCCTCTCCGCTATGCCAACCCCACGGGACCGCCCCAAAACGTCACCCTCTCCGGTGACCATCACCTACTCCCACCGGTCCCACTCACATATTTGTCCTAAGACCCAACAAGGCATCTCACACCTTGATATGTGAGCGACCGTGCTACCTCTCGTCCATCTCTCGGACCGACCAGCCACATGCATCCACAAGGCATCTCCAACCTTGCCATATGGCTGGCCCACTTCCATACACAAGGGCGGACGGCCCCGCTTTGCCAGACAGAGAGGACCGCACCAAGGGCACACGAACATCAATCCCATCGTTTACTCGTTCGAATACCACATAACTAAAGGGGGTTCACCTTTCTACAGCACCTATTACACAACTTTTCTTTCAACAAAAGAACACCAGGAAAACAACCGGAGAATGCGGCATGGCACGGACCCTATAATGAACAATATCAACCTCAACAACTATTAACAACCAACAACAGCACACCATCACTCCATCTAACCTTTAAACAGGGGAAACTAACGATCTCAAAGACCACGACCATCCCGAGGACCACAATCTACTCACTCCTTATCGATAGTTTTTTTTTTTTTTTTTTTTTTTTTACTAAGGGCAGGGGTAGGAAAATCGGGAAGGTGAAATGGGGCAAGGATCATTAACGGGTCAATGGTTAGGACTAAGGGTAAGGACCTGGTTCCCTCCGAAAATGAGGATGAATGGAGGAAACCAAGGCTCGCGTGGGCAGGGGCGCAACCCTGAAATAGATGAACACCATTGGGAGTGTGGGGAACATCTACCCGCTACCCGTTAACCTCTTCTTCTCACCTTTCTATGGCGCACTTTAGGTATTCGCTCCTTTCGGACACCACTCTCTAAGAAATTATCTCGTGTTGAGCTGTACTGACTGGTTTCTTCGGAATCAGAATCAAGGCAACTTACCTCACTACTTTCACTCCGCTTTGGATTATGCTCATCGTATAACTCCTCTGCTACAATTTCTTCCTTTTCTACAACTTCCCCTTCTTCGTCCACATAATCCACATCAACTTCCTGACACTGCACCTCCTCAGCATCTTCCCGTTGCTCCTCTGATCCATCTTCTTCATCACACGCATCGCCAGCTCCTTCACGAACTTCTTGACTAACCTTTTCTCCGATCTCATTTTCATCAACACGTTCATCACCAACGTCATCGCCATCACTTCCACTACCACCATCTGAACACTGCACATCCTCGTCCTCCTCTAGTTGCTCACCTGGTCCACCTGAAACTTCCTCCCGTTCCTTGGAATCCTCAACACTACTTACAGAAGGCGTCTGCACATCTTCACACACTACATCACTCTCACTCACAAACTCCACAACGCTGCCACCAAATTTCTCCTCAACTTCTACCTCATCTACTTCTACTACACTTGCGGCATGGACATCCCCTTGTCCATCCACAACCTCAGAAACGCTCGCAGCCCGGACATCCCTGTGTCCATCTGCAACTTCAGACTCTACAGTCTCCCTAACACCTACAACTATACTCACCTGCGCAGCATCTGCAGACCGCTCTTCTGACTCTTCTGTCGATTCCACTCCTTGTCCACTCTCAGCAACTAGAACGTCCTCAACATCTTCCACCCTGGAATCCAGCTGTCCAGGTTCATGTGCAATGACTAAATTAGTTTCTACTGGCGATGGTGATGTTACAGGATCTGGATCCCTCACGAACCGAGATGAAAATACCGGAACAAATTCTGCGGCCTCTGGATTCAACCATGACGTCCTCTTTGAGTCCGGCAACTCCGTCTTAACTGACGTGTCCTTGTCCACTTGTATTGATTCACAGAAGCTATTCCGCTTTTCCTCTTCTGCTTTACCTTCTTCATCCACTGCTCTCTCAGGCACTGGTAATTCCTCTGGAACCTTTAAACTCTCACTTTTCTGCAAATGAGAATAACGCCTAACTACAGGCTCCCTACTTGCCGATGGTTGTTCCCTAACATATCAAACAGCAACTCGACACACACGCCGTACCAACACATAAATCACAACGACCAACTAACAATCAACTAAAATTCCTAATTCGGGAATTAACAATACTTCGACATCAACCGGACACAAGTCGGTTCCGGTACCGATTTCCGATCGGGCCATACCGTATCCCAACAATATAACACGCTAAACTCCGACCCCGAATCAACCTTCCATCTTCCAGGCCACGCTTGCGACTCCCCGGCCGTACAAGCTATCAAAAAATTCTTTAAACACCATTAACCGCCTCAGTGGTGCGACCCGACTCACAAATTAAACCACTTATAACTAGCCTACACGGCCTATATCAACTATGTCACAACAATCGCATTAATATTTCCGATTCCGCAAGCCCCGTCACACACCAGGACCCAAGGGTTCAAGCCTAGAATGAACCACGCTCTGAGCTACCATTTGTGGTAGCAGACTTTATAAACCACGCTCTGCGGTACCATTTGTAACCCCTCTTTCCTTTTATATATTTTTGAATATCAACCAACTTCTTTAATTTTAATTATAAATTTTTTGAAAGAGAAGCCACAAGTTAATTAGGACTAGGCCGGAGCCTAGAGAAGCAAAAAGTGTGCCGGGTCCAGTATGACGGGACTTGCAATGAACTCCGCCTTAATGTAACAATAACAGATTTATTGTATTCACAGAATTCATACATGTGTACCTCATAACAAATGTGTATAAATGTGTACAAGGCAAATATATATACATATATAAAAAATATAAAAATGGTACATCATAACAAGTGTATATAAAATCAATTGTACATCAGAGCAAATGTGTATAAATGTGTACAAGATAAATATATATATATATATGAGAATATAAAAATGGTACATCATAACAAGTGTATATAAAATCAATTGTACATCAGAGCAAATGTGTATAAATGTGTACAAGGTAAATATATATATATATATGAGAATATAAAAATGGTACATCATAACAAGTGTATATAGAATCAAGTGTACATCATAACAAATGCGTACAAGGTAAATATATATACATATATAAATATAAAATTCTCCCCCATCTTGTGTCTAGCTAGACAAAGACAACATAACACACACAGAAACCCAAGGCACACAAACTCACAATACATTAATTCTAACACGACTGCCCCTGGAATGCACCCGCACAGCAGGCGGTGTAACTACAATATTCATAACCCAGCAGTGATAAAATATTTGCCAATCAACAACCCGTTTTGTAAAATTACATAAACGCCACCCCAGAAAGATGATAATAATTCATAACGCATGAATAAAACCGGACCGCCCATTTGTCTAGCATTCCACTGATCAATGACCCCTCATGAGTGTACGAACCTTAAGTTCCTTTCACAGTATTAAACAAAAATTAACAGAACTACATCACCTGCTTTCAAACAGTGATTATAGAATTCTAAATGGTTATTTTACTTCACAATTCCGAAGGAATCAAAATCCTTATGTACTTTAACAATCAGAAATTAATCATTCGAGGCTTTACAATTTCAGAAAATTTTGACAATATATGTTTTACCAAAAATAATGAGTACATGTTTTATAATTAAAGAAAATTAAACAGCAGATACTACCAGTGAAAGTCAATCAATATGTGCTTTGCCGGTTAAGAAAACAGTCAGTATAGCCCTTGTGCAAGGAGCAAAATCAACTAATATATATTCCAGAAAAATAGCAATTGTTTCTATTAACCCCGAATGGCTATATACGTATAATTAAGATTAAAAAATAATTAGAATAAGGTGGTGGTGCTCTAGCATCTGTGGGAGCGCGCCAGCATGGAATTGACAAAATTTGACAGGCCTCCAACCTGTCTGAGATTGCACCTGCATGAATCAGAAAAAAAAATAAGTCCCCTTTTTGTTAACCCCAGAAAACGTTCCAAGAAAAAAAACCCAGGAAAAACCCCCAGCCCTTAAATGTGAACCCATAGAGAAGTTAAAATATATTCATCTCTGTCCCAGCCGGAACAGAGATACTAACCTGTTCAAAACATCTGTAAAACTAAACTGACAATGATGAGCAAACTGTACAATGTGCAAGAGTGAAAATATCTCTGGCACGCTCCCCCAGTGCAGCACACACTTACAGGCAGTGCACTTAGCGTTATGTAATTCAATTATAAAAGAAAAGGTGTACTTGAATTTAACTCGTAAAGTTCCGAGTCATGAACAGCGGCTTCCCATTCCAGCAGAGAGACTGCACACGTGGGCCCATGGATGCAAAGATTTTTGATAAAAAAATAATAGAGTGCATATCACCTTATCACAGCAGTCAAGTGTTACAGTGAGAACGAGTCCCCATCTCCCTCTTCAGACAAGATCTTGTACATGGTTCACAGCTTAGGCAGGTGAACGGCCATCAGCAAGCCAGGAATCCGACTTAGTTCAAGAACCCTGTTAATTCAAATGAATTAGAGAACTGTTCAATAAAAATTGTACACCCAAGCTAAGGTAATTAACCTCCAAACGGGCCTCCGGCTAACTCTCAATAAAAGCACAATATTCGTTAATAAAGTTTTTGCAACCAGCTGAAAGAGCAAAGAAATCAGCCATAGAATAAATAAATTTGGACAATGAACAGACCTTATTAAAGGTGGCTTAATATAAAGTGATCCGCACTAGGCCAACATGCTTCGACATAAATTTGCAGGTTAAACGGCCACGTGGTGAGCGATAATCATTATTTGACCAAAAAATTCAACTGCAAGGCACTCACAGCATAAAGAATGTTTTAACATTAATTAAATTTCATTCATGGAAGTTCTCACAATTAAACTCTCCGCTGTACGGTTAATTAAATAAGCTCCCGACAGCCTATTGCATGCACGGACAACTCATACCCTGACTATGCACTAAGTTTTAGTCCTTAATATTTTAATGTTGTACACTTTTATCATTACAGTGATCTTGCAAACTTCTCACACTATTACACAAAATAATAAAAAGAGCATGGGCTATATACAGCGTTTTACGTAAATCAGTAAATAATGAGTTTCTCTTAATATAAAACTTGCCGGGTCGCACACACACATCATTACGTATTTTATCCGGTTGCATATAGTTATTAATTATCCATACACACACACACATATATATATATATAAAGAATTATTTATAAAGACAAATAAAGGAATTCTTACCGGGAGTCGATTTACGCTTTAGCACAGCATGTAGAGACAGCAAACTACGTCGTAAAGTTCGAAGAGAGAGAGAAGGAACGTCGTCTCTTGCAGCCAGAGAGTGAATGAATCAACTCTTGTCCGCAGCAGACCAAGCGAACGTTCCCCATCGATTGCGCGCGCAGCCTTAACTGCAACGAGCAAAGGTCGCCCGCCTTCGCTCAGTTTCACAATTAAATAAAAATGTTTCTAAAATATTTTCAAAGGCCGGTTTTACACCGGCACACCCCCACCCCGAAAGGGCAACCCGGTTGCCCCACTCGAAAACTCGGGAAAGTACCCTGCAGTGTACCCCCTTCTTAAATACTCCGGTGGACATCGTGAGTAAGGTGGCCAGACAGACTCTCTCCCAGGAGAACAGACATCCCCATGCGACCCTCTCCGCTATGCCAACCCCACGGGACCGCCCCAAAACGTCACCCTCTCCGGTGACCATCACCTACTCCCACCGGTCCCACTCACATATTTGTCCTAAGACCCAACAAGGCATCTCACACCTTGATATGTGAGCGACCGTGCTACCTCTCGTCCATCTCTCGGACCGACCAGCCACATGCATCCACAAGGCATCTCCAACCTTGCCATATGGCTGGCCCACTTCCATACACAAGGGCGGACGGCCCCGCTTTGCCAGACAGAGAGGACCGCACCAAGGGCACACGAACATCAATCCCATCGTTTACTCGTTCGAATACCACATAACTAAAGGGGGTTCACCTTTCTACAGCACCTATTACACAACTTTTCTTTCAACAAAAGAACACCAGGAAAACAACCGGAGAATGCGGCATGGCACGGACCCTATAATGAACAATATCAACCTCAACAACTATTAACAACCAACAACAGCACACCATCACTCCATCTAACCTTTAAACAGGGGAAACTAACGATCTCAAAGACCACGACCATCCCGAGGACCACAATCTACTCACTCCTTATCGATAGTTTTTTTTTTTTTTTTTTTTTTTTTTTTTTACTAAGGGCAGGGGTAGGAAAATCGGGAAGATGAAATGGGGCAAGGATCATTAACGGGTCAATGGTTAGGACTAAGGGTAAGGACCTGGTTCCCTCCGAAAATGAGGATGAATGGAGGAAACCAAGGCTCGCGTGGGCAGGGGCGCAACCCTGAAATAGATGAACACCATTGGGAGTGTGGGGAACATCTACCCGCTACCCGTTAACCTCTTCTTCTCACCTTTCTATGGCGCACTTTAGGTATTCGCTCCTTTCGGACACCACTCTCTAAGAAATTATCTCGTGTTGAGCTGTACTGACTGGTTTCTTCGGAATCAGAATCAAGGCAACTTACCTCACTACTTTCACTCCGCTTTGGATTATGCTCATCGTATAACTCCTCTGCTACAATTTCTTCCTTTTCTACAACTTCCCCTTCTTCGTCCACATAATCCACATCAACTTCCTGACACTGCACCTCCTCAGCATCTTCCCGTTGCTCCTCTGATCCATCTTCTTCATCACACGCATCGCCAGCTCCTTCACGAACTTCTTGACTAACCTTTTCTCCGATCTCATTTTCATCAACACGTTCATCACCAACGTCATCGCCATCACTTCCACTACCACCATCTGAACACTGCACATCCTCGTCCTCCTCTAGTTGCTCACCTGGTCCACCTGAAACTTCCTCCCGTTCCTTGGAATCCTCAACACTACTTACAGAAGGCGTCTGCACATCTTCACACACTACATCACTCTCACTCACAAACTCCACAAGGCTGCCACCAAATTTCTCCTCAACTTCTACCTCATCTACTTCTACTACACTTGCGGCATGGACATCCCCTTGTCCATCCACAACCTCAGAAACGCTCGCAGCCCGGACATCCCTGTGTCCATCTGCAACTTCAGACTCTACAGTCTCCCTAACACCTACAACTATACTCACCTGCGCAGCATCTGCAGACCGCTCTTCTGACTCTTCTGTCGATTCCACTCCTTGTCCACTCTCAGCAACTAGAACGTCCTCAACATCTTCCACCCTGGAATCCAGCTGTCCAGGTTCATGTGCAATGACTAAATTAGTTTCTACTGGCGATGGTGATGTTACAGGATCTGGATCCCTCACGAACCGAGATGAAAATACCGGAACAAATTCTGCGGCCTCTGGATTCAACCATGACGTCCTCTTTGAGTCCGGCAACTCCGTCTTAACTGACGTGTCCTTGTCCACTTGTATTGATTCACAGAAGCTATTCCGCTTTTCCTCTTCTGCTTTACCTTCTTCATCCACTGCTCTCTCAGGCACTGGTAATTCCTCTGGAACCTTTAAACTCTCACTTTTCTGCAAATGAGAATAACGCCTAACTACAGGCTCCCTACTTGCCGATGGTTGTTCCCTAACATATCAAACAGCAACTCGACACACACGCCGTACCAACACATAAATCACAACGACCAACTAACAATCAACTAAAATTCCTAATTCGGGAATTAACAATACTTCGACATCAACCGGACACAAGTCGGTTCCGGTACCGATTTCCGATCGGGCCATACCGTATCCCAACAATATAACACGCTAAACTCCGACCCCGAATCAACCTTCCATCTTCCAGGCCACGCTTGCGACTCCCCGGCCGTACAAGCTATCAAAAAATTCTTTAAACACCATTAACCGCCTCAGTGGTGCGACCCGACTCACAAATTAAACCACTTATAACTAGCCTACACGGCCTATATCAACTATGTCACAACAATCGCATTAATATTTCCGAGTCCGCAAGCCCCGTCACACACCAGGACCCAAGGGTTCAAGCCTAGAATGAACCACGCTCTGAGCTACCATTTGTGGTAGCAGACTTTATAAACCACGCTCTGCGGTACCATTTGTAACCCCTCTTTCCTTTTATATATTTTTGAATATCAACCAACTTCTTTAATTTTAATTATAAATTTTTTGAAAGAGAAGCCACAAGTTAATTAGGACTAGGCCGGAGCCTAGAGAAGCAAAAAGTGTGCCGGCTCCAGTATGACGGGACTTGCAATGAACTCCGCCTTAATGTAACAATAACAGATTTATTGTATTCACAGAATTCATACATGTGTACCTCATAACAAATGTGTATAAATGTGTACAAGGCAAATATATATACATATATAAAAAATATAAAAATGGTACATCATAACAAGTGTATATAAAATCAATTGTACATCAGAGCAAATGTGTATAAATGTGTACAAGATAAATATATATATATATATATATGAGAATATAAAGATGGTACATCATAACAAGTGTATATAAAATCAATTGTACATCAGAGCAAATGTGTATAAATGTGTACAAGGTAAATATATATATATATATATGAGAATATAAAAATGGTACATCATAACAAGTGTATATAGAATCAAGTGTACATCATAACAAATGCGTACAAGGTAAATATATATACATATATAAATATAAAATTCTCCCCCATCTTGTGTCTAGCTAGACAAAGACAACATAACACACACAGAAACCCAAGGCACACAAACTCACAATACATTAATTCTAACACGACTGCCCCTGGAATGCACCCGCACAGCAGGCGGTGTAACTACAATATTCATAACCCAGCAGTGATAAAATATTTGCCAATCAACAACCCGTTTTGTAAAATTACATAAACGCCACCCCAGAAAGATGATAATAATTCATAACGCATGAATAAAACCGGACCGCCCATTTGTCTAGCATTCCACTGATCAATGACCCCTCATGAGTGTACGAACCTTAAGTTCCTTTCACAGTATTAAACAAAAATTAACAGAACTACATTACCTGCTTTCAAACAGTGATTATAGAATTCTAAATGGTTATTTTACTTCACAATTCCGAAGGAATCAAAATCCTTATGTACTTTAACAATCAGAAATTAATCATTCGAGGCTTTACAATTTCAGAAAATTTTGACAATATATGTTTTACCAAAAATAATGAGTACATGTTTTATAATTAAAGAAAATTAAACAGCAGATACTACCAGTGAAAGTCAATCAATATGTGTTTTGCCGGTTAAGAAAACAGTCAGTATAGCCCTTGTGCAAGGAGCAAAATCAACTAATATATATTCCAGAAAAATAGCAATTGTTTCTATTAACCCCGAATGGCTATATACGTATAATTAAGATTAAAAAAAAATTAGAATAAGGTGGTGGTGCTCTAGCATCTGTGGGAGCGCGCCAGCATGCAATTGACAAAATTTGACAGGCCTCCAACCTGTCTGAGATTGCACCTGCATGAATCAGAAAAAAATAAGTCCCCTTTTTGTTAACCCCAGAAAACGTTCCAAGAAAAAAAACCCAGGAAAAACCCCCAGCCCTTAAATGTGAACCCATAGAGAAGTTAAAATATATTCATCTCTGTCCCAGCCGGAACAGAGATACTAACCTGTTCAAAACATCTGTAAAACTAAACTGACAATGATGAGCAAACTGTACAATGTGCAAGAGTGAAAATATCTCTGGCACGCTCCCCCAGTGCAGCACACACTTACAGGCAGTGCACTTAGCGTTATGTAATTCAATTATAAAAGAAAAGGTGTACTTGAATTTAACTCGTAAAGTTCCGAGTCATGAACAGCGGCTTCCCATTCCAGCAGAGAGACTGCACACGTGGGCCCATGGATGCAAAGATTTTTGATAAAAAAATAATAGAGTGCATATCACCTTATCACAGCAGTCAAGTGTTACAGTGAGAACGAGTCCCCATCTCCCTCTTCAGACAAGATCTTGTACATGGTTCACAGCTTAGGCAGGTGAACGGCCATCAGCAAGCCAGGAATCCGACTTAGTTCAAGAACCCTGTTAATTCAAATGAATTAGAGAACTGTTCACTAAAAATTGTACACCCAAGCTAAGGTAATTAACCTCCAAACGGGCCTCCGGCTAACTCTCAATAAAAGCACAATATTCGTTAATAAAGTTTTTGCAACCAGCTGAAAGAGCAAAGAAATCAGCCATAGAATAAATAAATTTGGACAATGAACAGACCTTATTAAAGGTGGCTTAATATAAAGTGATCCGCACTAGGCCAACATGCTTCGACATAAATTTGCAGGTTAAACGGCCACGTGGTGAGCGATAATCATTATTTGACCAAAAAATTCAACTGCAAGGCACTCACAGCATAAAGAATGTTTTAACATTAATTAAATTTCATTCATGGAAGTTCTCACAATTAAACTCTCCGCTGTACGGTTAATTAAATAAGCTCCCGACAGCCTATTGCATGCACGGACAACTCATACCCTGACTATGCACTAAGTTTTAGTCCTTAATATTTTAATGTTGTACACTTTTATCATTACAGTGATCTTGCAAACTTCTCACACTATTACACAAAATAATAAAAAGAGCATGGGCTATATACAGCGTTTTACGTAAATCAGTAAATAATGAGTTTCTCTTAATATAAAACTTGCCGGGTCGCACACACACATCATTACGTATTTTATCCGGTTGCATATAGTTATTAATTATCCATACACACACACACACATATATATATATATATAGAATTATTTGTAAAGACAAATAAAGGAATTCTTACCGGGAGTCGATTTACGCTTTAGCACAGCATGTAGAGACAGCAAACTACGTCGTAAAGTTCGAAGAGAGAGAGAAGGAACGTCGTCCCTTGCAGCCAGAGAGTGAATGAATCAACTCTTGTCCGCAGCAGACCAAGCGAACGTTCCCCATCGATTGCGCGCGCAGCCTTAACTGCAACGAGCAAAGGTCGCCCGCCTTCGCTCAGTTTCACAATTAAATAAAAATGTTTCTAAAATATTTTCAAAGGCCGGTTTTACACCGGCACACCCCCACCCCGAAAGGGCAACCCGGTTGCCCCACTCGAAAACTCGGGAAAGTACCCTGCAGTGTACCCCCTTCTTAAATACTCCGGTGGACATCGTGAGTAAGGTGGCCAGACAGACTCGCTCCCAGGAGAACAGACATCCCCATGCGACCCTCTCCGCTATGCCAACCCCACGGGACCGCCCCAAAACGTCACCCTCTCCGGTGACCATCACCTACTCCCACCGGTCCCACTCACATATTTGTCCTAAGACCCAACAAGGCATCTCACACCTTGATATGTGAGCGACCGTGCTACCTCTCGTCCATCTCTCGGACCGACCAGCCACATGCATCCACAAGGCATCTCCAACCTTGCCATATGGCTGACCCACTTCCATACACAAGGGCGGACGGCCCCGCTTTGCCAGACAGAGAGGACCGCACCAAGGGCACACGAACATCAATCCCATCGTTTACTCGTTCGAATACCACATAACTAAAGGGGGTTCACCTTTCTACAGCACCTATTACACAACTTTTCTTTCAACAAAAGAACACCAGGAAAACAACCGGAGAATGCGGCATGGCACGGACCCTATAATGAACAATATCAACCTCAACAACTATTAACAACCAACAACAGCACACCATCACTCCATCTAACCTTTAAACAGGGGAAACTAACGATCTCAAAGACCACGACCATCCCGAGGACCACAATCTACTCACTTCCTTATCGATAGTTTTTTTTTACTAAGGGCAGGGGTAGGAAAATCGGGAAGATGAAATGGGGCAAGGATCATTAACGGGTCAATGGTTAGGACTAAGGGTAAGGACCTGGTTCCCTCCGAAAGTGAGGATGAATGGAGGAAACCAAGGCTCGCGTGGGCAGGGGCGCAACCCTGAAATAGATGAACACCATTGGGAGTGTGGGGAACATCTACCCGCTACCCGTTAACCTCTTCTTCTCACCTTTCTATGGCGCACTTTAGGTATTCGCTCCTTTCGGACACCACTCTCTAAGAAATTATCTCGTGTTGAGCTGTACTGACTGGTTTCTTCGGAATCAGAATCAAGGCAACTTACCTCACTACTTTCACTCCGCTTTGGATTATGCTCATCGTATAACTCCTCTGCTACAATTTCTTCCTTTTCTACAACTTCCCCTTCTTCGTCCACATAATCCACATCAACTTCCTGACACTGCACCTCCTCAGCATCTTCCCGTTGCTCCTCTGATCCATCTTCTTCATCACACGCATCGCCAGCTCCTTCACGAACTTCTTGACTAACCTTTTCTCCGATCTCATTTTCATCAACACGTTCATCACCAACGTCATCGCCATCACTTCCACTACCACCATCTGAACACTGCACATCCTCGTCCTCCTCTAGTTGCTCACCTGGTCCACCTGAAACTTCCTCCCGTTCCTTGGAATCCTCAACACTACTTACAGAAGGCGTCTGCACATCTTCACACACTACATCACTCTCACTCACAAACTCCACAACGCTGCCACCAAATTTCTCCTCAACTTCTACCTCATCTACTTCTACTACACTTGCGGCATGGACATCCCCTTGTCCATCCACAACCTCAGAAACGCTCGCAGCCCGGACATCCCTGTGTCCATCTGCAACTTCAGACTCTACAGTCTCCCTAACACCTACAACTATACTCACCTGCGCAGCATCTGCAGACCGCTCTTCTGACTCTTCTGTCGATTCCACTCCTTGTCCACTCTCAGCAACTAGAACGTCCTCAACATCTTCCACCCTGGAATCCAGCTGTCCAGGTTCATGTGCAATGACTAAATTAGTTTCTACTGGCGATGGTGATGTTACAGGATCTGGATCCCTCACGAACCGAGATGAAAATACCGGAACAAATTCTGCGGCCTCTGGATTCAACCATGACGTCTTCTTTGAGTCCGGCAACTCCGTCTTAACTGACGTGTCCTTGTCCACTTGTATTGATTCACAGAAGCTATTCCGCTTTTCCTCTTCTGCTTTACCTTCTTCATCCACTGCTCTCTCAGGCACTGGTAATTCCTCTGGAACCTTTAAACTCTCACTTTTCTGCAAATGAGAATAACGCCTAACTACAGGCTCCCTACTTGCCGATGGTTGTTCCCTAACATAATTTCTTTTTCCCCTGTTAATTTCATGTTTCTTTGTTTTCTGTGCTGTAGCTGTTGTTACCATCTTCACACTTGCCACCCTCTTGTAGCCTCCATCACTTCCGGAATATTCTGGCTTTCTAAGCGTCTCTTGGGTTCTCCTCCAACCACCATGTTTGTCCCTTTTGGCTCTTCCTGATGAACCGCTGGAGTATTGGACATCGGTAGCGTCTTTTCCCCGGGACTCATCAACCTCCTTGACCGTTCCTGTAAGCACACACAGTCGCTCAAGGTCCGCAAAACAACGTGGACGGTCCGCGAATGCCAAACGAGATCTCTCCTGGGGAGTCAGTCCTTCCAGAATCGCTTGTATAACTTCCGTCTCTGGCAACCCCAATCTTAACACCCGGGCAGCTTTCCGTATATCGCGCACGAAGTCTCCTAACGCCTCTCCGTAGGCCTGTGGGCGATAGAACTTTTCCAACTTAAGCTTGGCGCGTCGTCGAATGGGTATGAAGAAATTTAACACCTCCCCATGGAAAGCATCAACACTGTCACCTCGATGCAGAGCCTTGGTGACCAGATCAGCCAACGTACTCCGGCAATACGGGTATATAAGATACAAGACCTCCCCATCGGACACCCCCGGGAAATCTGCCACCTGCAGGACCAGGTCCAAGAAAACCCACAGCTGGTCCTCATCAAATCCATTCACCACCGGAAATTTCTGGAGAACGCCTGTAAGAGGGTGGGGCAATTGATAGCATACCGCCGCCAGAATTGCACAATTCAAAACAAACAATCATAAAACAAATCCCCACTAAACACCTAACACAAACATAACCTACAAAACATATTAACAAGAATCGGAAAAACTCAAGTACTGTCCTTCCTTTGAGTAGACCCCCGGGTTCTCTAGCGCTGCGGAAACCTGGCCTATCCTGAACCATTCACATCCACGACGGAAGGAGACAAGAGACAAGCAACAATACTAAACACACATAATATCAAACAGCAACTCGACACACACGCCGTACCAACACATAAATCACAACGACCAACTAACAATCAACTAAAATTCCTAATTCGGGAATTAACAATACTTCGACATCAACCGGACACAAGTCGGTTCCGGTACCGATTTCCGATCGGGCCATACCGTATCCCAACAATATAACACGCTAAACTCCGACCCCGAATCAACCTTCCATCTTCCAGGCCACGCTTGCGACTCCCCGGCCGTACAAGCTATCAAAAAATTCTTTAAACACCATTAACCGCCTCAGTGGTGCGACCCGACTCACAAATTAAACCACTTATAACTAGCCTACACGGCCTATATCAACTATGTCACAACAATCGCATTAATATTTCCGAGTCCGCAAGCCCCGTCACACACCAGGACCCAAGGGTTCAAGCCTAGAATGAACCACGCTCTGAGCTACCATTTGTGGTAGCAGACTTTATAAACCACGCTCTGCGGTACCATTTGTAACCCCTCTTTCCTTTTATATATTTTTGAATATCAACCAACTTCTTTAATTTTAATTATAAATTTTTTGAAAGAGAAGCCACAAGTTAATTAGGACTAGGCCGGAGCCTAGAGAAGCAAAAAGTGTGCCGGGTCCAGTATGACGGGACTTGCAATGAACTCCGCCTTAATGTAACAATAACAGATTTATTGTATTCACAGAATTCATACATGTGTACCTCATAACAAATGTGTATAAATGTGTACAAGGCAAATATATATACATATATAAAAAATATAAAAATGGTACATCATAACAAGTGTATATAAAATCAATTGTACATCAGAGCAAATGTGTATAAATGTGTACAAGATAAATATATATATATATATGAGAATATAAAAATGGTACATCATAACAAGTGTATATAAAATCAATTGTACATCAGAGCAAATGTGTATAAATGTGTACAAGGTAAATATATATATATATATGAGAATATAAAAATGGTACATCATAACAAGTGTATATAGAATCAAGTGTACATCATAACAAATGCGTACAAGGTAAATATATATACATATATAAATATAAAATTCTCCCCCATCTTGTGTTAGCTAGACAAAGACAACATAACACACACAGAAACCCAAGGCACACAAACTCACAATACATTAATTCTAACACGACTGCCCCTGGAATGCACCCGCACAGCAGGCGGTGTAACTACAATATTCATAACCCAGCAGTGATAAAATATTTGCCAATCAACAACCCGTTTTGTAAAATTACATAAACGCCACCCCAGAAAGATGATAATAATTCATAACGCATGAATAAAACCGGACCGCCCATTTGTCTAGCATTCCACTGATCAATGACCCCTCATGAGTGTACGAACCTTAAGTTCCTTTCACAGTATTAAACAAAAATTAACAGAACTACATCACCTGCTTTCAAACAGTGATTATAGAATTCTAAATGGTTATTTTACTTCACAATTCCGAAGGAATCAAAATCCTTATGTACTTTAACAATCAGAAATTAATCATTCGAGGCTTTACAATTTCAGAAAATTTTGACAATATATGTTTTACCAAAAATAATGAGTACATGTTTTATAATTAAAGAAAATTAAACAGCAGATACTACCAGTGAAAGTCAATCAATATGTGTTTTGCCGGTTAAGAAAACAGTCAGTATAGCCCTTGTGCAAGGAGCAAAATCAACTAATATATATTCCAGAAAAATAGCAATTGTTTCTATTAACCCCGAATGGCTATATACGTATAATTAAGATTAAAAAAAATTAGAATAAGGTGGTGGTGCTCTAGCATCTGTGGGAGCGCGCCAGCATGCAATTGACAAAATTTGACAGGCCTCCAACCTGTCTGAGGTTGCACCTGCATGAATCAGAAAAAAAAACTAAGTCCCCTTTTTGTTAACCCCAGAAAACGTTCCAAGAAAAAAAACCCAGGAAAAACCCCCAGCCCTTAAATGTGAACCCATAGAGAAGTTAAAATATATTCATCTCTGTCCCAGCCGGAACAGAGATACTAACCTGTTCAAAACATTCTGTAAAACTAAACTGACAATGATGAGCAAACTGTACAATGTGCAAGAGTGAAAATATCTCTGGCACGCTCCCCCAGTGCAGCACACACTTACAGGCAGTGCACTTAGCGTTATGTAATTCAATTATAAAAGAAAAGGTGTACTTGAATTTAACTCGTAAAGTTCCGAGTCATGAACAGCGGCTTCCCATTCCAGCAGAGAGACTGCACACGTGGGCCCATGGATGCAAAGATTTTTGATAAGAAAATAATAGAGTGCATATCACCTTATCACAGCAGTCAAGTGTTACAGTGAGAACGAGTCCCCATCTCCCTCTTCAGACAAGATCTTGTACATGGTTCACAGCTTAGGCAGGTGAACGGCCATCAGCAAGCCAGGAATCCGACTTAGTTCAAGAACCCTGTTAATTCAAATGAATTAGAGAACTGTTCACTAAAAATTGTACACCCAAGCTAAGGTAATTAACCTCCAAACGGGCCTCCGGCTAACTCTCAATAAAAGCACAATATTCGTTAATAAAGTTTTTGCAACCAGCTGAAAGAGCAAAGAAATCAGCCATAGAATAAATAAATTTGGACAATGAACAGACCTTATTAAAGGTGGCTTAATATAAAGTGATCCGCAGTAGGCCAACATGCTTCGACATAAATTTGCAGGTTAAACGGCCACGTGGTGAGCGATAATCATTATTTGACCAAAACATTCAACTGCAAGGCACTCACAGCATAAAGAATGTTTTAACATTAATTAAATTTCATTCATGGAAGTTCTCACAATTAAACTCTCCGCTGTACGGTTAATTAAATAAGCTCCCGACAGCCTATTGCATGCACGGACAACTCATACCCTGACTATGCACTAAGTTTTAGTCCTTAATATTTTAATGTTGTACACTTTTATCATTACAGTGATCTTGCAAACTTCTCACACTATTACACAAAATAATAAAAAGAGCATGGGCTATATACAGCGTTTTACGTAAATCAGTAAATAATGAGTTTCTTTTAATATAAAACTTGCCGGGTCGCACACACACATCATTACGTACTTTATCCGGTTGCATATAGTTATTAATTATCCATACACACACACATATATATATATATATATATATATATATAGAATTATTTATAAAGACAAATAAAGGAATTCTTACCGGGAGTCGATTTACGCTTTAGCACAGCATGTAGAGACAGCAAACTACGTCGTAAAGTTCGAAGAGAGAGAGAAGGAACGTCGTCTCTTGCAGCCAGAGAGTGAATGAATCAACTCTTGTCCGCAGCAGACCAAGCGAACGTTCCCCATCGATTGCGCGCGCAGCCTTAACTGCAACGAGCAAAGGTCGCCCGCCTTCGCTCAGTTTCACAATTAAATAAAAATGTTTCTAAAATATTTTAAAATTCCGGTTTTACACCGGCACAAAACATCGCAAACTTGTCGGTGATTTTGAGTTGTTTTAAGGCCTTTTCCATTCAAGAACGAATCGTACACCTGCTTTAACACGCGGCGGGTGTCTCTATTGTTTTTGACATTATAAACACGTCCAACGAAGCTTACTCAGTGCACAGTTGCTTTTAGTCTTTCCTCACGCATCTTACTGATTTAAATTTTGAAAACCATTTCTTAGATGAGGCCACAGACACGCTCTTTGTTAAAAAATACTGTAGGATGAGACATAGCCTACGAATGGCTTCAACGAAGTCACATTTAACAATAAATTAAAACATTTCCTTGTGCTGCTTCTGTGGTGGCTTTAGTAACGCGTACATATAGGCCTATCGATTTGCAAACCCTTTTATTTTTGGCACCATTTGTTCTTTATCAAAGTAACTACATAAGGTTGGAGCTTTTCTACTCCTGATACTAAATCAGTATCACAGTGGCGGCTGGTGGTTCGAATTTTGCTGGTTGCAGTAGTTGTTGAGTTGGTGCCGGTGACGATGGTGGGAGGGGGTAAAAAGACACATTAAACTGAGCGCAGACCAACATATCTGCATCATACATAGTGCTGTCGTATGGAAAAAAAAATAGAAAGTTACTGTTTTTCCTCAAAAGAGAGCTGCTAATGATTATAATGGAATGATTCTATGCCAGATTCCATATTCCCACGTACTCATGAATGATTGCTACAAGCATCACTAACTTTGCAGTAATCAACTACTAAATATGCAGAGAAAAGATAAAGATAAACAGAATCGTGCTTTTATACCCATAAAATAATACACTGATTTGAAAAGGATCCTTTTGTTTACAAGAAATAAAAAATAAGAACAGCAAATTTATAATACAGGATACTTATTTTTAAATGACTCATTTGAGCTACGCGAACAGATTTTCCCTGTATATAAACTGCAAAGCACATAAATTCAGCTACATAAAATACTTGAAAACTCTACTCTAAAAGAGAAGTGAGTGGAAAACTACCTGCTTTGATTTACGAACTATAAGAAAAAATAAATCAGTACACAATATTAAAAATTTCACAGATCTTTCAATTTTTAAAAGAATAACTTTATAACATAAATGTCTCCTACCTTATTTAAAAAGGAAATCCATCCTCCTTTCTTTTTTTGTAGCAAAACACTCTATTACTCTTTGATTGAAGTCCGGAATATCCATTATTAATTGTCTCTCAATTGACAACATTACTAGTGCTGATAATCTGTCTTCTGTCATAGTGTTTCTGAGGAATGTCTTAATTCTTTTGAGAGTAGAAAAACATTGCTCGGCCTCTGAAGTTGTCATTGGAATTGTAATGATTATTTTTAAAGAGGCATAGTTTCACTAAAAGTGTTCTCTAGGTTGTTTTTCCATAAAAACTCTAGTAATGTAACAGCACCATTAACTGATGCAAATTCGGTAGTAGCCTACTGTAGATTGTTGTTAGTTCATAGTGAAGTTGCTTTGCGTTTAAAAAAGTGTAAATGTTGCAAACCCTTTTCAGAATTTTATCACGAAAATATTTTTGATAATGGGAAATCCGTTCACTTAAAAACAAAGAAGATACTTCAAGGTGCTCAGTAAAAGCAAACCTCTCTTTAGACTGACATATTATTGTGTCACACACTTCCTTTGCTTCTGTCTTCAGCTCTGTAATATCAGATCTTTTTCTTTTGTTGGTGACAGTACTTGATGATCCAACAGTTCCATAAATATTTTCATCAGTCTTGCTCCTGATATTAGTTATCGTTTCTTCAAAATTTGTGATATACTTTACAGCACTAATATGGTCAATATCGTTTCGTTGAAAATGGCCAAATAAAATGTCAACATGAGGCATGATTTCATGAAAAAGAGAAAGCCAGAATACAAAATCCTTACTTTTTAATGTTTTTACATAGCCGTTTGCTTGAGCGATTGTATTTGCGTTTTTCGCTTACTCCCCTTTAAGAATCAATTCCATACATTCTATAATTTGTTTTCTGTAGAGAAATACAATATTAACACTACGTGGCTGAAAGTTCCACCTGGTGGGAATTGGGAACTGATCGAGGTAATCTTTTTTTTTTACTATTTCATCCAACATTTTTGTATGCTGAGGACTGGTAGAGAAAAATGAACAAATCCCTTGTAAAGTTGAAAAAAAAGAACACTTCTGTTTGCTAAAGAGCATTCAGCATAATTAAGTTCAAACGATGAGCATGGCAATGCACATACTCTGCATTTGGATAGCTGTTTTACAATAGCTTGTACACCACCAGAGGACCCAGACATTACTGACGCTCCGTCATATGTTTGTGCAATTAATTTGTGGGAAGTTTCAAGTAAATTGTATCGAGACAGCTTATCTAACAAGCATGATGCAAGTAACTGAGCATCATGTTTAGGAGGAGCAATGAAACCCCAAAATCTTTCAACTGGTTTACCTTTTATAATGTACCGATACACAAGACCATTTGAAAAACATTAGCAACATCATTGGTCTCATCAGCAATTACAGCCAAATAATCCGTTTCTTTTATCTCACTCGTTATTTTTTCATGGCATATTTCTAACATTACATTTAAAAGTTCATTTTGAATTGTTTCTGAGGTGCCCTTAAATACAGTTGCTTTCTCTAAATGATTTTTCATCGCTGTGTCAAGCTCAGAACTGAAATCAATTAAGCCTCGAAATACACCAGGATTTGATGAAGATTTAGTTTCATCATGACCCTGCAAAGCTAATTCAAAAGCTCCACAGAAAGCTCAATACAGTTTATTATTATATTTAAGATGTACCAATTATTTTGTACCCTTTCGTTGTGTAAAACGATGTTTCGTCTATTTTCACTGTCCAGCTGCTGTGCTATATTAACTGTGCAAAAAAGAGCAAACTGTAAAGCACTTGATGCCTGATGTTTTCGTATCCTTTCGGCAAGATGATTAATAGCTTTCATTCCGAATTTTGTCCAGGGGTCCTCCCCTCCAAACAATAAACATTGGAAACAAAATGAAGAATTTTTTTCGTCACAACCACACAACCAGTCAGTAGTTTCATAATATTCTATTTTAAATGCTCGATTAAATTGTCGACCGCCGGACTTTGGAGTGCAAAATTTTCTGGATTTTGTCCATAGAAGAAAGAATATCTGTCCAGAAAAAGAGCAAGATAAAAAAGTTTTTTTTATATCGCATTCATTATTAATGCTACATCTTCCGACGTATCAATTGTTTCAGTCGGAGTATCCCTCAGTTTCTCCAGCGGAGCGATCATTTCATCCAACTGAGTGGATATTGCATCTGTTTTTGAACTCCACCTGGTATCACAATGTCCTTTTAGAGTAATATTTACGAAGTCTTTAAGAACACTCCATCAATGAGTGGAACAGAAAAGAAGGTGAATAGACGTTTTACTGTCCCAAAAAATGTCACGGCCTGAACATTTATATGAGTTGCATGAACTCCAACAAAGTTAAGTGAATGGTTGTCACAGGGAACAAACAGAGCTAATTGATTCAAATCTAATATTCTCTTCTGAACTCCTTAATGAATACCAGCCATTGTTGCTCGATTGTTCATACGACTGACCTCTGCAATCGCTAAGATGCAATCCATCTCTCTCAACTTTACTCGTAATAGCTTGTGTGATCCCCTCCGCTGTTTTGACTTCTGAAGGATTAAAGTCTATGAAAGCTTCCTTAATATCAACAGAATTGCGTTTAAATTCAACAAGTCTTATAATCTGAGATATTTGTTCTATATGTACAGCATCTGGTGTTGTGTGAAATATAATACTAAAGTATTTCACCTTCTTACATGCAGTAATAATATATTTGCGCACTCTTTCTCCTAACAGGCTTATTATTTCGTTGCGAATAGTTGGCGAAAGATACTATATACACCCAGATTTACAAGAGACTGGATCCAAATGAGATCGCGTGACAAGGTCAAATTTAGCCATGTATTTTAACAAAGACAGAAAGTTTCCAGGATTTGGATCATTAGTAACTGACTCTCGATGTCCTCTCAGTGCCAGATTTTGTTGTGCAAGAGTTTGTATTGTGGCAATGACCCGTTCGAGGATTTCTTTCCATGTCTTAGCTGCTTTACTCAGTTGTTTATGAAGTAGATCATCAATAAGCCCCCTTTGTTTAAAGAACGTTCCAATTCCTTCCATTCCAAAAACGCAGAGCGATGAGCGGAACTATTTTCATGATCCTAAATACGGAGATTAAATTTCGCCACGATGATAACCCACTGTCACTGTTGAAATTGCTGCTTTGATAGTTTTTTTTTGTGGAAATAAAGTGCAACAAAAGCAAAATAGAGATTTTTTAGTTGGAGAAAAACACATCCAAATGCGATTTACCTTTACGCCATTCTGCAAGGTTTTATCAAACCAATACTTGTTTAAGGATCGCCCAGCTTCATCTTCAGGAAAATGGGTGTTCTTGTTCTGCAACTGACATGTTCCTCTATTGCCTCGCTTGGCCAAGCATAAACCAGAGAAGCAGGCTGGTTATGCTTCTTTTATGACAGGAATATCAAAGAACCTAGTTGTTTGTAGTTTTATAAACTGAAATTTTTTTTCAAGACTATACTCACTTTGCCGCCCTCCTGGCAAGTGCCCCCTTGCGCCCCCTCCCCTAACCACTGTATGCGAGTGAGGCGTGGGTCATGACAAAAAAGGAATGCGGCAAGATTCAGAGTGCTGAAATGCAGTTTATTCAAAATACTTTAAATTATACATTGCAAGACAGAATAAGTTATGAGGATATCAGAGCAGAACTCGAAGTAAAGGACATAAATGAAATTATTTCAATTTACAGAAGACAATTGTGGGATCATCTGCAAAGGATCGATTGCCGAAAGCTGCACTGAACTAAAGCCATTGGTAGAAGAGACGTGGGTCGTCCGAGGATGAAATGGGTGCCGGAACAGGTTTATATAACCTAATACTTGAAAAGGAGAAGAAGAAAAAGAAGAAGAAAAAGAAAACTTCATGAAGACACAGATCCTGGAACCTCCATATAAATTTTGGATAAACCAAACTTCGTCATATTTTATTGGAGTTGAAGGAACCGACATGACAGTAGGTTCGCACATTGTAAAATATAGTGCTTTTTTGGATACCTTGGAGTCACATTATCAAAAGTTGATAGAACTGATGAAAATACCATCAACAAAATAAAACAAGGGAAAATCGTGATAGACCAGGAGAATTCTGCGCTTTGAAGTTGGAAAATAAAGGACAAACCACAAAAGATGATTTGCTCAGCAACTATAGTCATCACCTATGGTTCTGAAAGTTTGAAGATAAATCGAAGAATCTCCTGAAGGATGCAAGAAGTGGAAATGGACTTGTGGGGTGTCAGGCTCCAGTGCATTAGAAAAGATGATATCAGTAGGCAACGTGATGTTGAGCAGACAATTTTAGACATCGTAAATACAAAGCGTCTCGTACGGTACGGCCGCGTGTGTAACGGATGTCTCACGATCGTTGGACTAAAAAGTTCCTAGACTGGATTGCATCTTGACGACCGGAACCGGGTAAACCTAATAGATCATGGAAATAGGACTTGGAGGAGAACGGATGAGAGGGGAGAAATGAGACTTGCAAAGTGGTAGTTGGTACAACAGACACCCTGGTGTGCAGTATATGAGGGAGAGGGAATACAGTAGATTTAGAAGACTTGCAAATTGATAGATGGTGACTCGTATAATGTCTGCTGTCCCAGTTGCTTGGGATTCGTCAAGTTTCCGAATGACGCTCCCATGTACTCACGTTGTTTAATACTTCTTCTAAACATTTGGAAACATTTTTTTTTAGTAAATTTGTACTATTTTCCTTGTTGTTTTATTACAAAACGAAAATAACTTAATATTGTAATAAAGCAAAAAGAGAATCGCTGAAACTTTGGTGAGGATGAAAGCGATGAATGTCGAAAGTATGAAAAAACGATGGAGAACCGTAGATGGAAGAAAATGACTTGAGGAATAAACAGAAACGGACGTTAGGGTACGAGACACACGCGCTCCATAGGATCCGTTGGATGAGCTTATAACGTTCCGGGCTACGTTATAAATCCAGGGAACCCGTGATAATTGACGCTAGCCAATTATACAGGCTGCCTACGTTGTAACAAACTGAAAATCAACACAACACTTAGAACAATAATAATTACTCTAATTATAGGACACAAGAGAAGGTAATTTAACTGATTTATGGACTCACTTCAATATGTAACAAGATGACATCTCTTTATTAACAAATGATATATATATATATATAACTTATAGATCCCATTACATAAAAATTTTCTCATACTGAAATAGTTAAAAGGGGTTTTCTGTCAAACAAACGATCAAACAGATCATGTATTTTACCTCGGATCCGAGTATCTTTAAATCTAGCAAAGACGTCTGAAATTTATTTTACTTATCAAGAAGGTTGCATTGTTACATGAACACCATTTGAAGAATGGTATTATTTAGTTAAGGGATTAAAAGTTATATCTCAAGAGTAATGTTACAACGTATGATTTTAGAAATTACTGGTTACATTTTTCGAAAACTTAATGCTTAGAGATTGTCTTTTTAAAAGTCTTTGACATGTATGAAAACTTATATTTTAAATGTACATAATTCTCGGTAGACGAGCTACCGAGTCACCTCTTAGATACGCTTTTTCTGTCCGTGTCCTGGGGCGTGAATCTTCGGTATTCTGTTAGTCGGGGTAGACATCTGGGTAGTATTTCCGGTGAAGGTCCTCTGGGTGTATTAACGAGGAGATGGATGTTATGCTGCGTGAAGTCGTGCTGATCCTCGGCGGTTCTGGTAAGTGTTGCTTAGGTGGTAGTCGTCCGTATCTGCAGTTGTGCACGTCACATATTTACTGGCAGCGTAGTACTGGAGTTTGCATCTTCTTTTTACATTAATATCTGAATTACATTACTCGAACAATATTCGAGAGTTCGTTTGTTTAATTAACTTGAGACATCACCTTATATACTAATTCTTTTTACATTATCACACTTTCTAACAAATTCCTCACTACATCTTCAATATATAACTAGCTCTCCACGCTTTTAGTGGAAGCTAATACTCAATTAAAAATCAAAAAGAATAACAAAACATTTTATGAAGAGCCCTCGCTTGGAGGTGTTTACAGTCTGAAAGCCGCATCGTTACTCTTGCATTGTTATAACAGGTAGATTGCGACGACGCGGAGTGAGTACTCCGCCATAATATAGTTCCAACTCTTTATTAATAATACATTCTTATAGTATGACAAAATAAACTATCTAGACTTATCTTGTTTACAGGGATTAGTATTACTACTACTTGTAACTTTAAATTATTAATTATTTACATTACGATTTACAGATATTTCTAATTTACTGCCGGTTCGGTATGCACGTTGTGTCCGGATTAGACAGGTCAACGCATGATAAATTTACTAAAGGGTTAACTGTATTATTCTTAACTTTTACATTCAGATTTTAATTACTTATTTAGTTAGATTTTCTTAATTTCATTTTCATTACTATTATGAGCTATTTCAGGGGTATTTGGTTTAATCGTGCGATTTAAGTACTTACTTACTTTCCGTTTTTTTATATTTTTATTATTAATTTTTTTTTAATTTATTTACCATTTAAATCGTCACATACTCCGCCGCTTAAAATCGACATGGGGGAATTTTAATAAGGAAAATTCGAAAGTGGGTACTGGGAGTATGCTTGCCGTTACTGTGTGGAATTTCTCTCCTCCTTTTCCCTTTTTCTTTCACTTAGTTATTGGCATATGTTATACACATATATTTCTTCTGAGTATAAAACAATATACATATATATATATATATATATTCTTACAAACTACCTTTTTTATTACATAAAATTCACACTTAATAACTACATTTTAAAACACAAAAACTTCTTCTTATTTCTATTACTTAAATCTACTACCGGTTTTTTCTTTCTTTGGGTTTTGGTTACTCTCTTCATAGAGTTACTTTCTAAATAATTTCTCATTTAGTGGTCAGTTAGTGGTCATTTAGTGGTCAGTTAGTGGTCAGCTGACTACACAGTTTGCTCATCTTTCGCTGAACAGGATCTAAGGTTGATCAGGCCTCATTCCCAATTCTACGATTAACACTTAGCATGGTTACTGAGGTACAAGATAACTTGTCTACCTAGTATTACCTTTTTTATTTTTGGCGATGCTATTTCCTCTTTTCCTTTTATACAATTTTATCTGCGAAATATGTGTTCTTCGTACATATTCTCGAGTCGCAGGTTCGTACAGGGCTACGGTAACTGGGGTTAAGTACTTCTGGATTTGGTAAGGACCATCGGTATGATAGTTTAGAGGTGGTCTTATCAATTGCACTACTAGTCGGGTGTGTCTTGTACATTACTAAGTCACCGACTTGGTACCTAACTAAATTGTTATTGTTATGAATATTTCTCTCGTGGTATTTTCGGGATTTCTCTAAGTTCGCTCTTAAATTTGCGCGAGCTTTATTCCAGATTTGTTTAATCTGCTTATCCAATATTTGCGGAGGTAGCAAGTCATGTATTTTCCATTTTGTGGACAAGGGATGGTTTGGTTTGTATTTATACAGTAACTCAAATGGGGTAGACTTATGTCCTTCGTGATAAGCTGAATTAAAGGCGTATTGTATCCACGATAGGTTCTGGTCCCAAGACGTATGATCGTTCGCATGGTAGGCGATTAATGCAGATTTGAGGTTTCGCAGATACCTTTCAGCAATATTGCCTTGCGGTCGATACTCCGTCGTGGTAATATGGTCTATTCCTAACTTGAAACACATATTCTTAAATTCCTTCGCCTTAAATTGGGGTCCGTTATCTGACACTGTACGTACAGGTGTACCATAATCTTTAAATAATCTTTCCTGTAATATTTTTACAGTCGTCGACGCTAACGCTCGCCGCATGGGATACATCAAAACAAATTTGGTGAACGAATCTACACATATGAGTAGCATAGTATTACCTGATTTAGATCGTGGGTAGGGACCTGAACAGTCTAAATAAAGTTTAGAGAAAGGGGTAGTAGGGATTTCTGAAATTAATTGGCTTACCGGACTGTTTCTTGCCGGGTTACTGAGCGCGCATAAATTACACTTTTTTACGAAACTAGCTATTTCGCTGTTCATATTATACCAATGATATTCCTTACGAATGCGATGTATTGTTTTATTGATTCCCATATGGGCTCCAATGGTGGATGAATGGAAGTACTCCATCAGCATGGCCTTAACTACATCAGGGGCGATTATCCTTAATTCCTTTCCATTTCCTATTTTGTGGCATAATTTCATTTTCATTACTATTATGAGTTATTTCAGGGGTATTTGGTTTAATCGTGCGATTTAAAGTACTTACTTACTTTCCGTTTTTTATATTTTTATTATTAATTTTTTTTTAATTTATTTACCATTAAAATCGTCACATACTCTGCCGCTTAAAATCGACATGGGGGAATTTTAATAAGGAAAATTCGAAAGTGGGGTACTGGGAGTATGCTTGCCGTTACTGTGTGGAATTTCTCTCCTCCTTTTCCCTTTTTCTTTCACTTAGTTATTGGCATGTGTTATACACATTTATTTCTTCTGAGTATAAAACAATATACATATATATATATATATTCTTACAAACTACCTTTTTTATTACATAAATTCACACTTAATAACTACATTTTAAAACACAAAAACTTCTTCTTATTTCTATTACTTAAATCTACTACCGGTTTTTTCTTTCTTTGGGTTTTGGTTACTCTCTTCATAGAGTTACTTTCTAAATAATTTCTCATTTAGTGGTCAGTTAGTGGTCATTTAGTGGTCAGTTAGTGGTCAGCTGACTACTCAGTTTGCTCATCTTTCGCTGAACAGGATCTAAGGTTGATCAGGCCTCATTCCCAATTCTACGATTAACACTTAGCATGGTTACTGAGGTACAAGATAACTTGTCTACCTAGTATTACCTTTTTTATTTTTGGCGATGCTATTTCCTCTTTTCCTTTTATACAATTTTATCTGCGAAATATGTGTTCTTCGTACATATTCTCGAGTCGCAGGTTCGTACAGGGCTACGGTAACTGGGGTTAAGTACTTCTGGATTTGGTAAGGACCACACCATCGGTATGATAGTTTAGAGGTGGTCTTATCAATTGCACTACTAGTCGGGTGTGTCTTGTACATTACTAAGTCACCGACTTGGTACCTAACTAAATTATTATTGTTATGAATATTTCTCTCGTGGTATTTTCGGGATTTCTCTAAGTTCGCTCTTAAATTTGCGCGAGCTTTATTCCAGATTTGTTTAATCTGCTTATCCAATATTTGCGGAGGTAGCAAGTCATGTATTTTCCATTTTGTGGACAAGGGATGGTTTGATTTGTATTTATACTGTAACTCAAATGGGGTAGACTTATGTCCTTCGTGATAAGCTGAATTAAAGGCGTATTGTATCCACGATAGGTTCTGGTCCCAAGACGTATGATCGTTCGCATGGTAGGCGATTAATGCAGATTTGAGGTTTCGCAGATACCTTTCAGCAATATTGCCTTGCGGTCGATACTCCGTCGTGGTAATATGGTCTATTCCTAACTTGAAACACATATTCTTAAATTCCTTCGCCTTAAATTGGGGTCCGTTATCTGACACTGTACGTACAGGTGTACCATAATCTTTAAATAATCTTTCCTGTAATATTTTTACAGTCGTCGACGCTAACGCTCGCCGCATGGGATACATCCAAACAAATTTGGTGAACGAATCTACACATATGAGTAGCATAGTAATACCTGATTTAGATCGTGGGTAGGGACCTGAACAGTCTAAATAAAGTTTAGAGAAAGGGGTAGTAGGGATTTCTGAAATTAATTGGCTTACCGGACTGTTTCTTGCCGGGTTACTGAGCGCGCATAAATTACACTTTTTTACGAAACTAGCTATTTCGCTGTTCATATTCTACCAATGATATTCCTTACGAATGCGATGTATTGTTTTATTGATTCCCATATGGGCTCCAATGGTGGATGAATGGAAGTACTCCATCAGCATGGGCTTAACTACATCAGGGGCGATTATCCTTAATTCCTTTCCATTTCCTATTTTGTGGCATAATTTCATTTTCATTACTATTATGAGTTATTTCAGGGGTATTTGGTTTAATCGTGCGATTTAAAGTACTTACTTACTTTCCGTTTTTTTATATTTTTATTATTAATTTTTTTTAAATTTATTTACCATTAAAATCGTCACATACTCTGCCGCCTAAAATCGACATGGGGGAATTTTAATAAGGAAAATTCGAAAGTGGGGTACTGGGAGTATGCTTGCCGTTACTGTGTGGAATTTCTCTCCTCCTTTTCCCTTTTTCTTTCACTTAGTTATTGGCATGTGTTATACACAATTATTTCTTCTGAGTATAAAACAATATACATATATATATATTCTTACAAACTACCTTTTTTATTACATAATTTCACACTTAATAACTACATTTTAAAACACAAAAACTTCTTCTTATTTCTATTACTTAAATCTACTACCGGTTTTTTCTTTCTTTGGTTTTTGGTTACTCTCTTCATAGAGTTACTTTCTAAATAATTTCTCATTTAGTGGTCAGTTAGTGGTCATTTAGTGGTCAGTTAGTGGTCAGCTGACTACTCAGTTTGCTCATCTTTCGCTGAACAGGATCTAAGGTTGATCAGGCCTCATTCCCAATTCTACGATTAACACTTAGCATGGTTACTGAGGTACAAGATAACTTGTCTACCTAGTATTACCTTTTTTATTTTTGGCGATGCTATTTCCTCTTTTCCTTTTATACAATTTTATCTGCGAAATATGTGTTCTTCGTACATATTCTCGAGTCGCAGGTTCGTACAGGGCTACGGTAACTGGGGTTAAGTACTTCTGGATTTGGTAAGGACCACACCATCGGTATGATAGTTTAGAGGTGGTCTTATCAATTGCACTACTAGTCGGGTGTGTCTTGTACATTACTAAGTCACCGACTTGGTACCTAACTAAATTATTATTGTTATGAATATTTCTCTTGTGGTATTTTCGGGATTTCTCTAAGTTCGCTCTTAAATTTGCGCGAGCTTTATTCCAGATTTGTTTAATCTGCTTATCCAATATTTGCGGAGGTAGCAAGTCATGTATTTTCCATTTTGTGGACAAGGGATGGTTTGATTTGTATTTATACTGTAACTCAAATGGGGTAGACTTATGTCCTTCGTGATAAGCTGAATTAAAGGCGTATTGTATCCACGATAGGTTCTGGTCCCAAGACGTATGATCGTTCGCATGGTAGGCGATTAATGCAGATTTGAGGTTTCGCAGATACCTTTCAGCAATATTGCCTTGCGGTCGATACTCCGTCGTGGTAATATGGTCTATTCCTAACTTGAAACACATATTCTTAAATTCCTTCGCCTTAAATTGGGGTCCGTTATCTGACACTGTACGTACAGGTGTACCATAAGCTTTAAATAATCTTTCCTGTAATATTTTTACAGTCGTCGACGCTAACGCTCGCCGCATGGGATACATCAAAACAAATTTGGTGAACGAATCTACACATATGAGTAGCATAGTATTACCTGATTTAGATCGTGGGTAGGGACCTGAACAGTCTAAATAAAGTTTAGAGAAAGGGGTAGTAGGGATTTCTGAAATTAATTGGCTTACCGGACTGTTTCTTGCCGGGTTACTGAGCGCGCATAAATTACACTTTTTTACGAAACTAGCTATTTCGCTGTTCATATTCTACCAATGATATTCCTTACGAATGCGATGTATTGTTTTATTGATTCCCATATGGGCTCCAATGGTGGATGAATGGAAGTACTCCATCAGCATGGGCTTAACTACATCAGGGGCGATTATCCTTAATTCCTTTCCATTTCCTATTTTGTGGCATAATTTCATTTTCATTACTATTATGAGTTATTTCAGGGGTATTTGGTTTAATCGTGCGATTTAAAGTACTTACTTACTTTCCGTTTTTTTATATTTTTATTATTAATTTTTTTTTAATTTATTTACCATTAAAATCGTCACATACTCTGCCGCCTAAAATCGACATGGGGGAATTTTAATAAGGAAAATTCGAAAGTGGGGTACTGGGAGTATGCTTGCCGTTACTGTGTGGAATTTCTCTCCTCCTTTTCCCTTTTTCTTTCACTTAGTTATTGGCATGTGTTATACACAATTATTTCTTCTGAGTATAAAACAATATACATATATATATATTCTTACAAACTACCTTTTTTATTACATAATTTCACACTTAATAACTACATTTTAAAACACAAAAACTTCTTCTTATTTCTATTACTTAAATCTACTACCGGTTTTTTCTTTCTTTGGTTTTTGGTTACTCTCTTCATAGAGTTACTTTCTAAATAATTTCTCATTTAGTGGTCAGTTAGTGGTCATTTAGTGGTCAGTTAGTGGTCAGCTGACTACTCAGTTTGCTCATCTTTCGCTGAACAGGATCTAAGGTTGATCAGGCCTCATTCCCAATTCTACGATTAACACTTAGCATGGTTACTGAGGTACAAGATAACTTGTCTACCTAGTATTACCTTTTTTATTTTTGGCGATGCTATTTCCTCTTTTCCTTTTATACAATTTTATCTGCGAAATATGTGTTCTTCGTACATATTCTCGAGTCGCAGGTTCGTACAGGGCTACGGTAACTGGGGTTAAGTACTTCTGGATTTGGTAAGGACCACACCATCGGTATGATAGTTTAGAGGTGGTCTTATCAATTGCACTACTAGTCGGGTGTGTCTTGTACATTACTAAGTCACCGACTTGGTACCTAACTAAATTGTTATTGTTATGAATATTTCTCTCGTGGTATTTTCGGGATTTCTCTAAGTTCGCTCTTAAATTTGCGCGAGCTTTATTCCAGATTTGTTTAATCTGCTTATCCAATATTTGCGGAGGTAGCAAGTCATGTATTTTCCATTTTGTGGACAAGGGATGGTTTGGTTTGAATTTATACAGTAACTCAAATGGGGTAGACTTATGTCCTTCGTGATAAGCTGAATTAAAGGCGTATTGTATCCACGATAGGTTCTGGTCCCAAGACGTATGATCGTTCGCATGGTAGGCGATTAATGCAGATTTGAGGTTTCGCAGATACCTTTCAGCAATATTGCCTTGCGGTCGATACTCCGCCGTGGTAATTTGGTCTATTCCTAACTTGAAACACATATTCTTAAATTCCTTCACCTTAAATTGGGGTCCGTTATCTAACACTGTACGTACAGGTGTACCATAATCTTTAAATAATCTTTCCTGTAATATTTTTACAGTCGTCGACGCTAACGCTCGCCGCATGGGATACATCCAAACAAATTTGGTGAACGAATCTACACATATGAGTAGCATAGTAATACCTGATTTAGATCGTGGGTAGGGACCTGAAAAGTCTAAATACAGTTTAGAGAAAGGGGTAGTAGGGATTTCTGAAATTAATTGGCTTACCTGACTGTTTCTTGCCGGGTTACTGAGCGCGCATAAATTACACTTTTTTACGAAACTAGCTATTTCGCTGTTCATATTCTTCCAATGATATTCCTTACGAATGCGATGTATTGTTTTATTGATTCCCATATGGGCTCCAATGGTGGATGAATGGAAGTACTCCATCAGCATGGTCTTAACTACATCAGGGGCGATTATCCTTAATTCCTTTCCATTTCCTATTTTGTGGCATAGTATTCTTTTACTTAATACATATTTCTCTGATTTACTTCCTTGCTCAAGTTGTTCTATAATCGGTTTAAGAAGAGGGTCTTGTTGTTGATATTGAGCAATGTTGGTAAACGCAAGGGGGAATTCAGTAATTACGGTATTAACCATGGGTGTTTCCAGACTCTCCTTGTTTTCGGGAGTATAAGTGGGCGACTGGAACATACGGGTCAGGGTATCAGCGACTACGTTTTGTGTACCTTTAATATGCTGCACTTTGAAGTTGTAACAGTTTAACCTCAATACCCATCTTCCAATACGTCCTAACTGTTTAGGGTGATTCAGTAACCAAGATAATGCTTGATTATCAGTTTCCAAAAGGAATTCTTTATGTTCTAGAAAGGGTTTAAACTTATCAAACGCAAAAACAATGGCTAAACATTCCAATTCATATGCGGAATATTTTTTTCTTGGTCATTCAATGTTCGTGAAGCATAACTAATCGGTAGTCTACTGTTTTCTGTTTCCAGATAGATGACTGCACCTAAAGCTACACTTGAACTGTCGGTCTGAACTACGAAAAGTTTCGTAAAATCGGCTAGTTGTAATACTGGGGGAGATATAATGCTTTCTTTTAGTTGTTCGAACGCATTTTGGTGTTGTGCAGTCCACTCAAATTTCGCTCCCTTCTTTCTTAAGGCATTCAGCGGTGCTGCTATTTCGGCAAGATGGGGAATATACTTGTGGAAGTAATTTACCATTCCCAAAAATCGGGCTATACCTTTTGCATCTCGCGGGGGTAAAAATTCTCTGATTGCACAGGTTCGTTCGGGGTCTATGCTTACCTTTCCGTTGGCTTTCACGATGTGACCTAAAAATGAAAATTGTGGGACTGCAAAATTTACTTTTTGGGGTTAACTGTTAATCCTGCTTTTTGTAATCGAGATAACACTTCACGTAGATGTTTAAGATGTTGTTCCATCGATTCGCTATAGATTACGATGTCGTCCAGGTAGTGATACACATATTTAAATTTAATATCATGAAATATTCTTTCTAATAGTCTACTACATACGGAACTTCCTTGAGATATTCCAAAGGGTACTCTAGTAAGTTGGTACAGGTTGAAAGGACCAGCAAACGCGGTTAGACTTTGGATTCCTCCGAAAGGGGTATTTGGTGAAATGCTTGATTTAGATCCATTACCGTAAAGACTTTCGCTTTTGTGAAGTAATGAAAAGCACTATGGATGTCTGGAAGCGGTATAGATTCAAATTCTATTCGTTTGTTTAATTGCCGGTAGTCCACAACTAGTCTATGTTTGTCGTGACCTTTTGGTACTAAAAAGGAGGGTGATGAATACGGAGACGTAGAGGGTTCAATGACTCCTTGTTCTAACAACTTGTTGATATGGGTCCTCATCACTTCCATCTTGGGAGGCGATAACTTGTATGGGGGTAGTCGTATTACTTTGTGATCGCTCAGATTGATCTTATATTCTATTAGCTTTGTAAGGCCTAGCTTAGGTGTAAGAACGGTGGAAAATTCTTTTATTAATTTTTGCATTCTCAGCCTATCTCTACTTCCTAGATGAGATAATTCAGACTCTTGGTGTACTATGTGTGCAGTCGATGATCTAATACTTTCTTGTTCGTCAGTTTTACAATCAAAATTATACGTAAATTATACGTACTTCCGTGTACGGTCGAATCTAAAATAATATTTCTGCTCGTGGATGTCAAGAATTATTCCCGTTTTACTTATGAAGTCAGCTCCCAATATTAAGTCGGGTCCTAAATCATTACATACTAACATTGTAAAAAACCACGTTAGATTCTTGATTTTTACTTTAATGGTGATGCTAAGTTTCATCACTATATTCTGTTTATTGGCTGTAGCACATTTTATATTCACAGCTTGACTGCGTTTCACTAGGTTGTGTTCGAATAATTTATCTGCTAACTTTTGACTGATTAAGGTTCTAGTAGATCCAGAATCGATTAATGCGATGGTGGAGGTAATACCTAGGTCAATTTGTATTAAGGGCAATAGACTTTTAGTCCAATCACATTTAGTTATCGCGTTACATTTTTCAATAAACTTTCTAACATAGGGATCTATTTCTCTAGTGTTTCTTTTCCCTATTTTTTTTTTTTTATATTGTCGTACTTTTCTTTGGGTTTACCGGATCTCAAGTTGCTGCGGAAGACACAGGATTTCGGGTCTCCCTGCCTTACATGTTTTTTGGATTAGGGCGTTTACGTTCGTATTGCTTGTTGTTACAGTTTCTACTTATGTGTCCATACTTACCGCAGTTATAACACATATTCTTATTACGAGGAGGGTACTTTGCTTCCGTTTTAGGTTGTGTTTCATTTGATTTACCAGGGCTGAGCAAATTGTGCGGTCTATTGAATACTCGCCTTTCACGCTGAGTTGTCACATCGGGCACTAGGACTTGCAATTCATTTCTATTCGCTTCGGTTGATTTCATCGCATGTCTGTTCTGATCTGAGTACCATACATTCGAAGAGTGGATACTGCATTGTTCTAGATCCGCAAAGGTGTTGGGGCGATTTATTAACGCTAAACGAGATCTTTCTTCTGGAGACAATCCTACTAAAATGGTGTCGACCATCTGTCTCTCATTCCAATCTACTTGCAGTAGTCGAGAGGACTCCCTGATGTCTGAGATGTAATGGGCCAATCTCTCGTGATTTCCTTGTACTCGTAGTACGGTCTTTCTCTTAAGTTCTTCATAAATGCCGGTGGGAATAAAATATTTTATTATTGTGGTATGCAGTTCTTCTACTGGAAGGGTAGAGCTTAATGATTCTAGCACACGATTCTTTAACGGGGGTTTACATTTCGGTAGGAGGACTTGCAAAATTTGCCAGTCATTTAGCTGCTGTAGATCCTTTATCTGCAGGAGATATTTGATGAAATTCAGTAGTTTAGTGACATTTAAACCATCAGTGTATGGAATTTCAGCTAAGAGTTTTTCTACGGGATGAGTGATTTTTCCATAGAGGTCTGCGTTATAATTTACGTGTGGCATCACTTTAGGAGGACCAGATGATGCGTTCGGGGTTGTCAATTCGTGCATTCCGGGGCGAATCTGGAAACCACTAGGAGGAGGGGCTTCAAATATAGTCGGGGCAATTAAATCTTTATTTGGGTATTGTTCTCGAGTAGGTTGTATTTGCGATACGGCGGGTGAGTCCCGATCCGTGTTGGGTGGAGGGTGTTCTATCGTAGGGGATTGAAACGGGGGAGGTGTGTAGTTTCTTCAAGGACTTCTCAATTTCATCCATTCGGAACGAGTCAGATTTTCTTCGTAATTCCCTGATAATAGTGGGTAATTGACGTAAAGCTTCATCTGCAAAACTTTGGACTTCAGGAGGTATTTCCGTAAGGTTAGGCCAGTTCAATAAATTTTTCATTCGCCGGGTTAAATGTTCTATCCTTTGAGTTGTCCGCAATATTACCGCAGGAGATTTCTCGTCTTGGAGGGTTTGGGACTTTATAGTCAACTCACTATACTTGGCATTACACGTTTCTCTCTCGCTCTCATAATCGAGTCCGCTTAGGTTGCTTAACTGCGCGGGTGTATCAAATCCACTTTCGCGTATAGACTTGCGCAATTCCGCGACTGTTACATTCGCATGGGGTAGACCACGTAAAAGAGCTTCATAAGACAGCTCGTCCTTTAATAGTAAATCTGGATTAAATTGTGCCATTTTTACCTTATATCTTATACTAAAATTTATTTAAAATTTATTTTACTACACTATACACTTATTACATAGACAATTTAATTCATGGTTAAAGCATTTGCATTGGTCGTAAGAGAATAACCTCTCTTCTCAGATAAAGATAAAAATTCCACACAGACGTCAGTGTATTGTCAACGATCAGCTGTTCGTTGGAATGTAGGTCAGACTAGTTTTCTTTGTAAACAATGGCATACTTGTTGTATGCGTGGGAACGCGAGAAATACACTTGGGGTGAGGGATGTTATTGTTCTATACAACAATAGCTGACGGCTTTCTTTATCGACTGGTTTCAACTGGCTCCAACACGGGGGTGACTGCGAGGCAATGATACACGTTTTACACAAGTTACAGCCCGTAATAAGCTGAGTAGTTATTAATTGTCTTACGTTCTAATTTTAATTTCTGTAATTCTATCTATTTTTTACTTCTCTCTCTAGTAGCAAAATTAAACTTATGAATTTATTTACACGTAATTAACCTGGTCTACTTTAGTCAATAGTTTATATGTTTCACCCGTGAAAACAGACATACAACTTACATTCTATGCAGGCATATTCAGGAAACTACAGGTCTTGAATTGTCGCAATATAAACCTGTTAAAGACTGAACAGTTTGACAAGCACCAAAATTCATGTAGGTACTTGCATTGGTGTAATACAATGATAGTTTGTATTATTTTGCGTATGTTAAATAAATTATACACAAGTTCGTGCGTAATCTTACACAAAATAAATTCACGTTGTGTCCGGAATAGACAGGTCAACGCATGATAAATTTACTAAAGGGTTAACTGTATTATTCTTAACTTTTACGTTCAGATTTTAATTACTTATTTAGTTAGATTTTCTTAATTTCATTTTCATTACTATTATGAGTTATTTCAGGGGTATTTGTTTTAATCGTGCGATTTAAAGTACTTACTTTCTTTCCGTTTTTTATATTTTTATTATTAATTTCTTTTTATTTATTTACCATTTAAATCGTCACAAGCTGTATAGCATTTTCAGTACCTTTTTTAAAATAATTTGTTTTCAACATTCCCAAAAGGTCGTTGTTTTACCTTACTGACATTTTGACAGATTACAATCAAACCATTTCCTTATCCAAAACAAAAGTTATGGATTTTTCTTGCGCAAATCATATTAGAACAAAGACTGTCATACAGGAGTCGCCAATAGAACAGGTGCCATATTTCAAGTATCTAGGGTGCAGCATCACATATCAAGATGATTCGGAGATTGAAAGCAAAATTAGTCTCTTCCAGTCGCTTTGTGGCTGTATCATTAAACATTTAAATATGAAAATAAGGAAAGAGACGCTATTGAAATATTATAATGTAATGGCCGTACCTCAACTACTGTATGGTAGTGAGAATTGGATTAGAAAGACCAACGATATATCTAGAATACAAGGAGCGGAAATGAGGTTTTTGAGGGCTGTAAAGAGTTGTACTAGGGGAGATCTTATCAGAAATGATCCTATTAGAATGAAGCTAGGCACAGCTAAAAGCTTAAATGGGAAACTATCCATGTACAAAACGGAGTGGCGGTTACACGTAGAGAGAATGGAAGTAGTGTGTTGGGGGGGCTCCTAGGCCAGTGACGTCACGATCAGCTGCTCATGACCTACCTCAACAGCCAGTGACGCCACTGAAACAATGGCGTCATTGTTTCAGTGGTGAAACAATAGCGTCATTATTTCAATGACGTCACTGGCTGTTGAGGTAGGTCATGAGCAGCTGATCGTGACGTCACTGGCCTAGGAGCCCCCGGTCTAGGTCTCGTTCACTTCGGTCTCGGTCTCGTTCATTTCGGTCTCGGTCTCGTTCCTGTCGATCTCGGCTTCGGTCTCGGTCTCGGTCACGGTGCTGGTGGTCGAGCTCGGGCTCCGGACGAAGCGTCGCTCGCGACTGTCGACACAAGACTGAACGGGATAGCTAACGAGCCTTGTTTCTATAGACGGACAATCCCCCCTCTTGTTCCGCTATAGAGTGTAACTACACAACACGTATTGCACCATAATGTTTTTCATGATGATATGATGGAACAGTTCTAACAAGTGGATTGCACAACAATGCGTAACTAAGTAAACAATAAACAACAACAGTTCCAATTTAAAAAAAAATCAAACCCGGTCCACGAAAGTCAACGAGAGATGTTGCTCCGACCGCGGTCAACAAAACACTGACCCTGTCGACGCCGTGTCACTCGTATAAATAGTGGGCAGCCGGGAAACGAACGAGGAGGGGGAAAATAACGTGTATACCAAAAAAACACATACTACTACTACTACTACTACTACTCTCCAGCACTACAGCCCATGGTGAGCCTTGGCTTCCGCTACGACCCGTCTCCACTCATCTCTGTCCACTGCCTTCAGTCTCCAGTTCCTAATGCCCATCTTTGTTAGATCTTCTTCCACATCCTGCTGCCATCTTCTTCGAGGCCTGCCTCTTCTTCTTTTGCCCATTATCGTTCCACTTAATATAGTTTTGGGCATCCTCGTAACATTCATACGGGATACGTGTCCCAGCCATCTAATTCTAGCTGATTTTATGTGTCTCACCAGGTCTTGTCCACCAATCAACTCATTTATTTCACCGTTATTTCGGATCCTATACCTATTCCCTTCCTTCACCGGTCCAAATATGTCTCAAAATTCTTCTTTCAAAAATTCTTAGTGCACTTATATCCTTATTTATGAGAGTCTATGTCTCGGATGCATAAGTAACAACAGGTCTGATCAGTGTTTTATATAACATCAATTTGGTTCTTGGAGTTAGAAGCTTTGATTTCAGTAATGATTGGTTTGCATAGTAGGCTCTATTGCCGGTTATGATTCTATTTACTATTTCGCTGCTCACTCGGTTTTCATTATTCAGAATAACACCTAGGTACTTAAATTCTGTAACTCCTTGGAAACAGTAATGACCTGTGTGAAGGTATAGCAGTTCTCTATTTTCCTTCGCAGACACTTTCATGTATTGTTTTAGCCTCATTGACTTCCAAACCAATTTTGCTTACTTCCCTCTCTATTTCAATAAAGGTGTCTTTTAATACATTTTTGTTCCTGGCTACCAGCAACCAAAAAAACACATACAAAGGGAAAACTGTAGGAAGTGCATCGTTAGGAATTGCACAACCCTATTATCGAATGAGCACAAAATAATTTAAAACAAGCAATATTGTATGTAACATAAACAAACCAGGTAGCACCATTTAAGTCATTAACAAGTAAGTAATAAAAATAATTAAGCAATAAACAGCAATGTGAGATCACAAAACCTGCATTATGTCATAGCAAAAGACTCACCTACTCGGAAACATCGATAGAATTGCACGACAACACGTAAATAATTAAGCAATAAACAGCAACAGATCCAATAAAAAACCAAACCCGGTCTACGCAAGTCATCGAGAGATGTTGCTCCGACCGCGGTAAACGAAACACTGACCTCTGTCAACGCCGTGTCATTCGTATAAATGTTGCGTAGCGGGGAATGGAACGAGAAGGGGAAAACACCTGTTAATACCAAAATATATCTGCATAATTTAATACAAGCAGTGCCGGTTTCTTAATTGGTGCACATGAGCACGTGAACCCCCTACATAAATAAATATAAATTAATTAATTTTAACAAACACTAAATAAACGGGAAATAATTTGGTTTAGTTTTATGATGCAATAACAAAATGCTCGTTCTGGTAAAACAGTCGTGCAGTCGACGCGGCGTAAGGTGTGCGCACAGCTCTGTTCGTGCGCTGCTGGATCAAATGAGAGCGGTGACGTGATGCGGCATTGGCGCGGTGGTGGGGGCAAACCTCTCCCATGTAAAGATTGTGCGCACATTCGGTTTGTGAACCAGTGCTGTTCTAGCCGTTGTAGGCGTCACGTTACTCGCTCTCCCAGTGTCGCTCGCGCCCAGTACAGTTGTGTTTGTGTTGTGTTAATGTTGGTGATCGATTAGCAATGGCTGCTACCCCTGTGTCTGTGTTAAAAGAAACAATTTTTTCAAGTATTTCATTAGAAAAGAAACTCGAAATAAAACAACGTGGTCGTCCGACCCCAAAGCTTAATATCGTACAAGTGACCAAATGTAAAGATAGAGATTTCAAAAGGGAATTTAAAGAAACTTTATATGAAAAGACTTCTTGGCTCTGCGGTTGTGAAGCTACAAATAAACTATATTGTTTCCCTTGTCTGTTATTTGCAAAACAAAGCTCTGAAAACTTAAACTGGATTAAGTACGGTGTGAATGATTTAAGTCATTTACCCTCGAAGATTAAAAAATATGAATGCTCTCAAGCTCATTTGAACTCCTTGCTAGAGTTTAACTTGCTTGGTAAAGTCGACATACGTCAGCAGTTGGACAGTGCTTATCGGAGGAATGTAAAAGAACATAATGAAAAAGTAGAGAAAAATCGTTATGCATTGTCAAAAATAATTGACTGCATTACATTTTGCGGGGCTTTTGAACTGGCACTTCGGGGACACAGGGAAGGAGATGATTCTTCAAATCCTGGGATTTTTCGAGGTTTAGTGGATTTTGCTGCTCAGATTGATGCCTCGCTAAGAGAACACTTACGTGATGCAACCGTTTTTAATGGAACATCAAAAGAAATTCAAAACGACCTGCTCGATTGTATGCTTCTTGTTTGCCAGGAAAAGATTAAGGAGGAAATAAAATTTGCAGATTTCTTCTCTGTAATCGCTGACGAGGCCACAGAATTTTAGTTTGACATTTCAATTAGCTATTGTTTTTCGCTACGTATTACCTAATGGAGAACCAGTAGAAAGATTTTGGGGGTTTATACATCCCCCCGGACACGACTCAGACTCGATCGCTGGATGCATTCTTGGCGCCCTAAAAAATGTTGTTGATAAGCCGGAAAAGTTAATCTCTCAGAGTTATAATGGACCAAACGTGATAAGCGGATACCTAACCGGTGTACAAACAATTATTCAACGACATTACGAGTATGCTTTTTATATCCATTGCTATGCTCATCAATTAAATCTAGTGATTGCTCGAGCTGCTAGCCAAAATCAGCAAGTGCGGATATTTTTCGCGAATTTGAGTGATGTAACAAACTTTTTCAGCAATTCACCTCAAAGAGCAGAAATTTTGGATAATATTGTCGGGAAAAGAATCCCTCGAGCTTCAAGCACTAGATGGAATTTTAAAAGCAGAGCTGTAAATACAGTATTCGAACATCGGGAAGACCTTATTACCTGTATGGAGGAAATAGAATCAACCTCTAAACAAGAATCTTCTATTACCAAAGCTGGAGCAATCCGGCGAATGCTGGAAGACCCAACTTTTGTGTTTCGGCTTACAGTTTTCCATAATATAATGCCACACGTCGACATTTTATACACACAAATTCAGCTTACCTATACACATCCTGTGCGAACAAAAAAGGACGTAGAAACCTTTCTGAGGGAAATAAATAAAGAAAGAGAAAAAATGAACTCCGTGAAAAGTGCTGTAGACCAGATGCCTCTACAACGCAAAAGAGCAAGACACGAAGAAGGCGGTCATGCTAATAGGACGATCGCGGCTACAGAAGTATGTGATGTAATTTCGACGCAAATAAAAGAGCGGTTTTCATTTACATCACACCATTCAGCCGTATCCCTTATTGATCCTCAAAAATTTAGTGAGTACAGTAAATCATTTCCTCAATCTGCGTTAGATGAAACAACAGAAAAATACCCCTTATTGGACAAAGCAAAATTAAAAAACCGAAGTAGGAGTGTTTTACCGACGTTATGACATAAGATATATGAATGGGGCTGTGAACTTACTGCAATTTCTTATACGAAATGATTTGAAAGATTCGTTTTCAGAGTCGTATAAGCTTTTAAGGATGATATCGACAATCCCAATTACTTCAGCTGAAGCCGAACGATGCTTCTCGACTTTGAAGAGGATAAAAAGCCTTTTTGAGAAGTACGATATCTCAAAAAAGACTTGATGGCTTAGCCATGTTAACAATGGAGAAAGAACTGGTGAAGACCATCCCTAAGTTCAATGAACTGGTGATTGAAAGATTTGTTTCAAAGAAAGACCGAAGGATGGACTTCGTTTACAAGAAGTTCACTTAGTTTTTGTTAAAGATCCGATTAACCTACTGATACTTGTAAGTAGTATGTATATAATTTACTATTGTTTCAGACCATGATCGCTATCATTATTACTAAATTTAATTTTTCTAAGATTAATTAAATAAAGAATCCAGTTGAAGTTTAGTAAACTACAATGTTAGATTCATTTGGTTAATATTACTTCCTAATAAATTATTTAAAATTTCTTAGTAATGTCATTTACCTGAATGTTGGAAAATTATTGAAAATGCTATTTTCAGTGCAAATATTAACAGGCACTAGGATTAATATTCGTGTAATATTATCTAACTGTGTGAACCCCTGGAGAGTTTACTCACGAGCCGCCACTGAATACAAGCAATATTTTACGTAACAAGTCGTCAGTACCAACAAACGACTCGAATCAAATCTGTAAAACCCGTTAGCACCATTTAATTTATAAAAAGTAAAAATAAAGAAGCAATAAACCGCAATTTGCAATCATAAAACGCGTATTATGTCATAGCAAATTACCTGGCTATTCGTCAACACTAATAGAATTGGGCCATAACGCTTCACGGTGATACAATGCAACAGTTCTAACAACTGGATTGCATAAAAAAAAGAAACTAGGGCGCGAAGTGCGTGAGAGAGCGTTAGACTTAGGCGAGGTGAGGGGGGACACACGCGTGAGAAAATATAACCCAGCCGAGGGGAGAAACCTAAGCGTGCCGGCAATTAACATTCCACATCTGTGTACCGACGGAGAGGGGTTGGTTTTGGTACCAAAATAAACCGATGTGAAACTAATGAAGAATTTAATTTATCTCCATGAAAACTTAACACTAATTATTGAAGCTTATTAAACATTGCTTAACGAGAAAACTGCACGTGCTACACCGTCAAATACAGTTGCAAATTGTTAAATAAACTTCGTAAAAATTACAAATTATGCTTAAAGGCTCGCTCTCTACCAAATACAGAATATCACAATATGAAAACATGAAACGCTCAATATTTGACAAGTTAATCGTTAAACGTACTGAACTTCTAAAAAATAAAAATTACGTAAGTTGTTCTTATCACCACAGGCGACTCTCACCTCAAAACTTAATTGTATTTTATTACTACTAAATTTTATCTAGTTTTATTTAAATCTGAAAACGCGACTTCCACTGCGTAAACGATAATAATATAGCGTAGACACTAGAGCTCGTTAAAACAATCTACAAAAGACAGCGATGTAGAAATGTTCCAGGATGCATGTTTTCTAAAACAACATACACTCCAATAATTTAATACTTAAATGTAGAATCTGTTAGTGCTCGAACACACGAGTCCTGTCATGTTACATATTTTTGGTGCTATCAGCAGTTTTGGAAATATAACTTTCTCATCACCTAACCAAAATATCCATCAAACAATTGGTGTCTATTTACAAAAAGTTCAACCAATATTTAATAATTAACAAAATAATTCCGTAGTGCGTGGTATTTAGAAAATATCTGTAACAATAATGTTACAAACTGTAAACGATGAAATATTAGCAGTACTATTGAGCCGGGTTGGCGATTTTATGATAAAGAAGAAAGCTTCTAGACTTACTTCTAAATGCACCAGGAAGAGAAAATTACAGGTTGGAAACCAACAAGGTAGGAATTCAAGCCGACGATGTATGTGCCCGACAACAACAACACAGTTACCAAAAAATATGAATCCATTACGCACAAGAATACAAATAAAGCACAGCGCAAGACGTTTTCACCATCCGGAGTATTCGAACGTTCTGAATACGGAGCGGAAGATTTCGATCCGTGCGAACCACACACTTGTCGATGTTCGAAAAAACACTTGGCCATCATGTCATGGAACGAGAACGAATAATATAAACACTACGGAGTAAATGACCCCTCGCTGAGAGAGCATGAATGTAGAACGCGAACAGAGTACTCTTTGTTCTCATCCGGAAGGACCTTCTTTTTCTGTAACGGAAGTGAATTAAAAGCTTTGTATAAGGTTGTGCAATAATGTTACCACCATAATATCTAAATATCACAACATACTAACAGCTGTGCGCGTGCAACGACAACGATGCTAGCCCCTATATACTATGTAGATTTACTGCCTAGGCCTCAGTTAGCAGCTGGACACCTTGCTGAAAACTAGTGCTTGTCTAACCTAAAAAAAGTGTGCTTTATTCTAATTAACATCGTATATTTCAGAGTACAGAACCATGGCAGTATACGCAACTCGTACAGTCGCACTTAACGGGAGTGTAAAGACAATAAAATATAACGACTTTGAAGACGGAGTGGACACGCTATCCGTATTGTTGGAGAGAATGGCGGACATTATTGCGGAAGACGTGCGCGCAGAATCACGCGACATAGAGGAAAGTTTCAAGTGGTACTTGGCCGTACGCGTCTTATTCAAAAAACTAGTATCCGATCACGAACTGGAGCAGACGGGAGTGTTTCGGTCGTGTACGCAAGTCGTTCTACCCGCGGTGGCGGCGGACGCGGAAGACGTGAAAGAACAGTACAGGGAGTGCGTTGAAAAAGTGTTGGAATCGGTATCAAAGTTTACTCGTGATGGTAGCGGATGGGTCGAGAACTGGATCGTAGCCGTCGAAGTGAACTTGTTAAAATATCGTCCTCTGACCTGATCCAGTTACATACCAACACCGAAGAAATTATTAAGTAAGAAAGCGTTAGTGAATGTGCAGAATCTAGACGACGATAAATGCTTCCTCTGGTCGGTTCCAGCCGGGTACATCTGATCGCTTCTCACCCGCACCGCGTGTCTCACTACAGACAGTACGAAAACGAGCTGAATACGGAGGGGATCGACTATCCGGTGTCGGTGAATCAAATTTAAAAATTTGAAAAACAAAACGTAAACATTTCGGTGAACGTGTTCGGTTATGAAAGCGAAAGAAACGAGTTCGGATACAGAAAAGACGAAGTGTACCCTATACGGATAACCGAGCACACAGGTAGGACGCACGTGAATCTTCTCTCGGAGCGTTGTTGAAGAAGAAGAGGTGTTGCTCCGTCGGCGTCCGCCGCGAGACTGATCGCGGTCCGCGCTTTGTCGCGTATTTATAACGGCTGTAGTGATGGAATGGGAAGTGTTGCTCTGTCGACCGTCGGTACAAGAATGATCGGAACGACTGGCGCGACCTTGTTTATATACGGGAACGATTTCCTGTCCTGTCGTAACGTCTCACGCCGCGACTTCCTGTTTACCGTACTGATAAGGCACTTTCCTCGTTATGACGACATTTACCTGTATCCGGTCGATTATCCGGCTGCACAAGGAAATCAACGCGCACGTTCTTATTTCTGATTAAAACAATTTTTTCTTCGTGAGTACACTTTCGGTTCCATAATTTACGTAAACGTCTAAACGAAATCGATGTTGTTGTACCGATTTTGCGTGTAAAACCGAAAACAATGCGAGCTCTCGCGTGTCGTGTCGAAGAACAGATGTTGCTCCGTCGACGTCCGACGCGAGACTGATCGACGTCGTCGGCGCTTCGTCGTGTATTATAACGGTGGTAGTGATGGAAGGGGAAGTGTTGCTCTCTCGACCGTCGGTACAAGAGTGAGCGGAACGACTGGCGCGACCTCGTTTCTATACGCTAACCATTTCCTGTCTCTCGTGGACAAGTTCACGAGGGACTTGTGTTTTCGCCGAATCTGTGCAATCAAAGCCTGGTATAGCTGCAGAGCCCGGTTCTCGTGATGATTTCGACCGTTAATCCTCTATCCCCCTTGCAGTGTTATGCTCACGAGAACGCCGAGGTGCTGGGATAATGGCCGGGCCGTCTTTTGCGGGATCCGACCTAAGACTCCACGGGTTCCGTGAACGGATTCCGGGGAAGACCCGTCGGACGAATCCCGCGCTACTCCCTACGCGTGAGGCTTCAACCGATGCCGGGACACCGCCTGCTTTTTCCGGCATCCGGGCCGATCAAACTCCCTCGCTAGGACTCCGTCAGAGACCTCCCCGTTAGTGTTTTTAATAAAAATAATCATTTACCAAAAGTGACGGTAGTCGAACGATATAAACGTATGAAGAGAGAGGAAAAACTGATACAGGAACAAGCTGATAATATCTGTATAAAACAAAATAAAGTATTAGTTTTATAACTTAACATCACCACCAGCGGCGTTAGTGTTTTTAATAAAAATAATCATTTACCAAAAGTGACGGTAGTTGATCGATAAAAACGTGTGAAGAGAGAGGAACAAGCTGATAATATCTGTATAAAACAAAATAAAGTATTAGTTTTATAACTTAACATCACCACCAGCGGCGTTAGTGTTTTTAATAAAAATAATCATTTACCAAAAGTGACGGTAGTTGATCGATAAAAACGTGTGAAGAGAGAGGAACAAGCTGATAATATCTGTATAAAACAAAATAAAGTATTAGTTTTACAACTTAAAATCTATCACTATCAACAGCGCTAATGTTTTTATATTAAATAAAAATATCCGCTTACCAAAAATAGTAGTAGTAGTAGTAGTAGTAGTAGTAGTAGTAGTAGTAGTAGTAGTAGTAGTAGTAGTAGTAGTAGTAGTAGTAGTAGTAGTAGTAGTAGTAGCAATACGAAATAATAAGCTGATGATATCTGTATAAAAACAAAAAAGTATTAATTTTACAACTTAACATTATCTATTTGAAATCTATCACCATCAACAACGTTAGTGTATATAAAAAATAATCTCTTACCTGAAGTAGCAGCAGTACAACACGTCGAGTGAAACGAAGAATTGTACATAGACCAGTAAAATCCGATTCGCTTTATATATATTTTTGAGAATAATAATTATAACTCTGTACCGAGACTTGTTTACTGTTTCCGTTATCAGCTTGTTATTTTGTAGTTACATAAGACAATTATTTTAATACGATAATTAGTTCTTACGTTTCAATTCCATTTACATAATTAATAATCATGTAATATACACGTGAAACTTATTATTTACAGATTGTAATGTAAAAACAACAACAAAATAATATAATTAAGAATACTATAGAGAGAATAATAATTAGAACTCTGTACCCAGACTTGTTTACTGTTTCCGTTATCAGCTTGTTATTTTGTAGTTACATAAGCCAATTATTTTAATACGATAATTAGTTCTTGCGTTTCAATTCCATTTACGTAATTAATAATCATGTGATATACACGTGAAACTTATTATTTACAGATTGTAATGTAAAAACAACAAAAAAATAATATAATTAAGAGTACTGTCGATTAAACAACCCGGAGTTATAGCAAATTGTTTTCTATTTATGTGCAGCGTTAATTAACTAAGATGACGTAAATATTTTTTTTCTCAACTTGTATTTTACTGCTGTTACCACAAAACGTTTAAATACTACGATTTTATTCCTCTACATCAGTATGAAGACAAATTCATCAAATTCGTTACAGGACAGACAGAGAGATATAATCGCTTCGCAACAAAATCGACGGATTTTGTGTTCCTTTAAAATTATTACTCGGCTTTACTGAACAATACAAACGTACTAATTGTGAAACAAGAACTGATTTAATTCAATTATAACAACAGCAACCTGTAAGTATTGGAATTATTTCTTTTACTGTTAAACTAATTCAATAGTAAATACTTACTTTTTTAAAAAATGAATGATTTTACTTTTTTAGATCATAATGGACAAACAACTTCCATTCAAAAAGAGATTGTCTGTAAGAATCGCTAATGACGTGAATACTCAAACACCTGAACCCGGACCTTCATCCAGACAAGATATTCAGCCCGAACCATCGTACATACGAGATCCTCAACCTGGACCGTCTTATACACAACATTCAAGTTATTCTTCCACATCATCATCATCATCATCATCATCATTATCGTCATCATCTGATAATAATAATTTACGTTTAAAAAATAATAGATTAAAACATATAATTTTAGAAAATAAATTTATAGAAATAGAAAATGCGTTTAAAGGTAATTTAAGAACGTATTTTTATAAAAATAATAATAACGTAATTAAAGACATATGTCTATTATTAATTTATTATTAATTCCTTCAGATCCTCTAGCTTTTCATTTAATGAATGGTTGTCTTCCTTCCTTTCCTTACTGTTTTCGTCCATCTTCTTGCTAGTGGAATCCATTTTATTTTCCATTCCTTCCATCTTTGATTCTAGGTTCTTATTATTTTCTTCGTTGTCCTTGCTCATTCGTGCAAGCATTTCCATTATCCTCTCTTCCATTGTTTTAATTTTCTCTTTCTCGGGGACATTGACTTCCACTGTCTGCGTTGTTACTTCAGCTTGTTCCTCTGGTGGTTCAGGTTGTTTATGTTCCACCTGGATTAGTAACACTTCCGGATCTTCAACGGGTGTTGCCTCCTTATCCCCCATGTCAACCTCTTTCTCGGCCTCTGCCGCCCTCTTTTTCGATGTAGCTCGTCTCTGCATCTTTCTGCTGTCTATTAATCAATCGCTGCCAAGCTTAGATTGTTAAGCCCTCTAAGTTGGACGCCACTTTGTAACAGGACCCTTTTACCTGACTGTAATCTGATCAAATCCCACTGTTTGGGCTAGCCACTTGGTCACCAGACCGCTGTATGCCGGTCGTTACAAAAGAATAAAAATAAAATGGAAAATTCAATAATAATAGAATTTTCAATTAATAAAATAATTTTGTTTATGTTTAAGAGGTATGTATACAAGATCAATCTGTGTTTTAAAAGATTCTGGTAAAATTTTAGTAACAGGTAGGTATTTATTGACCGTCGAGCACTTCTTGAAGATTTGCACCAAGTCTGGAGTTAAATATATTAACTCCAGGTAATAATCGATTGGTGACCTTCCTTACTGGTCCAATATCCTGTTCAAAATAGAGTATATTCTTTTCACTTAATACCTTCAGCCTTATAAATACCCTTAAATTACCCTGTGAAATAAATACAGATACAAAATAATAGAAATATAAAGATTTATTGACAATTTTAGATAAATAATCGATATTTTATCGATGGAGAGCAATTATCGACTCTGTCTCAGGAATTATCGATTGTCATACAGAACAAAATTTTATGTTATATTATATTAAAGACAGGTTCTTTGAGCGATTAAGAATTAATAGTCAGAGAAGGGTGACGAGAAAGTATAACATTAACAGTTAACACATATAAATACAATAATTACTATTCAATAGTATTTAAATAATTCAGGTTATGATATTAGAATAAATGTTTTGTCGAACCAATGAGGACTGATGTGACGTCAGTCTCTGCGATGTTGTAGGCAGGTTTCGTTTTCAAGATGGCCGCTCCTTGGGTTGGTCTCGGCTATTGTATATGCGTCGAGTCAGAAAATTACTATAAAATTACCTTCATCAAGGTCTAAAATGTCCCCGCACTGGTGTAATAAGTCTGTTAATCTATTTAGTGTATTCTGGTGAAGTGTTCAGTGTAAACTTGCGTTAGTTAGGTTATTTTCTATTTTGTTCAACTATTACGGTTAAGTTTTCAAGTTGCGGTTAGGTTTGTAGAGTAAATCAGTTGTAATATAATGTTTTACCGTTTACTGTCACTCGTATAGTGAAGTTAGAGGTTTGTTTTCACTATTGTCGTGAATGTTTTTATAGTATTGGTTTCAAAAAGTGTTTAATTTGTCTAACTCTCGTTCACTGATTTCAATGGCTAAAACGTTAGCTTCATGTTCGACTCGGTTTAAAGAACGTTTTTATCACACACCTATTCAGCTTGATATTCAACAAAAGACTAATTAACTTGGTCATAAATCTTGCCCAGTTAATCCTTGAAAAAGTATTGTTAACATTTTTCGATTTCATACACATTAGAAAATATTACATTATATATGGAATTTTTCTATTTTATTCCTTACTTTTATGAATTATTAATCTTATTATTAGTTTAATCATCTTATTCCCTTTAAATTGATGTATTATAGTCCATATCTGTAGACATTTTGTGGAAATTAACAAATTTTGTTCACACTTTGGAAATATAGGCTCAAAATTGGATTTCCGTTTTTATATAAAACTCCTTCCATTTTAAATATTATTAATACTATTATAATAAATTTTAATTAGTCATATTTCTCTTCCTTTCCTTAAATACATATAAATTACACCTTTGAACTGGTTTTTTGTGTTAATTTGTAGATTTGATATTGCTCTCTAAAATTAATTAATTTATATATTTTGACAATTTACAAAATGTTAAGGTATATCTCCTTATTGTCATTTTAATTCATAGGATCATTCCTAGTAGTAGTTAATTGTGTTATCTTATATAAATCTGGGTAGTTTACAGGATTTATTAGTGAATTATACTATTTTATATTGGTTCTCTGATTTCACCAAATGGCCTAGATTTTAGAATTTTATATTTCTTTCTTTCTCAATAAATTAAACTTGATTCCTCCTCTGACTTTACATAACTACAATTATATGAAAATAACATGATCTATAACTTATTGTTTTGTGTAGTAGTTAATTAACACTACAGTTATTAAAATAATTAATTATGAACATTGTTTATTAATCTGCACAATTTAACATATTGCAGATACAGCTTAAACATATCTCTTTCGACCATTTTCAATCCAACATAGCACACCTTTTAGTACATTATTACTGGTATGTAGGTTATTATTTATCAAACATAATTCTTTTTTAAAATACATAACATAAATCTTATTTTCTAATAAACCTTACAAATACATTTATTTAATACATTGATTTTAGGACTGTGAAATAATAGTCTATTTAAACATGTTACACTTATTCATACTATATTAGTACCAGTCCTTTTTGGTTTAAATCATTATTATTGTGATTCCCCACATCAGCAAACATTAATTCCCATACTCTATTTATTATCATCCTTTTTTACAAAGGTCTTTTAAATAAGGATTTACATAAAAACAATAAAATACTGGAAACCTTCCATTTTATTATTTTATCATGCTGGTTATTATTAGACTTTAAAGTTGTGATATAGCATACTACTAAGTTATAGTATCACCAACTTTAAGTTTATTGCATTTTTTAAAAAAACACTTATACAAATTCACTTTCACTGTTGGTTCTGATATTCTGAGTCTTATTATCTCAGACCAGACCTTTAGTCATCATGGACCGTTAAGACTAGTTTATTTTCTTTATTACACAATAGCTTTAGCCGGTGCACTTCTTATAACGCTATACAACACTTTAGTTTTCTCAATAATTACATTTTTATAAGATTTTGGGGATGTTATACTTTCTTTGGCATAGTTTTTGTGGGTTTGGGATTGATAGTAGTTTATATAATAATAGGTTTTACTACGGTGTTTCTTTCATACTATGTCTTCCTCTCCTCCTGTCTTCCTTCTTGTCCTTCTTCCTATCTTCCTTCTGGTATTCATTCTTGTCCCTCTTCTAGTTTTCGTTCTTGTCCCTCGTCTAGTCTTCACTCTTCTGTTCTTCTTTCCTCATTCTTGGGAACCAAGGTACTTGGTGTTATCACGACTGAGGTTTAGCTTGGAGTATTGAATTTCTTCACTGAACTGACTTTATTCTTCTATTTGTTTTTAGAGTATTTTGGTATTCATCACTCTTTGATTGAGTCTCTTTTTTCGGGATATTGTCTTATGTAACTGGTTTACTGCTCTGAGCTTCCTGGGTAACGTACTGGTATTATTTATGAGTTGATGAGTTGCTTCAATACTTTCTTTGGTTTCTTTTAACAGTGGTTTTTATATATTATGTAGTGAGGATTTTTATCTTATTGTGTTTCATTCCTCTGATTTATTTAAATGTCATTTAATATTATTACAACATTTTTTGATGTAATTAAATTTTATCATTTCATATGATTTACAATGTAGTGGATTTTCTGTCACGCTACAGAATGCCCTTCTCCAGAAGTAATTTTTTCAGACTATACTTGCTTTGTCTGAAACAATTGCTTATGATAATTATTCAAAGTTTGTTATTATTTTGGACTTCCTTCCATTTTAAAATTCTCTTATTTATATCTGAGTTTATATCACTCTCACTTGATCTTCCTTGATAGTAATAGTCTTCTGAGTTTCATATTTATTATTTCATTTTTATATTTCTTCTTAGTATTTTCTCCTTGGGATATTTTCTCCCTATCGTTCCCTACTTTGTGAGCTGGTTCAGTTCAGAGAGGCACTGTACGCTACTTTCCTCTGCTGTCCAATACTTCACACATATACAGAGGCAAATCACCTCTGCTCAAAAAATATATTAATCCTGCTGGAATTATCATCAGACAGATTAAAAAAATTATTCAGAATAGTACACATTTGTTACTATTTAAAAAATATCTTTGGGATACTTCACTTATTACTTATTATACTTCTCAGAGATTTTAATATTTCTATCTCAGTTGTTCATCTGACTTATTATCTGGATGTTTCTTTCATTTGATATTATGGTAGGAAGCTCTTCCATTATTACCTTTTTATACTTTTATTATCATATAAATCTTTTGGTTATAAATTCTTTATTACCTTCTGGTTTTTTTCATTATAATGTGCATTATTTGTAGTAGCATATCTTTGTGACATTTTTAGACTGTTTCTTGGTTCTTAAAATTTCCACTTGTTCTATTTTCTAGAATTTTTTATAACTGTCATTATCATAATTGTCATTTAATTTATAAATCATTTTATATTAATTCATTTAATTACATACATTTTTGACATTATTTTCACATTGTTCCGGTCATTGCGATTATACTTGCAAGTGCTGGTTTTTTTTTTTTATTTATTTCATTATGAGGTCATATTTTCTCCTCATACCACTTAAAGTTTCATTCTCTCATAATTCCAAAGAAGTTTTTGTACTTTATTTTATTCACTCACTTAAATCGTATTAAAGAATTTTTTTCTTTTTTATTTCCTTCAACAACATTTTACGGAAAGGTTTTTACTCTTCATATTGAACTTAGACATGATTAAACTGTCTAGAATTATTTGTTTTTTGACCTTAGATGGTTTTATTTCTAAATTCTCTCCTTCTTTATTATTATATTATAGCCATAAAGTTTTTCTTAGATAATCGGTATGTAAGGTGATCTCATTTATGTTTAAAATTTTGTTGACTTATTTCAAACTCTTCTTATATTATTCTTCTTTTCAAATAATTTCTTTCAAATAATCTTTTATGTAAGATTGGCTCACACCTTTTTAGAATTTTGTGGTTTTTATGTTTTTAAACTTCTTCTCTTCTATTCTAGCCATAAAGTTTTTTCATATTTTCTTGGTATGTAAGGTGAACTTACTTATTTTTTTTTGAATTTAGTTGATTTTATGTTTTTAAACTTCTTCTCTTCTATTCTAGCCATAAAGTTTTTTCATATTTTCTTGGTATGTAAGGTGAACTTACTTATTTTTTAGAATTTAGTTGATTTTATGTTTTTAAACTTCTTCTCTTCTATTCTAGCCATAAAGTTTTTTCATATTTTCTTGGTATGTAAGGTGAACTTACACCTTTTTTAGAATTTAGTTGTTTTTATGTTTTTAAACTTCTTCTCTTCTATTCTAGCCATAAAGTTTTTTCATATTTTCTTGGTATGTAAGGTGAACTTACTTATTTTTTTGAATTTAGAGGATTTTATGTTTTTTTTTTTTAAACTTCTTTTCTTCTATTCTAGCCATAAAGTTTTTTTACATTTTCTTGGTATGTAAGGTGAACTTACTTATTTTTTGAATTTAGTTGATTTTATAAATTCTAATTCTGTTTTATATTACTGCCACATAGACTTTTCATAAATGATTGTAATAGTTTTCATAATTATAAGGTAAACATATCATATTAGTTTCATAAATATTGTATGACTCTTTTCTTGTCTTTATTCAAATGTATTTCTTCTTATTATTTTTCCTTTATACCCAGGTGGATGCTTTTATTTATAGTGCATTGTTGCTCATAGTTCCTTTATAAGGTGTAGTTTCTTAATTAATTTATTTCTTAAATTCCCATTTTGGTTCTTTGTCCCTTCTTCTTCTCATTTTTCCTCAGTGGTAATTATTTTCATCTTCTTTGTGGTGGTTTTGCCGTTGTCGGTTATCATGACATCCATCCCTTTTACCACCTCATTATGTATTAGTATAGATCCTTATCAGATCCAAACTTTTGCTCCTACGCGCCGGATAGTACCTCGGTTGGTCCCGTTCTAGGCTCCTCCGCCTTTCTTCGTATCTTCGGTAACTGTTCCCTCTATGGTGGTTGAAACCTCGCTGTCTTCCATCTGTGGCCCGTATGAAGTTCACTCTTGGGCGAGGAAACCTATTATTACTAAAATTACTATTATTGGGACCCACACGATTGGTATTATTATGGTAAGGACTATTACCATAATTGGGGCTTCTCTGACTATTTACGTTACCAGGGTTGGGATTGTGGTTACCCTGATAACCATTAGAGGGTCGACTCGGGTTTTGATAATTTGGACCCGTATTATTATTATCGTGGTAATTTATATTGTTCCCATTATTATCTTGTCTTATATTCCAATATGTCTCTGGTCCATATGCTGTATGACCTGAAAAATATCTGTGAGGTTCTTCATTTGGTTTATCAATTATCTGCTTCTCTGAATCCCCATAATCTGGTTCATCATCACAAATCCATCCGGAATGTATACATTTTTGTGTAATTGTACACTGGAATAGTCCTGGATGGTGCACTAATGGAACACACTCTGGTGATTCACCAGTGCCATCGTCACAGTCTGATAATATGTTATATTTCCATCTTTCTGAAATACACTGTTTAGTTCCGCACTGGAACTGATCTAGTCCATATGTAGTATTCCGTTTACTTCTGGTCCTTCCCCATTGATAAACTACTGTCTTGTGGTAAATTATTTCTGAGATTATCTTGAATCTCCTTCCGAAATTTCTGTAATTACTGATTTCTTCATGGTCGGTTATTGGAATATTCTTGACATCCATTAAACCATGGTTCATCATTTCTATTTCTTCCTTGGTTTTTATTACCTTTCTTGGATACATTCTCCTTTTCCTTGGTTTAATATCTTCCTGGTTTCGGTTAGTTTCAATTTCAGGTACTACCATTACTTGTTCCTGCGTTTTGTCATTTAGTACTTCTTCTGGTTCTGGTTGGCTATCATATTTTATTTCTTCGGTCTTCTCCTCTCTTAATTTTTTCCTAAACAGTTTATTATCATTACTTATATCATCCAGTTTCCCCATTATCGATTCGTGGTTCTCATCCATTTTCTTGCAGACATTTTCCATCATTTTCTTTCTATCTTCCATAATCTCGTGCATTTTCTTACTAAAATTTTTACTGGTTTCTTCGATCCTCTTATTGGTATTCTCTATCTTACGGCCCAATTCTTCCTTTGTGGATCGGATATCTTCCTTCAGATCCTCTAGCTTTTCATTTAATGAATGGTTGTCTTCCTTCCTTTCCTTACTGTTTTCGTCCATCTTCTTGTTAGTGGAATCCATTTTATTTTCCATTCCTTCCATCTTTGATTCTAGGTTCTTATTATTTTCTTCGTTGTCCTTGCTCATTCGTGCAAGCATTTCCATTATCCTCTCTTCCATTGTTTTAATTTTCTCTTTCTCGGGGACATTGACTTCCACTGTCTGCGTTGTTACTTCAGCTTGTTCCTCTGGTGGTTCAGGTTGTTTATGTTCCACCTGGATTAGTAACACTTCCGGATCTTCAACGGGTGTTGCCTCCTTATCCCCCATGTCAACCTCTTTCTCGGCCTCTGCCGCCCTCTTTTTCGATGTAGCTCGTCTCTGCATCTTTCTGCTGTCTATTAATCAATCGCTGCCAAGCTTAGATTGTTAAGCCCTCTAAGTTGGACGCCACTTTGTAACAGGACCCTTTTACCTGACTGTAATCTGATCAAATCCCACTGTTTGGGCTAGCCACTTGGTCACCAGACCGCTGTATGCCGGTCGTTACAAAAGAATAAAAATAAAATGGAAAATTCAATAATAATAGAATTTTCAATTAATAAAATAATTTTGTTTATGTTTAAGAGGTATGTATACAAGATCAATCTGTGTTTTAAAAGATTCTGGTAAAATTTTAGTAACAGGTAGGTATTTATTGACCGTCGAGCACTTCTTGAAGATTTGCACCAAGTCTGGAGTTAAATATATTAACTCCAGGTAATAATCGATTGGTGACCTTCCTTACTGGTCCAATATCCTGTTCAAAATAGAGTATATTCTTTTCACTTAATACCTTCAGCCTTATAAATACCCTTAAATTACCCTGTGAAATAAATACAGATACAAAATAATAGAAATATAAAGATTTATTGACAATTTTAGATAAATAATCGATATTTTATCGATGGAGAGCAATTATCGACTCTGTCTCAGGAATTATCGATTGTCATACAGAACAAAATTTTATGTTATATTATATTAAAGACAGGTTCTTTGAGCGATTAAGAATTAATAGTCAGAGAAGGGTGACGAGAAAGTATAACATTAACAGTTAACACATATAAATACAATAATTACTATTCAATAGTATTTAAATAATTCAGGTTATGATATTAGAATAAATGTTTTGTCGAACCAATGAAGACTGATGTGACGTCAGTCTCTGCGATGTTGTAGGCAGGTTTCGTTTTCAAGATGTCCGCTCCTTGGGTTGGTCTCGGCTATTGTATATGCGTCGAGTCAGAAAATTACTATAAAATTACCTTCATCAAGGTCTAAAATGTCCCCGCACTGGTGTAATAAGCCTGTTAATCTATTTAGTGTATTCTGGTGAAGTGTTCAGTGTAAACTTGCGTTAGTTAGGTTATTTTCTATTTTGTTCAACTATTACGGTTAAGTTTTCAAGTTGCGGTTAGGTTTGTAGAGTAAATCAGTTGTAATATAATGTTTTACCGTTTACTGTCACTCGTATAGTGAAGTTAGAGGTTTGTTTTCACTATTGTCGTGAATGTTTTTATAGTATTGGTTTCAAAAAGTGTTTAATTTGTCTAACTCTCGTTCACTGATTTCAAAGGCTAAAACGTTAGCTTCATGTTCGACTCGGTTTAAAGAACGTTTTTGTCACACACCTATTCAGCTTGATATTCAACAAAAGACTAATTAACTTGGTCATAAATCTTGCCCAGTTAATCCTTGAAAAAGTATTGTTAACATTTTTCGATTTCATACACATTAGAAAATATTACATTATATATGGAATTTTTCTATTTTATTCCTTACTTTTATGAATTATTAATCTTATTATTAGTTTAATCATCTTATTCCCTTTAAATTGATGTATTATAGTCCATATCTGTAGACATTTTGTGGAAATTAACAAATTTTGTTCACACTTTGGAAATGTAGGCTCAAAATTGGATTTCCGTTTTTATATAAAACTCCTTCCATTTTAAATATTATTAATACTATTATAATAAATTTTAATTAGTCATATTTCTCTTCCTTTCCTTAAATACATATAAATTACACCTTTGAACTGGTTTTTTGTGTTAATTTGTAGATTTGATATTGCTCTCTAAAATTAATTAATTTATATATTTTGACAATTTACAAAATGTTAAGGTATATTTCCTTATTGTCATTTTAATTCATAGGATCATTCCTAGTAGTAGTTAATTGTGTTATCTTATATAAATCTGGGTAGTTTACAGGATTTATTAGTGAATTATACTATTTTATATTGGTTCTCTGATTTCACCAAATGGCCTAGATTTTAGAATTTTATATTTCTTTCTTTCTCAATAAATTAAACTTGATTCCTCCTCTGACTTTACATAACTACAATTATATGAAAATAACATGATCTATAACTTATTGTTTTGTGTAGTAGTTAATTAACACTACAGTTATTAAAATAATTAATTATGAACATTGTTTATTAATCTGCACAATTTAACATATTGCAGATACAGCTTAAACATATCTCTTTTGACTATTTTCAATCTAACATAGCATACCTTTTAGTACATTATTACTGGTATGTAGGTTATTATTTATCAAACATAATTCTTTTTTAAAAACACATAACATAAATCTTATTTTCTAATAAACCTTACAAATACATTTATTTAATACATTGATTTTAGGACTATGAAATAATAGTCTATTTAAACATGTTACACTTATTCATACTATATTAGTACCATTCCTTTTTGGTTTAAATCATTATTATTGTGATTCCCCACATCAGCAAACATTAATTCCCATACTCTATTTATTATCATCCTTTTTTACAAAGGTCTTTTAAATAAGGATTTACATAAAAACAATAAAATACTGGAAACCTTCCATTTTATTATTTTATCATGCTGGTTATTATTAGACTTTAAAGTTGTGATATAGCATACTACTAAGTTATAGTATCACCAACTTTAAGTTTATTGCATTTTTTAAAAAAACACTTATACAAATTCACTTTCACTGTTGGTTCTGATATTCTGAGTCTTATTATCTCAGACCAGACCTTTAGTCATCATGGACCGTTAAGACTAGTTTATTTTCTTTATTACACAATAGCTTTAGCCGGTGCACTTCTTATAACGCTATACAACACTTTAGTTTTCTCAATAATTACATTTTTATAAGATTTTGGGGATGTTATACTTTCTTTGGCATAGTTTTTGTGGGTTTGGGATTGATAGTAGTTTATATAATAATAGGTTTTACTACGGTGTTTCTTTCATACTATGTCTTCCTCTCCTCCTGTCTTCCTTCTTGTCCTTCTTCCTATCTTCCTTCTGGTATTCATTCTTGTCCCTCTTCTAGTTTTCGTTCTTGTCCCTCGTCTAGTCTTCACTCTTCTGTTCTTCTTTCCTCATTCTTGGGAACCAAGGTACTTGGTGTTATCACGACTGAGGTTTAGCTTGGAGTATTGAATTTCTTCACTGAACTGACTTTATTCTTCTATTTGTTTTTAGAGTATTTTGGTATTCATCACTCTTTGATTGAGTCTCTTTTTTCGGGATATTGTCTTATGTAACTGGTTTACTGCTCTGAGCTTCCTGGGTAACGTACTGGTATTATTTATGAGTTGATGAGTTGCTTCAATACTTTCTTTGGTTTCTTTTAACAGTGGTTTTTATATATTATGTAGTGAGGATTTTTATCTTATTGTGTTTCATTCCTCTGATTTATTTAAATGTCATTTAATATTATTACAACATTTTTTGATGTAATTAAATTTTTATCATTTCATATGATTTACAATGTAGTGGATTTTCTGTCACGCTACAATATGTACAAAAGGGCTCTGGATGGTCGTTACATTCAATTGACGGGATATTGATTCGAATTAATCGTTTTAAGCCTTTAAGAGGTAGTCCGTATATTCCGCTTCCGCCAAAACTGACTGCTAAAAAAAGCATAATTAATCCTAAAAATACAGATAATTATCGTTTTAAATGGGCGATTCTTTGTAAATTCATAAACGGTTCGCACCCGGAACGCGTAAAATTTCCGTTATAAGGATTTAGAAAATATATTTACTTTTAATAATATCGATTTTCCTACTCCGTTAACACAGATAAAAATTTTCGAAAAAAATAATGTTTCGGTTAACGTGTATGGTGTTGAAAACGATATCACAAGTTATCCGTTAAAAGTATGTGATAATGAAAAATCAAACCATTTCGATCTTTTATTATTAAATAAAGATAATGCAACCCATTATTGTTATATTAAAAATTTCACCAGATTAATTAGATCGCAAGTAACTAAAAGTTTTAATGATATCGAATTTTGTAAACGGTGTCTAACTTACTTCACTGTTAAATCTAAAAAGTTAAAAATACATAAACGAAACTGTCAAAAAAATACACCTACTCGAGTGATAATGCCGACTGATAATTCAAAATTTCAAAATTTCCAATACCAATATAAACTTTCAATAGTAGTTTACGCGGATTTTGAATGCATATTAAAACCGATAAGTACTTGTAACCCTGATCGCAAATATTCTTTTACAGTCGCGAATGAGCTACACGAACCTATGAGTTTTTGCGTTTATTTCGTTGTAGAAAATTCAATTCCCGCTAATATTAAAAAGCATTTGCCATCAGAACCATTCTTATATAGAGGTAAAAATGCTGCGGAAAAATTCGTGTCATATCTCGTTGAAAACATAAATTTATTAGGTTCGCTTCTTAATAATATTAAACCGTTAAAAATGACAAAACAAGATAAAATCAAATATAAATCTACTACACATTGCGAAATGTGTAAACGCGAATTCGTTATTTTACAGACCCGTTAGAGATCATTGTCATATTACCGGTCGTTACCGTTCCGCATTATGTAATAATTGTAATCTGAGGAGACAAAATCAAAAATTTGTTCCCATTTTTATTCATGCTAGTTCAAATTATGATTCTCATTTTATCGTCCGCCCATTATTAGACAAATAATTGTTATTCCAAATTCGACTGAAAAATATATATCATTTTCAAAAAAAACGTGTAACGGAATAACTATTAAATTTGTTGATACTTTTCGTTTTCTAAATAGATCCTTAGCGGAACTAAGTAATAATCTACCAAAAAATCAATTTTTTCATACTAGCAAATTTTTTTCAAATAATGATATGGATTTAGTCACTCGAAAAGGTGTATATCCTTACGAATATACCGATTCGTGGGAAAAATTGTAAGTACAAGAACTACCTCCTACAGTCGAATTTTATAGTAAATTAAATGCGAAACATATAAGCGATGAAGATTATAATCACGCGGTTCAAGTTTGGCATCATTTTAAAATTAAATCGTTGGGCGACTACAGTGATTTATATTTGAAAATTGACGTATTGCTTTTATGCGACGTTTTTGAAAGTTTTCGTTTACTTTGTTTATCTTCACATAATTTAGATTGTGCGCATTATTTAACCGTTCCAGGGTTTGCTTTTGATGCGATGTTATTTTGTACTGGTATTGAACTTGAATTGCTTAATGAATATGAAAAATATCTTTTCTGTGAGACCGCTATAAAAGGGGATATCATCATGTATTAAAAAACATTCAAAAGCCAATAACGAATATATAAAAGAAACATATAATCCAAATTATCCTAAAACATTTTTAACATATTTAGACGCGAATAATCTATACGGGTGGGCGATGAGTGAATATATTCCGTATTCTAACTTTGTATGGGCTGATAAAATAACTATTACAGATATATTAAATACCTCTAATAATTCTGAAACAGGGTATATATTAGAAGTCGATATAGAATACCCTGAAAGTTTACACGATAACCATATGGATCTACCATTTCTTCCAATTAATAAAAGTATAAATCACACAAAACGAACAAAATTACTAACTACATTAGAACCGAAAGAACATTATATTTGCCATTATGTCAATTTAAAACAAGCTATTAATCACGGGTTGAAAGTAACTAAAATTCACAGAACGTTAAAATTTTGTCAAAAACCATGGTTAAAACCATATATTGATTTAAATACGGAAAAACGACGAATTGCGACAAACGAGTTTGAAAAAGATTTTTTAAAATTGTTAAATAATTCTGTCTTTGGTAAGTGTATGGAAAATGTAAGAAAATGAATGAAATTAGATCTTGTAAGTGAAAATAAAAAATTATTAAAACTTATTTCTAAACCGACTTTCAAAGACAGAATTATATATGATAAATCGCTTTGTGCTGTATTATCACACAAAACGTCTATTTATTTTAATAAACCAATTTATGTAGGTTTCACGGTATTAGAATTGAGAAAAACCTTAATGTATGAATTTCATTATGATATAATGAAAAAAAAGTATGGAAACAAAATGTCGTTATTATATACTGATACTGACAGTTTGTTTTATGAAATATTGACAAATGATTTTTACGAAGATATGTTAGATCCAGATTTGAAAATGTTTTTTGATACTAGCGATTATCCCCCTGATCATAAATGTTATTCTACTATAAATAAAAAAGTAATCGGTAAATTTAAAGACGAATGTAACGGTATTCCGATTAAGGAATTTATTGGTTTACGATCAAAATTATATACGTATACTACGCATGACAATAATATTCAAAAGAAAGCGAAAGGAATTAAAAAATGTGTAATTAATAACGAGATCTCGTTTAACGATTTCAAAAATTGTCTTCATAATACTCTTTCGGAAACAGAAAAACGTAGAATTATGAAATTAATAAGATCGAAAAAACATATAGTAGAATCGGTATCAATTAATAAATTAGCGTTAAGCAACAATGATGATAAGAGAGTATTATGCGATAACGGGATAGATACAATCCCGTACGGTCATTATTCATTAAGCCATTCTAGCTGATACTTTATAGCCGAACTATGAATCGTCTTTTTATGTTACAAAATAAACACAATCAACGTAAATATATCGTTTTTAATATTTACGATACTCAAGTTATGGGAATTAAAAATTTTAATATCTGCTATTATAAAATATTTAAATTTCTTTGTGAAAAAGTAGAAGAATATGGTAATAATGTGGAGTGTATTAAAAATTGTACAAAGTTTGATGTGTATCAAAATACTTGTTGTAATAATCATTTAAAATGTGATCAACACGTTACTCAACTTTGGGATACTATATCTCAATTATTTTGTTATCACAAAATTTATAACTGTTCAAATAATCATTTTGTATGTACTTGTTAATATAATCTCAATTATTTTGTTATCACAAAATTTGTAACTGTTCAAATAATCATTTTGTATGTACTTGTTAATATAATCTCTTCATTATATATGTATTTGATGGTATGATAATAAATATTGTAGCCTGCTTTACTTTGTTATTATTTTGTAGGAATAATTAAAAAAAAACCAGTGTTTGTTATTAATAGAATTTATTACACTCTTCACAACATCGAAATATTTCTCAATACAAAAATTCAAGCCATATCAATTTGAAGGTTATAGATTATCCGTCGACTTCGGCGTAAACAAGCGTCGACAATAATACATAACATAGTCATCGCACAAAACATATATCAACTCTATTTTTATAAATTTTATTTACAAACTGAACTTTTATTCTTCTTCATCGATATTACTATCGATTATTGTGTGAAATCGATTGGTCTTTCTTTTGAATTATCAATTGTAATATTAATTCTTTCAATTTGTATAGTACATTATCATTTACACATTTCAATCCGAATATCGATAGATTATTTTTTTCTGTTCTGACTAATCCACCCGTAAATTCATTAAAGACATACACACTGTTATTCTTAAAAAAGTATAAATTACCATTACAAAATCTAAATGATGAATCGATTTTAGGCGGTATTCCAGGAAATGTATCGGATATATAACCCCATGATTTAGTAGTGAACATACACTCATTGACTTCTCTATAATAATTATCATCATGAAATATATAAGTTTTACCTGTATAACTGTTAAATACCGCATGCAAATTATTCGGTTTTATGTTAAATAAAGACTGGATATGCTTCGGATAACCATGACTTAATTTAAGACTCATTAAATCAAACATGAATACCAAAGACTCTATAAACATAACTATCTCGCCAGATGGTCGTTGATATACAGCTAAAATTTTTGTGAAGTTTCTTGGAAGAAACGTTAACCAATGTTTTATTATAAGCGGTTTGGTGTATATCATCTCTGCCGGATTTAATATCCACAACCATTTTTCATGTAATATATATATAATCGTTCATCAGCAATTAAAAATAAATTAATAATTTTAAAATTACAAAGATCAATTTTATTTGTATCTATAGGATGCTCGTCTTCTATCTTTGGTACTGAAGAAGATGGCAACATCGGCATGAAAGACGTTATAAAAGTGCTTTGTGTCTTACCATACAAATTTTGAATGGCTAAAACATCATCATCACCTAACTCGATTTTACCGTTGTAATAAGCATACATTACAGAATCTGATACATCTGAATGTGATAAACCTATAGCATGACCGATTTCATGTATTAAAGTTGCATACAAACTTGTTTCGTCAAGAGGAACAACTTTGTCAGTCGAATATGACCAATTTTCATCTTCATCAATATGAATTTCTCGTCTTGAATTATTATAATCAGGAAAATATGCATGTGCTAATGTTCCACCTTTACCGTCAAACGTTCTCGTACATTGCCACGATTCTTTTTGCATCATATGTTTCAATCGTTTATTAGAAATTAAAATATCTGTATTCACTCTATCATGTTTGAAACGTATACCAGACTTTTCCTCCCATACTGCAAAAGCTTGTTTAGTCAATTCTAACACCTCTTGATTCGCTAAATAATAATGCCATGTTACTTCAGGCTTGTTCCATTTGAAACTGGATACTCGATAATCGATAATATCACTGTTACCGCACCTAGTTTTCAACATTAAGTTTATAGTTTCATTATTTAACTCGCCATCAGTAGGTAATTTATAGTATTCTTGAAATATAAGTAACGCGTTAGCAATATCTGATTCATTTAGCGCTTGCAACGAAGATTCATCATCTGTTTGAAGATAACCATATTCATATAAATATCGCTTAACTTTATCCATTTCAATTTGTGTTGTATTATCGGCTGAAGAATTTATTAGTAATGTTTGATCGCATTTTGTCCATAATGTTAAAAAAAATATTACAGATTTAAGCGGCGACATAGTTTTCGATTGTACTTTACAATGACAAATACCAAACAACGTCGTTAATACTTATAAAAGAATATGTTATGTTATTATCCCTTCTCCTAAATATTTATAAATATTTATTTACAAACAGACGCGCTCCGGCGGTCACCGAACTCCGAATGTTTATGTTTACGTTTTTTTTACCGCGTGTCCCAGCTTTACATTGTTTACGGACGAATGTTTATGTTTACGTTTGTTACTGGGTCAGCGTGTCGATCGGAAAGGAAAACAACGAGCACGTGACCGGTCGGCGAGAAAAAAACCTAAACATAAACATTCGTTCCGACACGTAAACAATGTAAAGCTGGGACACGCGGTAAAAAAAATGTAAACATAAACACACGGAGTTCGGTGACCGGCGGCTATGTAGGTTAAGGCGGGGGTGGGGAGGAAGGAAAAAATGTAAACATAAACAAACGAGAGGGGCGTGGTGAGAAAGAAAAAATGTAAACATAAACACGCGGAGTTCGGTGACCGGCGGCTATGTAGGTTAAGGCGGGGGCGGGGAGGATGAAAAAATGTAAACATAAACAAACGAGGGGGCGTGGCTATCCCAGAACCAATCTTTTATTACTACTACCGTTACTACATGCGACCACGTTATTTCCCTCCCACCACCACGATCCCTTCCCCAGCTGCGCACGCAACAGCACTAACGGTATATAAAGTGCCGGCGTTGTCGGCAGCGCTTCAGTTGCCCGCTGGACACGTTAGTGAACACTGTTGCAATATATTTATTAACTGTGTAGTTAAAAAGTGTTCATGTATTTCATAATATTCAATAATGTCGCTATATACAACTCGTACGGTTGCTCTCAACGGAAGTGTAATAAAAATAAAATATAATGAGTTTGAAGACGGACTAGACTCGGTATCCGTGTTATTGGAAAGAATGTCGGAGATCGTTCCGGAAGACGTACACGCGGAATCGCGCGATATGGGTGAAAGTTATAAGTGGTATTTGGCCGTTTCGTTCAAAAAACTAGTAACCGATCGCGAATTGGAGCAGACGGGAGTGTTTTGTTCGTGTACACAGATCGTGTTACCCACGATGGAAGGGAAGACGTGAAAGAACAGTACAGGGAGTGCGTTTATGACGATTTAAAAAAATATTTAAATCGCACAAATAAAAAATTGCTTTCAATATAAGTAAGAGTATTATCCACCCCTTACGTATGCCTAGATTCATGCAACAACGTGCAAATTGTCCCGTACCAACAAGTTAAGAACGGTGTTATTTAGCTAATAATAATAATAATTACTTTAATTAAATAAAATATGTACAAAATAAATAAAGAAATTCATAATTCGTAACCAAAAGGTAAAATAATGTATTACGACTTAATTAGTAAATAATTAATATAACTTAAAAGAACGAACTATTTTCTCAGTGCGTAAAACCGCGCCAGCTACTGACCCCTTGCCGCTAAACATTGCACTCACTCGGCCGATAGACACCGAGATGTAAGGATGTAGCTGCTGTGTTGTGAACATACACATAGGTGTATACCGTTAAACAATATTTAATCAAGTTTATAATGAGTTCGATTTGACCTATGTAGTATAATAATAATAATAAAAACAAAATTATAATGTAGTGCGTGAAGAAACATGTAAAGAATAAAAAAGAAAAAGAAACTTAGCCGACACATCTCTTATCAAGCTGTAAATGGTGAGAAATGTTAATTACCAGAATTTAGTGCTGATAAAATAAAAACTGTAACTAAAAGTAAAATGTAAACTACCGACTCCGAAAGAAGATAACACAAACAGCAACCGGATGAACTTCTAGAACCAAAATCTAATCTTCGAGGAAGAGACTACCAGAAACAATCAACCTCATTTAACAGCAAGAGGAACCGTGGATCACACCCTAGAAGAGGACTGAAGATGACCATCATGGACCCCACAGCATACACATTGTTATATTCAGGTGATATCAAAACATAATATTTGTAACACAAATTCACTGTAAAACAACAAGACCAGTAAAAAAAAGAACAGTAAAGAACTTTTGATAATTTAAAGTTTAATATATAGATTTTTGTAATCACTGTAATGAAGTAGTAATGACATTACGATGTTTAAATTTAAATTAATTTTAAAATTTACAACCAAAATTATTCTTCTAATAATTTGGTTGAAGTTGTAATAAAAACATAACAAACTCGCTACCCGGATCCGTGGTAATTAAAACAATATCTAGCTGAATGATTTTGATATAGAAAGAATAAAGAGTTAAATATACAAAATATTTAATGCAGAAATTTTTAGAATCTGAGTTTTAAAAGTAAAGTAAAGTACGAGAGGTAAATATGTTCATAAAGAGATGTTTTTGCTAACACCCAACGAGTGAATAAATTTATACAATCCTAGCTTAATTCCTGAATAATAAAGTGTTATAATTTGTTAGTGATTAAGGTTTACTAACAACGGCAGCTAGTTCAATTAACAGATAACAAATTGAACTGGTTCCCGACATTTGTGATATCTTAACAAGGGAGACGTCACAAAATTGCGCCACTCTGCTATTGTGTAAAAATAATCTGCTCTGCTTTGTAAAAAAAGAAATAATTGTGTATATTGTTATATAATTCTTTAACAATAACTTTGACAAACATAAATGTATTCACTCTGAAATCGGGAACAAATAAATGAGTAAAGTTTAATTAGGATATAATAATATTAGTATCGTGAGATTGCCGTAATAAACAAGTCTATGGAATGGTAAATATTCCATTCTAAACCTGTCGGTATGAACAATCTGGATCATGTTAAATACGTGTTGAGGAATGTAAACTCTCCCCTTTTGTATGCACGCATCTCATTCAAAACCTCCCCTCGCTGACCTAACAAACAATCCTAGACACGAGTTTTTCCTGTTCTGAATTGTCCTACCTGTGTTACCACCCTATGCAAACAAAGAGGCTCCCCAAAACAGCTGACCCTTTGTGCTATTGTTAAAGCAATGAAACATCGTATATGAAATTTCTCTCTACTATACAATGGTATTAGCGTTTTGTTTTGACTAATTATATATGACAGTACAGAAAATTGAATTGTTGTGAGATAAGTTTATTTTGATTAATTAATATAAGATTCTATGTGTAATAAGAGATATATGTATGTGTTTAAATGAAGTCGAGCTTTACAAGTGTTTAAGCTGATATAAGATTTGTCGTACGCAATACTTCGTTTATTTAAACGACGTTATTAACAAAAATGGCTCAATTTAACCCCGACTTGTTGTTGTAAGACGAATTAAGCTATGAAGCATTATTGCGTGGTCTTCCATACTCAGATGTAACGGTCGCGAAACTTCGCAAGACGTTACGTGAAAATAAACCGGACAAACCCTCATTATTAAATCGTTTAAGTGTTTTAGATTTTGAAAGCGAAAAAGAAACATGCTATTACAAGTATACAGAACTAACTTCGATCGCAAAAACCCTGCGTGATGAAAAATCCCCCGCAGTAATTTTACGCACCACCCAAAGAATCAGAACATCTGACCCGCCGTATCACCAATTTGTTGAATTGGCCCGGTGATAAAGTTACCCCACCGGATGTACAAAAATTCGCGGAGGAAGCATTGCAACAATTACCCTAGATAATGCGCGAATTACGTCGAAGATCCGAATCATTTAGATTAGAAGAGATTGAAGAAGCAATGACGAAACTAAATATTTCCCCTACCCAATCTCCTACTCAAGAACAGCAAACCGGTACTGTAAAGTTTCATTTTCTGCAGGAATCCAATATAGATCCATTTAAATAACGGTTAACTGATAGACAAGCCAATATCCAACCAGCAAACGTTACGTTACTCCCTAATGAACTAGAGAATATGTCTCGTACATACGATTTACCTTCTCACTTGCCGACGAATCAATCTCCGGAAAAACCGAGAATGACGACTCCATTTAATTTAACTACAGAGCTTTATGGAAAGATAACCCACCCTGTAGAACATATTTTGTTGGACATACAAATCACTGATGGGCTGAATATTACAAAGCTCCTAGATTTTCTTAAGCATCTTTTACAATTAAAGGATCTGCGACAACTAAAGAGATGACCAGATTTTACAAGTAATTTTACCTAAATGTAGATCTCCTTTAAAAGATCGTGTGTTAGAATCCTTAAGGCATAATCACCCAGTAGAAGAACTTCATACCACCCTAATAAGACATTTCATTCCCACCGGTATCTACGAAGAATTGAAGCGGAATCTAGTACTTCGTGACCAGGAGCATACGAGAGATTAGCTCATTATATATCTGAAATAAGAGAATCTGCTTTATTGCTGCAAGTCAAATGGAGTGAACAACAGTTAGTAGACAATATCTTAGTCGGACTATCCCCCGATGAGCGATCTCGCCTAGCACTCATGAAGCGACCAACCACTTTCTCCGAACTAGAACTATGTTGTATACATTCGTCCAACGTCTGGTATTCTGACCAGAACAGACGCGTTTCTATGTCCCAGACCCAACGCAGAGATTCATTCCAAACTCTACCAATTGGAACAGATACACGAACCTACCGCGATAAGCGGTTCGTAAGTACATATAAAACCCAAAGCTACCCCCATATTTTATACTCTAGATCAAAACCCCGACAACCTACGAGCGAAGTAAATGAGGAAAGAAGATGTTATAACTGTGGAAAGGCCGGACACATTAGCAAGGTATGTAAACAAAAGCGCTACCAACAGAAAACCGACCAATCAAAAAACATGTGAAGCTGGAAGAACAAAAATCCTACGTCTTCCGCAGCAACAGAAGGAAAGGTAAAAACAATAATAATCATAGAGTAAAAATAAATAAAAATAAACGCATAGACCCTTACCTAACAAGATTTTTTGAGAAGTGCAACTCTATTGGTGCATGTAAAACAAGTATCTGCGAACTACCCTACGTACAGATAGACCTTGGAGCAACGAATACCCTTGGTTTAATTGATTCCGGATCTACCCGTAGTATAATTAGTCAACAGTTAGCCACCGTATTAGCTAATCATAATCTGATTAAACGTAGCCAAAACGTGAACATAAAGTGTGCTACCGCAAATAAACAAAACCTAAAGATATCGCGCAGTATTACGGTGAAATTAAAAATAATGAATTTTACTTGGTATATTCCCCTGCTAGTAGCTGAAGTGTTAGGACAAAACTTAATACTAGGCGCTGATTTTATAAGTAAAACTGGCTTAATCCTTGATATGTACGCAAAACAACATTTCTTCAGATTTGATCTTACTCGAAAATATCAGTTCGACTCCGAGTCAAGTAACGACGTTAATTGTGAAACCGCAACTATTCAATCAGAGCATAAAGAGTCTAGTCTGAGTCATTTAAAAGGAAATGAGAGACTAAGAATTCAAAAGTTAATAAGGGAATTTTCTACAGTACTCACTCCCAAGTTAGGATTAACCCATTTAATCGAATATAAAATAAATCTTAGTGACAACAAGGTAATACGACTTCATCCATACAAATTATCACCGCCCAAGATGGAAATAATGAGAAACCACGTTAACAAACTCCTTGATCAGCACGTCATTGAACCGTCAACTTCTCCATACTCATCACCTGCATTCCTAGTACCAAAAGGAACTGACAAACATAACATAAGGAAACAGACAGCTAAACAAGAGTATAGAATTTGAATCGATACCACTGCCCGACATTCACAGCGCGTTTCACTATTTTACAAAAGCGAAAATCTTCACCATAATGGATTTCAACCAAGCATTCCATCAACTCCCACTAGCTGAGGAATCAAAACATTTAACTGCTTTTGCTGTCCCATTTAATCTATATCAATTTACTAGAGTACCATTCGGTATATCACAAGGAAGTTCAGTATGTAGCAGACTGTTAGAAAAAATTTTTCATGATGTTAAATTTAAATTTGTATATCACTATCTTGATGATATAGTAGTATATAGTGAGTCAATGGATCAACATATTGTTCACCTGCGTGAAGTATTATCGAGGTTAAAGAAAGCTGGACTGACCGTAAACCCGAGTAAAGTGAATTTCGCAGTAAATCAATTCTCCTTCTTAGGTCACATAGTATCAGCCGAAGGTAAGGTTAGCATCGATCCCGAACGTACACGCGCAATCCGAAAATTCTTACCGCCGAGAGACGCCAAAGGTATAGCTCGATTTTTAGGTATGATTAATTATTTTCATAAGTACATACCCCACTTAGCGGATATAGCAGCCCCATTGAATGCTTTAAGAAAGAAAGGAGCGAAATTCGAGTGGACTACTCAACACCAAGAAGCGTTTGAAACACTTACAGAAAGCATTATATCCCCACCTGTATTGCAGTTAGCAGATTTCAGTAAACCATTTGTTGTACAGACCGATAGTTCGAGTGTAGCATTCGGAGCCGTAATATACCAGGAAATCAATAATACTAGACTCCCGATCAGCTATGCATCCCGTACATTGACCGAGCAAGAAAGGAAGTTCTCAGCCTACGAACTTGAATGTTTAGCCGTAGTATTCGCCTTCGACAAATTCAAACCATTTTTGGAACATAAAGAATTTCTACTAGAAACCGACAATCAAGCTTTGTCATGGTTATTGAACCACCCAAAACAGTTAGGTCGTATCGGAAGATGGGTGTTAAGATTAAATTGCTACAAGTTCAAGGTACAACATATTCGTGGTACTCAAAATGTAGTAGCCGATACTCTATCCCGCATGTTCCACCTACCCAATACTAGATCTGGCGAAGAAAATGTTGAAACCACTACCGTTAATACGCTAATTACTAACTTTTCCCTTGCATTTAAGGACATCGCATACCACCAACAACAAGATCCGAAATTGTGTAAAATAATAGAACAAATAGAAAAAGGAAATTATTCTAACAAATATACCTTGAGTAAACGAGTACTTTGTTTTAAAAAAGCAAACGGAAGATTACTGAGAATAATCGCCCCGGAAATCATCAAACCTATGCTAATGGAATACTACCATTCATCGACCATTGGAGCTCATATGGGAATTAGGAAAACTATACATCGTATTCGCAAGGAATACCATTGGGAAAATATGAACAGTGAAATAAAAAAGTTCGTGAAAGAATGCGAAATCTGTGCCCTGAGCAAGCCAGCAAGAATCAGTCAAGTCGGAAAATTAATCTCCGAAATACCCACAACTCCCTTCTCGAAGATATACATAGATTATTCTGGACCTTATCCCCGTTCTAAATCCGGAAATACCATGCTATTAATTTGTGTAGACTCCTTCACTAAATTCGTGTGGATGTATCCTATGAGCCGTGCATTAGCATCTACGACAAAAAAATTCTACAAGAAAGACTATTTAAAGATTATGGTACACCTTTAAACCTAATATCTGACAATGGACCTCAATTTAAATCGAAAGAATTTAACGACATGTGTTTTAAATTAGGGATAAATCATATTACAGTGACCGAGTACAGACCGCAAGGAAACCTAGCAGAAAGATACTTGCGTAACTTAAAATCAGCTCTAATATCTTATCACGCTAAAGGCCAGACAACCTGGGATCAAAATGTATCGTGGATACAATTTGCTTTCAACTCAGCGTATCATGAAGGCCATAAATCAACACCATTTGAATTACTGTACAAATATAAACCCAACCATCCTTTAACCACGAAATGGAAAATCCATGAGTTATTGCCCCGTGACATGAATACGAATAACGTAAGAAAAATATGGAACGAACCTCGTGCAAATTTGAGAGCGAATTTACAAAAATCACGAAAATACCATGAGCGGAATAATAGGCAAATAGAATATAAAGTAGGTGATTTAGTAATGTATAAAACGCATCCAATGTGTAAAGCCGTTGATAGGACCACTGCGAAACTATCATACCGATGGTGTGGCCCCTACAAAATTCATAAGTTCATCACCCCCATTACTGTAGCTCTGTATGAACCCAATACAGAAAATTACGTTCGCAGGAGCCATCTGTCTCAAATAAAAAAAAGTTTGTCGTGTCAAAATACAGAAGCACGACTACGAGAAAGATAGTAAACCGATAATACTACTTAAGTATTGAGAATAAAATATGTTGTATAGACTTATATAGGAATACGATAAGATTTTGCAACATCATATATCGTAAATGAGTTTTACTCAAAAACCTCGTACTAATAATAGCGAGGCCTGATCAACCTTAGCTAATGTCCTGCGAGAATGATATAATAAATGAGAAGTCAGATGACGATGACGATGAAGATGAAGATGACGAGAAAGTAAAGAAATAATTCCTAGCGAAGTAAACTAAAAGTAATTCGATTGTGATTACAATACGGTATTATTATTAGTAGCATACTCATGAGTATAACTCCGTAAAACGAGTGAAGAAATCAAACAAAGAAAAAACCGGTAGTAGATGTAAGAAATAAATATAAGGTAGATTTATGTTTTTGTGTATTTTATATGTGATAGATGTATTAGAAGTTAAATAGTTTGTATAAGTTGTAAGATAATCAATTGATAGATAGAAATAATCTGAGAGAGAGAAATTTCTCAATTGTGTTTATTAGATGTTAATTATTACCTCATCACCCCAATTTCATCGTTAAGTGCAGGAGGATGTGACGATTTAAAAAAATATTTAAATCGCACAAATAAAAAATTGCTTTCAATATAAGTAAGAGTATTATCCACCCCTTACCTATGCCTAGATTCATGCAACAACGTGCAAATTGTCCCGTACCAACACGTTAAGAACGGTGTTATTTAGCTAATAATAATAATTACTTTAATTAAATAAAATATGTACAAAATAAATAAAGAAATTCATAATTCGTAACCAAAAGGTAAAATAATGTATTACGACTTAATTAGTAAATAATTAATATAACTTAAAAGAACGAACTATTTTCTCAGTGCGTAAAACCGCGCCAGCTACTGACCCCTTGCCGCTAAACATTGCACTCACTCGGCCGATAGACACCGAGATGTAAGGATGTAGCTGCTGTGTTGTGAACATACACATAGGTGTATACCGTTAAACAATATTTAATCAAGTTTATAATGAGTTCGATTTGACCTATGTAGTATAATAATAATAATAAAAACAAAATTATAATGTAGTGCGTGAAGAAACATGTAAAGAATAAAAAAGAAAAAGAAACTTAGCCGACACATCTCTTAGCAAGCTGTAAATGGTGAGAAATGTTAATTACCAGAATTTAGTGCTGATAAAATAAAAACTGTAACTAAAAGTAAAATGTAAACTACCGACTCCGAAAGAAGATAACACAAACAGCAACCGGATGAACTTCTAGAACCAAAATCTAATCGTCTAGGAAGAGACTACCAGAAACAAGCAACCTCATTTAACAGCAAGAGGAACCGTGGATCACACCCTAGAAGAGGACTGAAGATGACCATCATGGACCCCACAGCATACACATTGTTATATTCAGGTGATATCAAAACATAATATTTGTAACACAAATTCACTGTAAAACAACAAGACCAGTAAAAAAAAAGAACAGTAAAGAACTTTTGATAATTTAAAGTTTAATATATAGATTTTTGTAATCACTGTAATGAAGTAGTAATGACATTACGATGTTTAGATTTAAATTAATTTTAAAACTTACAACCAAAATTATTCTTCTAATAATTTGGTTGAAGTTGTAATAAAAACATAACAAACTCGCTACCCGGATCCGGGGTAATTAAAACAATATCTAGCTGAATGATTTTGATATAGAAAGAATAAAGAGTAAAATATACAAAATATTTAATGCAGAAATTTTTAGAATCTGAGTTTTAAAAGTAAAGTAAAGTACAAGAGGTAAATATGTTAATAAAGAGATGTTTTTGCTAACACCCCACGAGTGAATAAATTTATACAATCCTTGCTTAATTCCTGAATAATAAAGTGTTATAATATGTTAGTGATTAAGGTTTACTAACAACGGCAGCTAGTTCAATTAACAGATAACAAATTGAACTGGTTCCCGACATTTGTGATATCTTAACAAGGGAGACGTCACCCGTTGAACAAGTATTGGAATCAGTATTGAAGTATACTCACGAAGGTAGCGGAGAGGTCGAAAACGGGATCGTTGACGTCGAAGTAACTTTGATAAGATATCGACCTCTGCCCGGATCGAGCTACGTCCCCACACAAAAAAAAATTAACGAATAAAAAAACGTCAGTAAACGTACAGAACGTCAACAACGATAACGGATCCAGAAATGGTGCGAAAACGATTCGAGGATCACGAGATACTCTGCACACCGCACGGAGCGCAACTACCGAACGAATAAGCAAACGCTTGTAGACCGTTTGTGTAAACACCCGTTTTTGTAAACATCTGTTCGTGTAAACAACCGTGTTAAAAATGATGAAGAATGTTGAAGAAGAAGAAAAAACAAAATGGCGATCCAAATATATTATAATGTGTGTCTGTGTGTGAGAGAGACATTACACTGCACAATGCAATGTTGCTTATTATAAGTATGTGTATAGTAGTAGATTAGTATATACGTTCAGGATATCGAGTTGCGTTGACTGAGTTCATGTTATGAGAGATAGATGTGCGATTGTAACCGAATACGTCACTGTCGCGGTAGACATACTCATAAACGTAGTCGAGTTGACTGAGACGAGTCACTGGCACGGTGGAAACACCTGTAAACTCGCATCGGTTTGTGTGTGTGTGTGTGTGTTAAGTGAAAATTCGTCTCTCGATATTCCAACCGTATACCATACTATCAGTTTAAGTTAAAAATTAAAAAAAAAGTATATAAAAAATTGCTTTATTCGGCATTGTGTAGTGTACGTTTAATTTTACCTAACGCTGTACACGTTAAAAGCTCTGAGTTCTTAGCGTGTTAGGTTGTGCCGCCCCTTGGCAAGACAACACAAAAATCGGGAACTAGTTTAATTCTTTACCAGTAAACTAAACCAGCTGCCGTTGTTAGTAAAACTCTTACTAACAAATTACAAAACAAGTATGATATAGGAAACTGACAAGGTTTGCATAAACTTATTCACTCACTAGGTATTAGCTAAAACATCTCTTTATTGCTATTGAAATATTAATCAAACATTATTCCTGATTTTAAAGATTATTTTTGTAAATAGTGCTTTTACTGCTTCAAAGATCTTAATTATATTATTCTTGTTATATCAAAATTTATTCATATAACTATTAGTTTTAATACCACGGATCCGGGTCTCAATTTTCTCAAAATTATTAATTTATCAATATATACATTACGGTTACTATTACTTCTTACAAAATTACAAATATACAAATCTGATAATTTGTTCATTACATTGCGAAAGTTCTTTAAAGTTCTTTGTTACTTCTTATTAAGGGGAAATTTACAAAAGTTGTGGTTTGATATCACCTGAGGTTGTTGTTGTATTCTTGGGACATCTCCAGTCGTCTTCTACGGGTTGAGTACGTTGTTCTTGGTGTATCTACATCGGGTTGATTTTTAGTTTACTTGAAGCTCTCGAAGATAGGTTGTGTACTTGAAGTTCCAAATGTTGTATTTTCACTTTTCTGAGTGCAGATTCTTGTAGTTCACATTTTCTTTATTTTAATTACAGTTACAGTTCTCACTTTGCAGTACTACAGTCTAGTAGTTAACTATGTTACACTTACATTTGATTTTGTTTTTAAGAGATGTGTTGGCTACCTTTTTCTATTTTATTTATATATTTTCTCACAAACTCTAGACACTACATTATTCACAATAACAAGAATTTACGCTGGATATACTTCTAGAGAACATACACATACGTAAATGTGTACAACACCAAAACTCACGTCTACTCATTGCGACGTTCTACGGCCGAATGCGCGTACGGTTTAGGGGAGAGGGCTCAGTAAGCTAGGGCGTATTTACGCACTAAGAAAATAGTTCGTACTTTTTCTATTATTATTTATTCATTAATTAGAAGATAAATACTTTATGTTTATTTTATTATGACTTAGGGATTTCTTTATTTCTCTAGTCGCATTTTTAATTATTTAAGTAATTATTATTATTATTTACTACTTAATACTTTTCTTGGCGTGTTGGTACTGGAAGGTTTCAAGTTGATTCAGGAATCTGGGTATAGGTAAGGGTGTATGATACTCTTACTTATTAAAATTAAAAAAATTTTAATCTGTGCGATTTTTTGATACATTTAAAATCGTCACATCCTCCTGCACTTAACTATGAAAAACGGGGGGGGTGTAATAATATAATTCTAATAAACAATCATATTTCATACTGAAATTTCTCTCTCTCAGCTTATTTCTATTCATCAATCGATTATCTTATACTTATGTCACATTTAAATTCTACTACATCTACTATATAAAATACACAAAACGTAAATCTACCTTATTTTAATTCTTATATCTACTACCGGTTTTTTCTTGAATTGCTCACTCGTTTTACGGAGTTATACTCATGAGTATTTTACTAATAATAATACCGTATTGTAAGAACAATAGAATTACTTTTAGTTTACAGCGCTAAAGATTATTTTTCTTTCTTTCTTTCTCTTCATCTTCATTATAATTGTCATCAGATTTCTCATGTATAATACCATTCTCGCAGGACATTAGCTAAGGTTGATCAGGCCTCGCTTGTATTCGTACGAGGGGGTTTTGAGTTTATAGTTACCTATAGTATAGGATGTTACACAATCTTATCCTCTTTCGGTATAAGTCTATACAACATATTTTATTCTTAATACTTAGATAGTATTCTAGGTTTTCTATCTTTCTCGTAGTCTTCCTTCTGTATCTTGACACGAAAAACATTTTTCTATTTGAGACAAATGACTTCTGCGAACGTAATTTTCTGTATTGGGTTCATACAGAGCTACAGTAACGGGGGTGATGAACTTACGAATTTGATAGGGCCCACACCATCGATAAGATAGTTTCGAAGTGATCCTATCAACTGCTTTACTCATAGGATGAGTTTTATACATGACTAAATCACCTATTTTATACTTTATTAGCTTATTATTATTCTCATGATACTTCCTTGATTTCTGTAAATTAGCTCTCAGATTTTGCACGAGCTTCGTTCCATATTTTTCGTATGTTATTCCCATTCACGTCGCGGGGTAATAACTCATTGATTTTCCACTTTGTGGTTAAAGGATGGTTGGGTTTGTACTTGTACAGTAAATCAAATGGTGTTGATTTATGACCTTCATGATACGCTGAATTGAATGCAAATTGTATCCACGAAATATTTTGATCCCAGGTTGTCTGGTCTTTAGCATGATAAGATATTAATGCTGATTTTAAGTTACGCAAGTATCTTTCTGCTATATTTCCTTGCGGTCTGTACTCGGTCACGGTAATATGATTTTTACCTAATTTAAAACACATGTCATTAAATTCTTTCGATTTAAACTGGGGTCCATTGTCAGATATTAAGCTTAAAGGATTGCCATAGTCTTTAAATAGTTGTTCTTGTAGAATTTTAATTATCGTAGATGCTAATGCACGACGCATAGGATACATCCACACGAATTTAGTGAATGAGTCTACACAAATTAACAGCATAGTATTTCCGGATTTAGAGCGGGGATAAGGTCCAGAATAGTCGATGTATATTTTCGAGAAGGGAGTGGTAGGTATTTCGGAGATTAGTTTTCCGACTTGACTGGTTCTTGCTGGTTTGCTCAGCGCACAAATTTCGCATTCTTTCACGAACTTTTTTATTTCACTATTCATGTTTATAAGTATGTGTATAGTAGTAGATTAGTATATACGTTCAGGATATCGAGTTGCGTTGACTGAGTTCATGTTATGAGAGATAGATGTGCGATTGTAACCGAATACGTCACTGTCGCGGTAGACATACTCATAAACGTAGTCGAGTTGACTGAGACGAGTCACTGGCACGGTGGAAACACCTGTAAACTCGCATCGGTTTGTGTGTGTGTGTGTGTGTTAAGTGAAAATTCGTCTCTCGATATTCCAACCGTATACCATACTATCAGTTTAAGTTAAAAATTAAAAAAAAAGTATATAAAAAATTGCTTTATTCGGCATTGTGTAGTGTACGTTTAATTTTACCTAACGCTGTACACGTTAAAAGCTCTGAGTTCTTAGCGTGTTAGGTTGTGCCGCCCCTTGGCAAGACAACACAAAAATCGGGAACTAGTTTAATTCTTTACCAGTAAACTAAACCAGCTGCCGTTGTTAGTAAAACTCTTACTAACAAATTACAAAACAAGTATGATATAGGAAACTGACAAGGTTTGCATAAACTTATTCACTCACTAGGTATTAGCTAAAACATCTCTTTATTGCTATTGAAATATTAATCAAACATTATTCCTGATTTTAAAGAAAGTTATTTTTGTAAATAGTGCTTTTACTGCTTCAAAAATCTTAATTATATTATTCTTGTTATATCAAAATTTATTCATATAACTATTAGTTTTAATACCACGGATCCGGGTCTCAATTTTCTCAAAATTATTAATTTATCAATATATACATTACGGTTACTATTACTTCTTACAAAATTACAAATATACAAATCTGATAATTTGTTCATTACATTGCGAAAGTTCTTTAAAGTTCTTTGTTACTTCTTATTAAGGGGAAATTTACAAAAGTTGTGGTTTGATATCACCTGAGGTTGTTGTTGTATTCTTGGGACATCTCCAGTCGTCTTCTACGGGTTGAGTACGTTGTTCTTGGTGTATCTACATCGGGTTGATTTTTAGTTTACTTGAAGCTCTCGAAGATAGGTTGTGTACTTGAAGTTCCAAATGTTGTATTTTCACTTTTCTGAGTGCAGATTCTTGTAGTTCACATTTTCTTTATTTTAATTACAGTTACAGTTCTCACTTTGCAGTACTACAGTCTAGTAGTTAACTATGTTACACTTACATTTGATTTTGTTTTTAAGAGATGTGTTGGCTACCTTTTTCTATTTTATTTATATATTTTCTCACAAACTCTAGACACTACATTATTCACAATAACAAGAATTTACGCTGGATATACTTCTAGAGAACATACACATACGTAAATGTGTACAACACCAAAACTCACGTCTACTCATTGCGACGTTCTACGGCCGAATGCGCGTACGGTTTAGGGGAGAGGGCTCAGTAAGCTAGGGCGTATTTACGCACTAAGAAAATAGTTCGTACTTTTTCTATTATTATTTATTCATTAATTAGAAGATAAATACTTTATGTTTATTTTATTATGACTTAGGGATTTCTTTATTTCTCTAGTCGCATTTTTAATTATTTAAGTAATTATTATTATTATTTACTACTTAATACTTTTCTTGGCGTGTTGGTACTGGAAGGTTTCAAGTTGATTCAGGAATCTGGGTATAGGTAAGGGTGTATGATACTCTTACTTATTAAAATTAAAAAAATTTTAATCTGTGCGATTTTTTGATACATTTAAAATCGTCACATCCTCCTGCACTTAACTATGAAAAACGGGGGGGGGTGTAATAATATAATTCTAATAAACAATCATATTTCATACTGAAATTTCTCTCTCTCAGCTTATTTCTATTCATCAATCGATTATCTTATACTTATGTCACATTTAAATTCTACTACATCTACTATATAAAATACACAAAACGTAAATCTACCTTATTTTAATTCTTATATCTACTACCGGTTTTTTCTTGAATTGCTCACTCGTTTTACGGAGTTATACTCATGAGTATTTTACTAATAATAATACCGTATTGTAAGAACAATAGAATTACTTTTAGTTTACAGCGCTAAAGATTATTTTTCTTTCTTTCTTTCTCTTCATCTTCATTATAATTGTCATCAGATTTCTCATGTATAATACCATTCTCGCAGGACATTAGCTAAGGTTGATCAGGCCTCGCTTGTATTCGTACGAGGGGGTTTTGAGTTTATAGTTACCTATAGTATAGGATGTTACACAATCTTATCCTCTTTCGGTATAAGTCTATACAACATATTTTATTCTTAATACTTAGATAGTATTCTAGGTTTTCTATCTTTCTCGTAGTCTTCCTTCTGTATCTTGACACGAAAAACATTTTTCTATTTGAGACAAATGACTTCTGCGAACGTAATTTTCTGTATTGGGTTCATACAGAGCTACAGTAACGGGGGTGATGAACTTACGAATTTGATAGGGCCCACACCATCGATAAGATAGTTTCGAAGTGATCCTATCAACTGCTTTACTCATAGGATGAGTTTTATACATGACTAAATCACCTATTTTATACTTTATTAGCTTATTATTATTCTCATGATACTTCCTTGATTTCTGTAAATTAGCTCTCAGATTTTGCACGAGCTTCGTTCCATATTTTTCGTATGTTATTCCCATTCACGTCGCGGGGTAATAACTCATTGATTTTCCACTTTGTGGTTAAAGGATGGTTGGGTTTGTACTTGTACAGTAAATCAAATGGTGTTGATTTATGACCTTCATGATACGCTGAATTGAATGCAAATTGTATCCACGAAATATTTTGATCCCAGGTTGTCTGGTCTTTAACATGATAAGATATTAATGCTGATTTTAAGTTACGCAAGTATCTTTCTGCTATATTTCCTTGCGGTCTGTACTCGGTCACGGTAATATGATTTTTACCTAATTTAAAACACATGTCATTAAATTCTTTCGATTTAAACTGGGGTCCATTGTCAGATATTAAGCTTAAAGGATTGCCATAGTCTTTAAATAGTTGTTCTTGTAGAATTTTAATTATCGTAGATGCTAATGCACGACGCATAGGATACATCCACACGAATTTAGTGAATGAGTCTACACAAATTAACAGCATAGTATTTCCGGATTTAGAGCGGGGATAAGGTCCAGAATAGTCGATGTATATTTTCGAGAAGGGAGTGGTAGGTATTTCGGAGATTAGTTTTCCGACTTGACTGGTTCTTGCTGGTTTGCTCAGCGCACAAATTTCGCATTCTTTCACGAACTTTTTTATTTCACTATTCATGTTTATAAGTATGTGTATAGTAGTAGATTAGTATATACGTTCAGGATATCGAGTTGCGTTGACTGAGTTCATGTTATGAGAGATAGATGTGCGATTGTAACCGAATACGTCACTGTCGCGGTAGACATACTCATAAACGTAGTCGAGTTGACTGAGACGAGTCACTGGCACGGTGGAAACACCTGTAAACTCGCATCGGTTTGTGTGTGTGTGTGTGTGTTAAGTGAAAATTCGTCTCTCGATATTCCAACCGTATACCATACTATCAGTTTAAGTTAAAAATTAAAAAAAAAGTATATAAAAAATTGCTTTATTCGGCATTGTGTAGTGTACGTTTAATTTTACCTAACGCTGTACACGTTAAAAGCTCTGAGTTCTTAGCGTGTTAGGTTGTGCCGCCCCTTGGCAAGACAACACAAAAATCGGGAACTAGTTTAATTCTTTACCAGTAAACTAAACCAGCTGCCGTTGTTAGTAAAACTCTTACTAACAAATTACAAAACAAGTATGATATAGGAAACTGACAAGGTTTGCATAAACTTATTCACTCACTAGGTATTAGCTAAAACATCTCTTTATTGCTATTGAAATATTAATCAAACATTATTCCTGATTTTAAAGAAAGTTATTTTTGTAAATAGTGCTTTTACTGCTTCAAAAATCTTAATTATATTATTCTTGTTATATCAAAATTTATTCATATAACTATTAGTTTTAATACCACGGATCCGGGTCTCAATTTTCTCAAAATTATTAATTTATCAATATATACATTACGGTTACTATTACTTCTTACAAAATTACAAATATACAAATCTGATAATTTGTTCATTACATTGCGAAAGTTCTTTAAAGTTCTTTGTTACTTCTTATTAAGGGGAAATTTACAAAAGTTGTGGTTTGATATCACCTGAGGTTGTTGTTGTATTCTTGGGACATCTCCAGTCGTCTTCTACGGGTTGAGTACGTTGTTCTTGGTGTATCTACATCGGGTTGATTTTTAGTTTACTTGAAGCTCTCGAAGATAGGTTGTGTACTTGAAGTTCCAAATGTTGTATTTTCACTTTTCTGAGTGCAGATTCTTGTAGTTCACATTTTCTTTATTTTAATTACAGTTATAGTTCTCACTTTGCAGTACTACAGTCTAGTAGTTAACTATGTTACACTTACATTTGATTTTGTTTTTAAGAGATGTGTTGGCTACCTTTTTCTATTTTATTTATATATTTTCTCACAAACTCTAGACACTACATTATTCACAATAACAAGAATTTACGCTGGATATACTTCTAGAGAACATACACATACGTAAATGTGTACAACACCAAAACTCACGTCTACTCATTGCGACGTTCTACGGCCGAATGCGCGTACGGTTTAGGGGAGAGGGCTCAGTAAGCTAGGGCGTATTTACGCACTAAGAAAATAGTTCGTACTTTTCCTATTATTATTTATTCATTAATTAGAAGATAAATACTTTATGTTTATTTTATTATGACTTAGGGATTTCTTTATTTCTCTAGTCGCATTTTTAATTATTTAAGTAATTATTATTATTATTTACTACTTAATACTTTTCTTGGCGTGTTGGTACTGGAAGGTTTCAAGTTGATTCAGGAATCTGGGTATAGGTAAGGGTGTATGATACTCTTACTTATTAAAATTAAAAAAATTTTAATCTGTGCGATTTTTTGATACATTTAAAATCGTCACATCCTCCTGCACTTAACTATGAAAAACGGGGGGGGGGTGTAATAATATAATTCTAATAAACAATCATATTTCATACTGAAATTTCTCTCTCTCAGCTTATTTCTATTCATCAATCGATTATCTTATACTTATGTCACATTTAAATTCTACTACATCTACTATATAAAATACACAAAACGTAAATCTACCTTATTTTAATTCTTATATCTACTACCGGTTTTTTCTTGAATTGCTCACTCGTTTTACGGAGTTATACTCATGAGTATTTTACTAATAATAATACCGTATTGTAAGAACAATAGAATTACTTTTAGTTTACAGCGCTAAAGATTATTTTTCTTTCTTTCTTTCTCTTCATCTTCATTATAATTGTCATCAGATTTCTCATGTATAATACCATTCTCGCAGGACATTAGCTAAGGTTGATCAGGCCTCGCTTGTATTCGTACGAGGGGGTTTTGAGTTTATAGTTACCTATAGTATAGGATGTTACACAATCTTATCCTCTTTCGGTATAAGTCTATACAACATATTTTATTCTTAATACTTAGATAGTATTCTAGGTTTTCTATCTTTCTCGTAGTCTTCCTTCTGTATCTTGACACGAAAAACATTTTTCTATTTGAGACAAATGACTTCTGCGAACGTAATTTTCTGTATTGGGTTCATACAGAGCTACAGTAACGGGGGTGATGAACTTACGAATTTGATAGGGCCCACACCATCGATAAGATAGTTTCGAAGTGATCCTATCAACTGCTTTACTCATAGGATGAGTTTTATACATGACTAAATCACCTATTTTATACTTTATTAGCTTATTATTATTCTCATGATACTTCCTTGATTTCTGTAAATTAGCTCTCAGATTTTGCACGAGCTTCGTTCCATATTTTTCGTATGTTATTCCCATTCACGTCGCGGGGTAATAACTCATTGATTTTCCACTTTGTGGTTAAAGGATGGTTGGGTTTGTACTTGTACAGTAAATCAAATGGTGTTGATTTATGACCTTCATGATACGCTGAATTGAATGCAAATTGTATCCACGAAATATTTTGATCCCAGGTTGTCTGGTCTTTAGCATGATAAGATATTAATGCTGATTTTAAGTTACGCAAGTATCTTTCTGCTATATTTCCTTGCGGTCTGTACTCGGTCACGGTAATATGATTTTTACCTAATTTAAAACACATGTCATTAAATTCTTTCGATTTAAACTGGGGTCCATTGTCAGATATTAAGCTTAAAGGAGTGCCATAGTCTTTAAATAGTTGTTCTTGTAGAATTTTAATTGTCGTAGATGCTAATGCACGACGCATAGGATACATCCACACGAATTTAGTGAATGAGTCTACACAAATTAACAGCATAGTATTTCCGGATTTAGAGCGGGGATAAGGTCCAGAATAGTCGATGTATATTTTCGAGAAGGGAGTGGTAGGTATTTCGGAGATTAGTTTTCCGACTTGACTGGTTCTTGCTGGTTTGCTCAGCGCACAAATTTCGCATTCTTTCACGAACTTTTTTATTTCACTATTCATGTTTTCCCAGTGGTATTCCTTGCGAATACGATGTATCGTTTTCCTAATTCCCATATGAGCTCCAATTGTAGATGAATGGTAGTACTCCATTAACATGGGTTTGATTATTTCCGGGGCGATTATTCTTAGTAATTTTCCGTTTGCCTTCATAAAACAAAGTACTCTTTTACTCAAGATATATTTATCAGAGTTATTTCCTTTTTCTATTTGTTCGATTATTTTACACAATTTCGGATCTTCTTGCTGGTGAAATGCTATATCCTTAAATGCAAGAGGAAAATTAGTAATTAGTGTATTAATGATAGTGGTTTCAATATTGTCTTCTCCAGATCTTGCATTGGGTAGTTGGAACATGCGGGATAGAGTACCGGCCACTACATTTTGAGTTCCACGAATATGTTGCACTTTGAACTTGTAGCAATTTAATCTTAACACCCATCGTCCGATACGACCTAATTGCTTTGGGTGATTTAATAACCATGATAAAGCTTGATTATCGGTTTCTAGTAGAAATTCTTTGTGTTCCAAAAATGGTTTGAATTTATCAAAAGCAAATACTACGGCTAAACATTCAAGTTCGTAGGCTGAGAACTTCCTTTCTTGCTCGGTCAGTGTCCGGGATGCATAACTGATCGGGAGTCTAGTATTATTTATTTCCTGGTATATTACGGCTCCTAATGCTACACTTGAACTATCGGTCTGTACGATAAATAGTTTACTGAAATCCGCTAACTGCAATACAGGTGGGGATATAATGCTTTCTTTAAGTGTTTCAAACGCTTCTTGATGTAGAGTAGTCCACTCGAATTTCGTTCCTTTCTTTCTTAAGGCATTCAATGGGGCTGCTATATCTGCTAAGTGGGGTATATACTTATGAAAATAATTAATCATACCTAAAAATCTAGCTACACCTTTGACTTCTCTGGGAGGTAAAAATTCTCGGATTGCGCGTGTACGTTCGGGATCGATGGTAACCTTACCTTCGGCTGATACTATGTGACCTAAAAATGAGAATTGTTTCACTGCGAAATTAACTTTACTAGGGTTTACGGTCAGTCCGGCTTTCTTTAACCGGGATAATACTTCACGCAAGTGATCAATATGTTGATCCATTGACTCACTATATACTACTATATCGTCGAGATAATGATATACAAATTTAAATTTAACATCATGGAAAATTTTTTCTAACAGTCGGCTGCATACTGAACTTCCTTGTGATATACCGAATGGTACTCTCGTAAATTGATATAGATTAAATGGGACAGCAAAAGAAGTTAAATGTTTTGATTCCTCAGCTAGAGGAATTTGATGGAATGCTTGGTTAAGATCCATTATGGTGAAGATTTTCGCTTTTGTAAAATAGTGAAACGCACTGTGTATGTCTGGCAGTGGTATCGATTCAAATTCTATATTCTTATTTAGTTGTCTATAATCCACGACTAGTCTATGTTTGTCAGTTCCTTTTGGTACTAGGAATGCAGGCGATGAATATGGAGACGTTGATGGTTCAATGACGTGCTGATCAAGGAGTTTGTTAATGTGGTTTCTCATGATTTCCATCTTGGGCGGAGATAGTTTGTATGGGTGGAGTCGTATTACTTTGTTGTCACTAAGATTTATTTTATATTCAATTAAATGAGTTAATCCTAACTTGGGGGTGAGTACAGCAGAAAAATCTTTTATTAACTTTTGGATTCTTAGTCTCTCATTTCCTTTTAAATGACTTAGACTCGATTCATTAGGCTCTGAATGAATATTTGCGGTTTCACTAACAGTGTCGTTACTTAATTCGGAGTCGAACTGATATTTTTGAGTATGATCAAATCTGAAAAAAATATTGTTTTGCATATATATCAAGGATTAAAGCAGTTTTTCTTATAAAATCCGCGCCTAATATTAAGTTCTGTCCTAACTCTTCAGCTACTAGTAGGGGAATGTACGAAGTAAAATTCTGAATTTTTAATTTCACCGTAATACTGTGAGATATCTTTAGGTTTTGTTTATTTGCGGTGGTACACTTTATGTTCACCATTTGGCTACGTTTAATCAGTTTATGATTAGCTAATAAGGTGGCTAACTGTTTACTAATTATACTACGGGTAGATCCTGAATCAATTAAACCAAGGGTTTTCGTTGCTCCAAGGTCTATCTGTACATAGGGTAGTTGGCATATACTTGTTTTACATGCACCAATAGAGTTGCACTTCTCGATAAATTTTGTTAAATAAGGATCTCTGCGTTTATTTTTACTCATCTTTATTTGACGCTTAGTATTGTTGTTACCTTTCCTTCTGATGCTTCGGAAGACGTAGGATTTTCGGTCTTCCAGCTTCACACATTTTTTGATTGGTCGGTTTTCTGTAGATAACGCTTCTGTTTACATAACTTGCTAATATGTCCGGCCTTTCCACAGTTATAACATCTTCTTTCCTCACTTACTTCGCTCGTAGGTTGTCGGGGTTTTGGTTTAGAGTATGAAACATGGGGATAGTTTTGGGTTTTATGTGTACTTACGAATCGCTTATCGCGGTAGTTTCGGGTATCATTTCCAATAGGTCTAGTTTGGAATGAATTTCTTTGTTGACTATGGGACATAGAAACACTTCTATTCTGGTCAGAATACCAGACGTCGGACGAATGTATACAACATAGTTCTAGTTCCGTAAAATTGTAGGTGGCTTCACGAGTGCTAGTCGAGATCGCTCCTCGGGGGATAGTCTTACTATGATATTGTCTACTAACTGTTGTTCGCTCCATTTAACTTGTAACAATAAAGCAGATTCTCTTACTTCAGAAATATAATGAGCTAGTCTCTCGTATGTACCTTGTGCACGAAGTACTAAGTTTCGCTTCAATTCTTCGTAGATACCGGTGGGAATGAAATGTCTTATTAGTGTGGTATGAAGTTCTTCTACCGATTGATTATACCTTAGGGATTCTAACACTCTATCTTTTAATGGAGATCTACACTTAGGCAAAATAACTTGCAAAATCTGGTTATCTCTTAGTTGTTGCAGTTCCTTTAATTCTAAGATATGTTTGATAAAATTAAGGAGCTTTGTAATATTCAGCCCATCAGTGATTTGTATATTGGACAAAATACTTTCTACAGGGTGGGTTATTTTTCCATAGAGCTCGGGAGTTAAATTTATTTGACTCATCATTCTAGGATTTTCCACAGGTTGATTAGTCCGTGAATGAGAAGGTAATTCGTAGGTATGGGTCATATTTTCTAGTTCATTAGGGAGTGACGTAACGTTTACTGGTTGAATATTTACTTGACTACCACTTAACCGTTCCTTGAATGGATCTATATTGGATTCCTGCAGAATCTGAATTTTTGCAGCACCGTTTGGTTGTTCTTGAGTCGGCGATTGGGTAGGTGAAATATTTAATTTCGTCATTGCTTCTTCGATTTCGTCTAATCTATACAATTCGGATCGTCTACGTAATTCATGTATTATCTCAGGTAATTGTTTTAATGCTTCCTCGGCGAATTTTTGTACATCAGGAGGGATATCTCTATCACCGGGCCAGGTCAACAGATTGGTGATACGACGGTATAGATGCTCAATTCTTTGGGTGGTGCGTAATATTACTGCGGGGGATTTTTCATCACGCAGGGTTTGTGCGTACGAAGTTAGTTCTGTATACTTACGATAACACGTTTCTTTTTCGCTATTGAAATCTAAAACACTCAAACGACTTAATAATGAAGGTTTGTCCGGTTTATTTTCGCGTAACGTCTTGCGAAGTTCCGCGACAGTTACATTAGAGTAGGGGAGACCACGCCATAATGCTTCATAGGTTAATTCGTCTTTCAACAAGAAATCGGGGTTAAATTGAGTCATTTTTTATAATAACCACTTTAAACACACGACGTATTACGAACGACAAATCTTATGTCACTTACTTTACTTCGTTTTCTCAATGTTTGAAAATAGATAACATTAATTCATTTAAACACATACACATATATCTTATTTCATATTAAGCTTTGGGATGTAATCTTATCTTAATTAATCAACATAACATATTTCACAACAATTAAATTCTCAGTATTGACATATATAATTAATCAAAACAAAACGATAATACTATTTTAGTAGAGAGAAATTTCATATACGGAAAGTTCATTGCTTTAACAAACAGCAAAAAGAATCAGCTGTTTTGGGTGTCGTCTAGTTGCATAGGGTAGTAATTCAGAACAATACAAAAACAGGAAAGAGCTTGTCTAACGTGGCTTTGTTTGCTTTAGGGAGGAGGGGTTATGAATGAGATGGGTTCTTACAAAGGGGAGAGTTTACATTCCTCAACACATATTTAACATGAACCAACTGGCTTGGAATTGACTTGTTTGGAATGGATTCCCTACCAGCTATTACTTGCTTAACACGGCAAACTCGCGATACTCATATTATTATTATATAATTAAAATTTTACTCATTTATTTATTTTTTTTTTATTTATTTTTTTTTTTTTGAGTGAATAAATTTATGTTTGTCCTTTTTATCGTTAACGACTTATAAACTTACACAACAACAATTACATAATTATGTTGCAATTTTCTGTACGTGACACTCTGTAAACAATATTTTTTTTTCCAAGTAAATTACACAATTTTAAATTCAGCAGAGTGGCGCAATTCTGTGCCGCCCCTTGGCAAGACAACACAAAAATCGGGAACTAGTTTAATTCTTTACCAGTAAACTAAACCAGCTGCCGTTGTTAGTAAAACTCTTACTAACAAATTACAAAACAAGTATGATATAGGAAACTGACAAGGTTTGCATAAACTTATTCACTCACTAGGTATTAGCTAAAACATCTCTTTATTGCTATTGAAATATTAATCAAACATTATTCCTGATTTTAAAGAAAGTTATTTTTGTAAATAGTGCTTTTACTGCTTCAAAGATCTTAATTATATTATTCTTGTTATATCAAAATTTATTCATATAACTATTAGTTTTAATACCTCGGATCCGGGTCTCAATTTTCTCAAAATTATTAATTTATCAATATATACATTACGGTTACTATTACTTCTTACAAAATTACAAAATATACAAATCTGATAATTTGTTCATTACATTGCGAAAGTTCTTTAAAGTTCTTTGTTACTTCTTATTAAGGGGAAATTTACAAAAGTTGTGGTTTGATATCACCTGAGGTTGTTGTTGTATTCTTGGGACATCTCCAGTCGTCTTCTACGGCTTGAGTACGTTGTTCTTGGTGTATCTACATCGGGTTGATTTTTAGTTTACTTGAAGCTCTCGAAGATAGGTTGTGTACTTGAAGTTCCAAATGTTGTAATTTCACTTTCCTGAGTGCAGATTCTTGTAGTTCACATTTTCTTTATTTTAATTACAGTTATAGTTCTCACTTTGCAGTACTACAGTCTAGTAGTTAACTATGTTACACTTACATTTGATTTTGTTTTTAAGAGATGTGTTGGCTACCTTTTTCTATTTTATTTATATATTTTCTCACAAACTCTAGACACTACATTATTCACAATAACAAGAATTTACGCTGGATATACTTCTAGAGAACATACACATACGTAAATGTGTACAACACCAAAACTCACGTCTACTCATTGCGACGTTCTACGGCCGAATGCGCGTACGGTTTAGGGGAGAGGGCTCAGTAAGCTAGGGCGTATTTACGCACTAAGAAAATAGTTCGTACTTTTTCTATTATTATTTATTCATTAATTAGAAGATAAATACTTTATGTTTATTTTATGATGACTTAGGGATTTCTTTATTTCTCTAGTCGCATTTTTAATTATTTAAGTAATTATTATTATTATTTACTACTTAATACTTTTCTTGGCGTGTTGGTACTGGAAGGTTTCAAGTTGATTCAGGAATCTGGGTATAGGTAAGGGTGTATGATACTCTTACTTATTAAAATTAAAAAATTTTAATCTGTGCGATTTTTTGATACATTTAAAATCGTCACATCCTCCTGCACTTAACTATGAAAAACGGGGGGGGGGTGTAATAATATAATTCTAATAAACAATCATATTTCATACTGAAATTTCTCTCTCTCAGCTTATTTCTATTCATCAATCGATTATCTTATACTTATGTCACATTTAAATTCTACTACATCTACTATATAAAATACACAAAACGTAAATCTACCTTATTTTAATTCTTATATCTACTACCGGTTTTTTCTTGAATTGCTCACTCGTTTTACGGAGTTATACTCATGAGTATTTTACTAATAATAATACCGTATTGTAAGAACAATAGAATTACTTTTAGTTTACAGCGCTAAAGATTATTTTTCTTTTTTCTTTCTCTTCATCTTCATTATACTTGTCATCAGATTTCTCATGTATAATACCATTCTCGCAGGACATTAGCTAAGGTTGATCAGGCCTCGCTTGTATTCGTACGAGGGGGTTTTGAGTTTATAGTTACCTATAGTATAGGATGTTACACAATCTTATCCTCTTTCGGTATAAGTCTATACAACATATTTTATTCTTAATACTTAGATAGTATTCTAGGTTTTCTATCTTTCTCGTAGTCTTCCTTCTGTATCTTGACACGAAAAAATTTTTTTATTTGAGACAATTGACTTCTGCGAACGTAATTTTCTGTATTGGGTTCATACAGAGCTACAGTAACGGGGGTGATGAACTTACAAATTTGATAGGGCCCACACCATCGATAAGATAGTTTCGAAGTGATCCTATCAACTGCTTTACTCATAGGATGAGTTTTATACATGACTAAATCACCTATTTTATACTTTATTAGCTTATTATTATTCTCATGATACTTCCTTGATTTCTGTAAATTAGCTCTCAGATTTGCAGGAGCTTCGTTCCATATTTTTCGTATGTTATTCCCATTCACGTCGCAGGGTAATAACTCATTGATTTTCCACTTTGTGGTTAAAGGATGGTTGGGTTTGTACTTGTACAGTAAATCAAATGGTGTTGATTTATGACCTTCATGATACGCTGAATTGAATGCAAATTGTATCCACGAAATATTTTGATCCCAGGTTGTCTGGTCTTTAGCATGATAAGATATTAATGCTGATTTTAAGTTACGCAAGTATCTTTCTGCTATATTTCCTTGCGGTCTGTACTCGGTCACGGTAATATGATTTATACCTAATTTAAAACACATGTCATTAAATTCTTTCGATTTAAACTGGGGTCCATTGTCAAATATTAAGCTTAAAGGAGTGCCATAGTCTTTAAATAGTTGTTCTTGTAGAATTTTAATTGTCGTAGATGCTAATGCACGACGCATAGGATACATCCACACGAATTTAGTGAATGAGTCTACACAAATTAACAGCATAGTATTTCCGGATTTAGAGCGGGGATAAGGTCCAGAATAGTCGATGTATATTTTCGAGAAGGGAGTGGTAGGTATTTCGGAGATTAGTTTTCCGACTTGACTGGTTCTTGCTGGTTTGCTCAGCGCACAAATTTCGCATTCTTTCACGAACTTTTTTATTTCACTATTCATGTTTTCCCAGTGGTATTCCTTGCGAATACGATGTATCGTTTTCCTAATTCCCATATGAGCTCCAATTGTAGATGAATGGTAGTACTCCATTAACATGGGTTTGATTATTTCCGGGGCGATTATTCTTAGTAATTTTCCGTTTGCCTTCTTAAAACAAAGTACTCTTTTACTCAAGATATATTTATCAGAGTTATTTCCTTTTTCTATTTGTTCGATTATTTTACACAATTTCGGATCTTGTTGCTGGTGATATGCTATATCCTTAAATGCAAGAGGAAAATTAGTAATTAGTGTATTAACGATAGTGGTTTCAATATTGTCTTCTCCAGATCTTGCATTGGGTAGTTGGAACATGCGGGATAGAGTATCGGCCACTACATTTTGAGTTCCACGAATATGTTGCACTTAGAACTTGTAGCAATTTAATCTTAACACCCATCGTCCGATACGACCTAATTGCTTTGGGTGATTTAATAACCATGATAAAGCTTGATTATCGGTTTCTAGTAGAAATTCTTTGTGTTCTAAAAATGGTTTGAATTTATCAAAAGCAAATACTACGGCTAAACATTCAAGTTCGTAGGCTGAGAACTTCCTTTCTTGCTCGGTCAGTGTCCGGGATGCATAACTGATCGGGAGTCTAGTATTATTTATTTCCTGGTATATTACGGCTCCTAATGCTACACTTGAACTATCGGTCTGTACGATAAATGGTTTACTGAAATCCGCTAACTGCAATACAGGTGGGGATATAATGCTTTCTTTAAGTGTTTCAAACGCTTCTTGATGTAGAGTAGTCCACTCGAATTTCGTTCCTTTCTTTCTTAAGGCATTCAATGGGGCTGCTATATCTGCTAAGTGGGGTATATACTTATGAAAATAATTAATCATACCTAAAAATCTAGCTACACCTTTGACTTCTCTGGGAGGTAAAAATTCTCGGATTGCGCGTGTACGTTCGGGATCGATGGTAACCTTACCTTCGGCTGATACTATGTGACCTAAAAATGAGAATTGTTTCACTGCGAAATTAACTTTACTAGGGTTTACGGTCAGTCCGGCTTTCTTTAACCGGGATAATACTTCACGCAAGTGATCAATATGTTGATCCATTGACTCACTATATACTACTATATCGTCGAGATAATGATATACAAATTTAAATTTAACATCATGGAAAATTTTTTCTAACAGTCGGCTGCATACTGAACTTCCTTGTGATATACCGAATGGTACTCTCGTAAATTGATATAGATTAAATGGGACAGCAAAAGCAGTTAAATGTTTTGATTCCTCAGCTAGTGGAATTTGATGGAATGCTTGGTTAAGATCCATTATGGTGAAGATTTTCGCTTTTGTAAAATAGTGAAACGCACTGTGTATGTCTGGCAGTGGTATCGATTCAAATTCTATACTCTTATTTAGTTGTCTATAATCCACGACTAGTCTATGTTTGCCAGTTCCTTTTGGTACTAGGAATGCAGGCGATGAATATGGAGACGTTGATGGTTCAATGACGTGCTGATCAAGGAGTTTGTTAATGTGGTTTCTCATGATTTCCATCTTGGGCGGAGATAGTTTGTATGGGTGGAGTCGTATTACTTTGTTGTCACTAAGATTTATTTTATATTCAATTAAATGAGTTAATCCTAACTTGGGGGTGAGTACAGCAGAAAAATCTTTTATTAACTTTTGGATTCTTAGTCTCTCATTTCCTTTTAAATGACTTAGACTCGATTCATTAGGCTCTGAATGAATATTTGCGGTTTCACTAACAGTGTCGTTACTTAATTCGGAGTCGAACTGATATTTTTGAGTACGATCAAATCTGAAAAAAATATTGTTTTGCATATATATCAAGGATTAAAGCAGTTTTTCTTATAAAATCCGCGCCTAATATTAAGTTCTGTCCTAACTCTTCAGCTACTAGTAGGGGAATGTACCAAGTAAAATTCTGAATTTTTAATTTCACCGTACTACTGTGAGATATCTTTAGGTTTTGTTTATTTGCGGTGGTACACTTTATGTTCACCATTTGGCTACGTTTGATCAGTTTATGATTAGCTAATAAGGTGGCTAACTGTTTACTAATTATACTACGGGTAGATCCTGAATCAATTAAACCAAGGGTTTTCGTTGCTCCAAGGTCTATCTGTACATAGGGTAGTTGGCATATACTTGTTTTACATGCACCAATAGAGTTGCACTTCTCGATAAATTTTGTTAAATAAGGATCTCTGCGTTTATTTTTACTCATCTTTATTTGACGCTTAGTATTGTTGTTACCTTTCCTTCTGATGCTTCGGAAGACGTAGGATTTTCGGTCTTCCAGCTTCACACATTTTTTGATTGGTCGGTTTTCTGTAGATAACGCTTTTGTTTACATAACTTGCTAATATGTCCGGCCTTTCCACAGTTATAACATCTTCTTTCCTCACTTACTTCGCTCGTAGGTTGTCGGGGTTTTGGTTTAGAGTATGAAACATGGGGATAGTTTTGGGTTTTATGTGTACTTACGAATCGCTTATCGCGGTAGTTTCGGGTATCATTTCCAATAGGTCTAGTTTGGAATGAATTTCTTTGTTGACTATGGGACATAGAAACACTTCTATTCTGGTCAGAATACCAGACGTCGGACGAATGTATACAACATAGTTCTAGTTCCGTAAAATTGTAGGTGGCTTCACGAGTGCTAGTCGAGATCGCTCCTCGGGGGATAGTCTTACTATGATATTGTCTACTAACTGTTGTTCGCTCCATTTAACTTGTAACAATAAAGCAGATTCTCTTACTTCAGAAATATAATGAGCTAGTCTCTCGTATGTACCTTGTGCACGAAGTACTAAGTTTCGCTTCAATTCTTCGTAGATACCGGTGGGAATGAAATGTCTTATTAGTGTGGTATGAAGTTCTTCTACCGATTGATTATACCTTAGGGATTCTAACACTCTATCTTTTAATGGAGATCTACACTTAGGCAAAATAACTTGCAAAATCTGGTTATCTCTTAGTTGTTGCAGTTCCTTTAATTCTAAGATATGTTTGATAAAATTAAGGAGCTTTGTAATATTCAGCCCATCAGTGATTTGTATATTGGACAAAATACTTTCTACAGGGTGGGTTATTTTTCCATAGAGCTCGGGAGTTAAATTTATTTGACTCATCATTCTAGGATTTTCCACAGGTTGATTAGTCCGCGAATGAGAAGGTAATTCGTAGGTATGGGTCATATTTTCTAGTTCATTAGGGAGTGACGTAACGTTTACTGGTTGAATATTTACTTGACTACCACTTAACCGTTCCTTGAATGGATCTATATTGGATTCCTGCAGAATCTGAATTTTTGCAGTACCGTTTGGTTGTTCTTGAGTCGGCGATTGGGTAGGTGAAATATTTAATTTCGTCATTGCTTCTTCGATTTCGTCTAATCTAAACAATTCGGATCGTCTACGTAATTCGCGTATTATCTCAGGTAATTGTTTTAATGCTTCCTCGGCGAATTTTTGTACATCAGGAGGGATATCTCTATCACCGGGCCAGGTCAACAGATTGGTGATACGACGGTATAGATGCTCAATTCTTTGGGTGGTGCGTAATATTACTGCGGGGGATTTTTCATCACGCAGGGTTTGTGCGTACGAAGTTAGTTCTGTATACTTACGATAACACGTTTCTTTTTCGCTATTGAAATCTAAAACACTCAAACGACTTAATAATGAAGGTTTGTCCGGTTTATTTTCGCGTAACGTCTTGCGAAGTTCCGCGACAGTTACATTAGAGTAGGGGAGACCACGCCATAATGCTTCATAGGTTAATTCGTCTTTCAACAAGAAATCGGGGTTAAATTGAGTCATTTTTTATAATAACCACTTTAAACACACGACGTATTACGAACGACAAATCTTATGTCACTTACTTTACTTCGTTTTCTCAATGTTTGAAAATAGATAACATTAATTCATTTAAACACATACACATATATCTTATTTCATATTAAGCTTTGGGATGTAATCTTATCTTAATTAATCAACATAACTTATTTCACAACAATTAAATTCTCAGTATTGACATATATAATTAATCAAAACAAAACGATAATACTATTTTAGTAGAGAGAAATTTCATATACGGAAAGTTCATTGCTTTAACAAACAGCAAAAAGAATCAGCTGTTTTGGGTGTCGTCTAGTTGCATAGGGTAGTAATTCAGAACAATACAAAAACAGGAAAGAGCTTGTCTAACGTGGCTTTGTTTGCTTTAGGGAGGAGGGGTTATGAATGAGATGGGTTCTTACAAAGAGGAGAGTTTACATTCCTCAACACATATTTAACATGAACCAACTGGCTTGGAATTGACTTGTTTGGAATGGATTCCCTACCAGCTATTACTTGCTTAACACGGCAAACTCGCGATACTCATATTATTATTATATAATTAAAATTTTACTCATTTATTTATTTTTTTTATTATTTTTTTTTTATTTATTTTTTTTTTTTGAGTGAATAAATTTGTGTTTGTCCTTTTTCGTTAACGACTTATAAACTTACACAACAACAATTACATAATTATGTTGCAATTTTCTGTACGTGACACTCTGTAAACAATATTTTTTTTTCCAAGTAAATTACACAATTTTAAATTCAGCAGAGTGGCGCAATTCTGTGCCGCCCCTTGGCAAGACAACACAAAAATCGGGAACTAGTTTAATTCTTTACCAGTAAACTAAACCAGCTGCCGTTGTTAGTAAAACTCTTACTAACAAATTACAAAACAAGTATGATATAGGAAACTGACAAGGTTTGCATAAACTTATTCACTCACTAGGTATTAGCTAAAACATCTCTTTATTGCTATTGAAATATTAATCAAACATTATTCCTGATTTTAAAGAAAGTTATTTTTGTAAATAGTGCTTTTACTGCTTCAAAGATCTTAATTATATTATTCTTGTTATATCAAAATTTATTCATATAACTATTAGTTTTAATACCACGGATCCGGGTCTCAATTTTCTCAAAATTATTAATTTATCAATATATACATTACGGTTACTATTACTTCTTACAAAATTACAAAATATACAAATCTGATAATTTGTTCATTACATTGCGAAAGTTCTTTAAAGTTCTTTGTTACTTCTTATTAAGGGGAAATTTACAAAAGTTGTGGTTTGATATCACCTGAGGTTGTTGTTGTATTCTTGGGACATCTCCAGTCGTCTTCTACGGGTTGAGTACGTTGATCTTGGTGTATCTACATCGGGTTGATTTTTAGTTTACTTGAAGCTCTCGAAGATAGGTTGTGTACTTGAAGTTCCAAATGTTGTAATTTCACTTTTCTGAGTGCAGATTCTTGTAGTTCACATTTTCTTTATTTTAATTACAGTTATAGTTCTCACTTTGCAGTACTACAGTCTAGTAGTTAACTATGTTACACTTACATTTGATTTTGTTTTTAAGAGATGTGTTGGCTACCTTTTTCTATTTTATTTATATATTTTCTCACAAACTCTAGACACTACATTATTCACAATAACAAGAATTTACGCTGGATATACTTCTAGAGAACATACACATACGTAAATGTGTACAACACCAAAACTCACGTCTACTCATTGCGACGTTCTACGGCCGAATGCGCGTACGGTTTAGGGGAGAGGGCTCAGTAAGCTAGGGCGTATTTACGCACTAAGAAAATAGTTCGTACTTTTTCTATTATTATTTATTCATTAATTAGAAGATAAATACTTTATGTTTATTTTATGATGACTTAGGGATTTCTTTATTTCTCTAGTCGCATTTTTAATTATTTAAGTAATTATTATTATTATTTACTACTTAATACTTTTCTTGGCGTGTTGGTACTGGAAGGTTTCAAGTTGATTCAGGAATCTGGGTATAGGTAAGGGTGTATGATACTCTTACTTATTAAAATTAAAAAATTTTAATCTGTGCGATTTTTTGATACATTTAAAATCGTCACATCCTCCTGCACTTAACTATGAAAAACGGGGGGGGGTGTAATAATATAATTCTAATAAACAATCATATTTCATACTGAAATTTCTCTCTCTCAGCTTATTTCTATTCATCAATCGATTATCTTATACTTATGTCACATTTAAATTCTACTAAATCTACTATATAAAATACACAAAACGTAAATCTACCTTATTTTAATTCTTATATCTACTACCGGTTTTTTCTTGAATTGCTCACTCGTTTTATGGAGTTATACTCATGAGTATTTTACTAATAATAATACCGTATTGTAAGAACAATAGAATTACTTTTAGTTTACAGCGCTAAAGATTATTTTTCTTTCTTTCTTTCTCTTCATCTTCATTATACTTGTCATCAGATTTCTCATGTATAATACCATTCTCGCAGGACATTAGCTAAGGTTGATCAGGCCTCGCTTGTATTCGTACGAGGGGGTTTTGAGTTTATAGTTACCTATAGTATAAGATGTTACACAATCTTATCCTCTTTCGGTATAAGTCTATACAACATATTTTATTCTTAAAACTTAGATAGTATTCTAGGTTTTCTATCTTTCTCGTAGTCTTCCTTCTGTATCTTGACACGAAAAACATTTTTTTATTTGAGACAAATGACTTCTGCGAACGTAATTTTCTGTATTGGGTTCATACAGAGCTACAGTAACGGGGGTGATGAACTTACGAATTTGATAGGGCCCACACCATCGATAAGATAGTTTCGAATTGATCCTATCAACTGCTTTACTCATAGGATGAGTTTTATACATGACTAAATCACCTATTTTATACTTTATTAGCTTATTATTATTCTCATGATACTTCCTTGATTTCTGTAAATTAGCTCTCAGATTTGCACGAGCTTCGTTCCATATTTTTCGTATGTTATTCCCATTCACGTCGCGGGGTAATAACTCATTGATTTTCCACTTTGTGGTTAAAGGATGGTTGGGTTTGTACTTGTACAGTAAATCAAATGGTGTTGATTTATGACCTTCATGATACGCTGAATTGAATGCAAATTGTATCCACGAAATATTTTGATCCCAGGTTGTCTGGTCTTTAGCATGATAAGATATTAATGCTGATTTTAAGTTACGCAAGTATCTTTCTGCTATATTTCCTTGCGGTCTGTACTCGGTCACGGTAATATGATTTATACCTAATTTAAAACACATGTCATTAAATTCTTTCGATTTAAACTGGGGTCCATTGTCAGATATTAAGCTTAAAGGAGTGCCATAGTCTTTAAATAGTTGTTCTTGTAGAATTTTAATTGTCGTAGATGCTAATGCACGACGCATAGGATACATCCACACGAATTTAGTGAATGAGTCTACACAAATTAACAGCATAGTATTTCCGGATTTAGAGCGGGGATAAGGTCCAGAATAGTCGATGTATATTTTCGAGAAGGGAGTGGTAGGTATTTCGGAGATTAGTTTTCCGACTTGACTGGTTCTTGCTGGTTTGCTCAGCGCACAAATTTCGCATTCTTTCACGAACTTTTTTATTTCACTATTCATGTTTTCCCAGTGGTATTCCTTGCGAATACGATGTATCGTTTTCCTAATTCCCATATGAGCTCCAATTGTAGATGAATGGTAGTACTCCATTAACATGGGTTTGATTATTTCCGGGGCGATTATTCTTAGTAATTTTCCGTTTGCCTTCTTAAAACAAAGTACTCTTTTACTCAAGATATATTTATCAGAGTTATTTCCTTTTTCTATTTGTTCGATTATTTTACACAATTTCGGATCTTGTTGCTGGTGATATGCTATATCCTTAAATGCAAGAGGAAAATTAGTAATTAGTGTATTAACGATAGTGGTTTCAATATTGTCTTCTCCAGATCTTGCATTGGGTAGTTGGAACATGCGGGATAGAGTATCGGCCACTACATTTTGAGTTCCACGAATATGTTGCACTTAGAACTTGTAGCAATTTAATCTTAACACCCATCGTCCGATACGACCTAATTGCTTTGGGTGATTTAATAACCATGATAAAGCTTGATTATCGGTTTCTAGTAGAAATTCTTTGTGTTCTAAAAATGGTTTGAATTTATCAAAAGCAAATACTACGGCTAAACATTCAAGTTCGTAGGCTGAGAACTTCCTTTCTTGCTCGGTCAGTGTCCGGGATGCATAACTGATCGGGAGTCTAGTATTATTTATTTCCTGGTATATTACGGCTCCTAATGCTACACTTGAACTATCGGTCTGTACGATAAATGGTTTACTGAAATCCGCTAACTGCAATACAGGTGGGGATATAATGCTTTCTTTAAGTGTTTCAAACGCTTCTTGATGTAGAGTAGTCCACTCGAATTTCGTTCCTTTCTTTCTTAAGGCATTCAATGGGGCTGCTATATCTGCTAAGTGGGGTATATACTTATGAAAATAATTAATCATACCTAAAAATCTAGCTACACCTTTGACTTCTCTGGGAGGTAAAAATTCTCGGATTGCGCGTGTACGTTCGGGATCGATGGTAACCTTACCTTCGGCTGATACTATGTGTCCTAAAAATGAGAATTGTTTCACTGCGAAATTAACTTTACTAGGGTTTACGGTCAGTCCGGCTTTCTTTAACCGGGATAATACTTCACGCAAGTGATCAATATGTTGATCCATTGACTCACTATATACTACTATATCGTCGAGATAATGATATACAAATTTAAATTTAACATCATGGAAAATTTTTTCTAACAGTCGGCTGCATACTGAACTTCCTTGTGATATACCGAATGGTACTCTCGTAAATTGATATAGATTAAATGGGACAGCAAAAGCAGTTAAATGTTTTGATTCCTCAGCTAGTGGAATTTGATGGAATGCTTGGTTAAGATCCATTATGGTGAAGATTTTCGCTTTTGTAAAATAGTGAAACGCACTGTGTATGTCTGGCAGTGGTATCGATTCAAATTCTATACTCTTATTTAGTTGTCTATAATCCACGACTAGTCTATGTTTGTCAGTTCCTTTTGGTACTAGGAATGCAGGCGATGAATATGGAGACGTTGATGGTTCAATGACGTGCTGATCAAGGAGTTTGTTAATGTGGTTTCTCATGATTTCCATCTTGGGCGGAGATAGTTTGTATGGGTGGAGTCGTATTACTTTGTTGTCACTAAGATTTATTTTATATTCAATTAAATGATTTAATCCTAACTTGGGGGTGAGTACAGCAGAAAAATCTTTTATTAACTTTTGGATTCTTAGTCTCTCATTTCCTTTTAAATGACTTAGACTCGATTCATTAGGCTCTGAATGAATATTTGCGGTTTCACTAACAGTGTCGTTACTTAATTCGGAGTCGAACTGATATTTTTGAGTACGATCAAATCTGAAAAAAATATTGTTTTGCATATATATCAAGGATTAAAGCAGTTTTTCTTATAAAATCCGCGCCTAATATTAAGTTCTGTCCTAACTCTTCAGCTACTAGTAGGGGAATGTACCAAGTAAAATTCTGAATTTTTAATTTCACCGTACTACTGTGAGATATCTTTAGGTTTTGTTTATTTGCGGTGGTACACTTTATGTTCACCATTTGGCTACGTTTAATCAGTTTATGATTAGCTAATAAGGTGGCTAACTGTTTACTAATTATACTACGGGTAGATCCTGAATCAATTAAACCAAGGGTTTTCGTTGCTCCAAGGTCTATCTGTACATAGGGTAGTTGGCATACACTTGTTTTACATGCACCAATAGAGTTGCACTTCTCGATAAATTTTGTTAAATAAGGATCTCTGCGTTTATTTTTACTCATCTTTATTTGACGCTTATTATTGTTGTTACCTTTCCTTCTGATGCTTCGGAAGACGTAGGATTTTCGGTCTTCCAGCTTCACACATTTTTTGATTGGTCGGTTTTCTGTAGATAACGCTTTTGTTTACATAACTTGCTAATATGTCCGGCCTTTCCACAGTTATAACATCTTCTTTCCTCACTTACTTCGCTCGTAGGTTGTCGGGGTTTTGGTTTAGAGTATGAAACATGGGGATAGTTTTGGGTTTTATGTGTACTTACGAATCGCTTATCGCGGTAGTTTCGGGTATCATTTCCAATAGGTCTAGTTTGGAATGAATTTCTTTGTTGACTATGGGACATAGAAACACTTCTATTCTGGTCAGAATACCAGACGTCGGACGAATGTATACAACATAGTTCTAGTTCCGTAAAATTGTAGGTGGCTTCACGAGTGCTAGTCGAGATCGCTCCTCGGGGGATAGTCTTACTATGATATTGTCTACTAACTGTTGTTCGCTCCATTTAACTTGTAACAATAAAGCAGATTCTCTTACTTCAGAAATATAATGAGCTAGTCTCTCGTATGTACCTTGTGCACGAAGTACTAAGTTTCGCTTCAATTCTTCGTAGATACCGGTGGGAATGAAATGTCTTATTAGTGTGGTATGAAGTTCTTCTACCGATTGATTATACCTTAGGGATTCTAACACTCTATCTTTTAATGGAGATCTACACTTAGGCAAAATAACTTGCAAAATCTGGTTATCTCTTAGTTGTTGCAGTTCCTTTAATTCTAAGATATGTTTGATAAAATTAAGGAGCTTTGTAATATTCAGCCCATCAGTGATTTGTATATTGGACAAAATACTTTCTACAGGGTGGGTTATTTTTCCATAGAGCTCGGGAGTTAAATTTATTTGACTCATCATTCTAGGATTTTCCACAGGTTGATTAGTCCGCGAATGAGAAGGTAATTCGTAGGTATGGGTCATATTTTCTAGTTCATTAGGGAGTGACGTAACGTTTACTGGTTGAATATTTACTTGACTACCACTTAACCGTTCCTTGAATGGATCTATATTGGATTCCTGCAGAATCTGAATTTTTGCAGTACCGTTTGGTTGTTCTTGAGTCGGCGATTGGGTAGGTGAAATATTTAATTTCGTCATTGCTTCTTCGATTTCGTCTAATCTAAACAATTCGGATCGTCTACGTAATTCGCGTATTATCTCAGGTAATTGTTTTAATGCTTCCTCGGCGAATTTTTGTACATCAGGAGGGATATCTCTATCACCGGGCCAGGTCAACAGATTGGTGATACGACGGTATAGATGCTCAATTCTTTGGGTGGTGCGTAATATTACTGCGGGGGATTTTTCATCACGCAGGGTTTGTGCGTACGAAGTTAGTTCTGTATACTTACGATAACACGTTTCTTTTTCGCTATTGAAATCTAAAACACTCAAACGACTTAATAATGAAGGTTTGTCCGGTTTATTTTCGCGTAACGTCTTGCGAAGTTCCGCGACAGTTACATTAGAGTAGGGGAGACCACGCCATAATGCTTCATAGGTTAATTCGTCTTTCAACAAGAAATCGGGGTTAAATTGAGTCATTTTTTATAATAACCACTTTAAACACACGACGTATTACGAACGACAAATCTTATGTCACTTACTTTACTTCGTTTTCTCAATGTTTGAAAATAGATAACATTAATTCATTTAAACACATACACATATATCTTATTTCATATTAAGCTTTGGGATGTAATCTTATCTTAATTAATCAACATAACTTATTTCACAACAATTAAATTCTCAGTATTGACATATATAATTAATCAAAACAAAACGATAATACTATTTTAGTAGAGAGAAATTTCATATACGGAAAGTTCATTGCTTTAACAAACAGCAAAAAGAATCAGCTGTTTTGGGTGTCGTCTAGTTGCATAGGGTAGTAATTCAGAACAATACAAAAACAGGAAAGAGCTTGTCTAACGTGGCTTTGTTTGCTTTAGGGAGGAGGGGTTATGAATGAGATGGGTTCTTACAAAGGGGAGAGTTTACATTCCTCAACACATATTTAACATGAACCAACTGGCTTGGAATTGACTTGTTTGGAATGGATTCCCTACCAGCTATTACTTGCTTAACACGGCAAACTCGCGATACTCATATTATTATTATATAATTAAAATTTTACTCATTTATTTATTTTTTTTTATTATTTTTTTTTATTTATTTATTTTTTTTGAGTGAATAAATTTGTGTTTGTCCTTTTTCGTTAACGACTTATAAACTTACACAACAACAATTACATAATTATGTTGCAATTTTCTGTACGTGACACTCAGTAAACAATATTTTTTTTTCCAAGTAAATTACACAATTTTAAATTCAGCAGAGTGGCGCAATTCTGTGCCGCCCCTTGGCAAGACAACACAAAAATCGGGAACTAGTTTAATTCTTTACCAGTAAACTAAACCAGCTGCCGTTGTTAGTAAAACTCTTACTAACAAATTACAAAACAAGTATGATATAGGAAACTGACAAGGTTTGCATAAACTTATTCACTCACTAGGTATTAGCTAAAACATCTCTTTATTGCTATTGAAATATTAATCAAACATTATTCCTGATTTTAAAGAAAGTTATTTTTGTAAATAGTGCTTTTACTGCTTCAAAGATCTTAATTATATTATTCTTGTTATATCAAAATTTATTCATATAACTATTAGTTTTAATACCACGGATCCGGGTCTCAATTTTCTCAAAATTATTAATTTATCAATATATACATTACGGTTACTATTACTTCTTACAAAATTACAAAATATACAAATCTGATAATTTGTTCATTACATTGCGAAAGTTCTTTAAAGTTCTTTGTTACTTCTTATTAAGGGGAAATTTACAAAAGTTGTGGTTTGATATCACCTGAGGTTGTTGTTGTATTCTTGGGACATCTCCAGTCGTCTTCTACGGGTTGAGTACGTTGATCTTGGTGTATCTACATCGGGTTGATTTTTAGTTTACTTGAAGCTCTCGAAGATAGGTTGTGTACTTGAAGTTCCAAATGTTGTAATTTCACTTTTCTGAGTGCAGATTCTTGTAGTTCACATTTTCTTTATTTTAATTACAGTTATAGTTCTCACTTTGCAGTACTACAGTCTAGTAGTTAACTATGTTACACTTACATTTGATTTTGTTTTTAAGAGATGTGTTGGCTACCTTTTTCTATTTTATTTATATATTTTCTCACAAACTCTAGACACTACATTATTCACAATAACAAGAATTTACGCTGGATATACTTCTAGAGAACATACACATACGTAAATGTGTACAACACCAAAACTCACGTCTACTCATTGCGACGTTCTACGGCCGAATGCGCGTACGGTTTAGGGGAGAGGGCTCAGTAAGCTAGGGCGTATTTACGCACTAAGAAAATAGTTCGTACTTTTTCTATTATTATTTATTCATTAATTAGAAGATAAATACTTTATGTTTATTTTATGATGACTTAGGGATTTCTTTATTTCTCTAGTCGCATTTTTAATTATTTAAGTAATTATTATTATTATTTACTACTTAATACTTTTCTTGGCGTGTTGGTACTGGAAGGTTTCAAGTTGATTCAGGAATCTGGGTATAGGTAAGGGTGTATGATACTCTTACTTATTAAAATTAAAAAATTTTAATCTGTGCGATTTTTTGATACATTTAAAATCGTCACATCCTCCTGCACTTAACTATGAAAAACGGGGGGGGGGGTGTAATAATATAATTCTAATAAACAATCATATTTCATACTGAAATTTCTCTCTCTCAGCTTATTTCTATTCATCAATCGATTATCTTATACTTATGTCACATTTAAATTCTACTAAATCTACTATATAAAATACACAAAACGTAAATCTACCTTATTTTAATTCTTATATCTACTACCGGTTTTTTCTTGAATTGCTCACTCGTTTTATGGAGTTATACTCATGAGTATTTTACTAATAATAATACACTATTGTAAGAACAATAGAATTACTTTTAGTTTACAGCGCTAAAGATTATTTTTCTTTCTTTCTTTCTCTTCATCTTCATTATACTTGTCATCAGATTTCTCATGTATAATACCATTCTCGCAGGACATTAGCTAAGGTTGATCAGGCCTCGCTTGTATTCGTACGAGGGGGTTTTGAGTTTATAGTTACCTATAGTATAAGATGTTACACAATCTTATCCTCTTTCGGTATAAGTCTATACAACATATTTTATTCTTAAAACTTAGATAGTATTCTAGGTTTTCTATCTTTCTCGTAGTCTTCCTTCTGTATCTTGACACGAAAAACATTTTTTTATTTGAGACAAATGACTTCTGCGAACGTAATTTTCTGTATTGGGTTCATACAGAGCTACAGTAACGGGGGTGATGAACTTACGAATTTGATAGGGCCCACACCATCGATAAGATAGTTTCGAATTGATCCTATCAACTGCTTTACTCATAGGATGAGTTTTATACATGACTAAATCACCTATTTTATACTTTATTAGCTTATTATTATTCTCATGATACTTCCTTGATTTCTGTAAATTAGCTCTCAGATTTGCACGAGCTTCGTTCCATATTTTTCGTATGTTATTCCCATTCACGTCGCGGGGTAATAACTCATTGATTTTCCACTTTGTGGTTAAAGGATGGTTGGGTTTGTACTTGTACAGTAAATCAAATGGTGTTGATTTATGACCTTCATGATACGCTGAATTGAATGCAAATTGTATCCACGAAATATTTTGATCCCAGGTTGTCTGGTCTTTAGCATGATAAGATATTAATGCTGATTTTAAGTTACGCAAGTATCTTTCTGCTATATTTCCTTGCGGTCTGTACTCGGTCACGGTAATATGATTTATACCTAATTTAAAACACATGTCATTAAATTCTTTCGATTTAAACTGGGGTCCATTGTCAGATATTAAGCTTAAAGGAGTGCCATAGTCTTTAAATAGTTGTTCTTGTAGAATTTTAATTGTCGTAGATGCTAATGCACGACGCATAGGATACATCCACACGAATTTAGTGAATGAGTCTACACAAATTAACAGCATAGTATTTCCGGATTTAGAGCGGGGATAAGGTCCAGAATAGTCGATGTATATTTTCGAGAAGGGAGTGGTAGGTATTTCGGAGATTAGTTTTCCGACTTGACTGGTTCTTGCTGGTTTGCTCAGCGCACAAATTTCGCATTCTTTCACGAACTTTTTTATTTCACTATTCATGTTTTCCCAGTGGTATTCCTTGCGAATACGATGTATCGTTTTCCTAATTCCCATATGAGCTCCAATTGTAGATGAATGGTAGTACTCCATTAACATGGGTTTGATTATTTCCGGGGCGATTATTCTTAGTAATTTTCCGTTTGCCTTCTTAAAACAAAGTACTCTTTTACTCAAGATATATTTATCAGAGTTATTTCCTTTTTCTATTTGTTCGATTATTTTACACAATTTCGGATCTTGTTGCTGGTGATATGCTATATCCTTAAATGCAAGAGGAAAATTAGTAATTAGTGTATTAACGATAGTGGTTTCAATATTGTCTTCTCCAGATCTTGCATTGGGTAGTTGGAACATGCGGGATAGAGTATCGGCCACTACATTTTGAGTTCCACGAATATGTTGCACTTAGAACTTGTAGCAATTTAATCTTAACACCCATCGTCCGATACGACCTAATTGCTTTGGGTGATTTAATAACCATGATAAAGCTTGATTATCGGTTTCTAGTAGAAATTCTTTGTGTTCCAAAAATGGTTTGAATTTATCAAAAGCAAATACTACGGCTAAACATTCAAGTTCGTAGGCTGAGAACTTCCTTTCTTGCTCGGTCAGTGTCCGGGATGCATAACTGATCGGGAGTCTAGTATTATTTATTTCCTGGTATATTACGGCTCCTAATGCTACACTTGAACTATCGGTCTGTACGATAAATGGTTTACTGAAATCCGCTAACTGCAATACAGGTGGGGATATAATGCTTTCTTTAAGTGTTTCAAACGCTTCTTGATGTAGAGTAGTCCACTCGAATTTCGTTCCTTTCTTTCTTAAGGCATTCAATGGGGCTGCTATATCTGCTAAGTGGGGTATATACTTATGAAAATAATTAATCATACCTAAAAATCTAGCTACACCTTTGACTTCTCTGGGAGGTAAAAATTCTCGGATTGCGCGTGTACGTTCGGGATCGATGGTAACCTTACCTTCGGCTGATACTATGTGTCCTAAAAATGAGAATTGTTTCACTGCGAAATTAACTTTACTAGGGTTTACGGTCAGTCCGGCTTTCTTTAACCGGGATAATACTTCACGCAAGTGATCAATATGTTGATCCATTGACTCACTATATACTACTATATCGTCGAGATAATGATATACAAATTTAAATTTAACATCATGGAAAATTTTTTCTAACAGTCGGCTGCATACTGAACTTCCTTGTGATATACCGAATGGTACTCTCGTAAATTGATATAGATTAAATGGGACAGCAAAAGCAGTTAAATGTTTTGATTCCTCAGCTAGTGGAATTTGATGGAATGCTTGGTTAAGATCCATTATGGTGAAGATTTTCGCTTTTGTAAAATAGTGAAACGCACTGTGTATGTCTGGCAGTGGTATCGATTCAAATTCTATACTCTTATTTAGTTGTCTATAATCCACGACTAGTCTATGTTTGCCAGTTCCTTTTGGTACTAGGAATGCAGGCGATGAATATGGAGACGTTGATGGTTCAATGACGTGCTGATCAAGGAGTTTGTTAATGTGGTTTCTCATGATTTCCATCTTGGGCGGAGATAGTTTGTATGGGTGGAGTCGTATTACTTTGTTGTCACTAAGATTTATTTTATATTCAATTAAATGAGTTAATCCTAACTTGGGGGTGAGTACAGCAGAAAAATCTTTTATTAACTTTTGGATTCTTAGTCTCTCATTTCCTTTTAAATGACTTAGACTCGATTCATTAGGCTCTGAATGAATATTTGCGGTTTCACTAACAGTGTCGTTACTTAATTCGGAGTCGAACTGATATTTTTGAGTACGATCAAATCTGAAAAAAATATTGTTTTGCATATATATCAAGGATTAAAGCAGTTTTTCTTATAAAATCCGCGCCTAATATTAAGTTCTGTCCTAACTCTTCAGCTACTAGTAGGGGAATGTACCAAGTAAAATTCTGAATTTTTAATTTCACCGTAATACTGTGAGATATCTTTAGGTTTTGTTTATTTGCGGTGGTACACTTTATGTTCACCATTTGGCTACGTTTGATCAGTTTATGATTAGCTAATAAGGTGGCTAACTGTTTACTAATTATACTACGGGTAGATCCTGAATCAATTAAACCAAGGGTTTTCGTTGCTCCAAGGTCTATCTGTACATAGGGTAGTTGGCATATACTTGTTTTACATGCACCAATAGAGTTGCACTTCTCGATAAATTTTGTTAAATAAGGATCTCTGTGTTTATTTTTACTCATCTTTATTTGACGCTTAGTATTGTTGTTACCTTTCCTTCTGATGCTTCGGAAGACGTAGGATTTTCGGTCTTCCAGCTTCACACATTTTTTGATTGGTCGTTTTTCTGTAGATAACGCTTTTGTTTACATAACTTGCTAATATGTCCGGCCTTTCCACAGTTATAACATCTTCTTTCCTCACTTACTTCGCTCGTAGGTTGTCGGGGTTTTGGTTTAGAGTATGAAACATGGGGATAGTTTTGGGTTTTATGTGTACTTACGAATCGCTTATCGCGGTAGTTTCGGGTATCATTTCCAATAGGTCTAGTTTGGAATGAATTTCTTTGTTGACTATGGGACATAGAAACACTTCTATTCTGGTCAGAATACCAGACGTCGGACGAATGTATACAACATAGTTCTAGTTCCGTAAAATTGTAGGTGGCTTCACGAGTGCTAGTCGAGATCGCTCCTCGGGGGATAGTCTTACTATGATATTGTCTACTAACTGTTGTTCGCTCCATTTAACTTGTAACAATAAAGCAGATTCTCTTACTTCAGAAATATAATGAGCTAGTCTCTCGTATGTACCTTGTGCACGAAGTACTAAGTTTCGCTTCAATTCTTCGTAGATACCGGTGGGAATGAAATGTCTTATTAGTGTGGTATGAAGTTCTTCTACCGATTGATTATACCTTAGGGATTCTAACACTCTATCTTTTAATGGAGATCTACACTTAGGCAAAATAACTTGCAAAATCTGGTTATCTCTTAGTTGTTGCAGTTCCTTTAATTCTAAGATATGTTTGATAAAATTAAGGAGCTTTGTAATATTCAGCCCATCAGTGATTTGTATATTGGACAAAATACTTTCTACAGGGTGGGTTATTTTTCCATAGAGCTCGGGAGTTAAATTTATTTGACTCATCATTCTAGGATTTTCCACAGGTTGATTAGTCCGCGAATGAGAAGGTAATTCGTAGGTATGGGTCATATTTTCTAGTTCATTAGGGAGTGACGTAACGTTTACTGGTTGAATATTTACTTGACTACCACTTAACCGTTCCTTGAATGGATCTATATTGGATTCCTGCAGAATCTGAATTTTTGCAGTACCGTTTGGTTGTTCTTGAGTCGGCGATTGGGTAGGTGAAATATTTAATTTCGTCATTGCTTCTTCGATTTTGTCTAATCTAAACAATTCGGATCGTCTACGTTATTCGCGTATTATCTCAGGTAATAGTTTTAATGCTTCCTCGGCGAATTTTTGTACATCAGGAGGGATATCTCTATCACCGGGCCAGGTCAACAGATTGGTGATACGACGGTATAGATGCTCAATTCTTTGGGTGGTGCGTAATATTACTGCGGGGGATTTTTCATCACGCAGGGTTTGTGCGTACGAAGTTAGTTCTGTATACTTACGATAACACGTTTCTTTTTCGCTATTGAAATCTAAAACACTCAAACGACTTAATAATGAAGGTTTGTCCGGTTTATTTTCGCGTAACGTCTTGCGAAGTTCCGCGACAGTTACATTAGAGTAGGGGAGACCACGCCATAATGCTTCATAGGTTAATTCGTCTTTCAACAAGAAATCGGGGTTAAATTGAGTCATTTTTTATAATAACCACTTTAAACACACGACGTATTACGAACGACAAATCTTATGTCACTTACTTTACTTCGTTTTCTCAATGTTTGAAAATAGATAACATTAATTCATTTAAACACATACACATATATCTTATTTCATATTAAGCTTTGGGATGTAATCTTATCTTAATTAATCAACATAACTTATTTCACAACAATTAAATTCTCAGTATTGACATATATAATTAATCAAAACAAAACGATAATACTATTTTAGTAGAGAGAAATTTCATATACGGAAAGTTCATTGCTTTAACAAACAGCACAAAGAATCAGCTGTTTTGGGTGTCGTCTAGTTGCATAGGGTAGTAATTCAGAACAATACAAAAACAGGAAAGAGCTTGTCTAACGTGGCTTTGTTTGCTTTAGGGAGGAGGGGTTATGAATGAGATGGGTTCTTACAAAGGGGAGAGTTTACATTCCTCAACACATATTTAACATGAACCAACTGGCTTGGAATTGACTTGTTTGGAATGGATACCCTACCAGCTATTACTTGCTTAACACGGCAAACTCGCGATACTCATATTATTATTATATAATTAAAATTTTACTCATTTATTTATTTTTTTTTTATTATTTTTTTTATTTATTTTTTTTTTTGAGTGAATAAATTTATGTTTGTCCTTTTTATCGTTAACGACTTATAAACTTACACAACAACAATTACATAATTATGTTGCAATTTTCTGTACGTGACACTCTGTAAACAATATTTTTTTTTCCAAGTAAATTACACAATTTTAAATTCAGCAGAGTGGCGCAATTCTGTGCCGCCCCTTGGCAAGACAACACAAAAATCGGGAACTAGTTTAATTCTTTACCAGTAAACTAAACCAGCTGCCGTTGTTAGTAAAACTCTTACTAACAAATTACAAAACAAGTATGATATAGGAAACTGACAAGGTTTGCATAAACTTATTCACTCACTAGGTATTAGCTAAAACATCTCTTTATTGCTATTGAAATATTAATCAAACATTATTCCTGATTTTAAAGAAAGTTATTTTTGTAAATAGTGCTTTTACTGCTTCAAAGATCTTAATTATATTATTCTTGTTATATCAAAATTTATTCATATAACTATTAGTTTTAATACCACGGATCCGGGTCTCAATTTTCTCAAAATTATTAATTTATCAATATATACATTACGGTTACTATTACTTCTTACAAAATTACAAAATATACAAATCTGATAATTTGTTCATTACATTGCGAAAGTTCTTTAAAGTTCTTTGTTACTTCTTATTAAGGGGAAATTTACAAAAGTTGTGGTTTGATATCACCTGAGGTTGTTGTTGTATTCTTGGGACATCTCCAGTCGTCTTCTACGGGTTGAGTACGTTGTTCTTGGTGTATCTACATCGGGTTGATTTTTAGTTTACTTGAAGCTCTCGAAGATAGGTTGTGTACTTGAAGTTCCAAATGTTGTAATTTCACTTTTCTGAGTGCAGATTCTTGTAGTTCACATTTTCTTTATTTTAATTACAGTTATAGTTCTCACTTTGCAGTACTACAGTCTAGTAGTTAACTATGTTACACTTACATTTGATTTTGTTTTTAAGAGATGTGTTGGCTACCTTTTTCTATTTTATTTATATATTTTCTCACAAACTCTAGACACTACATTATTCACAATAACAAGAATTTACGCTGGATATACTTCTAGAGAACATACACATACGTAAATGTGTACAACACCAAAACTCACGTCTACTCATTGCGACGTTCTACGGCCGAATGCGCGTACGGTTTAGGGGAGAGGGCTCAGTAAGCTAGGGCGTATTTACGCACTAAGAAAATAGTTCGTACTTTTTCTATTATTATTTATTCATTAATTAGAAGATAAATACTTTATGTTTATTTTATGATGACTTAGGGATTTCTTTATTTCTCTAGTCGCATTTTTAATTATTTAAGTAATTATTATTATTATTTACTACTTAATACTTTTCTTGGCGTGTTGGTACTGGAAGGTTTCAAGTTGATTCAGGAATCTGGGTATAGGTAAGGGTGTATGATACTCTTACTTATTAAAATTAAAAAATTTTAATCTGTGCGATTTTTTGATACATTTAAAATCGTCACAATGTGTTAGGTAACGCTGGAGTAGGCCTGTTTCATTTGTCCTTGAAATGGGGAAACCACGTAAAAAAAAAAAAGGGAAGCGTATCTCGTCTCACCTCTCGGGTCGTTTGGAAGGGACGAGACGACATAACGTTTTTTTAAATATAGTATTTAACACAACGCTATGTATTCACTCGATTTCCCCCACTACCACCGGGTAGTCACCTCCCCCCACCAACAGGAAATTTTGATATGCTAACGGAATTCGATATCCGTATACATATTACCGAGCGTTGCAGCATTCTTCTGTCCTGAGAGCGCATTCGACTGTGAACGTTGTGACAGTGTTTTATTACCCAACGACATGGCTTCATCGAACTTCGAATTAGAACAGGAGCTGCAGCAGCAATCGCAACCGATACGCCGGCCGGAATACGTCTTTCGTGTACGCGGGATTCACGATGCGTACGACAGTGTCGGGTTCGCAAACAGTCTCGTCGCGTTGTGTCGGTTCGAGAGTTTCATCCACGAGTGCACGGTACCCGCGCTCGCTCACGCCTTCCCGCAGTTCGACACGTACGAGAAGTGAAAGCAAACGTTCGTCGAAAAAGAGTGGTCGATCGCGATGACCGCGCGGGCCGAAACGCTAGCCAAAGCGGGTTTGTTTTACACGGGACGCAGCGATCGAACCGTTTGCTTCGCTTGCGGCGGAGGTTTACAAATGTGGGAAGCCGACGACGACACGTGGACGCAACACGCTCGTCATTATCCTGACTGTTATTACCTATTGTTGAGGAAAGGCAAGGAGTTCGTCGATTCCGTAAGAAACGCGACGAGTCATGAACCCAGCAAGCGTAAAGAAGAAGAAGAAAGAAAGAAGAACGTAAGGAGACCACCGTCAATGAAGAAGACAAAGAACATCAACTGCGGTGTAAGGTATGTTACACGGAACCCATCGAATTAGTGCTTATACCGTGCCGTCATTTCATCGCCTGCACGTCGTGTACTGTACGCGTGCGAAAGTGTCCGTTATGCAGATCAAAGATTCGCGCATACGTCAGAGGGTATTTATAACATTTACTACAATATTTATTATTTGACCGTATATTTTGTTTCACAATAATCGCCAGAATACAGGAAAGTATTGTTAGAACCGTTGCATCAGAAGGAAAGACAGGAAGTCGCGCGCGTGAGGACACATAATTGACCGGATACACGAAATTGTCGTTAGAACGAGGAAAGTGTTGCATCAAAACGGCGAAACAGGAAGTCGCGCGCGCGTGCGGTCACATAATCGACCGGATACACGAAATTGTCGTTTGAACGAGGAAAGTGGTGCAGCAGAACGGGGAAACAGGAAGTCGTGAGACCGCACGACAGGAAATCGTTCGCGTATATAAACGAGCTCGCTAGTCGATCCGCTCATTCTTGTACCAACGGTCGAGAGAGAGCAACACTTCGAAATCGACAGACCTACATTTACAATGGATACAGTAGAACACAAGTTCCAAAGCGCCACCGCCTACGAATACGCAAGATGTTTCGACTTGGTTATCAGAACGACGTACCCTATTCGCTCGCTGCAGAACGAGACAACGAGGTACGGACCTTCTCTATCGGCCATTATAACGGACCGGAAGGATAGCAACAGGACGCTGAAAGTATACCTCCCGACCTGATACTCAAAGCTATTTACGGATGAAGAACTGCGAGTCGTACAACCGGACACGCTTTACCTACAGTACAAGGGACAAAAAGATCGTGTAACAGAACTTATGATTTCAAAATTTTAATAATTGTATATCTGTATTTTCTTTGATTAATTTTTACAATATATGTATTAAAAAAATATGGCCGAATTATTTTTCCCCCTCCTCGTTTTTTACCCCCTCCATCACTACTAATATTATCATAACGGAATTTTTGTAAGTGTGTGCACGAAATATTTTTGAATAATATTATACTCTGAAACAAGAACGAACGTGCGCGTTGCGTTATCTTCCCCCCTACAACACTACTACCATTATAAAAACGCGACGAAGCGCAGACCGCGATCAGTCTCGCGGTGGACGACGACGGAGCAACACCTCTTCTTCTTCAACAGCGCTACGAGGAGGAGGAGGAGGAGGAGGAGGAGGAGCAGCAGCGACGACCAATGGAATAGTAAGTGTGAAAAGAGGTACACTCGCATCGTTTCCCTCACTATGATCCCAATTCCCCGAACACAATCATTCCCCCTCCACTTCCCCAACTGTCACTACCACCGTTATAAATACGCGACGAAGCGCGGACCGCGATCAGTCTCGCGGTGAACGCCTACGGAGCAACACATCTTCTTCTTCAACAGCGCTATGAGGACGACCGACGGAATCGTAAGTCCGATAACAGGTACACTCGCACCACCATGATCCCATTTCCCCCAACACATTCCCCAACTTCCCTCACCACCACTACTTTCCCCTACATCACTACCTTCGTTATATAAACGAGATACCTTCGTTATATAAACGAGACGAACCACCGACAAAGATCAGTCTCGCGGCGGACAAAGCCCCTAGACAATACGCAATTTCTACACTTCAGAAAAATAGCGGGAGCTTGGTAGTTACCGGATTTGTTCAAGAAAGGCCAACCTCGATTACAATTGACACAGGCGCAACAGTTTCTATTGTGCGCCCCGACGTGGTGAAAGATCTCAAGCTAATATGGTGCTCTTGCAGCTTGCGAACAGCTACTGGACGGCCTGTAAAAGTGCGTGGAAGAGTGGAGATACACCTACGCCTCGGTAGACTTGAGTTTAATCAACAAGTACTTGTTGCAGATATTGTGGATGAAGCAATTCTTGGTGTGGACGTTATGAACGCATACGGATTTATAGTCGACTTCAAAAAGAATGTCTTGAGAATCGGAGGCGAAGAGGTAATGCTATCAACAATGACGACAGCAGAAAAGTCGATGGACGTCATAAACCAAGTGGCCGTAACTGTTACGCCAAACTCCGAAAAGATCGTCATGGTTAGAACTGCGGTAGATACTAGAGGCAATCAGTGCTCTATATTCGAACCCCCTGGGGAATATTCAGGGAAATTCAGCACACCAGGCATACTAATTGTTAGAAGTTTAGTAAAACCTGACGAAACCGGAAATGTACCTATTAGAGTGGCGAATATTTTGGATCAAGCTATCACTTTACAAAGCAATACCCTCCTAGGCAAATTGACTCCTGTGGCCTGGGTAGCCGCAATAACGCAACGAAGATCCAGTTCTTCGGATACTTCTAAATTACCAGAGGAACTGCAAGAATTATTGAACAGATCTTCTAACGACCTCTCAAGTGGTGAGGTAAAAGAACTCAGACAGTTTTTACACGAATTCAAAGATTGTTTTGCAGTTCGGGGACGGTCACTGGGAAGAACCTCTCTTGTGCAATCGCATCAATACCGGGAACACAACACCGATACGCCAACCTCCTCGAAGGCCTCCATTATCTAAACAAGAGGAGATGTCTCGGTTAGTACAGGACATGTTGACAGAGGGAGTAATCGAACCTTCGTCAAGTGCTTGGTCTTCCCCTGTAATGCTGGTAGCGAAGAAGGATGGTGGATTGCGTTTCTGCGTAGACTACCGGAGGTTAAATGACGTTACAAAGAAAAACTGCTATCCATTATTACGAGTGTTGACGATACACTCGACACGTTGTCCGGAGCACAGTGGTTTTCCACATTGGACCTGAAGAGTGAATATTGGCAAGTGGGTCTTCATCAAGAACACAAGGAAAATACCGCTTTCTCGACCCCAAGTGGCTTATTCTAATTTAACGTCATGCCATTTGGACTCTGTAATGCACCGGCAACATTTGAGAGATTGATGGACCTGATACTCCGAGGCCTGACGTGGAAAACTTGCCTTGTTTACTTAGACGATGTCATAGTGATCGGGAAGACTTTCGAAGTTCATTTGGAAAACCTTAAGGCAGTTCTAACTAGAATTCACGGTGCACAACTGAAGCTGAGCCTGAAGAAGTGTTCTCTGTTCCAGAAGGAAGTACAGTATTTGAGCCGTCTGGTTTTGGCAGCGGGTGTTAGCATGGATCCTAATAAAGTAGACACCGTAAGAGACTGGCCAGTTCCGAAGAATAAACACGAAGTTCGGAGTTTCCTGGGGTTATGCTCATATTACCGACGTTTTGTGAAAAGCTTCGCTACTATTGCTAAACCACTACATGAGCTAACGGAAAATAAACGAAACTTCCAATGGTCGAGAGAGTGTGACCAAGCATTTAGAACGTTGAAGATTGCATTATGTTCGCAGGCAATTCTCGCTTTTCCAGCTTCCGAAGGGAAGTACATCGTAGACACAGACGCAAGCAATACTGGTCTAGGAGCAGTTTTGTCTCAAGTGCAGAACGGTGAAGAACGAGTAATAGCGTATTACAGCAAGACGCTTTCTAAACCAGAGAGAAATTATTGTGTTACAAGAAGAGAGTTGTTGGCAATTGTCAGAGCTTTGGAGCACTTCCATAAATACCTCTTTGGGAGAGAGTTTTCACTACGTACCGACCATGCTGCACTTGCATGGCTCTTGAGATTTAAAAATCCGGAAGGACAGTTGGCAAGGTGGCTCGAACGTCTGCAAGAGTACAACTTCAAGGTACAATATCGGCGGGGGCGCCTGCACGGTAATGCAGATGGCTTATCACGAAGGCCGTGCCCGGAAGACTGCCGACATTGCCACAGAAAGGAAGAACAAAACTCAAGCGAACATGTTCAAGCCATCACTGTAGATTTCCTGGCTGACGGCTGGACAACACAAGACTGTCGACAGGAACAAATGACTGATGAAGACATTGGACCGATCTTGACAGCAAAAGAGTAAGGTCGCGGCCCGGATTGGCAAGATATCTGCCATGGTTCCGAAGTGCTGAAGGGCTACTGGGCACAATGGGAATCTCTCACCTTAGAAAACCGATTGCTGAAAAAGGGCTTGGGAAAGTACAGATGGACGAGACGTGGTCATGCAGTTGATAGTTCCCCGAAGTAAAGTGCAGTCTGTTTTGAAGGAGATGCATGATAGAACATCTGGAGGCCATCTTGGCGTTAACAAAACTCTTGACAAAATACGGAAGCGATTCTATTGGCTTCATCTTCGCCACGACGAAGAGGAATGGGTTCGGACGTGTGAAATATGTGCTGCAAGCAAGGGCCCACACACCAGAAGCAGGGCAAAAATGAGACAGTATAACTTGGACAACCTTTCGAGAGAATTGCCATAGACATTGCTGGACCATTCCCAGTTACTGACGATGAAAACCGGTACATTATGGTTGTAGGTGACTACTTTACTAAGTGGGTGGAAGCCTACGCAATTCCAAATCAGGAGGTTACCACTGTGGCACAGCAGTTAGTTTACAACTTCTGTTGCCGTTATGGAACCCCTATGGAAATCCATACGGATCAAGGGAGAAATTTCGAATCAGGAGTGTTTAAAGAATTACGCCGTCTACTCGGAATTCGAAAGACCAGGACAACGCCTCTGCATCCTCAGTGGGACGGGATGGTTGAGAGATTCAACAGGACACTTGAGCAGCATCTTTCGAAAGTTGTTGACGAAAACCAAACAGACTGGGACCAACTTATACCACTATTCCTTATGGCGTATAGGTCATCAGTACATGACACAACCGGCATGACTCCAGCAAAATTGGTGTTTGGGCGGGAGATTCGTCTTCCTGGGGACTTGATGTTTGGATCACCTGAGACTCAGTCCCAAGAGCCAAAGAACTATTCCTCGCAATTAGAAAACCAACTGCGAGAAATGAATCGTTTGGTAAGAGGACGGCTGAAGATTGCCAGTGATAAAATGAAAACTCGGTATGACATTCGCAGCAATAGTGTGGGTTTCCAAGAAGGAGATCAGGTCTGGTTGTTCAATCCGAAGCGCCGTCGTGGTCGCTCACAGAAGCTTCAGTCTAACTGGGAAGGACCCTACACTGTGAAAAAAAGAAGTAACGATGTTGTTTATCGGATTCAACAGGAAGGACAGCGAAATTTCAAGGTCGTCCATCTAGATCGCCTAGCGAAGTACAACTTTAGAGACGGTTTGCCAGTTCGGGACGAACAGGCTTAAGGAGGGGGCACTGTTACGGCATCACGAACAATCTACGTATTTGTCGAACGTTCCAGAGAGATCCAGAATGTAAGCGTGCTACTAGACGCATTTTGCGAGAATCTTCTCGACTGTGCCGGGCTTCGCTCGGGCGCTCGGCCTGTGTCAAGGCCGCAGTTAATTATGTAGTTCATACGCACGCTACGACGCAATTAGGAATCGTCTAGATATTCGACTAGCTATAAATACCGGTACTCAAACGACGTTCAGTTGAGTACGAGGCGAATTTTTGACTGTGCGGTTCGAGTTATTACTGTGTACGTTCAAGTAGTTATTAGTGAAGTGCTGCGTTTTATATTCGGACGGTATAATTGTAATACAATTGAGTTTTAATATTAGTGGACATTTTATTGCGTGTGAACAATTTTCATTTGATTTGTTGTAGACACTGTGTTGTTAATTACGAACTGTTTAACTGTAAAACGTAAAGGTGTGATTAGTGACTTAATTGTTGTCTTGTACTTATTTAGTTTCCACTGTACCTACGATGATCGAGTAGACCGTCATAACAATATAAAATAAAAGTACAAAATTAGATAGGGCAATAAATAAAATGTAATCTATAGAAAATACATATGTAATCTATATGTAATCTGTTATCTATAGAAAAGATAAAAGAAAGGGAAATGTAAAATCAAAGATACTAATAAAATATAGAACGTTAAATAGTAAGCTATCAAAAGCCACTAAAATAAAATGAACCTGATTAACAATAGTTATTAGTAAAAAGGTGATAAATGAAATAAAAGTTTGATAATCAATGAAAACCCGTTATAGGACCCAGTGATAGTAGAATAAACTACATAAACACTAGTTAAATAAAGTGCAGTGTAATTAACTATAAAATAATAAACTGGTAATAACAGACTATAAGTAATGTAGTAACCCAGTTATATTAATTTGTTAGTGTAGTATAAGTAGGATAAAAGATATATTGTGTTATGGTTAAGGAATGTTATAAAGTTATATAAAAAAACACATAGAAAATTAATATAAAAAAGTAATATGTTAGATTGAAAACAGAGGGGAGTTAGACACTATATTCTCTGAAATGAGTTTATAAGGGAATAATAGTGCATAGTTAATGTTAAAGTTTGTTATAGATTTCTTTGATGATAAATAACCAAAGTATTGTTAGATGGCAAATTAAGTTAAAACAAAACCCTTAAAACATGTAAAAAAATTAAGATACAGGCATGGACCTATAAAGAGGTATTAAATAGTTATATAATGTTATGTGATGATTAAAAACAATCAAATGTTATGAGTTAAGTTAGTTTGTTTTAGGAATAATATATGGTAACATATGAAATTAACATAAATAACTGTAAACAAGTTATAAGTATAGGGTAGGTGAATTAGGAACTCTAGGCATTAGGCTTAGCACTAAGGAGCAGAATTTTGTGAATTTTAAGATAAAACAATAGCCAAGAATAAAATAAAGTGTATAATTTGTTTAGGTCTCAAAGTAAAAGTGTAGGGTACAAAACTGGATAGATAATAATTAGTTTAAAGGTAATTAACAAACGAAACACCAAATTGAAAAATTAGTAATCTGTTATAAGTTGACCAAAGGTAACTTTGTGTGGTACCAAAATAATTTGTAAACAAAAAGCAAAATAATGGTGTTATTGTATTTAATATTACAAGTAGTATAAGGAAGTTATAATACTTTAAAAGATATTTATAATTTTGTATAGAAAAACGTTAGTTTGATATAACAATGTTATAAATTATCAGTCAATGGGAATTAGTTTTTTACAGGGAGTTGCCATGACAACGAAACCTTGTTACATACAAATCCGTTAATAAATTATCATTCAATTATTGAAGCTTGAGTAGGGTGGATGTATGAAGCCCACAAAGACATAAAAAGAAGTAAATCAGCCTATTTTATCTAAAGCACTGATTAAGAAGATAAACTAAATAACAATAATAACACTAATAGTAAAAAATAAATAAATTCAACCAAAGAAATAAGAAATAACCTGGAGAATTTGCTGAAGAAGCCCCAGTGAAGAATTAACAACCCACAGAAGGAAGAATATAGATGAACACCTAACTGAACCCTGGAACCAACGTTAGCCAGTAGGACTGAGGGAATTTAAACACCGTAACCAGACCATTAACGAAAATTGAATCTGGAATTCACCGAACTACACCAGAAAGGACAAGCAGCAGTATTCCAGAGAATTGTTACCCATGATAAGCAGAGACGAAGGAGCGTTAAGTATATTTTAAATACCACTTCACCGAAAAAACACCAGACAATAAACAATAATTGAACTAAACTTTTCACTGCACTAATCACTTTAATAAACTTTTGAACTTAATTTTATTTCACAAACACCTCAACTAGAATAAAAATATCAATCCAACTTTGATTTTTCATGAATATGTTTTAAAAACGGAAGGTTTGCTAAGCATCAATAACCTATAAAGCACTAGTTCCCACATCGGTAATTTACCACTATTATTTAAGTATATCACCTGTTCAATAATATTTATAAGGTATATTATAAGATTTTGTACTTTTATTAGTCTGTATAACAACATTTTCTGTAGTCAAAAAAACTTTCGACCTGAGATTAAACATAAACGAAATTGTCAACTGTAAGTAAGAATTTCCACCGTAACAGAAAGCGGACAGAATAGCCAACCGCGAAAAATTAAACATGCCGGCGCAAAATTAAGCATTATATTTGAAGAAATTGTAATTATCGAACCATATCAATAACTGTTAATAAAACTTAGTACACACGTTAACTGTATGTTTGATTTTATTCAACGCAAGATAAAATTTTGAGCAAATAAAATATAGAATATTAAACTTTACGAATTCGATTTACTAAGCAGTGTTGGTCAACCAGACGGCGAGGCAGAAAATACGAATTGAGCGGCCGAACTGGTGAGTAGACATTGGACATTCGTAAGTATTTAAAAACGTACAAAAAACGGTAACGAAGGCTCGTTACAAAGTGGTGCACCAACTAGTAGGGCTAGAATGAATTAATAAATTATATAATTAAATTCAGTAAATTCTAGCGGCGACTACAGAAAAGCGAAACAGAAAATGCACACAAGAGGCAAGTCTAAGCAACGCACGGCGGAGACCGAAAAGGAAATCGAGATGTTGGAGAAGTAGGCCGAGAAAAAAGTCAGAATGGAAGAAAAGGAAGTAACATCAGTTGAGGATGTGGAAACTGTAGTAAGAGAGGAAGTCAGAGGAGGCATGGATTTACAACAACTATGGGAATTAATTAAAGAAGACTCTAGGAAACAGAAGGAAGAAATGAAGGAAGATTTAAAACAAATAAATGAAAAAATTGTCAGTACAAACGAGAGTACTAAAGAAGACCTAAGGCAGACAATTAACGAAAATAATGAGACATTGAAGCAGAAAGTAGACCAGAAAATGGAAGAAAGGAGAAGGGAGGACAAGCAGGAAAGCAAGAAAATCAGGAAGGAAGACACGGAAGGATTAGATAAGAAGTTTGAGTCATTAAATGAAACATTAAAACAGGAAATAAAGGAGGAGAATAAACTGATAAGTGAAAAAATAGATAAAAGTAATGAGAAAACCAGCGAAACCTTGAAGCAGGTGAAAGAGGATATTGAAACGCTGAATAATAAAATCGAGAACAACCATGAAACATTACAACTACAGTTGGAAGAGAACAATACTCAGATGGGTAAGAAAATAGAGGAACAAATGACGGAATTCCGTATAGAAATGAAGTGTCAAATGGAGGAAAAGATCAATGAGACAGTGTTACAAGTCCGTGAGGAAATATTAAGCAAATTAAACGACGTTGAAGATGAAGGTAAAAAGAGGGTTGAAGGACTCCAGGAGGAAACAACAGAAAAGTTCGAGCAATTTAAACAAGAAGTGCACCAAGTTCAGAAGGAGGCCAAGGAGGAGATAGGGCAAGTGCAGACAAGAGTTGAGGAGAAATGCAACCAGTTAGATGCGTCTGTAAACGAAGTCAAGGGTACAACAACCGCCCATGAAGAGAAGATAGAAGAATTCCGAGTACGAGAGTTGCGCCTCCAGGAAGAAGTCTACACATTGAAGGATAGACCATTTATCAGTTCCCATATCCCATACAGCGAAAACAGGGAAATAGTCAATTTTAGGTACTACAAACGCAACCCCATGGAATTCTTAGAGCGAGTTGAAGAAAGCCTATCCAGAACCCGGGAGACACGGTGGACAGTAATTAAGGGCATGCTAGATGAAATGTTCAAGGAGGTCCATGACAATTGGTGGACGGCAGTACGGCCGCACATTCAAAACTTCGTCGAATTCAAAGACCAATTCAAGAATAAGTACTGGTCCGAGGCTGCACAACATATAGTAAGGAATAACATCAGCAACGGCCGATTCGATCCGTATTTAGGACAATCTCCTACAGCGTACTTTTTGGGCAAAGTCAGCATAGCAAGGAACTTGGAGCGAAACATCCCTGAAGAATGCCTAGTAACACAATTGGCCTACCATTATGACGGGGAAATTTCCAAGAGTAGGTTGAGCGGACGAATTAAGACCATCCAGGATATGGCAGCTTTATTGGGGGAACACGAGCGAGAAACGCATTGTTACGTCTTCGACACTCTCGACTATTTCTTGAGTTAGTCTTACAACGTGATGCTGGTATAATAAGTTGGATAATATGAAATAACGTAGTGGACTGTATTTTGAATTTTAGGGGGATCATCAAAAGTCTGTGAATGAAACTGTTGTAGGCCGCTAATTTTTGAGAGAAAGGGTGGTGTGAGTCCGCATGTATGGTCACGTTTGTGGAGATAGGTTTTCTGTAAATTTTAAAGTTTAAGCTGTTAAGTTGCCTGGTGACAGTAAGATCGAGAAAGTTGAGTTCATTATTGGTTTCAGTTTCCAATAAATATGTTCAGTTTCCAATTGGTTTTAGTTTCCACCTAAATAATGATGATTTCGAGTGTGAACTCAACATAATTAAACACATAGCTATGGCCAACGGATATGAATCCCAAATGATTGACAATATTCTTAGAAAACACAAATCCCGTCGTTCCAGACAGACACATGATAATACTGTTGTTAATGGAATAAATCCGCTTATAGTCCAAGCCACGTATTTTATAATCAACTAAACGCTATAACTCACCGTCTGTGGCTTAAGTAAATGTCTTTTATTCAATTGACATGTTTCGGGACACTTGTCCCATCATTTTAAAGAGATCTTTTTAAATATTCTGATGATGGGACAAGTGTCCCGAAACATGTCAATTGAATAAAAGACATTTACTTAAGCCACAGACGGTGAGTTATAGCGTTTAGACATGATAATACACCTAACAACAAATACATCACAAACAACATACACTGAGTTGATGCCCAGGATCCTTACATCCACTTTAAGTAAATTAGGTTATACTGTTATTTTAAAACAAATAACCGTCTACGGAACTTGGTTCGCCCAGTCGTTCAGACAAACATTGAATCCAAAACCGGTATTTATAAGCTTATATGTGACGATTGTGACCGATTTTATATCGGCCAAACGGGTAGACCGTTTATCAAAAGATTCCGTGAACACAGACCACAAAGCCATTTTAACAGGGGTGATTTTTCCATAGATAATATTAAATCTAACTTTACAAGGGATCTGATTTCGTGTAATCATTCTTATACTAATTTCAACACTAACCTCATACCCCTACATTATTGTAGTAAAGGCCGTTATATGGACGCACTCGAGGATTCGAGATATATAGAGGTCATAATAACCCTGGTGTGTGTGACGACATACTTAATGATAAACTTAACTTCAGGTCCAACCCACTGTATGATACCGCGCTGCGATCGATTACAGATAATAATAGATAACTGGTTCCATTGACGCAGTTCTGACATGTTACACGCGGTGCACCGTGTTCGGGTAATAGAACGCTTTTATATGTTTATTTAATATATTTTATGTATTTATTTATTATGTGTTTGTTTTGTGTGGATTTTATTGTTTAACGAGCTCCTCTCGGAGTGATGGTCTGAGGATGGGCCACATGGCCTGAAACGCGTAACCATACAAATTACGCTCGACGTCACTGGACGGAAATTACAAGGTAAATTATAAGTTGTATATAATTATCATACAGTGACCTGGACCGCTTTAAATATGTTTAAAAAAGAGTTTGCATGTATTTGAGTAGAAATGAACATACTTCGTCAGGCGATTTATGTGCTTGACCTTCATGGTAAAGATACAAGTTAGCATCATTTGTCTTAAGGTTATGTATGCAGAAAATGTTCACCCATAACTGACGTAAATAAAATACTTCTTGAACAGGGATATGGGGAAGAGGCTGGTTTTGCATTTAGTCAAATGACCAATTGACCTAATAATTGGCTTGAGCCCCTTGCACGGAATCGAAAGCAAGTGATGCATTTGTGTATTACTGATCGTATGTACGATTTATCATTGATTATCCAGTATTTCTGACGTAGAGAGTACTGTGTCAATTGTACCCCTGCATGGAGTAGACGAAGATGCTCGCCTTCTATGATTAGTTTACTGAGATAAGAATGCGGGTGGAGTATGATTTGGTATTTGCTATCATAGGTGAGCTGGGAGTGCTGAAGGCGTCCGCCCACGCGTAATATCCTTGTATTGTCCAGAAAGGGGTTAAGTGAAAGAATTTTGCTATTATTAGGGATAGAGCGTTGTGCCTCAAGTTCCTTGATTTCGATATTAAAGTGCGATCGCTGGGACTGACGAATAAAAATCAAAAGTATGCCATGTAGCTCATGGGAAGTTAAAAAAGAAGTGTTTCTGTCAGCTATGGGAAGTCTAGAGTTCCGAATGAATCGAAGGCAGTAAGAAAATACACGAAGAAGTTTTGAAAGCGAAGAGTAGTTTTCAAAGTAATTAGGTGTAGATGAAGTGGCAACCAGTGTGGTTTGGACTTGTTTACGTTTTTGTTGATCAAGATCGGGATGAGTGCAGGGTGAATGGGCATCGAAAGCACTGGTGGGCCATGATGATGACTCATTGGACAACCAGGATGGACCAATTGTGGGTGACAGTGTAAAAAGCGGGGTAGACAACCACGCGATAGGATGTCAGCAGGGTTGTCATGTGAGGAGACATGATGCCAGGTACCCTTTGCAGTGAGTCGCTGTATCTCCGCGACGCGGATGGAAACAAATACTTTCCATCTGAAAGACTGCTGGTGAATCCAGTGTAAGGCGATCATTGAGTCGGAGTAAAAATACAATTCGTCAAATTTATAACTCACAGCGTTTACAACCTTGGAAACCAACTGAGCCAATAAGAGACAGGCGCAAAGTTCAAGTCGGGGTAATGTTACCTGCTTTAAGGGGGCGACTCTAGATTTAGAGCATAATAAGTTTGATGAAATGCTGTGGTTTGAATACACCGTTCGGTTCGCACATAAATGCAGCACGCGTAACCCTTTACTGAAGCGTCGGCAAACCCATGGAGTTGAAATGAAATGATTTGGGAATTATTTTAATTCTTTACGGATCTTGGAATCTTAAAATAAGTGTCTGATATCAACTGAGCATAAAGTTCTACCCATTGATTAGATAATGAGTCTGACAGGGGGTCGTCCCAACTTGTTCCTGTTAACCACAGTATCTGCATGAAATGTTTGCACCAAAATGTAACCGGGCCAATAAGTCCTAATGGGTCGCAAATTCCGGCGATAACGGATAATACCCTTCTCGTGTTAAATACCTCCACTTCGAAATTTCTTTGAAAACTATATATGTAACTATCATCGTTAATGTCCCATTGAATACCCAAAGTACGTATAGTTTGATTCTTGTTAAAGTCAAGGGAAGAGTTGGCGTGTGAAGTTATAATGGTTTGATCATTGGAAAACAACTTGTGCAAAGTAAACCCGTATTGACTTAATAAATTTGTAATGTCGGACTTCATTTGTGATAAAATGTGTGGTAATAAAAATGTGTGAAATTACCTTATTTCAAATCCGACCTGTGACTTCGTTGCGTTGTTTTTGTTGTTGCGCGTTTCGGGAACTATGTCCCATCATCAGACGTATCACTCGGGAAGAGATCGTCAAATATTAAAATTCATAAAAGTACATTATTTAAACACACGTGTTCGACTCGGTGCGCACTGTGCAACGTTCGGTCGGATACTGAATTCTTGGACTTCGAGTTATTGCCAGGTTGTTTATCTCAAGCAAATGCAACGCGGTGTCGTACAGTGGGTTGGATTTAAAATTCAATTTATCATTCAGTATGCCATCATGGTTGTTCGTGCTTTTATATCTTTTGTATATTTCAAACTCCTCTAATGCGTCCATGTAGCGACCCTTGTTACAGTAATGTAAAGGTATAAGATTAGACCTTAAATCTGTGTATGGTTGTTTGAAATCAAATGGCGTGCATAATTTGACTTAATGTTTTCAAGTTATTTAAATGTGTTATTTAATTTTTGCGTGGTGTGTGTTCTTGAAATCTTTTGACGAAAGGTCTCCCTGTCTGGCCAATATAGAAACTATCACAGTCGTTACATATTAGTTTATATATGCCTGTTTTTATCTCCAAGTGGGTTTGAATATTTGGGCGAACTAATTTCCATAGACTATTATTAGTTTTGAAAGTAATAGTAATACTGATTTTATTTAATGTGGATGTTAAAATTCTGGGCATTATATTGGTGTAAGTGGTTGAAATGAATGTGGTCTTAGAATTATTAGCTGGTTCAGGTATGGACTTTTATATTTGTGCTTTCTGAGGATGTTATCAATCATTGAACTGTTGTAACCATTGGCCACTGCTATATGTTTTATTGTATTGAGCTCATCGTTGAAATCTTCAATGTCAAGGGGTATCGTTAATAATCTGTGCATGAAGCTATTGTATGCTGCTATTTTTTGTGAAAAGGGATGATGCGAGTCGGCGTGTATGGTTACATCAGTAGTGGTCGGTTTTCTATATATTTTAAATTTCAGATTATCCATGTGTCTAATGACGGTTAAATCTAAGACATTTAGCCTATTATCGGTTTCGGTCTCCAGAGTGAATTGGATATTGTAACATAACAAAATGTTACCTAACCTAAATGTATGTTATCAGATTTTATAAGGACAAAACAACAATGTAAATAGGAATATAGTAGTAAAAATAACCAAGAAAGGAGAAATCAAGAAAGAAGAATGAAGCATAAGTGCCACATGAAACAGTAACCCAAAGACTGTTTGACACTACAACTAGACTAAGACTAAGACAAACTGATGGACAGAGTAAATTTACATTCAGCTGTCAATCAAGTCAGTAGTTGATGTAAACCGAATGTTATATGTAAATAAAAAATGAATTAATAAGCATTTAAATACTGTGAAATCAGAATTAGCATTTTGCTGATAATAAATTTGACCATGACTAGTAAATTATGAATGCCAAAACTAAAATTAGCAATGGCTACATAGTGAGAACAAAGATGTATTTCAATATCAAATATACTTGTGAGAAAGAAAAACTATTTACAAGAGGGAATCTTATACAAATAAGATACCTCCACAAATTACCGAATTGAGAACCAATAAGTGTTATTAAGGCAAAATTCCAATATAAGCGATATGTCTTAACAACGCCTAGACCAAGCATTAGTCAGTAAATTGACTATTGGGAGTTAACATAAGTGTAAATTAACATACACCGAACAATGGTTATGCCCTGACATAACGAAAAACATTATTAAAACAATATATTTAATCATAATTTTAATTGTTAAATAGTAGATTAGAACGAGTTAGCATAAAACGAAATGTCATAGTAAGTAGGATCATTCATTACAATGTATAGAGTTTAGGTGTACACATAATGTTCAGTAAAAATGTCAGTACAGAGTTAATGGTGTTCCCACATAAACGTTTGAATAATAAAATGATATGTGAACACAAACAATATTAACCAAAAGTGTAAAATCGGCGATTCAGAAAAAGCAGACGACAGTGAAAATGGTGTACCCGAACATTGATTTTATAACAATGTCGGTCAAAGTGAAAGTAATTCGATATCGAGTGATATCAAATTAAAAAAGAAAAAATGATCTTTAATTTGATAATGATATCAACCCAATCGCAACTGTATTTAGTGCGGGAAAGATGTTAGCATCATTTTCAAAATATGCATCAGAAATTTGTTTATGAATAACAACAACAATGAAAGCTATCTGTCACATCAACGTTTGACGGTTAAAAAACCGTTATCAACGGCCAAAATAATAATACGTCATACCTTCACACCTGCAAGGACCAATCAGAAAATTAGTTAGTAATTAACATTTTTACCTAACGCCGATCAAAGAACGGGGTATATAAAGAAGGAAGCAGCCAATTTCAGACAGACTCTTACCAAACTTCATATAGCACAGACGTGCGCTCGCTATCTCTACATTCTTAATAACTATTAGCGTCATCTACATATTACATCGAAACAAATAGTTCAACACCAAGAGACAACTACTTCAAGTTAATCTACAGAAAACAACAGTGATTATGTGCAGTATCATTTCAATTTTGTGCGGGAAATAATGAGCAGAAAAATAATTAATTGTCATCATTCACGATCCATTTAGTCAGAAGAAGATCGCATTATTCTGTTCTTGTGCGTGTGTTGTGCAAAGCTTGGTAATCATTATAATCCGATTACCAAAAGTGGTTAATGAGTTTTAATTAAGTAATTAAAACCAAAAGGTAACAGTGCAATTATTATTAATTTTTATCTGAGCGCCATAACCTGTACATTTTTCAACACTGGTCTGTACTGACGCAAAACACAGAAACATTTCAAGATTACACCACGTCTCAATTTATTATATGAATTTGTTATTATGAATTAAGCTGTATGTTAGTTGTAAGGGTTCTCACATGATAAATTTTGTCAATAAAAAAGCAAGCGTTGACGAACGCGCGACCTCTCAACAGGTCATTTTTATTTTGTTTACTTTACGAAAGTAACCTCAAAAAACGTTGTTGATCAATTTTATATCAAAAAGATTATTGGATATTGTGTAGGCATAATTTTCTTTTTCGTGTTTCAAAGAATTCACATCTGAGATTTTCATATTTTTAATGTTAAAAATAAATAACATCTGGACTTGGCCAGATTTATAATTCATGTTCTGAGCAAGCCGTATAAGGCATATAATAACTGATTTATAATTGTACAACTTTGTATGTTTGCATTATATTTGTTTTTGAATTCTCTATAAGGGTGTAAATAAACCCATTATTAACAGCATCACTTGATTTGATTTATTTCTATAGGATAATTAAATATTTTATTTAGAAACTTAAACAACCTTCAGTTGTGTTTAATATTTTGGAATAGCATTGCCAAAAGGTGATACACAATTATTTTAAATTTTCTAATCATTCAGTAATTCTATGTGTGGGTTTTACACGGGAATTTTCCCTGAATAAATCCGTGTGGCGCCCACTAATTAATAAACAAGGTAATCTAACCTTGCAACCAAAGTGAGTTGGTGTTTGTAAACTGAGTTGACAGCTTAGTGAACTTCTAGTAAACACAACCAGGTACGTAAAAGTATATTTTTGTTTATGATATTGTCCAGACATTACGAGACGGAACGTACTAAGACTATCAGCAACCTGGAGAAGAAGTTTTACAGCCAATATCAACCAGACGTTCATCAATATCAAGCAACCCACTATTGTATTTTACATCTCAAATTAAGCAAATTTAGCATTTAATTATTATCAACTTAACTATTTTATTTGTTTCATATAAGGGAATTCGTTTCAAACAAGTATAATTAAACCATTGTAAACACACTGAGTGTAACCTCGAATGTTACATTGTAAATTACTTTATCACGTTAGTAACCTTCAATTAGAAACAACTATTTCAAACTTTGATTTATTTCAAAAGAATATTTCACGCATAATTGAACTTTGTTTAAACAAGATCTTTAATATTTTAAACACGAACATAATTTTAAAGAACAGCAGCAACACTTTTATTTTATTGCAAGGTAACGTAAACACCGCGTTCGGTAGATTTGTTTACAGTATAAACCTTAATTTTAAACACACCGAATTTCGTTCGATTATAAATTGGCGCACCAACTAGTGTGGCTTAAAAAATATTAAATAAAAATATATTTTTTTTTATATTTTATATCAGCCCGGTAGACACGAAAAAATTAACATGCCGCACACCCACCAATATGATACGAGATATAAGGACAGTAGGGTAGGAGAAATGCAACGGGATGTAGATACATACGAAGCGCAACCCACAGACGAGATGGAAGTTATTACAATCAATAATGTCGAAACTAGTACCGACGAGATACCTCATGTGGAACCAGAGATGGAAATAATAGTCAGCGACCGACCAGACAGACCGTCCGAAGAAGCGAGATGGGATCACATGATGAGAATGATGATGGAACAATTCGGACAGGTTAAGGAAGATAGTCGATCAATGAATAAAAATCTGGAAGCATTAAAGGAAGATAGTCGATCATTGAAGGAAGATAATCGATCATTAAAAGAAGAGTTTAGAATATCCCGGGAAGAGAATCAAAGGAACTTCGAGTTATTAAATAAGAATATCGAGTCAATAATTGAGGAGAGCCGGAAGTGGAGAGAAGAACGGTAGGTATCCGAAGACAAAAACATGGAACAAATGAGTCCAGAGCCTGAAGATACACACCACAGGAATGAAGAGGATATTTAGCATAAAGAAGCAATCATTAAAAATGTAAAGAACAAGGTAATAAAGAAAACAGGAGAGAAAGAGACAAAGATAAAGAGAATAATACGCTCTAAGAAGACGAGGATTACAAGGGAAATATTGGAAATGACTAGGAGTGGATTAATTAACTTCGTGGACAACCCAAGTATTCGTCATAAAGCAAGAATCAACGGTAAGAAGTATAAACAAGACTTCGTAAAAATATTAAAAGTAAATTACCATAAAACCGTGGGTAAAAAATTAAATAAGAATCCAATTAAATTAAATATACTAACAAATGAAATACACCAAACACAATCAATTGATTCCTTAATGAATAACCAACCATTAAACTATGTAATTAATAACCCAGGTGACGGAACGATTAAGACAATGTTACATGCCAGTGACTATGTTATGACGGAGAAGGTTATAAACAATGAGGTATTTAAAGTGAATACTCCCAGAAGGAAGAAGCTTCACAAGAAGAAGGAAAATTATCAAGAACAACTGGACAAGCTCATTGAAGGGTACGCCCAAAGAATAAGGGAAATGCGGAAGAAGAGGGACCAAGCGATGGAAGAATCCAACCAGGAAATGAACAAAGGTCAACCCGGATTAGAAGAAGGGCCAGACATCAATAATAGCCAAGGCCCAGAGTACAATGAACACAGGAATACCAAAGATAATGAGAGGAAGAAGGCAAGGAAACGGGGAGCCAATGACTATCTGGTAGCCGCCAAATGGAAGAACCGCCTGATAGGAAGGTATCTCCAAGACCACTAGTACTGAACATATGTAAGGTATCCCGAAAATGTAATATTAGCCATAGAGTGGAAGAGCACAAAGTAACCCCATGAACACCAACCATAAAAAAAAAAAAAAAAGATTATTATTAAGAACGGATAATATGTAGAAGTAAGCAACATTTATCACCCGAATGTTTAGGGTAGAAAAGAAAAAATATATATGTTTAAAAATAATTACTATAAACAAACTCATTTAAGGTTTAACAGAATCACATGTTAAACTACAAATTGTTGAAGGTAACTAATTGACGATAACTAATCAATTTGCCCTATCGAGTTACAAAAGTGTGTAGAATTAAAATATAAGCCAAACTATTTGTTACTGATGAAAAAGAACCAGATCTATCACACCAAGGGATAGAAAATTATGTAATGTCAACTAAATGATTTAATAAGAAAAGGGACATCTATTATGTCACAAAGAGCCAGTAGTGGCATATAACTACAATTACTATACTATACCTAGAGAAAAAATGTGTATCCAAATGAATATTCTATGTAACTAAATTTTATAAAATGATTATTTTGTACCTCTCATAAAACTCATATATTGAATTAAATCGTCCAGAATGAAGGTTCACCCAACTAACCTTTGAAGGAGTAGAGAGGCAGTACTACAAAGTGTGTAAAATAAAAGAAGGACATTATTATGGAAAGTAAGGAAAGAAAAAAAAAAGTTTGTAAAACAAACCATGTAAACCCCAAGAATGTCTATAAAATTAGATATTAGTATGTTATTATATTGTCACATGAAATTATAATTGTAGAATATTGTATATTATATAAAATCATCCAGAATAAGTGAGAACCACCATCACTTGAAGGAGTAGAGAAGAAAAATAACAAAGAGTGTTAATTGTAAAGATAACTATTGTTATAATGGAATGAAAGGAAAGAAAAATGTTTGTCAACTATTAAATATTGTACATCACCAGAATATGTCAGAGAACATCAAACAAAAAACCATTTAGTATACAAACAATGTAAGCCCTGATAATTCAGGATGAATATAACTTGTTAAGAAAGATTTAATGAACTATTGTGAAAACAAAAATATTGTAGACTCTAGATAGAACAAACCAAATGCATAAGTACTATAAGCATCAAAATAAGTGTATAATCTTAAGAATATTCAAGCGAACCAAAGCAAATGGTCAACTAGTACAAAAAGTAACTATATAGCTGATAAAAGCATAGCTAAAAATGTCAAGCCTAAAAGAAATAATTACCTGTAAGAAAGAAAGTATGTTAGCAAGTATAAAGATGGAAATGTGGTCTAAATGAAAACCTCTGATACCTTGAATATTATAGTGAATATATTATATTATTGAATATGAATGATATGTGTTATATTTTTTTTGAGTTGTGATAGTGCAACTATTGCCAGGTGCAATGTTTATTTTTTTTCTCAGACAGAGAAGAGTAATGCCTCTGAATCTGAGAATGTGTATTGAGGAACGGCAGAGGATGTTAGCCACAGTGAGCCACCCTGATTCCGAAACCTCTACAACAGTTAGGGAATTATATTGTATTAATGTATCAAGAACTATTATGAAAGAATCTGTGAGGTATGAATTATAATAACCATTAAGATAATCACGAATGCAAAGATATGTGATAAGAAAGTAGAATGTGATTAAGACAGGAAATTGTTAACTTAAGGAATGAGATCTATTGTAGTCAAATGACTTAGAAAGTAAGCTACTTGAAAATACTAGTAAGTTAAGAGTTGTATCACTAGACAAAAAAAATCAAGCTAGAGTAATACACCAATAGTATGTTTAAAAAATCAAAGAGTACAAGAAAAAAAAACTATAGAAGTATACTAAGAAACTGACATGAATTGATAATTTAATAAAAAATAAATTTTTCTCAAATGATCAATTTTAAAGAGGGTGTATATGTAACATAACAAAATGTTACCTAACCTAAATGTATGTTATCAGATTTTATAAGGACAAAACAACAATGTAAATATGAATATAGTAGTAAAAATAACCAAGAAAGGAGAAATCAAGAAAGAAGAATGAAGCATAAGTGCCACATGAAACAGTAACCCAAAGACTGTTTGACACTACAACTAGACTAAGACTAAGACAAACTGATGGACAGAGTAAATTTACATTCAGCTGTCAATCAAGTCAGTAGTTGATGTAAACCGAATGTTATATGTAAATAAAAAATGAATTAATAAGCATTTAAATACTGTGAAATCAGAATTAGCATTTTGCTGATAATAAATTTGACCATGACTAGTAAATTATGAATGCCAAAACTAAAATTAGCAATGGCTACATAGTGAGAACAAAGATGTATTTCAATATCAAATATACTTGTGAGAAAGAAAAACTATTTACAAGAGGGAATCTTATACAAATAAGATACCTCCACAAATTACCGAATTGAGAACCAATAAGTGTTATTAAGGCAAAATTCCAATATAAGCGATATGTCTTAACAACGCCTAGACCAAGCATTAGTCAGTAAATTGACTATTGGGAGTTAACATAAGTGTAAATTAACATACACCGAACAATGGTTATGCCCTGACATAACGAAAAACATTATTAAAACAATATATTTAATCATAATTTTAATTGTTAAATAGTAGATTAGAACGAGTTAGCATAAAACGAAATGTCATAGTAAGTAGGATCATTCATTACAATGTATAGAGTTTAGGTGTACACATAATGTTCAGTAAAAATGTCAGTACAGAGTTAATGGTGTTCCCACATAAACGTTTGAATAATAAAATGATATGTGAACACAAACAATATTAACCAAAAGTGTAAAATCGGCGATTCAGAAAAAGCAGACGACAGTGAAAATGGTGTACCCGAACATTGATTTTATAACAATGTCGGTCAAAGTGAAAGTAATTCGATATCGAGTGATATCAAATTAAAAAAGAAAAAATGATCTTTAATTTGATAATGATATCAACCCAATCGCAACTGTATTTAGTGCGGGAAAGATGTTAGCATCATTTTCAAAATATGCATCAGAAATTTGTTTATGAATAACAACAACAATGAAAGCTATCTGTCACATCAACGTTTGACGGTTAAAAAACCGTTATCAACGGCCAAAATAATAATACGTCATACCTTCACACCTGCAAGGACCAATCAGAAAATTAGTTAGTAATTAACATTTTTACCTAACGCCGATCAAAGAACGGGGTATATAAAGAAGGAAGCAGCCAATTTCAGACAGACTCTTACCAAACTTCATATAGCACAGACGTGCGCTCGCTATCTCTACATTCTTAATAACTATTAGCGTCATCTACATATTACATCGAAACAAATAGTTCAACACCAAGAGACAACTACTTCAAGTTAATCTACAGAAAACAACAGTGATTATGTGCAGTATCATTTCAATTTTGTGCGGGAAATAATGAGCAGAAAAATAATTAATTGTCATCATTCACGATCCATTTAGTCAGAAGAAGATCGCATTATTCTGTTCTTGTGCGTGTGTTGTGCAAAGCTTGGTAATCATTATAATCCGATTACCAAAAGTGGTTAATGAGTTTTAATTAAGTAATTAAAACCAAAAGGTAACAGTGCAATTATTATTAATTTTTATCTGAGCGCCATAACCTGTACATTTTTCAACACTGGTCTGTACTGACGCAAAACACAGAAACATTTCAAGATTACACCACGTCTCAATTTATTATATGAATTTGTTATTATGAATTAAGCTGTATGTTAGTTGTAAGGGTTCTCACATGATAAATTTTGTCAATAAAAAAGCAAGCGTTGACGAACGCGCGACCTCTCAACAGGTCATTTTTATTTTGTTTACTTTACGAAAGTAACCTCAAAAAACGTTGTTGATCAATTTTATATCAAAAAGATTATTGGATATTGTGTAGGCATAATTTTCTTTTTCGTGTTTCAAAGAATTCACATCTGAGATTTTCATATTTTTAATGTTAAAAATAAATAACATCTGGACTTAGCCAGATTTATAATTCATGTTCTGAGCAAGCCGTATAAATAACTGATTTATAATTGTACAACTTTGTATGTTTGCATTATATTTGTTTTTGAATTCTCTATAAGGGTGTAAATAAACCCATTATTAACAGCATCACTTGATTTGATTTATTTCTATAGGATAATTAAATATTTTATTTAGAAACTTAAACAACCTTCAGTTGTGTTTAATATTTTGGAATAGCATTGCCAAAAGGTGATACACAATTATTTTAAATTTTCTAATCATTCAGTAATTCTATGTGTGGGTTTTACACGGGAATTTTCCCTGAATAAATCCGTGTGGCGCCCACTAATTAATAAACAAGGTAATCTAACCTTGCAACCAAAGTGAGTTGGTGTTTGTAAACTGAGTTGACAGCTTAGTGAACTTCTAGTAAACACAACCAGGTACGTAAAAGTATATTTTTGTTTATGATATTGTCCAGACATTACGAGACGGAACGTACTAAGACTATCAGCAACCTGGAGAAGAAGTTTTACAGCCAATATCAACCAGACGTTCATCAATATCAAGCAACCCACTATTGTATTTTACATCTCAAATTAAGCAAATTTAGCATTTAATTATTATCAACTTAACTATTTTATTTGTTTCATATAAGGGAATTCGTTTCAAACAAGTATAATTAAACCATTGTAAACACACTGAGTGTAACCTCGAATGTTACATTGTAAATTACTTTATCACGTTAGTAACCTTCAATTAGAAACAACTATTTCAAACTTTGATTTATTTCAAAAGAATATTTCACGCATAATTGAACTTTGTTTAAACAAGATCTTTAATATTTTAAACACGAACATAATTTTAAAGAACAGCAGCAACACTTTTATTTTATTGCAAGGTAACGTAAACACCGCGTTCGGTAGATTTGTTTACAGTAAAAACCTTAATTTTAAACACACCGAATTTCGTTCGATTATAAATTGGCGCACCAACTAGTGTGGCTTAAAAAATATTAAATAAAAATATTTTTTTTTTTATATTTTATATCAGCCCGGTAGGCACGAAAAAATTAACATGCCGCACACCCACCAATATGATACGAGATATAAGGACAGTAGGGTAGGAGAAATGCAACGGGATGTAGATACATACGAAGCGCAACCCACAGACGAGATGGAAGTTATTACAATCAATAATGTCGAAACTAGTACCGACGAGGTACCTCATGTGGAACCAGAGATGGAAATAATAGTCAGCGACCGACCAGACAGACCGTCCGAAGAAGCGAGATGGGATCACATGATGAGAATGATGATGGAACAATTCGGACAGGTTAAGGAAGATAGTCGATCAATGAATAAAAATCTGGAAGCATTAAAGGAAGATAGTCGATCATTGAAGGAAGATAATCGATCATTAAAAGAAGAGTTTAGAATATCCCGGGAAGAGAATCAAAGGAACTTCGAGTTATTAAATAAGAATATCGAGTCAATAATTGAGGAGAGCCGGAAGTGGAGAGAAGAACGGTAGGTATCCGAAGACAAAAACATGGAACAAATGAGTCCAGAGCCTGAAGATACACACCACAGGAATGAAGAGGATATTTAGCATAAAGAAGCAATCATTAAAAATGTAAAGAACAAGGTAATAAAGAAAACAGGAGAGAAAGAGACAAAGATAAAGAGAATAATACGCTCTAAGAAGACGAGGATTACAAGGGAAATATTGGAAATGACTAGGAGTGGATTAATTAACTTCGTGGACAACCCAAGTATTCGTCATAAAGCAAGAATCAACGGTAAGAAGTATAAACAAGACTTCGTAAAAATATTAAAAGTAAATTACCATAAAACCGTGGGTAAAAAATTAAATAAGAATCCAATTAAATTAAATATACTAACAAATGAAATACACCAAACACAATCAATTGATTCCTTAATGAATAACCAACCATTAAACTATGTAATTAATAACCCAGGTGACGGAACGATTAAGACAATGTTACATGCCAGTGACTATGTTATGACGGAGAAGGTTATAAACAATGAGGTATTTAAAGTGAATACTCCCAGAAGGAAGAAGCTTCACAAGAAGAAGGAAAATTATCAAGAACAACTGGACCAGCTCATTGAAGGGTACGCCCAAAGAATAAGGGAAATGCGGAAGAAGAGGGACCAAGCGATGGAAGAATCCAACCAGGAAATGAACAAAGGTCAACCCGGATTAGAAGAAGGGCCAGACATCAATAATAGCCAAGGCCCAGAGTACAATGAACACAGTAATACCAAAGATAATGAGAGGAAGAAGGCAAGGAAACGGGGAGCCAATGACTATCTGGTAGCCGCCAAATGGAAGAACCGCCTGATAGGAAGGTATCTCCAAGACCACTAGTACTGAACATATGTAAGGTATCCCGAAAATGTAATATTAGCCATAGAGTGGAAGAGCACAAAGTAACCCCATGAACACCAACCATAAAAAAAAAAAAAAAGATTATTATTAAGAACGGATAATATGTAGAAGTAAGCAACATTTATCACCCGAATGTTTAGGGTAGAAAAGAAAAAATATATATGTTTAAAAATAATTACTATAAACAAACTCATTTAAGGTTTAACAGAATCACATGTTAAACTACAAATTGTTGAAGGTAACTAATTGACGATAACTAATCAATTTGCCCTATCGAGTTACAAAAGTGTGTAGAATTAAAATATAAGCCAAACTATTTGTTACTGATGAAAAAGAACCAGATCTATCACACCAAGGGATAGAAAATTATGTAATGTCAACTAAATGATTTAATAAGAAAAGGGACATCTATTATGTCACAAAGAGCCAGTAGTGGCATATAACTACAATTACTATACTATACCTAGAGAAAAAATGTGTATCCAAATGAATATTCTATGTAACTAAATTTTATAAAATGATTATTTTGTACCTCTCATAAAACTCATATATTGAATTAAATCGTCCAGAATGAAGGTTCACCCAACTAACCTTTGAAGGAGTAGAGAGGCAGTACTACAAAGTGTGTAAAATAAAAGAAGGACATTATTATGGAAAGTAAGGAAAGAAAAAAAAGTTTGTAAAACAAACCATGTAAACCCCAAGAATGTCTATAAAATTAGATATTAGTATGTTATTATATTGTCACATGAAATTATAATTGTAGAATATTGTATATTATATAAAATCATCCAGAATAAGTGAGAACCACCATCACTTGAAGGAGTAGAGAAGAAAAATAACAAAGAGTGTTAATTGTAAAGATAACTATTGTTATAATGGAATGAAAGGAAAGAAAAATGTTTGTCAACTATTAAATATTGTACATCACCAGAATATGTCAGAGAACATCAAACAAAAAACCATTTAGTATACAAACAATGTAAGCCCTGATAATTCAGGATGAATATAACTTGTTAAGAAAGATTTAATGAACTATTGTGAAAACAAAAATATTGTAGACTCTAGATAGAACAAACCAAATGCATAAGTACTATAAGCATCAAAATAAGTGTATAATCTTAAGAATATTCAAGCGAACCAAAGCAAATGGTCAACTAGTACAAAAAGTAACTATATAGCTGATAAAAGCATAGCTAAAAATGTCAAGCCTAAAAGAAATAATTACCTGTAAGAAAGAAAGTATGTTAGCAAGTATAAAGATGGAAATGTGGTCTAAATGAAAACCTCTGATACCTTGAATATTATAGTGAATATATTATATTATTGAATATGAATGATGTGTTATATTTTTTTTGAGTTGTGATAGTGCAACTATTGCCAGGTGCAATGTTTATTTTTTTTCTCAGACAGAGAAGAGTAATGCCTCTGAATCTGAGAATGTGTATTGAGGAACGGCAGAGGATGTTAGCCACAGTGAGCCACCCTGATTCCGAAACCTCTACAACAGTTAGGGAATTATATTGTATTAATGTATCAAGAACTATTATGAAAGAATCTGTGAGGTATGAATTATAATAACCATTAAGATAATCAGGAATGCAAAGATATGTGATAAGAAAGTAGAATGTGAATAAGACAGGAAATTGTTAACTTAAGGAATGAGATCTATTGTAGTCAAATGACTTAGAAAGTAAGCTACTTGAAAATACTAGTAAGTTAAGAGTTGTATCACTAGACAAAAAAAATCAAGCTAGAGTAATACACCAATAGTATGTTTAAAAAATCAAAGAGTACAAGAAAAAAAACTATAGAAGTATACTAAGAAACTGACATGAATTGATAATTTAATAAAAAATAAATTTTTCTCAAATGATCAATTTTAAAGAGGGTGTATATGTAACATAACAAAATGTTACCTAACCTAAATGTATGTTATCAGATTTTATAAGGACAAAACAACAATGTAAATATGAATATAGTAGTAAAAATAACCAAGAAAGGAGAAATCAAGAAAGAAGAATGAAGCATAAGTGCCACATGAAACAGTAACCCAAAGACTGTTTGACACTACAACTAGACTAAGACTAAGACAAACTGATGGACAGAGTAAATTTACATTCAGCTGTCAATCAAGTCAGTAGTTGATGTAAACCGAATGTTATATGTAAATAAAAAATGAATTAATAAGCATTTAAATACTGTGAAATCAGAATTAGCATTTTGCTGATAATAAATTTGACCATGACTAGTAAATTATGAATGCCAAAACTAAAATTAGCAATGGCTACATAGTGAGAACAAAGATGTATTTCAATATCAAATATACTTGTGAGAAAGAAAAACTATTTACAAGAGGGAATCTTATACAAATAAGATACCTCCACAAATTACCGAATTGAGAACCAATAAGTGTTATTAAGGCAAAATTCCAATATAAGCGATATGTCTTAACAACGCCTAGACCAAGCATTAGTCAGTAAATTGACTATTGGGAGTTAACATAAGTGTAAATTAACATACACCGAACAATGGTTATGCCCTGACATAACGAAAAACATTATTAAAACAATATATTTAATCATAATTTTAATTGTTAAATAGTAGATTAGAACGAGTTAGCATAAAACGAAATGTCATAGTAAGTAGGATCATTCATTACAATGTATAGAGTTTAGGTGTACACATAATGTTCAGTAAAAATGTCAGTACAGAGTTAATGGTGTTCCCACATAAACGTTTGAATAATAAAATGATATGTGAACACAAACAATATTAACCAAAAGTGTAAAATCGGCGATTCAGAAAAAGCAGACGACAGTGAAAATGGTGTACCCGAACATTGATTTTATAACAATGTCGGTCAAAGTGAAAGTAATTCGATATCGAGTGATATCAAATTAAAAAAGAAAAAATGATCTTTAATTTGATAATGATATCAACCCAATCGCAACTGTATTTAGTGCGGGAAAGATGTTAGCATCATTTTCAAAATATGCATCAGAAATTTGTTTATGAATAACAACAACAATGAAAGCTATCTGTCACATCAACGTTTGACGGTTAAAAAACCGTTATCAACGGCCAAAATAATAATACGTCATACCTTCACACCTGCAAGGACCAATCAGAAAATTAGTTAGTAATTAACATTTTTACCTAACGCCGATCAAAGAACGGGGTATATAAAGAAGGAAGCAGCCAATTTCAGACAGACTCTTACCAAACTTCATATAGCACAGACGTGCGCTCGCTATCTCTACATTCTTAATAACTATTAGCGTCATCTACATATTACATCGAAACAAATAGTTCAACACCAAGAGACAACTACTTCAAGTTAATCTACAGAAAACAACAGTGATTATGTGCAGTATCATTTCAATTTTGTGCGGGAAATAATGAGCAGAAAAATAATTAATTGTCATCATTCACGATCCATTTAGTCAGAAGAAGATCGCATTATTCTGTTCTTGTGCGTGTGTTGTGCAAAGCTTGGTAATCATTATAATCCGATTACCAAAAGTGGTTAATGAGTTTTAATTAAGTAATTAAAACCAAAAGGTAACAGTGCAATTATTATTAATTTTTATCTGAGCGCCATAACCTGTACATTTTTCAACACTGGTCTGTACTGACGCAAAACACAGAAACATTTCAAGATTACACCACGTCTCAATTTATTATATGAATTTGTTATTATGAATTAAGCTGTATGTTAGTTGTAAGGGTTCTCACATGATAAATTTTGTCAATAAAAAAGCAAGCGTTGACGAACGCGCGACCTCTCAACAGGTCATTTTTATTTTGTTTACTTTACGAAAGTAACCTCAAAAAACGTTGTTGATCAATTTTATATCAAAAAGATTATTGGATATTGTGTAGGCATAATTTTCTTTTTCGTGTTTCAAAGAATTCACATCTGAGATTTTCATATTTTTAATGTTAAAAATAAATAACATCTGGACTTAGCCAGATTTATAATTCATGTTCTGAGCAAGCCGTATAAATAACTGATTTATAATTGTACAACTTTGTATGTTTGCATTATATTTGTTTTTGAATTCTCTATAAGGGTGTAAATAAACCCATTATTAACAGCATCACTTGATTTGATTTATTTCTATAGGATAATTAAATATTTTATTTAGAAACTTAAACAACCTTCAGTTGTGTTTAATATTTTGGAATAGCATTGCCAAAAGGTGATACACAATTATTTTAAATTTTCTAATCATTCAGTAATTCTATGTGTGGGTTTTACACGGGAATTTTCCCTGAATAAATCCGTGTGGCGCCCACTAATTAATAAACAAGGTAATCTAACCTTGCAACCAAAGTGAGTTGGTGTTTGTAAACTGAGTTGACAGCTTAGTGAACTTCTAGTAAACACAACCAGGTACGTAAAAGTATATTTTTGTTTATGATATTGTCCAGACATTACGAGACGGAACGTACTAAGACTATCAGCAACCTGGAGAAGAAGTTTTACAGCCAATATCAACCAGACGTTCATCAATATCAAGCAACCCACTATTGTATTTTACATCTCAAATTAAGCAAATTTAGCATTTAATTATTATCAACTTAACTATTTTATTTGTTTCATATAAGGGAATTCGTTTCAAACAAGTATAATTAAACCATTGTAAACACACTGAGTGTAACCTCGAATGTTACATTGTAAATTACTTTATCACGTTAGTAACCTTCAATTAGAAACAACTATTTCAAACTTTGATTTATTTCAAAAGAATATTTCACGCATAATTGAACTTTGTTTAAACAAGATCTTTAATATTTTAAACACGAACATAATTTTAAAGAACAGCAGCAACACTTTTATTTTATTGCAAGGTAACGTAAACACCGCGTTCGGTAGATTTGTTTACAGTATAAACCTTAATTTTAAACACACCGAATTTCGTTCGATTATAAATTGGCGCACCAACTAGTGTGGCTTAAAAAATATTAAATAAAAATATTTTTTTTTTTATATTTTATATCAGCCCGGTAGGCACGAAAAAATTAACATGCCGCACACCCACCAATATGATACGAGATATAAGGACAGTAGGGTAGGAGAAATGCAACGGGATGTAGATACATACGAAGCGCAACCCACAGACGAGATGGAAGTTATTACAATCAATAATGTCGAAACTAGTACCGACGAGATACCTCATGTGGAACCAGAGATGGAAATAATAGTCAGCGACCGACCAGACAGACCGTCCGAAGAAGCGAGATGGGATCACATGATGAGAATGATGATGGAACAATTCGGACAGGTTAAGGAAGATAGTCGATCAATGAATAAAAATCTGGAAGCATTAAAGGAAGATAGTCGATCATTGAAGGAAGATAATCGATCATTAAAAGAAGAGTTTAGAATATCCCGGGAAGAGAATCAAAGGAACTTCGAGTTATTAAATAAGAATATCGAGTCAATAATTGAGGAGAGCCGGAAGTGGAGAGAAGAACGGTAGGTATCCGAAGACAAAAACATGGAACAAATGAGTCCAGAGCCTGAAGATACACACCACAGGAATGAAGAGGATATTTAGCATAAAGAAGCAATCATTAAAAATGTAAAGAACAAGGTAATAAAGAAAACAGGAGAGAAAGAGACAAAGATAAAGAGAATAATACGCTCTAAGAAGACGAGGATTACAAGGGAAATATTGGAAATGACTAGGAGTGGATTAATTAACTTCGTGGACAACCCAAGTATTCGTCATAAAGCAAGAATCAACGGTAAGAAGTATAAACAAGACTTCGTAAAAATATTAAAAGTAAATTACCATAAAACCGTGGGTAAAAAATTAAATAAGAATCCAATTAAATTAAATATACTAACAAATGAAATACACCAAACACAATCAATTGATTCCTTAATGAATAACCAACCATTAAACTATGTAATTAATAACCCAGGTGACGGAACGATTAAGACAATGTTACATGCCAGTGACTATGTTATGACGGAGAAGGTTATAAACAATGAGGTATTTAAAGTGAATACTCCCAGAAGGAAGAAGCTTCACAAGAAGAAGGAAAATTATCAAGAACAACTGGACCAGCTCATTGAAGGGTACGCCCAAAGAATAAGGGAAATGCGGAAGAAGAGGGACCAAGCGATGGAAGAATCCAACCAGGAAATGAACAAAGGTCAACCCGGATTAGAAGAAGGGCCAGACATCAATAATAGCCAAGGCCCAGAGTACAATGAACACAGTAATACCAAAGATAATGAGAGGAAGAAGGCAAGGAAACGGGGAGCCAATGACTATCTGGTAGCCGCCAAATGGAAGAACCGCCTGATAGGAAGGTATCTCCAAGACCACTAGTACTGAACATATGTAAGGTATCCCGAAAATGTAATATTAGCCATAGAGTGGAAGAGCACAAAGTAACCCCATGAACACCAACCATAAAAAAAAAAAAAAAGATTATTATTAAGAACGGATAATATGTAGAAGTAAGCAACATTTATCACCCGAATGTTTAGGGTAGAAAAGAAAAAATATATATGTTTAAAAATAATTACTATAAACAAACTCATTTAAGGTTTAACAGAATCACATGTTAAACTACAAATTGTTGAAGGTAACTAATTGACGATAACTAATCAATTTGCCCTATCGAGTTACAAAAGTGTGTAGAATTAAAATATAAGCCAAACTATTTGTTACTGATGAAAAAGAACCAGATCTATCACACCAAGGGATAGAAAATTATGTAATGTCAACTAAATGATTTAATAAGAAAAGGGACATCTATTATGTCACAAAGAGCCAGTAGTGGCATATAACTACAATTACTATACTATACCTAGAGAAAAAATGTGTATCCAAATGAATATTCTATGTAACTAAATTTTATAAAATGATTATTTTGTACCTCTCATAAAACTCATATATTGAATTAAATCGTCCAGAATGAAGGTTCACCCAACTAACCTTTGAAGGAGTAGAGAGGCAGTACTACAAAGTGTGTAAAATAAAAGAAGGACATTATTATGGAAAGTAAGGAAAGAAAAAAAAGTTTGTAAAACAAACCATGTAAACCCCAAGAATGTCTATAAAATTAGATATTAGTATGTTATTATATTGTCACATGAAATTATAATTGTAGAATATTGTATATTATATAAAATCATCCAGAATAAGTGAGAACCACCATCACTTGAAGGAGTAGAGAAGAAAAATAACAAAGAGTGTTAATTGTAAAGATAACTATTGTTATAATGGAATGAAAGGAAAGAAAAATGTTTGTCAACTATTAAATATTGTACATCACCAGAATATGTCAGAGAACATCAAACAAAAAACCATTTAGTATACAAACAATGTAAGCCCTGATAATTCAGGATGAATATAACTTGTTAAGAAAGATTTAATGAACTATTGTGAAAACAAAAATATTGTAGACTCTAGATAGAACAAACCAAATGCATAAGTACTATAAGCATCAAAATAAGTGTATAATCTTAAGAATATTCAAGCGAACCAAAGCAAATGGTCAACTAGTACAAAAAGTAACTATATAGCTGATAAAAGCATAGCTAAAAATGTCAAGCCTAAAAGAAATAATTACCTGTAAGAAAGAAAGTATGTTAGCAAGTATAAAGATGGAAATGTGGTCTAAATGAAAACCTCTGATACCTTGAATATTATAGTGAATATATTATATTATTGAATATGAATGATGTGTTATATTTTTTTTGAGTTGTGATAGTGCAACTATTGCCAGGTGCAATGTTTATTTTTTTTCTCAGACAGAGAAGAGTAATGCCTCTGAATCTGAGAATGTGTATTGAGGAACGGCAGAGGATGTTAGCCACAGTGAGCCACCCTGATTCCGAAACCTCTACAACAGTTAGGGAATTATATTGTATTAATGTATCAAGAACTATTATGAAAGAATCTGTGAGGTATGAATTATAATAACCATTAAGATAATCAGGAATGCAAAGATATGTGATAAGAAAGTAGAATGTGAATAAGACAGGAAATTGTTAACTTAAGGAATGAGATCTATTGTAGTCAAATGACTTAGAAAGTAAGCTACTTGAAAATACTAGTAAGTTAAGAGTTGTATCACTAGACAAAAAAAATCAAGCTAGAGTAATACACCAATAGTATGTTTAAAAAATCAAAGAGTACAAGAAAAAAAACTATAGAAGTATACTAAGAAACTGACATGAATTGATAATTTAATAAAAAATAAATTTTTCTCAAATGATCAATTTTAAAGAGGGTGTATATGTAACATAACAAAATGTTACCTAACCTAAATGTATGTTATCAGATTTTATAAGGACAAAACAACAATGTAAATATGAATATAGTAGTAAAAATAACCAAGAAAGGAGAAATCAAGAAAGAAGAATGAAGCATAAGTGCCACATGAAACAGTAACCCAAAGACTGTTTGACACTACAACTAGACTAAGACTAAGACAAACTGATGGACAGAGTAAATTTACATTCAGCTGTCAATCAAGTCAGTAGTTGATGTAAACCGAATGTTATATGTAAATAAAAAATGAATTAATAAGCATTTAAATACTGTGAAATCAGAATTAGCATTTTGCTGATAATAAATTTGACCATGACTAGTAAATTATGAATGCCAAAACTAAAATTAGCAATGGCTACATAGTGAGAACAAAGATGTATTTCAATATCAAATATACTTGTGAGAAAGAAAAACTATTTACAAGAGGGAATCTTATACAAATAAGATACCTCCACAAATTACCGAATTGAGAACCAATAAGTGTTATTAAGGCAAAATTCCAATATAAGCGATATGTCTTAACAACGCCTAGACCAAGCATTAGTCAGTAAATTGACTATTGGGAGTTAACATAAGTGTAAATTAACATACACCGAACAATGGTTATGCCCTGACATAACGAAAAACATTATTAAAACAATATATTTAATCATAATTTTAATTGTTAAATAGTAGATTAGAACGAGTTAGCATAAAACGAAATGTCATAGTAAGTAGGATCATTCATTACAATGTATAGAGTTTAGGTGTACACATAATGTTCAGTAAAAATGTCAGTACAGAGTTAATGGTGTTCCCACATAAACGTTTGAATAATAAAATGATATGTGAACACAAACAATATTAACCAAAAGTGTAAAATCGGCGATTCAGAAAAAGCAGACGACAGTGAAAATGGTGTACCCGAACATTGATTTTATAACAATGTCGGTCAAAGTGAAAGTAATTCGATATCGAGTGATATCAAATTAAAAAAGAAAAAATGATCTTTAATTTGATAATGATATCAACCCAATCGCAACTGTATTTAGTGCGGGAAAGATGTTAGCATCATTTTCAAAATATGCATCAGAAATTTGTTTATGAATAACAACAACAATGAAAGCTATCTGTCACATCAACGTTTGACGGTTAAAAAACCGTTATCAACGGCCAAAATAATAATACGTCATACCTTCACACCTGCAAGGACCAATCAGAAAATTAGTTAGTAATTAACATTTTTACCTAACGCCGATCAAAGAACGGGGTATATAAAGAAGGAAGCAGCCAATTTCAGACAGACTCTTACCAAACTTCATATAGCACAGACGTGCGCTCGCTATCTCTACATTCTTAATAACTATTAGCGTCATCTACATATTACATCGAAACAAATAGTTCAACACCAAGAGACAACTACTTCAAGTTAATCTACAGAAAACAACAGTGATTATGTGCAGTATCATTTCAATTTTGTGCGGGAAATAATGAGCAGAAAAATAATTAATTGTCATCATTCACGATCCATTTAGTCAGAAGAAGATCGCATTATTCTGTTCTTGTGCGTGTGTTGTGCAAAGCTTGGTAATCATTATAATCCGATTACCAAAAGTGGTTAATGAGTTTTAATTAAGTAATTAAAACCAAAAGGTAACAGTGCAATTATTATTAATTTTTATCTGAGCGCCATAACCTGTACATTTTTCAACACTGGTCTGTACTGACGCAAAACACAGAAACATTTCAAGATTACACCACGTCTCAATTTATTATATGAATTTGTTATTATGAATTAAGTTGTATGTTAGTTGTAAGGGTTCTCACATGATAAATTTTGTCAATAAAAAAGCAAGCGTTGACGAACGCGCGACCTCTCAACAGGTCATTTTTATTTTGTTTACTTTACGAAAGTAACCTCAAAAAACGTTGTTGATCAATTTTATATCAAAAAGATTATTGGATATTGTGTAGGCATAATTTTCTTTTTCGTGTTTCAAAGAATTCACATCTGAGATTTTCATATTTTTAATGTTAAAAATAAATAACATCTGGACTTAGCCAGATTTATAATTCATGTTCTGAGCAAGCCGTATAAGGCATATAATAACTGATTTATAATTGTACAACTTTGTATGTTTGCATTATATTTGTTTTTGAATTCTCTATAAGGGTGTAAATAAACCCATTATTAACAGCATCACTTGATTTGATTTATTTCTATAGGATAATTAAATATTTTATTTAGAAACTTAAACAACCTTCAGTTGTGTTTAATATTTTGGAATAGCATTGCCAAAAGGTGATACACAATTATTTTAAATTTTCTAATCATTCAGTAATTCTATGTGTGGGTTTTACACGGGATTTTCCCTGAATAAACCCGTGTGGCGCCCACTAATTAATAAACAAGGTAATCTAACCTTGCAACCAAAGTGAGTTGGTGTTTGTAAACTGAGTTGACAGCTTAGTGAACTTCTAGTAAACACAACCAGGTACGTAAAAGTATATTTTTGTTTATGATATTGTCCAGACATTACGAGACGGAACATACTAAGACTATCAGCAACCTGGAGAAGAAGTTTTACAGCCAATATAACCAGACGTTCATCAATATCAAGCAACCCACTATTGTATTTTACATCTCAAATTAAGCAAATTTAGCATTTAATTATTATCAACTTAACTATTTTATTTGTTTCATATAAGGGAATTCGTTTCAAACAAGTATAATTAAACCATTGTAAACACACTGAGGTGTAACCTCGAATGTTACATTGTAAATTACTTTATCACGTTAGTAACCTTCAATTAGAAACAACTATTTCAAACTTTGATTTATTTCAAAAGAATATTTCACGCATAATTGAACTTTGTTTAAACAAGATCTTTAATATTTTAAACACGAACATAATTTTAAAGAACAGCAGCAACACTTTTATTTTATTGCAAGGTAACGTAAACACCGCGTTCGGTAGATTTGTTTACAGTATAAACCTTAATTTTAAACACACCGAATTTCGTTCGATTATAAATTGGCGCACCAACTAGTGTGGCTTAAAAAATATTAAATAAAAATATTTTTTTTTTATATTTTATATCAGCCCGGTAGACACGAAAAAATTAACATGCCGCACACCCACCAATATGATACGAGATATAAGGACAGTAGGGTAGGAGAAATGCAACGGGATGTAGATACATACGAAGCGCAACCCACAGACGAGATGGAAGTTATTACAATCAATAATGTCGAAACTAGTACCGACGAGATACCTCATGTGGAACCAGAGATGGAAATAATAGTCAGCGACCGACCAGACAGACCGTCCGAAGAAGCGAGATGGGATCACATGATGAGAATGATGATGGAACAATTCGGACAGGTTAAGGAAGATAGTCGATCAATGAATAAAAATCTGGAAGCATTAAAGGAAGATAGTCGATCATTGAAGGAAGATAATCGATCATTAAAAGAAGAGTTTAGAATATCCCGGGAAGAGAATCAAAGGAACTTCGAGTTATTAAATAAGAATATCGAGTCAATAATTGAGGAGAGCCGGAAGTGGAGAGAAGAACGGAAGGTATCCGAAGACAAAAACATGGAACAAATGAGTCCAGAGCCTGAAGATACACACCACAGGAATGAAGAGGATAATCAACATAAAAAAGCCATCATTAAAAATGTAAAGAACAAGGTAATAAAGAAAACAGGAGAGAAAAAGACAAAGATAAAGAGAATAATACGCTCTAAGAAGACGAGGATTACAAGGGAAATATTGGAAATGACTAGGAGTGGATTAATTAACTTCGTGGACAACCCAAGTATTCGTCATAAAGCAAGAATCAACGGTAAGAAGTATAAACAAGACTTCGTAAAAATATTAAAAGTAAATTACCATAAAACCGTGGGTAAAAAATTAAATAAGAATCCAATTAAATTAAATATACCAACAAATGAAATACACCAAACAAAATCAATTGATTCCTTAATGAATAACCAACCATTAAACTATGTAATTAATAACCCAGGTGACGGAACGATTAAGACAATGTTACATGCCAGTGACTATGTTATGACGGAGAAGGTTATAAACAATGAGGTATTTAAAGTGAATACTCCCAGAAGGAAGAAGCTTCACAAGAAGAAGGAAAATTATCAAGAACAACTGGACCAGCTCATTGAAGGGTACGCCCAAAGAATAAGGGAAATGCGGAAGAAGAGGGACCAAGCGATGGAAGAATCCAACCAGGAAATGAACAAAGGTCAACCCGGATTAGAAGAAGGGCCAGACATCAATAATAGCCAAGGCCCAGAGTACAATGAACACAGGAATACCAAAGATAATGAGAGGAAGAAGGCAAGGAAACGGGGAGCCAATTACTATCTGGTAGCCGCCAAATGGAAGAACCGCCTGATAGGAAGGTATCTCCAAGACCACTAGTACTGAACATATGTAAGGTATCCCGAAAATGTAATATTAGCCATAGAGTGGAAGAGCACAAAGTAACCCCATGAACACCAACCATAAAAAAAAAAAAAAAGATTATTATTAAGAACGGATAATATGTAGAAGTAAGCAACATTTATCACCCGAATGTTTAGGGTAGAAAAGAAAAAATATATATGTTTAAAAATAATTACTATAAACAAACTCATTTAAGGTTTAACAGAATCACATGTTAAACTACAAATTGTTGAAGGTAACTAATTGACGATAACTAATCAATTTGCCCTATCGAGTTACAAAAGTGTGTAGAATTAAAATATAAGCCAAACTATTTGTTACTGATGAAAAAGAACCAGATCTATCACACCAAGGGATAGAAAATTATGTAATGTCAACTAAATGATTTAATAAGAAAAGGGACATCTATTATGTCACAAAGAGCCAGTAGTGGCATATAACTACAATTACTATACTATACCTAGAGAAAAAATGTGTATCCAAATGAATATTCTATGTAACTAAATTTTATAAAATGATTATTGTGTACCTCTCATAAAACTCAAATATTGAATTAAATCGTCCAGAATGAAGGTTCACCCAACTAACTTTTGAAGGAGTAGAGAGGCAGTACTACAAAGTGTGTAAAATAAAAGAAGGACATTATTATGGAAAGTAAGGAAAGAAAAAAAAAGTTTGTAAAACAAACCATGTAAACCCCAAGAATGTCTATAAAATTAGATATTAGTATGTTATTATATTGTCACATGAAATTATAATTGTAGAATATTGTATATTATATAAAATCATCCAGAATAAGTGAGAACCACCATCACTTGAAGGAGTAGAGAAGAAAAATAACAAAGAGTGTTAATTGTAAAGATAACTATTGTTATAATGGAATGAAAGGAAAGAAAAATGTTTGTCAACTATTAAATATTGTACATCACCAGAATATGTCAGAGAACATCAAACAAAAAACCATTTAGTATACAAACAATGTAAGCCCTGATAATTCAGGATGACTATAACTTGTTAAGAAAGATTTAATGAACTATTGTGAAAACAAAAATATTGTAGACTCTAGATAGAACAAACCAAATGCATAAGTACTATAAGCATCAAAATAAGTGTATAATCTTAAGAATATTCAAGCGAACCAAAGCAAATGGTCAACTAGTACAAAAAGTAACTATATAGCTGATAAAAGCATAGCTAAAAATGTCAAGCCTAAAAGAAATAATTACCTGTAAGAAAGAAAGTATGTTAGCAAGTATAAAGATGGAAATGTGGTCTAAATGAAAACCTCTGATACCTTGAATATTATAGTGAATATATTATATTATTGAATATGAATGATATGTGTTATATTTTTTTTGAGTTGTGATAGTGCAACTATTGCCAGGTGCAGTGTTTATTTTTTTTCTCAGACAGAGAAGAGTAATGCCTCTGAATCTGAGAATGTGTATTGAGGAACGGCAGAGGATGTTAGCCACAGTGAGCCACCCTGATTCCGAAACCTCTACAACAGTTAGGGAATTATATTGTATTAATGTATCAAGAACTATTATGAAAGAATCTGTGAGGTATGAATTATAATAACCATTAAGATAATCAGGAATGCAAAGATATGTGATAAGAAAGTAGAATGTGAATAAGACAGGAAATTGTTAACTTAAGGAATGAGATCTATTGTAGTCAAATGACTTAGAAAGTAAGCTACTTGAAAATACTAGTAATTTAAGAGTTGTATCACTAGACAAAAAAAATCAAGCTAGAGTAATACACCAATAGTATGTTTAAAAAATCAAAGAGTACAAGAAAAAAAAACTATAGAAGTATACTAAGAAACTGACATGAATTGATAATTTAATAAAAAATAAATTTTTCTCAAATGATCAATTTTAAAGAGGGTGTATATGTAACATAACAAAATGTTACCTAACCTAAATGTATGTTATCAGATTTTATAAGGACAAAACAACAATGTAAATATGAATATAGTAGTAAAAATAACCAAGAAAGGAGAAATCAAGAAAGAAGAATGAAGCAGAAGTGCCACATGAAACAGTAACCCAAAGACTGTTTGACACTACAACTAGACTAAGACTAAGACAAACTGATGGACAGAGTAAATTTACATTCAGCTGTCAATCAAGTCAGTAGTTGATGTAAACCGAATGTTATATGTAAATAAAAAATGAATTAATAAGCATTTAAATACTGTGAAATCAGAATTAGCATTTTGCTGATAATAAATTTGACCATGACTAGTAAATTATGAATGCCAAAACTAAAATTAGCAATGGCTACATAGTGAGAACAAAGATGTATTTCAATATCAAATATACTTGTGAGAAAGAAAAACTATTTACAAGAGGGAATCTTATACAAATAAGATACCTCCACAAATTACCGAATTGAGAACCAATAAGTGTTATTAAGGCAAAATTCCAATATAAGCGATATGTCTTAACAACGCCTAGACCAAGCATTAGTCAGTAAATTGACTATTGGGAGTTAACATAAGTGTAAATTAACATACACCGAACAATGGTTATGCCCTGACATAACGAAAAACATTATTAAAACAATATATTTAATCATAATTTTAATTGTTAAATAGTAGATTAGAACGAGTTAGCATAAAACGAAATGTCATAGTAAGTAGGATCATTCATTACAATGTATAGAGTTTAGGTGTACACATAATGTTCAGTAAAAATGTCAGTACAGAGTTAATGGTGTTCCCACATAAACGTTTGAATAATAAAATGATATGTGAACACAAACAATATTAACCAAAAGTGTAAAATCGGCGATTCAGAAAAAGCAGACGACAGTGAAAATGGTGTACCCGAACATTGATTTTATAACAATGTCGGTCAAAGTGAAAGTAATTCGATATCGAGTGATATCAAATTAAAAAAGAAAAAATGATCTTTAATTTGATAATGATATCAACCCAATCGCAACTGTATTTAGTGCGGGAAAGATGTTAGCATCATTTTCAAAATATGCATCAGAAATTTGTTTATGAATAACAACAACAATGAAAGCTATCTGTCACATCAACGTTTGACGGTTAAAAAACCGTTATCAACGGCCAAAATAATAATACGTCATACCTTCACACCTGCAAGGACCAATCAGAAAATTAGTTAGTAATTAACATTTTTACCTAACGCCGATCAAAGAACGGGGTATATAAAGAAGGAAGCAGCCAATTTCAGACAGACTCTTACCAAACTTCATATAGCACAGACGTGCGCTCGCTATCTCTACATTCTTAATAACTATTAGCGTCATCTACATATTACATCGAAACAAATAGTTCAACACCAAGAGACAACTACTTCAAGTTAATCTACAGAAAACAACAGTGATTATGTGCAGTATCATTTCAATTTTGTGCGGGAAATAATGAGCAGAAAAATAATTAATTGTCATCATTCACGATCCATTTAGTCAGAAGAAGATCGCATTATTCTGTTCTTGTGCGTGTGTTGTGCAAAGCTTGGTAATCATTATAATCCGATTACCAAAAGTGGTTAATGAGTTTTAATTAAGTAATTAAAACCAAAAGGTAACAGTGCAATTATTATTAATTTTTATCTGAGCGCCATAACCTGTACATTTTTCAACACTGGTCTGTACTGACGCAAAACACAGAAACATTTCAAGATTACACCACGTCTCAATTTATTATATGAATTTGTTATTATGAATTAAGTTGTATGTTAGTTGTAAGGGTTCTCACATGATAAATTTTGTCAATAAAAAAGCAAGCGTTGACGAACGCGCGACCTCTCAACAGGTCATTTTTATTTTGTTTACTTTACGAAAGTAACCTCAAAAAACGTTGTTGATCAATTTTATATCAAAAAGATTATTGGATATTGTGTAGGCATAATTTTCTTTTTCGTGTTTCAAAGAATTCACATCTGAGATTTTCATATTTTTAATGTTAAAAATAAATAACATCTGGACTTAGCCAGATTTATAATTCATGTTCTGAGCAAGCCGTATAAGGCATATAATAACTGATTTATAATTGTACAACTTTGTATGTTTGCATTATATTTGTTTTTGAATTCTCTATAAGGGTGTAAATAAACCCATTATTAACAGCATCACTTGATTTGATTTATTTCTATAGGATAATTAAATATTTTATTTAGAAACTTAAACAACCTTCAGTTGTGTTTAATATTTTGGAATAGCATTGCCAAAAGGTGATACACAATTATTTTAAATTTTCTAATCATTCAGTAATTCTATGTGTGGGTTTTACACGGGATTTTCCCTGAATAAACCCGTGTGGCGCCCACTAATTAATAAACAAGGTAATCTAACCTTGCAACCAAAGTGAGTTGGTGTTTGTAAACTGAGTTGACAGCTTAGTGAACTTCTAGTAAACACAACCAGGTACGTAAAAGTATATTTTTGTTTATGATATTGTCCAGACATTACGAGACGGAACATACTAAGACTATCAGCAACCTGGAGAAGAAGTTTTACAGCCAATATCAACCAGACGTTCATCAATATCAAGCAACCCACTATTGTATTTTACATCTCAAATTAAGCAAATTTAGCATTTAATTATTATCAACTTAACTATTTTATTTGTTTCATATAAGGGAATTCGTTTCAAACAAGTATAATTAAACCATTGTAAACACACTGAGTGTAACCTCGAATGTTACATTGTAAATTACTTTATCACGTTAGTAACCTTCAATTAGAAACAACTATTTCAAACTTTGATTTATTTCAAAAGAATATTTCACGCATAATTGAACTTTGTTTAAACAAGATCTTTAATATTTTAAACACGAACATAATTTTAAAGAACAGCAGCAACACTTTTATTTTATTGCAAGGTAACGTAAACACCGCGTTCGGTAGATTTGTTTACAGTATAAACCTTAATTTTAAACACACCGAATTTCGTTCGATTATAAATTGGCGCACCAACTAGTGTGGCTTAAAAAATATTAAATAAAAATATTTTTTTTTTATATTTTATATCAGCCCGGTAGGCACGAAAAAATTAACATGCCGCACACCCACCAATATGATACGAGATATAAGGACAGTAGGGTAGGAGAAATGCAACGGGATGTAGATACATACGAAGCGCAACCCACAGACGAGATGGAAGTTATTACAATCAATAATGTCGAAACTAGTACCGACGAGATACCTCATGTGGAACCAGAGATGGAAATAATAGTCAGCGACCGACCAGACAGACCGTCCGAAGAAGCGAGATGGGATCACATGATGAGAATGATGATGGAACAATTCGGACAGGTTAAGGAAGATAGTCGATCAATGAATAAAAATCTGGAAGCATTAAAGGAAGATAGTCGATCATTGAAGGAAGATAATCGATCATTAAAAGAAGAGTTTAGAATATCCCGGGAAGAGAATCAAAGGAACTTCGAGTTATTAAATAAGAATATCGAGTCAATAATTGAGGAGAGCCGGAAGTGGAGAGAAGAACGGTAGGTATCCGAAGACAAAAACATGGAACAAATGAGTCCAGAGCCTGAAGATACACACCACAGGAATGAAGAGGATATTTAGCATAAAGAAGCAATCATTAAAAATGTAAAGAACAAGGTAATAAAGAAAACAGGAGAGAAAGAGACAAAGATAAAGAGAATAATACGCTCTAAGAAGACGAGGATTACAAGGGAAATATTGGAAATGACTAGGAGTGGATTAATTAACTTCGTGGACAACCCAAGTATTCGTCATAAAGCAAGAATCAACGGTAAGAAGTATAAACAAGACTTCGTAAAAATATTAAAAGTAAATTACCATAAAACCGTGGGTAAAAAATTAAATAAGAATCCAATTAAATTAAATATACTAACAAATGAAATACACCAAACACAATCAATTGATTCCTTAATGAATAACCAACCATTAAACTATGTAATTAATAACCCAGGTGACGGAACGATTAAGACAATGTTACATGCCAGTGACTATGTTATGACGGAGAAGGTTATAAACAATGAGGTATTTAAAGTGAATACTCCCAGAAGGAAGAAGCTTCACAAGAAGAAGGAAAATTATCAAGAACAACTGGACCAGCTCATTGAAGGGTACGCCCAAAGAATAAGGGAAATGCGGAAGAAGAGGGACCAAGCGATGGAAGAATCCAACCAGGAAATGAACAAAGGTCAACCCGGATTAGAAGAAGGGCCAGACATCAATAATAGCCAAGGCCCAGAGTACAATGAACACAGGAATACCAAAGATAATGAGAGGAAGAAGGCAAGGAAACGGGGAGCCAATGACTATCTGGTAGCCGCCAAATGGAAGAACCGCCTGATAGGAAGGTATCTCCAAGACCACTAGTACTGAACATATGTAAGGTATCCCGAAAATGTAATATTAGCCATAGAGTGGAAGAGCACAAAGTAACCCCATGAACACCAACCATAAAAAAAAAAAAAAAGATTATTATTAAGAACGGATAATATGTAGAAGTAAGCAACATTTATCACCCGAATGTTTAGGGTAGAAAAGAAAAAATATATATGTTTAAAAATAATTACTATAAACAAACTCATTTAAGGTTTAACAGAATCACATGTTAAACTACAAATTGTTGAAGGTAACTAATTGACGATAACTAATCAATTTGCCCTATCGAGTTACAAAAGTGTGTAGAATTAAAATATAAGCCAAACTATTTGTTACTGATGAAAAAGAACCAGATCTATCACACCAAGGGATAGAAAATTATGTAATGTCAACTAAATGATTTAATAAGAAAAGGGACATCTATTATGTCACAAAGAGCCAGTAGTGGCATATAACTACAATTACTATACTATACCTAGAGAAAAAATGTGTATCCAAATGAATATTCTATGTAACTAAATTTTATAAAATGATTATTTTGTACCTCTCATAAAACTCATATATTGAATTAAATCGTCCAGAATGAAGGTTCACCCAACTAACCTTTGAAGGAGTAGAGAGGCAGTACTACAAAGTGTGTAAAATAAAAGAAGGACATTATTATGGAAAGTAAGGAAAGAAAAAAAAGTTTGTAAAACAAACCATGTAAACCCCAAGAATGTCTATAAAATTAGATATTAGTATGTTATTATATTGTCACATGAAATTATAATTGTAGAATATTGTATATTATATAAAATCATCCAGAATAAGTGAGAACCACCATCACTTGAAGGAGTAGAGAAGAAAAATAACAAAGAGTGTTAATTGTAAAGATAACTATTGTTATAATGGAATGAAAGGAAAGAAAAATGTTTGTCAACTATTAAATATTGTACATCACCAGAATATGTCAGAGAACATCAAACAAAAAACCATTTAGTATACAAACAATGTAAGCCCTGATAATTCAGGATGAATATAACTTGTTAAGAAAGATTTAATGAACTATTGTGAAAACAAAAATATTGTAGACTCTAGATAGAACAAACCAAATGCATAAGTACTATAAGCATCAAAATAAGTGTATAATCTTAAGAATATTCAAGCGAACCAAAGCAAATGGTCAACTAGTACAAAAAGTAACTATATAGCTGATAAAAGCATAGCTAAAAATGTCAAGCCTAAAAGAAATAATTACCTGTAAGAAAGAAAGTATGTTAGCAAGTATAAAGATGGAAATGTGGTCTAAATGAAAACCTCTGATACCTTGAATATTATAGTGAATATATTATATTATTGAATATGAATGATATGTGTTATATTTTTTTTGAGTTGTGATAGTGCAACTATTGCCAGGTGCAATGTTTATTTTTTTTCTCAGACAGAGAAGAGTAATGCCTCTGAATCTGAGAATGTGTATTGAGGAACGGCAGAGGATGTTAGCCACAGTGAGCCACCCTGATTCCGAAACCTCTACAACAGTTAGGGAATTATATTGTATTAATGTATCAAGAACTATTATGAAAGAATCTGTGAGGTATGAATTATAATAACCATTAAGATAATCAGGAATGCAAAGATATGTGATAAGAAAGTAGAATGTGAATAAGACAGGAAATTGTTAACTTAAGGAATGAGATCTATTGTAGTCAAATGACTTAGAAAGTAAGCTACTTGAAAATACTAGTAAGTTAAGAGTTGTATCACTAGACAAAAAAAATCAAGCTAGAGTAATACACCAATAGTATGTTTAAAAAATCAAAGAGTACAAGAAAAAAAACTATAGAAGTATACTAAGAAACTGACATGAATTGATAATTTAATAAAAAATAAATTTTTCTCAAATGATCAATTTTAAAGAGGGTGTATATGTAACATAACAAAATGTTACCTAACCTAAATGTATGTTATCAGATTTTATAAGGACAAAACAACAATGTAAATATGAATATAGTAGTAAAAATAACCAAGAAAGGAGAAATCAAGAAAGAAGAATGAAGCATAAGTGCCACATGAAACAGTAACCCAAAGACTGTTTGACACTACAACTAGACTAAGACTAAGACAAACTGATGGACAGAGTAAATTTACATTCAGCTGTCAATCAAGTCAGTAGTTGATGTAAACCGAATGTTATATGTAAATAAAAAATGAATTAATAAGCATTTAAATACTGTGAAATCAGAATTAGCATTTTGCTGATAATAAATTTGACCATGACTAGTAAATTATGAATGCCAAAACTAAAATTAGCAATGGCTACATAGTGAGAACAAAGATGTATTTCAATATCAAATATACTTGTGAGAAAGAAAAACTATTTACAAGAGGGAATCTTATACAAATAAGATACCTCCACAAATTACCGAATTGAGAACCAATAAGTGTTATTAAGGCAAAATTCCAATATAAGCGATATGTCTTAACAACGCCTAGACCAAGCATTAGTCAGTAAATTGACTATTGGGAGTTAACATAAGTGTAAATTAACATACACCGAACAATGGTTATGCCCTGACATAACGAAAAACATTATTAAAACAATATATTTAATCATAATTTTAATTGTTAAATAGTAGATTAGAACGAGTTAGCATAAAACGAAATGTCATAGTAAGTAGGATCATTCATTACAATGTATAGAGTTTAGGTGTACACATAATGTTCAGTAAAAATGTCAGTACAGAGTTAATGGTGTTCCCACATAAACGTTTGAATAATAAAATGATATGTGAACACAAACAATATTAACCAAAAGTGTAAAATCGGCGATTCAGAAAAAGCAGACGACAGTGAAAATGGTGTACCCGAACATTGATTTTATAACAATGTCGGTCAAAGTGAAAGTAATTCGATATCGAGTGATATCAAATTAAAAAAGAAAAAATGATCTTTAATTTGATAATGATATCAACCCAATCGCAACTGTATTTAGTGCGGGAAAGATGTTAGCATCATTTTCAAAATATGCATCAGAAATTTGTTTATGAATAACAACAACAATGAAAGCTATCTGTCACATCAACGTTTGACGGTTAAAAAACCGTTATCAACGGCCAAAATAATAATACGTCATACCTTAACACCTGCAAGGACCAATCAGAAAATTAGTTAGTAATTAACATTTTTACCTAACGCCGATCAAAGAACGGGGTATATAAAGAAGGAAGCAGCCAATTTCAGACAGACTCTTACCAAACTTCATATAGCACAGACGTGCGCTCGCTATCTCTACATTCTTAATAACTATTAGCGTCATCTACATATTACATCGAAACAAATAGTTCAACACCAAGAGACAACTACTTCAAGTTAATCTACAGAAAACAACAGTGATTATGTGCAGTATCATTTCAATTTTGTGCGGGAAATAATGAGCAGAAAAATAATTAATTGTCATCATTCACGATCCATTTAGTCAGAAGAAGATCGCATTATTCTGTTCTTGTGCGTGTGTTGTGCAAAGCTTGGTAATCATTATAATCCGATTACCAAAAGTGGTTAATGAGTTTTAATTAAGTAATTAAAACCAAAAGGTAACAGTGCAATTATTATTAATTTTTATCTGAGCGCCATAACCTGTACATTTTTCAACACTGGTCTGTACTGACGCAAAACACAGAAACATTTCAAGATTACACCACGTCTCAATTTATTATATGAATTTGTTATTATGAATTAAGCTGTATGTTAGTTGTAAGGGTTCTCACATGATAAATTTTGTCAATAAAAAAGCAAGCGTTGACGAACGCGCGACCTCTCAACAGGTCATTTTTATTTTGTTTACTTTACGAAAGTAACCTCAAAAAACGTTGTTGATCAATTTTATATCAAAAAGATTATTGGATATTGTGTAGGCATAATTTTCTTTTTCGTGTTTCAAAGAATTCACATCTGAGATTTTCATATTTTTAATGTTAAAAATAAATAACATCTGGACTTAGCCAGATTTATAATTCATGTTCTGAGCAAGCCGTATAAGGCATATAATAACTGATTTATAATTGTACAACTTTGTATGTTTGCATTATATTTGTTTTTGAATTCTCTATAAGGGTGTAAATAAACCCATTATTAACAGCATCACTTGATTTGATTTATTTCTATAGGATAATTAAATATTTTATTTAGAAACTTAAACAACCTTCAGTTGTGTTTAATATTTTGGAATAGCATTGCCAAAAGGTGATACACAATTATTTTAAATTTTCTAATCATTCAGTAATTCTATGTGTGGGTTTTACACGGGATTTTCCCTGAATAAACCCGTGTGGCGCCCACTAATTAATAAACAAGGTAATCTAACCTTGCAACCAAAGTGAGTTGGTGTTTGTAAACTGAGTTGACAGCTTAGTGAACTTCTAGTAAACACAACCAGGTACGTAAAAGTATATTTTTGTTTATGATATTGTCCAGACATTACGAGACGGAACATACTAAGACTATCAGCAACCTGGAGAAGAAGTTTTACAGCCAATATCAACCAGACGTTCATCAATATCAAGCAACCCACTATTGTATTTTACATCTCAAATTAAGCAAATTTAGCATTTAATTATTATCAACTTAACTATTTTATTTGTTTCATATAAGGGAATTCGTTTCAAACAAGTATAATTAAACCATTGTAAACACACTGAGTGTAACCTCGAATGTTACATTGTAAATTACTTTATCACGTTAGTAACCTTCAATTAGAAACAACTATTTCAAACTTTGATTTATTTCAAAAGAATATTTCACGCATAATTGAACTTTGTTTAAACAAGATCTTTAATATTTTAAACACGAACATAATTTTAAAGAACAGCAGCAACACTTTTATTTTATTGCAAGGTAACGTAAACACCGCGTTCGGTAGATTTGTTTACAGTATAAACCTTAATTTTAAACACACCGAATTTCGTTCGATTATAAATTGGCGCACCAACTAGTGTGGCTTAAAAAATATTAAATAAAAATATTTTTTTTTTATATTTTATATCAGCCCGGTAGACACGAAAAAATTAACATGCCGCACACCCACCAATATGATACGAGATATAAGGACAGTAGGGTAGGAGAAATGCAACGGGATGTAGATACATACGAAGCGCAACCCACAGACGAGATGGAAGTTATTACAATCAATAATGTCGAAACTAGTACCGACGAGATACCTCATGTGGAACCAGAGATGGAAATAATAGTCAGCGACCGACAAGACAGACCGTCCGAAGAAGCGAGATGGGATCACATGATGAGAATGATGATGGAACAATTCGGACAGGTTAAGGAAGATAGTCGATCAATGAATAAAAATCTGGAAGCATTAAAGGAAGATAGTCGATCATTGAAGGAAGATAATCGATCATTAAAAGAAGAGTTTAGAATATCCCGGGAAGAGAATCAAAGGAACTTCGAGTTATTAAATAAGAATATCGAGTCAATAATTGAGGAGAGCCGGAAGTGGAGAGAAGAACGGAAGGTATCCGAAGACAAAAACATGGAACAAATGAGTCCAGAGCCTGAAGATACACACCACAGGAATGAAGAGGATAATCAACATAAAAAAGCCATCATTAAAAATGTAAAGAACAAGGTAATAAAGAAAACAGGAGAGAAAAAGACAAAGATAAAGAGAATAATACGCTCTAAGAAGACGAGGATTACAAGGGAAATATTGGAAATGACTAGGAGTGGATTAATTAACTTCGTGGACAACCCAAGTATTCGTCATAAAGCAAGAATCAACGGTAAGAAGTATAAACAAGACTTCGTAAAAATATTAAAAGTAAATTACCATAAAACCGTGGGTAAAAAATTAAATAAGAATCCAATTAAATTAAATATACCAACAAATGAAATACACCAAACAAAATCAATTGATTCCTTAATGAATAACCAACCATTAAACTATGTAATTAATAACCCAGGTGACGGAACGATTAAGACAATGTTACATGCCAGTGACTATGTTATGACGGAGAAGGTTATAAACAATGAGGTATTTAAAGTGAATACTCCCAGAAGGAAGAAGCTTCACAAGAAGAAGGAAAATTATCAAGAACAACTGGACCAGCTCATTGAAGGGTACGCCCAAAGAATAAGGGAAATGCGGAAGAAGAGGGACCAAGCGATGGAAGAATCCAACCAGGAAATGAACAAAGGTCAACCCGGATTAGAAGAAGGGCCAGACATCAATAATAGCCAAGGCCCAGAGTACAATGAACACAGGAATACCAAAGATAATGAGAGGAAGAAGGCAAGGAAACGGGGAGCCAATTACTATCTGGTAGCCGCCAAATGGAAGAACCGCCTGATAGGAAGGTATCTCCAAGACCACTAGTACTGAACATATGTAAGGTATCCCGAAAATGTAATATTAGCCATAGAGTGGAAGAGCACAAAGTAACCCCATGAACACCAACCATAAAAAAAAAAAAAAAGATTATTATTAAGAACGGATAATATGTAGAAGTAAGCAACATTTATCACCCGAATGTTTAGGGTAGAAAAGAAAAAATATATATGTTTAAAAATAATTACTATAAACAAACTCATTTAAGGTTTAACAGAATCACATGTTAAACTACAAATTGTTGAAGGTAACTAATTGACGATAACTAATCAATTTGCCCTATCGAGTTACAAAAGTGTGTAGAATTAAAATATAAGCCAAACTATTTGTTACTGATGAAAAAGAACCAGATCTATCACACCAAGGGATAGAAAATTATGTAATGTCAACTAAATGATTTAATAAGAAAAGGGACATCTATTATGTCACAAAGAGCCAGTAGTGGCATATAACTACAATTACTATACTATACCTAGAGAAAAAATGTGTATCCAAATGAATATTCTATGTAACTAAATTTTATAAAATGATTATTGTGTACCTCTCATAAAACTCAAATATTGAATTAAATCGTCCAGAATGAAGGTTCACCCAACTAACTTTTGAAGGAGTAGAGAGGCAGTACTACAAAGTGTGTAAAATAAAAGAAGGACATTATTATGGAAAGTAAGGAAAGAAAAAAAAAGTTTGTAAAACAAACCATGTAAACCCCAAGAATGTCTATAAAATTAGATATTAGTATGTTATTATATTGTCACATGAAATTATAATTGTAGAATATTGTATATTATATAAAATCATCCAGAATAAGTGAGAACCACCATCACTTGAAGGAGTAGAGAAGAAAAATAACAAAGAGTGTTAATTGTAAAGATAACTATTGTTATAATGGAATGAAAGGAAAGAAAAATGTTTGTCAACTATTAAATATTGTACATCACCAGAATATGTCAGAGAACATCAAACAAAAAACCATTTAGTATACAAACAATGTAAGCCCTGATAATTCAGGATGACTATAACTTGTTAAGAAAGATTTAATGAACTATTGTGAAAACAAAAATATTGTAGACTCTAGATAGAACAAACCAAATGCATAAGTACTATAAGCATCAAAATAAGTGTATAATCTTAAGAATATTCAAGCGAACCAAAGCAAATGGTCAACTAGTACAAAAAGTAACTATATAGCTGATAAAAGCATAGCTAAAAATGTCAAGCCTAAAAGAAATAATTACCTGTAAGAAAGAAAGTATGTTAGCAAGTATAAAGATGGAAATGTGGTCTAAATGAAAACCTCTGATACCTTGAATATTATAGTGAATATATTATATTATTGAATATGAATGATATGTGTTATATTTTTTTTGAGTTGTGATAGTGCAACTATTGCCAGGTGCAGTGTTTATTTTTTTTCTCAGACAGAGAAGAGTAATGCCTCTGAATCTGAGAATGTGTATTGAGGAACGGCAGAGGATGTTAGCCACAGTGAGCCACCCTGATTCCGAAACCTCTACAACAGTTAGGGAATTATATTGTATTAATGTATCAAGAACTATTATGAAAGAATCTGTGAGGTATGAATTATAATAACCATTAAGATAATCAGGAATGCAAAGATATGTGATAAGAAAGTAGAATGTGAATAAGACAGGAAATTGTTAACTTAAGGAATGAGATCTATTGTAGTCAAATGACTTAGAAAGTAAGCTACTTGAAAATACTAGTAATTTAAGAGTTGTATCACTAGACAAAAAAAATCAAGCTAGAGTAATACACCAATAGTATGTTTAAAAAATCAAAGAGTACAAGAAAAAAAAACTATAGAAGTATACTAAGAAACTGACATGAATTGATAATTTAATAAAAAATAAATTTTTCTCAAATGATCAATTTTAAAGAGGGTGTATATGTAACATAACAAAATGTTACCTAACCTAAATGTATGTTATCAGATTTTATAAGGACAAAACAACAATGTAAATATGAATATAGTAGTAAAAATAACCAAGAAAGGAGAAATCAAGAAAGAAGAATGAAGCAGAAGTGCCACATGAAACAGTAACCCAAAGACTGTTTGACACTACAACTAGACTAAGACTAAGACAAACTGATGGACAGAGTAAATTTACATTCAGCTGTCAATCAAGTCAGTAGTTGATGTAAACCGAATGTTATATGTAAATAAAAAATGAATTAATAAGCATTTAAATACTGTGAAATCAGAATTAGCATTTTGCTGATAATAAATTTGACCATGACTAGTAAATTATGAATGCCAAAACTAAAATTAGCAATGGCTACATAGTGAGAACAAAGATGTATTTCAATATCAAATATACTTGTGAGAAAGAAAAACTATTTACAAGAGGGAATCTTATACAAATAAGATACCTCCACAAATTACCGAATTGAGAACCAATAAGTGTTATTAAGGCAAAATTCCAATATAAGCGATATGTCTTAACAACGCCTAGACCAAGCATTAGTCAGTAAATTGACTATTGGGAGTTAACATAAGTGTAAATTAACATACACCGAACAATGGTTATGCCCTGACATAACGAAAAACATTATTAAAACAATATATTTAATCATAATTTTAATTGTTAAATAGTAGATTAGAACGAGTTAGCATAAAACGAAATGTCATAGTAAGTAGGATCATTCATTACAATGTATAGAGTTTAGGTGTACACATAATGTTCAGTAAAAATGTCAGTACAGAGTTAATGGTGTTCCCACATAAACGTTTGAATAATAAAATGATATGTGAACACAAACAATATTAACCAAAAGTGTAAAATCGGCGATTCAGAAAAAGCAGACGACAGTGAAAATGGTGTACCCGAACATTGATTTTATAACAATGTCGGTCAAAGTGAAAGTAATTCGATATCGAGTGATATCAAATTAAAAAAGAAAAAATGATCTTTAATTTGATAATGATATCAACCCAATCGCAACTGTATTTAGTGCGGGAAAGATGTTAGCATCATTTTCAAAATATGCATCAGAAATTTGTTTATGAATAACAACAACAATGAAAGCTATCTGTCACATCAACGTTTGACGGTTAAAAAACCGTTATCAACGGCCAAAATAATAATACGTCATACCTTCACACCTGCAAGGACCAATCAGAAAATTAGTTAGTAATTAACATTTTTACCTAACGCCGATCAAAGAACGGGGTATATAAAGAAGGAAGCAGCCAATTTCAGACAGACTCTTACCAAACTTCATATAGCACAGACGTGCGCTCGCTATCTCTACATTCTTAATAACTATTAGCGTCATCTACATATTACATCGAAACAAATAGTTCAACACCAAGAGACAACTACTTCAAGTTAATCTACAGAAAACAACAGTGATTATGTGCAGTATCATTTCAATTTTGTGCGGGAAATAATGAGCAGAAAAATAATTAATTGTCATCATTCACGATCCATTTAGTCAGAAGAAGATCGCATTATTCTGTTCTTGTGCGTGTGTTGTGCAAAGCTTGGTAATCATTATAATCCGATTACCAAAAGTGGTTAATGAGTTTTAATTAAGTAATTAAAACCAAAAGGTAACAGAGCAATTATTATTAATTTTTATCTGAGCGCCATAACCTGTACATTTTTCAACACTGGTCTGTACTGACGCAAAACACAGAAACATTTCAAGATTACACCACGTCTCAATTTATTATATGAATTTGTTATTATGAATTAAGCTGTATGTTAGTTGTAAGGGTTCTCACATGATAAATTTTGTCAATAAAAAAGCAAGCGTTGACGAACGCGCGACCTCTCAACAGGTCATTTTTATTTTGTTTACTTTACGAAAGTAACCTCAAAAAACGTTGTTGATCAATTTTATATCAAAAAGATTATTGGATATTGTGTAGGCATAATTTTCTTTTTCGTGTTTCAAAGAATTCACATCTGAGATTTTCATATTTTTAATGTTAAAAATAAATAACATCTGGACTTAGCCAGATTTATAATTCATGTTCTGAGCAAGCCGTATAAGGCATATAATAACTGATTTATAATTGTACAACTTTGTATGTTTGCATTATATTTGTTTTTGAATTCTCTATAAGGGTGTAAATAAACCCATTATTAACAGCATCACTTGATTTGATTTATTTCTATAGGATAATTAAATATTTTATTTAGAAACTTAAACAACCTTCAGTTGTGTTTAATATTTTGGAATAGCATTGCCAAAAGGTGATACACAATTATTTTAAATTTTCTAATCATTCAGTAATTCTATGTGTGGGTTTTACACGGGATTTTCCCTGAATAAATCCGTGTGGCGCCCACTAATTAATAAACAAGGTAATCTAACCTTGCAACCAAAGTGAGTTGGTGTTTGTAAACTGAGTTGACAGCTTAGTGAACTTCTAGTAAACACAACCAGGTACGTAAAAGTATATTTTTGTTTATGATATTGTCCAGACATTACGAGACGGAACATACTAAGACTATCAGCAACCTGGAGAAGAAGTTTTACAGCCAATATCAACCAGACGTTCATCAATATCAAGCAACCCACTATTGTATTTTACATCTCAAATTAAGCAAATTTAGCATTTAATTATTATCAACTTAACTATTTTATTTGTTTCATATAAGGGAATTCGTTTCAAACAAGTATAATTAAACCATTGTAAACACATTGAGTGTAACCTCGAATGTTACATTGTAAATTACTTTATCACGTTAGTAACCTTCAATTAGAAACAACTATTTCAAACTTTGATTTATTTCAAAAGAATATTTCACGCATAATTGAACTTTGTTTAAACAAGATCTTTAATATTTTAAACACGAACATAATTTTAAAGAACAGCAGCAACACTTTTATTTTATTGCAAGGTAACGTAAACACCGCGTTCGGTAGATTTGTTTACAGTATAAACCTTAATTTTAAACACACCGAATTTCGTTCGATTATAATATTACAGTTTATGTTATTCATGGTGTTTTTTAGACTATTCATTTGGCGTAAAGTGCCATTAAAGATTAAAAATGTGTCATCTACATATCGACCATATAAAATTATACTATTAGCGTAACTGTTGTTGGAGAGAAAATAGGAATTTTCATAAAAATTCAGATAAATATCCGCCAGTAAACCGGACAGAGGAGAACCCATGTCCAAACCATCTCCTTGAATGAAATACTGGTCGTTGAAGGTAAAATAATTCTGTTGTAGAACAATTTCAAGTAAAAGGATTAACTCATCTATGGTCCGGGTACTTTGTTTTTTGGTATCGCATAAATTGTTTCTTAAAATATCAATTGTTTCCTTCACCGGTATATTAGTATAGAGATTTATTATATCAAAAGACGCCAGTTTATAATTCGGCAGTAATTTTATGTCTAGTCTTGTTTATAAAATCAGTATTATTTATAATGCTGTGGTTGTTCTTTAAATGTATATTTTCCTTTATTAATTTAACAAGCTTTTTAGCTGTCTTGAAACCTGGTGCCGTGGTGAAATTAACCAAAGGTCTAATCGGGACATTGTCTTTGTGAATTTTTGGTAGGCCTGTGAGCCTCGGCGCTTTAGCGTTAATAGGTTTTAAATAACGCCGTGTACGCTCATCAAACAAGGTAACGCATTTATTAAACGTGCTATTTAAAATTTTGACAAAGGAGTCAGTGGGATCAGAGTTTAAAACTTTAATGTTGTTATCGGAAATGAACTCGTTAACCTTCTGTGTATACATATCATTATCTATAACTACCAATGTATGGCCTTTATCAGCTTTTGTAATTGCGGACATTATTGTCAATTAGTTTTGTTTTTATTTTCTTCAGTGTCTTGAATTCAGTATGAAATCTTATCTGTTTTTGTGTAATATGAGATGTGTGAATGTCTAAGGTATGCCTGTCTATGATATTATTGAATTTATTGTTTATTATGAAACGTGCTTTGTTCTGAAGTTTAGGATCTGAGATTGCTTTAACTGCAGTATCAGCACAGATAATCTCTTGTAAGACTTGATGTTTGTTGTTAGGTGGAAAATTGTAATGTATGCCCTTATATTCAAATAAGGGAGATAAATATTCAAACCCACTTGGAGATAAAAACAGGCATATATAAACTAATATGTAACGACTGTGATAGTTTCTATATTGGCCAGACAGGGAGACCTTTCGTCAAAAGATTTCAAGAACACATACCACGCAAAAATTAAATAACACATTTAAATAACTTGAAAACATTAAGTCAAATTACGCACGCCATTTGATTTCAAACAACCATACTTACACGGATTTAAGGTCTAATCTTATACCTTTACATTACCGTAACAAGGGTCGCTACATGGACGCATTAGAGGAGTTTGAAATATACAAAAGATATAAAAGCACGAACAACCATGATGGCATAATGAATGATAAATTGAATTTTAAATCCAACCCACTGTACGACACCGCGTTGCATTTGCTTGAGATAAACAACCTGGCAATAACTCGAAGTCCAAGAATTCAGTATCCGACCGAACGTTGCACGGTGCGCACCGAATCGAACACGTGTGTTTAAATAATGTACTATTATGAATTTTAATATTTGACGATCTCTTCCCGAGTGATACGTCTGATGATGGGACATAGTTCCCGAAACGCGTAACAACAAAAACAACGCAACGAAGTCACAGGACGGATTTGAAATAAGGTAATTTATTATCAAAAACGTGGCTTGGACCATAATCAACAATGTTTAAAATGTGTGGGTTATCTGAGCCGGTCATAAGATCGTCCACATAGAAATCGTTTGCGATAGCAGAACAGGCTATAGGGTGTTGAGTTTTGTTTTCCTGGGCTATTTGTGCCAAACATCTTGTGGCCAGAAATGAAGCGCTTGCAGTCCCATATGTGATTGTCCTCAAGGGGTAGTGTTGAAGTTCCCTATGGGGGGCATCGCGCCAAACAATTCGTTGCAAATTAGAATCCCTGGGAGTAACTAAAATTTGACGGTACATTTTTTCAATGTCCGAAATGAGGACGTATCTAAATGAGGGCGTTCTAAACCGAGACATAATTGAAAAAAGATCCTGCTGGACCGTGGGACCAACCATTAATGTGTCGTTTAAGGACAAATTATTTGTTGTTTTGGCAAAGCCGTCGAAAACAACTCGCAATTTGGTGGTTATACTAGAGCCTCTAAAAACCGAATGGTGCGGTAAGTAGAAGGTGTCTGACTTATTGACTGACAAATCGTAAGAATCAAGCAAAGACATGTGACCCAGAGTTAAATATTCCTGCATGAATTTACTATAGTCTTTATGAAGAGCAGGGTTCTGCTTGAACTTAAGTTCCAGTGATTGAAATCTGCGAATAGCTCCGGGAAGAGAATCGCCCAAATGAGAGTTGTATCCCCTGCGAGGTAGGGACACAACAAATCTACCACTATTATTGCGGAAAGTGTTAGCGATAAAATGACTTTCGCATTCTGAGTCCTCAACTGAGGGAGTACGGACTGCAACGTCCTCCAATTGCCAGAAGTCTTTTAATTACGATGAAATTGCATTGTTATCTTCGCACGCTATAAATGATGAAACAGGTGTTGTCATGTCGACATTAAAGGGCAGGTTACCAGCGAGGATGAATCCCAATTTTGTCTCCTGTATTATGGGAAAGTGTGGGCTGCGGATGAATTTAATAGGTTCAATCAATTGTAAATGGTACTGGGCACCAAGTAATATGTCGATTTGTGAAGAAAAGTTTAGTTGTGGGTCAGCTAAGAATATGTTTTTTGGTATATTTAGGGATGAAATATTAAACGATTCTGCGGGAAGATTATTCGTAGTACTGGGAAGCACAGCGCAATGCACGTACAGATTGAAATTCTTGTAACGAGAATTCAGCCTTACCCTTGTACTAAAGTCCGCTTGAGATAGGGAATTGTTTATACCAGTGATGGGTAGTTGAGACTTGGTTAATTTTAGACCCATGCGGCGTGCGAAATTCATGGTACAGAAGTTTGCTTGAGATCCTGAATCTAATAGAATTCTTACTGGATGTTTCCTACCGGCTTGGTCCGTTGTCATGCAGATAGCGGTGGATAACAGAGTAGATTTATTTGTTTGTAATTTGAGGGAAAATTGATTGTTGCCCCTGTTTGAAGTGTTACTGCCTGATATGTGAATCATTGTATGATGTCGTTTAGAACATGTCCTACAAGAAAATTTGGAAGGACAGTGTGAGGGCTCATGGCCTGGACGCATGCAATTTAAACAAAGTTTGTATTTAAGTAAAATGTTCTTTCGCTCAAAGGGAGATGTAGCCCCGAATTGTGGGCATTCAGACAGTCTATGTTTACCGCAACACAGCTGACAAATGTTATTGTTGATATTAGTATAAAATGTTGACCTAGTGAGCTCAACGGGTTTAATAGTCTTGCGATAGGGAATCTTATCGCTAACTTGTGTTCTGTTTGCTGAACTGGTTGATGCGCCAACGTTTTGCATTAATTGCCTTCTACAATTTAAAAATTTAATGAAATTGTTGAAATTAGGGAATCGCTCGTCAGATAGACTTTCCTTCCATAGTCGACATGTCTGGTTATCGAGTTTCTGAGTTAAATATTGAACAAAAATAATTTCAAAAGTATTTACAGGTAAACTCAATGAATTCAAAGCGTTCATATTTGTGGTGATTTTGTCAATAAATTTTTAAATGCCAACCATGGACTTTTGCTGAATGGACTTCATGCCCAAGACTTTCCCAACATGATACGCTGAGACAATTAATTTACTATCATACCTGGCCTTCAATAGCTCAATGGCTACCGCATAATTTTTATGGGTAATTGGGAGAGACTTTATTACATTTAAAGCCTCGTCCCTTAGTGAAGAATGTAAGTAATGCAATTTCTGGATGTCAGTCAGGTCCGTTCTGACGTGTACTAACTCAAAGAACATGTTGTAATAGTGTTGCCAATCAATAATGTTGCCTGAGAAGCAGGGCAATTTAATTGGCTCTAACTGAATAGGGGATGCTTTAATTGGCGTAACTTCAGCTTGATTTAATGTTTTTTTGCTCACCTCTTCTACACGTTCTAATAAATTTTGCAGCTTACACTCAATAGTGCAGAGATCATCCTCTGACTGAACCCTGTCACTTACTGATGTGAAATCAGATTCATCAGCCTCAATTTGGGTCTGAATTTCATCATACTTCGCGGACAACTCCATCAAGTGACGAAGTTTTATTTTTAAAGCATGGTGATCATTTATTTCATGATCGAAATTGTCCACGAAGGTGTTTATACGGGATATAGAGGCTTTAATTGTGCCACGTTTTTAAATCAAAGCTTTCACATCAGTCATGATTGAACTGCAAGCTGGTGTTTCGAAATCGATAAATAAATGCAGAACAGGTGAACAATTAATGTAATTTGAGTATTTTATCAAATTCTGATATAATGCGGTAGCCAGTGAGTGGTAAAACTTAATCTAATTCCTTATTATAATATGTACTTATTTTTTTTTTTAAATAGTTATATGAAATTATTTTGAAAATATGACTCATTTTTAATGTATATGAAATTATATAAGTGAGAAACTATGCGAAATATAAGTTCATAGTCACTTGAATTATGAGAGTCCTCTGCAGGTTTAAGATGGATCCGTTGCCTGTCGCTTCCTTGGCGATCCTGTCCGGCTGGCCTTGGATTGGTGGCGCAAATCTTGTTTCTGCTTGTCGGGTGATGTTTGAAGCTGTAGCTCTCTGTGCAGGCTTGAAGTTCTGATTTTCAATGATGAATGACAAGTGACGATGAAGTGGAATATCTTGCGGTATTAGAAATGATGTCTTGCAGAAGCTTGTACGGCCAAGTATGATGTTTTTTTTTTTTGAAAGTTATGAATGTATGCTCACGGCCAGCAATTTTTCGTTTAAGAAGATTCGGGATTGACCAAAATGTTATTTGGGCCTGTTAAATGAAATATATGTCCGGCCCGGAGGACCAAATGTTATTTCTTCGACGCTCTTGACTATTTCTTGAGTTAGTCTTACAACGTGATGCTGGTATAATAAGTTGGATAATATGAAATAACGTAGTGGACTGTATTTTGAATTAACTGTTTATTTGCATTTTGTTAATAATTATTGCATGGCCCGTGCAGTGTCGCGTGGTGTACATTGCCAAAGTGAGAATTAAATAAATACTGAAAAATATGTTAATAAATTGAAGTAATCTTCAGAATTGAAATAGTTACCTAGCCGCGGCGTTAAGAAGGGTGCTGTCGAGGAATAGCCCAAATAATCGAAATAATGATTTTCGAAACCACCAAAATGGGCCTAATGGAAATAATCCACCGGGAAATAACAACCCAAATAATCATAATAATTATCGCAAATTTAACGCCAACACCAACAACAACTATCCACGCCCAAGTAATCAAAATTCCCATAATAACAATAATAACAGAGGAAATAATAATAACAATGGTAATTACTATAGACCCAACAACCAATATAATAATAATAACAACGGCCAAAATCAAACATACAGGCGACGGGTAAATTATGGATACAGAGAATCGAAATGATGGAAGGCGGTATTATCGAGGACCAAGGAGTAGGAGCGTCGAGGAAGATAGAAGAAGCAGGGATCGAGTAACTTTCAATAACGACCCGGTCAAAATACTGGAAGCAACAGACGGTACCAACCCAACAGACCAGATGACCGTACGGAAGGAACCAGCCAGCATTTAAACAAACAGCGGCAGTGAGAATCCACCTGGACCCATCACTGAACCTATCTATTGGGTACTTGACTAAACTAACAGACCAGACGAATGACCAGACAATAACTATAATACAAAACCACTACTTAATAAATATTCGAGAAGAGTTACTTGAAGAAAAATCAAATAAAATTGACCATTCAGATAATGAAATTGCCTATATAATAGCCAACATAAATGGAATACCTAACAAATTTTTGATAGATACAGGCGCTAATGTGTCTATAATTGACAGCATAGTATACAACAAAATTCAAAAAGAGAGTAAGATCAGCTTACCAACATTACCTGTTATTATTTTAATTGGAGCCACTGGGAGGCAAAACAAAACTATATATTGTCATTGGAGGTAACGAGTAACAATGAAACCCTTTCCATGATCTTTTTAATTGCACACGGTTTGCCTTTTGAGATATTAATTGGTTGTGACATTTTAAGGAAGTATTCCGCAGTCATTGACATGAGACGATCAAGAGTATCAATGAAGTCAGAAAACAAAGAATGGATAGCTGAACTAACTGGAAACAAGGGGGTGGTTCCAGTTAATAACGTTTATAACATTCGAACAGTTAGTTATTCACAAGACAATATATTAGAAGAAAGAACCGAAGACCAAGGAAGTAATGACCTTTTATGGCACCAAAAATTAGAAGAGATCAGACAATTTCGGGGTGCTCAGAACGGAAATCGTTTAAGCACTCAGGAGGTGGAAAAGTTAATATCCATATACAATAAATATCGGCATGTATTTTCTGACCGACCAGGAAAAGTAAGGGGTTATCAGTGCGAATTGAGATTCAAAGAAGTTGCAAATTTTAACAAAAAGTCATATCCAATAGCATACGCAGCGAAGGAAGCAGTAAGAATTGAAATCAACAGGATGCTAGAAGAAGATATCATCGAGTACAGTTGTTAGCAGTACACCAGTCCCATAGTAGCCACTACAAAAAAGGACGGAAAGGTACGGCTGTGTCTCGACGCAAGAGAAATAAATAAAATCTTGATAAACGATAGGACATCTCCTGGGGAAATTGAGGATATACTCAAAAAATTTCATGGTACCCAGTTTATCAGTACCTGGGATACAGTTTGTGGGTACTGGCAAGTAGAGTTGCACCCAGCTAGTCGAAAATACGTTGCCTTTATATTCGAAGGTCGGAACTACCAGTTCAAGCGACTACCATTTGGGCTGGTAAATTCCGTGGCGATATTCGTCCGATGTATGGACCAAATATTGGGACCAGAAACCATGCATTATACCACCGTTTATGTTGACGATTTGTTAGTCACTTCATCCAGCTGGGAAGAGCATTGTGTCAGAGTAGAACGAGTACTGGAGAAATTATCTAATGACAACGTGACATTAAAATTGGAAAAATCTAAACCAATAGCGGACGAAGTCCAATTCCTTGGCTTCAATTTGTCTAGACAAGGCATAACACCATAAAATGACAAAATAAATTCTATTCAACGGTTCCCAACCCCAAAGAATAAAAAAACAGTTACAGTCGTTCCTGGGCATCTGTAATTATTATAGAAAATTCCAGAAGAACTATTGCGAATTAACAGCCAAATTATCACCACAATTATCGTCCAAACCCAAGTGGATGTGGGGTCCGGAACAGGAAACAATTTTTAAATCAATTAAGGACAACTTCCTAAAAACCATTATGTTACAACAGCCAAACTTCAACCGACCATTTTTCATGAATTGTGATGCAAGTGATATCAGCTTGGGGTCTGTGTTATACCAGGAAGATGATGACGGAAACCACCAGGTAGTGAGTTTCGCAAGTAAAATCTTGAACCATTGCGAACGCAATTATCATGTGACTGAGAAGGAGTTATTGAGTTTAGTGTTTTCTTGTGGTAAATTCAGAACATATATCCTTGGTAATAACAGTAAGAACCGACCATAAATCAATATCCTTTTTAAAAAAATGTAAACTCAGTCATGGGAGGTTGACCAGATGGATACTTGCTCTCCAAGAATACCACATCAGTTGGGAATATATCCCAGGAAGTAAAAATATTGCGGCTGATGTGTTATACCGCATCAATATAGAACAACAAACGTTTGATAGAGAAAAAGGTATTTAAGGTATTTAACATCATGAAAAGCAAATTGGATTTAGAAATAATAATAAAGGAAGTAAAGCAACACCAAAAGAATGACACAAAATTGAACCAGATCCGAGAAGGATTAAGTCAGCAAGATGAGAAAATCACCCCATATTATTGCATACATGAAGATACCTTATTCATCCAGACCAGTCATAACCAGAAGTCATGGAAATTAGTAATACCCCGAGGGTTTGAAAAGGAGATCATTATGGACTATCACCTCAGATACGGTCATATGGGAGCGTTAAAGGTAATAAAGGCGCTAGAAGAACATACTTATGTGCAGTGGCGTTACCCTAAAAATTTAACAACCGGTTCTGTAGACCGGTTGGATGTGAACTGTATTATGGGAAAGAGAAAGAAAGATGTAATATGAAATACACAGAAAGAAAATATGATATATTCTTACTTAAGCTACATTAAATTTGTTTTATATTCTGAAACAAAAAAACAATTTCTAATCTTCAGTTTATAGCCAAAATGTCTGTAGGTTGATGTTACAGAAGGCTCCAAATGGTACTTTGGTTTTTCGAAAAATCTTGCTTCACTTTCCTTCTCACTCTCGTATCGGTTGCCGTGTGGTGCCCCTGTCGTAGCCACAATTTCACAAACGGGGTTGGATCCCAGTCTGATATAGGTTTCCCTATAAGCTTTATGGTCATCAAGTGGGAGATGTTGCTGACAAGAAGAGCATTCCTCTGATCAGTAGCTATTATATTCATCAAACTGAAAGCGTGCTCTGCTTCTGCTGAGCTTACAGCAATCACCTTCATGATTTTCTTAGCTTCTAATATGCTTCCAGGTTGTGTTTTGTTAGGCATGTCTCTGTCATCAATTAGGTCTCTAAAATCATTTACCGGAATGTCAAACTTTATAAGATTGCTTAATTTATAAAGCTTTTTTTCTCCGTCATACCAGGGAGAAAGTGTGACTTCACTTGGCCAGGTGGTAGAGTCCAATAGGGTAAATAGAGACAACATATTTTTATATGTCTCATTTTCTTCACTCCCTAATCTGTTTGTCATGTTATCTATGACACTTTGTATCAGTTGATTTCTTGGTAATTTTACAATTTTGTTATTCTACTGAATGGAATATGTTTATGGGTATCTGATTTTATCGTTGTAGGTACAAGACTTTCATATTTTCATTTGCTGTCTTTCAATATACTTAATGCTCTTATGCATCTCTTGATCAGTCGATCTGCTTTCACTACAGTTACATCCTGGCTTTGCAATGCAAGAGATAAGAGGAACAGTTCTTCTAGTAAATCAGTCATTAGAGCAAGGTCCTCTATGAAATTCAAATTTTCCATTCGCAGTTTCAAACCTGTCTGATTTGATTGAGAAAAATTGTTATATAGGGCTGGATAGGCCTTCCATACAGCTTTTGTTGCTCTTACACTGCACGCTACCCACCGACCAATTTTTATGATTTCCAATTCCAAATCATTGGCTATATTGTTTAACTCCATTTGATTTTTGTTTGATGTGTGGTAGAAGCAACAGATCTTCTCAGGAAATGCTTTGAAATGATTGACTTGTGAAATAGATTTGATAGCGTCATCAAGAGCCAGTTGTACTCGGTGGCTTAAAAAATGCCAAATTATTATACTAGGGTATTTACTTAATAATCTAACTGAAACTCCTGACTTACAACCTAACATAGTACTGGCACCATCAGAGAAAAATCCAATCAAATTTTTCTTTAGATAGGGATTATTAAAGCCATAACTTTCTAATGTAAGAAGTAAAATATGAGAAATCGTCTCTGCATTTGTAAAGTCCAGTTCTTTTAAATCAACAAATACGTTTATTGGCTCATCTGAGCCTAAAATATCGCATCTCAATATAACGACCAATGCAGTTTTTTTTGATACTGTGCTGGCTTCATCAATTACAATACAAATTTTGGAATTTTGTTCAATAATTTTAGAAAAAATCTGATTCCTTAACTCAATAGACATATGTTGGGCAATGGCCATTGCAGTTTGCCTTAAGTATAAAGAAACTCCAAGGTCTACGCCATTTTTTTCTTGTAATTCTATTTCTGCCTCAATATCTTGCATGGGTCTGTTACGTTTTACTAGACCGTACACTGTAGTAAATACAATGACTGGTGGAGTAAATACAATACAATGACTGATGGAAAGTAATTGCTTTTCATGGAATTTATCAACAGATGCAACAATTTTGTTTTGTTTAGACTCTTCAATTATTTGAATTGCTTTATTGTGCGATTCAGAACATGCATGCTCATTAAGTTTTTTGCGGATAGATGCCTGTTGTATTTCCTTTGTTGATCCATTTGGGACGATTTTTGAATTTTTCCATTCAGTTGAAATGTGAATGTGTTTAGCACTTTCAACATTTAAATAATTTATTTGGGAACATACTTTGCATCCTACACTGTTTTTTTCAGTAGGCCTAATATTAAGCCATGAGTACTTACTCATAAAATATTCATGCTGCTTTTATGACCATATCAGCAAATTAGAAACAGCCCCGTCATCAGATGGTAGCGATAGCGATGTCTCTGAATCTTGAGTGCTGTCATCACAAACACAAACAAGTTTAGGCTGTTTTTGGCTGGAACAAACAGGCCTACTGAAAAAACTAATCAGGTTTGACTGTCGTTTCATAATAAAATGTTGACTGAATGTTTTAAAAGACTCGAGTTATAAACAAACACAGAATTCAAAACTACACTAATCAGTACAGTACACGGTGTACACCACAAAAAAAAACAATTCAAACACAACCTAAAAACTTCCAAACATGGCGTGAAGGTCACTAGCACTGGCGCGTAACGGCAAGTGCTCGAAAGTTGCGAAGATCGATATTGTCGCAGAACGACGGAACACCACAACATCGAAACTGCTTAGCGCCGAAATCATATGTTGTCGAAATCGTTGGCTATTTTCCGTGATTCAGCGATTCACTACTAAAACTCTAATGACAGTTCGTAACAAGTAACAACCGGTTCGCCGAACTATCCTAAATTTAACAACCGGACATAAATTTAACCTAAGGACATCAACTGAAGAGTAAGAAATTATATTAAACACTGTCACATATGTCAGTTGGTTAAATGTAATAATGATAAGAAGGAAGGAATAATGCAGCCCATAACTTCGACCAGTAAATTGGAAAGAGTCTTTTTAGACATATGTGACCCCTACCACGCAGTGGAGGGAGGAGACAATATAAGTTTATTGTAATAATTATGGATCATTATATGAAATTTGTGAAACTATATCCTATTAACCGAGCAACTACAAATAAAGTATTAAATATTGTTACACAGTCATACATACCAGAGTTAGGAGTTCCAAAATCAATTATAACCGACCATGGTACCCAATTCCGAGGAAGAAAGTGGAAGGAGGCCCTAATGGACCTCGGTGTCCGGACTTATAAAACTTCAGTTTACCATCCAAATAGCAATCCAGCAGAAAGAGTACTTCGTGAAGTCGGAAGAATTCTTCAAACTTACTGCCACGATCAACAACGGAAATGGAATGACTATAAATGCAACAGAAAATTTTATTAACCTCGCACACCATGAATCTATCAGATACCCCTTGTAACCCCCCTTTTTATTTGTGTTACAATTTTTTTTTCTTTAAACTAGATATTTACGACTAGGCAGAAGGCCTAGAAGAAGCATAAAGTGAGCTGGGTCCAATGCGACGGGACTTGCAATTAATACTCTCGATTAACCAGTAAGATAAATTTTATTATTTCATATGTGATCAACGTATAAACATTATTCATCATTTCCATATTTATAACATTATTATAAATTCATAACAATTATATTATTCATTATTTCACATTATTTTTTCAATAACACATAATTTAACACACACAAATAAATTACTTTAAATTACACATATAAAGTGTTGTATACAGCCTACATATTTTCATCACAGCCCGCTGTAGAAACTTCCCATGCCGGTAAACCATCTAGACAATATTATCAAAATACAATTTAAGATTTAAGAACCATGTAAACAGCCTTTACAATTTTATACAAAAACATATATGTATTTGATTGCCTGTGACCAGCCTGTATGATTTTATCAAAACACAATATGTATAAAATTTAAAATGCTTGGAGACAGCCTGTATAATTACATAAAAGTACAGTTTATAAATTTAAGGAAAAATCTAGATTGGCCCATAATAGCAAGAAAGTACGATTACAAATTTAAAGTGTCAGTACACCCTGTATAGTTTTATAAAAGTACATATATAAATTTCAAGAAATATCTAGATTGGCCATAATAGCAAGAAAATACAATTGCAAATTTAAAGTGTCAGTACAGCTTGTATAGTTTTATTGAAGGTACATTTATAATTTAAAGAAAATTTGCATTGGCCCTGCGACAATACAGATAAGTGCTGTACTGAGCACTGTATATAAAAATTTAAAAATACATAATAAATTGTAAAATAATTAATAATATATTAGAAGTAAGCATGTCAGGGATTCCAAACTTGGCTCAGACAAAAATATGGACAGGTGTTTCGACCTGAATCGACTTGTACACACACACAGATGTAACTGAAAGTGTGTACAACAGTATTTTGCATGTGTGTGTGACGCAGGTCTATGCAGGCGAGTTTGCCACCCCAGTATGAATAATTGCGTAATTACTGTTTTTCCGTAATTATTCATAAACTATAAACAAGGAGTAAAATCCAAAGACACAATAAAATGTAATAAAATTAACTACATACTGTGTACGAAAACCACGTGAAAGGGACACACCGTACGAGTGTAGTGGCGAAATAACTGTGTACAGATTGCAAAAATTAAGTTACAATGTTTAAAAGTACAGTGAACATGTATAGTGAAAATAGTTATAAGATGGGTATAAGAGTATACTCACAGGACTCTGCAATTCGCAGAAATATAAGAAATAGCTAATTGACGAGGAGTGGGGGAACAAAACCCAGAGACAATTTCAGACATGTCGATTTCGTACAACTGCAGGTGTTAACCAAGACGTGGGTATAAATAGGACACACACGCTACAGTTGTATTTTTCTGATCACCCACAGTTGCATCGGGAGTTTCTGCTCGTCCGCACAGAGTATTTATTTTTTGTAAATAGTTTCATCCTTCCAGTTACACACAACTATGTAACTAAGTTGTAAATACAATCACTTTTAAATAGTAACAGAATTACACGAGAAGAAATCCATATAAGATGATCAACAGACGTCCGAAACAGCACGAGAAGAAGTAACATGAAGTTCCGGAGAGCGAGAGAGCTGACGACTTAGTTCCAGAGAGCGAGACGACGCTGGAGTCTAGAGGCGACTACGCTGAACAAGAGGAACGACGCAGGAGTCTAGAGGCGACTGCGCTGGACAAGAGGAACATTACTGAAGTCTGGAAACGATGCTGGACAAGAGAAGCGACGCTGGACAATACGAATTGATGCGGGAGTTCGAGACGATGACGATTACAGATGGATCGATTGCGATTGAGTATGATTCACAACAATAAGGTGATAAACAACTTATTTATCTCTTAATCGAACAATTAACTCAAAGAAATTAAAGACATTCTTGTTTATTTTAAAGTTAAGAACCAATGTTTCTTGTAAATATAGAGTTAAAATGGTAGATATTATTGAAGTAAGATTAACGTAAACAAGAGCTCAAATTAGTATTGAAATGAAAAGAATGCAAAGCATTTAAGTAAAAATTAGCGTTTTATAAATCAGTACTGAAAAAGTAAGATATATTCAGTAGCTATTAATATTTTGAATTTCGTTACAATATCTAAAAAAAGATATTTAAGAATTGATATTTAGAAGCACACCAATTGACTGAGTAGTCAGGAAAATATATTTTTAATAAAGTAATTATTAGAATAGAATATTTAGTCAGTAAGGATGTATAGAGCGTAAGCTTTACGGCATAGTAACAAAGCAATAATGAATGTTTTTTAAGTCGAATCAAGTGCCTTGCGCACAATTTCATGATTAATAAATAAATTTGAAATACCGTTACAAGTTACATTGAGTTATTATTACAGATACACCTGAACCCCAAATACACCCCAAATAAATGGCATGATCCCCACCATTTAACTATTAAAATTTGTTGTTGTAGCTAAATGGTTGCTCTAAAAAATAAGGGTGTGTTAAATGAAAAATATATTATATGTAATAATAATTATTTATATTAAACATTAACTGAATGTTATGTTAATTGTTGTGTAATAACACAGCTGGCGCCCACAAATAATATTGTTTGTCTATGTAACAGGTGTAACTGTAATGAGTATTAATAATAACTCTTAATAAAAATAAAGAAATAAATAAATAAGTAGGGAACGGTTATCAATAATAAGTGTTAAAGAATAACTACTAAATATTTTAAATAATACTTCAACATGACGACTCCAGGAAATTTGTACATATAGGCGTTTCAAACGATGCGTGCTTGGATAGACGAGATAAGCACAAAGCAGACAGAAAATTTGAATGCGAAAGTAAACGAACTAAAAGAATTAAATACCAAACAACCAGAACGTTTAGAAAATAAATTAGAGCAACAGGCCGAAGATTGTAAACAAGAGACCATAAAAATGACGGAGAGCTAGAAGAGTTAAAAATTGATAATCTTCAGTTGAAACAAGACAACGTAGAATTAAAGCAAAGCATAGCTGACACTAGTGCACAATTAACAGAAAACATTGTTGATACTAACACACGTACTGACACTCTTGACAATAATTTTAAACAAGCCTTACATGAGCAAGTTGTAAGGATTGAAAATAAACAAAAAGAATTACGTCTCGAGTGGAAAAAAGATTTAAAAGAATCGCATAAACAAATAAAGGATAATTTAAATGATACTTTAAATACTATGACGCGAGAGCAGGAGGATAAAATTCAAACTGTTAGTAATATGTCACAAGCAAATACCAGTAAACTTAAAGAAATAGAAACACGGACTGTAGTCATTGAGAATAGAATTGAAGAAAAATACGAAGGACCGTTCGAGAGACGTTTCACATATGAAAGAAGAAATCCAAAAGGAAATGAACCAGCTACGAAGTGAGTTGAGAAGACGACAGAACCAAATGACCATGTTTCCTACACCAATGGAAGAAAGGAGCAGACTTAAGTTCTCAGGTGGTAAAGGGGAGAACAGTATGGAATTCCTAGCTAGAGTAGAGAAGGAATTAGAGAAGATTGGCAGTGCAATAAATGACGACGAGAAGATAGAATTCGTCACGCTATATCTTAGAGATTCAGCCAGACAATGGTACTCTATTATTAGAGATAACGTCAGTACATATCAGCAGTTTCGTGAGGCATTCGAGAACCGATACTGGAATTTACATACACAACGACAAGTATGAGATCAACTCGAATATGGAAAGTTCAATGCACAAGGACAGCAGAATATTGAACAATACACAATTACGCAAATAGAACGTGTAAAGCATCTTATACCTAAATTCTGAGAATACGAAATTATTTCAAAGTTATCTTACCATTTTCAGCGAGATATCCAGTTAGCAGTTAATACGCAGGGAATTAAAACCATAGAAGAATTTTTAATCCTTGTGACACAGTCGGAGAATATCAATAAAGGTAAGAACACACGATACTGGGAACAAAAACACGCAAATCACCACTATAATTATCACAGAGAAGACAAGAAAGCAAAACAAAACCCTACATCGCACCATGATAATTATAAAATAAATCATTCGCCACCAATATACAACACTACAATGCGCACAGCTACAGAGACTGAACGAATAAATACAGCTAAACGACAAGGAGAGGTTGTATGGTCGTCCAATCGTAAATAGTTTTCAAAACCAGCTGACAAACGCGTTGCCGCAGTACGAAGGTACGACGAGAAAAAATTAAAGAGAGATAACGAGAAAATGAATGAAATGGAGACAATAACATTCCACAGTCAGCCGTCTACATCAAAAGCATCACAATGACTGAATAAACGGAAGTAAACTTATAAAATAAACAAAATATACCTCTGCGATATTAGGGAGGACTTATTAAGCACCGAACAGGATATAAAGCGAGACAAACACAAACACAATGTCCTATTGTGACTGTGAGTATAAACAGGTGTAAGATACGGATGCTAGTTGACACCGGCAGCCAGCTGTCAGTTCTGAACGCTGCATGGGTTCAACGCAATAAGAAATATTTTAAAAATACTGCAATTTTGCCCGTAAATAATTTAAATATCACAACAGCTACCAATAAAAAAGAAAGAGTTAAACAACAAGCATATGTAACTCTAACATATAAAAATCTAGAATTAGAGCACACCATGATAATTATGCATAAATTGATTTATGATGGAATTTTAGGTATCGATATACTAAATGCAATAAATGCTAAGATTAATATTAATGATAATACAATTGTGTGTAATTATAAAAATGTTCAATATGAATCAAAATACGCATAGCGAGGAAGAAGAGTGCAAGTTAAGTGAAATGCCTATTACTTTGTACAAGCCACAAATACAGTATGGTCCAACTCGACATGTGAATGCGGCAGATGAAGGAATGACGACACAGGAAGAAGAGAAACTGCACGAAATAATAGAAGAATTCAGTGGTATATTTAGTGAAGTACCGACGCAGACGACAGTATACGAGCACTCTATAGTGGTGTCAGACCCTACGAAAGTCAGTAGGAGGACTTACCCTATCTAAATGCGATATGAGGAAGAGGTTGAACTGGAAATTCGGCGCATGATTGAAAATGGAATCATAGAGCGATCGAACAGCAACTTCCTGAATCCTCTAGTGGTAGTGAAGAAGAAAAGTGGTGAGATACGTCTATGCCTTGACATGAGGGAGCTGAACAGCATTGTATTAAAGGAGTATGACTGTGCGCCATCTGCGGACGAATTATTTACTAAGTGTGAAGGAGCGAGGTATCTGACGAAGCTAGATTTACGCTCAAGTTTCTGGCAGATTCCAATTCGTGAAGAGAATAGAAAGTACACCGCTTTCCTGTATAAAAATAAATGCTACCAGCACAGGGTAGTACCCTTCGGATTAAGCAAGTGTTTGGCAGCCATCGTAAAGTGTCTAGAAAGAGCCCTAGGACCTGAGGTGGAACCCTACACCATGGTATTTGTAGACGATATCTTAGTTGTATCTAAAATGTTAGACGAACATATAAAACATCTAAGCACCATATTCCACAAGTTTAGGCAAGCGAACACATCTCTGAACCTAGACAAATGTGAATTTATCAAATCCTCTATTAAATTCCTAGGTCACGTTATTTCATCCTCTGGTATTCAACCCGATCCTATCAAAATTTCCAGCATAACTAATTTCCCTATACCCGGAAATCTCAAAGGGTTAAGACCATTCTTAGGACTAACAGGATACTACAGACGATTCTCACGCTTATATGCAAAATATACGCAACCGCTACTAGAGCTGACGAAGAAAGGACAGAAATGGAAATGGGAGAAGAAACACCAAAATGCCTTTAACCAAGTGAAAGAGTTATTCATCGAAAATATTGTGTTACATCATCCTCAACAAGAAGGAAAATTCATAATCTACTCCAATGCCAGTGACTACGCAGTAGGAAGTGTACTGTATCAACAAGATACTACGGGAGAGCACCGAGTTATCGCCTACGCCAGTAGAGTTTTCAAAAGAGCTGAAAAACACTACTCCACATCAGAAAAAGAAATACTTGCTATAGTGTACGCTCTTAAGCAATTCAGATACTATGTTTATGGTACTCATTTTGAGATACATACTGACCACCAAGCATTATCACTTCTATTGAAATGCAAAGTAAGAAATGCACGATTATTAAGATGGATTTTAGCCATTGGCGAATACTCATTCACCACTAAATACTGTAAAGGTAAAGACAATATTATAGCTGATACACTAAGCCGATACATCAAAGAAGAATGTGAAGAAGTCTATGAGAGCGAAAAGAAAGGAGTACAATTGTTATCAACTAAATGTAAAGAGAATGATGAAGTAAAACAAATGCTGAAAAATTTAGCACAAAACAAAGGTTTGGACGTGACAATAAGAGAGATGAAGGACCAAGAACAGCTACCAAATCATTATAAGGTACTTAATGGAATTTTTTTCAGGTTAGTAAAACAAGACTGGAAGATAGTACTAACGAAAGACGTGTTCAAGAAATTAATTCAACCAGCACATGAGAGTTTAGCACATGCTGCCGCTCTGAAATGTTATCTGAGTCTACGAGAGGATTTTACGATTAATAATATGTATCGAAAAATAAAGAATGAGGTGAAGAAGTGTTATGAGTGTAGAGTGTCAAACGGCGAAAGGAACGAATTTACACACATAAGTAGATATACAGAGCATCCAGAAGGGGAACAAGGGAGAGCTAATTGGAGTGGATTTTCTGGGACCACTACCACGATCAAGTCGAGGTGTGAAGCACATATTGGTATGTATCGAAGTGTTTTCCAAGGCAGTCTGACTGTACCCAATTATACGACCCACAACCAAAGTTGTTCTAAAGATACTACTGCAGAAATATATTCCGACATATGGAAAAATGAAGAAGGTACTCAGTGACCAAGGTGTACAATTCCAGAGTGAAAAATGGGAGAGGACGTTAAGGGAAAATGGAATACAACCCGTACTCACATCCATAAGACATCCTCAAGGAAACCTTGCTGAGAGTGTTAACAAGGAATTAGGTAAATATTTACGAATATTTACTGCCATGATCAACACAATAAATGGGCAGAATATCTACCATTTCTTGAGAAGGCCATCAACGAAAATTATAGTGAAGCAACAGGATATACTCCAACAGAATTGGAAGAAGATAAGAAGCCAAACAGATTTTGGACCAAGTATATACACAAACCTAATAACCAGAATGTACCTGTACCAATAAGTGTAAAAATTGAATACGCAAAGCAACGGATAATAGAAAGAGGTAACAGGAGAGTAGAGAGATTTAATCTAACTCACAAACTACAACAATTTAATGTAGGAGAGGGTGTACTACTCAAAGCAAATCCTGTTGGGAAAAGAAGCGAGAATACGGCGAAGACATTCTTCAGACTTTATAATGGACCGTATACGTTAAGACAGCGAGTAGAACAACACACTTTCATCGTATATGATGAGATGCAGAAGAAAGAAATTGGTAAATTCCAAGCAACGTCATTTAGGAAGTTCTACACATAAAAGTAATGAGGTCAATGAAACCAGTCAGATCAGCTGTTGTTGAAGCCACCCTTCAAGGTCACAAGCAGTGAGCGTGTGAAGAGGGGAGGGGTGACGTATTGTGTACACTCAAATTAAGGGTGAAATGACGAATACTATTCTTTATTATTTGTTATATTTTTTTTTACAAACAATTGTAATAATAAAGACAAATTAATAAATAAATTTATTAAATTTTTTTATTCCCAACCAGAGGGATAATGCGACAGTACAGATAAGTGCTGTACTGAGCATTGAATATAAAAATTTAAAAATACATAATAAATTGTAAAATAATTAATAATGTATTAGAAGTAAGCATGTCAGGGATTGCAAGCTTGGCTCAGACAAAAATATGGACAGGTGTTTCGACCTGAATCGACTTGTACACACACACAGATGTAACTGAACGTTTGTACAACAGTATTTTGCATGTGTGTGTGACGCAGGTCTATGCAGGCGAGTTTACCACCCCAGTATGAATAATTGCGTAATTACTGTTTTCCATAATTATTCATAAACTATAAATAAGGAGCAAAATACAAAGACACAATAAAATGTAATAAAATTAATTACATACTGTGTACGAAAACCACGTGAAAGGGACACACCGTATGAGTGTAGTGGCAAAATATCTGTGTACAGATTGCAAGAATTAAGTTACAATGTCCAAAAGTACAGTGAACATGTGTAGTGAAAATAGTTATAAGATGGGTATAAGAGTATACTCACAGGACTCTGCAATTCGCAGAAATATAAGAAATAGCGAAATTGACGAGGAGTGGGGGAACAAAACCCAGAGACAATTTCAGACATGTCGATTTCGTACAACTGCAGGTGTTAACCAAGACGTGGATATAAATAGGACACACACGCTACAGTTGTATCTTTTTCGATCACCCACAGTTGCAGCGGGAGCTTCTGCTCGTCCGCACAGAGTATATATTTTTTGTAAATAGTTTCATCCTTCAGTTACATACAACTATGTAACTAAGTTGTAAATACAATCAATTTTAAATAGTAACAGAATTACACTGATCAACTGATAACAGTAACAGTAAGATGATCAACTGACGTCCGAAACAGCACGAGAAGAAGTAATATGAAGTTCCGGAGAGCGAGAGAGCTGACGACTTAGTTCCAGAAAGCGAGACGACGCTGGAGTCTAGAGGTGACTACGCTGGACAAGAGGAACGACGCAGGAGTCTAGTGGTGACTGCGCTGGACAAGAGGAACATTGCTGAAGTCTGGAAACGACGCTGTACAAGAGAAGCGACGCTGGACAAGAGGAATTGATGCTGTAGTTCGAGACGAGGACGATTATAGATCGATCGACTGCGATTGAGTATGGTTGATAACAATAAGGTGATAAACAACTTATTTATCTCTTAATCGAACAATTAACTCAAAGAAATTAAAGACATTCTTCTTTTATTTTAAAGTTAACAGCCAATGTTTGTTGTAAATATAGAGTTAAAATGGTAGATATTATTGAAGTAAGATTAACGTAAACAAAAGCTCAAATTAGTATTGAAATGAAAAGAATGAAAAGCATTTAAGTAAAAATTAGCGTTTTATAAATCAGTACTGAAAAAGAAAGATAAAATCAGTAGCTATTAATATTTTGAATTTCGTTACAATATCTAAAAAAAGATATTTAAGAATTGATATTTAGAAGCACACCACTTGACTGAGTACTCAGGAAAATATATTTTTAATAAAGTAATTATTAGAATAGAATATTTAGTCAGTAAGGATGTATAGAGCGTAAGCCTTACGGCATAGTAACAAAGCAATAATGAATGTTTTTTAAGTCGAATCAAGTGCCTTGCGCACAATTTCATGATTAATAAATAAATTTGAAATACCGTTACAAGTTACATCGTGTTATTATTACAGATACACCTGAACCCCAAATACACATACATGCCATTATAGGAATGTTATATAAAGTGTATGAGTTAAATTAATGTGCAGATTAAATTACACAAAGAAGGTTAATTTGTCGCATTTTGGCGTCCCAAAGAACGCGGGGCTCCACAAATTTAAATTGCATTAAATTTGGTAAATTATATGTATTGTTATATAATTTTGTCGCCCATGAACGTGTGGCATGATCCCCACCATTTAACTATTAAAATTTTTTGTTGTAGCTAAATGGTTGCTCTAAAAATTAAGGGTGTGTTAAATGAAAAATATATTATGTGTAATAATAATTATTTATATTAAACATTAACTGAATGTTATGTTAATTGTTGTGTAATAACACAGCTGGCGCCCACCAACAAATAATATTGTTTGTCTGTGTAACAGGTGTAACTGTAATGAGTATTAATAATAACTCTTAATAAAAATAAAGAAATAAATAAATAAGTAGGGAACGGTTATCAATAATAAGTGTTAAAGAATAACTACTAAATATTTTAAATAATACTTCAAAATGACGACTCCAGGAAATTTGTACATAGAGGCGTTTCAAACGATGAGTGCTTGGATAGACGAGATAAGCACAAAGCAGACAGAAAATTTGAATGCGAAAATAAACGAACTAAAAGAATTAAATACCAAACAAACCGAAAGTTTAGAAAATAAATTAGAGCAACAGGCCGAAGATTGTAAACAAGAAACCATAAAAATGACGGAGAGCTAGAAGAGTTAAAAATTCATAATCTCCAGTTGAAACAAGACAACATAGAATTAAAGCAAAGCATAGCTGACACTAATGCACAATTAACAGAAAAGATTGTTGATACCAGGGGCGAGCCGCCCATGTGTGCAATGTGTACAGTGCACACAGGCGCCAGGTACTCAGGGGTGCCTAAACTGTTGGCGCCTTTTAATGAAATGAAATATTTGAAAATGGCATAATTTGCATAATACCATTATCAATCATTATCGAAATGTATATGAGGTAAAGTTGAGAAAAATGCAATATTTACAGACAACCGTCCGTGGCTTTTAAAGAACGTTTGAATTAACCTAATGTTTCTTATCTGTCCGATTTTTTTTATACTATTATACCACAGTGATTATACGTTACGTTACCTATCATCAAACGAATGAGCCGCGGTTGTCGGTTGTCGCTATGTTTTTATAAGTTCGACAAGGAGATAATGCAAGCCGGTGCGAAATCCAAGAGGAAATGAACCAGCTACGAAGTGAGTTGAGAAGACGACAGAACCAAATGACCATGTTTCCTACACCAATGGAAGAAAGGAGCAGACTTAAGTTCTCAGGTGGTAAAGGGGAGAACAGTATGGAATTCCTAGCTAGAGTAGAGAAGGAATTAGAGAAGATTGGCAGTGCAATAAATGACGACGAGAAGATAGACTTCGTCACGCGATATCTTAGAGATTCAGCCAGCCAATGGTACTCTATTATTAGAGATAACGTCAGTACATATCAGCAGTTTCGTGAGGCATTCGAGAACCGATACTGGAATTTACATACACAACGACAAGTATGAGATCAACTCGAATATGGAAAGTTCAATGCACAAGGACAGCAGAATATTGAACAATACACAATTACGCAAAAAGAACGTGTAAAGCATCTTAAACCTAAATTCTCAGAATACAAAATTATTTCAACGTTATCTTACCATTGTAACCCCTCTTTCAACTTTTAGACTTTATTAAAAAAAAAAAAACCTTTTTTTTATTTTATTTTATTTTATTTTTTTTGAAAGAGGGGCCACTAGTTATTTAAAACTAGGCCAGAGCCTAGGGAAGCCAAAACTGCGCTGGGTCCAGTATGACGGGACTTGCAATTAAACTCGTTGTTTAGCAACAATAACAATTTTATTCACTATTTCATATAACATGCAAGTATCACTCCCTGTCATTACACTCCTCTGAAAATATGCACGTAACATCTCATCAAAATATAATGCATGTAAAACATCAGCATAATAGTATCTCCCCAAATATAAATAATATATAACATCGATCAATATAAATACATCAATACACATAAATAAATAGTTACATAAATACACATAGCGCACACATATCGATATACACACATATATATACTACACACATGTTCACCTGGCAGGCAGCTCATAGACATTTAACCATGCCACCGAAGAATACCATCTTCAGTATCAGTGACCTAGAGCCCCATCCCACACTACTGTAAAAGGGTAAAGTGCCCAGCCTCCATAAAAAACTTTCATAAACCAAACTATTAACCAGTCCAGTTATGACTGCTTGCAACCAATGAAATTATCACAAGAATTCAAAATTTTAGAAAGGTTCCCCCAGATAGGACTGCGCCATGGCCAGGTCAACATGGCTGCACGGCCGTACTAATGTATAACAGAATTTATGATTAGAAGTAAGAATCAATAGTGTACTCATATTAACAACTGCACTAGTAGTACACTGGCTCTGGCAGTAAAAGAACTGAATGAAATTTTACTCATATTGAATTATTACTGAGTTAAGATAATTTTTATAAAATATATATAATACGGTTTATGATTGAACCAATAGTGTGCTCATATTGACAACTGAACTAGTAGTACACTGGCTATGGCAGTGAAAGAACTGAATGAAATTTCACTTATATTGAATTATTACTGAGTTAAGATCATTTTTATAAAATATATATAATGACAATTTTAATGAAAAAAAAACTTTATAACATCAGCCCCTAATAAAACACATTTGAGATGTTCCTACAGAATTTGCTTGGCCACAGGCGAGGCCATGCGCACCACCAGATCCAGCAACCTAAAACATGCTATGGACCTGTTACTAACGGCACCTACGGGTGACGTCCACAGGTTACAGCACCTCCCCAAACCTTTAAATCTACAAAAAAAACGAAACCCATATAGCTATGAATACCCTTAATCAATGTAAGCATAATTCACCCCCTTCAAATCAGTAAACTTAAGTCACACACACTTTTACCCTTAAAGAAAATTTCTCAGCAAAATTCGGTAGCGCATGACCCCGTCCGGGCTCACACTTACTCGGGAGGCATAAGCCTTAGTAAAATACACTGACAAAATTTAAAAGCACTAATTGTCTCGCTGGACTTGTGTCCCAACAACTTTAATTGGAGATGTTCCAGGAAGAGAATACGGTGTTCTCCATTGTAGAGGCCAAAATATAGATAAATGGGTTAAATGTCACCTGTGAAATCCGGCACAAAACCTGATGTATTGTCCATTTCTTCCTCCCGACGGCACAGACGGAGAATCACTCGTGTAATACCATTGGTGGCAGATGATCGGCCACCCGCTAAAGTGGATCGAGATCGTCTTAGCTCGGGAACCCTGAACAATTATATATATTGACAATTACTCAAATGTTACCCAATTCACGATCCCCCTAATATTCATGACTCCAGCCTAATTCACACACTTCCACATGCTCAGATTAAAAGAAAACTTTGAAAATTTTAAGAAGCACAGACATTACCTTCAGTAAAAAAATTTAGAATTAAATGACTAGTATTTATGGACAGTTCGTCAACTAAATAAACCCTTATTACAATTTCGAGATGAGTTGCAAACTTAAACAGGTTCATAATACATATACAGTTCATATACCTCTACATTTAGTTCATAAAACATTCTCTTACGCCCCCTATGATTATAAAGAAATTATTATGATATAATTAGGAAAAATACACAGCTATAATTACTTTATAAATGCTTTAGCTCAGCCAGTGTTAACTTTCAAGACATGCATACACAGAATTTAACTCGCGCTCGCCACGTGGTGACTTTCGTATTTATATCGCATTGCATCGGCATTACTTTAAGCTAAATAACAATTCTTTTCTTAAATAATAAATAAGTTACTTTGAACAGACTTACTGAAGAGTCGCTTAGTCGATTATCTAGTCATGATAGATATTAGCAGACAACAAAATCAAACTGATGACCGCCGGGAGAAATTGGTTGCTGTTTCGTGTTCGGCTGCCTGACGAATACTGCCCAGAGCAGTGACAAGTCAAACGTTACGTATCAGTCCTCATAGAGCGCGCACGGATCGCGAAAAAGGCATGCAGATAACGGCTTATACTTCGCTCAAATAATTAATTCACAAACCCCCGCAATGACCGTCACATAATTAACTAGGAAAATGGCCGAGTATTCCAAAACTCGGCACACCCCCACTCCAAAAGGGCAACATGGTTGCCCCAATTGGAACTCAGTGGTACCCTGCAGTGTACCATCCTTATATACCATACTCAAGTTGTTATCGGTTTTCCCATCAGTCATGGCTCCCAGGAGAACAGAGGCTCAGAAGGAAAACGAAAGAGCAGAAGAAGACATGTAACGTGGAAGTGTGTAGCCACCGCAGGCTGACCTGATCAGGGCCAGCCCACGGCAAGAAAAGACAGCGAAGGAAAGACGAAAGAAGGTACGGGAGCTCCCTGAGCACTGGCCCCCCGAGACATGCCCAACTATGTTTGAGAAACCGACACAACCACAACAGGGCGGCAAGCCCTATAGTTACCAGAGGGACTAGCCCCAAAACGCCAAACAATAACCGTGTTTCAAAATCACCGAAGAAAAGGGGATCTGGTCTCCCTGACCCAATAATCTATCTCACTTGCATGCATATGCATACATATCCATAATCCCATACGTGTGTGTGTGTGCTCCAAGGGCTCTCTACTCTCTTTTTTTTTTTTTTTTTTTGGCAGGTTAGGAAAATCAGGAAGAAGGAAAGGGCAAGGATCATTGAAGATCAAGGCCTGGAACAGAAGGTAAGGACATGGCTCTCTCCAGAAAAAAGGAAAATTGGAGAGAACCAAGGCTCGCGCAGGCAGGGGCGCATCCCTGAAGTAGACGAACACCACTGGGACTGTGGGGAACACCTACCCGCTACCATACATCAACTCCCCCCCCCAGAGCACACACCTCCCCGAATAACCTCCATCCCTACCTAAATGGGGACCGGCAAGTTCCCCCCCTTTTTATCAGCCCGTCCGCCCGATGTGGCAGGTCTTCAACTTCGAGACGTGAGAGACTATCTCTTTAGAAGTACCTCCCGGTTCGCCCAACCTAGCCGTCACAGGCGACGCGAACCCCAGGATGCGGTACGGCCCCGACCAGCGATAGCATAATTTGGCAGCTCTTTTATCGGCAGCTGAGCTGATCGGGTGGCTCTGGCAGTAGACCAAATCTCCTACCTTAAAGGGATTTGGAATACGCCCCTGATTGTACCGAGTACGGACGCGCTCGTGCGCACGAAGGAAATTCCTCCGGGCCTCTTTCCACCTATCTGCCGTCCTAATGTCCGGCTTACTCGGCAGAAGATCGTCTATGTTCCATAAGTTAGCCAAGGGAAGCGTAGGCGAGAAACCAAACATAACTTCAAAAGGAACGGCCTTATGGCTGTCATGCAGGGCCGTATTGAAAGCTAGCTGTAACCACTTAAGGTTCTGGTCCCAGGTGGTCTGTTGTTCCGCATGATAGGCGATGAGTGCGGACCGGAGATTCCTGTTGAATGTCTCCTCGTGGGACGGCTGTGGGTAATAGGGGGAAGTGGTTACATGTTTGATGCCATTAGCGAAGCACATTCGCCGAAAGTGGCCGGAAATAAATTGTGGACCATTGTCCGAGACAATGATGGCCGGAAGACCGAAGTGCTGAAATACATGACTCTGGAGCGCGTTTACGGTCAATCGAGCAGTTGCCTGCCGTAAGGGCAGTAGCCAGGCAAACTTCGAAAAAGCATCCACACAGACAAGTAGGTAATCATTACCTGACTTGCTACGCGGGAAGGGTCCCACGTAGTCGATGAATAGCTTCTCCATCGGTCTGCTCGCCACATCAGATGACAACAGCCCTAACTTTGTGTTTTGGGCAGGCTTGCTTAAGCCACAGAGATGACATGCCTTCACCCGAGTTGCTATGTCCCTATCCATGCCCTTCCAGATGAAGTTTTTCCTAATACTGGAAATGGTCTTCGAAATTCCCTTATGTCCACCTACCGGGGAATTGTGATAGTAGCTGAAGACCATGGGCACGAGTTTGCTAGGCAGCACTATCTTCGGGGCCCGTCCTTTCTTCTCTCTGCAACATAGGACGCCCCTGGACAAGAAGTAGGGGACCTGCACGTTACCCTCTTTTAGATTTTGGATGATCGGACCCAACTCTTCATCATTTAACTGATGGGGCAACACATCAGTAAAAGCTAAAGGAAAGTCCAGTAGAACAGAACAGGGTTGCTCCGGCTGGGCTTCGCTGGGCTGGGAGAACATACGGGACAAAGCATCTGCAACCACATTTTGAGTTCCCCGAATGTGTTGCACCTTAAATTTAAAGGATGAGATTTTAACCACCCATCGTCCAATCTTACCCAGCTGCCGGGGATGAGCGAGAAGCCAAGAGAGAGCCTGGTTGTCGGTCTCGAGCAGGAACTCAGCGTGTTCCAGAAAACGCCTGAACTTATCTAGAGCGTATACAACAGCCAAACACTCTAGCTCATACACTGAAGACTTCAGTTCTTGTTGGGTCAAAGTTCTAGAAATGAAGGCCACAGGCTGCCTAGCACCATCAACGACTTGGGACAGAACCGCCCCGAGCGCCACCGAACTCGCGTCCGTCTGTAAGATAAACTGTCTCGAGAAGTCTGGCATCCTCAGTACTGGAGGGGAAATAATGGCTTCCTTCAGAGTCTCGAAAGCCTTCTGTTGCTTTTCCCCTCATACAAATTTGGCGCCCTTCTTCCGGAGTTCATTCAGAGGTGCCGCAATCTCCGCCGCGTTTGGGATGAAACGTCGATAGAAATTGACCATCCCCACAAATCTCGCGATGCCTTTGGCATCCTTTGGTGGGGGAAAGTCCCTGATCCCCTGTGTTCGCTCAGGATCCACAGTGACACCTCTATGGGAAATCAGGTGGCCCAGAAAAGAAATTTGTGTCTGGGCAAACTTCACCTTTTCGGGATTGACAGTGAGGCCGGCACCCCTCAACCTGCACATCACCTCTTCAAGATGACTCAAATGTTCCTCGTACCCCTTGCTGTACACCAGCAAGTCATCAAGATAATTAAAAACGTACTTGAACTTGACATCGTGAAAAACGGTGTCAAGCAAACGGGTGAGTGTTTGGGCCCCTACCGCTAGACCCATATGAACCCTAGTATACTGATAGAGGTTCCACGGAACACAGAATGCCGTGTAGGGCCTACTTTCTTTCGTCAAGGGAATCTGGTGATATGCAGAGTTGAGGTCAATGATGGTAAAATACCTCGCCTCACTGAACCAATCGAACGCGGAATGAAGGTCAGGAAGTGGGACCGAATCTACCTCGATGTTAGCGTTCAGCTTGCGGTAGTCGATGACCATCCTGTGCTTACCTCCAGGCTTGGGCACTAGGAACGCTGGACTGGCATAACTGGACTGAGAAGGTTCAATCACCCCTTGATCTAATAATTCTTGAACCTTCTCCCTCAAGATGCTCATCTTCGGAGGGGCAAACTTATAAGGGTGGGAGCGCACCACCTTGGAGTCCGTTAGGCGGATCTTATACTCCAAGAGATGTGTGAGGCCAAGGGCCGGAGTTAATACAGTGGGGAAACGCTCACACAGCTGATCTAAAGCGGACCGCTGGGACTGGGAGAGGTGGTCTCTAGATGTGTCGGGGCACTTAACCTCTTGGATATCTTGCCTGGTCCCCTGATATCCAAGGAAAGGGATTACAACTCCCCGGTTAAATTTAAAATAGCATTAGTGCTCTTGGATGTCAATAACGAGACCACTTTTGCAGATGAAATCGGCACCAATAATGCATTCAACTCCCAGAGCAGGAGAAACCAGAAAGCTCCACACCCAAGAAAATCCCTCGATTTTGAACTTGAAAGAAACTACCCGGGAAATGGGCAGAATTTCCTGGGATGCCGTCCAGCACACTACGGAAGACCTTTCCGACCTTTTAATTAAACCCTGTCGTTCAAGGTCCTCGCACACTTTAGATTAAATGATGGATCTTGTTGATCCGGAGTCAACTAATGCTCTGAGTTGACTCTTTTTCAACTCCAACAGCAAGAAGGGGCATACGGAAGTGGTTCTAGAGATGGTTTGGAGGACCTTGCTGCCTAAAGACTTGGGACCTACAACTGGCCTGGAGGCGCGTACCTTAGAAGACCCGCGACAGGTAGGGGAAGACCTCCGACATATCTTCCCCTCATTGACCCTTTTCTGAATGACCTTGGGCGCCTTGGGGAGGGACGTTGGACTCGACCCAACCCCGGTACAAAATCGTCTGACGTGGCCCAACCTACCACACTTAAAACAAGTCACATTAGGCGAACGACGGCGCCTCTCGCTACAAGAGTTTATAATTCTATTTTCATTACCGCATGAGGATGGAACGATTCGCCCCCCATGCCTCTCGTGTCTTAACTTATCATGGGTCACGTGCTCACGGGACTCGTCAATCCCCTGGACCGTTCTAGAAAACACACATAGCCGTTCGAGGTCCGCAAAACAACGTGGACGGTCCGCGAACACCAAACGGGATCTCTCTTGGGGCGTCACCCCCTCTAAAATTCTTCCAACGACATCCTTCTCGGGCAACCCTAACCTCAAAACCCGAGCACATTTACGGATATCCTGCACAAAATCCCCCAACGCCTCTCCGTTGGCCTGTGCACGATAGAACCGGCTAAGTTTCAAATGCTCACGTTGCCGACGGGGTATGAAAGAGTCCAACACCTCCCCATGGAGAGAGTCGATACTGCCACCACGACGCAGAGTGCGGGTGACCAGCTCAGCCAATGAACCCCGGCAATATGGATATATAACAGACAAGAGGACATCCTCGGGCAGCCCCGGAAACTCCGCCAACTGCAGGACGATGTCCAGGAAAACCAACAATTTGCCCACATCTTGTCCATCTACCACCGGAAGTCTCTGGAGAATGCCGGAAATAGGGTTGGGTAGTTTCTGGTAACCTACCCCCGCCAGAATCACAATTCAAAACCCACAACAACAAACATAATTCCCACGAAACACCTAACACAAAAACATGACTTACAAAGGAAAATCTTGAGTACTCTCTCTTCCATCAAGAGGACCCCCGGGTTCCCTAGCGCTGCGAGAACCCGATCCACTCCAGAACCAACTCTCCGTCAGCCGCCAGACTCAAAGAAGAAAAGACATCAGACACTAACACTAACATACAATCCACACCACCGAACAACTACCACAACATATAACAATTCAACAAGACATTTATTATAACTTCCGTGACTAAGTCGGGTCAATGACAGTACCGACTTCCGGTCAGGCCATACCGCATCCAGTTAACCTCTCGCGCTATTACTTCATAACTATTTATATAACAGGCAGCCATTCCCCCCGCGCTCTCCGGTAAGGTCCAATCTCAACCATAATAAAAACCCCAACTAAAACGCATGCCACGTGGCGGCACCAGGTTTACAATTGAAATCCCATAGCATCTACCAATTATATTCATTTTCAAATATTGCTGATGTTTGAGGTTCTTCCCAAACTATTTCCGAGTTTGCAAGCCCCGTCACACCACAGGACCCAAGGGTTCGACCCAGGAATCGATCGCGCTCTGCTACCATTTGTAACCCCTCTTTCAACTTTTAGACTTTATTAAAATTATTTAAAACTAGGCCAGAGCCTAGGGAAGCCAAAACTGCGCTGGGTCCAGTATGACGGGACTTGCAATTAAATTCGTTGTTTAGCAACAATAACAATTTTATTCACTATTTCAAATAACATGCAAGTATCACTCCCTGTCATTACACTCCTCTGAAAATATGCACGTAACATCTCATCAAAATATAATGCATGTAAAACATCAGCATAATAGTATCTCCCCAAATATAAATAATATATAACATCGATCAATATAAATACATCAATACACATAAATAAATAGTTACATAAATACACATAGCGCACACATATCGATATACACACATATATATACTACACACATGTTCACCTGGCAGGCAGCTCATAGACATTTAACCATGCCACCGAAGAATACCATCTTCAGTATCAGTGACCTAGAGCCCCATCCCACACTACTGTAAAAGGGTAAAGTGCCCAGCCTCCATAAAAAACTTTCATAAACCAAACTATTAACCAGTCCAGTTATGACTGCTTGCAACCAATGAAATTATCACAAGAATTCAAAATTTTAGAAAGGTTCCCCCAGATAGGACTGCGCCATGGCCAGGTCAACATGGCTGCACGGCCGTACTAATGTATAACAGAATTTATGATTAGAAGTAAGAATCAATAGTGTACTCATATTAACAACTGCACTAGTAGTACACTGGCTCTGGCAGTAAAAGAACTGAATGAAATTTTACTCATATTGAATTATTACTGAGTTAAGATAATTTTTATAAAATATATATAATACGGTTTATGATTGAACCAATAGTGTGCTCATATTGACAACTGAACTAGTAGTACACTGGCTATGGCAGTGAAAGAACTGAATGAAATTTCACTTATATTGAATTATTACTGAGTTAAGATCATTTTTATAAAATATATATAATGACAATTTTAATGAAAAAAAAACTTTATAACATCAGCCCCTAATAAAACACATTTGAGATGTTCCTACAGAATTTGCTTGGCCACAGGCGAGGCCATGCGCACCACCAGATCCAGCAACCTAAAACATGCTATGGACCTGTTACTAACGGCACCTACGGGTGACGTCCACAGGTTACAGCACCTCCACAAACCTTTAAATCTACAAAAAAAAACGAAACCCATATAGCTATGAATACCCTTAATCAATGTAAGCATAATTCACCCCCTTCAAATCAGTAAACTTAAGTCACACACACTTTTACCCTTAAAGAAAATTTCTCAGCAAAATTCGGTAGCGCATGACCCCGTCCGGGCTCACACTTACTCGGGAGGCATAAGCCTTAGTAAAATACACTGACAAAATTTAAAAGCACTAATTGTCTCGCTGGACTTGTGTCCCAACAACTTTAATTGGAGATGTTCCAGGAAGAGAATACGGTGTTCTACATTGTAGAGGCCAAAATATAGATAAATGGGTTAAATGTCACCTGTGAAATCCGGCACAAAACCTGATGTATTGTCCATTTCTTCCTCCCGACGGCACAGACGGAGAATCACTCGTGTAATACCATTGGTGGCAGATGATCGGCCACCCGCTAAAGTGGATCGAGATCGTCTTAGGTCGGGAACCCTGAACAATTATATATATTGACAATTACTCAAATGTTACCCAATTCACGATCCCCCTAATATTCATGACTCCAGCCTAATTCACACACTTCCACATGCTCAGATTAAAAGAAAACTTTGAAAATTTTAAGAAGCACAGAAATTACCTTCAGTAAAAAAATTTAGAATTAAATGACTAGTATTTATGGACAGTTCGTCAACTAAATAAACCCTTATTACAATTTCGAGATGAGTTGCAAACTTAAACAGGTTCATAATACATATACAGTTCATATACCTCTACATTTAGTTTATAAAACATTCTCTTACGCCCCCCTATGATTATAAAGAAATTATTATGATATAATTAGGAAAAATACACAGCCATAATTACTTTATAAATGCTTTAGCTCAGCCAGTGTTAACTTTCAAGACATGCATACACAGAATTTAACTCGCGCTCGCCACGTGGTGACTTTCGTATTTATATCGCATTGCATCGGCATTACTTTAAGCTAAATAACAATTCTTTTCTTAAATAATAAATAAGTTACTTTGAACAGACTTACCGAAGAGTCGCTTAGTCGATTATCTAGTCATGATAGATATTAGCAGACAACAAACTCAAACTGATGGCCGCCGGGAGAAATTGGCTGCTGTTTCGTGTTCGGCTGCCTGACGAATACTGCCCAGAGCAGTGACAAGTCAAACGTTACGTATCAGTCCTCATAGAGCGCGCACGGATCGCGAAAAAGGCATGCAGATAACGGCTTATACTTCGCTCAAATAATTAATTCACAAACCCCCGCAATGACCGTCACATAATTAACTAGGAAAATGGCCGAGTATTCCAAAACTCGGCACACCATTTTCAGCGAGATATCCAGTTAGCAGTTAATACGCAGGGAATTAAAACCATAGAAGAATTTTTAATGCTTGTGACATAGTCGGAGAATATCAATAAAGGTAAGAACACACGATACTGGGAACAAAAACACGCAAATCACCACTATAATTATCACAGAGATGACAAGAAAGCAATACAAAACCCTACACCGCACCATGATAATTACAAAATAAATCATTCGCCACCAATATACAACACTACAATGCGCACAGCTACAGAGACTGAACGAATAAATACAGCTAAACGACAAGGAGACGTTGTATGGTCGTCCAATCGTAAATAGTTTTCAAAACCAGCTGACAAACGCGTTGCCGCAGTACGAAGGTACGACGAGAAAAATTGAAGAGAGATAACGAGAAAATGAATGAGATGGAGACAATAACATTCCACAGTCGTCCGTCTACATCAAAAGCATCACAATGACTGAATAAACGGAAGCAAACTTATAAAATAAATAACATATACCCCTGCGATATTAGGGAGGACTTATTAAGCACCGAACAGGATATAAAGCGAGACGAACAACAAACACAATGTCCTATTGTGACTGTGAGTATAAACAGGTGTAAGATACGGATGCTAGTTGACACCGGCAGCCAGCTGTCAGTTCTAAACGCTGCATGGGTTCAACGCAATAAGAAATATTTTAAAAATACTGCAATTTTGCCCGTAAATGATTTAAATATCACAACAGCTACCAATAAAAAAGAAAGAGTTAAACAACAAGCATATGTAACTCTAACATATAAAAATCTAGAATTAGAGCACCCCATGATAATTATGCATAAATTGATTTATGATGGAATTTTAGGTATCGATATACTAAATGCAATAAATGCTAAGATTAATATTAATGATAATACAATTGTGTGTAATTATAAAAATGTTCTATATGAATTAAATATGAATAGTATAACATCGCCAAATCCAGATCATCTTTGATATCTATAAGTATGTAAGAAATGCTAAGAAATAATATATTTTAATAAATAAATAATAAAGAGAATAAAAATAGTAAATGTAATTAAGAGTGAAGGAGGAAGAATAGTAAACGAAAGGTGGTTATTAAATAAAAAATACATACTAGACTGACAGACAAATGACATTGACCCAACCCCAGAGATTGGCCAGATAATAACCAAAATAAAGTGAAACAAGATGGAAGTGAAGGAGAAGAAAAATGAAATTAAAAATGGTACAAACTAACTATAAAGAAAATAAAGTGAACCAAGATGATAAAGCACAGACAAATAGTGTAGAATAGGGAAGGGGGAGATGATACCATCAAATATCGTAAAGGAAACGAAACCAATGAATAACAAATACAAAAAAGAAATATTAGTATTGTCTAAGTGACAAATGTAATTCATAATAAATAAAAAACCGTTAAATAAAAATACACTAACCCACGAATTAGTAGTATATGTAAGTAAGAAATCTAGAAAAAGACATGAACTTATTAGATATAAATAAAATTTGTAAAGATAGTGAGATAGTGAGAAATATAATGAAAGTAACTGAGTGACAAAGAAAAATAATAATAGGGATTACCCACCAATAAACGCTTAAAATAAAAAGTTTAACAAGTGATAATAGTGAAGGTGCAAATACCCCAAAATAATGAGTGTATCAGTGATAAACACAAATTAATTAAAGGTAAAAGTGATGTGTGAAAAAGGATATTGTAAATGATAGCATGATTAAAAAGATAGTAATAGATAAGAAAACACTTAATAAATCAATGATGAACCAATAAATGATTTAAGAGTGAGCTTATAAAAATTATATAGTTAAGGGTAATTAGAAATAGTATTTAAAGTAGAGATAGATAAAGGATACGATGTTATTCAGGGGAGAAAGCCCATGTAAGATAAACAGTTTGTGTTAACATGGAATGGAGAAAGGGATTAGTAAAGATTTAAGAAATTAAGAATGTAATTAATAAACACCCTATGTTATAAGGGAAAATAAATTAAGTAAGTTTGAAGGAAGTGATGATGTTTCTCACTCAAAATAATAGTAAAAAAATGAAATATATGTTAAACCAACAGTAACTAATAACTTGTAAAGAATTGTTCATTTTAATTTTATGGATAGGATATGGCTGAAGGAAGCTTACAGTCCATAGGCCTAATTGTTATATTTTAGGTAATAAGATATAGAAAGTAATCTTGACACATAATCAGAACACAAACAAATTCAAGACACAGCAACCACTAAACGAATCAATTATAACAACAGAACAAAACACGTTGTAATAAAATGAAATATAATTAGAATAGATTAAGTAAAAATAATCAATGGCTACTTAGGCCTACGAAATGTATAACTGTCAATAACAAATGATTGCAAATTGTATAAAAACAACCAGGAAATTAATAAATTCAAGTCGAGTAAATAGCCGAGAATAATTTGTAAATCAGTTTAAAGGAAAAATATTAGAATAAGAACTAAATTTAAAGGAGAAATGTAAATACCAAATATTAACATAAATGTACAAACATTGATATTTCATAAAACCATACATTATGTGATACCAAATTAATCTTTGAAAGGAAATAATAACAGTGGTGATAACATTTAATATGTAGGGAAGAGGACAGAAGAATATAACCAATAAGAAGATATACAGCTATTTTGAATAAAAATTCAAAATTTGATAACAATAGTCTACTTCAGAATTAACCAATCAGGATTAATTGGTTACTATGACAACAGTCGTTTGGTTACTAATTTACCGTTAGATTTCTTTACTCGTAATATGACGCTCTTGTTGAATAGACGCCAGTTTTTGAACGATCAAAATTGTTAATTAAAACATCAAAATATCAAACAAAATTACTAGCAAGTGAACACCGAGGAAGCAGACGATGGCTGAAACCATTTAACTGATGTCGAAGCCGAATTAAAGAAAAAAAAAATAATATATTGCCGATTAACTTGAAAAAGATGCCCGAAGCCCCGAACAATTAAAAATTAAATATGATTGCAGCCTAATTCATTATTACCAGATCAAATGAGTTCATCCAGTCTACTGAAGTGTTAAGTATCTATTAAATTACCCAATTTTCCGAATAAACTCACGTTAATTATTTCTCACTGAAAGCTGAACTCTCACTAAACTGCACATAATTACTTTCAAAGATTAAATTAAAAAACTAATACACTGAAAATTTATCAACTGGCAAAGTTAACCTGTCATTATTTAGCGATATATTGTAACACTTTTACTACACTCCAATAAACAAATTATAACTACACAGTATATTATTTAAGTTTAACTGATGTAAGGGTGTGTATTTTTATTGTAGTAATAATTAATAATCCTTTTAACGCAATCTCAAGAACCCGAGACGATGAACCCGAGACGATCGAATTTTGTGTATAATTTCAACAGACGCCATTACTGAAAGTCTGTTGTTAAGTTCAGAGATCGATTTGTCAAACCCAAGAGATGTGTCTCATAATCTACCGGTGCAATTGTATTACAAAAGAAAACATGATTTGTATTAACTGAATAATTAATCGTTAACCAAAAATAAATGAGTGTAACCACTGTGTTATAATTTCATTAGAAGGTGGATAATAATTTGTGTACATTTTAGCAGATAGGTAGTATTGACAGCAAGCGATCGCACAGCCAACGCAACGAACTACTGGCCGATCCAGACGGCTAAGGCGAGGCGGGAACAAATTGAATTCTTCAAACCGCCTGAGCTGCGCTTGTCATACAAACTTAAAATTTTTTTAATTGTTTTAATAAAACTATTTGGCGCCACCCGGGATTTTCACACCCCTAGTGAACAACAGGTAAGAACATCGAGACCTGGTTATTCGTACGTTCGCAACGGACGAAATCTGCGTAAGTTACGTTCTAAAGCGACGACGGATAGAGAAGACACGTTACACCCATTATACACATACAAAATCTGATTCACATTTTACAGAGAACTACCAAACGATACGTGACAAATTGATGCATCCAACGAGTGGCATTATAACACGGCAGCCACTAACGATTATATTACAAATTGGCGACCAACCGGTGGGACTAGAAGAGAGGGAAATACGAAATTCTAGCCGCGATTGCGAAAGGTTACAATATGCACACTAGAGGATTGTCGAAAAAATTGGTGAAGGAAAAGGAAATGGAAGAAAATAGAGGGGAAGAAGAGGAAGGAACATCGATCTAAGAAGTGGAGACAACAATAACCACAACAAAACCAACCCAAGTCAAAGAAATGGAGCTACAAGCGGGTGACAAGGAGGAAACTAGAGGAGACCCAAATCTGATAAAATTTATAGAACAAATGAATGAAAGGTTAATAAAACGAATGGAGGAAAAATTGGACAGAAACAAGGAAGAAACCAACGAAAATTTTAAGAAACAGGAGGAGAAGTTCGACGGCATGAAGAAAGAAACCAGTGAAAATTTTAAGAAACAGGAGGACAATTTTCAGAAGCAGAAGGAAGAATTGAGACAAACCATTAACCAAAATAACGAAACACTCCAACAACAGCTGAAGGAAATCAATGAAATAACTAAGGAAGAGATGAAACAGCAGGTGATCCAACAATTAAGGGAGTATAGAGAAGAAACCATACAACAGATCACCGAAACGAATGAGAAATTAGAGGAGACATTGGAGAGACTGGAGGAAACCAACGAAACTGTTTCAGAAGTCCGTGAGGAGGTAATCAATAAAAAACAACCTCGAAGGAGAAACCAAAAGGAGAATTGAGGAATGTCACGAAGAAACAGCCAAAAGATGTGAACAGGTGAACCAGGACATGTATCAAGTCCGTGAAGAGAAGCAGAAGGAGACAGCAGTTGTACGAACAGACCTGGGAGAAAGAATGGAAGGAGTGTACAGCAATTTAAATAAAATCGACAGTAAAGTGGACAAAAATAAACAAAGAATTGAAGAGATACATAGACGAGAAGAATTATTACAGGAAGAAGTGGACGCCTGGCGTGACCGGTCAAGTAACCATAACCAAATATTTAACAATGACAATCGAGATACAATAAATTTCCGCAACTATAAGCGCAATCCGATGGAGTTTTTGAAAAGGGTGGAAGAATTGATAATAAAGAATCGCGAAACCCAATGGACAGCTGTGAGGGGAATGCTAGACGACATGTTTAAGGAAACATATGACAACTGGTGGACCGCCACAAGACCAGACATCCAGAGCATCCAAGAATTCAAAACCCAATTCAAAGCGAAATACTGGTCAGAGTCAACCCAGAACATGGTCCGTAACAATTTAAGTAACGGAAGGTATGAAAACCAAAACGGACAATCCCTAACATCATACTTTCTGGGAAAAATCTGCATGGCCAGGAATTTGGAACCACGCATTCCGGAAGAGTGTTTAGTCATACAATTATCTTACCACTATGATGATGCGATCCAGAAAGCCCGTATGTACAGTCAAGTCAAGACAACTCAGGACATGGCTAGTTTATTGGAGAGCCATGAACACGAATGGCAGTACCGTAAGAACAGATTCACGAGTTTCCGAAATAGTAGACCAAATGAAGGGCCATCCCCACCAAACCAACAGGGTGATAATAAGCCACCACCGAACAACACCAATAACTATCAAGGAAATCAACGTGGGAATAATGCGCCCAGGAACTATCACCCAAACAATAACAACAATGGTAATTTCAGAAACGATTACAGAGGTAATCACCAACGGAACGGTCCTAACAATTATTATCGTACAGGAAACGGTAACAACGACAACAATCGAAGATACCGACCGCGAGTGAATTATGTGAGATGTCAAGCACGGCGTAGCCCAGTAAGAAACTATTCTCAGGCAAATAACCGATGAACGTACTATAACCAGGTACCAAACACAAGAGTCCACACGTTCGAGGAAAACGTCGGGAATGATGGTGATAACGCAAACCACCAACAGGAACCATCAACGAGCCAACAAATAAACACAAATGAAATCAGAAACAATGAGGCCAGCCCTCATTTAAAGGAATAAGGTCGGTGAGAACTGTGAACAGCCCATCACTGGACCAATCTCTTGGGGAATATAAGACGACAACAGACAAGAAGATCACAATAATATGTACTAACTATTTAAAAAATATAAGGGACGATTTAATCGAAGAAAATGATAACATGATGCCTATCAGAAACAGCGAAATAGTGTATGTAAGTGCCCAAATAAATGGAATCCTATCAACCATAATGATCGATACAGGATCTAATGTCTCTCTGATCGACCAAGTAGAATTAAATAGACTACAGCAGGGAAGTAGTATACCCATATCAACCCTGCCCATAAACAATGTAACTATCATTGGTGCTACCGGCTGACAAAATAAGACCGTCCGGAAACAAGTATCCTTGGAACTTAATAGCAAAGGTATAATAGTAACTATGCCATTTCTTGTTGCCAGCGGCCTACCATTCTCAATACTTGTTGGTTGTGATGTATTCAGACAATACTCTGCCATAATTAACCTGCGGCTAGGAGAAGTATCACTAACCACAGAACAAGGGATATGGTCAGCCGATCTAGTGAACGGTTGCAACTTACCATTAATAACAAACAGCTGCACCATGATCCAAAACAATTATTGCCAACAATCACCCGGAAGAATATTGAAAGATTGGAAGGATGAAGAATTATGGTCAAGCAAGCTGGAGGAGATCAGAAACTTCCAACGAGAAGAACAAGACCCACAGATTAGTGTACGACAGGCAGAGGAACTCATAAGAATATACAACAGATATAAACACATTTTTTCCGACGCCCCAGGCAAGGTAAAGGACTATAAATGCCGGATCCGATTTAAAGAACCCGTTGACTTCAAGAAAAAATCTTATCCCATCGCATACTCACTAAAGAAATGCAGTGACGGCAGAAATCAATCAAATGATGGAAGACGATATAATCGAATTAAGTCAATCACCTTATACAAGTCCAATAATGGCGATACCGAAAAAGGACGGAAAGGTGAGAATCTGCCTCGATGCAAGAGAGATCAATAAAATGATATTGAACGATAGAACATCACCGGGTGAAGTCGAAGAAATTCTTAAGAAGTTCCACGGTATAAAATACATCAGCGCGTGGGACACAGTATGTGGATATTGGCAGGTGGAGCTACATCCGAACAGTAGAAAATACTTAGCTTTTCTGTTCGATGGGAGGAACTATCAGTTCAAAAGATTGCCATTTGGACTGATAAATTCGGTCGCAGTATTTGTTAAGTGTATGGACCAAATACTGGGACAAGATGTACTGAATTTTACCACCGTGTACGTAGATGACCTGCTGATAACGTCATCAAATTGGCAAGAGCACTGTGCTAGAGTGGAAACCGTACTAAAAAAGTTATCAGATAATCACATAACCCTTAAGCTGGACAAGTCAAAGTTTATAGCCCGCAAGGTACAATTTTTAGGATTTAATCTAGCAGAGGAAGGCATCTCTCCTTCATCAGAAAAAGTTGAAGCGATACAACGATTCCCCACACCAAAAAACAAAAAACAGCTTCAGTCTTTCCTGGGAATCTGCAATTATTATCGTAAATTTCAAGATAATTATTCCAAACTAACAGCACAATTCAAAAAACAATTATCAGTTAAGGATAAATGGACTTGGGGGTCCGAACAAGATGAAGTATTTAACCAAATAAAAGAAAAGTTTTTAAACACCGTGATTTTACACCATCCAGACTTCAAAAAGCCATTCTTCATGAATTGTGATGAGAGTGACGTCAGTGTAGGTGCGGTATTATACCAGGAAGATGAGAAGGGGCAACATAAGTTTTGCAAGTAAAATTTTAAATGGATGCGAAGGAAACTATCACGTCACGGAGAAAGAACTACTTAGTGTTGTGTTCGCCTGCAACAAATTCAGGACTTACATTCTAGGATACGACATAACCGTGAGAAGTGACCATAGATCCATTTCATTCCTCAAGCAGTGTAAACTCAGCCACGGAAGATTAACCCGATGGATATTGTTACTACAGGAATATCACATTAACTGGGAATACATACCAGGGAAGAAAAACATAGCTGCTGACATATTATCCTGTATCAACATCCAGCAACAAACTTTCGAGGGAGAGAAAGAACAATTAGTTAAAGTATATAACATTATCAAAAACAGAATGGATCTAGAAAAAATAACCCAGGAAATAAGAAGATGTCAAAATGTGGATCCAAAAATAATGAGTATCCGGGAGAGAATGTTAAAAGAAGAAGAAACCATTATACAATATTATAAAATACATAACAACCTGCTATTTATTAAAAACAATCCTGATATCGGAGAATGGAAACTAGTAATCCCATCTACAGTGGAAGAACAATTGATACTTTAGATACGGCCATATGGGGGCCATAAAAGTGATAAAAGCTTTAGAGGAACAAGTTTACATAAAAAATATTTATCGAAAGGTAAACAAAACTATTCAAAAATGTAATATTTGCCAAAGGGTAAAATGCAACAATTCGAAAAAGGAGGGTATGATGATACCTATAATATCAAATCAGAAATTAGAAAGGGTATGCCTTGATATATGCGGTCCGTTTCCTCGCAGTGGAGGAAGACACAGATTCAGATTCATAGTCATCATGTTCGATCACTTCACCAAATATACAAATTGCACTCCATTAACCGTGCGACTACAAAGAAAATTATTGAGATTATCTTAACCAAGTTTATACCAGAAGTAGGGAAACCTATGGCCATAATAACCGACCACGGGACCCAATTTAAGGGAAATCATTGGAAAAGCAAACTCTGGGAACATGATATTAAAACTTACAAAACATCCGTTTATCACCCCAGCAGTAACCCAGCTGAGAGAGTACTTAGAGAAGTGGGTCGAATACTGAGGACCTACTGCCACGATAAACAAAAGGAGTGGCACAATTACGTAAAATCCACTGAAGAATTTATAAACCTAGCTTACCACAACTTCACTGAAGCCACACCATACACAATGATGTTTGAGCGGCCACCGCCTAGAGAGATAACTGATATGATTCAATTTCCCACCAACACCGAATATCAATTCGAGAAAAGAAAATTCTACAACAGAATAGCCGAAAAGCTAGAGCAACAAAAGAATAAATACTCTAAGAACCAGAAAAAGACTATTAAATACAATGTAGGAGAAAGGGTACTAATAAAAAACAGAGAATTACCCAGCTCCATAGAAGGCATTACTAAAAAGTTACTATTATTATACGTGGGACCATACACCATAACAAGAGACAAGGGCAATAACACTTATCAGATCGCTCACCCCGTCACCAAGAAAATAAAGGGTGTATACAATCAGGCATCAATTAAGAAATATTATGACGATCAGCAATGACTGAAAAAACTTAAAGTAAAAAACCAACAGAAATACTTTAAATAAATAAAAATAACAAGACAAACGAACAAGTTTGCCAATATCATAAAGAAAAAAGATCTCAAATGAATTTCAAAATTCAAAAAAATTATGTAACGACAACTTACGCAAATATTTCGATAATATTTTAGAACAATTATAAAATGGAGAGATAAAAGTTACGAGGAATCCATATAAAGTAAGAACAACAAACTTACTACAATATTTAAATAAAAAATAATAATAAAGGAATGAAGTTACAAAACATTCCTACAAAATAAGATTAAGTTACAATAATCTTTAGCCAACATATGAGGCATAAAAAGGAAAACATACTATAAAGGAATAAGCTACAAAAATTCCTAACTAGTAAGAAACACTAACTTACTATGATATTTAAAAAATTATGAAAAAAAATTATATCAATCAAAATGATCAACTTCCACAACTATTTAGAAAAAGATGGGAAGTAAAATTAAACAAACCAATGATCAAAAAACGAAATAAATAAAATAAACATTCTAAGAGTTATAACGTGAAATGAGATGAAACAAAGAGTAATTAAAAATGAATAAAAAGGTGAATTGTATCAATAAAAAGCAATGCTTCAAGTATTATCAAGTAGTATCTATAAAGAAAGATGAAAAAATAAATGACTCGAACTGAGCAATAATGAAATACAAAAGTAAAAGATTCCCAACAAATATTATGATTATTATTATTATTATTATGAGTCACGAGATGACTGTATTGAAGATTCATTAATTGAGATTGACTGTTGAATAAGTCCAGCAATCATTTAACTGCCCAGGGATGATGTTCCCCTGACCTCAGAAAAAGAGTAGTTTTGAAACGACGGAGTTAGGTAAGACAATAGAGCCCATCCGAATCGATTTCAGCTACAAAGTAGGGATAGTTAGGGAAAATAAGATTTATAGGGAATAATTTATAATAAAAAATCAATAACCCAGTTCGCAATATGAGAAAATAATGAAGAAAAGACTCAGAAGAACGGAAATAGAAGATACAGAATTAAACATAAAAGCGAAAAAGAAGCAGGAGAATTTAAGAAAAATTGATACAATACAATTGATAATTTCATCAAACATAGAATCACGTTTTACAAATGATCAATTTTGGTGGAAGGGCATTATATAACATCGCCAAATCCAGATCATCTTTGATATCTATAAGTATGTAAGAAATGCTAAGAAATAATATATATTAATAAATAAATAATAAAGAGAATAAAAATAGTAAATGTAATTAAGACTGAAGGAGGAAGAATAGTAAACGAAAGTTGATTATTAAATAAAAAATACAAACTAGACTGACAGACAAATGACATTGACCCAACCCCAGAGATTGGCCAGATAATAACCAAAATAAAGTGAAACAAGATGAAAGTGAAGGAGAAGAAAAATGAAATTAAAAATGGAACAAACCAACTATAAAGAAAATAAAGTGAACCAAGATGATAAAGCACAGACAAATAGTGTAGAATAGGGAAGGGGGAGATGATACCATCAAATATCGTAAAGGAAACGAAACCAATGAATAACAAATATAAAAAAGAAATTTTAGTATTGTCTAAGTGACAAATGTAATTCATAATAAATAAAAAACCGTTAAATAAAAATACACTAACCCACGAATTAGTAGTATATGTAAGTAAGAAATCTAGAAAAAGACATGAACTTATTAGATATAAATAAAATTTGTAAAGATAGTGAGATAGTGAGAAATATAATGAAAGTAACTAAGTGACAAAGAAAAATAATAATAGGGATTACCCACCAATAAACGCTTAAAATAAAAAGTTTAACAAGTGATAATAGTGAAGGTGCAAATACCCCAAAATAATGAGTGTATCAGTGATAAACACAAATTAATTAAAGGTAAAAGTGATGTGTGAAAAAGGATATTGTAAATGATAGCATGATTAAAAAGATAGTAATAGATAAGAAAACACTTAATAAATCAATGATGAACCAATAAATGATTTAAGAGTGAGCTTATAAAAATTATATAGTTAAGGGTAATTAGAAATAGTATTTAAAGTAGAGATAGATAAAGGATACGATGTTATTCAGGGGAGAAAGCCCATGTAAGATAAACAGTTTGTGTTAACATGGAATGGAGAAAGGGATTAGTAAAGATTTAAGAAATTAAGAATGTAATTAATAAACACCCTATGTTATAAGGGAAAATAAATTAAGTAAGTTTGAAGGAAGTGATGATGTTTCTCACTCAAAATAATAGTAAAAAAATGAAATATATGTTAAACCAACAGTAACTAATAACTTGTAAAGAATTGTTCATTTTAATTTTATGGATAGGATATGGCTGAAGGAAGCTTACAGTCCATAGGCCTAATTGTTATATTTTAGGTAATAAGATATAGAAAGTAATCTTGACACATAATCAGAACACAAACAAATTCAAGACACAGCAACCACTAAACGAATCAATTATAACAACAGAACAAAACACGTTGTAATAAAATGAAATATAATTAGAATAGATTAAGTAAAAATAATCAATGGCTACTTAGGCCTAGGAAATGTATAACTGTCAATAACAAATGATTGCAAATTGTATAAAAACAACCAGGAAATTAATAAATTCAAGTCGAGTAAATAGCCGAGAATAATTTGTAAATCAGTTTAAAGGAAAAATATTAGAATAAGAACTTAATTTAAAGGAGAAATGTAAATACCAAATATTAACATAAATGTACAAACATTGATATTTCATAAAACCATACATTATGTGATACCAAATTAATCTTTGAAAGGAAATAATAACAGTGGTGATAATATTTAATATGTAGGGAAGAGGACAGAAGAATATAACCAATAAGAAGATATACAGCTATTTTGAATAAAAATTCAAAATTTGATAACAATAGTCTACTTCAGAATTAACCAATCAGGATTAATTGGTTACTATGACAACAGTCGTTTGGTTACTAATTTACCGTTAGATTTCTTTACTCGTAATATGACGCTCTTGTTGAATAGACGCCAGTTTTTGAACGATCAAAATTGTTAATTAAAACATCAAAATATCAAACGAAATTACTAGCAAGTGAACACCGAGGAAGCAGACGATGGCTGAAACCATTTAACTGATGTCGAAGCCGAATTAAAGAAAAAAAAAAATAATATATTGCCGATTAACTTGAAAAAGATGCCCGAAGCCCCGAACAATTAAAAATTAAATATGATTGCAGCCTAATTCATTATTACCAGATCAAATGAGTTCATCCAGTCTACTGAAGTGTTAAGTATCTATTAAATTACCCAATTTTCCGAATAAACTCACGTTAATTATTTCTCACTGAAAGCTGAACTCTCACTAAACTGCACATAATTACTTTCAAAGATTAAATTAAAAAACTAATACACTGAAAATTTATCAACTGGCAAAGTTAACCTGTCATTAGTTAGCGATATATTGTAACAATTTTACTACACTCCAACAAACAAATTATAACTACACAGTATATTATTTAAGTTTAACTGATGTAAGGGTGTGTATTTTTATTGTAGTAATAATTAATAATCCTTTTAACGCAATCTCAAGAACCCGAGACGATGAACCCGAGACGATCGAATTTTGTGTATAATTTCAACAGACGCCATTACTGAAAGTCTGTTGTTAAGTTCAGAGATCGATTTGTCAAACCCAAGAGATGTGTCTCATAATCTATCGGTGCAATTGTATTACAAAACAAAACATGATTTGTATTAACTGAATAATTAATCGTCAACCAAAAATAAATAAGTACTGAGTGTAACCACTGTGTTATAATTTCATTAGGAGGTGGATAATAATTTGTGTACATTTTAGCAGATAGGTAGTATTGACAGCAAGCGATCGCACAGCCAACGCAACGAACTACTGGCCGATCCAGACGGCTAAGGCGAGGCGGGAACAAATTGAATTCTTCAAACCGCCTGAGCTGCGCTTGTCATACAAACTTAAAATTTTTTTAATTGTTTTAATAAAACAATTTGGCGCCACCCGGGATTTTCACACCCCTAGTGAACAACAGGTAAGAACATCGAGACCTGGTTATTCGTACGTTCGCAACGGACGAAATCTGCGTAAGTTACGTTCTAAAGCGACGACGGATAGAGAAGACACGTTACACCCATTATACACATACAAAATCTGATTCACATTTTACAGAGAACCATCAAACCATACGTGACGAATTGACGCATCCAACGAGTGACATTATAACACGGCAGCCACTAACGATTATATTACAATAGCGAGAAAGAAGAGTGCAAGTTAAGTGAAATGCCTATTACTTTGTACAAGCCACAAATAGAGTATGGTCCAAATCGACATGTAAATGCGGCAGATGAAGGAATGACGACACAGGAAGAAGAGAAACTGCACTAATTAATAGAAGAATACAGTGATGTATTTAGTGAAGTACCGACGCAGACGACAGTATACGAGCACTCTATAGTTGTGTCAGACCCTACGAAAGTCAGTAGGAGGACGTACCCTATCCCAATGCGATATGAGGAAGAGGTTGAACTGGAAATTCGGCGCATGATTGAAAATGGAGTCACAGAGCGATCGAACAGCAACTTCCTGAATCCTCTAGTGGTAGTGAAGAAGAAAAGTGGTGAGATACGTCTATGCCTTGACATGAGGGAGCTGAACAGCATTGTATTAAAGGAGTATGACTGTGCGCCAACTGCGGACGAATTATTTATTAAGTGTGAAGGAGCGAGGTATCTGACTGAGCTAGATTTATGCTCAAGTTTCCGGCAGATTCCAGTTCGTGAAGAGAATAGAATGTACACCGCTTTCCTGTATAAAAATAAATGCTACCAGCACAGGGTAGTACCCTTCGGATTAAGCACGAGTTTGGCAGCCATCGTAAAGTGTCTAGAAAGAGCCCTAGGACCTGAGCTGGAACCCTACACCATGGTATTTGTAGATGATATCTTAGTTGTATTTAAACGTTAGACGAACATATAAAACATCTATGCACGATATTCCACAAGTTTAGGCAAGCGAACATATCCCTGAACCTAGACAAATGTGAATTTATCAAATCATCTATCCAATTCCTAGGTCACGTTATTTCATTCTCTGGTATTCAACCCGATCCTATCAAAATTTCCAGCGTAACTAATTTCTCTATACCCGGAAATCTCAAAGGGTTAAGAGCATTCTAGGACTAATAGGATACTACAGAAGATTCTCACCGTTATATGCAAAGTATACGCAACCGCTACTAGAGCTGACGAAGAAAGGACAGAAATGGAAGTGGGAGAAGAAACACCAAAATGCCTTTAACCAAGTGAAAGAGTTATTCATCGAAAATATTGTGTTACATCATCCTCAACGAGAAGGAAAATTCATAATCTACTCCGATGCCAGTGACTACGCAGTAGGAAGTGTACTGTATCAACAAGATACTACGGGAGAGCACCGAGTTATCGCCTACGCCAGTAGAGTTTTCAAAAGAGCTGAATAACACTACTCCACATCAGAAAAAGAAATACTTGCTATAGTGTACGCTCTTAAGCAATTCAGATATTATGTTTATGGTACTCATTTTGAGATACATACTGACCACCAAGCATTATCATTTCTATTGAAATGCAAAGTAACAAATGCCCGATTATTAAGATGGATTTCAGCCATTGGCGAATACTCATTCACCAATAAATACTGTAAAGGTAAAGACAATATTATAGCTGATACGCTAAGCCGATACATCAAAGAAGAATGTGAAGAAGTCTATGAGAGCGAAAAGAAAGAAGTACAATTGTTATCAATTAAATTTAAAGAGAATGATGAAGTAAAACAAATGCTGAAAAATTTAGCACAACAACAAGATTTGGACGTGACAATAAGAGAGATGAAGGACCAAGAACAGCTACCAAATCATTATAAGGCACTTAATGGAATTCTTTTCAGGTTAGTAAGACAAGACTGGAATATAGTACTAACGAACGACATGTTAAAGAAATTAATTCAACCAGCACATGAGAGTTTAGCACATGCTGCCGCTCTGAAATGTTAATAATTAATATAATATTAATATGTATCGAAAAATAAAGAATGAAGTGAAGAAGTGTTATGAGTGTACAGTGTCAAATGGCGAAAGGACCGAATTTACACACATACGTAGAAATGCAGAGCATCCAGAAGGGGAACAAGGGAGAGCTAATTGCAGTCGATTTTCTGAGACCACTACCACGATCAAGTCGAGGTGTGAAGCAGATATTTGTATGTATCGATGTGTTTTCCAAGGCAGTCCGACTGTACCCAATTATGCGACCCACAACCAAAGTTGTTCTAAAGATACTACTGCGGAAATATATTCCGACATATGGAAAAATGAAGAAGGTACTCAGAGACCAAGATGTACAATTCCAGAGTGAAAAATGGGAGAGGACGATAAGGGAAAATGGAATACAACCTGTACACACATCCATAAGACATCCTCAAGGAAACCTTGCTGAGAATGTTAACAAGGAATTAGGTAAATATTTACGAATATTTACTGCCATGATCAACACAATAAATGGGCAGAATATGTATCATTTCTTGAGAAGGCCATCAACGAAAATTATAGTGAAGCAACAGGATATACACCAATAGAATTGGAAGAAGATAAGAAGCCAAACAGATTTTGGACCAAGTATATACGCAAACCTAATAACCAGAATGTAGCTGTGCCAATAAGTAAAAATTGAATACGCAAAGTAACGGATAATAGAAAGAGGTAAGAAGAGAGTAGAGAGATTTAATCTAACTCACAAACTACAACAATTTAATGTAGGAGAGAGTGTACTACTCAACGCAAATCCTGTTGGGAAAAGAAGCGAGAATACGGCGAAGACATTCTTCAGACTTTATAATGGACCGTATACGTTAAGACAGCGAGTAGGACAACACACTTTCATCGTATATGATGAGATGCAGAAAAAAGAAATTGGTAAATTCCACGCAACATCATTTAGGAAGTTCTAAACATAAAAGTAATTAGGTCAATGAAACCAGTCAGATCAGCTGTTGTTGAAGCCACCCTTCAAGGTCACAAGCAGTGAGCGTGTGAAGAGGGGAGGGGTGACGTATTGTGTATACTCCAATTAAGGGTGAAATGACGAATACTATTCTTTATTATTTGTTATATTTTTTTTTTACAAACAATTGTAATAATAAAAAAATTTAATAAATAAATTTATTAAATTTTTTTTGTTACCAAGCAGAGGGATAATGCAACAGTACAGATAAGCGCTGTACTGAGAATTGAATATAAAAATTTTAAAATACATAATAAATTGTAAAATAATTAATAATGTATTAGAAGTAAGCATGTCAGGGATTGCAAGCTTGGCTCAGACAAAAATATGGACACGTGTTTCGACCTGAATCGACTTGTACACACACACAGATGTAACTGAAAGTTTGTACAACAGTATTTTGCATGTGTGTGTGACGCAGGTCTACGCAGGCGAGTTTACCACCCCAGTATGAATAATTGCGTAATCACTGTTTTTCCGTAATTATTCATAAACTATAAATAAGGAGTAAAATCCAAAGATACAATAAAATGTAATAAAATTAATTACATACTGTGTACGAAAACCACGTGAAAGGGACACACCGTATGAGTGTAGTGGCGAAATAACTGTGTACAGATTGCAAGAATTAAGTTACAATGTCCAAAAGTACAGTGAACGTGTGTAGTGAAAATAGTTATAAGATGGGTATAAGAGTATACTCATAGGACTCTGCAATTCGCAGAAATATAAGAAATAGCAAAATTGACGAGGAGTGGGGGAACAAAACCCAGAGACAATTTCAGACATGTCGATTTCGTACAACGGCAGGTTTTAACCAAGACGTGGGTATAAATAGGACACACACGCTACAGTTGTATCTTTTTCGATCACCCACAGTTGCAGCGGGAGCTTCTGCTCGTCCGCACAGTGTATTTATTTTTTGTAAATAGTTTCATCCTTCCAGTTACGTACAACTATGTAAATAAGTTGTAAATACAATCACTTTTAAATAGTAACAGAATTACACGAGAAAAAAATCCATATAAGATGATCAACTGACGTCCGAAACAGCACGAGAAGAAGTAATATGAAGTTCCGGAGAGCCAGAGAGCTGACGACTTAGTTCCAGAGAGCGAGACGACGCTGGAATCTAGAGGCGACTACGCTGGACAAGAGAAATGACGCAGGAGTCTAGAGGCGATTGCGCTGGACAAGAGGAACATTACTGAAGTCTGGAAACGACGCTGGACAAGAGAAGCGACGCTGGACAAGAGGAATTGATGCTGGAGTTCGAAACGAGGACGATTACAGATGGATCGATTGCGGTTGAGTATGATTGACAACAATAAGGCGATAAACAACTTATTTATCTCTTAATCGAACAATTAACTCAAAGAAATTAAAGACATTCTTCTTTTATTTTAAAGTTAAGCGTTAATGATTCTTGTAAATATAGAGTTAAAATGGTAGATATTATTGAAGTAAGATTAAGGTAAACAAGAGCTCAAATTAGTATTGAAATGAAAAGAATGCAAACCATTTAAGTAAAAATTAGCGTTTTATAAATCAGTACTTAAAAAGTAAGATAAATTCAGTAGCTATTAATATTTTGAATTTCGTTACAATATCTAAAAAAAGATATTTAAGAATTGATATTTAGAAGCACACCACTTGACTGAGTACTCAGGAAAATATATTTTTAATAAAGTAATTATTAGAATAGAATATTTAGTCAGTAAGGATGTATAGAGCGTAAGCCTTACGGCATAGTAACAAAGCAATAATGAATGTTTTTTAAGTCGAATCAAGTGCCTTGCGCACAATTTCATGATTAATAAATAAATTTGAAATACCGTTACAAGTTACATCGAGTTATTATTACAGATACACCTGAACCCCAAATACACATACATGCCATTATATGAATGTTATATAAAGTGTATGAGTTAAATTAATGTACAGATTAAATTACACAAAGAATGTTAATTTGTTACATTTTGGCGTCCCAAAGAACGCGGGGCTCCACAAATTTAAATTGCATTATATTTGGTAAATTATATGTATTGTTATATAATTTTGTCGCCCATGAACGTGTGGCATGATCCCCACCATTTAACTATTAAAATTTTTTGTTGTAGCTGAATGGTTGCTCTAAAAAATAAGGGTGTGTTAAATGAAAAATATATTATATGTAATAATAATTATTTATATTAAACATTAACAGAATGTTATGTTCATCGTTGTCTAATAACACAGCTGGCGCTCACAAATAATATTGTTTGTCTATGTAACAGGTGTAACTGTAATGAGTATTAATAATAACTCTTAATAAAAATAAAGAAATAAATAAATAAGTAGGAAACGGTTATCAATAATAAGTGTTAAAGAATAACTACTAAATATTTTAAATAATACTTCAACATGACGACTCCAGGAAATTTGTACATAGAGGCGTTTCAAACGATGCGTGCTTGATAGACGAGATAAGCACAAAGCAGACAGAAAATTTGAATGCGAAAATAAACGAACTAAAAGAATTAAATACCAAACAAACCGAAAGTTTAGAAAATAAATTAGAGCAACAGGCCGAAGATTGTAAACAAGAAACCATAAAAATGACGGAGAGCTAGAAGAGTTAAAAATTGATAATCTCCAGTTGAAACAAGACAACGTAGAATTAAAGCAAAGCATAGCTGACACTAATGCACAATTAACAGAAAAGATTGTTGATACCAACTCACGTATTGACACTCTTGAGAATAATTTTAAACAAGCCTTACATGAGCAAGTTGTAAGGATTGAAAATAAACAAAAAGAATTACTTCTCGAGTGGAGAAAAGATTTAAAAGAATCGCATAAACAAATAAAGGATAATTTAAATGATACTTTAAATACTATGACGCGAGAGCAGGAGGATAACATTCAAACAGTTAGTAATATGTCACAAGCAAATACCAGTAAACTTAGAGAAATTTAAACACGGACTGTAGTCATTGAAAATAGAATTGAAGAAACTACGAGGGACCGTTCGAGAGACGTCTCACGTATGAAAGAAGAAATCCAAGAAGAAATGAACCAGCTACGAAGTGAGTTGAGAAGACGACAGAACCAAATGACCATGTTTCCTACGCCAATGGAAGAAAGGAGCAGACTTAAGTTCTAAGGTGGTAAAGGGGAGAAGAGTATGGAATTCCTAGCTAGAGTAGAGAAGGAATTAGAGAAGATTGGCAGTGCAATAAATGACGACGAGAAGATAGACTTCGTCACGCGATATCTTAGAGATTCAGCCAGCCAATGGTACTCTATTATTAGAGATAACGTCAGTACATATCAGCAGTTTCGTGAGGCATTCGAGAACCGATACTGGAATTTACATACACAACGACAAGTATGAGATCAACTCGAATATGGAAAGTTCAATGCACAAGGACAGCAGAATATTGAACAATACACAATTACGCAAATAGAACGTGTAAAGCATCTTAAACCTAAATTCTCAGAATACAAAATTATTTCAATGTTATCTTACCATTTTCAGCGAGATATCCAGTTAGCAGTTAATACGCAGGGAATTAAAACCATAGAAGAATTTTTAATCCTTGTGACACAGTCGGAGAATATCAATAATGGTAAGAACACACGATACTGGGAACAAAAACACGCAAATCACCACTATAATTATCACAGATATGACAAGAAAGCAATACAAAACCCTACACCGCACCATGATAATTACAAAATAAATCATTCGCCACCAATATACAACACTACAATGCGCACAGCTACAGAGACTGAACGAATAAATACAGCTAAACGACAAGGAGACGTTGTATGGTCGTCCAATCGTAAATAGTTTTCAAAACCAGCTGACAAACGCGTTGCCGCAGTACGAAGGTACGACGAGAAAAATTGAAGAGAGATAACGAGAAAATGAATGAGATGGAGACAATAACCTTCCACAGTCGGCCGTCTACATCAAAAGCATCACAATGACTGAATAAACGGAAGCAAACTTATAAAATAAACAACATATACCACTGCGATATTAGGGAGGACTTATTAAGCACCGAACAGGATATAAAGCGAGACGAACAACAAACACAATGTCATATTGTGACTGTGAGTATAAACAGGTGTAAGATACGGATGCTAGTTGAAACCGGCAGCCAGCTGTCAGTTCTGAACGCTGCATGGGTTCAACGCAATAAGAAATATTTTAAAAATACTGCAATTTTGCCCGTAAATAATTTAAATATCACAACAGCTACCAATAAAAAAGAAAGAGTTAAACAACAAGCATATGTAACTCTAACATATAAAAATCTAGAATTAGAGCACCCCATGTTAATTATGCATAAATTGATTTATGATGGAATTTTAGGTATCGATATACTAAATGCAATAAATGCTAAGATTAATATTAATGATAATACAATTGTGTGTAATTATAAAAATGTTCAATATGAATGAAATATGAATAGCGTGGAAGAAGAGTGCAAGGTAAGTGAAATGCCTATTACTTTGTACAAGCCACAAATACAGTATGGTCCAACTCGATATGTGAATGCGGCAGATGAAGGAATGATGACACAGGAAGAAGAGAAATTGCACGAAATAATAGAAGAATACAGTGATGTATTTAGTGAAGTACCGACGCAGACGACAGTATACGAGCACTGTATAGTTGTGTCAGACCCTACGAAAGTCAGTAGGAGGACGTACCCTATCCCAATGCGATATGAGGAAGAGGTTAAACTGGAAATTCGGCGCATGATTGAAAATGGAGTCACAGAGCGATCGAACAGCAACTTCCTGAATCCTCTAGTGGTAGTGAAGAAGAAAAGTGGTGAGATACGTCTATGCCTTGACATGAGGGAGCTGAACAGCATTGTATTAAAGGAGTATGACTGTGCGCCAACTGCGGACGAATTATTTACTAAGTGTGAAGGAGATAGGTATCTGACGAAGCTAGATTTACGCTCAAGTTTCTGGCAGATTCCAATTCGTGAAGAGAATAGAAACTACACCGCTTTCCTGTATAAAAATAAATGCTACCAGCACAGGGTAGTACCCTTCGGATTAAGCACGAGTTTGGTAGCCATCGTAAAGTGTCTAGAAAGAGCCCTAGGACCTGAGCTGGAACCCTACACCATGGTATTTGTAGATGATATCTTAGTTGTATTTAAACGTTAGACGAACATATAAAACATCTATGCACGATATTCCACAAGTTTAGGCAAGCGAACATATCCCTGAACCTAGACAAATGTGAATTTATCAAATCCTCTATCCAATTCCTAGGTCACGTTATTTCATTCTCTGGTATTCAACCCGATCCTATCAAAATTTCCAGCGTAACTAATTTCTCTATACCCGGAAATCTCAAAGGGTTAAGAGCATTCTTAGGACTAACAGGATACTACAGAAGATTCTCACTGTTATATGCAAAGTATACGCAACCGCTACTAGAGCTGACGAAGAAAGGACAGAAATGGAAATGGGAGAAGAAACACCAAATTGCCTTTAACCAAGTGAAAGAGTTATTCATCGAAAATATTGTGTTACATCATCCTCAACGAGAAGGAAAATTCATAATCTACTCCGATGCCAGTGACTACGCAGTAGGAAGTGTACTGTATCAACAAGATACTACGGGAGAGCACCGAGTTATCGCCTACGCCAGTAGAGTTTTCAAAAGAGCTGAAAAACACTACTCCACATCAGAAAAAGAAATACTTACTATAGTGTACGCTCTTAAGCAATTCAGATATTATGTTTATGGTACTCATTTTGAGATACATATTGACCACCAAGCATTATAATTTCTATTGAAATGCAAAGTAACAAATGCCCGATTGGCGAAACAAACAAATGGATTTCAGCCATTGGCGAATACTCATTCACCAATAAATACTGTAAAGGTAAAGACAATATTATAGCTGATACGCTAAGCCGATACATCAAAGAAGAATGTGAAGAAGTCTATGAGAGCGAAAAGAAAGAAGTACAATTGTTATCAATTAAATTTAAAGAGAATGATGAAGTAAAACAAATGCTGAAAAATTTAGCACAACAACAAGATTTGGACGTGACAATAAGAGAGATGAAGGACCAAGAACAGCTACCAAATCATTATAAGGTACTTAATGGAATTCTTTTCAGGTTAGTAAGACAAGACTGGAAGATAGTACTAACGAACAACATGTTAAAGAAATTAATTCAACCAGCACATGAGAGTTTAGCACATGCTGCCGCTCTGAAATGTTATCTGAGTCTACGAGAGGATTTTACGATTAATAATATGTATCGAAAAATAAAGAATGAGGTGAAGAAGTATTATGAGTGTAGAGTGTCAAATGGCGAAAGGACCGAATTTACACACATACGTAGAAATACAGAGCATCCAGAAGGGGAACAAGGGAGAGCTAATTGCAGTGGATTTTCTGGGACCACTACCACGATCAAGTCGAGGTGTGAAGCAGATATTTGTATGTATCGATGTGTTTTCCAAGGCAGTCCGACTGTACCCAATTATGCGACCCACAACCAAAGTTGTTATAAAGATACTACTGCAGAAATATATTTCGACATATGGAAAAATATGAAGAAGGTATGAAGAAGGTACTCAGTGACCAAGGTGTACAATTCCAGAGTGAAAAATGGGAGAGGACGTTAAGGGAAAATCGAATACAACCCGTACTCACATCCATAAGACATCCTCAAGGAAACCTTGCTGAGAGTGTTAACAAGGAATTAGGTAAATATTTACGAATATTTACTGCCATGATCAACACAATAAATGGGCAGAATATCTACCATTTCTTGAGAAGGCCATCAACGAAAATTATAGTGAAGCAACAGGATATACTCCAATAGAATTGGAAGAAGATAAGAAGCCAAACAGATTTTGGACCAAGTATATACACAAACCTAATAACCAGAATGTACCTGTACCAATAAGTGTAAACATTGAATACGCAAAGCAACGGATAATAGAAAGAAGTAACAAGAGAGTAGAGAGATTTAATCTAACTAACAAAATACAACAATTTAATGTAGGAGAGAGTGTACTACTCAAAGGATATCCTGTTGGGAAAAGAAGCGAGAATACGGCGAAGACATTCTTCAGACTTTATAATGGACCGTATACGTTAAGACAGCGAGTAGGACAACACACTTTCATCGTATATGATGAGATGCAGAAGAAAGAAATTGGTAAATTCCACGCAACGTCATTTAGGAAGTTCTACACATAAAAGTAATGAGGTCAATGAAACCAGTCAGATCAGCTGTTGTTGAAGCCACCCTTCAAGGTCACAAGCAGTGAGCGTGTGAAGAGGGGAGGGGTGACGTATTGTGTACACTCCAATTAAGGGTGAAATGACGAATACTATTCTTTATTATTTGTTATATTTTTTTTTACAAACAATTGTAATAATAAAAAAAATTTAATAAATAAATTTATTAAATTTTTTTTATTACCAAGCAGAGGGATAATGCGACAGTACAGATAAGTGCTGTACTGAGCATTTAATATAAAAATTTAAAAATACATAATAAATTGTAACATAATTAATAATGTATTAGAAGTAAGCATGTCAGGGATTGCAAGCTTGGCTCAGACAAAAATATGGACAGGTGTTTCGACCTGAATCGACTTGTACACACACACAGATGTAACTGAAAGTTAGTACAACAGTATTTTGCATGTGTGTGTGACGCAGGTCTATGCAGACGAGTTTGCCACCCCAGTATGAATAATTGCGTAATTACTGTTTTCCATAATTATTCATAAACTATAAATAAGGAGCAAAATACAAAGACACAATAAAATGTAATAAAATTATCTACATACTGTGTACGAAAACCACGTGAAAGGGACACACCGTATGAGTGTAGTGGCGAAATAACTGTGTACAGATTGCAAGAATTAAGTTACAATGTCCAAAAGTACAGTGAACGTGTGTAGTGAAAATAGTTATAAGATGGGTATAAGAGTATACTCATAGGACTCTGCAATTCGCAGAAATATAAGAAATAGCAAAATTGACGAGGAGTGGGGGAACAAAACCCAGAGACAATTTCAGACATGTCGATTTCGTACAACTGCAGGTTTTAACCAAGACGTGGGTATAAATAGGACACACACGCTACAGTTGTATCTTTTTCGATCACCCACAGTTGCAGCGGGAGCTTCTGCTCGTCCGCACAGTGTATTTATTTTTTGTAAATAGTTTCATCCTTCCAGTTACATACAACTATGTAACTAAGTTGTAAATACAATCACTTTTAAATAGTAACAGAATTACACGAGAAGAAAATCCATATAAGATGATCAACTGACGTCCGAAACAGCACCAGAAGAAGTAATATGAAGTTCTGGAGAGCGAGAGAGCTGACGACTTATTTCCAGAAAGCGAGACGACGCTGGAGTCTCGAGGCGACTACGCTGGACAAGAGAAACGACACAGGAGTCTAGAGGCGACTGCGCTGGACAAGAGGAACATTACTGAAGTCTGGAAACGACGCTGTAGAAGAGAAGCGACGCTGGACAAGAGGAATTGATGCTGGAGTTCGAGACGAGGACGATTACAGATGGATCGATTGCGGTTGAGTATGATTGACAACAATAAGGTGATAACTTATTTATCTCTTAATCGAACAATTAACTCAAAGAAATTAAAGACATTTTTCTTTTATTTTAAAATTAAGAGCCAATGTTTTTTAAGTCGAATCAAGTGCCTTGCGCACAATTTCATGATTAATAAATAAATTTGAAATACCGTTACAAGTTACATCGAGTTATTATTACAGATACACCTGAACCCCAAATACACATACATGCCATTATAGGAATGTTATATAAAGTGTATGAGTTAAATTAATGTGCAGATTAAATTACACAAAGAATGTTAATTTGTCACATTTTGGCGTCCCAAAGAACGCGGGGCTCCACAAATTTAAATTGCATTAAATTTGGTAAATTATATGTATTGTTATATAATTTTGTCGCCCATGAACGTGTGGCATGATCCCCACCATTTAACTATTAAAATTTTTTGTTGTAGCTAAATGGTTGCTCTAAAAAATAAGGGTGTGTTAAATGAAAAATATATTATGTGTAATAATAATTATTTATATTAAACATTAACTGAATGTTATGTTAATTGTTGTGTAATAACACAGCTGGCGCCCACCAACAAATAATATTGTTTGTCTATGTAACAGGTGTAACTGTAATGAGTATTAATAATAACTCTTAATAAAAATAAAGAAATAAATAAATAAGTAGGAAACGGTTATCAATAATAAGTGTTAAAGAATAACTACTAAATATTTTAAATAATACTTCAACATGACGACTCCAGGAAATTTGTACATAGAGGCGTTTCAAACGATGCGTGCTTGGATAGACGAGATAAGCACAATGCAGACAGAAAATGTGAATGCGAAAATGAACGAACTAAAAGAATTAAATACCAAACAAACAGAAAGTTTAGAAAATAAATTAGAGCAACAGATCGAAGATTGTAAACAAGAAACCATAAAAATGACGGAGAGTTAGAAGAGTTAAAAATTCATAATCTCCAGTTGAAACAAGACAACATAGAATTAAAGCAAAGCATAGCTGACACTAATGCACAATTAACAGAAAAGATTGTTGATACCAGGGGCGAGCCGCCCATGTGTGCAATGTGTACAGTGCACACAGGCGCCAGGTACTCAGGGGTGCCTAAACTGTTGGCGCCTTTTAATGAAATGAAATATTTGAAAATGGCATAATTTGCATAATACATTATCAATCATTATCGAAATGTATATGAGGTAAAGTTGAGAAAAATGCAATATTTACAGACATCCGTCCGTGGCTTTTAATTAACGTTTGAATTAACCTAATGTTTCTTATCTGTCCGATTTTTTTTATACTATTATACCACAGTGATTATACGTTACGTTACCTATCATCAAACGAATGAGCCGCGGTTGTCGGTTCTCGCTATGTTTTCGTAAGTGCGACAAGGAGATAATGCAAGCCGGTGCGATCCGAGCATGGGATTCACGGGATTGAGGCGGGAATTCCCCATTTCATAGTATTAGTCAATAATAAATAGTGAAAGAGTGAGGGCGCGCCGCGCGTCGTGCGTGTAAATACCGTCACAGCCTTATTATTTATTAACTAAACTTTAAACTACTTTAATTGTATTGTATTTTATTATTGATAATTGAAAATGTGCGATGAAGATAAAAAAAAGAAATTATCTGGTTACCAAAATCTTATAAGAAAAAGAAAAAGAGAAGAGGAACGAGATAGAAATTCAACAAAAATTAGTAATTATTTTACGACTCTACCATCTACTTCCAAACAATTATCTGAATGTATTGAGAGCAATCAATCAATTCAAGATGTGGTGGGAACTTCAAAAAATACTTCATCTTCATGCAGTGGTAAGTGTTTCCTGTGTTTCATTATAATCTAGGTGTATTGTATAGTTTTAATCCCTGACACAAAACGTTGGTGGGCTGTGTCTCAAACCCTCTCAACCGGTCAAGTGGACACGCACGTATAAAGAATGGTTTCGTAGCATTATTATAATATTAAACGCTTGTTATTTATAGTTGCCATTTAATGTTTTTATTGAGAACTAGCTGTGCCCGCGACTTAGTTCGCGCGGTGTATTGTTATATGAAAACCACTTTTATTTGAACCCGTTTCACAGGCGTGGTGCGTTCTGTGTGTGCAAACAAGCATATAGACAGACACACAAAAATTCCCAAAACCATTGGTTTGGCTTCTGTTGATTGTTATTAGCACCTCTCGATGATTTTTTCTCAAATACTTTCAATGTACTGACACGGAACATTTACAGTTTTATTATATGTATCGATGAGACCTTTTTTGACTAGGAAAACGGGGAAAATTTATTGTGCATGTTATTGTGTGTGTTATTGTATATAGTGTGAGATTAATTGATTATTTACAATTTCAACATATTGAATTATTTAAAAAGTAATTTAATGTTACAAAATTCATAATAATTAATTTCATAAATATTATATTGTATATATATATTCACTGTCCATTTTAACTGTTGTGAAAATTTTAAACAAATTTATATTTTTTTATTAATTGTATAATTATTTTGAATTAAAACTTTTTTTTATTTATATTTATGTTTTACTTTACCTTACTCGCCTGGTTAGCTCGGGTACCTCGGGTAAACTAGTAAGTTTTAAGTATATATTTGTACTAAAAGTGAAAATAGTATCGAGTGATATTTAATTAAATATATATATATTATATACTACAGGGTCGGAGAAAATTTTCTATAAAAAATTACCATGCTAGTGTAGGTAACTGAGGACAGATCTGAATTATAGGCATAATTAAAATGTGTATAGGAATCTTTAAATGAAAATATAATAAAATTTAATTAATAGTCGAGTAATTTTTACTATGTTACATGGTAATATTTCTAATGTTGCGTAAAATATGAAACTTCTAATGAATTTTTATTAGGTATATTCAGTAAAATTTATAATTTATAATACTGTGTAAGTAAAATATATTTTTTTTAATATTGCAGATTTCATGACTATTGACGAGGATCAAAAGTTAGAGTTAGAAGACGACGCCATTGAAATCACATCTACGGCCTGTATAAGTATACAATCGCCACCGCCAAGACCATCGTCTCCGTCGATACCAAGTATTTCCAAAGATGATCCTGGACTTTGGCCAGCAGTTTTAAATTCTGCATTATTGCAATATTTAATAGAAAACCCACCCAAACAAGTCAGAAATCATGATTATCCGCGTGATACTTGAAGGGTCAACATCAAGTAATTAGTTTCGCGAGCAGATCTTTGAACCAGTGCGAGAAAAACTACACGGTGACTGAAAAGGAATTACTGAGCGTAGTATTTGCTTGCGGTAAGTTCCGCACTTACATTTTGGGATACCCTGTTACAGTCCGAACAGACCATAAATCTATTTCGTTCTTGAAAAGCTGCAAATTGAACCATGGCAGACTAACGAGGTGGATACTTGCCCTTCAAGAATACCATGTAAAATGGGAATACATCCCAGGTAAAAAGAATGTCGTAGCTGATGTGTCATTCCGGGTCAATGTGGAAGAACAAACTTTCGAAGGGGAGAAGGAAAGCGTGCTAAAAATATACCATCTTCTTAGCACCAGAGCCGATTTAACAACAATCCTGACAAATATGAGCAGCCACCAACAAGCGGACCCGAAATTGAGAAACCTCAAAACTCGATTAGAAGAGGGAGACGAAACCGTTGCTCAATATTACCAACTAAATAAACAGATATTGTTCGTTAAAACCTCACTGAAGGAGGAGACCTGGAAGGTAGTTATTCCAACACAGATCGAAAAGGAATTAATAGTAAACTACCACATACGATACGGGCATATGGGCGCCCTCAAGGTAATAAAAGCTCTGGAGGAGAGCTGCCAGATAAAAAACATAAATAGAAAGGTCCGAATGTATATTAAAAGCTTTAAAATCTGTCAGATGGTAAAAACAAATAATGAGAAGAAGGAAGGTGTTATGATTCCTATCACCTCCCAAGCAAAATTGGAGAAGGTATTCCTAGACATTTGCGGACCATTTCCCCGTAGTGGAGGTCGACACCAATATCGATACCTAACAATCATAATGGACCACTTCACAAAGTATGTTAAGCTATACCCTACTAATCGAGCGACTACCCGGAAAATTCTGGGGATATTAACGGAACAGTATATCCCAAACCTGGGGAAACCATCTTCGATCATCACCGATCATGGAACCCAGTTTAAGGGTAGAAAATGGCGAGATACCTTATTGTCAATGGGAATTCGTACATACAAGACCTCGGTCTACCATCCGAACAGTAATCCGGCAGAGCGGGTGTTACGAGAAGTGGGGAGGATCCTAAGAACTTATTGTCACCATCAACAAGAAAGGTGGCAAGACTATTTAGAAGCCACGGAGGAATTCCTCAACTTGGCATACCATCCAGCTACAGGAATAACCCCATACTCCGCCATGTACGAAAAACCACCCCCACGAGAGATCGCAGATATCCTCGAGTTCCCGATAAACCATATGTACAAATTTGACAAAGCTAAATTCTACAACAAGATGGCAGAAGACCAGGTAAAACGGCAAAATAAGTATCAAAACGCTAGTGGTAAAATAATAACTTATGAAAAGAGAGAAAAAATCTTATTAAAAAATCGTGAACTACCCAGCACACTGGAAGGAATAACGAAGAAGTTATTGCTGTTATTCACTGGACCATATGTAATATCCAATGTAAAAAATAATAATACTTATGAAATAAAGGATATATATTTATGGAAAAATAGAAAGAATTTTTGAAAAAATATATAAAAAAAAAATTCCAAAACGAGGTAAGCACAACTTACTACCTAATATTTGAAACGACTTTTGAATTAATGAAAAAGAAGAAGAATTTGATAATAAATATCAAAATTTAAAAACAAAGTAAGCACAACTTACTACCAAATATTTGAAACAACTATTGAATTAAAGAAAAAGAAGCAAAATTTGATAAAAAATGAACAAATTCAAAAAACCAAATAAGCACAACTTACTACCAAACATCTATGAAGCTCAAATCATGGAATATAAAAGAAAAGAAAAAGAATTTTGAAGAATAACCACAACATTCAAAAGGAAGAGTAAGTTCACTTTACAAACAATTATATATGGAACCAACTCTGAAAAAATTTCGAGAATAAAGAAATGGCAGTAAAAACCACTAATACAATTAAAATGAATAAACTTATTGTGAAAGGAAATTAATAAGACTTTTAAGCAAAATAAGCAGAGACAATAACCACATGGAATTAATAATTAAAGAGTGCATTTGGATAAAAAGCAAGAGCAGAATAAAATTTTGAAAAAGAAAGAAATAACTATGTATAAATAAATCAATAAGAAAAATATGATCTTAAAATAAATGTCAATTATAAAAAGGACAATTAAAAGAGTAATTGCAAGAACATGAACTAGTGGAACGATTCATAAGAATTAAGAAAAATCAAAAATATAATACAAAATACATGTTACCAATGACCAGAAGGAGATTGTAATAACAGTCAAGGTCTGACAGGGAACTAAAATAAATAAAAACTTTACACTGAATAACAAGTGATGATTATATTAAACCAGCTTCCAACCATAAGGAGAAATAAAATGCCAACAGAGCTAACCATTGAGAAAAATAACTGAGATAGAAATTAACTAAGATAAAAATATTAATAGATCTGTTCAAATACGAAGTGAAGTATCCAAAGATATTTAATTTTTTTTTTTTAGTCATAAGGTGGACTATTCTTATGTAATTTTTATTAATAACTGTCTGTAGATAAGTCCAGCAGTATTATTATGTATTAATCAGAGATGATGTGCCTCTGTAATCAATAAATGACGTAGTATGGCCAGCAGAGTAGTGTAGCCTACAGTGCCCCTCTGAACTGCCCCAGCTAACGTGTTAGGGAATATTAGGGAATAAATATCCCAAGGATAAAAAACCAAGTTAAGAAGAAAATGGAAAAATAAAAAATAACGAACCTCAGATGACTATTACTATCAAGAAAAATCCAGTTAAGAATGAAATATAGATCAGCTCAAAAATAAAGAAGAAAAAAATTTAGAAATGTGAAGGAAGTAAAGAAATATAATTTAGAATAAAATATCATAAGCAATTAATTCAGACAAACTAAGTATGATCTGAACTAATCACTTCTGGAAGAGATCAATCTGTAGCATGACAGATAATCCACATAAATCAATTACTAAATGATCATTAATAAAACTCAAATATATGGAATATCCAAATGAAAATCAATTAAAAAGCACTATAAATTATTATAATAACAAGAAAAGTAAGCATAAAGAAAAAATCTACAACTAATTTAATTATACTACAAATTAAAAACCCAGAAAACTAAAATTTGAATAACAATATTACCCAGGTAGAATAGAAGCAGGCAATGAAGATACCCAGACAAAGAAAACAGACCAGAGTAAACAAAAGAATATAAAAAGAAATGGTACTGAAGAACCAAGAACGAAGAAAGAAGAAAAATAGAATGAACCAATATACTGAAGAATCAGAGACCAGTGAAGCTCAAATAGAATAAAGGAAGTGAAACTCGAACAATACCCCATAGAAACCCCATAGGGAGAAAACCAAAAAACCCCAAAAATAAATGAATGTCCCAAAAGAAAGTATAACACCCCAAAAAACCATATACTAATGTAAAACTGATAAAAACCAAAAGTGTTAAGAGTATTAAGTAACAGTGCACCCAAAAAAGTTATTGTATAGTTTATATAGACAAATCTTAACAGTCCCCGCTTGGTTAAATATTTTGTAACAATAAGAAAGTAAGCCGAAATATATTAAATACATAAAATACACTACCAGGACTTACCTGTACTCAGCCGGAACTACTTACCTATATAAATTTTACCAGAAGACCAGGGTCGCCACGATTATTTTTTATAGGCTAAAATATCGAAATCTTTACACTCCATCTTAAATAAAAAGGACAATTTTGCAATCTGACCACACCCAATTAATAATTCAGAAAGATTCCGGAACGTTTAGACGAATTTCGCAACACAGAAATGAGAAAGTGGTAATGACGAAATAACTTAGTCTAACACATTTTTGTGATTAAATGAATACTTTTAATGTTCTCTTCCTTGAAAATAAAATTATGATCAATTGTAAACATGGTGATTGCATTATGGTATTATATTTGTATCTGAATTAATTACGTTTATTGTTCTTAGTATAGACATGTTAATAGAATTATTATATGATATTTACATACACTTATAAGTACAGCCCAGCCTGCTCATTCTCTCTTACTATGTACAGTACCTTATTTTCTGAAAAAAAAATCCCATTTGTTCTTAAAATTCGCACACATATATCGAGGCCTCGCCCGAACGCGCGTTCTCGCTTTCGTTATTCCCGGCACCTTACGTTTTCACTCGCTGACCACGGCACTGTTCTCGTTATATATTCATTATTTCCTCGGGGCCCGGTCGGTATGAAGACGTTATTTCATTTAGTTATTCATACTTAAACAGTACAAACCGACCGGGCCGCGTGGGACAACTACGGCTGGATGTGAACCCTGTTGCTAGATAACGTGCACTGCTTAGCGTCTCCGCCTAATGTGGACTGTGTTGAGGCGGGAGGAAGCTGCCGTTCATTGCCACCTGATTTCGTTGTCGTTCAAGCTGCATTGCTGTGGCTTATGAGCTCTATGCATGAAACAGATTAGTTATATCAGCCAAATGTGTTGACGATATTTGGCGCTGCTAGACTGATGTCACTGGCAGTAGGCGGGGCTTAACTACATTTCCTGTAGTTGTCTTGCTGCTTTCACAAACTGTGTTCATGCGCCATTTTTCCTAGCGTCGTTTGAGTTTCTCGGCGTCCCTACAGCGCACATGCTTGAGATGTTAAGTGCGTGCATCGTCACACATATACAGAGTTGCACAATATTTGCTACAAAGTCCCAAAAAATGAAATAAATAAAAATACAAATACCCCATACCCGCAATAAATGGAATGACCCAATTTTGACACGTTACAATACCCCCTCAATGAGAATTCTTCTGTCCAGAACACAAGAAATCTCATTGATAAACTCCGAAGAGGACCGGTGAGGAACTGGTGCCAACAACCCCCTTGTTCTTACTCTTCATGGGTACACGACCCCCCCTGGCTTGGCGACTATGGACGCATCTGAACGGGATCACTGGACTTCTCCGTAAGAGATCCCAACACCGAAAAATCGAACAGACAAGTACCACAGCACACCTCACCTTCTAACATGCTACCCCCCAAAATCCTCAATCCCTGGCTTAGATTATGCCAGATCCTCCACCGATATGTTTCCCCTTGTATGCAAGCTGGGCTGCCTTTAGCAGATACTGGGCTCACACACACTCACATTACATACTGACATTATATATTATAAAATTGACAAAATTTTTCAAAAGCTATTTAGATTTCATCCCATTGGTTGTTTTCAGGTAAAATCGATTCATAAATTTTGTATAAATTTTAAATTATTCTCTTCATTGGTTTCTGTTTTTATTTAAAATAAATTGATTTAAACATTTCTTATAATTAAGAACATCCCTAACCTAACATGTGAATACTTAGAGTCTAACAATACAATTCAATACAATAAATCAATAAAATAAACATGGTTAGCACACAAACAATAAAATAATCAAAGCTTAAAAATATTCATTAGCTGGCAGGCGCAAAAAATTTTTTTTTTTTCAAAAAAAATATTTTCCAAAAATTCTAAAAAAGAAAAAATTTAAATTTATTAAAATGTTTCCTTTACATATCAAAATTATTTAAAAGTTGCTTAAATGGATAAAAAAAAACAAAAGTTGAATTAACTTCCTTACTATACAAGCTTAGTGTGTATATGACCTCACTGTCAGCTGATCAAAACTAGGTCAAGTCCACAACCTTGACCCACTTACATTATGTACAAGTGACATCTGTGAATACATTAAACATCTGTAACAATCCAACTTGAAACACAAAACATAATAAAATAAAACATTTTAAATAACAAAATATTATTATAAATAATAAGCAAATTGACATTTAAATTATTCAAAATAATCACCTTATATCTTTACATTATCAAATTCTATCACAGTTTTGTCACTGGTTTCAAAATAAAAACTTTATATCTTTATTAACAGTCTCTCTCTTTATTTAACAATCTTACTCTCCATTACTGTGGGTGATTTAAACATTTATCTCATTTAATTTACTACTTGATCTGTATACATATATAATCCTTCTCCCTTTGAATCTAACCTCTAACAACTGTAACTCACGTGACACCCATCTCTATTAAAACATCTATCAAAACACTCTCTAAACCTAACTTATCATTAAACTCTATTCGCCACCTTCTCTCAATATATATATATATAAAAAAAATACTCTCTAACCCTTTGTACTTAGGATACGTGTTCCCCCCCAAAAAAAAAGCTCATTTCCCTTATCTGGCCCCTGGATTCTACCTAAGGCGACCCCGTTCCCACTAAATCGTTCCCATCCCGTCCCAACTTATCATTATGTTGCGGACTCCTACATTACACTACCCCCTACTACAAAATTGCCATCCCCAAAATCTCAATCTTATTACCTCACTTCAAATACAACAAAATAACAACATCCATTATAAACAACAATATATCACTCAAAAACTTTACATATATTCTCCACAACTACTGTGTCAACATCAATACTTCTCCAAATTCTATAACATTACTTTACTTCAAAACAACATCACATCATCTTCATCTCTACTATTTCTTTAACTTGGACTTCAACTTGGACAGATCTATGTGTCCCACAAAGTATTCATCACCCAAAAATATCTTTTATTAACTTTCACCAATTATTACTTAACTTCTCATTACTTTAAATAGCATCTGTAATACATCGAAACATTACATTAAACATTAATTACCTGGAACATTTATAACCAATGTACCAGTGACCTTTTATTGCTGATCACCTGATCTACTAACACAATGAAAACACATCTCAAAATTGAACAAATTACATGAAATATATATATATTTATTTCTCCTTACTTCTCACCTCCTTGTTTTCCATTTCTCTGATTCTGATAATTCATGTTAACCGCCTGCCAGACGGCTTAATTATCTGCTTAGTTTAAAAAATACACACATAATGAAAACACATATTTTTATCAATACCTATATCTAACGTACAACAATAAAATAATATATTTAAAATTATGGAATGAACACCTTATATTGAATGTCTGAGCGTATAGTTATTTAAATATTTAAATAGAACACAAGCATTTTCTTGGATCAAAATTTGAGTTAGCAAATTTTTTATGTTGTAAAATTTAAATTCGTGGCTCATCTGAGTCACCTCCCATCCACACACAAATTTTCAAATTTATTATTAATTAATAGTTATTATATATCATCGTTCAATTATTATTAGATTTTTTAATTATCATTTTTATTTAACACAATTATTTCAAATAATCTCACTATTGAATTAAAATCTTAGTTACACCTGTAAACATTTTTATTATACATGATTCATATTGTAAAAGTTCTATACTTACAGTCCATTTAACATGGTATACACATAACATACCCCCTACACCACAATACTTTCACCTCACTTCTGAAACATTTAACACAAATATCAGTTTACATCAAACAATTTAGCCATCTATTACCAAATTCCAAATCTCGTAAAATAAATTGAATTCATTTAAAGAATTTAATTAATTAGCATTTACATTATCACTCAAAATATTTAAAACATATCAAACTGGTTTGATTAAATTAATTAATGAAAATACAAATTCCATTATTATTGTTTGCCATTATACAAATTAGCCCATTACTTTTTCCAAAATTAATGTTATTATTTATTTAAATTGCAAAATATTATTATTATTATTATTATCACTTACCTATATACATACATTGCTTAGCTGATCTTCTACAATACACATAAATAAATGCACTACAATTATTTACAAACTTTAGTTATCAACTGTTCAGTTTTTCCCCACTTCATTGTCCAAATCTGCCATGTCAGAACCATAAAACATAATGTTTATCACTGTCTTTTATTGTTTTATAGTTTAGCCTCCATCGTCATAGATAAGTCTTGGTTTTATACCACACTGTTCATTTTTATTGACAAACAAATTATTGTTTTGTGTGTTATAACCATAAAAACTGACTTCATTCATCTTACCCAAATACTCATTAAACCAATCAACGTTAGGCATTATTGTTAGTCTCCGTCAGTAAATTCATTCATTATCGGGTTAATTACTTTGGCCAAATCATTATAGTCATTATTATTCAAATATACTTTTAAACTTTCTTTCCATTCGTCATACTTTCTATTCAAATTATACAATTCTGTTACATACCATTCTCTACTTACCTCTTTCTCTTCATAACCCCACATCACACTCTCACAATTATTCCGGACAGAGGGTACACAATTACTCAACCAAAATAAACACCTCAATTCATCTATCAATACGGGACTCTTGCCCTTCAACAACAACACTTGTGAACTCATTAAATCATCATAAACATTATCAACAATAAGGGGAAAATTTACCCTCTGTCCCCACTCTACCACAACATTATTTTTCCTCTCTCTCTCTCTAACTCATTAACACACCTTAACATCTCATAATCCCATTCTACAAATTCCTCAGTATTTTCATTACTTATTTTTACCGTCTCGCTTTCTGATACTAATTCTTTAAATACGTTATTATTCTCAATATTGCATTCCTTATTTTCGACATTGTTACACTCGTCATTATAATTTTCATTTGTATTACTATCTCCCATGCATACACACTCTCTTGACTCCTTTGCTTCTCTACATATTTCGTTTAACTTACTCTCAAGACTACACAGTGAGTTAGTTAATACGTCAAACTTAGTATCATTTATGTCAAAACGACTATTCATGTCGCTACTCATTACATTGAATTTGGTCTCAAAAATTTTTTCGTTATTGTCAAAACGTTTATTTAATTCTTTAAATTGATTCAACATAATATTCATCATATCATTATCTTGTATTAGAGACATGTTTACAGTTTCTTTCTACAACACTTTTTATATCTAAAACCACTTTTTTCCTATAATCAAACGCCTAATACTACTGTGCATCACAACACAAACCTAACTTACGTAAATATGTGCGATTCAATTTTTATACATTCGTCATTACCACATCCTATTTTCTGTGTATTAAAATAGGTCTATCTCGTATAAATAAAATTAAAACGAAAATCCTGGCAGGGTCGCTATTTGTAACAATAAAAAAGTAAGCCGAAATATATTAAATACATAAAATACACTACCAGGACTTACCTGTACTCAGCCGGAACTACTTACCTATATAAATTTTACCAGAAGACCAGGGTCGCCACGATTATTTTTATAGGCTAAAATATCGAAAACCTTTACACTCCACCTTAAATAAAAAGGACAATTTTGCAATCTGACCACACCCAATTAATAATTCAGAAAGATTCCGGAACGTTTAGACGAATTTCGCAACACAGAAATGAGAAAGTGGTAATGACGAAATAACTTAGTCTAACACATTTTTGTGATTAAATGAATACTTTTAATGTTCTCTTCCTTGAAAATAAAATTATGATCAATTGTAAACTTGGTGATTGCATTATGGTATTATATTTGTATCTGAATTAATTACGTTTATTGTTCTTAGTATAGACATGTTAATAGAATTATTATATGATATTTACATACACTTATAAGTACAGCCCAGCCTGCTCATTCTCTCTTATTATGTACAGTACCTGATTTTCTGAAAAAAAAATCCCATTTGTTCTTAAAATTCGCACACATATATCGAGGCTTCGCCCGAACGCGCGTTCTCGCTTTCGTTATTCCCGGCACCTTACGTTTTCACTCGCTGACCACGGCACTGTTCTCGTTATATATTCATTATTTCCTCGGGTCCCGGTCGGTATGAAGACGTTATTTCATTTAGTTATTCATACTTAAACAGTACAAACCGACCGGGCCGCGTGGGACAACTACGGCTGGATGTGAACCCTGTTGCTAGATAACGTGCACTGCTTAGCGTCTCCGCCTAATGTGGACTGTGTTGAGGCGGGAGGAAGCTGCCGTTCATTGCCACCTGATTTCGTTGTCGTTCAAGCTGCATTGCTGTGGCTTATGAGCTCTATGCATGAAACAGATTAGTTATATCAGCCAAATGTGTTGACGATATTTGGCGCTGCTAGACTGATGTCACTGGCAGTAGGCGGGGCTTAACTACATTTCCTGTAGTTGTCTTGCTGCTTTCACAAACTGTGTTCATGCGCCATTTTTCCTAGCGTCGTTTCAGTTTCTCGGCGTCCCTACAGCGCACATGCTTGAGATGTTAAGTGCGTGCATCGTCACACATATACAGAGTTCTGAGAATTCGAGGGTGGTGCAAATTCCTTGCCTGGTTACACAACAGAAACTGCGTCTTGCTGCTTTGTTCTCAACACTGTTCTACTTGCCGTGGTCTGTTATAATGGAAATAACGTTTGCACAATATTTGCTACAAAACCCCAAAAAATGAAATAAATAAAAATACAAATACCCCATACCCGCAATAAATGGAATGACCCAATTTTGACACGTTACAATACCCCCTCAATGAGAATTCTTCTGTCCAGAACACAAGAAATCTCATTGATAAACTCCGAAGAGGACCGGTGGGGAACTGGTGCCAACAACCCCCTTGTTCTTACTCTTCATGGGTACACGACCCCCCTGGCTTGGCGACTATGGACGCATCTGAACGGGATCACTGGACTTCTCCGTAAGAGATCCCAACACCGAAAAATCGAACAGACAAGTACCACAGCACACCTCACCTTCTAACATGCTACCCCCCAAAATCCTCAATCCCTGGCTTAGATTATGCCAGATCCTCCACCGATATGTTCCCCTTGTATGCAAGCTGGGCAGCCTTTAGCAGATACTGGGCTCACACACACTCACATTACATACTGACATTATATATTATAAAATTGACAAAATTTTTCAAAAGCTATTTAGATTTCAACCCATTGGTTGTTTTCAGGTAAAATCGATTCATAAATTTTGTATAAATTTTAAATTATTCTCTTCATTGGTTTCTGTTTTTATTTAAAATAAATTGATTTAAACATTTCTTATAATTAAGAACATCCCTAAACTAATATGTGAATACTTAGAGTCTAACAATACAATTCAATACAATAAATCAATAAAATAAACATGGTTAGCACACAAACAATAAAATAATCAAAGCTTAAAAATATTCATTAGCTGGCGGGCGCAAAATCTTTTTTTTTTTTCAAAAAAAATATTTTCCAAAAATTCTAAAAAAGAAAAAAATTAAATTTATTAAAATGTTTCCTTTACATATCAAAATTATTTAAAAGTTGCTTAAATGGATCAAAAAAACAAAAGTTGAATTAACTTCCTTACTATACAAGCTTAGTGTGTATATGACCTCACTGTCAGCTGATCGAAACTAGGTCAAGTCCACAACCTTGACCCACTTACATTATGTACAAGTGACATCTGTGAATACATTAAACATCTGTAACAATCCAACTTGAAACACAAAACATAATAAAATAAAACATTTTAAATAACAAAATATTATTATAAATAATAAGCAAATTGACATTTAAATTATTCAAAATAATCACCTTATATCTTTACATTATCAAATTCTATCACAGTTTTGTCACTGGTTTCAAAATAAAAACTTTATATCTTTATTAACAGTCTCTCTCTTTATTTAACAATCTTACTCTCCATTACTGTGGGTGATTTAAACATTTATCTCATTTAATTTACTACTTGATCTGTATACATATATAATCCTTCTCCCTTTGAATCTAACCTCTAACAACTGTAACTCACGTGACACCCATCTCTATTAAAACATCTATCAAAACACTCTCTAAACCTAACTTATCATTAAACTCAATTCGCCACCTTCTCTCAATATATATATATATAAAAAAAATACTCTCTAACCCTTTGTACTTAGGATACGTGTTCCCCCCCAAAAAAAAAGCTCATTTCCCTTATCTGGCCCCTGGATTCTACCTAAGGCGACCCCGTTCCCACTAAATCGTTCCCATCCCGTCCCAACTTATCATTATGTTGCGGACTCCTACATTACACTACCCCCTACTACAAAATTGCCATCCCCAAAATCTCAATCTTATTACCTCACTTCAAATACAACAAAATAACAACATCCATTATAAACAACAATATATCACTCAAAAACTTTACATATATTCTCCACAACTACTGTGTCAACATCAATACTTCTCCAAATTCTATAACATTACTTTACTTCAAAACAACATCACATCATCTTCATCTCTACTATTTCTTTAACTTGGACTTCAACTTGGACAGATCTATGTGTCCCACAAAGTATTCATCACCCAAAAATATCTTTTATTAACTTTCACCAATTATTACTTAACTTCTCATTACTTTAAATAGCATCTGTAATACATCGAAACATTACATTAAACATTAATTACCTGGAACATTTATAACCAATGTACCAGTGACCTTTTATTGCTGATCACCTGATCTACTAACACAATGAAAACACATCTCAAAATTGAACAAATTACATGAAATATATATATATTTATTTCTCCTTACTTCTCACCTCCTTGTTTTCCATTTCTCTGATTCTGATAATTCATGTTAACCGCCTGCCAGACGGCTTAATTATCTGCTTAGTTTAAAAAATACACACATAATGAAAACACATATTTTTATCAATACCTATATCTAACGTACAACAATAAAATAATATATTTAAAATTATGGAATGAACACCTTATATTGAATGTCTGAGCGTATAGTTATTTAAATATTTAAATAGAACACAAGCATTTTCTTGGATCAAAATTTGAGTTAGCAAATTTTTTATGTTGTAAAATTTAAATTCGTGGCTCATCTGAGTCACCTCCCATCCACACACAAATTTTCAAATTTATTATTAATTAATAGTTATTATATATCATCGTTCAATTATTATTAGATTTTTTAATTATCATTTTTATTTAACACAATTATTTCAAATAATCTCACTATTGAATTAAAATCTTAGTTACACCTGTAAACATTTTTATTATACATGATTCATATTGTAAAAGTTCTATACTTACAGTCCATTTAACATGGTATACACATAACATACCCCCTACACCACAATACTTTCACCTCACTTCTGAAACATTTAACACAAATATCAGTTTACATCAAACAATTTAGCCATCTATTACCAAATTCCAAATCTCGTAAAATAAATTGAATTCATTTAAAGAATTTAATTAATTAGCATTTACATTATCACTCAAAATATTTAAAACATATCAAACTGGTTTGATTAAATTAATTACTGAAAATACAAATTCCATTATTATTGTTTGCCATTATACAAATTAGCCCATTACTGTTTCCAAAATTAATGTTATTATTTATTTAAATTGCAAAATATTATTATTATTATTATTATCACTTACCTATATACATACATTGCTTAGCTGATCTTCTACAATACACATAAATAAATGCACTACAATTATTTACAAACTTTAGTTATCAACTGTTCAGTTTTTCCCCACTTCATTGTCCAAATCTGCCATGTCAGAACCATAAAACATAATGTTTATCACTGTCTTTTTTTGTTTTATAGTTTAGCCTCCATCGTCATAGATAAGTCTTGGTTTTATACCACACTGTTCATTTTTATTGACAAACAAATTATTGTTTTGTGTGTTATAACCATAAAAACTGACTTCATTCATCTTACCCAAATACTCATTAAACCAGTCAACGTTAGGCATTTTTGTTAAGTCTCCGTCAGTAAATTCATTCATTATCGGGTTAATTACTTTGGCCAAATCATTATAGTCATTATTATTCAAATATACTTTTAAACTTTCTTTCCATTCGTCATACTTTCTATTCAAATTATACAATTCTGTTACATACCATTCTCTACTTACCTCTTTCTCTTCATAACCCCACATCACACTCTCACAATTATTCCGGACAGAGGGTACACAATTACTCAACCAGAATAAACACCTCAATTCATCTATCAATACGGGACTCTTGCCCTTCAACAACAACACTTGTGAACTCATTAAATCATCATAAACATTATCAACAATAAGGGGAAAATTTACCCTCTGTCCCCACTCTACCACAACATTATTTTTCCTCTCTCTCTCTCTAACTCATTAACACACCTTAACATCTCATAATCCCATTCTACAAATTCCTCAGTATTTTCATTACTTATTTTTACCGTCTCGCTTTCTGATACTAATTCTTTAAATACGTTATTATTCTCAATATTGCATTCCTTATTTTCGACATTGTTACACTCGTCATTATAATTTTCATTTGTATTACTATCTCCCATGCATACACACTCTCTTGACTCCTTTGCTTCTCTACATATTTCGTTTAACTTACTCTCAAGACTACACAGTGAGTTAGTTAATACGTCAAACTTAGTATCATTTATGTCAAAACGACTATTCATGTCGCTACTCATTACATTGAATTTGGTCTCAAAAATTTTTTCGTTATTGTCAAAACGTTTATTTAATTCTTTAAATTGATTCAACATAATATTCATCATATCATTATCTTGTATTAGAGACATGTTTACAGTTTCTTTCTACAACACTTTTTATATCTAAAACCACTTTTTTCCTATAATCAAACGCCTAATACTACTGTGCATCACAACACAAACCTAACTTACGTAAATATGTGCGATTCAATTTTTATACATTCGTCATTACCACATCCTATTTTCTGTGTATTAAAATAGGTCTATCTCGTATAAATAAAATTAAAACGAAAATCCTGGCAGGGTCGCTATTTGTAACAATAAAAAAGTAAGCCGAAATATATTAAATACATAAAATACACTACCAGGACTTACCTGTACTCAGCCGGAACTACTTACCTATATAAATTTTACCAGAAGACCAGGGTCGCCACGATTATTTTTATAGGCTAAAATATCGAAAACCTTTACACTCCACCTTAAATAAAAAGGACAATTTTGCAATCTGACCACACCCAATTAATAATTCAGAAAGATTCCGGAACGTTTAGACGAATTTCGCAACACAGAAATGAGAAAGTGGTAATGACGAAATAACTTAGTCTAACACATTTTTGTGATTAAATGAATACTTTTAATGTTCTCTTCCTTGAAAATAAAATTATGATCAATTGTAAACTTGGTGATTGCATTATGGTATTATATTTGTATCTGAATTAATTACGTTTATTGTTCTTAGTATAGACATGTTAATAGAATTATTATATGATATTTACATACACTTATAAGTACAGCCCAGCCTGCTCATTCTCTCTTATTATGTACAGTACCTGATTTTCTGAAAAAAAAATCCCATTTGTTCTTAAAATTCGCACACATATATCGAGGCTTCGCCCGAACGCGCGTTCTCGCTTTCGTTATTCCCGGCACCTTACGTTTTCACTCGCTGACCACGGCACTGTTCTCGTTATATATTCATTATTTCCTCGGGTCCCGGTCGGTATGAAGACGTTATTTCATTTAGTTATTCATACTTAAACAGTACAAACCGACCGGGCCGCGTGGGACAACTACGGCTGGATGTGAACCCTGTTGCTAGATAACGTGCACTGCTTAGCGTCTCCGCCTAATGTGGACTGTGTTGAGGCGGGAGGAAGCTGCCGTTCATTGCCACCTGATTTCGTTGTCGTTCAAGCTGCATTGCTGTGGCTTATGAGCTCTATGCATGAAACAGATTAGTTATATCAGCCAAATGTGTTGACGATATTTGGCGCTGCTAGACTGATGTCACTGGCAGTAGGCGGGGCTTAACTACATTTCCTGTAGTTGTCTTGCTGCTTTCACAAACTGTGTTCATGCGCCATTTTTCCTAGCGTCGTTTCAGTTTCTCGGCGTCCCTACAGCGCACATGCTTGAGATGTTAAGTGCGTGCATCGTCACACATATACAGAGTTCTGAGAATTCGAGGGTGGTGCAAATTCCTTGCCTGGTTACACAACAGAAACTGCGTCTTGCTGCTTTGTTCTCAACACTGTTCTACTTGCCGTGGTCTGTTATAATGGAAATAACGTTTGCACAATATTTGCTACAAAACCCCAAAAAATGAAATAAATAAAAATACAAATACCCCATACTCGCAATAAATGGAATGACCCAATTTTGACACGTTACAATACCCCCTCAATGAGAATTCTTCTGTCCAGAACACAAGAAATCTCATTGATAAACTCCGAAGAGGACCGGTGGGGAACTGGTGCCAACAACCCCCTTGTTCTTACTCTTCATGGGTACACGACCCCCCTGGCTTGGCGACTATGGACGCATCTGAACGGGATCACTGGACTTCTCCGTAAGAGATCCCAACACCGAAAAATCGAACAGACAAGTACCACAGCACACCTCACCTTCTAACATGCTACCCCCCAAAATCCTCAATCCCTGGCTTAGATTATGCCAGATCCTCCACCGATATGTTCCCCTTGTATGCAAGCTGGGCAGCCTTTAGCAGATACTGGGCTCACACACACTCACATTACATACTGACATTATATATTATAAAATTGACAAAATTTTTCAAAAGCTATTTAGATTTCAACCCATTGGTTGTTTTCAGGTAAAATCGATTCATAAATTTTGTATAAATTTTAAATTATTCTCTTCATTGGTTTCTGTTTTTATTTAAAATAAATTGATTTAAACATTTCTTATAATTAAGAACATCCCTAAACTAATATGTGAATACTTAGAGTCTAACAATACAATTCAATACAATAAATCAATAAAATAAACATGGTTAGCACACAAACAATAAAATAATCAAAGCTTAAAAATATTCATTAGCTGGCGGGCGCAAAATCTTTTTTTTTTTTCAAAAAAAATATTTTCCAAAAATTCTAAAAAAGAAAAAAATTAAATTTATTAAAATGTTTCCTTTACATATCAAAATTAATTAAAAGTTGCTTAAATGGATCAAAAAAACAAAAGTTGAATTAACTTCCTTACTATACAAGCTTAGTGTGTATATGACCTCACTGTCAGCTGATCGAAACTAGGTCAAGTCCACAACCTTGACCCACTTACATTATGTACAAGTGACATCTGTGAATACATTAAACATCTGTAACAATCCAACTTGAAACACAAAACATAATAAAATAAAACATTTTAAATAACAAAATATTATTATAAATAATAAGCAAATTGACATTTAAATTATTCAAAATAATCACCTTATATCTTTACATTATCAAATTCTATCACAGTTTTGTCACTGGTTTCAAAATAAAAACTTTATATCTTTATTAACAGTCTCTCTCTTTATTTAACAATCTTACTCTCCATTACTGTGGGTGATTTAAACATTTATCTCATTTAATTTACTACTTGATCTGTATACATATATAATCCTTCTCCCTTTGAATCTAACCTCTAACAACTGTAACTCACGTGACACCCATCTCTATTAAAACATCTATCAAAACACTCTCTAAACCTAACTTATCATTAAACTCAATTCGCCACCTTCTCTCAATATATATATATATAAAAAAAATACTCTCTAACCCTTTGTACTTAGGATACGTGTTCCCCCCCAAAAAAAAAGCTCATTTCCCTTATCTGGCCCCTGGATTCTACCTAAGGCGACCCCGTTCCCACTAAATCGTTCCCATCCCGTCCCAACTTATCATTATGTTGCGGACTCCTACATTACACTACCCCCTACTACAAAATTGCCATCCCCAAAATCTCAATCTTATTACCTCACTTCAAATACAACAAAATAACAACATCCATTATAAACAACAATATATCACTCAAAAACTTTACATATATTCTCCACAACTACTGTGTCAACATCAATACTTCTCCAAATTCTATAACATTACTTTACTTCAAAACAACATCACATCATCTTCATCTCTACTATTTCTTTAACTTGGACTTCAACTTGGACAGATCTATGTGTCCCACAAAGTATTCATCACCCAAAAATATCTTTTATTAACTTTCACCAATTATTACTTAACTTCTCATTACTTTAAATAGCATCTGTAATACATCGAAACATTACATTAAACATTAATTACCTGGAACATTTATAACCAATGTACCAGTGACCTTTTATTGCTGATCACCTGATCTACTAACACAATGAAAACACATCTCAAAATTGAACAAATTACATGAAATATATATATATTTATTTCTCCTTACTTCTCACCTCCTTGTTTTCCATTTCTCTGATTCTGATAATTCATGTTAACCGCCTGCCAGACGGCTTAATTATCTGCTTAGTTTAAAAAATACACACATAATGAAAACACATATTTTTATCAATACCTATATCTAACGTACAACAATAAAATAATATATTTAAAATTATGGAATGAACACCTTATATTGAATGTCTGAGCGTATAGTTATTTAAATATTTAAATAGAACACAAGCATTTTCTTGGATCAAAATTTGAGTTAGCAAATTTTTTATGTTGTAAAATTTAAATTCGTGGCTCATCTGAGTCACCTCCCATCCACACACAAATTTTCAAATTTATTATTAATTAATAGTTATTATATATCATCGTTCAATTATTATTAGATTTTTTAATTATCATTTTTATTTAACACAATTATTTCAAATAATCTCACTATTGAATTAAAATCTTAGTTACACCTGTAAACATTTTTATTATACATGATTCATATTGTAAAAGTTCTATACTTACAGTCCATTTAACATGGTATACACATAACATACCCCCTACACCACAATACTTTCACCTCACTTCTGAAACATTTAACACAAATATCAGTTTACATCAAACAATTTAGCCATCTATTACCAAATTCCAAATCTCGTAAAATAAATTGAATTCATTTAAAGAATTTAATTAATTAGCATTTACATTATCACTCAAAATATTTAAAACATATCAAACTGGTTTGATTAAATTAATTACTGAAAATACAAATTCCATTATTATTGTTTGCCATTATACAAATTAGCCCATTACTGTTTCCAAAATTAATGTTATTATTTATTTAAATTGCAAAATATTATTATTATTATTATTATCACTTACCTATATACATACATTGCTTAGCTGATCTTCTACAATACACATAAATAAATGCACTACAATTATTTACAAACTTTAGTTATCAACTGTTCAGTTTTTCCCCACTTCATTGTCCAAATCTGCCATGTCAGAACCATAAAACATAATGTTTATCACTGTCTTTTTTTGTTTTATAGTTTAGCCTCCATCGTCATAGATAAGTCTTGGTTTTATACCACACTGTTCATTTTTATTGACAAACAAATTATTGTTTTGTGTGTTATAACCATAAAAACTGACTTCATTCATCTTACCCAAATACTCATTAAACCAGTCAACGTTAGGCATTTTTGTTAAGTCTCCGTCAGTAAATTCATTCATTATCGGGTTAATTACTTTGGCCAAATCATTATAGTCATTATTATTCAAATATACTTTTAAACTTTCTTTCCATTCGTCATACTTTCTATTCAAATTATACAATTCTGTTACATACCATTCTCTACTTACCTCTTTCTCTTCATAACCCCACATCACACTCTCACAATTATTCCGGACAGAGGGTACACAATTACTCAACCAGAATAAACACCTCAATTCATCTATCAATACGGGACTCTTGCCCTTCAACAACAACACTTGTGAACTCATTAAATCATCATAAACATTATCAACAATAAGGGGAAAATTTACCCTCTGTCCCCACTCTACCACAACATTATTTTTCCTCTCTCTCTCTCTAACTCATTAACACACCTTAACATCTCATAATCCCATTCTACAAATTCCTCAGTATTTTCATTACTTATTTTTACCGTCTCGCTTTCTGATACTAATTCTTTAAATACGTTATTATTCTCAATATTGCATTCCTTATTTTCGACATTGTTACACTCGTCATTATAATTTTCATTTGTATTACTATCTCCCATGCATACACACTCTCTTGACTCCTTTGCTTCTCTACATATTTCGTTTAACTTACTCTCAAGACTACACAGTGAGTTAGTTAATACGTCAAACTTAGTATCATTTATGTCAAAACGACTATTCATGTCGCTACTCATTACATTGAATTTGGTCTCAAAAATTTTTTCGTTATTGTCAAAACGTTTATTTAATTCTTTAAATTGATTCAACATAATATTCATCATATCATTATCTTGTATTAGAGACATGTTTACAGTTTATTTCTACAACACTTTTTATATCTAAAACCACTTTTTTCCTATAATCAAACGCCTAATACTACTGTGCATCACAACACAAACCTAACTTACGTAAATATGTGCGATTCAATTTTTATACATTCGTCATTACCACATCCTATTTTCTGTGTATTAAAATAGGTCTATCTCGTATAAATAAAATTAAAACGAAAATCCTGGCAGGGTCGCTATTTGTAACAATAAAAAAGTAAGCCGAAATATATTAAATACATAAAATACACTACCAGGACTTACCTGTACTCAGCCGGAACTACTTACCTATATAAATTTTACCAGAAGACCAGGGTCGCCACGATTATTTTTATAGGCTAAAATATCGAAAACCTTTACACTCCACCTTAAATAAAAAGGACAATTTTGCAATCTGACCACACCCAATTAATAATTCAGAAAGATTCCGGAACGTTTAGACGAATTTCGCAACACAGAAATGAGAAAGTGGTAATGACGAAATAACTTAGTCTAACACATTTTTGTGATTAAATGAATACTTTTAATGTTCTCTTCCTTGAAAATAAAATTATGATCAATTGTAAACTTGGTGATTGCATTATGGTATTATATTTGTATCTGAATTAATTACGTTTATTGTTCTTAGTATAGACATGTTAATAGAATTATTATATGATATTTACATACACTTATAAGTACAGCCCAGCCTGCTCATTCTCTCTTATTATGTACAGTACCTGATTTTCTGAAAAAAAAAATCCCATTTGTTCTTAAAATTCGCACACATATATCGAGGCTTCGCCCGAACGCGCGTTCTCGCTTTCGTTATTCCCGGCACCTTACGTTTTCACTCGCTGACCACGGCACTGTTCTCGTTATATATTCATTATTTCCTCGGGTCCCGGTCGGTATGAAGACGTTATTTCATTTAGTTATTCATACTTAAACAGTACAAACCGTCCGGGCCGCGTGGGACAACTACGGCTGGATGTGAACCCTGTTGCTAGATAACGTGCACTGCTTAGCGTCTCCGCCTAATGTGGACTGTGTTGAGGCGGGAGGAAGCTGCCGTTCATTGCCACCTGATTTCGTTGTCGTTCAAGCTGCATTGCTGTGGCTTATGAGCTCTATGCATGAAACAGATTAGTTATATCAGCCAAATGTGTTGACGATATTTGGCGCTGCTAGACTGATGTCACTGGCAGTAGGCGGGGCTTAACTACATTTCCTGTAGTTGTCTTGCTGCTTTCACAAACTGTGTTCATGCGCCATTTTTCCTAGCGTCGTTTGAGTTTCTCGGCGTCCCTACAGCGCACATGCTTGAGATGTTAAGTGCGTGCATCGTCACACATATACAGAGTTCTGAGAATTCGAGGGTGGTGCAAATTCCTTGCCTGGTTACACAACAGAAACTGCGTCTTGCTGCTTTGTTCTCAACACTGTTCTACTTGCCGTGGTCTGTTATAATGGAAATAACGTTTGCACAATATTTGCTACAAAACCCCAAAAAATGAAATAAATAAAAATACAAATACCCCATACCCGCAATAAATGGAATGACCCAATTTTGACACGTTACAATACCCCCTCAATGAGAATTCTTCTGTCCAGAACACAAGAAATCTCATTGATAAACTCCGAAGAGGACCGGTGGGGAACTGGTGCCAACAACCCCCTTGTTCTTACTCTTCATGGGTACACGACCCCCCTGGCTTGGCGACTATGGACGCATCTGAACGGGATCACTGGACTTCTCCGTAAGAGATCCCAACACCGAAAAATCGAACAGACAAGTACCACAGCACACCTCACCTTCTAACATGCTACCCCCCAAAATCCTCAATCCCTGGCTTAGATTATGCCAGATCCTCCACCGATATGTTCCCCTTGTATGCAAGCTGGGCTGCCTTTAGCAGATACTGGGCTCACACACACTCACATTACATACTGACATTATATATTATAAAATTGACAAAATTTTTCAAAAGCTATTTAGATTTCAACCCATTGGTTGTTTTCAGGTAAAATCGATTCATAAATTTTGTATAAATTTTAAATTATTCTCTTCATTGGTTTCTGTTTTTATTTAAAATAAATTGATTTAAACATTTCTTATAATTAAGAACATCCCTAAACTAACATGTGAATACTTAGAGTCTAACAATACAATTCAATACAATAAATCAATAAAATAAACATGGTTAGCACACAAACAATAAAATAATCAAAGCTTAAAAATATTCATTAGCTGGCGGGCGCAAAATCTTTTTTTTTTTTTCAAAAAAAATATTTTCCAAAAATTCTAAAAAAGAAAAAATTTAAATTTATTAAAATGTTTCCTTTACATATCAAAATTATTTAAAAGTTGCTTAAATGGATCAAAAAAACAAAAGTTGAATTAACTTCCTTACTATACAAGCTTAGTGTGTATATGACCTCACTGTCAGCTGATCGAAACTAGGTCAAGTCCACAACCTTGACCCACTTACATTATGTACAAGTGACATCTGTGAATACATTAAACATCTGTAACAATCCAACTTGAAACACAAAACATAATAAAATAAAACATTTTAAATAACAAAATATTATTATGAATAATAAGCAAATTGACATTTAAATTATTCAAAATAATCACCTTATATCTTTACATTATCAAATTCTATCACAGTTTTGTCACTGGTTTCAAAATAAAAACTTTATATCTTTATTAACAGTCTCTCTCTTTATTTAACAATCTTACTCTCCATTACTGTGGGTGATTTAAACATTTATCTCATTTAATTTACTACTTGATCTGTATACATATATAATCCTTCTCCCTTTGAATCTAACCTCTAACAACTGTAACTCACGTGACACCCATCTCTATTAAAACATCTATCAAAACACTCTCTAAACCTAACTTATCATTAAACTCAATTCGCCACCTTCTCTCAATATATATATATATAAAAAAAATACTCTCTAACCCTTTGTACTTAGGATACGTGTTCCCCCCCAAAAAAAAAGCTCATTTCCCTTATCTGGCCCCTGGATTCTACCTAAGGCGACCCCGTTCCCACTAAATCGTTCCCATCCCGTCCCAACTTATCATTATGTTGCGGACTCCTACATTACACTACCCCCTACTACAAAATTGCCATCCCCAAAATCTCAATCTTATTACCTCACTTCAAATACAACAAAATAACAACATCCATTATAAACAACAATATATCACTCAAAAACTTTACATATATTCTCCACAACTACTGTGTCAACATCAATACTTCTCCAAATTCTATAACATTACTTTACTTCAAAACAACATCACATCATCTTCATCTCTACTATTTCTTTAACTTGGACTTCAACTTGGACAGATCTATGTGTCCCACAAAGTATTCATCACCCAAAAATATCTTTTATTAACTTTCACCAATTATTACTTAACTTCTCATTACTTTAAATAGCATCTGTAATACATCGAAACATTACATTAAACATTAATTACCTGGAACATTTATAACCAATGTACCAGTGACCTTTTATTGCTGATCACCTGATCTACTAACACAATGAAAACACATCTCAAAATTGAACAAATTACATGAAATATATATATATTTATTTCTCCTTACTTCTCACCTCCTTGTTTTCCATTTCTCTGATTCTGATAATTCATGTTAACCGCCTGCCAGACGGCTTAATTATCTGCTTAGTTTAAAAAATACACACATAATGAAAACACATATTTTTATCAATACCTATATCTAACGTACAACAATAAAATAATATATTTAAAATTATGGAATGAACACCTTATATTGAATGTCTGAGCGTATAGTTATTTAAATATTTAAATAGAACACAAGCATTTTCTTGGATCAAAATTTGAGTTAGCAAATTTTTTATGTTGTAAAATTTAAATTCGTGGCTCATCTGAGTCACCTCCCATCCACACACAAATTTTCAAATTTATTATTAATTAATAGATATTATATATCATCGTTCAATTATTATTAGATTTTTTAATTATCATTTTTATTTAACACAATTATTTCAAATAATCTCACAATTGAATTAAAATCTTAGTTACACCTGTAAACATTTTTATTATACATGATTCATATTGTAAAAGTTCTATACTTACAGTCCATTTAACATGGTATACACATAACATACCCCCTACACCACAATACTTTCACCTCACTTCTGAAACATTTAACACAAATATCAGTTTACATCAAACAATTTAGCCATCTATTACCACATTCCAAATCTCGTAAAATAAATTGAATTCATTTAAAGAATTTAATTAATTAGCATTTACATTATCACTCAAAATATTTAAAACATATCAAACTGGTTTGATTAAATTAATTACTGAAAATACAAATTCCATTATTATTGTTTGCCATTATACAAATTAGCCCATTACTGTTTCCAAAATTAATGTTATTATTTATTTAAATTGCAAAATATTATTATTATTATTATTATCACTTACCTATATACATACATTGCTTAGCTGATCTTCTACAATACACATAAATAAATGCACTACAATTATTTACAAACTTTAGTTATCAACTGTTCAGTTTTTCCCCACTTCATTGTCCAAATCTGCCATGTCAGAACCATAAAACATAATGTTTATCACTGTCTTTTATTGTTTTATAGTTTAGCCTCCATCGTCATAGATAAGTCTTGGTTTTATACCACACTGTTCATTTTTATTGACAAACAAATTATTGTTTTGTGTGTTATAACCATAAAAACTGACTTCATTCATCTTACCCAAATACTCATTAAACCAATCAACGTTAGGCATTATTGTTAGTCTCCGTCAGTAAATTCATTCATTATCGGGTTAATTACTTTGGCCAAATCATTATAGTCATTATTATTCAAATATACTTTTAAACTTTCTTTCCATTCGTCATACTTTCTATTCAAATTATACAATTCTGTTACATACCATTCTCTACTTACCTCTTTCTCTTCATAACCCCACATCACACTCTCACAATTATTCCGGACAGAGGGTACACAATTACTCAACCAAAATAAACACCTCAATTCATCTATCAATACGGGACTCTTGCCCTTCAACAACAACACTTGTGAACTCATTAAATCATCATAAACATTATCAACAATAAGGGGAAAATTTACCCTCTGTCCCCACTCTACCACAACATTATTTTTCCTTTCTCTCTCTCTAACTCATTAACACACCTTAACATCTCATAATCCCATTCTACAAATTCCTCAGTATTTTCATTACTTATTTTTACCGTCTCGCTTTCTGATACTAATTCTTTAAATACGTTATTATTCTCAATATTGCATTCCTTATTTTCGACATTGTTACACTCGTCATTATAATTTTCATTTGTATTACTATCTCCCATACATACACACTCTCTTGACTCCTTTGCTTCTCTACATATTTCGTTTAACTTACTCTCAAGACTACACAGTGAATTAGTTAATACGTCAAACTTAGTATCATTTATGTCAAAACGACTATTCATGTCGCTACTCATTACATTGAATTTGGTCTCAAAAATTTTTTCGTTATTGTCAAAACGTTTATTTAATTCTTTAAATTGATTCAACATAATATTCATCATATCATTATCTTGTATTAGAGACATGTTTACAGTTTCTTTCTACAACACTTTTTATATCTAAAACCACTTTTTTCCTATAATCAAACGCCTAATACTACTGTGCATCACAACACAAACCTAACTTACGTAAATATGTGCGATACAATTTTTATACATTCGTCATTACCACATCCTATTTTCTGTGTATTAAAATAGGTCTATCTCGTATAAATAAAATTAAAACGAAAATCCTGGCAGGGTCGCTATTTGTAACAATAAAAATGTAAGCCGAAATATATTAAATACATAAAATACACTACCAGGACTTACCTGTACTCAGCCGGAACTACTTACCTATATAAATTTTACCAGAAGACCAGGGTCGCCACGATTATTTTTTATAGGCTAAAATATCGAAAACCTTTACACTCCACCTTAAATAAAAAGGACAATTCTGCAATCTGACCACACCCAATTAATAATTCAGAAAGATTCCGGAACGTTTAGACGAATTTCGCAACACAGAAATGAGAAAGTGGTAATGACGAAATAACTTAGTCTAACACATTTTTGTGATTAAATGAATACTTTTAATGTTCTCTTCCTTGAAAATAAAATTATGATCAATTGTAAACATGGTGATTGCATTATGGTATTATATTTGTATCTGAATTAATTACGTTTATTGTTCTTAGTATAGACATGTTAATAGAATTATTATATGATATTTACATACACTTATAAGTACAGCCCAGCCTGCTCATTCTCTCTTATTATGTACAGTACCTTATTTTCTGAAAAAAAAAATCCCATTTGTTCTTAAAATTCGCACACATATATCGAGGCCTCGCCCGAACGCGCGTTCTCGCTTTCGTTATTCCCGGCACCTTACGTTTTCACTCGCTGACCACGGCACTGTTCTCGTTATATATTCATTATTTCCTCGGGTCCCGGTCGGTATGAAGACGTTATTTCATTTAGTTATTCATACTTAAACAGTACAAACCGACCGGGCCGCGTGGGACAACTACGGCTGGATGTGAACCCTGTTGCTAGATAACGTGCACTGCTTAGCGTCTCCGCCTAATGTGGACTGTGTTGAGGCGGGAGGAAGCTGCCGTTCACTGCCACCTGATTTCGTTGTCGTTCAAGCTGCATTGCTGTGGCTTATGAGCTCTATGCATGAAACAGATTAGTTATATCAGCCAAATGTGTTGACGATATTTGGCGCTGCTAGACTGATGTCACTGGCAGTAGGCGGGGCTTAACTACATTTCCTGTAGTTGTCTTGCTGCTTTCACAAACTGTGTTCATGCGCCATTTTTCCTAGCGTCGTTTGAGTTTCTCGGCGTCCCTACAGCGCACATGCTTGAGATGTTAAGTGCGTGCATCGTCACACATATACAGAGTTCTGAGAATTCGAGGGTGGTGCAAATTCCTTGCCTGGTTACACAACAGAAACTGCGTCTTGCTGCTTTGTTCTCAACACTGTTCTACTTGCCACGTGGTCTGTTATAATGGAAATAACGTTTGCACAATATTTGCTACAAAACCCCAAAAAATGAAATAAATAAAAATACAAATACCCCATACCCGCAATAAATGGAATGACCCAATTTTGACACGTTACAATTTCATATTGTAAATCTATAAAAGGACTAGTGATAATATTAATAAATAACCAGGGACAATTGCAAGTTATAAAATTATAATCAATAAACTTTGAAAAGGTACATGAATTACCGTGCAAGTAAATAACTTTAAGTGTTTTTGAACAGTATCATGATAATAGTTTCTCAAATAATATGGTGAAGGAGCAAGGAATACTCTTGCTAATGAAAGGCCACTGATTTTATTAGAACATTCCATAGAATGAATAATATAAACAGATAGCTTGTGTTTAGCATAAAGTGACGGGGAATACATCCTTAAAATTGGGAAGTACAGATCAGACTATAAATAAATAGTTTTAAGAAGAGGTTGAACATTTAATGGAACCAATATGTTATGTTCCTAGTTCCAAATTAACTATATAAATAAGATTTAGTATTGAGCAGTATTGTAGTTGTAAAATGTTATTTTGTTATTAATTTAAATTGGGAATACAATATCTAAATGCAGTGGCTGCTTGTGAGTACATCTACAGGGGGTTCACAATTAATAATTTGCAGTTTTTGAGATACACTGTGTCAAACACTTGTGTGTCGCTTGCAATATTCATATAATTTAGGCGCTGCTATACCTTGATGTAATGTATTAATTTTGAAACGAAATGTTATTATAGATATTACTGTACTTTAACTATTTCACAACTTAATAATAAAGGATTACTTTATTGATCATACTTGTTATAATATGCTAATTGTTCTTTTTTACTATAACAATTATTTCCATTTAATTTTAAAGTAGTAAAATAAACGCAAAACAGAAAGCTTGTTTTAAGTGTTAAATATTTAGATAGTTAGTCATAAGGCCTCATGCTCTCAATTATTAGATTAGATTATTAAACACACAGAAAAAGGAAAATAATCAAAGCCGCTGCATATGATGGTAAGGTCTAGTATTTACTTACACAAATTTTCTTGGATGGTAGCTTACACAAATATTTTCTTTAAGTACAGTTTTTGTAAACAAAGTCCATCCTTCTATCTTTTCTAAATTTATTATTCTAATGCCATAACAATCTGAGGAATCTCAATCTGAAAGTGTGATGATTAACTTGTACAAATTTCAAGTCTGTAGCACAAAATAGATGCTGAGAAAATGGTATTTTAACATATACGGTTCCCACCCCCCCTTAAATTGACAAGACTCCTTTGAAATGTTATACGAACTTCACATCGAACACTTACAGTCCGTGTACCTAATAAAAACTGTTACACTAAAAATAAAATGACAAAACTTTAAAATGAAACATCGAAATGCTTACAGGACATGTATAGGTAGGTTAGACACGAATACACACAGACACTTGAATACACGAAAAATTTACTCTTGAGTTTACGTATTTGAAGCCGTGAACGTAATAAAATTATTGTGCTAAAATAAATACTGTATACAAACTTTAACCAAACGTTTACAAAACTCACATCTGACAACAGAATATAGGCGGGCATAGATGAGAACGAAGGTATCCGAAGTTGCCCAAGTGGCTTCTCGCTGTCAGTCTGCAGACTCAAGTCCGTGCAGCTACTGAGCTGAGCTGTGTCAGAGGCAGCTCATCGGTATTTTCCGTTAGGCCGCTTGTAAACATGTTTCCCCCCTACCGCGAGCAAATGGACTCGCCCGTCTGTCGCATATCCCGTGTGTACAGCATCGAGAGCGGCGCATTCAGTCCGCTCCTAGTCACTTGCAGCGCTTTACGCTGTTTTTCATTGTCCGCTCTTTTAAACTTACTGAAGATAAGCCATTTTAGTACTGCGTCAATAAAGATGTATAACTTATATCGTATAATTATTTTTATAGGGGGTTCACGTGCTCTTGTGCTCTTATGGACGAGCCGCCACTGTCTAAATGTAGATACCATTCCTATATTATAAAATGTTTTATTATGTTACTGTGTGTAATCAGTACACAACACAAAAAAAAGGTATGATTCAAAGTACCAGATTTAATAGTAAATAAGTGTTATATTTTAATTGTAAAATCAATATTCAATGTTATAATAGTCAAGGAACAAATTGTTAATAAATTATATAAGAATAGAAAGTCAGAAAAGGGTACAAACTAAATATATTAGTAAAAACTTTGCAAATAGCAACAGATCAAATCTAGTCCTATAAACCAACTAAACTGATAATATTTATGTAAGATAAACCCACCATATAGTAATACCATGTAACTAATACTTTATAAAGATATGGTCAGCAGATAAGTAAAATTATAAATAAAAATGGAATGGACTAACTAACATTATCAGAGGAGGAGTCATAGATAAATGAATTGTATTTAAAAACAATAATTGATAAACTAAAATGCAAGAAATTAAGTAAAAATAGACAATTATATCAATTTCAGATTCAATAGAATAATAATTATATCAGAGAAAATGGCTATTATCTGCTCAGAGACAGGAAACACATATTTGAACATGCTTTCCAAAATGTAAGAAATATAACTTTTTTAAATGAAAACTATGTAGAACTATATTAATTAGTATCAAAATAAGCAAAATAGAATAAAGAAACCGAATATGTATTTAGTATTTCATACAGTTCATTAATAACGAAAATATTTTCCGAGTATAATGTATTCAAATAAAATGTATCGGAAACTAAGATAATTTGAAAAAATGTATAATATATATTAAATTGGCTAAGATTTTCAGGAGACGAAGGAAATGAGAACAGTTCATTATTATCCGTTGAAGAGTGTACTTAAACGAGATCGTTGCTTTATATAACCTATGAATGGCGTCTTATAATTGAACCGAGTTCGGTGAAAAATTTTTAAAATTGAATGTTTTAACTTGTGAACCGGTGAAAATAAACAATGAACAGTGTATCACCAATAAACAGAACCACACACGCCTAATTAATTAAAATAACACCAATACAATAAAATTTACAGACGAACAAACCAGGTTAAACTCGACACGTATAGACAAAGTGAAATAGACATAATCACAACAATTTACACCAAGTGAACTATTAAACAATACACCAGTGACACTCAATTAACTCCAGAACCATTATACACAATTGCTGAGATCATTTAAACGGAGAAAAGTACATCTTTATTTGAACCAAATATTTCGTCGAGGTTAGACGTTCCACTGCGCATGATCAGGTCGACCATTTTGATTCGTTGCCGTTCTTACCACAGCAAGGCAGCGAATTTCTAGACTGCATTTGGTTTGAAATAATTATTATATAAACTTTATTTATCAATTATAACATTGTATTTGTTAGTATTAAGGCATTTATCATTGTAAGTGTTATACTTTCCTGTCCATACCCTTCTGTGGCTATTCTTAAATAATCGTTCAAAAAACTATATTTTTATTTAAAAACAATGTAAACTTTTTTATCGACCGGCCCTGAGTGAGTCGATACTGCTGTGTAATATCGATTCTTATGGATAACTTAAATAATTTGTTAATAAACTTTCTGTTTATGCAATTTGGATTTAATTTCTATTTGAATGACTTAACGAAGAAATTAATCGAGAACTCAGACTAACCGAAAGGCGGTACATACGAAATAACGAACGCCTCGAAGAAGAAGAAGAAGGGAGCCGTCTTTCGACTAGGACTGGAGTTAACCAGATTGTCATCAAGTGAATTTACAGAAAGTGACATTACTACACTAATAAACATAATAACATTCAATTATTAACCACAAACATTATACCGATTATTTTTTAAATATTAGGAATATAAATTACACAAAAAATATTTTTCCAATAACAACAAAAATTTTTTTTTGAAATAAAATTATTTTTTTTATTTCAAATTGTAACAACATTCATACACAGTATATTTTGCTTTATTACAAAAGTGTCTAGCCCAACAGTGGGGGCTTAACGAAGACACAAGGAACGTTACAAAATTGTCGTTTCCAAAGTGGAACTTTACCACAAATATTACATATAGATTTTGGGTTTTATTACAATATATATATATATATATATATATATATATATATATATGTTCACTGTCCATTGTAACTGTTGTGAAAATTTTAAACAAATTTATATTTCTTTATTAATTGTATAATTATTTTGAATTAAATTTTTTTTTTTATATTTAAGTTTTACTTTACCTTACTCGCCTGGTTAGCTCGGGTACTCGGGTAAACTAGTAAGTTTTAAGTATATAATTGTACTAAAAGTAAAAATAGTATCGAGTGATATATAATTAAATATATATATATATATATATATTGCAACTCTACTTATATGCGTTGTTGTTGTGTCGTGTTGTGTATGAGTACCTACCTGCTGTCCGATCTTGCGGATTCTTCCGACTAGGGCGTGTGGATTTTGGATTTGAAGTTCGCAAGCTAGTAATCTCAAATTTATTGCAACAACACACAAATAAGTTACTTTAAAGGGGGTGAGTTTTGTGAGACTGGTAGGCTTTACCGTACAACAATAAAACACTGTAATATGGGGTAATAAAACGTTGTTTATTACTCCAACAACACACAAGAATAAAATGGTTATTATATTATCAATTTCTTAGTTTAAACAATGAATCTATGTTAACTAATGTTTTTCAATTTGTTAATAATTGAAAAGAAACTAAACTCGTTATTTGGCGAGTTAATTGCAATTGAAAACTTAATTAATTAATTGATTTGATTTAATTAAATTGCTTTAACTAAATTGAATTTAACGTTAATACAACAAAATATAAAACTCTGAAGTTAATTAGAATAATTTTCAAAAATAAATTAGACGTGACAGTCTAGTTCACGTTATTTCATTTCTAGTGATTTGACTTCTGTTATACTGCAGTATGAACTAATAATTAGATTGTTAGTTAAGATTTGTATAGCGCTTTTATATTACTTCTATTTTCTTAACTACAGCTACTACTAACTATTTTCTTCTTAACTACTAATGACTTAGACTGCTATACAGATTATCACAATGAATTTATTCTTAATTACTAGAGTCTTTGATTTTTTGTATGGCACCTGAATTGTTTGAATTGCAATGTTTTAATTGAAAAGATAGAAAATTTGATGTTGAAAAATAATAATAAATAAGTGGATTTTGCTTTCCTGTTATTGAAGAGGATGTTGTTCCGATTGTCCCTCGTTGATCACGGTCCGGTCGCTAGAGAAAGTAATCTGCTTAGAGCTGCTGGATTCGGTCGTTGAGTTCAAAATTCGGCAACACTCTGCTTCCTTGCTGTTCGTGAATATTTTAACGTCTGCGGCTCTCTGCTGGAACTGGTTTCTGTCCCTCGTCGATTCGCACTTCGCACGTCAGCGTGTGTGTGTGTGTTTCGTTCGAGTGGTAGCTCTGCTCGTCAGCTGTTCACCAATGATTGAGACGGCCTCTCTGATGTATTCTTGAAGTCTGGTCTTGAAGTCTGGTGGATCTCTTGCGTGCTTATGACTAGCTGGTAGTACACAATAAGCTTGGTTGATGTAATGAAGAGTATCTCGCCTTTACGCAACAATTACGAGCTATACAGTTGATCTGTATTTACTGTGTTCGTAATTGCGTGTGTGTTGACCACGTAGAGTCTTCTGATTGATCTTCACCACTATGGTTACGAGAGGATCGAAGAATTACGTCTTGACTTCACAAGTACTGGCAGAAGAGTGATGTTTCAGCCTGAAAACACCGCGCTGGTCGGGGTTTGGTCAAATGATTTGATTGGCTGACACACTCTCCCTACTACATAAAATTTGAATTCCCTTGGTCCATGAGAATGAAGTTAGATTCCCACAGACGGAGAATTAATAATATTTTCATTATTATTACCCGGCGGAACCAATTTGTCGGTCCGGATTTCCTGTGCTTATTTAATTTTGCAATATCTTGGTTGCAAACCAAGTTGTGCGAAATCTAAAATATACAATCTGTCAGAAATTATTATATCTATGACATATTCAAAGCTCATTAATGTAACTCTATTTTTACAAGAGTTATTCAATTAATTTAATTAACTCTTTTATTTGTTAATTATATTGCGTAAACTTTGCACCCGTCATTATTAATATTTCGGCAAACATTTTGGCTATCTTGGATTTCGCCTTAATTTATTAGTTTCCGAGATATTAATAGTTAAAAGTTTGGGTGTGGCCCTTCCTTGTACAGCGAGCTGATTACATAACGGCCACGTGTGCGTCGCTTTACAAAGCATTATTTTCATTGCTCTACATACAAATGGAGTTTTGACTGTTATAATTTATTTAAACTTGATTTTATTATGCAGGCGACATATAACCCCAAATAATTAATATTTGGTGCTGTTATATACGCCCACACCCATTTTTAAAAAAAATGAATGTAATAATTACAGTTAATTTTTTTTCAATCATTACACACGTATTTTGTAATCACTATACTTATTACCTATACATTGGATTACTTATTCTAAAGACACATACATAGGTGTTAATGTTATTGCATTATATACAATTTAACTCTAAATACATGTATTAATAATATTATATTTGCGAATTATTGTGTATCAATGTTTTTACAACGGGTAATAGCTAACTGTAGCGTTTAAAAGGTTTGTTTGTAAACAAGTGGCACGCGCGCAAAGGAATCTGCTGACAGTTTATTTACATTCGTTATCGCCTGCCGCGTGCTCTAATTGCTTGACCTACTTTCAAACGTGGGGAGGTAGTTATCGCGTGACGTAACTATTTCCTGCCGTGTGTTTGTTCAGTTCTACCCACCCGTTATTTACCGCGTTATAAATGCGTTATTATTAATACACAAGCTATCTACAATTATTATTAATAATCTTATAAACACAAATAATTTATTTTAATTTTACTTATTATAATACAATTACATTATCTTTTAACTGTAATATTTCGTAACCATTTTTACGAATGGTTCTGCAGTATTTCGTTAACCATCGGTCATTTTCGTCACCGGATTCGTCGTCTACGTCTTCCCACGCTGACTGTGTGGGAACGTCGTCGTCACTTTCCTGTTCCACCGGACGTACAGTTGTCGGAGCCCATTGTTGTATTGTGTTAACGGCCAACCACGGTTCCGTACCTTCCGGTTGAAATACTTTGTCAACTGGCGTACAAATTTCAGTAGAAAAATCACTTTTCTTAAATCTAGCATTTTTCTTATTTTTACCTACTTTATTTCGATACATTTTAGCATGATTTATGGCGCTTCCACACTGGAAGCGCCCGTTTCCAAGTTTTTTGGAATCTTACGATTCTTTTCCTTCTCATTGGGGTCTTTATTGCTTAGAGTATCGCTGTCTTGCTCTATTGTATCAGTTCTAGCTATCTCAACCATTTGCATAGCTCTAATCGGGGCCCCATCGTTACCCTTATATTGCCCTTTCGGTCTACCAATATTTTGTTTGCCTTTGTACTCAAAGGTTTTATCTGGGGGTTTTGACGATGTCTGGGGTGGAGTAGAACTAGTACTCGGTCTTTGATCAGGTTGCTGGTGATATTGTTCCCGTGTATTCTGCCCTTCATTATTTCGGCGAAAATCAGGATTATAACGCCACCCACCAAAATCAAAAACTGTCTCGCTTTGGGACACTAGCATGAGGAGTTCGTCTACCGTGCGTATACCCTGCGTAAACACGGCTACTCTTATGTTGTGATTAAAATGGTAGGCAAGTTTCGTGACTATGTCAATCTCCGAAAATGCTGGGGTTAAATGCTTGGCGCGTTCGACCTGCTGGATTATATAATTTTCCGCGGTAATACCCAATTTCCTATCAAATCGGCCATACTCCAGTTCATTGCGTAGAAGTCTTTGAGTATGCGAGTTCCAGTACCGGCTTTCAAATTTTTGTTTGAACTCCGCGTATGTGGACACTCTATCGCGTACAATGGTATACCACTTACGCGCCGAATCACGCATCGCGTTAACTACCCACTGTATTTTGTCTTGATCTTCTAGTCGGGAACCTACTCTAGCCATTTCACTCTCACACGCTAACAAAAATTCAATAGGGGTTTCGTTATTCTCCCCTGTAAAATACACGCGATTTTTCTCGTCAACAGAACCTTGTACTAAAATATTAGGATCGCATCTCCTCCGTACCGCCTGTCGTACTTTCAAAATCTCGTCGTTTAACGCTTGTAAGACACTCTCTTTATTAGAGTCTATGTTAGATCGCGTCTCTACAATTGAAGCGTCTAATCTATCTACCCGTCGTTGCGTTTCCGTCACGTCGGCTTGAATCTTTATCTCTAGAGGGTCGACTTTTCTCGCGACGTCTTGCGTTTGTTTTTCGCAGCGGCTAATATGCTCCTTGAACCGGCCCTCCATACGTGTTACTTGTTCAATAAACGATTTTTGCATAGTGGTCTCAAAAACCTTAAACCGTTCATTTATTTTGGCATCGACCGTATGTACTTTTTCACCGATCTCAGCGACTTTCGCGGTTAATTCTTTATTACTCTCACCGATTTCCACGACTTTAGCGGTTAATTCTTTAGTGCTTAGTTTAATTTCCGTATTTATATCGGCGTTGCTTTGTTCTAATGCTTCGGTTAGACTAACTCTTTGCGCCTCGATGTTAGATTTTAACTCTGCGTTATTCATCTCAGCATTGGCTGTTATTTGTTCAAATTTCGCGTTCATATTCTCGGTTAAATCGCGTTTCATTTCCGCGTTCATTTGCTGTATTTGTTTAAGTATTTTGTCCATATCCATTTTAAATACACAACAATTTCAAATATAAACAATTTCAAATTCACAGAATAGTTTCAAATACACAAAATAATTTCACTGCTGTACGAGCACCAGTCACAAAACTCTTTGGGGATTGTTCAGTTGGACGCCAGCTGTTTTACGAGTTAAAACAGCAAAGTTTGTTTTAACGTGAAAATTAAATTTAAATTTAATTTGATTAATTTTCTCGTGCCCCACGAAATTGGAGCGCCATGTACGTTTCAATTTCGTTGTGATTTAATGTTGTGTAAGTTTGTCGGGCCCCACATTGGCCGACATATGCAACTCTACTTATATGCGTTGTTGTTGTGTCGTGTTGTGTATGAGTACCTACCTGCTGTCCGATCTTGCGGATTCTTCCGACTAGGGCGTGTGGATTTTGGATTTGAAGTTCGCAAGCTAGTAATCTCAAATTTATTGCAACAACACACAAATAAGTTACTTTAAAGGGGGTGAGTTTTGTGAGACTGGTAGGCTTTATCGTACAACAATAAAACACTGTAATATGGGGTAATAAAACGTTGCTTATTACTCCAACAACACACAAGAATAAAATGGTTATTATATTATCATTTTCTTACAGTTTAAACAATGAATCTATGTTAACTAATGTTTTTCAATTTGTTAATAATTGAAAAGAAACTAAACTCGTTATTTGGCGAGTTAATTGCAATTGAAAACTTAATTAATTAATTGATTTGATTTAATTAAATTGCTTTAACTAAATTGAATTTAACGTTAATACAACAAAATATAAAACTCTGAAGTTAATTAGAATAATTTTCAAAAATAAATTAGACGTGACAGTCTAGTTCACGTTATTTCATTTCTAGTGATTTGACTTCTGTTATACTGCAGTATGAACTAATAATTAGATTGTTAGTTAAGATTTGTATAGCGCTTTTATATTACTTCTATTTTCTTAACTACAGCTTACTAATGACTTAGACTGATATACAGATTATCACAGTGAATTTATTCTTAATTACTAGAGTCTTTGATTTTTTGTATGGCACCTGAATTGTTTGAATTACAATGTTTTAATTGAAAAGATATAAAATTTGATGTTGAAAAATAATAATAAATAAGTGGATTTTGCTTTCCTGTTATTGAAGAGGATGTTGTTCCGATTGTCCCTCGTTGATCACGGTCCGGTCGCTAGAGAAAGTAATCTGCTTAGAGCTGCTGGATTCGGTCGTTGAGTTCAAAATTCGGCAACACTCTGCTTCCTTGCTGTTCGTGAATATTTTAACGTCTGCGGCTCTCTGCTGGAACTGGTTTCTGTCCCTCGTCGATTCGCACTTCGCACGTCAGCGTGTGTGTGTGTGTTTCGTTCGAGTGGTAGCTCTGCTCGTCAGCTGTTCACCAATGATTGAGACGGCCTCTCTGATGTATTCTTGAAGTCTGGTCTTGAAGTCTGGTGGATCTCTTGCGTGCTTATGACTAGTTGGTAGTACACAATAAGCTTGGTTGATGTAATGAAGAGTATCTCGCCTTTACGCAACAATTACGAGCTATACAGTTGATCTGTATTTACTGTGTTCGTAATTGCGTGTGTGTTGACCACGTAGAGTCTTCTGATTGATCTTCACCACTATGGTTACGAGAGGATCGAAGAATTACGTCTTGACTTCACAAGTACTGGCAGAAGAGTGATGTTTCAGCCTGAAAACACCGCGCTGGTCGGGGTTTGGTCAAATGATTTGATTGGCTGAAACACTCTCGCTACTACATAAACTTTGAATTCCCTTGGTCCGTGAGAATGAAGTTAGATTCCCACAGACGGAGAATTAATATTATTTTTATTATTATTATCCGGCGGAACCAATTTGTCGGTCCGGATTTCCTGTGCTTATTTAATTTTGCAATATCTTGGTTGCAAACCAAGTTGTGCGAAATCTAAAATATACAATCTGTCAGAAATTATTATATCTATGACATATTCAAAGCTCATTAATGTAACTCTATTTTTACAAGAGTTATTCAATTAATTTAATTAACTCTTTTATTTGTTAATTATATTGCGTAAAATTTGCACCCGTCATTATTAATATTTCGGCAAACATTTTGGCTATCTTGGATTTCGCCTTAATTTGTTAGTTTCCGAGATATTAATAATTAACAGTTTGGGTGTGGCCCTTCCTTGTACAGCGAGCTGATTACATAACGCCCACGTGTGCGTCGCTTTACAAAGCATTATTTTCATTGCTCTACATACAAATGGAGTTTTGACTGTTATAATTTATTTAAACTTCATTTTATTATGCAGGCGACATATAACCAAAAATAATTAATATTTGGTGCTGTTATATACGCCCACACCCATTTTAAAAAAAAAATGAATGTAATAATTACAGTTATTTTTTTTCAATCATTACACACGTATTTTGTAATCACTATACTTATTACCTATACATTGGATTACTTATTCTAAAGACACATACATAGGTGTTAATGTTATTGCATTATATACAATTTAACTCTAAATACATGTATTAATAATATTATATTTGCGAATTATTGTGTATCAATGTTTTTACAACGGGTAATAGCTAACTGTAGCGTTTAAAAGGTTTGTTTGTAAACAAGTGGCACGCGCGCAAAGGAATCTGCTGACAGTTTATTTACATTCGTTATCGCCTGCCGCGTGCTCTAATTGCTTGACCTACTTTCAAACGTGGGGAGGTAGTTATCGCGTGACGTAACTATTTCCTGCCGTGTGTTTGTTCAGTTCTACCCACCCGTTATTTACCGCGTTATAAATGCGTTATTATTAATACACAAGCTATCTACAATTATTATTAATAATCTTATAAACACAAATAATTTATTTTAATTTTACTTATTATAATACAATTACATTATCTTTTAACTGTAATATTTCGTAACCATTTTTACGAATGGTTCTGCAGTATTTCGTTAACCATCGGTCATTTTCGTCACCGGATTCGTCGTCTACGTCTTCCCACGCTGATTGTGTGGGAACGTCGTCGTCACATTCCTGTTCCACCGGACGTACAGTTGTCGGAGCCCATTGTTGTATTGTGTTAACGGCCTACCACGGTTCCGTACCTTCCGGTTGAAATACTTTGTCAACTGGCGTACAAATTTCAGTAGAAAAATCACTTTTCTTAAATCTAGCGTTTTTCTTATTTTTACCTACTTTATTTCGATACATTTTAGCATGATTTATGGCGCTTCCAATCTGGAGGCGCCCGTTTCCAAGTTTTTTCGAAACTTACGATTCTTTTCCTTCTCATTGGAGACTTTATTGCTTAGAGTATCGCTGTCTTGCTCTATTGTATCAGTTCTAGCTATCTCAACCATTTGCATAGCTCTAATCGGGGCCCCATCGTTACCCTTATATTGCCCTTTCGGTCTACCAATATTTTGTTTGCCTTTGTACTCAAAGGTTTTATCTGGGGGTTTTGACGATGTCTGGGGTGGAGTAGAACTAGTACTCGGTCTTTGATCAGGTTGCTGGTGATATTGTTCCCGTGTATTCTGCCCTTCATTATTTCGGCGAAAATCAGGATTATAACGCCACCCACCAAAATCAAAAACTGTCTCGCTTTGGGACACTAGCATGAGGAGTTCGTCTACCGTGCGTATACCCTGCGTAAACACGGCTACTCTTATGTTGTGATTAAAATGGTAGGCAAGTTTCGTGACTATGTCAATCTCCAAAAATGCTGGGGTTAAATGGTTGGCGCGTTGACGTGCTGGATTATATAATTTTCCGCGGTAATACCCAATTTCCTATCAAATCGGTCATACTCCAGTTCATTGCGTAGAAGTCTTTGAGTATGCGAGTTCCAGTACCGGCTTTCAAATTTTTGTTTGAACTCCGCGTATGTGGACAATCTATCGCGTACAATGTTAAACCACTTACGCGCCGAATCACGCATCGCGTTAACTACCCACTGTATTTTGTCTTGATCTTCTAGTCGGGGACCTACTCTAGCCATTTCACTCTCACACGCTATCAAAAATTCAATAGGGGTTTCGTTATTCTCCCCTGTAAAATACACACGATTTTTCTCGTCAACAGAACCTTGTACTAAAATATTAGGCGCGGATCTCCTTCGTACCTCCTGTCGTACTTTCAAAATCTCGTCGTTTAACGCTTGTAAGACACTCTCTTTATTAGAGTCTATGTTAGATCGCGTCTCTACAATTGAAGCGTCTAATCTATCTACTCGTCGTTGCGTTTCCGTCACGTCGGCTTGAATCTTTATCTCTAGAGAGTCGACTTTTCTCGCGACGCCTTGCGTTTGTTTTTCGCAGCGGCTAATATGTTCCTTGAACCGGCCCTCCATACGTGTTACTTGTTCAATAAACGATTTTTGCATAGTGGTCTCAAAAACCTTAAACCGTTCATTTATTTTGGCATCGACCGTATGTACTTTTTCACCGATCTCAGCGACTTTCGCGGTTAATTCTTTATTACTCTCACCGATTTCCACGACTTTAGCGGTTAATTCTTTAGTGCTTTGTTTAATTTCCGTATTTATATCGGCGTTGCTTTGTTCTAATGCTTCGGTTAGACTAACTCTTTGCGCCTCGATGTTAGATTTTAACTCTGCGTTATTCATCTCAGCATTGGCTGTTATTTGTTCAAATTTCGCGTTCATATTCTCGGTTAAATCGCGTTTCATTTCCGCGTTCATTTACTGTATTTGTTTAAGTATTTTGTCCATATCCATTTTAAATGCACAACAATTTCAAATATAAACAATTTCAAATTCACAGAACAGTTTCAAATACACAAAATAATTTCACTGCTGTACGAGCACCAGTCACAAAACTCTTTGGGGATTGTTCAGTTGGACGCCAGCTGTTTTACGAGTTAAAACAGCAAAGTGTGTTTTAACGTGAAAATTAAATTTAAATTTAATTTGATTAATTTTCTCGTGCCCCACGAAATTGGAGCGCCATTTACGTTTCAATTTCGTTGTGATTTAATGTTGTGTAAGTTTGTCGGGCCCCACGTTGGCCGACATATGCAACTCTACTTATATGCGTTGTTGTTGTGTCGTGTTGTGTATGAGTACCTACCTGCTGTCCGATCTTGCGGATTCTTCCGACTAGGGCGTGTGGATTTTGGATTTGAAGTTCGCAAGCTAGTAATCTCAAATTTATTGCAACAACACACAAAATAAGTTACTTTAAAGGGGGTGAGTTTTGTGAGACTGGTAGGCTTTATCGTACAACAATAAAACACTGTAATATGGGGTAATAAAACGTTGTTTATTACTCCAACAACACACAAGAATAAAATGGTTATTATATTATCAATTTCTTACAGTTTAAACAATGAATCTATGTTAACTAATGTTTTTCAATTTGTTAATAATTGAAAAGAAACTAAACTCGTTATTTGGCGAGATAATTGCAATTGAAAACTTAATTAATTAATTGATTTGATTTAATTAAATTGCTTTAACTAAATTGAATTTAACGTTAATACAACAAAATATAAAACTCTGAAGTTAATTAGAATAATTTTCAAAAATAAATTAGACGTGACAGTCTAGTTCACGTTATTTCATTTCTAGTGATTTGACTTCTGTTATACTGCTGTATGAACTAATAATTAGATTGTTAGTTAAGATTTGTATAGCGCTTTTATATTACTTCTATTTTCTTAACTACAGCTTACTAATGACTTAGACTGCTATACAGATTATCACAATGAATTTATTCTTAATTACTAGAGTCTTTGATTTTTTGTATGGCACCTGAATTGTTTGAATTACAATGTTTTAATTGAAAAGATAGAAAATTTGATGTTGAAAAATAATAATAAATAAGTGGATTTTGCTTTCCTGTTATTGAAGAGGATGTTGTTCCGATTGTCCCTCGTTGATCACGGTCCGGTCGCTAGAGAAAGTAATCTGCTTAGAGCTGCTGGATTCGGTCGTTGAGTTCAAAATTCGGCAACACTCTGCTTCCTTGCTGTTCGTGAATATTTTAACGTCTGCGGCTCTCTGCTGGAACTGGTTTCTGTCCCTCGTCGATTCGCACTTCGCACGTCAGCGTGTGTGTGTGTGTTTCGTTCGAGTGGTAGCTCTGCTCGTCAGCTGTTCACCAATGATTGAGACGGCCTCTCTGATGTATTCTTGAAGTCTGGTCTTGAAGTCTGGTGGATCTCTTGCGTGCTTATGACTAGCTGGTAGTACACAATAAGCTTGGTTGATGTAATGAAGAGTATCTCGCCTTTACGCAACAATTACGAGCTATACAGTTGATCTGTATTTACTGTGTTCGTAATTGCGTGTGTGTTGACCACGTAGAGTCTTCTGATTGATCTTCACCACTATGGTTACGAGAGGATCGAAGAATTACGTCTTGACTTCACAAGTACTGGCAGAAGAGTGGTGTTTCAGCCTGAAAACACCGCGCTGGTCGGGGTTTGGTCAAATGATTTGATTGGCTGACACACTCTCGCTACTACATAAAATTTGAATTCCCTTGGTCCGTGAGAATGAAGTTAGATTCCCACAGACGGAGAATTAATATTATTTTTATTATTATTATCCGGCGGAACCAATTTGTCGGTCCGGATTTCCTGTGCTTATTTAATTTTGCAATATCTTGGTTGCAAACCAAGTTGTGCGAAATCTAAAATATACAATCTGTCAGAAATTATTATATCTATGACATATTCAAAGCTCATTAATGTAACTCTATTTTTACAAGAGTTATTCAATTAATTTAATTAACTCTTTTATTTGTTAATTATATTGCGTAAAATGTGCACCCGTCATTATTAATATTTCGGCAAACATTTTGGCTATCTTGGCTTTCGCCTTAATTTATTAGTTTCCGAGATATTAATAATTAACAGTTTGGGTGTGGCCCTTCCTTGTACAGCGAGCTGATTACATAACGGCCACGTGTGCGTCGCTTTACAAAGCATTATTTTCATTGCTCTACATACAAATGGAGTTTTGACTGTTATAATTTATTTAAACTTCATTTTATTATGCAGGCGACATATAACCAAAAATAATTAATATTTGGTGCTGTTATATACGCCCACACCCATTTAAAAAAAAAATGAATGTAATAATTACAGTTATTTTTTTTCAATCATTACACACGTATTTTGTAATCACTATACTTATTACCTATACATTGGATTACTTATTCTAAAGACACATACATAGGTGTTAATGTTATTGCATTATATACAATTTAACTCTAAATACATGTATTAATAATATTATATTTGCGAATTATTGTGTATCAATGTTTTTACAACGGGTAATAGCTAACTGTAGCGTTTAAAAGGTTTGTTTGTAAACAAGTGGCACGCGCGCAAAGGAATCTGCTGACAGTTTATTTACATTCGTTATCGCCTGCCGCGTGCTCTAATTGCTTGACCTACTTTCAAACGTGGGGAGGTAGTTATCGCGTGACGTAACTATTTCCTGCCGTGTGTTTGTTCATTTCTACCCACCCGTTATTTACCGCGTTATAAATGCGTTATTATTAATACACAAGCTATCTACAATTATTATTAATAATCTTATAAACACAAATAATTTATTTTAATTTTACTTATTATAATACAATTACATTATCTTTTAACTGTAATATTTCGTAACCATTTTTACGAATGGTTCTGCAGTATTTCGTTAACCATCGGTCATTTTCGTCACCGGATTCGTCGTCTACGTCTTCCCACGCTGATTGTGTGGGAACGTCGTCGTCACTTTCCTGTTCCACCGGACGTACAGTTGTCGGAGCCCATTGTTGTATTGTGTTAACGGCCAACCACGGTTCCGTACCTTCCGGTTGAAATACTTTGTCAACTGGCGTACAAATTTCAGTAGAAAAATCACTTTTCTTAAATCTAGCATTTTTCTTATTTTTACCTACTTTATTTCGATACATTTTAGCATGATTTATGGCGCTTCCAATCTGGAGGCGCCCGTTTCCAAGTTTTTTGGAAACTTACGATTCTTTTCCTTCTCATTGGAGACTTTATTGCTTAGAGTATCGCTGTCTTGCTCTATTGTATCAGTTCTAGCTATCTCAACCATTTGCATAGCTCTAATCGGGGCCCCATCGTTACCCTTATATTGCCCTTTCGGTCTACCAATATTTTGTTTGCCTTTGTACTCAAAGGTTTTATCTGGGGGTTTTGACGATGTCTGGGGTGGAGTAGAACTAGTACTCGGTCTTTGATCAGGTTGCTGGTGATATTGTTCCCGTGTATTCTGCCCTTCATTATTTCGGCGAAAATCAGGATTATAACGCCACCCACCAAAATCAAAAACTGTCTCGCTTTGGGACACTAGCATGAGGAGTTCGTCTACCGTGCGTATACCCTGCGTAAACACGGCTACTCTTATGTTGTGATTAAAATGGTAGGCAAGTTTCGTGACTATGTCAATCTCCAAAAATGCTGGGGTTAAATGGTTGGCGCGTTGACCTGCTGGATTATATAATTTTCCGCGGTAATACCCAATTTCCTATCAAATCGGTCATACTCCAGTTCATTGCGTAGAAGTCTTTGAGTATGCGAGTTCCAGTACCGGCTTTCAAATTTTTGTTTGAACTCCGCGTATGTGGACAATCTATCGCGTACAATGTTAAACCACTTACGCGCCGAATCACGCATCGCGTTAACTACCCACTGTATTTTGTCTTGATCTTCTAGTCGGGGACCTACTCTAGCCATTTCACTCTCACACGCTAACAAAAATTCAATAGGGGTTTCGTTATTCTCCCCTGTAAAATACACACGATTTTTCTCGTCAACAGAACCTTGTACTAAAATATTAGGCGCGGATCTCCTTCGTACCTCCTGTCGTACTTTCAAAATCTCGTCGTTTAACGCTTGTAAGACACTCTCTTTATTAGAGTCTATGTTAGATCGCGTCTCTACAATTGAAGCGTCTAATCTATCTACTCGTCGTTGCGTTTCCGTCACGTCGGCTTGAATCTTTATCTCTAGAGAGTCGACTTTTCTCGCGACGTCTTGCGTTTGTTTTTCGCAGCGGCTAATATGTTCCTTGAACCGGCCCTCCATACGTGTTACTTGTTCAATAAACGATTTTTGCATAGTGGTCTCAAAAACTTTAAACCGTTCATTTATTTTGGCATCGACCGTATGTACTTTTTCACCGATCTCAGCGACTTTCGCGGTTAATTCTTTATTACTCTCACCGATTTCCACGACTTTAGCGGTTAATTCTTTAGTGCTTTGTTTAATTTCCGTATTTATATCGGCGTTGCTTTGTTCTAATGCTTCGGTTAGACTAACTCTTTGCGCCTCGATGTTAGATTTTAACTCTGCGTTATTCATCTCAGCATTGGCTGTTATTTGTTCAAATTTCGCGTTCATATTCTCGGTTAAATCGCGTTTCATTTCCGCGTTCATTTACTGTATTTGTTTAAGTATTTTGTCCATATCCATTTTAAATGCACAACAATTTCAAATATAAACAATTTCAAATTCACAGAATAGTTTCAAATACACAAAATAATTTCACTGCTGTACGAGCACCAGTCACAAAACTCTTTGGGGATTGTTCAGTTGGACGCCAGCTGTTTTACGAGTTAAAACAGCAAAGTGTGTTTTAACGTGAAAATTAAATTTAAATTTAATTTGATTAATTTTCTCGTGCCCCACGAAATTGGAGCGCCATTTACGTTTCAATTTCGTTGTGATTTAATGTTGTGTAAGTTTGTCGGGCCCCACGTTGGCCGACATATGCAACTCTACTTATATGCGTTGTTGTTGTGTCGTGTTGTGTATGAGTACCTACCTGCTGTCCGATCTTGCGGATTCTTCCGACTAGGGCGTGTGGATTTTGGATTTGAAGTTCGCAAGCTAGTAATCTCAAATTTATTGCAACAACACACAAAATAAGTTACTTTAAAGGGGGTGAGTTTTGTGAGACTGGTAGGCTTTATCGTACAACAATAAAACACTGTAATATGGGGTAATAAAACGTTGTTTATTACTCCAACAACACACAAGAATAAAATGGTTATTATATTATCAATTTCTTACAGTTTAAACAATGAATCTATGTTAACTAATGTTTTTCAATTTGTTAATAATTGAAAAGAAACTAAACTCGTTATTTGGCGAGTTAATTGCAATTGAAAACTTAATTAATTAATTGATTTGATTTAATTAAATTGCTTTAACTAAATTGAATTTAACGTTAATACAACAAAATATAAAACTCTGAAGTTAATTAGAATAATTTTCAAAAATAAATTAGACGTGACAGTCTAGTTCACGTTATTTCATTTCTAGTGATTTGACTTCTGTTATACTGCTGTATGAACTAATAATTAGATTGTTAGTTAAGATTTGTATAGCGCTTTTATATTACTTCTATTTTCTTAACTACAGCTTACTAATGACTTAGACTGCTATACAGATTATCACAATGAATTTATTCTTAATTACTAGAGTCTTTGATTTTTTGTATGGCACCTGAATTGTTTGAATTACAATGTTTTAATTGAAAAGATAGAAAATTTGATGTTGAAAAATAATAATAAATAAGTGGATTTTGCTTTCCTGTTATTGAAGAGGATGTTGTTCCGATTGTCCCTCGTTGATCACGGTCCGGTCGCTAGAGAAAGTAATCTGCTTAGAGCTGCTGGATTCGGTCGTTGAGTTCAAAATTCGGCAACACTCTGCTTCCTTGCTGTTCGTGAATATTTTAACGTCTGCGGCTCTCTGCTGGAACTGGTTTCTGTCCCTCGTCGATTCGCACTTCGCACGTCAGCGTGTGTGTGTGTGTTTCGTTCGAGTTGTAGCTCTGCTCGTCAGCTGTTCACCAATGATTGAGACGGCCTCTCTGCTGTATTCTTGAAGTCTGGTCTTGAAGTCTGGTGGATCTCTTGCGTGCTTATGACTAGCTGGTAGTACACAATAAGCTTGGTTGATGTAATGAAGAGTATCTCGCCTTTACGCAACAATTACGAGCTATACAGTTGATCTGTATTTACTGTGTTCGTAATTGCGTGTGTGTTGACCACGTAGAGTCTTCTGATTGATCTTCACCACTATGGTTACGAGAGGATCGAAGAATTACGTCTTGACTTCACAAGTACTGGCAGAAGAGTGGTGTTTCAGCCTGAAAACACCGCGCTGGTCGGGGTTTGGTCAAATGATTTGATTGGCTGACACACTCTCGCTACTACATAAAATTTGAATTCCCTTGGTCCGTGAGAATGAAGTTAGATTCCCACAGACGGAGAATTAATATTATTTTTATTATTATTATCCGGCGGAACCAATTTGTCGGTCCGGATTTCCTGTGCTTATTTAATTTTGCAATATCTTGGTTGCAAACCAAGTTGTGCGAAATCTAAAATATACAATCTGTCAGAAATTATTATATCTATGACATATTCAAAGCTCATTAATGTAACTCTATTTTTACAAGAGTTATTCAATTAATTTAATTAACTCTTTTATTTGTTAATTATATTGCGTAAAATTTGCACCCGTCATTATTAATATTTCGGCAAACATTTTGGCTATCTTGGATTTCGCCTTAATTTATTAGTTTCCGAGATATTAATAATTAACAGTTTGGGTGTGGCCCTTCCTTGTACAGCGAGCTGATTACATAACGCCCACGTGTGCGTCGCTTTACAAAGCATTATTTTCATTGCTCTACATACAAATGGAGTTTTGACTGTTATAATTTATTTAAACTTCATTTTATTATGCAGGCGACATATAACCAAAAATAATTAATATTTGGTGCTGTTATATACGCCCACACCCATTTAAAAAAAAAAATGAATGTAATAATTACAGTTATTTTTTTTCAATCATTACACACGTATTTTGTAATCACTACACTTATTACCTATACATTGGATTACTTATTCTAAAGACACATACATAGGTGTTAATGTTATTGCATTATATACAATTTAACTCTAAATACATGTATTAATAATATTATATTTGCGAATTATTGTGTATCAATGTTTTCACAACGGGTAATAGCTAACTGTAGCGTTTAAAAGGTTTGTTTGTAAACAAGTGGCACGCGCGCAAAGGAATCTGCTGACAGTTTATTTACATTCGTTATCGCCTGCCGCGTGCTCTAATTGCTTGACCTACTTTCAAACGTGGGGAGGTAGTTATCGCGTGACGTAACTATTTCCTGCCGTGTGTTTGTTCAGTTCTACCCACCCGTTATTTACCGCGTTATAAATGCGTTATTATTAATACACAAGCTATCTACAATTATTATTAATAATCTTATAAACACAAATAATTTATTTTAATTTTACTTATTATAATACAATTACATTATCTTTTAACTGTAATATTTCGTAACCATTTTTACGAATGGTTCTGCAGTATTTCGTTAACCATCGGTCATTTTCGTCACCGGATTCGTCGTCTACGTCTTCCCACGCTGATTGTGTGGGAACGTCGTCGTCACTTTCCTGTTCCACCGGACGTACAGTTGTCGGAGCCCATTGTTGTATTGTGTTAACGGCCAACCACGGTTCCGTACCTTCCGGTTGAAATACTTTGTCAACTGGCGTACAAATTTCAGTAGAAAAATCACTTTTCTTAAATCTAGCATTTTTCTTATTTTTACCTACTTTATTTCGATACATTTTAGCATGATTTATGGCGCTTCCAATCTGGAGGCGCCCGTTTCCAAGTTTTTTGGAAACTTACGATTCTTTTCCTTCTCATTGGAGACTTTATTGCTTAGAGTATCGCTGTCTTGCTCTATTGTATCAGTTCTAGCTATCTCAACCATTTGCATAGCTCTAATCGGGGCCCCATCGTTACCCTTATATTGCCCTTTCGGTCTACCAATATTTTGTTTGCCTTTGTACTCAAAGGTTTTATCTGGGGGTTTTGACGATGTCTGGGGTGGAGTAGAACTAGTACTCGGTCTTTGATCAGGTTGCTGGTGATATTGTTCCCGTGTATTCTGCCCTTCATTATTTCGGCGAAAATCAGGATTATAACGCCACCCACCAAAATCAAAAACTGTCTCGCTTTGGGACACTAGCATGAGGAGTTCGTCTACCGTGCGTATACCCTGCGTAAACACGGCTACTCTTATGTTGTGATTAAAATGGTAGGCAAGTTTCGTGACTATGTCAATCTCCGAAAATGCTGGGGTTAAATGCTTGGCGCGTTCGACCTGCTGGATTATATAATTTTCCGCGGTAATACCCAATTTCCTATCAAATCGGCCATACTCCAGTTCATTGCGTAGAAGTCTTTGAGTATGCGAGTTCCAGTACCGGCTTTCAAATTTTTGTTTGAACTCCGCGTATGTGGACACTCTATCGCGTACAATGTTATACCACTTACGCGCCGAATCACGCATCACGTTAACTACCCACTGTATTTTGTCTTGATCTTCTAGTCGGGAACCTACTCTAGCCATTTCACTCTCACACGCTAACAAAAATTCAATAGGGGTTTCGTTATTCTCCCCTGTAAAATACACGCGATTTTTCTCGTCAACAGAACCTTGTACTAAAATATTAGGATCGCATCTCCTCCGTACCGCCTGTCGTACTTTCAAAATCTCGTCGTTTAACGCTTGTAAGACACTCTCTTTATTAGAGTCTATGTTAGATCGCGTCTCTACAATTGAAGCGTCTAATCTATCTACCCGTCGTTGCGTTTCCGTCACGTCGGCTTGAATCTTTATCTCTAGAGGGTCGACTTTTCTCGCGACGTCTTGCGTTTGTTTTTCGCAGCGGCTAATATGCTCCTTGAACCGGCCCTCCATACGTGTTACTTGTTCAATAAACGATTTTTGCATAGTGGTCTCAAAAACCTTAAACCGTTCATTTATTTTGGCATCGACCGTATGTACTTTTTCACCGATCTCAGCGACTTTCGCGGTTAATTCTTTATTACTCTCACCGATTTCCACGACTTTAGCGGTTAATTCTTTAGTGCTTTGTTTAATTTCCGTATTTATATCGGCGTTGCTTTGTTCTAATGCTTCGGTTAGACTAACTCTTTGCGCCTCGATGTTAGATTTTAACTCTGCGTTATTCATCTCAGCATTGGCTGTTATTTGTTCAAATTTCGCGTTCATATTCTCGGTTAAATCGCGTTTCATTTCCGCGTTCATTTACTGTATTTGTTTAAGTATTTTGTCCATATCCATTTTAAATGCACAACAATTTCAAATATAAACAATTTCAAATTCACAGAATAGTTTCAAATACACAAAATAATTTCACTGCTGTACGAGCACCAGTCACAAAACTCTTTGGGGATTGTTCAGTTGGACGCCAGCTGTTTTACGAGTTAAAACAGCAAAGTGTGTTTTAACGTGAAAATTAAATTTAAATTTAAGTTGATTAATTTTCTCGTGCCCCACGAAATTGGAGCGCCATTTACGTTTCAATTTCGTTGTGATTTAATGTTGTGTAAGTTTGTCGGGCCCCACGTTGGCCGACATATGCAACTCTACTTATATGCGTTGTTGTTGTGTCGTGTTGTGTATGAGTACCTACCTGCTGTCCGATCTTGCGGATTCTTCCGACTAGGGCGTGTGGATTTTGGATTTGAAGTTCGCAAGCTAGTAATCTCAAATTTATTGCAACAACACACAAAATAAGTTACTTTAAAGGGGGTGAGTTTTGTGAGACTGGTAGGCTTTATCGTACAACAATAAAACACTGTAATATGGGGTAATAAAACGTTGTTTATTACTCCAACAACACACAAGAATAAAATGGTTATTATATTATCAATTTCTTACAGTTTAAACAATGAATCTATGTTAACTAATGTTTTTCAATTTGTTAATAATTGAAAAGAAACTAAACTCGTTATTTGGCGAGTTAATTGCAATTGAAAAAATAATTAATTAATTGATTTGATTTAATTAAATTGCTTTAACTAAATTGAATTTAACGTTAATACAACAAAATATAAAACTCTGAAGTTAATTAGAATAATTTTCAAAAATAAATTAGACGTGACAGTCTAGTTCACGTTATTTCATTTCTAGTGATTTGACTTCTGTTATACTGCTGTATGAACTAATAATTAGATTGTTAGTTAAGATTTGTATAGCGCTTTTATATTACTTCTATTTTCTTAACTACAGCTTACTAATGACTTAGACTGCTATACAGATTATCACAATGAATTTATTCTTAATTACTAGAGTCTTTGATTTTTTGTATGGCACCTGAATTGTTTGAATTACAATGTTTTAATTGAAAAGATAGAAAATTTGATGTTGAAAAATAATAATAAATAAGTGGATTTTGCTTTCCTGTTATTGAAGAGGATGTTGTTCCGATTGTCCCTCGTTGATCACGGTCCGGTCGCTAGAGAAAGTAATCTGCTTAGAGCTGCTGGATTCGGTCGTTGAGTTCAAAATTCGGCAACACTCTGCTTCCTTGCTGTTCGTGAATATTTTAACGTCTGCGGCTCTCTGCTGGAACTGGTTTCTGTCCCTCGTCGATTCGCACTTCGCACGTCAGCGTGTGTGTGTGTGTTTCGTTCGAGTTGTAGCTCTGCTCGTCAGCTGTTCACCAATGATTGAGACGGCCTCTCTGCTGTATTCTTGAAGTCTGGTCTTGAAGTCTGGTGGATCTCTTGCGTGCTTATGACTAGCTGGTAGTACACAATAAGCTTGGTTGATGTAATGAAGAGTATCTCGCCTTTACGCAACAATTACGAGCTATACAGTTGATCTGTATTTACTGTGTTCGTAATTGCGTGTGTGTTGACCACGTAGAGTCTTCTGATTGATCTTCACCACTATGGTTACGAGAGGATCGAAGAATTACGTCTTGACTTCACAAGTACTGGCAGAAGAGTGGTGTTTCAGCCTGAAAACACCGCGCTGGTCGGGGTTTGGTCAAATGATTTGATTGGCTGACACACTCTCGCTACTACATAAAATTTGAATTCCCTTGGTCCGTGAGAATGAAGTTAGATTCCCACAGACGGAGAATTAATATTATTTTTATTATTATTATCCGGCGGAACCAATTTGTCGGTCCGGATTTCCTGTGCTTATTTAATTTTGCAATATCTTGGTTGCAAACCAAGTTGTGCGAAATCTAAAATATACAATCTGTCAGAAATTATTATATCTATGACATATTCAAAGCTCATTAATGTAACTCTATTTTTACAAGAGTTATTCAATTAATTTAATTAACTCTTTTATTTGTTAATTATATTGCGTAAAATTTGCACCCGTCATTATTAATATTTCGGCAAACATTTTGGCTATCTTGGATTTCGCCTTAATTTATTAGTTTCCGAGATATTAATAATTAACAGTTTGGGTGTGGCCCTTCCTTGTACAGCGAGCTGATTACATAACGCCCACGTGTGCGTCGCTTTACAAAGCATTATTTTCATTGCTCTACATACAAATGGAGTTTTGACTGTTATAATTTATTTAAACTTCATTTTATTATGCAGGCGACATATAACCAAAAATAATTAATATTTGGTGCTGTTATATACGCCCACACCCATTTAAAAAAAAAAATGAATGTAATAATTACAGTTATTTTTTTTCAATCATTACACACGTATTTTGTAATCACTACACTTATTACCTATACATTGGATTACTTATTCTAAAGACACATACATAGGTGTTAATGTTATTGCATTATATACAATTTAACTCTAAATACATGTATTAATAATATTATATTTGCGAATTATTGTGTATCAATGTTTTCACAACGGGTAATAGCTAACTGTAGCGTTTAAAAGGTTTGTTTGTAAACAAGTGGCACGCGCGCAAAGGAATCTGCTGACAGTTTATTTACATTCGTTATCGCCTGCCGCGTGCTCTAATTGCTTGACCTACTTTCAAACGTGGGGAGGTAGTTATCGCGTGACGTAACTATTTCCTGCCGTGTGTTTGTTCAGTTCTACCCACCCGTTATTTACCGCGTTATAAATGCGTTATTATTAATACACAAGCTATCTACAATTATTATTAATAATCTTATAAACACAAATAATTTATTTTAATTTTACTTATTATAATACAATTACATTATCTTTTAACTGTAATATTTCGTAACCATTTTTACGAATGGTTCTGCAGTATTTCGTTAACCATCGGTCATTTTCGTCACCGGATTCGTCGTCTACGTCTTCCCACGCTGATTGTGTGGGAACGTCGTCGTCACTTTCCTGTTCCACCGGACGTACAGTTGTCGGAGCCCATTGTTGTATTGTGTTAACGGCCAACCACGGTTCCGTACCTTCCGGTTGAAATACTTTGTCAACTGGCGTACAAATTTCAGTAGAAAAATCACTTTTCTTAAATCTAGCATTTTTCTTATTTTTACCTACTTTATTTCGATACATTTTAGCATGATTTATGGCGCTTCCAATCTGGAGGCGCCCGTTTCCAAGTTTTTTGGAAACTTACGATTCTTTTCCTTCTCATTGGAGACTTTATTGCTTAGAGTATCGCTGTCTTGCTCTATTGTATCAGTTCTAGCTATCTCAACCATTTGCATAGCTCTAATCGGGGCCCCATCGTTACCCTTATATTGCCCTTTCGGTCTACCAATATTTTGTTTGCCTTTGTACTCAAAGGTTTTATCTGGGGGTTTTGACGATGTCTGGGGTGGAGTAGAACTAGTACTCGGTCTTTGATCAGGTTGCTGGTGATATTGTTCCCGTGTATTCTGCCCTTCATTATTTCGGCGAAAATCAGGATTATAACGCCACCCACCAAAATCAAAAACTGTCTCGCTTTGGGACACTAGCATGAGGAGTTCGTCTACCGTGCGTATACCCTGCGTAAACACGGCTACTCTTATGTTGTGATTAAAATGGTAGGCAAGTTTCGTGACTATGTCAATCTCCGAAAATGCTGGGGTTAAATGCTTGGCGCGTTCGACCTGCTGGATTATATAATTTTCCGCGGTAATACCCAATTTCCTATCAAATCGGCCATACTCCAGTTCATTGCGTAGAAGTCTTTGAGTATGCGAGTTCCAGTACCGGCTTTCAAATTTTTGTTTGAACTCCGCGTATGTGGACACTCTATCGCGTACAATGTTATACCACTTACGCGCCGAATCACGCATCACGTTAACTACCCACTGTATTTTGTCTTGATCTTCTAGTCGGGAACCTACTCTAGCCATTTCACTCTCACACGCTAACAAAAATTCAATAGGGGTTTCGTTATTCTCCCCTGTAAAATACACGCGATTTTTCTCGTCAACAGAACCTTGTACTAAAATATTAGGATCGCATCTCCTCCGTACCGCCTGTCGTACTTTCAAAATCTCGTCGTTTAACGCTTGTAAGACACTCTCTTTATTAGAGTCTATGTTAGATCGCGTCTCTACAATTGAAGCGTCTAATCTATCTACCCGTCGTTGCGTTTCCGTCACGTCGGCTTGAATCTTTATCTCTAGAGGGTCGACTTTTCTCGCGACGTCTTGCGTTTGTTTTTCGCAGCGGCTAATATGCTCCTTGAACCGGCCCTCCATACGTGTTACTTGTTCAATAAACGATTTTTGCATAGTGGTCTCAAAAACCTTAAACCGTTCATTTATTTTGGCATCGACCGTATGTACTTTTTCACCGATCTCAGCGACTTTCGCGGTTAATTCTTTATTACTCTCACCGATTTCCACGACTTTAGCGGTTAATTCTTTAGTGCTTTGTTTAATTTCCGTATTTATATCGGCGTTGCTTTGTTCTAATGCTTCGGTTAGACTAACTCTTTGCGCCTCGATGTTAGATTTTAACTCTGCGTTATTCATCTCAGCATTGGCTGTTATTTGTTCAAATTTCGCGTTCATATTCTCGGTTAAATCGCGTTTCATTTCCGCGTTCATTTACTGTATTTGTTTAAGTATTTTGTCCATATCCATTTTAAATGCACAACAATTTCAAATATAAACAATTTCAAATTCACAGAATAGTTTCAAATACACAAAATAATTTCACTGCTGTACGAGCACCAGTCACAAAACTCTTTGGGGATTGTTCAGTTGGACGCCAGCTGTTTTACGAGTTAAAACAGCAAAGTGTGTTTTAACGTGAAAATTAAATTTAAATTTAAGTTGATTAATTTTCTCGTGCCCCACGAAATTGGAGCGCCATTTACGTTTCAATTTCGTTGTGATTTAATGTTGTGTAAGTTTGTCGGGCCCCACGTTGGCCGACATATGCAACTCTACTTATATGCGTTGTTGTTGTGTCGTGTTGTGTATGAGTACCTACCTGCTGTCCGATCTTGCGGATTCTTCCGACTAGGGCGTGTGGATTTTGGATTTGAAGTTCGCAAGCTAGTAATCTCAAATTTATTGCAACAACACACAAAATAAGTTACTTTAAAGGGGGTGAGTTTTGTGAGACTGGTAGGCTTTATCGTACAACAATAAAACACTGTAATATGGGGTAATAAAACGTTGTTTATTACTCCAACAACACACAAGAATAAAATGGTTATTATATTATCAATTTCTTACAGTTTAAACAATGAATCTATGTTAACTAATGTTTTTCAATTTGTTAATAATTGAAAAGAAACTAAACTCGTTATTTGGCGAGATAATTGCAATTGAAAACTTAATTAATTAATTGATTTGATTTAATTAAATTGCTTTAACTAAATTGAATTTAACGTTAATACAACAAAATATAAAACTCTGAAGTTAATTAGAATAATTTTCAAAAATAAATTAGACGTGACAGTCTAGTTCACGTTATTTCATTTCTAGTGATTTGACTTCTGTTATACTGCTGTATGAACTAATAATTAGATTGTTAGTTAAGATTTGTATAGCGCTTTTATATTACTTCTATTTTCTTAACTACAGCTTACTAATGACTTAGACTGCTATACAGATTATCACAATGAATTTATTCTTAATTACTAGAGTCTTTGATTTTTTGTATGGCACCTGAATTGTTTGAATTACAATGTTTTAATTGAAAAGATAGAAAATTTGATGTTGAAAAATAATAATAAATAAGTGGATTTTGCTTTCCTGTTATTGAAGAGGATGTTGTTCCGATTGTCCCTCGTTGATCACGGTCCGGTCGCTAGAGAAAGTAATCTGCTTAGAGCTGCTGGATTCGGTCGTTGAGTTCAAAATTCGGCAACACTCTGCTTCCTTGCTGTTCGTGAATATTTTAACGTCTGCGGCTCTCTGCTGGAACTGGTTTCTGTCCCTCGTCGATTCGCACTTCGCACGTCAGCGTGTGTGTGTGTGTTTCGTTCGAGTTGTAGCTCTGCTCGTCAGCTGTTCACCAATGATTGAGACGGCCTCTCTGCTGTATTCTTGAAGTCTGGTCTTGAAGTCTGGTGGATCTCTTGCGTGCTTATGACTAGCTGGTAGTACACAATAAGCTTGGTTGATGTAATGAAGAGTATCTCGCCTTTACGCAACAATTACGAGCTATACAGTTGATCTGTATTTACTGTGTTCGTAATTGCGTGTGTGTTGACCACGTAGAGTCTTCTGATTGATCTTCACCACTATGGTTACGAGAGGATCGAAGAATTACGTCTTGACTTCACAAGTACTGGCAGAAGAGTGGTGTTTCAGCCTGAAAACACCGCGCTGGTCGGGGTTTGGTCAAATGATTTGATTGGCTGACACACTCTCGCTACTACATAAAATTTGAATTCCCTTGGTCCGTGAGAATGAAGTTAGATTCCCACAGACGGAGAATTAATATTATTTTTATTATTATTATCCGGCGGAACCAATTTGTCGGTCCGGATTTCCTGTGCTTATTTAATTTTGCAATATCTTGGTTGCAAACCAAGTTGTGCGAAATCTAAAATATACAATCTGTCAGAAATTATTATATCTATGACATATTCAAAGCTCATTAATGTAACTCTATTTTTACAAGAGTTATTCAATTAATTTAATTAACTCTTTTATTTGTTAATTATATTGCGTAAAATTTGCACCCGTCATTATTAATATTTCGGCAAACATTTTGGCTATCTTGGATTTCGCCTTAATTTATTAGTTTCCGAGATATTAATAATTAACAGTTTGGGTGTGGCCCTTCCTTGTACAGCGAGCTGATTACATAACGGCCACGTGTGCGTCGCTTTACAAAGCATTATTTTCATTGCTCTACATACAAATGGAGTTTTGACTGTTATAACTTATTTAAACTTTATTTTATTATGCAGGCGACATATAACCAAAAATAATTAATATTTGGTGCTGTTATATACGCCCACACCCATTTAAAAAAAAAAATGAATGTAATAATTACAGTTATTTTTTTTCAATCATTACACACGTATTTTGTAATCACTATACTTATTACCTATACATTGGATTACTTATTCTAAAGACACATACATAGGTGTTAATGTTATTGCATTATATACAATTTAACTCTAAATACATGTATTAATAATATTATATTTGCGAATTATTGTGTATCAATGTTTTTACAACGGGTAATAGCTAACTGTAGCGTTTAAAAGGTTTGTTTGTAAACAAGTGGCACGCGCGCAAAGGAATCTGCTGACAGTTTATTTACATTCGTTATCGCCTGCCGCGTGCTCTAATTGCTTGACCTACTTTCAAACGTGGGGAGGTAGTTATCGCGTGACGTAACTATTTCCTGCCGTGTGTTTGTTCAGTTCTACCCACCCGTTATTTACCGCGTTATAAATGCGTTATTATTAATACACAAGCTATCTACAATTATTATTAATAATCTTATAAACACAAATAATTTATTTTAATTTTACTTATTATAATACAATTACATTATCTTTTAACTGTAATATTTCGTAACCATTTTTACGAATGGTTCTGCAGTATTTCGTTAACCATCGGTCATTTTCGTCACCGGATTCGTCGTCTACGTCTTCCCACGCTGATTGTGTGGGAACGTCGTCGTCACTTTCCTGTTCCACCGGACGTACAGTTGTCGGAGCCCATTGTTGTATTGTGTTAACGGCCAACCACGGTTCCGTACCTTCCGGTTGAAATACTTTGTCAACTGGCGTACAAATTTCAGTAGAAAAATCACTTTTCTTAAATCTAGCATTTTTCTTATTTTTACCTACTTTATTTCGATACATTTTAGCATGATTTATGGCGCTTCCAATCTGGAGGCGCCCGTTTCCAAGTTTTTTGGAAACTTACGATTCTTTTCCTTCTCATTGGAGACTTTATTGCTTAGAGTATCGCTGTCTTGCTCTATTGTATCAGTTCTAGCTATCTCAACCATTTGCATAGCTCTAATCGGGGCCCCATCGTTACCCTTATATTGCCCTTTCGGTCTACCAATATTTTGTTTGCCTTTGTACTCAAAGGTTTTATCTGGGGGTTTTGACGATGTCTGGGGTGGAGTAGAACTAGTACTCGGTCTTTGATCAGGTTGCTGGTGATATTGTTCCCGTGTATTCTGCCCTTCATTATTTCGGCGAAAATCAGGATTATAACGCCACCCACCAAAATCAAAAACTGTCTCGCTTTGGGACACTAGCATGAGGAGTTCGTCTACCGTGCGTATACCCTGCGTAAACACGGCTACTCTTATGTTGTGATTAAAAAGGTAGGCAAGTTTCGTGACTATGTCAATCTCCAAAAATGCTGGGGTTAAATGGTTGGCGCGTTGACCTGCTGGATTATATAATTTTCCGCGGTAATACCCAATTTCCTATCAAATCGGTCATACTCCAGTTCATTGCGTAGAAGTCTTTGAGTATGCGAGTTCCAGTACCGGCTTTCAAATTTTTGTTTGAACTCCGCGTATGTGGACAATCTATCGCGTACAATGTTAAACCACTTACGCGCCGAATCACGCATCGCGTTAACTACCCACTGTATTTTGTCTTGATCTTCTAGTCGGGGACCTACTCTAGCCATTTCACTCTCACACGCTAACAAAAATTCAATAGGGGTTTCGTTATTCTCCCCTGTAAAATACACACGATTTTTCTCGTCAACAGAACCTTGTACTAAAATATTAGGCGCGGATCTCCTTCGTACCTCCTGTCGTACTTTCAAAATCTCGTCGTTTAACGCTTGTAAGACACTCTCTTTATTAGAGTCTATGTTAGATCGCGTCTCTACAATTGAAGCGTCTAATCTATCTACTCGTCGTTGCGTTTCCGTCACGTCGGCTTGAATCTTTATCTCTAGAGAGCCGACTTTTCTCGCGACGTCTTGCGTTTGTTTTTCGCAGCGGCTAATATGTTCCTTGAACCGGCCCTCCATACGTGTTACTTGTTCAATAAACGATTTTTGCATAGTGGTCTCAAAAACCTTAAACCGTTCATTTATTTTGGCATCGACCGTATGTACTTTTTCACCGATCTCAGCGACTTTCGCGGTTAATTCTTTATTACTCTCACCGATTTCCACGACTTTAGCGGTTAATTCTTTAGTGCTTTGTTTAATTTCCGTATTTATATCGGCGTTGCTTTGTTCTAATGCTTCGGTTAGACTAACTCTTTGCGCCTCGATGTTAGATTTTAACTCTGCGTTATTCATCTCAGCATTGGCTGTTATTTGTTCAAATTTCGCGTTCATATTCTCGGTTAAATCGCGTTTCATTTCCGCGTTCATTTACTGTATTTGTTTAAGTATTTTGTCCATATCCATTTTAAATGCACAACAATTTCAAATATAAACAATTTCAAATTCACAGAATAGTTTCAAATACACAAAATAATTTCACTGCTGTACGAGCACCAGTCACAAAACTCTTTGGGGATTGTTCAGTTGGACGCCAGCTGTTTTACGAGTTAAAACAGCAAAGTGTGTTTTAACGTGAAAATTAAATTTAAATTTAATTTGATTAATTTTCTCGTGCCCCACGAAATTGGAGCGCCATTTACGTTTCAATTTCGTTGTGATTTAATGTTGTGTAAGTTTGTCGGGCCCCACGTTGGCCGACATATGCAACTCTACTTATATGCGTTGTTGTTGTGTCGTGTTGTGTATGAGTACCTACCTGCTGTCCGATCTTGCGGATTCTTCCGACTAGGGCGTGTGGATTTTGGATTTGAAGTTCGCAAGCTAGTAATCTCAAATTTATTGCAACAACACACAAAATAAGTTACTTTAAAGGGGGTGAGTTTTGTGAGACTGGTAGGCTTTATCGTACAACAATAAAACACTGTAATATGGGGTAATAAAACGTTGTTTATTACTCCAACAACACACAAGAATAAAATGGTTATTATATTATCAATTTCTTACAGTTTAAACAATGAATCTATGTTAACTAATGTTTTTCAATTTGTTAATAATTGAAAAGAAACTAAACTCGTTATTTGGCGAGTTAATTGCAATTGAAAACTTAATTAATTAATTGATTTGATTTAATTAAATTGCTTTAACTAAATTGAATTTAACGTTAATACAACAAAATATAAAACTCTGAAGTTAATTAGAATAATTTTCAAAAATAAATTAGACGTGACAGTCTATTTCACGTTATTTCATTTCTAGTGATTTGACTTCTGTTATACTGCTGTATGAACTAATAATTAGATTGTTAGTTAAGATTTGTATAGCGCTTTCATATTACTTCTATTTTCTTAACTACAGCTTACTAATGACTTAGACTGTTATACAGATTATCACAATGAATTTATTCTTAATTACTAGAGTCTTTGATTTTTTGTATGGCACCTGAATTGTTTGAATTACAATGTTTTAATTGAAAAGATAGAAAATTTGATGTTGAAAAATAATAATAAATAAGTGGATTTTGCTTTCCTGTTATTGAAGAGGATGTTGTTCCGATTGTCCCTCGTTGATCACGGTCCGGTCGCTAGAGAAAGTAATCTGCTTAGAGCTGCTGGATTCGGTCGTTGAGTTCAAAATTCGGCAACACTCTGCTTCCTTGCTGTTCGTGAATATTTTAACGTCTGCGGCTCTCTGCTGGAACTGGTTTCTGTCCCTCGTCGATTCGCACTTCGCACGTCAGCGTGTGTGTGTGTGTTTCGTTCGAGTGGTAGCTCTGCTCGTCAGCTGTTCACCAATGATTGAGACGGCCTCTCTGATGTATTCTTGAAGTCTGGTCTTGAAGTCTGGTGGATCTCTTGCGTGCTTATGACTAGCTGGTAGTACACAATAAGCTTGGTTGATGTAATGAAGAGTATCTCGCCTTTACGCAACAATTACGAGCTATACAGTTGATCTGTATTTACTGTGTTCGTAATTGCGTGTGTCTTGACCACGTAGAGCCTTCTGATTGATCTTCACCACTATGGTTACGAGAGGATCGAAGAATTACGTCTTGACTTCACAAGTACTGGCAGAAGAGTGATGTTTCAGCCTGAAAACACCGCGCTGGTCGGGGTTTGGTCAAATGATTTGATTGGCTGACACACTCTCGCTACTACATAAAATCGAATTCCCTTGGTCCGTGAGAATGAAGTTAGATTCCCACAGACGGAGAATTAATATTATTTTTATTATTATTATCCGGCGGAACCAATTTGTCGGTCCGGATTTCCTGTGCTTATTTAATTTTGCAATATCTTGGTTGCAAACCAAGTTGTGCGAAATCTAAAATATACAATCTGTCAGAAATTATTATATCTATGACATATTCAAAGCTCATTAATGTAACTCTATTTTTACAAGAGTTATTCAATTAATTTAATTAACTCTTTTATTTGTTAATTATATTGCGTAAAATTTGCACACGTCATTATTAATATTTCGGCAAACATTTTGGCTATCTTGGATTTCGCCTTAATTTATTAGTTTCCGAGATATTAATAATTAACAGTTTGGGTGTGGCCCTTCCTTGTACAGCGAGCTGATTACATAACGGCCACGTGTGCGTCGCTTTACAAAGCATTATTTTCATTGCTCTACATACAAATGGAATTTTGACTGTTATAATTTATTTAAACTTGATTTTATTATGCAGGCGACATATAACCCCAAATAATTAATATTAGGTGCTGTTATATACGCCCACACCCATTTAAAAAAAAAAATGAATGTAATAATTACAGTTATTTTTTTTCAATCATTACACACGTATTTTGTAATCACTATACTTATTACCTATACATTGGATTACTTATTCTAAAGACACATACATAGGTGTTAATGTTATTGCATTATATACAATTTAACTCTAAATACATGTATTAATAATATTATATTTGCGAATTATTGTGTATCAATGTTTTTACAACGGGTAATAGCTAACTGTAGCGTTTAAAAGGTTTGTTTGTAAACAAGTGGCACGCGCGCAAAGGAATCTGCTGACAGTTTATTTACATTCGTTATCGCCTGCCGCGTGCTCTAATTGCTTGACCTACTTTCAAACGTGGGGAGGTAGTTATCGCGTGACGTAACTATTTCCTGCCGTGTGTTTGTTCAGTTCTACCCACCCGTTATTTACCGCGTTATAAATGCGTTATTATTAATACACAAGCTATCTACAATTATTATTAATAATCTTATAAACACAAATAATTTATTTTAATTTTACTTATTATAATACAATTACATTATCTTTTAACTGTAATATTTCGTAACCATTTTTACGAATGGTTCTGCAGTATTTCGTTAACCATCGGTAATTTTCGTCACCGGATTCGTCGTCTACGTCTTCCCACGCTGACTGTGTGGGAACGTCGTCGTCACTTTCCTGTTCCACCGGACGTACAGTTGTCGGAGCCCATTGTTGTATTGTGTTAACGGCCAACCACGGTTCCGTACCTTCCGGTTGAAATACTTTGTCAACTGGCGTACAAATTTCAGTAGAAAAATCACTTTTCTTAAATCTAGCATTTTTCTTATTTTTACCTACTTTATTTCGATACATTTTAGCATGATTTATGGCGCTTCCACCCTGGAGGCCCCCGTTTCCAAGTTTTTTGGAAACTTATGATTCTTTTCCTTCTCATTGGAGTCTTTATTGATTAGAGTATCGCTGTCTTGCTCTATTGTATCAGTTCTAGCTATCTCAACCATTTGCATAGCTCTAATCGGGGCCCCATCGTTACCCTTATATTGCCCTTTCGGTCTACCAACATTTTGTTTGCCTTTGTACTCAAAGGTTTTATCTGGGGGTTTTGACGATGTCTGGGGTGGAGTAGAACTAGTACTCGGTCTTTGATCAGGTTGCTGGTGATATTGTTCCCGTGTATTCTGCCCTTCATTATTTCGGCGAAAATCAGGATTATAACGCCACCCACCAAAATCAAAAACTGTCTCGCTTTGGGACACTAGCATGAGGAGTTCGTCTACCGTGCGCATACCCTGCGTAAACACGGCTACTCTTATGTTGTGATTAAAATGGTAGGCAAGTTTCGTGACTATGTCAATCTCCGAAAATGCTGGGGTTAAATGCTTGGCGCGTTCGACCTGCTGGATTATATAATTTTCCGCGGTAATACCCAATTTCCTATCAAATCGGCCATACTCCAGTTCATTGCGTAGAAGTCTTTGAGTATGCGAGTTCCAGTACCGGCTTTCAAATTTTTGTTTGAACTCCGCGTATGTGGACACTCTATCGCGTACAATGTTATACCACTTACGCGCCGAATCACGCATCGCGTTAACTACCCACTGTATTTTGTTTTGATCTTCTAGTCGGGGACCTACTCTAGCCATTTCACTCTCACACGCTAACAAAAATTCAATAGGGGTTTCGTTATTCTCCCCTGTAAAATACACACGATTTTTCTCGTCAACAGAACCTTGTACTAAAATATTAGGCGCGGATCTCCTTCGTACCTCCTGTCGTACTTTCAAAATCTCGTCGTTTAACGCTTGTAAGACACTCTCTTTATTAGAGTCTATGTTAGATCGCGTCTCTACAATTGAAGCGTCTAATCTATCTACTCGTCGTTGCGTTTCCGTCACGTCGGCTTGAATCTTTATCTCTAGAGAGTCGACTTTTCTCGCGACGTCTTGCGTTTGTTTTTCGCAGCGGCTAATATGTTCCTTGAACCGGCCCTTTATACGTGTTACTTGTTCAATAAACGATTTTTGCATAGTGGTCTCAAAAACCTTAAACCGTTCATTTATTTTGGCATCGACCGTATGTACTTTTTCACCGATCTCAGCGACTTTCGCGGTTAATTCTTTATTACTCTCACCGATTTCCACGACTTTAGCGGTTAATTCTTTAGTGCTTTGTTTAATTTCCGTATTTATATCGGCGTTGCTTTGTTCTAATGCTTCGGTTAGACTAACTCTTTGCGCCTCGATGTTAGATTTTAACTCTGCGTTATTCATCTCAGCATTGGCTGTTATTTGTTCAAATTTCGCGTTCATATTCTCGGTTAAATCGCGTTTCATTTCCGCGTTCATTTACTGTATTTGTTTAAGTATTTTGTCCATATCCATTTTAAATGCACAACAATTTCAAATATAAACAATTTCAAATTCACAGAATAGTTTCAAATACACAAAATAATTTCACTGCTGTACGAGCACCAGTCACAAAACTCTTTGGGGATTGTTCAGTTGGACGCCAGCTGTTTTACGAGTTAAAACAGCAAAGTGTGTTTTAACGTGAAAATTAAATTTAAATTTAATTTGATTAATTTTCTCGTGCCCCACGAAATTGGAGCGCCATTTACGTTTCAATTTCGTTGTGATTTAATGTTGTGTAAGTTTGTCGGGCCCCACGTTGGCCGACATATGCAACTCTACTTATATGCGTTGTTGTTGTGTCGTGTTGTGTATGAGTACCTACCTGCTGTCCGATCTTGCGGATTCTTCCGACTAGGGCGTGTGGATTTTGGATTTGAAGTTCGCAAGCTAGTAATCTCAAATTTATTGCAACAACACACAAAATAAGTTACTTTAAAGGGGGTGAGTTTTGTGAGACTGGTAGGCTTTATCGTACAACAATAAAACACTGTAATATGGGGTAATAAAACGTTGTTTATTACTCCAACAACACACAAGAATAAAATGGTTATTATATTATCAATTTCTTACAGTTTAAACAATGAATCTATGTTAACTAATGTTTTTCAATTTGTTAATAATTGAAAAGAAACTAAACTCGTTATTTGGCGAGTTAATTGCAATTGAAAACTTAATTAATTAATTGATTTGATTTAATTAAATTGCTTTAACTAAATTGAATTTAACGTTAATACAAAAAAATATAAAACTCTGAAGTTAATTAGAATAATTTTCAAAAATAAATTAGACGTGACAGTCTATTTCACGTTATTTCATTTCTAGTGATTTGACTTCTGTTATACTGCTGTATGAACTAATAATTAGATTGTTAGTTAAGATTTGTATAGCGCTTTCATATTACTTCTATTTTCTTAACTACAGCTTACTAATGACTTAGACTGTTATACAGATTATCACAATGAATTTATTCTTAATTACTAGAGTCTTTGATTTTTTGTATGGCACCTGAATTGTTTGAATTACAATGTTTTAATTGAAAAGATAGAAAATTTGATGTTGAAAAATAATAATAAATAAGTGGATTTTGCTTTCCTGTTATTGAAGAGGATGTTGTTCCGATTGTCCCTCGTTGATCACGGTCCGGTCGCTAGAGAAAGTAATCTGCTTAGAGCTGCTGGATTCGGTCGTTGAGTTCAAAATTCGGCAACACTCTGCTTCCTTGCTGTTCGTGAATATTTTAACGTCTGCGGCTCTCTGCTGGAACTGGTTTCTGTCCCTCGTCGATTCGCACTTCGCACGTCAGCGTGTGTGTGTGTGTTTCGTTCGAGTGGTAGCTCTGCTCGTCAGCTGTTCACCAATGATTGAGACGGCCTCTCTGATGTATTCTTGAAGTCTGGTCTTGAAGTCTGGTGGATCTCTTGCGTGCTTATGACTAGCTGGTAGTACACAATAAGCTTGGTTGATGTAATGAAGAGTATCTCGCCTTTACGCAACAATTACGAGCTATACAGTTGATCTGTATTTACTGTGTTCGTAATTGCGTGTGTGTTGACCACGTAGAGTCTTCTGATTGATCTTCACCACTATGGTTACGAGAGGATCGAAGAATTACGTCTTGACTTCACAAGTACTGGCAGAAGAGTGGTGTTTCAGCCTGAAAACACCGCGCTGGTCGGGGTTTGGTCAAATGATTTGATTGGCTGACACACTCTCGCTACTACATAAAATTTGAATTCCCTTGGTCCGTGAGAATGAAGTTAGATTCCCACAGACGGAGAATTAATATTATTTTTATTATTATTATCCGGCGGAACCAATTTGTCGGTCCGGATTTCCTGTGCTTATTTAATTTTGCAATATCTTGGTTGCAAACCAAGTTGTGCGAAATCTAAAATATACAATCTGTCAGAAATTATTATATCTATGACATATTCAAAGCTCATTAATGTAACTCTATTTTTACAAGAGTTATTCAATTAATTTAATTAACTCTTTTATTTGTTAATTATATTGCGTAAAATTTGCACCCGTCATTATTAATATTTCGGCAAACATTTTGGCTATCTTGGATTTCGCCTTAATTTATTAGTTTCCGAGATATTAATAATTAACAGTTTGGGTGTGGCCCTTCCTTGTACAGCGAGCTGATTACATAACGGCCACGTGTGCGTCGCTTTACAAAGCATTATTTTCATTGCTCTACATACAAATGGAGTTTTGACTGTTATAATTTATTTAAACTTCATTTTATTATGCAGGCGACATATAACCAAAAATAATTAATATTTGGTGCTGTTATATACGCCCACACCCATTTAAAAAAAAAAATGAATGTAATAATTACAGTTATTTTTTTTCAATCATTACACACGTATTTTGTAATCACTATACTTATTACCTATACATTGGATTACTTATTCTAAAGACACATACATAGGTGTTAATGTTATTGCATTATATACAATTTAACTCTAAATACATGTATTAATAATATTATATTTGCGAATTATTGTGTATCAATGTTTTCACAACGGGTAATAGCTAACTGTAGCGTTTAAAAGGTTTGTTTGTAAACAAGTGGCACGCGCGCAAAGGAATCTGCTGACAGTTTATTTACATTCGTTATCGCCTGCCGCGTGCTCTAATTGCTTGACCTACTTTCAAACGTGGGGAGGTAGTTATCGCGTGACGTAACTATTTCCTGCCGTGTGTTTGTTCAGTTCTACCCACCCGTTATTTACCGCGTTATAAATGCGTTATTATTAATACACAAGCTATCTACAATTATTATTAATAATCTTATAAACACAAATAATTTATTTTAATTTTACTTATTATAATACAATTACATTATCTTTTAACTGTAATATTTCGTAACCATTTTTACGAATGGTTCTGCAGTATTTCGTTAACCATCGGTCATTTTCGTCACCGGATTCGTCGTCTACGTCTTCCCACGCTGATTGTGTGGGAACGTCGTCGTCACTTTCCTGTTCCACCGGACGTACAGTTGTCGGAGCCCATTGTTGTATTGTGTTAACGGCCAACCACGGTTCCGTACCTTCCGGTTGAAATACTTTGTCAACTGGCGTACAAATTTCAGTAGAAAAATCACTTTTCTTAAATCTAGCATTTTTCTTATTTTTACCTACTTTATTTCGATACATTTTAGCATGATTTATGGCGCTTCCAATCTGGAGGTGCCCGTTTCCAAGTTTTTTGGAAACTTAAGATTCTTTTCCTTCTCATTGGAGACTTTATTGCTTAGAGTATCGCTGTCTTGCTCTATTGTATCAGTTCTAGCTATCTCAACCATTTGCATAGCTCTAATCGGGGCCCCATCGTTACCCTTATATTGCCCTTTCGGTCTACCAATATTTTGTTTGCCTTTGTACTCAAAGGTTTTATCTGGGGGTTTTGACGATGTCTGGGGTGGAGTAGAACTAGTACTCGGTCTTTGATCAGGTTGCTGGTGATATTGTTCCCGTGTATTCTGCCCTTCATTATTTCGGCGAAAATCAGGATTATAACGCCACCCACCAAAATCAAAAACTGTCTCGCTTTGGGACACTAGCATGAGGAGTTCGTCTACCGTGCGTATACCCTGCGTAAACACGGCTACTCTTATGTTGTGATTAAAATGGTAGGCAAGTTTCGTGACTATGTCAATCTCCAAAAATGCTGGGGTTAAATGGTTGGCGCGTTGACCTGCTGGATTATATAATTTTCCGCGGTAATACCCAATTTCCTATCAAATCGGTCATACTCCAGTTCATTGCGTAGAAGTCTTTGAGTATGCGAGTTCCAGTACCGGCTTTCAAATTTTTGTTTGAACTCCGCGTATGTGGACAATCTATCGCGTACAATGTTAAACCACTTACGCGCCGAATCACGCATCGCGTTAACTACCCACTGTATTTTGTCTTGATCTTCTAGTCGGGGACCTACTCTAGCCATTTCACTCTCACACGCTAACAAAAATTCAATAGGGGTTTCGTTATTCTCCCCTGTAAAATACACACGATTTTTCTCGTCAACAGAACCTTGTACTAAAATATTAGGCGCGGATCTCCTTCGTACCTCCTGTCGTACTTTCAAAATCTCGTCGTTTAACGCTTGTAAGACACTCTCTTTATTAGAGTCTATGTTAGATCGCGTCTCTACAATTGAAGCGTCTAATCTATCTACTCGTCGTTGCGTTTCCGTCACGTCGGCTTGAATCTTTATCTCTAGAGAGTCGACTTTTCTCGCGACGTCTTGCGTTTGTTTTTCGCAGCGGCTAATATGTTCCTTGAACCGGCCCTCCATACGTGTTACTTGTTCAATAAACGATTTTTGCATAGTGGTCTCAAAAACCTTAAACCGTTCATTTATTTTGGCATCGACCGTATGTACTTTTTCACCGATCTCAGCGACTTTCGCGGTTAATTCTTTATTACTCTCACCGATTTCCACGACTTTAGCGGTTAATTCTTTAGTGCTTTGTTTAATTTCCGTATTTATATCGGCGTTGCTTTGTTCTAATGCTTCGGTTAGACTAACTCTTTGCGCCTCGATGTTAGATTTTAACTCTGCGTTATTCATCTCAGCATTGGCTGTTATTTGTTCAAATTTCGCGTTCATATTCTCGGTTAAATCGCGTTTCATTTCCGCGTTCATTTACTGTATTTGTTTAAGTATTTTGTCCATATCCATTTTAAATGCACAACAATTTCAAATATAAACAATTTCAAATTCACAGAATAGTTTCAAATACACAAAATAATTTCACTGCTGTACGAGCACCAGTCACAAAACTCTTTGGGGATTGTTCAGTTGGACGCCAGCTGTTTTACGAGTTAAAACAGCAAAGTGTGTTTTAACGTGAAAATTAAATTTAAATTTAATTTGATTAATTTTCTCGTGCCCCACGAAATTGGAGCGCCATTTACGTTTCAATTTCGTTGTGATTTAATTTTGTGTAAGTTTGTCGGGCCCCACGTTGGCCGACATATGCAACTCTACTTATATGCGTTGTTGTTGTGTCGTGTTGTGTATGAGTACCTACCTGCTGTCCGATCTTGCGGATTCTTCCGACTAGGGCGTGTGGATTTTGGATTTGAAGTTCGCAAGCTAGTAATCTCAAATTTATTGCAACAACACACAAAATAAGTTACTTTAAAGGGGGTGAGTTTTGTGAGACTGGTAGGCTTTATCGTACAACAATAAAACACTGTAATATGGGGTAATAAAACGTTGTTTATTACTCCAACAACACACAAGAATAAAATGGTTATTATATTATCAATTTCTTACAGTTTAAACAATGAATCTATGTTAACTAATGTTTTTCAATTTGTTAATAATTGAAAAGAAACTAAACTCGTTATTTGGCGAGTTAATTGCAATTGAAAACTTAATTAATTAATTGATTTGATTTAATTAAATTGCTTTAACTAAATTGAATTTAACGTTAATACAAAAAAATATAAAACTCTGAAGTTAATTAGAATAATTTTCAAAAATAAATTAGACGTGACAGTCTATTTCACGTTATTTCATTTCTAGTGATTTGACTTCTGTTATACTGCTGTATGAACTAATAATTAGATTGTTAGTTAAGATTTGTATAGCGCTTTCATATTACTTCTATTTTCTTAACTACAGCTTACTAATGACTTAGACTGTTATACAGATTATCACAATGAATTTATTCTTAATTACTAGAGTCTTTGATTTTTTGTATGGCACCTGAATTGTTTGAATTACAATGTTTTAATTGAAAAGATAGAAAATTTGATGTTGAAAAATAATAATAAATAAGTGGATTTTGCTTTCCTGTTATTGAAGAGGATGTTGTTCCGATTGTCCCTCGTTGATCACGGTCCGGTCGCTAGAGAAAGTAATCTGCTTAGAGCTGCTGGATTCGGTCGTTGAGTTCAAAATCCGGCAACACTCTGCTTCCTTGCTGTTCGTGAATATTTTAACGTCTGCGGCTCTCTGCTGGAACTGGTTTCTGTCCCTCGTCGATTCGCACTTCGCACGTCAGCGTGTGTGTGTGTGTTTCGTTCGAGTGGTAGCTCTGCTCGTCAGCTGTTCACCAATGATTGAGACGGCCTCTCTGATGTATTCTTGAAGTCTGGTCTTGAAGTCTGGTGGATCTCTTGCGTGCTTATGACTAGCTGGTAGTACACAATAAGCTTGGTTGATGTAATGAAGAGTATCTCGCCTTTACGCAACAATTACGAGCTATACAGTTGATCTGTATTTACTGTGTTCGTAATTGCGTGTGTCTTGACCACGTAGAGTCTTCTGATTGATCTTCACCACTATGGTTACGAGAGGATCGAAGAATTACGTCTTGACTTCTCAAGTACTGGCAGAAGAGTGATGTTTCAGCCTGAAAACACCGCGCTGGTCGGGGTTTGGTCAAATGATTTGATTGGCTGACACACTCTCGCTACTACATAAAATTTGAATTCCCTTGGTCCGTGAGAATGAAGTTAGATTCCCACAGACGGAGAATTAATATTATTTTTATTATTATTATCCGGCGGAACCAATTTGTCGGTCCGGATTTCCTGTGCTTATTTAATTTTGCAATATCTTGGTTGCAAACCAAGTTGTGCGAAATCTAAAATATACAATCTGTCAGAAATTATTATATCTATGACATATTCAAAGCTCATTAATGTAACTCTATTTTTACAAGAGTTATTCAATTAATTTAATTAACTCTTTTATTTGTTAATTATATTGCGTAAAATTTGCACACGTTATTATTAATATTTCGGCAAACATTTTGGCTATCTTGGATTTCGCCTTAATTTATTAGTTTCCGAGATATTAATAATTAACAGTTTGGGTGTGGCCCTTCCTTGTACAGCGAGCTGATTACATAACGGCCACGTGTGCGTCGCTTTACAAAGCATTATTTTCATTGCTCTACATACAAATGGAGTTTTGACTGTTATAATTTATTTAAACTTCATTTTATTATGCAGGCGACATATAACCCCAAATAATTAATATTTGGTGCTGTTATATACGCCCACACCCATTTAAAAAAAAAATGAATGCAATAATTACAGTTATTTTTTTTCAATCATTACACACGTATTTTGTAATCACTATACTTATTACCTATACATTGGATTACTTATTCTAAAGACACATACATAGGTGTTAATGTTATTGCATTATATACAATTTAACTCTAAATACATGTATTAATAATATTATATTTGCGAATTATTGTGTATCAATGTTTTTACAACGGGTAATAGCTAACTGTAGCGTTTAAAAGGTTTGTTTGTAAACAAGTGGCACGCGCGCAAAGGAATCTGCTGACAGTTTATTTACATTCGTTATCGCCTGCCGCGTGCTCTAATTGCTTGACCTACTTTCAAACGTGGGGAGGTAGTTATCGCGTGACGTAACTATTTCCTGCCGTGTGTTTGTTCAGTTCTACCCACCCGTTATTTACCGCGTTATAAATGCGTTATTAATAATACACAAGCTATCTACAATTATTATTAATAATCTTACATACACAAATAATTTATTTTAATTTTACTTATTATAATACAATTACATTATCTTTTAACTGTAATATTTCGTAACCATTTTTACGAATGGTTCTGCAGTATTCCGTTAACCATCGGTCATTTTCGTCACCGGATTCGTCGTCTACGTCTTCCCACGCTGACTGTGTGGGAACGTCGTCGTCACTTTCCTGTTCCACCGGACGTACAGTTGTCGGAGCCCATTGTTGTATTGTGTTAACGGCCAACCACGGTTCCGTAACTTCCGGTTGAAATACTTTGTCATCTGGCGTACAAATTTCAGTAGAAAAATCACTTTTCTTAAATCTAGCATTTTTCTTATTTTTACCTACTTTATTTCGATACATTTTAGCATGATTTATGGCGCTTCCACCCTGGAGGCGCCCGTTTCCAAGTTTTTTGGAAACTTACGATTCTTTTCCTTCTCATTGGAGTCTTTATTGCTTAGAGTATCGCTGTCTTGCTCTATTGTATCAGTTCTAGCTATCTCAACCATTTGCATAGCTCTAATCGGGGCCCCATCGTTACCCTTATATTGCCCTTTCGGTCTACCAATATTTTGTTTGCCTTTGTACTCAAAGGTTTTATCTGGGGGTTTTGACGATGTCTGGGGTGGAGTAGAACTAGTACTCGGTCTTTGATCAGGTTGCTGGTGATATTGTTCCCGTGTATTCTGCCCTTCATTATTTCGGCGAAAATCAGGATTATAACGCCACCCACCAAAATCAAAAACTGTCTCGCTTTGGGACACTAGCATGAGGAGTTCGTCTACCGTGCGTATACCCTGCGTAAACACGGCTACTCTTATGTTGTGATTAAAATGGTAGGCAAGTTTCGTGACTATGTCAATCTCCGAAAATGCTGGGGTTAAATGCTTGGCGCGTTCGACCTGCTGGATTATATAATTTTCCGCGGTAATACCCAATTTCCTATCAAATCGGCCATACTCCAGTTCATTGCGTAGAAGTCTTTGAGTATGCGAGTTCCAGTACCGGCTTTCAAATTTTTGTTTGAACTCCGCGTATGTGGACACTCTATCGCGTACAATGTTATACCACTTACGCGCCGAATCACGCATCGCGTTAACTACCCACTGTATTTTGTCTTGATCTTCTAGTCGGGGACCTACTCTAGCCATTTCACTCTCACACGCTAACAAAAATTCAATAGGGGTTTCGTTATTCTCCCCTGTAAAATACACGCGATTTTTCTCGTCAACAGAACCTTGTACTAAAATATTAGGCGCGGATCTCCTTCGTACCTCCTGTCGTACTTTCAAAATCTCGTCGTTTAACGCTTGTAAGACACTCTCTTTATTAGAGTCTATGTTAGATCGCGTCTCTACAATTGAAGCGTCTAATCTATCTACTCGTCGTTGCGTTTCCGTCACGTCGGCTTGAATCTTTATCTCTAGAAAGTCGACTTTTCTCGCGACGTCTTGCGTTTGTTTTTCGCAGCGGCTAATATGTTCCTTGAACCGGCCCTCCATACGTGTTACTTGTTCAATAAACGATGTTTGCATAGTGGTCTCAAAAACCTTAAACCGTTCATTTATTTTGGCATCGACCGTATGTACTTTTTCACCGATCTCAGCGACTTCCGCGGTTATTTCTTTATTACTCTCACCGATTTCCACGACTTTAGCGGTTAATTCTTTAGTGCTTTGTTTAATTTCCGTATTTATATCGGCGTTGCTTTGTTCTAATGCTTCGGTTAGACTAACTCTTTGCGCCTCGATGTTAGATTTTAACTCTGCGTTATTCATCTCAGCATTGGCTGTTATTTGTTCAAATTTCGCGTTCATATTCTCGGTTAAATCGCGTTTTATTTCCGCGTTCATTTGCTGTATTTGTTTAAGTATTTTGTCCATATCCATTTTAAATACACAACAATTTCAAATATAAACAATTTCAAATTCACAGAATAGTTTCAGATACACAAAATAATTTCACTGCTGTACGAGCACCAGTCACAAAACCCTTTGGGGATTGTTCAGTTGGACGCCAGCTGTTTTACGAGTTAAAACAGCAAAGTGTGTTTTAACGTGAAAATTAAATTTAAATTTAATTTGATTAATTTTCTCGTGCCCCACGAAATTGGAGCGCCATTTAAGTTTCAATTTCGTTGTGATTTAATGTTGTGTAAGTTTGTCGGGCCCCACGTTGGCCGACATATGCAACTCTACTTATATGCGTTGTTGTTGTGTCGTGTTGTGTATGAGTACCTACCTGCTGTCCGATCTTGCGGATTCTTCCGACTAGGGCGTGTGGATTTTGGATTTGAAGTTCGCAAGCTAGTAATCTCAAATTGATTGCAACAACACACAAAATAAGTTACTTTAAAGGGGGTGAGTTTTGTGAGACTGGTAGGCTTTATCGTACAACAATAAAACACTGTAATATGGGGTAATAAAACGTTGTTTATTACTCCAACAACACACAAGAATAAAATGGTTATTACATTATCAATTTCTTAGTTTAAACAATGAATCTATGTTAACTAATGTTTTTCAATTTGTTAATAATTGAAAAGAAACTAAACTCGTTATTTGGCGAGTTAATTGCAATTGAAAACTTAATTAATTAATTGATTTGATTTAATTAAATTGCTTTAACTAAATTGAATTTAACGTTAATACAACAAAATATAAAACTCTGAAGTTAATTAGAATAATTTTCAAAAATAAATTAGACGTGACAGTCTAGTTCACGTTATTTCATTTCTAGTGATTTGACTTCTGTTATACTGCAGTATGAACTAATAATTAGATTGTTAGTTAAGATTTGTATAGCGCTTTTATATTACTTCTATTTTCTTAACTACAGCTTACTAATGACTTAGACTGCTATACAGATTATCACAATGAATTTATTCTTAATTACTAGAGTCTTTGATTTTTTGTATGGCACCTGAATTGTTTGAATTACAATGTTTTAATTGAAAAGATAGAAAATTTGATGTTGAAAAATAATAATAAATAAGTGGATTTTGCTTTCCTGTTATTGAAGAGGATGTTGTTCCGATTGTCCCTCGTTGATCACGGTCCGGTCGCTAGAGAAAGTAATCTGCTTAGAGCTGCTGGATTCGGTCGTTGAGTTCAAAATTCGGCAACACTCTGCTTCCTTGCTGTTCGTGAATATTTTAACGTCTGCGGCTCTCTGCTGGAACTGGTTTCTGTCCCTCGTCGATTCGCACTTCGCACGTCAGCGTGTGTGTGTGTGTTTCGTTCGAGTGGTAGCTCTGCTCGTCAGCTGTTCACCAATGATTGAGACGGCCTCTCTGATGTATTCTTGAAGTCTGGTCTTGAAGTCTGGTGGATCTCTTGCGTGCTTATGACTAGCTGGTAGTACACAATAAGCTTGGTTGATGTAATGAAAAGTATCTCGCCTTTACGCAACAATTACGAGCTATACAGTTGATCTGTATTTACTGTGTTCGTAATTGCGTGTGTGTTGACCACGTAGAGTCTTCTGATTGATCTTCACCACTATGGTTACGAGAGGATCGAAGAATTACGTCTTGACTTCTCAAGTACTGGCAGAAGAGTGATGTTTCAGCCTGAAAACACCGCCCTGGTCGGGGTTTGGTCAAATGATTTGATTGGCTGACACACTCTCCCTACTACATAAAATTTGAATTCCTTGGTCCGTGAGAATGAAGTTAGATTCCCACAGACGGAGAATTAATATTATTTTTATTATTATTATCCGGCGGAACCAATTTGACGGTCCCGATTTCCTGTGCTTATTTAATTTTGCAATAACTTGGTTGCAAACCAAGTTGTGCGAAATCTAAAATATACAATTTGTCAGAAATTATTATATCTATGACATATTCAATGCTCGTTAATGTAACTCTATTTTTAAAAGAGTTATTCAATTAATTTTATTAACTCTTTTATTTGTTAATTATATTGCGTAAACTTTGCACACGTTATTAGTAATATTTCGGCAAACATTTTGGCTATCTTGGATTTCGCCTTAATTTATTAGTTTCCGAGATATTAATAATTAACAGTTTGGGTGTGGCCCTTCCTTGTACAGCGAGCTGATTACATAACGGCCACGTGTGCGTCGCTTTACAAAGCATTATTTTCATTGCTCTACATACAAATGGAGTTTTGACTGTTATAATTTATTTAAACTTGATTTTATTATGCAGGCGACATATAACCACAAATAATTAATATTAGGTGCTGTTATATACGCCCACACCCATTTAAAAAAAAAAATGAATGTAATAATTACAGTTATTTTTTTTCAATCATTACACACGTATTTTGTAATTACTATACTTATTACCTATACACTGGATTACTTATTCTAAAGACACATACATAGGTGTTACTGTTATTGCATTATATACAATTTAACTCTAAATATATGTATTAATAATATTATATTTGCGAATTATTGTGTATCAATGTTTTTACAACGGGTAATAGCTAACTGTAGCGTTTAAAAGGTTTGTTTGTAAACAAGTGGCACGCGCGCAAAGGAATCTGCTGACAGTTTATTTACATTCGTTATCGCCTGTCGCGTGCTCTAATTGCTTGACCTACTTTCAAACGTGGGGAGGTAGTTATCGCGTGACGTAACTATTTCCTGCCGTGTGTTTGTTCAGTTCTACCCGCCCGTTATTTACCGCGTTATAAATGCGTTATTATTAATACACAAGCTATCTACAATTATTATTAATAATCTTATAAACACAAATAATTTATTTTTATTTTACTTATTATAATACAATTACATTATCTTTTAACTGTAATATTTTGTAACCATTTTTACGAACGGTTCTGCAGTATTTCGTTAACCATCGGTCATTTTCGTCACCGGATTCGTCGTCTACGTCTTCCCACGCTGACTGTGTGGGAACGTCGTCGTCACTTTCCTGTTCCACCGGACGTACAGTTGTCGGAGCCCATTGTTGTATTGTGTTAACGGCCAACCACGGTTCCGTAGCTTCCGGTTGAAATACTTTGTCAACTGGGGTACAAATTTCAGTAGAAAAATCACTTTTCTTAAATCTAGCATTTTTCTTATTTTTACCTACTTTATTTCAATACATTTTAGCATGATTTATGGCGCTTCCACCCTGGAAGCGCCCGTTTCCAAGTTTTTTGGAAACTTACGATTCTTTTCCTTCTCATTGGGGTCTTTATTGCTTAGAGTATCGCTGTCTTGCTCTATTGTATCAGTTCTAGCTATCTCAACCATTTGCATAGCTCTAATCGGGGCCCCATCGTTACCCTTATATTGCCCTTTCGGTCTACCAATATTTTGTTTGCCTTTGTACTCAAAGGTTTTATCTGGGGGTTTTGACGATGTCTGGGGTGGAGTAGAACTAGTACTCGGTCTTTGATCAGGTTGCTGGTGATATTGTTCCCGTGTATTCTGCCCTTCATTATTTCGGCGAAAATCAGGATTATAACGCCACCCACCAAAATCAAAAACTGTCTCGCTTTGGGACACTAGCATGAGGAGTTCGTCTACCGTGCGTATACCCTGCGTAAACACGGCTACTCTTATGTTGTGATTAAAATGGTAGGCAAGTTTCGTGACTATGTCAATCTCCGAAAATGCTGGGGTTAAATGTTTGGCGCGTTCGACCTGCTGGATTATATAATTTTCCGCGGTAATACCCAATTTCCTATCAAATCGGCCATACTCCAGTTCATTGCGTAGAAGTCTTTGAGTATGCGAGTTCCAGTACCGGCTTTCAAATTTTTGTTTGAACTCCGCGTATGTGGACACTCTATCGCGTACAATGTTATACCACTTACGCGCCGAATCACGCATCGCGTTAACTACCCACTGTATTTTGTCTTGATCTTCTAGTCGGGAACCTACTCTAGCCATTTCACTCTCACACGCTAACAAAAATTCAATAGGGGTTTCGTTATTCTCCCCTGTAAAATACACGCGATTTTTCTCGTCAACAGAACCTTGTACTAAAATATTAGGCGCGGATCTCCTTCGTACCTCTTGTCGTACTTTCAAAATCTCGTTGTTTAACGCTTGTAAGACACTCTCTTTATTAGAGTCTTTGTTAGATCGCGTCTCTACAATTGAAGCGTCTAATCTATCTACTCGTCGTTGCGTTTCCGTCACGTCGGCTTGAATCTTTATCTCTAGAGAGTCGACTTTTCTCGCGGCGTCTTGCGTTTGTTTTTCGCAGCGGCTAATATGTTCCTTGAACCGGCCCTCCATACGTGTTACTTGTTCAATAAACGATGTTTGCATAGTGGTCTCAAAAACCTTAAACCGTTCATTTATTTTGGCATCGACCGTATGTACTTTTTCACCGATCTCAGCGACTTTCGCGGTTAATTCTTTATTACTCTCACCGATTTCCACGACTTTAGCGGTTAATTCTTTAGTGCTTTGTTTAATTTCCGTATTTATATCGGCGTTGCTTTGTTCTAATGCTTCGGTTAGACTAACTCTTTGCGCCTCGATGTTAGATTTTAACTCTGCGTTATTCATCTCAGCATTGGCTGTTATTTGTCCAAATTTCGCGTTCACATTCTCGGTTAAATCGCGTTTCATTTCCGCGTTCATTTGCTGTATTTGTTTAAGTATTTTGTCCATATCCATTTTAAATACACAACAATTTCAAATATAAACAATTTTAAATTCACAGAATAGTTTCAAATACACAAAATAATTTCACTGCCGTACGAGCACCAGTCACAAAACTCTTTGGGGATTGTTCAGTTGGACGCCAGCTGTTTTACGAGTGAAAACAGCAAAGTTTGTTTTAACGTGAAAATTAAATTTAAATTTAATTTGATTAATTTTCTCGTGCCCCACGAAATTGGAGCGCCATTTACGTTTCAATTTCGTTGTGATTTAATGTTGTGTAAGTTTGTCGGGCCCCACGTTGGCCGACATATGCAACTCTACTTATATGCGTTGTTGTTGTGTCGTGTTGTGTATGAGTACCTACCTGCTGTCCGATCTTGCGGATTCTTCCGACTAGGGCGTGTGGATTTTGGATTTGAAGTTCGCAAGCTAGTAATCTCAAATTTATTGCAACAACACACAAATAAGTTACTTTAAAGGGGGTGAGTTTTGTGAGACTGGTAGGCTTTATCGTACAACAATAAAACACTGTAATATGGGGTAATAAAACGTTGTTTATTACTCCAACAACACACAAGAATAAAATGGTTATTATATTATCAATTTCTTACAGTTTAAACAATGAATCTATGTTAACTAATGTTTTTCAATTTGTTAATAATTGAAAAGAAACTAAACTCGTTATTTGGCGAGTTAATTGCAATTAAAAACTTAATTAATTAATTGATTTGATTTAATTAAATTGCTTTAACTAAATTGAATTTAACGTTAATACAACAAAATATAAAACTCTGAAGTTAATTAGAATAATTTTCAAAAATAAATTAGACGTGACAGTCTAGTTCACGTTATTTCATTTCTAGTGATTTGACTTCTGTTATACTGCAGTATGAACTAATAATTAGATTGTTAGTTAAGATTTGTATAGCGCTTTTATATTACTTCTATTTTCTTAACTACAGCTTACTAATGACTTAGACTGCTATACAGATTATCACAATGAATTTATTCTTAATTACTAGAGTCTTTGATTTTTTGTATGGCACCTGAATTGTTTGAATTACAATGTTTTAATTGAAAAGATAGAAAATTTGATGTTGAAAAATAATAATAAATAAGTGGATTTTGCTTTCCTGTTATTGAAGAGGATGTTGTTCCGATTGTCCCTCGTTGATCACGGTCCGGTCGCTAGAGAAAGTAATCTGCTTAGAGCTGCTGGATTCGGTCGTTGAGTTCAAAATTCGGCAACACTCTGCTTCCTTGCTGTTCGTGAATATTTTAACGTCTGCGGCTCTCTGCTGGAACTGGTTTCTCTCCCTCGTCGATTCGCACTTCGCACGTCAGCGTGTGTGTGTGTGTTTCGTTCGAGTGGTAGCTCTGCTCGTCAGCTGTTCACCAATGATTGAGACGGCCTCTCTGATGTATTCTTGAAGTCTGGTCTTGAAGTCTGGTGGATCTCTTGCGTGCTTATGACTAGCTGGTAGTACACAATAAGCTTGGTTGATGTAATGAAGAGTATCTCGCCTTTACGCAACAATTACGAGCTATACAGTTGATCTGTATTTACTGTGTTCGTAATTGCGTGTGTGTTGACCACGTAGAGTCTTCTGATTGATCTTCACCACTATGGTTACGAGAGGATCGAAGAATTACGTCTTGACTTCTCAAGTACTGGCAGAAGAGTGATGTTTCAGCCAGAAAACACCGCGCTGGTCGGGGTTTGGTCAAATGATTTGATTGGCTGACACACTCTCCCTACTACATAAAATTTGAATTCCCTTGGTCCGTGAGAATGAAGTTAGATTCCCACAGACGGAGAATTAATATTATTTTTATTATTATTATCCGGCGGAACCAATTTGTCGGTCCGGATTTCCTGTGCTTATTTAATTTTGCAATAACTTGGTTGCAAACCAAGTTGTGCGAAATCTAAAATATACAATCTGTCAGAAATTATTATATCTATGACATATTCAAAGCTCATTAATGTAACTCTATTTTTACAAGAGTTATTCAATTAATTTAATTAACTCTTTTATTTGTTAATTATATTGCGTAAAATTTGCACACGTCATTATTAATATTTCGGCAAACATTTTGGCTATCTTGGATTTCGCCTTAATTTATTAGTTTCCGAGATATTAATAATTAACAGTTTGGGTGTGGCCCTTCCTTGTACAGCGAGCTGATTACATAACGGCCACGTGTGCGTCGCTTTACAAAGCATTATTTTCATTGCTCTACATACAAATGGAGTTTTGACTGTTATAATTTATTTAAACTTGATTTTATTATGCAGGCGACATATAACCCCAAATAATTAATATTAGGTGCTGTTATATACGTCCACACCCATTTAAAAAAAAAATGAATGTAATAATTACAGTTATTTTTTTTCAATCATTACACACGTATTTTGTAATTACTATACTTATTACCTATACATTGGATTACTTATTCTAAAGACACATACATAGATGTTAATGTTATTGCATTATATACAATTTAACTCTAAATATATGTATTAATAATATTATATTTGGGAATTATTGTGTATCAATGTTTTTACAACGGGTAATAGCTAACTGTAGCGTTCAAAAGGTTTGTTTGTAAACAAGTGGCACGCGCGCAAAGGTATCTGCTGACAGTTTATTTACATTCGTTATCGCCTGCCGCGTGTTCTAATTGCTTGACCTACTTTCAAACGTGGGGAGGTAGTTATCGCGTGACGTAACTATTTCCTGCCGTGTGTTTGTTCAGTTCTACCCGCCCGTTATTTACCGCGTTATAAATGCGTTATTATTAATACACAAGCTATCTACAATTATTATTAATAATCTTATAAACACAAATAATTTATTTTAATTTTACTTATTATAATACCATTACATTATCTTTTAACTGTAATATTTTGTAACCATTTTTACGAATGGTTCTGCAGTATTTCGTTAACCATCGGTCATTTTCGTCACCGGATTCGTCGTCTACGTCTTCCCACGCTGACTGTGTGGGAACGTCGTCGTCACTTTCCTGTTCCACCGGACGTACAGTTGTCGGAGCCCATTGTTGTATTGTGTTAACGGCCAACCACGGTTCCGTACCTTCCGGTTGAAATACTTTGTCAACTGGCGTACAAATTTCAGTAGAAAAATCACTTTTCTTAAATCTAGCATTTTCTTATTTTTACCTACTTTATTTCGATACATTTTAGCATGATTTATGGCGCTTCCACACTGGAAGCGCCCGTTTCCAAGTTTTTTGGAAACTTACGATTCTTTTCCTTCTCATTGGGGTCTTTATTGCTTAGAGTATCGCTGTCTTGCTCTATTGTATCAGTTCTAGCTATCTCAACCATTTGCATAGCTCTAATCGGGGCCCCATCGTTACCCTTATATTGCCCTTTCGGTCTACCAATATTTTGTTTGCCTTTGTACTCAAAGGTTTTATCTGGGGGTTTTGACGATGTCTGGGGTGGAGTAGAACTAGTACTCGGTCTTTGATCAGGTTGCTGGTGATATTGTTCCCGTGTATTCTGCCCTTCATTATTTCGGCGAAAATCAGGATTATAACGCCACCCACCAAAATCAAAAACTGTCTCGCTTTGGGACACTAGCATGAGGAGTTCGTCTACCGTGCGTATACCCTGCGTAAACACGGCTACTCTTATGTTGTGATTAAAATGGTAGGCAAGTTTCGTGACTATGTCAATCTCCGAAAATGCTGGGGTTAAATGCTTGGCGCGTTCGACCTGCTGGATTATATAATTTTCCGCGGTAATACCCAATTTCCTATCAAATCGGCCATACTCCAGTTCATTGCGTAGAAGTCTTTGAGTATGCGAGTTCCAGTACCGGCTTTCAAATTTTTGTTTGAACTCCGCGTATGTGGACACTCTATCGCGTACAATGTTATACCACTTACGCGCCGAATCACGCATCGCGTTAACTACCCACTGTATTTTGTCTTGATCTTCTAGTCGGGAACCTACTCTAGCCATTTCACTCTCACACGCTAACAAAAATTCAATATGGGTTTCGTTATTCTCCCCTGTAAAATACACGCGATTTTTCTCGTCAACAGAACCTTGTACTAAAATATTAGGCGCGGATCTCCTTCGTACCTCTTGTCGTACTTTCAAAATCTCGTCGTTTAACGCTTGTAAGACACTCTCTTTATTAGAGTCTTTGTTAGATCGCGTCTCTACAATTGAAGCGTCTAATCTATCTACTCGTCGTTGCGTTTCCGTCACGTCGGCTTGAATCTTTATCTCTAGAGAGTCGACTTTTCTCGCGACGTCTTGCGTTTGTTTTTCGCTGCGGCTAATATGTTCCTTGAACCGGCCCTCCATACGTGTTACTTGTTCAATAAACGATGTTTGCATAGTGGTCTCAAAAACCTTAAACCGTTCATTTATTTTGGCATCGACCGTATGTACTTTTTCACCGATCTCAGCGACTTTCGCGGTTAATTCTTTATTACTCTCACCGATTTCCACGACTTTAGCGGTTAATTCTTTAGTGCTTTGTTTAATTTCCGTATTTATATCGGCGTTGCTTTGTTCTAATGCTTCGGTTAGACTAACTCTTAGCGCCTCGATGTTAGATTTTAACTCTGCGTTATTCATCTCAGCATTGGCTGTTATTTGTTCAAATTTCGCGTTCACATTCTCGGTTAAATCGCGTTTCATTTCCGCGTTCATTTGCTGTATTTGTTTAAGTATTTTGTCCATATCCATTTTAAATACACAGCAATTTCAAATATAAACAATTTCAAATTCACAGAATAGTTTCAAATACACAAAATAATACACTGCCGTACGAGCACCAGTCACAAAACTCTTTGGGGATTGTTCAGTTGGACGCCAGCTGTTTTACGAGTTAAAACAGCAAAGTTTTTTAACGTGAAAATTAAATTTAAATTTAATTTGATTAATTTTCTCGTGCCCCACGAAATTGGAGCGCCATTTACGTTTCAATTTCGTTGTGATTTAATGTTGTGTAAGTTTGTCGGGCCCCACGTTGGCCGACATATGCAACTCTACTTATATGCGTTGTTGTTGTGTCGTGTTGTGTATGAGTACCTACCTGCTGTCCGATCTTGCGGATTCTTCCGACTAGGGCGTGTGGATTTTGGATTTGAAGTTCGCAAGCTAGTAATCTCAAATTTATTGCAACAACACACAAAATAAGTTACTTTAAAGGGGGTGAGTTTTGTGAGACTGGTAGGCTTTATCGTACAACAATAAAACACTGTAATATGGGGTAATAAAACGTTGTTTATTACTCCAACAACACACAAGAATAAAATGGTTATTATATTATCAATTTCTTAGTTTAAACAATGAATCTATGTTAACTAATGTTTTTCAATTTGTTAATAATTGAAAAGAAACTAAACTCGTTATTTGGCGAGTTAATTGCAATTGAAAACTTAATTAATTAATTGATTTGATTTAATTAAATTGCTTTAACTAAATTGAATTTAACGTTAATACAACAAAATATAAAACTCTGAAGTTAATTAGAATAATTTTCAAAAATAAATTAGACGTGACAGTCTAGTTCACGTTATTTCATTTCTAGTGATTTGACTTCTGTTATACTGCAGTATGAACTAATAATTAGATTGTTAGTTAAGATTTGTATAGCGCTTTTATATTACTTCTATTTTCTTAACTACAGCTTACTAATGACTTAGACTGCTATACAGATTATCACAATGAATTTATTCTTAATTACTAGAGTCTTTGATTTTTTGTATGGCACCTGAATTGTTTGAATTACAATGTTTTAATTGAAAAGATAGAAAATTTATGTTGAAAAATAATAATAAATAAGTGGATTTTGCTTTCCTGTTATTGAAGAGGATGTTGTTCCGATTGTCCCTCGTTGATCACGGTCCGGTCGCTAGAGAAAGTAATCTGCTTAGAGCTGCTGGATTCGGTCGTTGAGTTCAAAATTCGGCAACACTCTGCTTCCTTGCTGTTCGTGAATATTTTAACGTCTGCGGCTCTCTGCTGGAACTGGTTTCTGTCCCTCGTCGATTCGCACTTCGCACGTCAGCGTGTGTGTGTGTGTGTTTCGTTCGAGTGGTAGCTCTGCTCGTCAGCTGTTCACCAATGATTGAGACGGCCTCTCTGATGTATTCTTGAAGTCTGGTCTTGAAGTCTGGTGGATCTCTTGCGTACTTATGACTAGCTGGTAGTACACAATAAGCTTGGTTGATGTAATGAAAAGTATCTCGCCTTTACGCAACAATTACGAGCTATACAGTTGATCTGTATTTACTGTGTTCGTAATTGCGTGTGTGTTGACCACGTAGAGTCTTCTGATTGATCTTCACCACTATGGTTACGAGAGGATCGAAGAATTACGTCTTGACTTCTCAAGTACTGGCAGAAGAGTGATGTTTCAGCCTGAAAACACCGCCCTGGTCGGGGTTTGGTCAAATGATTTGATTGGCTGACACACTCTCCCTACTACATAAAATTTGAATTCCTTGGTCCGTGAGAATGAAGTTAGATTCCCACAGACGGAGAATTAATATTATTTTTATTATTATTATCCGGCGGAACCAATTTGACGGTCCCGATTTCCTGTGCTTATTTAATTTTGCAATAACTTGGTTGCAAACCAAGTTGTGCGAAATCTAAAATATACAATTTGTCAGAAATTATTATATCTATGACATATTCAAAGCTCATTAATGTAACTCTATTTTTACAAGAGTTATTCAATTAATTTTATTAACTCTTTTATTTGTTAATTATATTGCGTAAACTTTGCACACGTCATTATTAATATTTCGGCAAACATTTTGGCTATCTTGGATTTCGCCTTAATTTATTAGTTTCCGAGATATTAATAATTAACAGTTTGGGTGTGGCCCTTCCTTGTACAGCGAGCTGATTACATAACGGCCACGTGTGCGTCGCTTTACAAAGCATTATTTTCATTGCTCTACATACAAATGGAGTTTTGACTGTTATAATTTATTTAAACTTGATTTTATTATGCAGGCGACATATAACCACAAATAATTAATATTAGGTGCTGTTATATACGCCCACACCCATTTAAAAAAAAAAATGAATGTAATAATTACAGTTATTTTTTTTCAATCATTACACACGTATTTTGTAATTACTATACTTATTACCTATACACTGGATTACTTATTCTAAAGACACATACATAGGTGTTAATGTTATTGCATTATATACAATTTAACTCTAAATATATGTATTAATAATATTATATTTGCGAATTATTGTGTATCAATGTTTTTACAACGGGTAATAGCTAACTGTAGCGTTTAAAAGGTTTGTTTGTAAACAAGTGGCACGCGCGCAAAGGAATCTGCTGACAGTTTATTTACATTCGTTATCGCCTGCCGCGTGCTCTAATTGCTTGACCTACTTTCAAACGTGGGGAGGTAGTTATCGCGTGACGTAACTATTTCCTGCCGTGTGTTTGTTCAGTTCTACCCACCCGTTATTTACCGCGTTATAAATGCGTTATTATTAATACACAAGCTATCTACAATTATTATTAATAATCTTATAAACACAAATAATTTATTTTTATTTTACTTATTATAATACAATTACATTATCTTTTAACTGTAATATTTTGTAACCATTTTTACGAACGGTTCTGCAGTATTTCGTTAACCATCGGTCATTTTCGTCACCGGATTCGTCGTCTACGTCTTCCCACGCTGACTGTGTGGGAACGTCGTCGTCACTTTCCTGTTCCACCGGACGTACAGTTGTCGGAGCCCATTGTTGTATTGTGTTAACGGCCAACCACGGTTCCGTAGCTTCCGGTTGAAATACTTTGTCAACTGGGGTACAAATTTCAGTAGAAAAATCACTTTTCTTAAATCTAGCATTTTTCTTATTTTTACCTACTTTATTTCAATACATTTTAGCATGATTTATGGCGCTTCCACCCTGGAAGCGCCCGTTTCCAAGTTTTTTGGAAACTTACGATTCTTTTCCTTCTCATTGGGGTCTTTATTGCTTAGAGTATCGCTGTCTTGCTCTATTGTATCAGTTCTAGCTATCTCAACCATTTGCATAGCTCTAATCGGGGCCCCATCGTTACCCTTATATTGCCCTTTCGGTCTACCAATATTTTGTTTGCCTTTGTACTCAAAGGTTTTATCTGGGGGTTTTGACGATGTCTGGGGTGGAGTAGAACTAGTACTCGGTCTTTGATCAGGTTGCTGGTGATATTGTTCCCGTGTATTCTGCCCTTCATTATTTCGGCGAAAATCAGGATTATAACGCCACCCACCAAAATCAAAAACTGTCTCGCTTTGGGACACTAGCATGAGGAGTTCGTCTACCGTGCGTATACCCTGCGTAAACACGGCTACTCTTATGTTGTGATTAAAATGGTAGGCAAGTTTCGTGACTATGTCAATCTCCGAAAATGCTGGGGTTAAATGCTTGGCGCGTTCGACCTGCTGGATTATATAATTTTCCGCGGTAATACCCAATTTCCTATCAAATCGGCCATACTCCAGTTCATTGCGTAGAAGTCTTTGAGTATGCGAGTTCCAGTACCGGCTTTCAAATTTTTGTTTGAACTCCGCGTATGTGGACACTCTATCGCGTACAATGTTATACCACTTACGCGCCGAATCACGCATCGCGTTAACTACCCACTGTATTTTGTCTTGATCTTCTAGTCGGGAACCTACTCTAGCCATTTCACTCTCACACGCTAACAAAAATTCAATAGGGGTTTCGTTATTCTCCCCTGTAAAATACACGCGATTTTTCTCGTCAACAGAACCTTGTACTAAAATATTAGGCGCGGATCTCCTTCGTACCTCTTGTCGTACTTTCAAAATCTCGTTGTTTAACGCTTGTAAGACACTCTCTTTATTAGAGTCTTTGTTAGATCGCGTCTCTACAATTGAAGCGTCTAATCTATCTACTCGTCGTTGCGTTTCCGTCACGTCGGCTTGAATCTTTATCTCTAGAGAGTCGACTTTTCTCGCGACGTCTTGCGTTTGTTTTTCGCAGCGGCTAATATGTTCCTTGAACCGGCCCTCCATACGTGTTACTTGTTCAATAAACGATGTTTGCATAGTGGTCTCAAAAACCTTAAACCGTTCATTTATTTTGGCATCGACCGTATGTACTTTTTCACCGATCTCAGCGACTTTCGCGGTTAATTCTTTATTACTCTCACCGATTTCCACGACTTTAGCGGTTAATTCTTTAGTGCTTTGTTTAATTTCCGTATTTATATCGGCGTTGCTTTGTTCTAATGCTTCGGTTAGACTAACTCTTTGCGCCTCGATGTTAGATTTTAACTCTGCGTTATTCATCTCAGCATTGGCTGTTATTTGTTCAAATTTCGCGTTCACATTCTCGGTTAAATCGCGTTTCATTTCCGCGTTCATTTGCTGTATTTGTTTAAGTATTTTGTCCATATCCATTTTAAATACACAACAATTTCAAATATAAACAATTTTAAATTCACAGAATAGTTTTAAATACACAAAATAATTTCACTGCCGTACGAGCACCAGTCACAAACTCTTTGGGGATTGTTCAGTTGGACGCCAGCTGTTTTACGAGTGAAAACAGCAAAGTTTGTTTTAACGTGAAAATTAAATTTAAATTTAATTTGATTAATTTTCTCGTGCCCCACGAAATTGGAGCGCCATTTACGTTTCAATTTCGTTGTGATTTAATGTTGTGTAAATTTGTCGGGCCCCACGTTGGCCGACATATGCAACTCTACTTATATGCGTTGTTGTTGTGTCGTGTTGTGTATGAGTACCTACCTGCTGTCCGATCTTGCGGATTCTTCCGACTAGGGCGTGTGGATTTTGGATTTGAAGTTCGCAAGCTAGTAATCTCAAATTTATTGCAACAACACACAAATAAGTTACTTTAAAGGGGGTGAGTTTTGTGAGACTGGTAGGCTTTATCGTACAACAATAAAACACTGTAATATGGGGTAATAAAACGTTGTTTATTACTCCAACAACACACAAGAATAAAATGGTTATTATATTATCAATTTCTTACAGTTTAAACAATGAATCTATGTTAACTAATGTTTTTCAATTTGTTAATAATTGAAAAGAAACTAAACTCGTTATTTGGCGAGTTAATTGCAATTAAAAACTTAATTAATTAATTGATTTGATTTAATTAAATTGCTTTAACTAAATTGAATTTAACGTTAATACAACAAAATATAAAACTCTGAAGTTAATTAGAATAATTTTCAAAAATAAATTAGACGTGACAGTCTAGTTCACGTTATTTCATTTCTAGTGATTTGACTTCTGTTATACTGCAGTATGAACTAATAATTAGATTGTTAGTTAAGATTTGTATAGCGCTTTTATATTACTTCTATTTTCTTAACTACAGCTTACTAATGACTTAGACTGCTATACAGATTATCACAATGAATTTATTCTTAATTACTAGAGTCTTTGATTTTTTGTATGGCACCTGAATTGTTTGAATTACAATGTTTTAATTGAAAAGATAGAAAATTTGATGTTGAAAAATAATAATAAATAAGTGGATTTTGCTTTCCTGTTATTGAAGAGGATGTTGTTCCGATTGTCCCTCGTTGATCACGGTCCGGTCGCTAGAGAAAGTAATCTGCTTAGAGCTGCTGGATTCGGTCGTTGAGTTCAAAATTCGGCAACACTCTGCTTCCTTGCTGTTCGTGAATAGTTTAACGTCTGCGGCTCTCTGCTGGAACTGGTTTCTGTCCCTCGTCGATTCGCACTTCGCACGTCAGCGTGTGTGTGTGTTTCGTTCGAGTGGTAGCTCTGCTCGTCAGCTGTTCACCAATGATTGAGACGGCCTCTCTGATGTATTCTTGAAGTCTGGTCTTGAAGTCTGGTGGATCTCTTGCGTGCTTATGACTAGCTGGTAGTACACAATAAGCTTGGTTGATGTAATGAAGAGTATCTCGCCTTTACGCAACAATTACGAGCTATACAGTTGATCTGTATTTACTGTGTTCGTAATTGCGTGTGTGTTGACCACGTAGAGTCTTCTGATTGATCTTCACCACTATGGTTACGAGAGGATCGAAGAATTACGTCTGGACTTCTCAAGTACTGGCAGAAGAGTGATGTTTCAGCCTGAAAACACCGCGCTGGTCGGGGTTTGGTCAAATGATTTGATTGGCTGACACACTCTCCCTACTACATAAAATTTGAATTCCCTTGGTCCGTGAGAATGAAGTTAGATTCCCACAGACGGAGAATTAATATTATTTTTATTATTATTATCCGGCGGAACCAATTTGTCGGTCCGGATTTCCTGTGCTTATTTAATTTTGCAATATCTTGGTTGCAAACCAAGTTGTGCGAAATCTAAAATATACAATCTGTCAGAAATTATTATATCTATGACATATTCAAAGCTCATTAATGTAACTCTATTTTTACAAGAGTTATTCAATTAATTTAATTAACTCTTTTATTTGTTAATTATATTGCGTAAAATTTTCACACGTCATTATTAATATTTCGGCAAACATTTTGGCTATCTTGGATTTCGCCTTAATTTATTTGTTTCCGAGATATTAATAATTAACAGTTTGGGTGTGGCCCTTCCTTGTACAGCGAGCTGATTACATAACGGCCACGTGTGCGTCGCTTTACAAAGCATTATTTTCATTGCTCTACATACAAATGGAGTTTTGACTGTTATAATTTATTTAAACTTGATTTTATTATGCAGGCGACATATAACCCCAAATAATTAATATTTGGTGCTGTTATATACGCCCACACCCATTTAAAAAAAAAATGAATGTAATAATTACAGTTATTTTTTTTTCAATCATTACACACGTATTTTGTAATCACTATACTTATTACCTATACATTGTATTACTTATTCTAAAGACACATACATAGGTGTTAATGTTATTGCATTATATACAATTTAACTCTAAATACATGTATTAATAATATTATATTTGCGAATTATTGTGTATCAATATTTTTACAACGGGTAATAGCTAACTGTAGCGTTTAAAAGGTTTGTTTGTAAACAAGTGGCACGCGCGCAAAGGAATCTGCTGACAGTTTATTTACATTCGTTATCGCCTGCCGCGTGCTCTAATTGCTTGACCTACTTTCAAACGTGGGGAGGTAGTTATCGCGTGACGTAACTATTTCCTGCCGTGTGTTTGTTCAGTTCTACCCGCCCGTTATTTACCGCGTTATAAATGCGTTATTATTAATACACAAGCTATCTACAATTATTATTAATAATCTTATAAACCCAAATAATTTATTTTCATTTTACTTATTATAATACAATTACATTATCTTTTAACTGTAATATTTTGTAACCATTTTTACGAATGGTTCTGCAGTATTTCGTTAACCATCGGTCATTTTCGTCACCGGATTCGTCGTCTACGTCTTCCCACGCTGACTGTGTGGGAACGTCGTCGTCACTTTCCTGTTCCACCGGACGTACAGTTGTCGGAGCCCATTGTTGTATTGTGTTAACGGCCAACCACGGTTCCGTACCTTCCGGTTGAAATACTTTGTCAACTGGCGTACAAATTTCAGTAGAAAAATCACTTTTCTTAAATCTAGCATTTTCTTATTTTTACCTACTTTATTTCTATACATTTTAGCATGATTTATGGCGCTTCCACACTGGAAGCGCCCGTTTCCAAGTTTTTTGGAAACTTACGATTCTTTTCCTTCTCATTGGGGTCTTTATTGCTTAGAGTATCGCTGTCTTGCTCTATTGTATCAGTTCTAGCTATCTCAACCATTTGCATAGCTCTAATCGGGGCCCCATCGTTACCCTTATATTGCTTTTTCGGTCTACCAATATTTTGTTTGCCTTTGTACTCAAAGGTTTTATCTGGGGGTTTTGACGATGTCTGGGGTGGAGTAGAACTAGTACTCGGTCTTTGATCAGGTTGCTGGTGATATTGTTCCCGTGTATTCTGCCCTTCATTATTTCGGCGAAAATCAGGATTATAACGCCACCCACCAAAATCAAAAACTGTCTCGCTTTGGGACACTAGCATGAGGAGTTCGTCTACCGTGCGTATACCCTGCGTAAACACGGCTACTCTTATGTTGTGATTAAAATGGTAGGCAAGTTTCGTGACTATGTCAATCTCCGAAAATGCTGGGGTTAAATGCTTGGCGCGTTCGACCTGCTGGATTATATAATTTTCCGCGGTAATACCCAATTTCCTATCAAATCGGCCATACTCCAGTTCATTGCGTAGAAGTCTTTGAGTATGCGAGTTCCAGTACCGGCTTTCAAATTTTTGTTTGAACTCCGCGTATGTGGACACTCTATCGCGTACAATGTTATACCACTTACGCGCCGAATCACGCATCGCGTTAACTACCCACTGTATTTTGTCTTGATCTTCTAGTCGGGAACCTACTCTAGCCATTTCACTCTCACACGCTAACAAAAATTCAATAGGGGTTTCGTTATTCTCCCCTGTAAAATACACGCGATTTTTCTCGTCAACAGAACCTTGTACTAAAATATTAGGCGCGGATCTCCTCCGTACCTCCTGTCGTACTTTCAAAATCTCGTCGTTTAACGCTTGTAAGACACTCTCTTTATTAGAGTCAATGTTAGATCGCGTCTCTACAATTGAAGCGTCTAATCTATCTACTCGTCGTTGCGTTTCCGTCACGTCGGCTTGAATCTTTATCTCTAGAGAGTCGACTTTTCTCGCGACGTCTTGCGTTTGTTTTTCGCAGCGGCTAATATGCTCCTTGAACCGGCCCTCCATACGTGTGACTTGTTCAATAAACGATTTTTGCATAGTGGTCTCAAAAACCTTAAACCGTTCATTTATTTTGGCATCGACCGTATGTACTTTTTCACCGATCTCAGCGACTTTCGCGGTTAATTCTTTATTACTCTCACCGATTTCCACGACTTTAGCGGTTAATTCTTTAGTGCTTAGTTTAATTTCCGTATTTATATCGGCGTTGCTTTGTTCTAATGCTTCGGTTAGACTAACTCTTTGCGCCTCGATGTTACATTTTAACTCTGCGTTATTCATCTCAGCATTGGCTGTTATTTGTTCAAATTTCGCGTTCATATTCTCGGTTAAATCGCTTTTCATTTCCGCGTTCATTTGCTGTATTTGTTTAAGTATTTTGTCCATACCCATTTTAAATACACAGCAATTTCAAATATAAACAATTTCAAATACACAGAATAGTTTCAAATACACAAAATAATTTCACTGCTGTACGAGCACCAGTCACAAACTCTTTGGGGATTGTTCAGTTGGACGCCAGCTGTTTTACGAGTTAAAACAGCACAGTTTGTTTTAACGTGAAAATTAAATTTAAATTTAATTTGATTAATTTTCTCGTGCCCCACGAAATTGGAGCGCCATTTACGTTTCAATTTCGTTGTGATTTAATGTTGTGTAAGTTTGTCGGGCCCCACGTTGGCCGACATATGCAACTCTACTTATATGCGTTGTTGTTGTGTCGTGTTGTGTATGAGTACCTACCTGCTGTCCGATCTTGCGGATTCTTCCGACTAGGGCGTGTGGATTTTGGATTTGAAGTTCGCAAGCTAGTAATCTCAAATTTATTGCAACAACACACAAATAAGTTACTTTAAAGGGGGTGAGTTTTGTGAGACTGGTAGGCTTTATCATACAACAATAAAACACTGTAATATGGGGTAATAAAACGTTGTTTATTACTCCAACAACACACAAGAATAAAATGGTTATTATATTATCAATTTCTTACAGTTTAAACAATGAATCTATGTTAACTAATGTTTTTCAATTTGTTAATAATTGAAAAGAAACTAAACTCGTTATTTGGCGAGTTAATTACAATTGAAAACTTAATTAATTAATTGATTTGATTTAATTAAATTGCTTTAACTAAATTGTATTTAACGTTAATACAACAAAATATAAAACTCTGAAGTTAATTAGAATAATTTTCAAAAATAAATTAGACGTGACAGTCTAGTTCACGTTATTTCATTTCTAGTGATTTTACTTCTGTTATACTGCAGTATGAACTAATAATTAGATTGTTAGTTAAGATTTGTATAGCGCTTTTATATTACTTCTATTTTCTTAACTACAGCTTACTAATGACTTAGACTGCTATACAGATTATCACAATGAATTTATTCTTAATTACTAGAGTCTTTGATTTTTTGTATGGCACCTGAATTGTTTGAATTACAATGTTTTAATTGAAAAGATAGAAAATTTGATGTTGAAAAATAATAATAAATAAGTGGATTTTGCTTTCCTGTTATTGAAGAGGATGTTGTTCCGATTGTCCCTCGTTGATCACGGTCCGGTCGCTAGAGAAAGTAATCTGCTTAGAGCTGCTGGATTCGGTCGTTGAGTTCAAAATTCGGCAACACTCTGCTTCCTTGCTGTTCGTGAATATTTTAACGTCTGCGGCTCTCTGCTGGAACTGGTTTCTCTCCCTCGTCGATTCGCACTTCGCACGTCAGCGTGTGTGTGTGTGTGTGTTTCGTTCGTGTGGTAGCTCTGCTCGTCAGCTGTTCACCAATGATTGAGACGGCCTCTCTGATGTATTCTTGAAGTCTGGTCTTGAAGTCTGGTGGATCTCTTGCGTGCTTATGACTAGCTGGTAGTACACAATAAGCTTGGTTGATGTAATGAAGAGTATCTCGCCTTTACGCAACAATTACGAGCTATACAGTTGATCTGTATTTACTGTGTTCGTAATTGCGTGTGTGTTGACCACGTAGAGTCTTCTGATTGATCTTCACCACTATGGTTACGAGAGGATCGAAGAATTACGTCTTGACTTCTCAAGTACTGGCAGAAGAGTGATGTTTCAGCCTGAAAACACCGCGCTGGTCGGGGTTTGGTCAAATGATTTGATTGGCTGACACACTCTCCCTACTACATAAAATTTGAATTCCCTTGGTCCGTGAGAATGAAGTTAGATTCCCACAGACGGAGAATTAATATTATTTTTATTATTATTATCCGGCGGAACCAATTTGTCGGTCCGGATTTCCTGTGCTTATTTAATTTTGCAATAACTTGGTTGCAAACCAAGTTGTGCGAAATCTAAAATATACAATCTGTCAGAAAATATTATATCTAGGACATATTCAAAGCTCATTAATGTAACTCTATTTTTACAAGAGTTATTCAATTAATTTAATTAACTCTTTTATTTGTTAATTATATTGCGTAAACTTTGCACACGTCATTATTAATATTTCGGCAAACATTTTGGCTATCTTGGATTTCGCCTTAATTTATTAGTTTCCGAGATATTAATAATTAACAGTTTGGGTGTGGCCCTTCCTTGTACAGCGAGCTGATTACATAACGGCCACGTGTGCGTCGCTTTACAAAGCATTATTTTCATTGCTCTACATACAAATAGAGTTTTGACTGTTATAATTTATTTAAACTTGATTTTATTATGCAGGCGACATATAACCCCAAATAATTAATATTTGGTGCTGTTATAATATATATATTATATAATACAGGGTCGGAGAAAATTTTCTATGAAAAATTACCATGCTAGTGTATGTAACTAAGGACAGATCTGAATTATAGGCATAATTAAAATGTGTATAGGAATCTTTAAATGAAAATATAATAAAATTTAATTAATAGTCGAGTAATTTTTACTGTGTTACATGGTAATATTTCTAATGTTGCGTAAAATATGAAACTTCTAATGAATTTTTATTAGGTATATTCAGTAAAATTTATAATTTATAATACTCTGTAAGTAAAATATATTTTTTTCAATATTGCAGATTTCATGACTATTGACGAGGATCAAAAGTTAGAGTTAGAAGACGACGCCATTGAAATCACATCTACGGCCTGTATAAGTATACAATCGCCACCGCCAAGACCATCGTCTCCGTCGATACCAATTATTTCCAAAAATGATCCTGGACTTTGGCCAGCAGTTTTAAATTCTGCATTATTGCAATATTTAATAGAAACCCCACCCAAACAAGTCAGAAATCATGACTATCCGCGTGACACTTCAAATCGAAGGTTTTCAGTTTACTATTATCATAGGCATTTAGGAAACGGTGAAAAGTATCACAGAGAATGGCTACTCTATTCAGTTTCCAAAAATGCTGTGTTTTGCTTATGTTGTAAGCTTTTCGAATCAAAACATAATATCAAATTTTGTGAGGGTATTAGTGACTGGCAACATTTAGCTTTATATTTAAATAGACATGAGAAAAGTTCTGTTCATTTCAATAATTATAAAAAATGGATTGAGCTGAATCAGTCTTTAAAAAATAAAACCACTATCGACAGCGTGCAGCAAAAACTTCTATAAGTTGAAAAAGAGCGCTGGTACAATGTAATTAAAAGGATTATATATGTGGTTCAATTTTTAAGTTCACAAAATATGGCTTTTCGTGGAAAGAGCAGTAAATTATACGATCGTAACAATGGCAATTTTCTAAAATGTATCGAAATGTTAGGAAAATTCGATCCAACTATTACTGAACATATAAGACGCGTGACGAGTGATTCAAAACTCACGAATATGCCGACATATCTTGGAGACAAAATTCAAAATCAAATAGTTTCTATACTTGCAACTCAAATCCAAAGCTACATTTTAAATTTATGCCGAGCTAATAACTAGTTTTCAGTGATACTTGACTGTACTCCCGATGTTTCACATGTAGAGCAAATTAGTATAATTATTAGATTCGTTAATTTCAACACAAACTTAAGACAGCTGGAAGTAAGAGAGTACTTTTTAGCTTTTTGTCCCATTACCGATGCTACTGGCGCTGGTTTGACTTCTTTTACCACAGAAGAACTACCAAAACATAATTTGGAAATAAACAATTTAAGGGGGCAGGGCTACGACAATGGTTCAAACATGCGCGGTAAAAACAATGGTTTGCAAAAGAGATTGTTGGAGCTAAATCCGCGCGCTTTTTATGTACCGTGTGCTGCTCATAGTTTAAATTTAATAGTGAACGACGCAGCTAATCTGAATTACTATACTATTGGTTTTTTCAGTATAGTCCAAGAATTATACAAATACTTTTCATCGTCTACCAAAAAATGGTGTTTATTAAAAAAACACATAACTATGTTAACTTTAAAACCATTGTCTGAGACAAGATGGTCAAGTAGAATAGATGCCACAAGACCGTTGCATAACAATTTACCAGAGATTTATGATGCTTTATACGAAATAACAAACACTTTATCTTTCGACCAAAAAGCAAAATATGAGGCGAAATGTCTAGCAGACAAAATATCTACGTTTTCATTTATTTGCTCAATTCATGTATGGCATGATGTATTGACAAAAGTCAACTTTGTTAGTAAAATTCTACAGTCTACTAATATGAATATCCAGGTCGCTTTAGATGCTTTATCAGATTTAGAAAAATTTTTGGTCGGATCTCGAACTGACGAAAAATTTGAAATAGTTGTAAATAATGCCAAAAAAAACTGCTGAAAAATTAGAAATAGAAACTGAGTTTGAAACTTGCAGACCCCTAAGGCGACGAAAGACTCCAAAAACGTTTGATTATGAACATGAAGACCAGGCAGCTCAAATTGACTCGAAAACCTCTTTCAAGGTTAATATCTATTTTTACATTTTAGATCAAGCTCTAATATCAGTGAAAGAAAGGTTTGATTTGTTATTTAGCCACGAAAACGTATTTAGTTTTTGTTTAAACTCAGCAATGTTTAAGATAAAAGCCAGCTTATCATTAACTGTAATCGTTTACAGGAAAAACTTTCTGCGAATGATAGTTTGTGTGATATAGATGCTGATGATTTGTGCGAGGAAATTATATCATGTCAGTCTCTTTTTAAAGATTTTGACAATGATGTGATAAAAATTCTGGAATTTATATTTTTAAATAATTTAATAGCCATATGCCCTAATATCACAATATCATTACGAATTTTGATAACAATGCCAGTCACAGTAGAAGCGCAGAAAGATCTTTTTCAAAATTAAAATTAATAAAAAATTACTTACGTCCAACAATGAGTCAGGAAAGATTGTCTAATTTGGCTGTAATATCAATAGAAGAGAACATCTTAGAATACATAGATACTCACGACATTATTAAAGAATTTTCAAATAGAAAAGCTAGAAGAGTTGAAATTTTATAACTTTGTTCAGATTTTTAATCAGCATGAGTCTTTTTTAATTTTAATTTTTACTAATGTTATAAATATCAAAACCGAGACACATAGCGGTAACTGACAAGCGTGAAAACGAGAGAAAAATAGCAAGCAACATTTAGTTGTTACTAATACTTAAGGACATAACCTTTAATCTTTTATAATTTGTATTTAAGTTAAATTAGTAGGTACCTAATAAATAATTATTATGTAATATGAGTTTTCTTTTTGTCTATTTTTCCAAATGGTAGCGAAGTTGTTCACTCATTTATAAAATCAAAGAGGCGCTTCATTGGTTTCGCGCACAGGCGCTGACCATAGTCGGAGCGGCAATAAGAAATATTTTTAAAATACTGCAATTTTGCCCGTAAATAATTTAAATATCACAACAGCTTCCCATAAAATAAGAAAGAGTTAAACAACAAGCATATGTAACTCTAACATATAAAAATCTAGAATTAGAGCACCCCATGATAATTATGCATAAATTGATTTATGATGGAATTTTAGGTATCGATATACTAAATGCAATAATTGCTAAGATTAATATTAATGATAATACAATTGTGTGTAATTATAAAAATATTCAATATGAATTAAATATGAATTGCGAGGAAGAAGAGTGCAAGGTAAGTGAAATGCCTATTACTTTGTACAAGCCACAAATACAGTATGGTCCAACTAGACATGTGAATGCGGCAGATGAACGAATGACGACACAGGAAGAAGAGAAACTGCACGAAATAATAGAAGAATACAGTGATGTATTTAGTGAAGTACCGACGCAGACGACAGTATACGAGCACTCTATAGTTGTGTCAGACCCTACGAAAGTCAGTAGGAGTACGTACCCTATCCCAATGCGACATGAGGAAGAGGTTGAACTGGAAATTCGGCGCATGATTGAAAATGGAGTCATAGAGCGATCGAACAGCAACTTCCTGAATCCTCTAGTGGTAGTGAAGAAGAAAAGTGGTGAGATACGTCTATGCCTTGACATGAGGGAGCTGAACAGCATTGTATTAAAGGAGTATGACTGTGCGCCAACTGCGGACGAATTATTTACTAAGTGTGAAGGAGCGAGGTATCTGACGAAGCTAGATTTACGCTCAAGTTTCTAGCAGATTCCAATTCGTGAAGAGAATAGAAAGTACATCGCTTTCCTGTATAAAAATAAATGCTACCAGCACAAGGTAGTACCCTTCGGATTAAGCACGAGTTTGGTAGCCATCGTAAAGTGTCTAGAAAGAGCCCTAGGAGCTGAGGTGGAACCCTACACCATGGTATTGGTAGATGATATCTTAGTTGTATCTAAAACGTTAGACAAACATATAAAACATCTAAGCACGATATTCCACAAGTTTAGGCAAGCGAATATATGCCTGAACCTAGACAAATGTGAATTTATCAAATCCTCTATCCAATTCCTAGGTCACGTTATTTCATCCTCTGGTATTCAACCCGATCCTATCAAAATTTCCAGCGTAACTAATTTCCCTATACCCGGAAATCTCAAAGAGTTAAGAGCATTCTTAGGACTAACAGGATACTACAGAAGATTCTCACTGTTATATGCAAAGTATACGCAACCGCTACTAGAGCTGACGAAGAAAGGACAGAAATGGAAATGGGAGAAGAAACACCAAAATGCCTTTAACCAAGTGAAAGAGTTATTCATCGAAAATATTGTGTTACATCATCCTCAACGAGAAGGAAAATTCAAAATCTACTCCGATGCCAGTGACTACGCAGCAGGAAGTGTACTGTATCAACAAGATACTACGGGAGAGCACCGAGTTATCGCCTACGCCAGTAGAGTTTTCAAAAGAGCTGAAAAACACTACTCCACATCAGAAAAAGAAATACTTGCTATAGTGTACGCTCTTAAGCAATTCAGATATTATGTTTATGGTACTCATTTTGAGATACATATTGACCACCAAGCATTATTATTTCTATTGAAATGCAAAGTAACAAATGCCCGATTATTAAGATGGATTTTAGCCATTGGCGAATACTCATTCACCACTAAATACTGTAAAGGTAAAGACAATATTATAGCTGATACACTAAGCCGATACATCAAAGAAGAATGTGAAGACGTCTATGAGAGCGAAAAGAAAGAAGTACAATTGTTATCAATTAAATTTAAAGAGAATGATGAAGTAAAACAAATGCTGAAAAATTTAGCACAACAACAAGATTTGGACGTGACAATAAGAGAGATGAAGGACCAAGAACAGCTACCAAATCATTATAAGATACTTAATGGAATTCTTTTCAGGTTAGTAAAACAAGACTGGAAGATAGTACTAACGAACGACATGTTAAAGAAATTAATTCAACCAGCACATGAGAGTTTAGCACATGCTGCCGCTCTGAAATATTATCTGAGTCTACGAGAGGATTTTACGATTAATAATATGTATCGAAAAATAAAGAATGAGGTGAAGAAGTGTTATGTGTGTAGAGTGTTAAATGGCGAAAGGACCGAATTTACACACATACGTAGAAATGCAGAGCATCCAGAAGGGGAACAAGGGAGAGCTAATTGCAGTGGATTTTCTGGGAACACTACCACGATCAAGTCGAGGTGTGAAGCAGATATTTGTATGTATCGATGTGTTTTCCAAGGCAGTCCGACTGTACCCAATTATGCGACCCACAAACAAAGTTGTTATAAAGATACTACTGTAGAAATATATTCCGACATATGGAAAAATGAAGAAGGTACTCAGTGACCAAGGTGTACAATTCCAGAGTGAAAAATGGGAGAGGACGTTAATGGAAAATTGAATACAACCTGTACTCACATCCATATGACATCCTCAAGGAAACCTTGCTGAGAGTGTTAACAAGGAATTAGGTAAATATTTACGAATATTTACTGCCATGATCAACACAATAAATGGGCAGAATATCTACCATTTCTTGAGAAGGCCATCAACGAAAATTATAGTGAAGCAACAGGATATACTCCAATAGAATTGGAAGAAGATAAGAAGCCAAACAGATTTTGGACCAAGTATATACACAACCTAATAACCAGAATGTACCTGTACCAATAAGTGTAAAAATTGAATACGCAAAGCAACGGATAATAGAAAGAGGTAACAAGAGAGTAGAGAGATTTAATCTAACTCACAAACTACAACAATTTAATGTAGGAGAGAGTGTACTACTCAAAGCAAATCCTGTTGGGAAAAGAAGCGAGAATACGGCGAAGACATTCTTCAGACTTTATAATGGACCGTATACGTTAAGACAGCGAGTAGGACAACACACTTTCATCGTATATGATGAGATGCAGAAGAAAGAAATTGGTAAATTCCACGCAACGTCATTTAGGAAGTTCTACACATAAAAGTAATGAGGTCAATGAAACCAGTCAGATCAGCTGTTGTTGAAGCCACCCTACAAGGTCACGAGCAGTGAGCGTGTGAAGAGGGGAGGGGTGACGTACTGTGTACACTCCAATTAAGGGTGAAATGACGAATACTATTCTTTTTATTTGTTATATTTTTTTTACAAACAATTGTAATAATAAAAAATTTAATAAATAAATTTATTAAATTTTTTTATTACCAAGCAGAGGGATAATGCGACAGTACAGATAATTGCTGTACTGAGCACTGAATATAAAAATTCTAAAATACATAATAAATTGTAAAATAATTAATAATGTATTAGAAGTAAGCATGTCAGGTATTGCAAGCTTGGCTCAGACAAAAATATGGACAAGTGTTTCGACCTGAATCGACTTGTACACACACACAGATGTAACTGAAAGTTTGTACAACAGTATTTTGCATGTGTGTGTGACGCAGGTCTATGCAGACGAGTTTGCCACCCCAGTATGAATAATTGCGTAATTACTGTTTTCCATAATTTTTCATAAACTATAAATAAGGAGCAAAATACAAAGACACAATAAAATGTAATAAAACTAATTACATACTGTGTACGAAAACCACGTGAAAGGGACACACCGTATGAGTGTAGTGGCGTAAAATCTGTGTACAGATTGCAAGAATTAAGTTACAATGTCCAAAAGTACAGTGAACCTGTGTAGTGAAAATAGTTATAAGATGGGTATAAGAGTATACTCACAGGACTCTGCAATTCGCAGAAATATAAGAAATAGCGAAATTGACGAGGAGTGGGGGAACAAAACCCAGAGACAATTTCAGACATGTCGATTTCGTACAACTGCAGGTGTTAACCAAGACGTGGGTATAAATAGGACACACACGCTACAGTTGTATCTTTTTCGATCACCCACAGTTGCATCGGGAGCTTCTGCTCGTCCGCACAGTGTATTTATTTTTTGTAAATAGTTTCATCCTTCCAGTTACGTACAACTATGTAAATAAGTTGTAAATACAATCACTTTTAAATAGTAACAGAATTACACGAGAAGAAAATCCATATAAGATGATCAACTGACGTCCGAAACAGCACGAGAAGAAGTAATATGAAGTTCCGGAGAGCCAGAGAGCTGATGACTTAGTTCCAGAAAGCGAGACGATGCTGGAGTCTAGAGGTGACTACGCTGGACAAGAGGAACGACGCAGCAGTCTAGAGGTGACTGCGCTGGACAAGAGGAACATTACTGAAGTCTGGAAACGACGCTGTAGAAGAGAAGCAACGCTGGACAAGAGGAATTGATGCTGTAGATCGAGACGAGGACGATTATAGATGGATCGATTGCGATTGAGTATGATTGACAACAATAAGGTGATAAACAACTTATTTATCTCTTAATCGAACAATTAACTCAAAGAAATTAAAGACATTCTTGTTTTATTTTAAAGTTAAGAGCCAATGTTTCTTGTAAATATAGAGTTAAAATGGTAGATATTATTGAAGTAAGATTAAGGTAAACAAGAGCTCAAATTAGTATTGAAATGAAAAGAATGCAAAGCACTTAAGTAAAAATTAGCCTTTTATAAATCAGTACTGAAAAAGCAAGATAAATTCAGTAGCTATTAATATTTTGAATTTCGTTACAATATCTAAAATAAGATATTTAAGAATTGATATTTAGAAGCACACCAATTGACTGAGTAGTCAGGAAAAGATATTTTTAATAAAGTAATTATTAGAATAGAATATTTAGTCAGTAAGGATGTATACAGCGTAAACCTTACGGCATAGTAACAAAGCAATAATGAATGTTTTTCAAGTCGAATCAAGTGCCTTGCGCACAATTTCATGATTAATAAATAAATTTGAAATACCATTACAAGTTACATCGAATTATTATTACAGATACAACTGAACCACAAATACACATACATGCCATTATAGGAATGGTACAGTTAAATTAATGTAAAGGTAAAATTACACAAAGAAGGTTAATTTGTCACATTTTTGCGTCCCAAAAACGCGGGGCTCCACAAATTTAAATTGCATTAAATTTGGTAAATTATATGTATTGTTATAGCCCATATAAACAAGAAAATACAATTACAAATTTAAAGTGTCAGTGCAGCCTGTATAGTTTTATAAAAATTTTAATTTATAATTTTAAAGACAATCTGAATTGACCCGGCCGCTGACATGTTCCAGAGCCTGACCCGACATAGGGTAACATGCCCGAGAGCTTGCATGGATTTGCACCAACAGGTGCCTACACCTGATTTTGTGAAATTTTAAAGGTAACCCGACCTGATAGCAGAATAATGAAAACCCCCAACCATATTATGTGATTAAAAAAAAAATTAAAAGCAGAAAGACCGGAGATTTTAATGCACACTCACATGCGTATACAACGTTAACATATTATGACAGGTTACAAGTACATACGGCCACGTGCTCGCACAGTCCAATTCCCCAAAGTCTCGCAAAATACATAATTTTTACACCCCTTTTGAAATGGGCACTTACTATTTACAAAAATACAAGTTCTTAGCAGAATAATGAAAACCCCCAACCCTATTATGAGATGAAAAAATAATTAAAAGCAGAAAGACCGGAGATTGTAATAGAAACTAGACCAGCCGGTCCAGCCCCAGCATGTACAGACAGCACCCACCTACTTAACTAAAATACAGGTTCCCCTCAAACTTTTACAACCCTATTCAGTACCACAGTAAAAAAAATAGAGCACAAAATTAGTGACCGCCGGACACATGCCAGCGAGCAGGCCTACAATTGTTTTCGAGACTAAGTATATTATCAAAACAGGGTTACAGAAAGTTTGCATCCTACTTATGTCCAGTTGGACAGGAGCACAATCAAAACGGCATTAGGATGTAGAAAGGCATAGTGAGTCACAATGAAGTATAACTTGAGTTTTATGGATTGTTAAAAGCACAAAACATGGTGTTTCCTGTAGAGGCCAAGTGTAAGTAAGAATTGTTTAAATATCACCTCATTTGGTCCAGGTGGTTACAGTGGCATGCTTTACAGTTGATTATCTTCCGGCAGGTGAGGCACGAGAGTCTAAGTGTGTTCAGGCGATGGTGTAAGCTGGGATTACCACCATTCTGGAGTCAAGTCTTCGACTGCATCGGGAACCCTAGACATTAATATGCGTATTAATTCCCTGGCAACCACTTATTCCCAAACCTCACACATGTACCACATACAAAGCGTGTATAAACAGAATCAACACCTGCCCGCCCCTGACCAATTCAACAATGTTCATTAAAAATAGGTGCAACATTTTCCCTTTTATATTTTTAATTTAATATCTCACACACCAGACCTCAATTCTACTTGATTTGGTTCGATTTATAATGCACACTCACATGCGTATACAACGTTAACATATTACGACAGGTTACAAGTTCATACGGCCACGTGCTCGCACAGTCCAATTCCCCAAAGTCTCGCAAAATACATAATTTTTACACCCCTTTTGAAATGGGCACTTACTATTTACAAAAATACAAGTTGTTAGGCTGTTTCAGTGTTAAATAAATCCAAATACTTGACAATGAACATACATTAGATTCACGACCACGAGGCAAGCTTCAAACTTTTATCCGTTCACATCTAAGTCAATTATGATTGAAATTTAAACTTTTTACAATAAAATGAATTATATATACTTATTAATGAATGTACTTACCGGAGGTCCGTGAGCGATTAACACGTCATGATAGAATAGAAATACAACAATAACTTCAACTCAATCCTGCCGGAAGAATAGGCTGTACTCTGAGCGGTAGGCAAGACTCAACTGAACGAGACTGCAGTGCACAGCCCGAGGAACAGAATTACTCACCCACCCCAACAGGTAGCGCTAGCATGCAGAGAGGCAAAACGGTAACACAGATCGACGCTAAATAACAACTTCGCCGTTACATTAATAAATTATATAAAAAACTTCTATTTTTATACAGAATCCCGGTTTCATTGAAACCGCGGCACACCCCCACCCCAAAAGGGCAACATGGTTGCCCAACACTAGAAACTCGGGTACCCTGCATAGTACCCCCACAAACTTCTAGACCACAGAGTTTCTCCGGTAAATTTCAAGAAAAATCGCTCTTAGGAGAACAGAGACTGAGAGCGAAAACGAAGGAAGAAGAAGGAAGAAGTGTAGTGGGTATACGTGTGTGCATGTAAGTACTGGTGTAAGTGTGCGGGCACTGCATGCTGACTTGATCAGGGTCAGCATACAGCAAGAGACAGGAGGAGAAAAGAAGAAAGGCAAGAATCGGGTGCACCCTCTGATTTCTGACCTCCTAAGGCCTCCCCACTCACAACTTGAGACCCAAAGCCAAATAACGTCCACAGTGGGACAAACCCATATGCCACCACTCACAAGCCTATCCCCTATGGCAAAACTTTAGTTTCGTGGTCGTCTTCTCAATATCCCCCTCGGGATTACCCAAACTCACTGTTACCGGCGATACAAACTGAAGAATGCGGTATGGCCCCGACCAGCGATAACACAGTTTGGCGGCACTCTTATCGGCAGCTGAGCTGATCGGGTGGCTCTGGCAGTAGACCAAATCTCCAACCGCGAAGGGATTTGGAATTCGCCCCTGATTATATCGACTACGGACGCGCTCGTGCGCACGGAGCAAATTCTTCCGGGCCTCTTTCCACCTATCTGCCGTCCTAATGTCCGTATTACTTGGCAGAAGATCGTCTATGTTCCACAAATTGGCCAAGGAAAGCGTAGGCGAGAAACCAAACATAACCTCAAAGGGAACGGCCTTATGACTTTCGTGTAAGGCCGTCTTAAAAGCTAATTGCAACCACTTCAGATTCTGGTCCCAACAATTCTGCTGTTCAGCATGATAGGCAATCAAAGCTGATCGGAGATTCCGGTTAAATCTCTCCGCGTGGGACGGCTGAGGGTAGTACGGGGAAGTGGTCACATGTTTGATACCACTGGCGAAGCACATTCGCCGAAAATCGCCTGAAATAAATTGTGGACCATTGTCCGAGACAATGATGGCCGGAAGACCGAAGTGCTGAAAGACATGGGTCTGTAGCTCAAGGATGGTCAATCGAGCTTTTGCCTGCCGTAAGGGCAGTAGCCAGACAAACTTAGAAAAAGCATCCACACAAACAAGCACGTAAGAACTACCTGACTTGCTACGCGGGAAAGGTCCCACGTAGTCGATGAATAACTTCTCCATCGGTCTGCTCGCCACATCAGACAAGAACCCCAACTTGGTGTTTTGGGCAGGCTTACTCAAGCCACAGAGATGACATGCTTTCACTCGAGTTGTGATGTCCCTATCCATGCCCTTCCAGATGTAATGTCTCCTAATACTGGAAATGGTCTTCGAAATCCCCTTGTGTCCACCTACTGGGGAATTGTGATAGTAACTGAAGACCATGGGCACGAGCTTGCTAGGAAGCACTATGTTCGGGGCACGTCCTTTTCTCTCTTTGCAGCACAGGACAACCTTGGACAAGAAATAAAGGAACTGTACGTTACCCTCTTTTAGATTTTGGATGATCGGACCCAACTCTTCATCATCTAACTGATGGGGTAACACATCAGTGAAAGCTAAAGTAAAGTCTAGTAAGACAGAACAGGGTTGCTCAGGTTGGGCTTCACTGGGTTGGGAAAACATGCGGGTCAAAGCGTCTGCAACCACATTTTGAGTTCCCCGAATGTGTTGCACCTTGAATTTAAAGGATGAGATCTTGACCACCCATCTTCCAATCTTACCCAGTTGCCGGGGATGAGCAAGAAGCCAAGAGAGAGCCTGATTGTCGGTCTCGAGCAGGAACTCAGCATGTTCCAAGAAACGCCTGAACTTATCTAGAGCGTACACCAAAGCTAAACACTCTAGTTCATACACTGATGACTACCTTTCTTGTTGGGTCAATGTGCTGGATATAAACGCCACTGGCTGCCTAGCACCATCAACAACTTGGGACAGAACCGCCTCGAGCGCAACCGAACTCGCGTCCGTCTGTAAAATGAATGGCTTAGAGAAGTTGGGCATTCTTAGCACCGGAGGGGAAATGATGGCTTCCTTCAGGGTTTCGAAAGCCATCTGGTGTTTCCCCCCCCCACCATACAAATTTGGCGCCCTTTTTTCGGAGTTCACTCAGGGGTGCCGCAATATCCGCAGCGTTCGGAATGAAGCGTCGGTAGAAATTGACCATCCCCACAAATCTCGCGATGCCTTTGGCATCGTTTGGTGGGGGAAAATCCCTGATTCCCTGTGTTCGCTCGGGATCTACAGTGACACCTCTATGGGAAATCAGGTGGCCCTGAAAAGAAATTTGGGTCGGTGCGAACTTCACCTTTTCAGGGTTGACAGTGAGGCCAGCACTCCTCAACCTGCACATCACCTCGTTCAGATGACCAAATGCTCCTCATAACCCTTGCTGTACACCAGAAAGTCATCAAGATAATTAAAGATGTATTTAAACTTGACATCGTAAAATACGGTGTCAAGTAAACGGGTGAGAGTTTGGGCCCCTACCGCTAGACCCATGGGAACCCTAGTGTATTGACAGAGGTTTCACGGAACACAGAATGCCGTGTAGGGCCTACTTTCTTTCGTCAGCGGGATCTGGTGATATGCAGAGTTGAGGTCAGTGATGGTAAAATACCTCGCCTCACTGAACCAATCGAACGCGGAATGAAGGTCAGGAAGTGGGACCAAATCTACCTCAATGTTGCGGTAGTCGATCACCATCCGATGTTTACCTCCAGGCTTGGGCACTAGGAACGCTGGACTGGCATAGCTAGAACTTGTTAGGTTCAATCACCCCCTGGTCTAATAATTCTTGAACCTTCTCCCTCAAGATGTTCATCTTTGGAGGGGCAAATTTATAAGGGTGGGTGCGTACCACCTTGGAGTCCGTTAGGCGGATCTTATACTCCAAGAGATGTGTGAGCCCAAGGCCTGGAGTTAACACAGTGGGGAACTGCTCACACAACTGATCTAATGCGGACCGCTGAGACTGGGAGAGGTGGTCCCTAGATGTGTCGGGGCACTCAACCTCTTGGATATCTTTCCTAGTCCCGTGATATCCAAGAAAAGGGGTTACAACTTCCTGATTAAATTTTAAATAATATTGGTGCTCTTTGATGTCAATGACGAGACCACTTTTACAGATTAAATCGGCACCAATAATGCACTCAGCTCCCAGAGCAGGAGAAACCAGAAAGCCCCACACCCAAGAAAATCCCTCAATCCTAAATTTAAAGGCAATCTGAATTGACCCGGCCGCTGACATGTTCCAGCGCCTGACCCGACATAGGGTAACATGCCCGAGAGCTTGCATGGATTTGCACCAACAGGTGCCTACACCTGATTTTATGAAATTTTAAAGGTAACCCGACCTGATAGCAGAATAATGAAAACCCCCAACCCTATTATGAGATGAAAAAATAATTAAAAGCAGAAAGACCGGAGATTGTAATAGAAACTAGACCAGCCGGTCCAGCCCCAGCATGTACCGACAGCACCCACCTACTTAACTGAAATACAGGTTCCCCTCAAACTTTTACAACCCTATTCAGTACCACAGTAAAAAAAATAGAGCACAAAATTAGTGACCGCCGGACACATGCCAGCGAGCAGGCCTACAATTTTTTTTCGAGACTAAGTATATTATCAAAACAGGGTTACAGAAAGTTTGCATCCGACTTATGTCCAGTTGGACAGGAGCACAATCAAAACGGCATCAGGATGTAGAAAGGCATAGTGAATCACAATGAAGTATAACTTGAGTTTTATGGATTGTTAAATGCACAAAACATGGTGTTTCCTGTAGAGGCCAAGTGTAAGTAAGAATTGTTTAAATATCACCTAATTTGGTCCAGGTGGTTACAGTGGCATGCTTTACAGTTGATTATCTTCCGGCAGGTGAGGCACGAGAGTCTAAGTGTTTCAGCCGATGGTGTAAGCTGGGATTACCACCATTCTGGAGTCAAGTCTTCGACTGCATCGGGAACCCTAGACATTAATAATAATTAATTCCCTGGCAACCACTTATTCCCAAACCTCACTCATGTACCACATACAAAGCGTGTATAAACAGAATCAACACCTGCCCGTCCCTGACCAATTCAACAATGTTCATTAAAAATAGGTGCAAGATTTTCCCTTTTATATTTTTAAATTAATATCTCACACACCAGACCTCAATTCCACTTGATTTGGTTCGATTTATAATGCACACTCACATGCGTATACAACGTTAACATATTACGACAGGTTACAAGTTCATACGGCCACGTGCTCGCACAGTCCAATTCCCCAAAGTCTCGCAAAATACATAATTTTTACACCCCTTTTGAAATGGGCACTTACTATTTACAAAAATACAAGTTGTTAGGCTGTTTCAGTGTTAAATAAATCCAAATACTTGACAATGAACATACATTATGTGATGATTTCATTAATAAAAATATGTTAATTAATTAAATTGTTAATGTATAAGCTGAGAAATTTTAAAATTTTAATAAAATCTCACATTTTAAACTAAATCTTATTGCTATCATTAAATAATAATAATATTTAATAAAAGGTCTAATAATAAAATAAAAGGGAATACAATTGTACAGAAAGGGTAAGGCTTGTTAATTAATCCTGCATATACAGGTACTGACCAGAATTAACTTGTTTTCTGACCCCTAAACAAACTAAATATAATTGTAAATATTGTTATTATTTAAATAATTAAATAAGACCACTGTAATGTACTTTGATAACGTCTGTAACTAAAAATATCTCTATTTAATTATTTAATCAAACTTTAGTCCTTTAATTAAATTAGAAACATGGAACTACTTTTATGTTGACTAGTAATTGTCGCGAGATTACTACTCTCCCCCTTACTATTTTTGCCCACTTGCAATGGAGCGCTCACGCCGTAAGCTGCGTACAGCGTTTTTTCGCGACGCGTGTATAATTATGTGAATGGTTGGTTCAATGAATTTTTAAATAACTAAATTTGTGCGGCGATGACATCTCTCTCTCAATGAATAAATAACAAACTATGTAATTCATACATTACTACAAACATGAAGGTGATATTCAACTAATAAATAATCATGTGAAGTGTATTACTGTGAAACAAACTTTCTATTTATTTATTATAACTACAAGAATTACAACAGTCGTCTAAGATGAGAGTATCCTACAAGAATTACTACAGTCGCCTAAGATGAGAGTACTTCACCCCGAATGATATAACAGACTTCAGGAACTTCACCGTCACCGGATACTAAGGCAACGACAGACCTTCAGGAAACACACCAAGGACCGAAGAACCAATTCTGCAGCAAATACTGAAAACCAGGTGACATGGAGGCTTGTCTTCCATGGTTATGAGTTACTAAAATTATTACCCACAAAAGACTATTTAACTCACCACTTTTAAGACTTTAAATGACAGACATTATATGTAACATGTAGTCTGTAATTTAATAACACTGGTTATAGCAAAAGAGTAAATGTTTAAACTAAAAGTTTTCTTGTTTTGAAAGATTAATAAAGTCCATTCTTCAAATGGCTCAATTTTCAATATTGTATATGGCAAGGTGACCATTATTAACATAATATATATTCAATCCCGGATCCGTGGAATAAATTAAATAGATGTACATCGTATTTTGAGGGCCCTTATGAAAGAGTAATATATATAATTATACTGTAAACTATATATGTTGAGAACTTTAAATAGAGAACTTTATCTCATAATGTAATAAAGAAATGTCATCTGAGTACCGAGTAAACTGAGTGCATAAATCAACAGTCTCCCCTTCCCAATATCCTGATATAAGAATTGTTTTATTTGTTGTGATTAATTTTCAGCTCGTCACAACGAAAGGCAGCCTGTATAATTGGCATAACCAATTAACGCGGGTTCCCTACGTTATAACACAAGTTAAGATGTTATAAATTGCGCCACTCTGCTGCTGCTAATTAATTTGCTAATTTGCTTAAGAGAAAAGAAAGAAGTAATTGTGTCCCGATATCCCACACACACAAGCTGTTGATCTATTCACTCATGTATTTTAATATGTGTCCGAATTTTAAATAAGATAAAAATAATAATTGTTATTATAGTAAAATAGTATAGGTAACTTTATTTGTAAATATAATATGTGTAAAGTAATATTAACATATTGTCCCATGTAAACAAAACCATGTAGGTGCTTGTCTAAAAGTTTCATTCATCAACGTGTCAATTTGACGACAAACTCGGACATGTAAATTTCCTGTTGCCGATTGTTTAAAACTGTCATAGCTGCTCTCCCTCAAGTTAAGTTAGACAATACGCCACCCTCTTTGTTTGGTCTATTGTTAATAGAAGCGGTGGCTGTTCCTGTGTTTAGTAACCGAAGATTTCCCCTTTTGTCGTACTCATATTCAAGCCTGTGTGAAATTTCTCTCTCTCTCTCTCTCTCAATGTAAAATGATAAAGGTTGTCATAACATTTTAAGTGTTTATTTGTAAAAAAAAAAGGAAGCGTTGTATAGCATTTAATGCAAATAGTAGAATAATTAGTTATAGCCACTCACGTTACGAAAATGGCTGAATTTAATCCTGATCTATTATTAAAAGATGACCTATGCTACGAAGCACTTTTACGAGGTCTAAAACACGTGAATGTAACCGTGTCGGAATTACGAAAATCATTACGCCAAACCGGATCAGATATACCCTCGCAGTTAGATAGATTGCGTGAACTCGATTATGACGGCGAACGAGAAACCTGTTATGCGAAATATAGGGAACTGATGGTATTATCTCAGAACCTTCAGGACAAAAAATCACCTACTGAAATTTTGCGCGTTACGCAACGTATAGAACATTTAACCCGCCGGTTGAATAATTTATTAAGCTGGCCCGACGTCACCGTAATCCCCGCCGATGTGCAGAAATTTGCGGATGAGGCATTAAGCCAATTACCCATAATTATCAACGACTTACGACGAAAGTCTGACTCATCGAGAATGGAGGAAATTGAGCACTACTTACAAAAATTATATATTTCCCCAGTTCAATCCCCTACTTTAGAACACCCTCTCTCCACCTCGAACCACGAATCACCCACCGTATCGAAGATACAACAGACTCATGAACAAATACCTAGTAGAGACTTAAATACCCTAACTATGTCAGAACCCCCACCGCCTAATGTTCAGCATACTCGCACTAGTAAATATGCTATTACAAATCCTAATGCAACCACCAATCCTTCGAAAAATATACCAAACGTATATTTTAATGTAGACCTCTACGGAAAGATTTCCCACCCAGTAGAGAAAATAATTAATGAAATTCCTTACACCGATGGCTTAAGTATCACGATTCTATTGACTTTTATCAGATACCTACTGCAAATAAAAGATCTACAACAATTGAGCGATTGGCAAATACTGCAGGTTATCCTACCCAAATGTAAACCACCTTTACGAGATCGTGTGCTAGAATCATTAAACTCGACTCTTCCAGTAGAAGAACTTCATACTACTATAATCAAATATTTTATCCCCACGGGAATTTATGAGGAGATCAAAAGAAATACCGTACTTCGAGTACAAGGAGCCCATGAAAGACTGGCCCACTATATTGCAGACATCAGAGAATCTTCACGTCTACTGCAAGTCGACTGGACTGAAAAACAATTGGTCGATACTACCTTGGTAGGCTTGTCTCCTGAAGAACGCTCCCGTTTAGCACTAATAAGTAGACCCCTCACTTTTGCTGACCTTGAACAATGTAGTGTTCACTCGTCAAATGTGTGGTACGCAGATCAGCACAGACATGCACCGGTATCCACAACACCACATAGAAAGGAAACGCAAGCCCTAGTCTCAGATGCAAGAAGTCTACGAGAACGACGACCATTTCGGCGACCAACCTATGTTCATGGCCATGGTAAGTCCAAGGAGCCTCCACCTCGACACGAAACCAGTGAGACCCCGCGTAAAGAATATATATGCTATAACTGCGGAAAACCTGGACACCTCAGTAGAAACTGAAAACGGAGACAGTACAATCAGAAAACTCATTATCCAAAAAACATGTAAGGCAGGGAGATCCGAAACCCTGTGTCTTCCGCAGCATCGTGAAAACAGGTAAACCCCTGAGAGACCACCAATTAAAACAAAATACTAATACAAATAACAAAAGGAAATTAGACCCCTATGTTAGAAAATTTATCGATAAATGTAACTCTATTAGTAAATGTGATTTCAATAAGTGTGAATTAACGTATATACAAGTTGACCTTGGTGTTACATCCACCCTCGGATTAATTGATTCCGGATCAACGCGAAGTTTAATTAGTCAAGACCTAGCCAATAAATTATTTAAACACAATTTAGTTAAACGCAGTCAATCAGTAAATATTAGATGCGCTACAGCTAATAAGCAAAACTTAATGATAAAACTTATCATCACGTTTAAAGTAAAAATTAAAAATCTAACGTGGTATTTTCCAATGTTGGTATGCGACGAATTAGGACCCGAGTTAATATTGGGAGCTGATTTTATCAGTAAAACAGGAATAATTCTAGACATTCACGATAAGATGTTTTACTTTGGATTCGATCGTTCACGGAAATATAACTTGCATGATAATGCAAATAACAGAGAAAGTACTAGCACCACTTCTACACATATAAAGCATCACGAATCTGAATTAGGTCATCTGGAAAGTAAAGATAGACGGAACATACAGACTTTAATAAAACAATTCTCCAACGTCCTCACCCCAAAGTTAGGACTGACGGACCTGATAGAGTACAAAATAAATTTGAGCGACAATAAAGTAATTCGTTTAGCCCCATACAAATTATCACCTCCAAAAATGGAAGTAATGAGGAACCAAATTAATAAGTTGTTAGAACAAGGAGTCATCGAACCCTCTACGTCATCTTATTCTTCACCCGCGTTTTTAGTACCCAAAAGTAACGACAAACATAGATTAGTTGTGGACTACAGGCAACTAAATAAACGGATAGAATTTGAATCTATACCACTTCCCGACATCCACAGTGCCTTTCATTATTTTACGAAAGCAAAAATTTTTACCATTATGGATTTAAATCAGGCATTTCACCAGATACCCCTCTCACAAGAATCAAAACGTCTTACCGCATTTGCCGTCCCTTTCAACCTGTACCAATTTACGAGGGTACCCTTTGGTATCTCCCAAGGTAGTTCTGTATGTAGCAGAGTATTAGAAAAATTATTTCATGACATAAAATTTAAATATGTGTATCACTACTTAGATGACATTGTTATCTACAGCGAGTCAATTGAGCAACATCTTAATCATCTACGTGAAGTACTAACCCGATTGGAGAAAGCTGGATTAACCGTAAACACCAGTAAAGTAAATTTTGCTGTGACACAATTCTCATTTTTAGGTCACATCGTAAAAGCCAACGGAAAGGTAAGCATAGACCCAGAGCGAACCCGTGCCATCAGAGAATTTTTACCACCGCGGGATGCGAAAGGAATAGCCCGATTTTTAGGAATGATAAATTATTTCCATAAGTATATCCCACATCTAGCCGAAATTGCAGCACCGCTAAATACCTTAAGAAAGAAGGGGATTAAATTTGAATGGAATGAGCAACACCAAACCGCATTCGAGAAATTAAAAGAAAGCATAATATCACCCCCCGTACTACAATTAGCCGATTTTACAAAACCATTTGTAGTGCAGACAGACAGTTCTAGTGTCGCCCTAGGTGCAGTAATATATCAGGAAGTAGATAACTCAAGGTTACCTATTAGTTACGCTTCTCGCACCCTGACAGATCAAGAAAAGAAATACTCCGCATACGAATTAGAATGTTTAGCTATAGTTTTCGCTTTTGAGAAGTTCAAACCATTTTTAGAACATAAAGAGTTTTTGTTAGAAACAGATAATCAAGCGTTATCTTGGCTACTAAATCACCCAAAACAGTTAGGTCGTATCGGAAGATGGGTATTAAGATTAAATTGTTTTAAATTCAAAGTACAACATATTAGAGGCACCCAAAACGTAGTTACCGATACACTGTCACGTATGTTCCAGCCTAGTAGTAATACTTACGATAACAAGAGTAGAGAAACGCCGATTATTAATACTTTAATTACCGAATTTCCTCTTGCATTTACGGATTTAGCCCAGGAACAAGACCCACGTTTGAGTCCAATTATTGAACAACTTGAAAAAGGAAATAAGTCAGAGAAATACATATTAAGTAGGAGAGTATTATGTTGTAGAATAGCGAACGGAAAATATTTACGAATAATCGCCCCTGATATTATTAAACCTATGCTGATGGAATATTATCACTCTTCCACCATTGGAGCTCATATGGGAATAAATAAAACCATACATCGAAATCGTAAAGAATATCACTGGGAAAATATGAACAGTGAGATCGCCAATTTTGTGAAAAGGTGTAAGTTGTGTGCACTCAGCAAACCAGCGAGAAACAGTCAAATAAGTCAATTAATCTCAGAGATTCCTGCTACCCCGTTCTCCAAAATTTATTTAGACTTTTCAGGACCCTACCCGCGTTCTAAATCAGGAAATACAATGTTACTAATTTGTGTAGACTCTTTTAGCAAATTCGTCTGGATGTACCCCATGCGGCGAGCCTAGCTACAACCACAGTAAGTATTTTACAGCATAGATTATTTAAAGAATTCGGTATTCCTGTCCATCTAGTGTCGGATAACGGACCACAGTTTAAGTCCAAGGAATTCAGGAACATGTGTTTCAAACTAGGAATAGACCACATTACCACTACAGAGTATCGTCCGCAAGGTAATATAGCTGACAGGTATTTGCGAAACCTAAAATCTGCTTTAATAGCCTACCATGCTAACGATCATACTTCTTGGGACCAGAACCTATCCTGGATACAGTTCGCATTTAATTCAGCATATTATGAAGGACATAAGTCTACCCCATTCGAATTATTGTTCAAGTATAAACCTAACCACCCATTATCCACTAAGTGGAAAATACATGAATTGTTACCCCTTGAAATTAGGGATAAAAATATTAGGAAAATATGGAATGAAGCGCGCGCTAATTTACGAACAAACTTAGCGAAATCAAGGAAATATCACGAGCGAAATAATAATAATAATGAAGTAAAGTACCAAATCGGTGACTTAGTTATGTGTAAAACACACCCTACGAGTAGTGCAATCGATAAGACAATTTCCAAGCTATCATACCGATGGTGCGGTCCTTATCAAATTCACAAATATTTAACTCCAGTAACCGTAGCCCTGTACGAACCCTCTACTCAAAAATATGTACGAAGGACACATATTTCGCAGATAAAACGTTATCACGAAGAAGGAAATGGTAGAGTACAAGTTAAATAAATGTAAAAAAAAAAGGTATATGTCTGGTACTCAAATGCAAAAGAATACTTGAGTAACATTTGACTACCTAATCGTATAAATAGGTACGAGGCCTGATCAACCTTGAATCCTATTCATCGAAAGTAGAGCAAAGTAAGAAGTCAGCTGACATCAAATATGAGGAATAATTAAGTAACCAATTACTTAATGAGAAATTCTATAACTAGAATAACTCGCATCTAAAGAAAAACCCGGTAGTAGTCATAAGTAGTAGAGTTAAGAAAATTTAGAATGTTTACAATATGTTTTATAATGTGTGAATTTTATGTAGTATTAGAATTAGTCTGTAAAGTATGATATGTAGATAGTAAGAATAAGCAAGTCGAGACTGACTTGTGCAACTCGTAATTACCTACAGAGAAAAACGGGTGAGAGAAATTTCACACGGAAATCCCCAAACATACTCCCGGTACATTCCTGAACAAATAAGCCGGAGGCTGTGTCTTAAGCGGTGGAGTATGTGACGATTTCATTAATAAAAATATGTTAATTAATTAAATTGTTAATGTATAAGCTGAGAAATTTTAAAATTTTAATAAAATCTCACATTTTAAACTAAATCTTATTGCTATCATTAAATAATAATAATATTTAATAAAAGGTCTAATAATAAAATAAAAGGGAATACAATTGTACAGAAAGGGTAAAGCTTGTTAATTAATCCTGCATATACAGGTACTGACCAGAATTAACTTGTTTTCTGACCCCTAAACAAACTAAATATAATTGTAAATTTTGTTATTATTTAAATAATTAAATAAGACCACTGTAATGTACTTTGATAACGTCTGTAACTAAAAATATCTCTATTTAATTATTTAATCAAACTTTAGTCCTTTAATTAAATTAGAAACATGGAACTACTTTTATGTTGACTAGTAATTGTCGCGAGATTACTACTCTCCCCCTTACTATTTTTGCCCACTTGCAATGGAGCGCTCACGCCGTAAGCTGCGTACAGCGTTTTTTCGCGACGCGTGTATAATTATGTGAATGGTTGGTTCAATGAATTTTTAAATAACTAAATTTGTGCGGCGATGACATCTCTCTCTCAATGAATAAATAACAAACTATGTAATTCATACATTACTACAAACATGAAGGTGATATTCAACTAATAAATAATCATGTGAAGTGTATTACTGTGAAACAAACTTTCTATTTATTTATTATAACTACAAGAATTACAACAGTCGTCTAAGATGAGAGTATCCTACAAGAATTACTACAGTCGCCTAAGATGAGAGTACTTCACCCCGAATGATATAACAGACTTCAGGAACTTCACCGTCACCGGATACTAAGGCAACGACAGACCTTCAGGAAACACACCAAGGACCGAAGAACCAATTCTGCAGCAAATACTGAAAACCAGGTGACATGGAGGCTTGTCTTCCATGGTTATGAGTTACTAAAATTATTACCCACAAAAGACTATTTAACTCACCACTTTTAAGACTTTAAATGACAGACATTATATGTAACATGTAGTCTGTAATCTAATAACACTGGTTATAGCAAAAGAGTAAATGTTTAAACTAAAAGTTTTCTTGTTTTGAAAGATTAATAAAGTCCATTCTTCAAATGGCTCAATTTTCAATATTGTATATGGCAAGGTGACCATTATTAACATAATATATATTCAATCCCGGATCCGTGGAATAAATTAAATAGATGTACATCGTATTTTGAGGGCCCTTATGAAAGAGTAATATATATAATTATACTTTAAACTATATATGTTGAGAACTTTAAATAGAGAACTTTATCTCATAATGTAATAAAGAAATGTCATCTGAGTACCGAGTAAACTGAGTGCATAAATCAACAGTCTCCCCTTCCCAATATCCTGATATAAGAATTGTTTTATTTGTTGTGATTAATTTTCAGCTCGTCACAACGAAAGGCAGCCTGTATAATTGGCATAACCAATTAACGCGGGTTCCCTACGTTATAACACAAGTTAAGATGTTATAATTAGATTCACGACCACGAGGCAAGCTTCAAACTTTTATCCGTTCACATCTAAGTCAATTATGATTGAAATTTAAACTTTTTACAATAAAATGAATTATATATACTTACTAATGAATGTACTTACCGGAGGTCCGTGAGCGTTTAACACGTCATGATAGAATAGAAATACAACAATAACTTCAACTCAATCCTGCCGGAAGAATAGGCTGTACTCTGAGCGGTAGGCAAGACTCAACTGAACGAGCCTGCAGTGCACAGCCCGAGGAACAGAATTACTCACCCACCCCAACAGGTAGCGCTAGCATGCAGAGAGGCAAAACGGTAACACAGATCGACGCTAAATAACAACTTCGCCGTTACATTAATAAATTATATAAAAAACTTCTATTTTTATACAGAATCCCGGTTTCATTGAAACCGCGGCGCACCCCCATCCCAAATGGAGCAAATTCTTCCGGGCCTCTTTCCACCTATCTGCCGTCCTAATGTCCGTATTACTTGGCAGAAGATCGTCTATGTTCCACAAATTGGCCAAGGGAAGCGTAGGCGAGAAACCAAACATAACCTCAAAGGGAACGGCCTTATGACTTTCGTGTAAGGCCGTATTAAAAGCTAATTGCAACCACTTCAGATTCTGGTCCCAACAATTCTGCTGTTCAGCATGATAGGCAATCAAAGCTGATCGGAGATTCCGGTTAAATCTCTCCGCGTGGGACGGCTGAGGGTAGTACGGGGAAGTGGTCACATGTTTGATACCACTGGCGAAGCACATTTGCCGAAAATCGCCTGAAATAAATTGTGGACCATTGTCCGAGACAATGATGGCCGGAAGACCGAAGTGCTGAAAGACATGGGTCTGTAGCGCAAGGATGGTCAATCGAGCTCTTGCCTGCCGTAAGGGCAGTAGCCAGACAAACTTAGAAAAAGCATTCACAGAAACAAGCATGTAAGAATTACCTGACTTGCTACGCGGGAAAGGTCCCACGTAGTCGATGAATAACTTCTCCATCCGTCTGCTCGCCACATCAGACAAGAACCCCAACTTGGTGTTTTGGGCAGGCTTACTCAAGCCACAGAGATGACATGCTTTCACTCGAGTTGTGATGTCCCTATCCATGCCCTTCCAGATGTAATGTCTCCTAATACTGGAAATGGTCTTCGAAATCCCCTTGTGTCCACCTACTGGGGAATTGTGATAGTAACTGAAGACCATGGGCACGGGCTTGCTAGGCAGCACTACCTTCGGGGCACGTCCTTTTCTCTCTTTGCAGCACAGGACAACCTTGGACAAGAAGTAAAGGACCTGTACGTTACCCTCTTTTAGATTTTGGATGATCGGACCAAACTCTTCATCATCTAACTGATGGGGTAACACATCAGTGAAAGCTAAAGTAAAGTCTAGTAAGACAGAACAGGGTTGCTCAGGTTGGGCTTCACTGGGTTGGGAAAACATGCGGGTCAAAGCGTCTGCAACCACATTTTGAGTTCCCCGAATGTGTTGCACCTTGAATTTAAAGGATGAGATCTTGACCACCCATCTTCCAATCTTACCCAGTTGCCGGGGATGAGCAAGAAGCCAAGAGAGAGCCTGATTGTCGGTCTCGAGCAGGAACTCAGCATGTTCCAAGAAACGCCTGAACTTATCTAGAGCGTAACCACAGCTAAACACTCTAGTTCATACACTGATGACTACCTTTCTTGTTGGGTCAATGTGCTGGATATAAACGCCACTGGCTGCCTAGCACCATCAACAACTTGGGACAGAACCGCCCCGAGCGCAACCGAACTCGCGTCCGTCTGTAAAATGAATGGCTTAGAGAAGTCGGGCATTCTCAGCACCGGAGGGGAAATGATGGCTTCCTTCAGGGTTTCGAAAGCCATCTGGTGTTTCCCCCCCACCACCATACAAATTTGGCGCCCTTTTTTCGGAGTTCACTCAGGGGTGCCGCAATATCCGCAGCGTTCGGAATGAAGCGTCGGTAGAAATTGACCATCCCCACAAATCTCGCGATGCCTTTGGCATCGTTTGGTGGGGGGAAATCCCTGATTCCCTGTGTTCGCTCGGGATCTACAGTGACACCTCTATGGGAAATCAGGTGGCCCTGAAAAGAAATTTGGGTCTGTGCGAACTTCACCTTTTCAGGGTTGACAGTGAGGCCAGCACTCCTCAACCTGCACATCACCTAGTTCAGATGACCCAAATGCTCCTCATAACCCTATCTGTACACCAGAAAGTCATCAAGATAATTAAAGATGTATTTAAACTTGACATCGTAAAATACGGTGTCAAGTAAACGGGTGAGAGTTTGGGCCCCTACCGCTAGACCCATGGGAACCCTAGTGTATTGACAGAGGTTTCACGGAACACAGAATGCCGTGTAGGGCCTACTTTCTTTCGTCAGCGGGATCTGGTGATATGCAGAGTTGAGGTCAATGATGGTAAAATACCTCGCCTCACTGAACCAATCGAACGCGGAATGAATGTCAGGAAGTGGGACCAAATCTACCTCAATGTTGCGGTAGTCGATCACCATCCGATGTTTACCTCCAGGCTTGGGCACTAGGAACGCTGGACTGGCATAGCTAGAACTTGTTAGGTTCAATCACCCCCTGGTCTAATAATTCTTGAACCTTCTCCCTCAAGATGTTCATCTTTGGAGGGGCAAATTTATAAGGGTGGGAGCGTACCACCTTGGAGTCCGTTAGGCGGATCTTATACTCCAAGAGATGTGTGAGCCCAAGGCCTGGAGTTAACAAAGTGGGGAACTGCTCACACAACTGATCTAATGAGGACCGCTGGGACTGGGAGAGGTGGTCTCTAGATGTGTCGGGGCACTCAACCTCTTGGATACCTTTCCTAGTCCCCTGATATCCAAGAAAAGGGGTTACAACTTCCCGATTAAATTTTAAATAATAATGGTGCTCTTTGATGTCAATGACGAGACCACTTTTACAGATTAAATCGGCACCAATAATGCACTCAGCTCCCAGAGCAGGAGAAACCAGAAAGCTCCACACCCAAGAAAATCCCTCAATCCTAAATTTAAAGGCAATCTGAATTGACCCGGCCGCTGACATGTTCCAGCGCCTGACCCGACATAGGGTAACATGCCCGAGAGCTTGCATGGATTTGCACCAACAGGTGAATACACCTGATTTTATAAAATTTTAAAGGTAACCCGACCTGATAGCAGAATAATGAAAACCCCCAACCCTATTATGAGATGAAAAAATAATTAAAAGCAGAAAGACCGGAGATTGTAATAGAAACTAGACCAGCCGGTCCAGCCCCAGCATGTACAGACAGCACCCACCTACTTAACTGAAATACAGGTTCCCCTCAAACTTTTACAACCCTATTCAGTACCACAGTAAAAAAAATAGAGCACAAAATTAGTGACCGCCGGACACATGCCAGCGAGCAGGCCTACAATTGTTTCCGAGACTAAGTATATTATCAAAACAGGGTTACAGAAAGTTTGCATCCGACTTATGTCCAGTTGGACAGGAGCACAATCAAAACGGCATCACGATGTAGAAAGGCATAGTGAATCACAATGAAGTATAACTTGAGTTTTATGGATTGTTAAATGCAAAATACATGGTGTTTCCTGTAGAGGCCAAGTGTAAGTAAGAATTGTTTAAATATCACCTCATTTGGTCCAGGTGGTTACAGTGGCATGCTTTACAGTTGATTATCTTCCGGCAGGTGAGGCACGAGAGTCTAAGTGTGTTCAGGCGATGGTGTAAGCTGGGATTACCACCATTCTGGAGTCAAGCCTTCGACTGCATCGGGAACCCTAGACATTAATAATAATTAATTCCCTGGCAACCACTTATTCCCAAACCTCACACATGTACCACATACAAAGCGTGTATAAACAGAATCAACACCAGCCCGCCCCTGACCAATTCAACAATGTTCATTAAAAATAGGTGCAAGATTTTCCCTTTTATATTTTTAAATTAATATCTCACACACCAGACCTCAATTCTACTTGATTTGGTTCGATTTATAATGCACACTCACATGCGTATAAAACGTTAACATATTACGACAGGTTACAAGTTCATACGACCACGTGCTCGCACAGTCCAATTCCCCAAAGTCTCGCAAAATACATAATTTTTACACCCCTTTTGAAATGGGCACTTTCTATTTACAAAAATACAAGTTGTTAGGCTGTTTCAGTGTTAAATATATCCAAATACTTGACAATGAACATACATTAGGTTCACGACCACGAGGCAAGCTTCAAACTTTTATCCGTTCACATCTAAGTCTATTATGATTGAAATTTAAACTTTTTACAATAAAATGAATTATATATACTTATTAATGAATGTACTTACCGGAGGTCCGTGAGCGTTTAACACGTCATGATAGAATAGGAATACAACAATAACTTCAACTCAATCCTGCCGGAAGAATAGGCTGTACTCTGAGCGGTAGGCAAGACTCAACTGAACGAGCCTGCAGTGCACAGCCCGAGGAACAGAATTACTCACCCACCCCAACAGGTAGCGCTAGCATGCAGAGAGGCAAAACGGTAACACAGATCGACGCTAAATAACAACTTCACCGTTACATTAATAAATTATATAAAAAACTTCTATTTTTATACAGAATCCCGGTTTCATTGAAACCGCGGCGCACCCCCACCCCAAAAGGGCAACATGGTTGCCCAACACTAAAAACTCGGGTACCCTGCATAGTACCCCCACAATCTTCTAGACCACAGAGTTTCTCCGGTAAATTTCAAGAAAAATCGCTCTTAGGAGAACAGAGACTCAGAGCGAAAACGAAGGAAGAAGAAGGAAGAAGTGTAGTGGGTATACGTGTGTGCATGTAAGTACTGGTGTAAGTGTGCGGGCACTGCATGCTGACTTGATCAGGGTCAGAATACAGCAAGAGACAGGAGGAGAAAAGAAGAAAGGCAAGAATCGGGTGCACCCTCTGAATTCTGACCTCCTAAGGCCTCCCCACTCACAACTTGAGACCCAAAGCCAAATAACGTCCACAGTGGGACAAACCCATATGCCACCACTCACAAGCCTATGCCCTATGGCAAAACTTTAGTTTCGATATGTGAGTGGTCATCTTCTCAATATCCCCCTCGGGATTACCCAAACTCACTGTTACCGGCGATACAAACCGAAGATAACGGTATGGTCCCGACCAGCGATAACACAGTTTGGTGGCACTCTTATCGGCAGCTGAGCTGATCGGGTGGCTCTGGCAGTAGACCAAATCTCCAACCGCGAAGGGAGTTGGAATTCGCCCCTGATTATATCGACTACGGACGCGCTCGTGCGCACGGAGCAAATTCTTCCGGGCCTCTTTCCACCTATCTGCCGTCCTAATGTCCGTATTACTTGGCAGAAGATCGTCTATGTTCCACAAATTGGCCAAGGGAAGCGTAGGCGAGAAACCAAACATAACCTCAAAGGGAACGGCCTTATGACTTTCCTGTAAGGCCGTATTAAAAGCTAATTGCAACCACTTCAGATTCTGGTCCCAACAATTCTGCTGTTCAGCATGATAGGCAATCAAAGCTGATCGGAGATTCCGGTTAAATCTCTCCGCGTGGGACGGCTGAGGGTAGTACGGGGAAGTGGTCACATGTTTGATACCACTGGCGAAGCACATTTGCCGAAAATCGCCTGAAATAAATTGTGGACCATTGTCCGAGACAATGATGGCCGGAAGACCGAAGTGCTGAAAGACATGGGCCTGTAGCGCAAGGATGGTCAATCGAACTTTTGCCTGCCGTAAAGGCAGTAGCCAGACAAACTTAGAAAAAGCATCCACACAAACAAGCATGTAAGAATTACCTGACTTGCTACGCGGGAAAGGTCCCACGTAGTCGATGAATAACTTCTCCATCGGTCTGCTCGCCACATCAGACAAGAACCCCAACTTGGTGTTTTGGGCAGGCTTACTCAAGCCACAGAGATGACATGCTTTCACTCGAGTTGTGATGTCCCTATCCATGCCCTTCCAGATGTAATGTCTCCTAATACTGGAAATGGTCATCGAAATCCCCTTGTGTCCACCTACTGGGGAATTGTGATAGTAACTGAAGACCATGGGCACGAGCTTGCTAGGCAGCACTATCTTCGGGGCACGTCCTTTTCTCTCTTTGCAGCACAGGACAACCTTGGACAAGAAGTAGAGGACCTGTACGTTACCCTCTTTTAGATTTTGGATGATCGGACCCAACTCTTCATCATCTAACTGATGGGGTAACACATCAGTGAAAGCTAAAGTAAAGTCTAGTAAGACAGAACAGGGTTGCTCAGGTTGGGCTTCACTGGGTTGGGAAAACATGCGGGTCAAAGCGTCTGCAACCACATTTTGAGTTCCCCGAATGTGTTGCACCTTGAATTTAAAGGATGAGACCTTGACCACCCATCTTCCAATCTTACCCAGTTGCCGGGGATGAGCAAGAAGCCAAGAGAGAGCCTGATTGTCGGTCTCGAGCAGGAACTCAGCATGTTCCAAGAAACGCCTGAACTTATCTAGAGCGTACACCACAGCTAAACACTCTAGTTCATACACTGATGACTACCTTTCTGGTTGGGTCAATGTGCTGGATATAAACGCCACTGGCTGCCTAGCACCATCAACAACTTGGGACAGAACCGCCCCGAGCGCAACCGAACTCGCGTCCGTCTGTAAAATGAATGGCTTAGAGAAGTCGGGCATTCTCAGCACCGGAGGGGAAATGATGGCTTTCTTCAGGGTTTCGAAAGCTATCTGGTGTTTCCCCCCCCACCATACAAATTTGGCGCCCTTTTTTCGGAGTTCACTCAGGGGTGCCGCAATCTCCGCAGCGTTCGGAATGAAGCGTCGGTAGAAATTGACCATCCCCACAAATCTCGCGATGCCTTTGGCATCCTTTGGTTGGGGAAAATCCCTGATTCCCTGTGTTCGCTCGGGATCTACAGTGACACCTCTATGGGAAATCAGGTGGCCCAGAAAAGAAATTTGGGTCTGGGCGAACTTCACATTTTCAGGGTTGACAGTGAGGCCAGCACTCCTCAACCTGCACATCACCTCGTTCAGGTGACCCAAATGCTCCTCATAACGCTTGCTGTACACCAGAAAGTCATCAAGATAATTAAAGATGTATTTAAACTTGACATCAGTAGAGGGAAAATGCCGGTCCTGACGCACAAAGGAATGCCGCCTTTCCCACGGTCTAGATCAAAGAGATGCCGCCGTTCCCACGGTCCAAGATTTTTTCCCACGCTCTCCCCACCACCGCTGGACCACAGCATTCCAAAGGACCGCGAATTTCCGCGAATAAATTTTTTTATTTTTTTTTAATTTGATATTTTTATTTTTTTAATTAAATTGATTTGCATATCCGCGAATATATGCCGCCTTTCGCGAGCCTAGATCACTTTCACTTTCTACTGGACCACAGCATCCGCGACTTTTTCGCTGATCTGTGTCAAGATCCGCGACTTTTTCGCGTATCTGGACCACAGCATCCGCGAATATAATTTTTTATTTTTTTATATGCCGCCTTTCGCGAGCTTAGATCACTTTCACTTTCTATCACTTGATGCATTATAGTGTATATATTAAATATATGATCAGGGTTACCAACCTTGCATGAGTTCAAATTTGTTATAATGTATATTAAATCTATATGATCAGGTTTACCAACCTAGGGTTGGGGGGGTTCCGACTTGATGCATTATAGTGTATATATTAAATATATGATTAGGGTTACCAACCTTGCATGAGTTCAAATTTGTTGTGTGTTATAATGTATATTAAATCTATATGATCAGGTTTACCAACCGCATCCGCGAATATAATTTTTTTATTTTTTTATATGCCGCCTTTCGCGAGCTTAGATCACTTTCACTTTCTATCACTTGATGCATTATAGTGTATATATTAAATATATGATCGGGGAGTACCAACCTTGCATGAGTTCAAATTTGTTATAATGTATATTAAATCTATATGATCAGGTTTACCAACCTATGGTGGGGGGTTCCGACTTGATGCATTATAGTGTATATATTAAATATATGATCAGGGTTACCAACCTTGCATGAGTTCAAATTTGTTGTGTGTTATAATGTATATTAAATCTATATGATCAGGTTTACCAACCTATGTATGGGTTCAAACTTGATATGTGTGTGTGTGTATTATAGTGTATATTAAAATATATGATCAGGGTTACCAATCCTGCATTATTGTGTGTGTGTATAGAACAGATCTGCCAACATTTTTCTTCGGTGGGAAATTCAAACTATATTATAGTAAATTGTTAACGACGACTTCGATATCAACTCTCTCTCCCCTCCTCTCTCTTTGTCTCTAGACACAGTTGTCGATCACAATATAAACTCTCTCTCTCTTTATGTCATCAGTTTTACATAAGTGTCGTGCTACTTATGGATTATTGTAAGTAGCGATACTAAAATGTAATCTCCAGGAAATATATATATTTATCACCTACCTCGTTGCGTCCTTTTTTTGACACATGACAGTCATTGACCATGATTTAGAAATTAATATACTGCCAAGTCTGTGTGTGTGTGGTAAAGTGTTACGCATAAAAAAATCTCCTTGAAATAAGGTATTTTCAAAAGTTTTGTGTACACATACACACATTGTATATGACTCTCTCTCTCTCTCTCTGCAAACGTTGACAAGAATTCCCTTATTCAAACGATTTGTATGTGTGTACACGAACTTAAATACAGACGATTGTAATTTTAAAAATTCATTTTTTGCATTAAATATATATCGTAAACAATGAAATAATAATATTTCGTCATTGTAAGATTTTAATAAAACAATTATCAGTTTAAATAATAATTTTCATGATTGTAAGATACAACCTACAAATTAGTAAAATGTCTCTCTCACACACATTTCTGATTACTATACAAATAATTGTATGCATATTCGGAGGTTTATAACGAAATAAATTAAAATAAACCATAATTTGTTTTAAATAATTAAATATATATATTTACAACACTGTTGTTACTCTCTCTCTCCCTCTCTCTCCCTCTCTCTCTCTCTCTCTCTCTCTCTCTCTCTCTCTCTCTCTCTCTCTCTATTTATCTCTCTGTCCGTCCGTCCGTCCGTCCATCCGTCCGACTGTCTATATCTGTCTGTCTGTCTGTCTGTCTCTGTCTGCCTGTCTGTCAATGTCTGTCTCTCTCTCTCTCTCTCTCTCTCTCTCTCTCTCTCTCTCTCTCTCTCTCTCTCTCTCTCTCTCGTTGTCAAACGTTATGTTCAAACCGTTTCTCCTCTCTGCGGTCATTACCGCGCATGTATATGATTTTAGAAAGTTTATATATATTCGACAAATATTAACTGTGTACGTACTTACAACACCCGCTCTCTCTCTCTCTCTCTCTCTCTATTTATCTCTCTGTCCGTCCGTCCGACTGTCTATATCTGTCTGTCTGTCTGTCTCTGTCTGTCTCTCTCTCTCTCTCTCTCTCTCTCTCTCTCTCGTTGTCAAACGTTATGTTCAATCCGTTTCTCCTCTCTGTGATCATTACCGCGCATGTATATGATTTTAGAAAGTTTATATATATTCGACAAATATTAACTGTGTACGTACTTACAACGTCCGCTCTCTCTCTCTCTCTCTCTCTCTCATCGTCAAAACGTTGACTTTATTTTTCATTGTATTAAATAATTAACAAATATTAACTATGTGTGCGTGTGTGTTGTCAACTACTTACATGCGCGTTCTCTCTCTTAACATAACGCTTCGTGTGAAGCGTTTTGTAGAGCAGGTTTCAACTGCGGAAGGTTTCATACCGTTTCTCCTCTCTCTCTCTCTCTCTCTCTCTCTCTCGCTCGCAGACGTCGGAAGCAATTCCTAGTTTATAATGTAATTACCTGTGCGTGTATGTCTCTCTTTATTCGACAAATATTAACGCCCTCTCTCTCTCGCAGACGTCGGAAGCAATTCCTAGTTTATAATGTAATTACCTATGCGTGTATGTCTCTCTTTAGCATAAAAAAAATCTCCTTGAAATAAGGTATTTTCAAAAGTTTTGTGTACACATATGAAATAATAATAATATTTTTAATAAAACAATTATCAGTTTAAATAATAATTGTCATGATTGTAAGATACAATCTGCAAATTATTCAGCTTCAAATAAGTGATATTTACAATGAAATTATTTCCAAATAAAAATGATGTTGGTTCGACAACCTTTTGTTTTTAAGACTATAACAAGAATGAGACAAGGATCAGCTCTCTCTCCCCCTCTCTCTCTCTCTCTCTCACACACACACACACACACACACACACACATTTAGTATGAACAGACGTGTCTTTGTTAGTAAAATGTACAAATCACATGACTTTATGTGAACTTCAAAGGGTTCAAATGTTTCAAAATAAAAATATATAAAACAAAAAAATACAGAATATATGAAATGTATATTACAAATAAAATATATATTACATATTATGAATTTGTGAAGCAATCTTCTTCATTTGGTACGACATTAAGACAGTCCTTGGACTTCACTTTTATGGGGTTTTCATAAACATAAAGATCACTACCACCAATAATTTGTGGTACAATACTTCTGTTTAATGGTAAAACCTAAAACAAAGCATTAAATAAAACATGCAATCAGTATTAATAATACAAAATCACTGTTTTATTAATTTAAAATACTGTATAATTGCTTACGATTAACAAATAAGAGAAAGACATACATTACAATTCTTTTCATTCTTTTATTCAAATGTAACATTCAAATTTAAACGTTACAATCTGTATAACGTTCTGTTTCAGATAATAGTTTGAATATAAAATGAAATGGAATGCAGTATTTTGTTATGAGAAATTACATTTGTAAATTACAGAATTGTTCCAATTTGTTGACAGAAAACAATTATGTGATCAAAACAGTACAAAGTCATACTTTTGGTGAAGAAAATCACGTCATCAACAACAAAAGTTTTTGTGTTTAAACAGCTACAAACAATAACTAATTTTCTTACACTAGTAAACATTTTGCTGTAATTGTTTCAATTAAAGGAAACATATATATATATATTCGTTGAGAAAATCTGTTGTGGCTGGACGAAACATGTGTCTGAATAAATTTTCTCTCTACATAGCAGTTGTAAAAGTAGTCATATACATTATGTGCTATATATACAAAAGGCTTTCAACGTGTTTGTCATTTCAACCAATTTGTACAGCGCTCTAATTATGTAAAAATAACTGTACCGCTCCATACAACTGAGAATAAATCCGCACAAACACACACACATACGCATACACACATACACATACACAACGATGTTTCTACTTATTTGAACAAGTCCTGTATTAAATGCACTTGTTAATGTTTTAATGTGAACAATTTTACGTTTAAATAAAATCTGTACATACAATAAAATTATGTTTCAGTATTAATGATATAAATATTACTGTTTTATTAATTTAAATTACCGTATAATTGCTTACGATTGACAAATAAGACATACTTTACGGAATTTCTTGAAATTTTTGCATTTAGTCTTCTGCTCATGTGTACTAGCAACCTGTTTGGTTACAGTTAACCATTTAAATTCAATGTTCTTGTTGTTGTTAACCTTCTGCTCGTCTCCCTTTCGTTTACTGACGGTATGTTTGGCTACAGTTAACCATTTAAGTTCAATGTTCTGAGAAGTATTCATCATCTTCTTGTTCCTATAATAACAGTACTTGCTTCAGTACTATATATATTATGTGCTATATATACATAAGACTTTCAAATCTAATTGTGTAAGAATAACTGTACCGTCACATACAACTGAGAATAAATCCATACAAACATACACACACTTAGCGATGTTTTTACTTATTTGAACAAGTCATGTATTAAATTCAATAAATAATGCACTTGATAATGTTTTAATGTGAATAATTTTCCGTTTAAATAAAATCTGTACATACAATAAAATTATGTTCACTTTAAGAAATAAAAACTGTACAGTATGTTTCTTTGATTGCGAACGAAACATCAGACATCCCGCCTGTCTAAGCGTACATTTATTATGTAAATCATCTCTTTTTCAGTCATCTATGTATATGCATTTGAATTATTTGCGCATGCACATACAACTGAGAATAAATCCGTACAAACACACGCACACTTAGCGACGTTGATATAAATATTACTGTTTTATTAATTTAAAATACCGTATAATTGCTTACGACGCGCACACTTAGCAACGTTTTTACTTATTTGAACAAGCCATGTATTAACTTCAATAAATAATGCACTTGATAATGTTTAAATATTTCCAACAACTATGTTGATTAGAAGTGCTGTAAGTTCAATAACAATGTTCGCTACGTAACGTATTCAAATCTGTTTACTCACCTCTTAAATGTTGATGCACGCAATTATCGATTTCACAATGAGGTATGAAGGCTAATTGCATTCTTCACGTATATATATTGATGTATCTTACAACGGTAGGGTAGGGGTAGCTTGCGTGTTTGTTTTGAAAGTCATTGTCCGCCGTTGGAAACTTTCAGAAGTTAGCGATACTGAAAGTATTTTCGTGCATTAGTCAAAATTAGGAAAACAATGCAGAGAGAGAGCGAGTGGACACACATGTAAGTAGCTCGATACTCAGTGACAACACACACACACACACACACACACACACACACACCACACACACACAGTTAATATTTGTCAAATATATAACAACGAGTGAGAGAGAGAGAGAGGAGGGGTCATCGACCGTGATGGAAAAGCTTTACCTCACTGCTTTAAGAAGTTAGCGATACTGAAAATATTTTCGGTCAAGTTAACACGGCTCTTTTTAAGAAACATTCTATCATTTATTTGATGTCGATACCGGTATTAATTATAGATTACACTTAGTTCCATTCACTTCCATGTGCTTACAAATACTTGTAATTAGTTTCGTTAATAACTAGGCCAAAACATTGTCATTACATGTCAACTCTTCCGTCTGTCTCGTAAATTTTGCGCAGCACTGTTTGAGTCTTATCGTTGTAAATAAAGAGCAACAGCAACAGTGTCGTAATACTCTACTTATTTGAACAAGTCCTGTATTAAATGCACTTGTTAATGTTTTAATGTGAACAATTTTACGTTTAAATAAAATCTGTACATACAATAAAATTATGTTTCAGTATTAATGATATAAATATTACTGCTTTATTAATTTAAAATACCGTATATATATATAACCTAGGAACTTCGCAGGTGAAGAAATTAATTTCTATTTTTCATCTGTAACGACATGCGTGTATAATTTTAATTTATTTCACTGTACACCTCTGAACCTATGTATAATTATTTTGTAAACTGCATTATCTATGGAGGAACTGTTGCAGCAAACGTTAACACTAGAACGATTATATTATTATTATTCAGTGATCAGATAATTTCATAAAAAATTAAGAAACGTAAAAGATATACGCTGACTTTACCGCAACCACGTCTATTTAGATAAACGGCTCGGAAGAAAAAATAATTCTTCACAAAGCAGAACAACAACAACTACAGTCTCAAATAAATATATTTTAAATCTGGGGCTATGCGTGTACGTAGGGAAGGTCTTCATATGCTCACTGAACAAAATATAAATATTCGCTGGCAGATAATTTCATAAAAAAATAAGAAACGTAAAAGATATACGCTGACTTTACCGCAACCACGTCTATTTAGATAAACGGCTCGGAAGAAAAAATAATTCTTCACAAAGCAGAACAACAACTACAGTCTCAAATAAATATATTTAAAAAAAGATAAATATACATTAGATGGAAATGTTTCCTCTGTTTTTCTCTGTGAAACACAAAAAGAACTTGGGAATCGTGTTTCTTCCCTAGATGCAGTCAACACGATTAAAAGTAAAATTTTAATAAGAAAGTTTTCACTGTACTTTAACAAGGATGGTAATATTTTTTTTTCTAGTGCCTAATCTTTTAAACTAAAAACGTACAATCTTTATTACTTTTACAAATACACACAGACGTTAGGGAGAGACTGCAATGTGTCAGTGTAAAGTCGTGTCAATGACCTCCTGTATTACAATGGTTTAGCATAGTTTCTTACTGAAGGCTTGTACGCTTTAAATTCAGCTATACCTAAAATATATCTTCAATTAGGGTCATTGTACACACACAGTGGAATGCTTCAGAATTTTGCGACACACACACACACACACACACACACACACACACACACACACATACACAACGATGTTTCTACTTATTTGAACAAGTCCTGTATTAAATGCACTTGTTAATGTTTTAATGTGAACAATTTTACGTTTAAATAAAATCTGTACATACAATAAAATTATGTTTCAGTATTAATGATATAAATATTACTGTTTTATTAATTTAAAATACTGTATATATATATATATATATATACCTAGGAACTTCACAGGTGAAGAAATTAATTTCTATTTTTCATCTGTAACGACATGCGTGTATAATTTTAATTTATTTCACTATACACCTTCGCCACCGCTGCTACCACAGTCGTCAGTAATAAAAAAAGAAGAAGAAGAAAGATCAGTTAGGAAACGCATCAGTACTCGTTCGAAACGATTAACATCAGTCCCAATAAACCACAGCATCCGTGAATTTCCGCGAATAAAAAAAAAAAAAAACGTAAAACGTTCTACTTACGTTTCATGTTAGGTTAAAAAAATACAGTCCACGTACGTTTCACGTTTACGTTAGGTTAAGATGCAGTCTACTTACGTTTCACTGTTAGGTTAAAAAATGCAGTCCACGTACGTTTCACGTTTACGTTAGGTTAAGATGCAGTCTACTTACGTTTCACGTTAGGTTAAAAAATGCAGTCCACGTACGTTTTTCGTTTACGTTAGGTTAAAATACAGTCTACTTACGTTTCACGTTAGGTTAAAATGCAAACACACGCACACACACACACACACGTGTATATTATTTAAATTATTATTTAAATTTAACACGCACACGCACACGCACACACACACACGTGTTAGGTTGCAACCTAACGCGTGTGTATGTTATTTAAATAATAATTTAAATAATATACACGTGTGTGTGTGTGTGTGTGCGTGTGTTTGCATTTTAACCTAACGTGAAACGTAAGTAGACTGTATTTTAACCTAACGTAAACGAAAAACGTACGTGGACTGCATTTTTTAACCTAACGTGAAACGTAAGTAGACTGCATCTTAACCTAACGTAAACGTGAAACGTACGTGGACTGCATTTTTTAACCTAACAGTGAAACGTAAGTAGACTGCATCTTAACCTAACGTAAACGTGAAACGTACGTGGACTGTATTTTTTTAACCTAACATGAAACGTAAGTAGAACGTTTTACGTTTTTTTTTTTTTTATTCGCGGAAATTCACGGATGCTGTGGTTTATTGGGACTGATGTTAATCGTTTCGAACGAGTACTGATGCGTTTCCTAACTGATCTTTCTTCTTCTTCTTTTTTTATTACTGACGACTGTGGTAGCAGCGGTGGCGAAGGTGTATAGTGAAATAAATTAAAATTATACACGCATGTCGTTACAGATGAAAAATAGAAATTAATTTCTTCACCTGTGAAGTTCCTAGGTTATATATATATATATATATATATATATATATATATACAGTATTTTAAATTAATAAAACAGTAATATTTATATCATTAATACTGAAACATAATTTTATTGTATGTACAGATTTTATTTAAACGTAAAATTGTTCACATTAGTGCATTTAATACAGGACTTGTTCAAATAAGTAGAAACATCGTTGTTGTATGTGTGTGTGTGTGTGTGTGTGTGTGTGTGTGTGTGTGTGTGTGAGTGTGTGGTGTGTGTGTCGCAAAATTCTTGAAAGCATTCCACTGTGTGTGTACAAGTGACCCTAATTGAAGATATATTTTAGGTATAGCTGAATTTAAAGCGTACAAGCCTTCAGTAAGAAACTATGCTAAACCATTTGTAATACAGGAGGTCATTGACACGACTTTACCACTGACACATTGCAGTCTCTCCCTAACGTCTGTGTGTATTTGTAAAAGTAATAAAGATTGTACGTTTTTAGTTTAAAAGATTAGGCACTAGAAAAAAAAATATTACCATCCTTGTTAAAGTACAGTGAAAACTTTCTTATTAAAATTTTACTTTTAATCGTGTTGACTGCATCTAGGGAAGAAACACGATTCCCAAGTTCTTTTTGTGTTTCACAGAGAAAAACAGAGGAAACATTTCCATCTAATGTACTATTTATCTTTTTTTAAATATATTTATTTGAGACTGTAGTTGTTGTTCTGCTTTGTGAAGAATTAATTTTTTCTTCCGAGCCGTTTATCTAAATAGACGTCGGTTGCGATAAAGTCAGCGTATATCTTTTACGTTTCTTATTTTTTTATGAAATTATCTGCCAGCGAATATTTATATTTTGTTCAGTGAGCATATGAAGAACCTTCCCTACGTACACGCATAGCCCCAGATTTAAAATATATTTATTTGAGACTGTAGTTGTTGTTGTTCTGCTTTGTGAAGAATTATTTTTTCTTCCGAGCCGTTTATCTAAATAGACGTGGTTGCGGTAAAGTCAGCGTATATCTTTTAACGTTTCTTAATTTTTTTATGAAATTATCTGATCACTGAATAATAATAATATAATCGTTCTAGTGTTAACGTTTGCTGCAACAGTTCCTCCATAGATAATGCAGTTTACAAAATAATTACACATAGGTTCAGAGGTGTATAGTGAAATAAATTAAAATTATACACGCATGTCGTTACAGATGAAAAATAGAAATTAATTTCTTCACCTGCGAAGTTCCTAGGTTATATATATATACGGTATTTTAAATTAATAAAGCAGTAATATTTATATCATTAATACTGAAACATAATTTTATTGTATGTACAGATTTTATTTAAACGTAAAATTGTTCACATTAAAACATTAACAAGTGCATTTAATACAGGACTTGTTCAAATAAGTAGAGTATTACGACACTGTTGCTGTTGCTCTTTATTTACAACGATAAGACTCAAACAGTGCTGCGCAAAATTTACGAGACAGACGGAAGAGTTGACATGTAATGACAATGTTTTGGCCTAGTTATTAACGAAACTAATTACAAGTATTTGTAAGCACATGGAAGTGAATGGAACTAAGTGTAATCTATAATTAATACCGGTATCGACATCAAATAAATGATAGAATGTTTCTTAAAAAGAGCCGTGTTAACTTGACCGAAAATATTTTCAGTATCGCTAACTTCTTAAAGCAGTGAGGTAAAGCTTTTCCATCACGGTCGATGACCCCTCCTCTCTCTCTCTCTCACTCGTTGTTATATATTTGACAAATATTAACTGTGTGTGTGTGGTGTGTGTGTGTGTGTGTGTGTGTGTGTGTGTTGTTGTCACTGAGTATCGAGCTACTTACATGTGTGTCCACTCGCTCTCTCTCTGCATTGTTTTCCTAATTTTGACTAATGCACGAAAATACTTTCAGTATCGCTAACTTCTGAAAGTTTCCAACGGCGGACAATGACTTTCAAAACAAACACGCAAGCTACCCCTACCCTACCGTTGTAAGATACATCAATATATATACGTGAAGAATGCAATTAGCCTTCATACCTCATTGTGAAATCGATAATTGCGTGCATCAACATTTAAGAGGTGAGTAAACAGATTTGAATACGTTACGTAGCGAACATTGTTATTGAACTTACAGCACTTCTAATCAACATAGTTGTTGGAAATATTTAAACATTATCAAGTGCATTATTTATTGAAGTTAATACATGGCTTGTTCAAATAAGTAAAAACGTTGCTAAGTGTGCGCGTCGTAAGCAATTATACGGTATTTTAAATTAATAAAACAGTAATATTTATATCAACGTCGCTAAGTGTGCGTGTGTTTGTACGGATTTATTCTCAGTTGTATGTGCATGCGCAAATAATTCAAATGCATATACATAGATGACTGAAAAAGAGATTATTTACATAATAAATGTACGCTTATACAGGCGGGATGTCTGATGTTTCGTTCGCAATCAAAGAAACATACTTTACAGTTTTTATTTCTTAAAGTGAACATAATTTTATTGTATGTACAGATTTTATTTAAACGGAAAATTATTCACATTAAAACATTATCAAGTGCATTATTTATTGAATTTAATACATGACTTGTTCAAATAAGTAAAAACATCGCTAAGTGTGTGTATGTTTGTATGGATTTATTCTCAGTTGTATGTGACGGTACAGTTATTCTTACACAATTAGATTTGAAAGTCTTATGTATATATAGCACATAATATATATAGTACTGAAGCAAGTACTGTTATTATAGGAACAAGAAGATGATGAATACTTCTCAGAACATTGAACTTAAATGGTTAACTGTAGCCAAACATACCGTCAGTAAACGAAAGGGAGACGAGCAGAAGGTTAACAACAACAAGAACATTGAATTTAAATGGTTAACTGTAACCAAACAGGTTGCTAGTACACATGAGCAGAAGACTAAATGCAAAAATTTCAAGAAATTCCGTAAAGTATGTCTTATTTGTCAATCGTAAGCAATTATACGGTAATTTAAATTAATAAAACAGTAATATTTATATCATTAATACTGAAACATAATTTTATTGTATGTACAGATTTTATTTAAACGTAAAATTGTTCACATTAAAACATTAACAAGTGCATTTAATACAGGACTTGTTCAAATAAGTAGAAACATCGTTGTGTATGTGTATGTGTGTATGCGTATGTGTGTGTGTTTGTGCGGATTTATTCTCAGTTGTATGGAGCGGTACAGTTATTTTTACATAATTAGAGCGCTGTACAAATTGGTTGAAATGACAAACACGTTGAAAGCCTTTTGTATATATAGCACATAATGTATATGACTACTTTTACAACTGCTATGTAGAGAGAAAATTTATTCAGACACATGTTTCGTCCAGCCACAACAGATTTTCTCAACGAATATATATATATATGTTTCCTTTAATTGAAACAATTACAGCAAAATGTTTACTAGTGTAAGAAAATTAGTTATTGTTTGTAGCTGTTTAAACACAAAAACTTTTGTTGTTGATGACGTGATTTTCTTCACCAAAAGTATGACTTTGTACTGTTTTGATCACATAATTGTTTTCTGTCAACAAATTGGAACAATTCTGTAATTTACAAATGTAATTTCTCATAACAAAATACTGCATTCCATTTCATTTTATATTCAAACTATTATCTGAAACAGAACGTTATACAGATTGTAACGTTTAAATTTGAATGTTACATTTGAATAAAAGAATGAAAAGAATTGTAATGTATGTCTTTCTCTTATTTGTTAATCGTAAGCAATTATACAGTATTTTAAATTAATAAAACAGTGATTTTGTATTATTAATACTGATTGCATGTTTTATTTAATGCTTTGTTTTAGGTTTTACCATTAAACAGAAGTATTGTACCACAAATTATTGGTGGTAGTGATCTTTATGTTTATGAAAACCCCATAAAAGTGAAGTCCAAGGACTGTCTTAATGTCGTACCAAATGAAGAAGATTGCTTCACAAATTCATAATATGTAATATATATTTTATTTGTAATATACATTTCATATATTCTGTATTTTTTTGTTTTATATATTTTTATTTTGAAACATTTGAACCCTTTGAAGTTCACATAAAGTCATGTGATTTGTACATTTTACTAACAAAGACACGTCTGTTCATACTAAATGTGTGTGTGTGTGTGTGTGTGTGTGTGTGTGTGTGAGAGAGAGAGAGAGAGGGGGAGAGAGAGCTGATCCTTGTCTCATTCTTGTTATAGTCTTAAAAACAAAAGGTTGTCGAACCAACATCATTTTTATTTGGAAATAATTTCATTGTAAATATCACTTATTTGAAGCTGAATAATTTGCAGATTGTATCTTACAATCATGACAATTATTATTTAAACTGATAATTGTTTTATTAAAAATATTATTATTATTTCATATGTGTACACAATACTTTTGAAAATACCTTATTTCAAGGAGATTTTTTTTATGCTAAAGAGAGACATACACGCATAGGTAATTACATTATAAACTAGGAATTGCTTCCGACGTCTGCGAGAGAGAGAGGGCGTTAATATTTGTCGAATAAAGAGAGACATACACGCACAGGTAATTACATTATAAACTAGGAATTGCTTCCGACGTCTGCGAGCGAGAGAGAGAGAGAGAGAGAGAGAGAGAGAGAGAGGAGAAACGGTATGAAACCTTCCGCAGTTGAAACCTGCTCTACAAAACGCTTCACACGAAGCGTTATGTTAAGAGAGAGAACGCGCATGTAAGTAGTTGACAACACACACGCACACATAGTTAATATTTGTTAATTATTTAATACAATGAAAAATGAAGTCAACGTTTTGACGATGAGAGAGAGAGAGAGAGAGAGAGAGAGCGGACGTTGTAAGTACGTACACAGTTAATATTTGTCGAATATATATAAACTTTCTAAAATCATATACATGCGCGGTAATGATCACAGAGAGGAGAAACGGTTTGAACATAACGTTTGACAACGAGAGAGAGAGAGAGAGAGAGAGAGAGAGAGAGAGAGAGAGAGAGAGAGAGAGAGAGAGAGAGAGAGAGAGAGAGAGACAGACAGGCAGACAGAGACAGACAGACAGATATAGACAGTCGGACGGATGGACGGACGGACGGACGGACAGAGAGATAAATAGAGAGAGAGAGAGAGAGAGAGAGAGAGAGAGAGAGAGAGAGAGAGAGAGAGAGAGAGAGAGAGAGAGAGAGAGTAACAACAGTGTTGTAAATATATATATTTAATTATTTAAAACAAATTATGGTTTATTTTAATTTATTTCGTTATAAACCTCCGAATATGCATACAATTATTTGTATAGTAATCAGAAATGTGTGTGAGAGAGACATTTTACTAATTTGTAGGTTGTATCTTACAATCATGAAAATTATTATTTAAACTGATAATTGTTTTATTAAAATCTTACAATGACGAAATATTATTATTTCATTGTTTACGATATATATTTAATGCAGAAAATGAATTTTTAAAATTACAATCGTCTGTATTTAAGTTCGTGTACACACATACAAATCGTTTGAATAAGGGAATTCTTGTCAACGTTTGCAGAGAGAGAGAGAGAGAGTCATATACAATGTGTGTATGTGTACACAAAACTTTTGAAAATACCTTATTTCAAGGAGATTTTTTTATGCGTAACACTTTACCACACACACACAGACTTGGCAGTATATTAATTTCTAAATCATGGTCAATGACTGTCATGTGTCAAAAAAAGGACGCAACGAGGTAGGTGATAAATATATATATTTCCTGGAGATTACATTTTAGTATCGCTACTTACAATAATCCATAAGTAGCACGACACTTATGTAAAACTGATGACATAAAGAGAGAGAGAGTTTATATTGTGATCGACAACTGTGTCTAGAGACAAAGAGAGAGGAGGGGAGAGAGAGTTGATATCGAAGTCGTCGTTAACAATTTACTATAATATAGTTTGAATTTCCCACCGAAGAAAAATGTTGGCAGATCTGTTCTATACACACACACAATAATGCAGGATTGGTAACCCTGATCATATATTTTAATATACACTATAATACACACACACACATATCAAGTTTGAACCCATACATAGGTTGGTAAACCTGATCATATAGATTTAATATACATTATAACACACAACAAATTTGAACTCATGCAAGGTTGGTAACCCTGATCATATATTTAATATATACACTATAATGCATCAAGTCGGAACCCCCCACCATAGGTTGGTAAACCTGATCATATAGATTTAATATACATTATAACAAATTTGAACTCATTAAAGCTTGGTACTCCCCGATCATATATTTAATATATACACTATAATGCATCAAGTGATAGAAAGTGAAAGTGATCTAAGCTCGCGAAAGGCGGCATATAAAAAAATAAAAAAATTATATTCGCGGATGCGGTTGGTAAACCTGATCATATAGATTTAATATACATTATAACACACAACAAATTTGAACTCATGCAAGGTTGGTAACCCTAATCATATATTTAATATATACACTATAATGCATCAAGTCGGAACCCCCCCACCCTAGGTTGGTAAACCTGATCATATAGATTTAATATACATTATAACAAATTTGAACTCATGCAAGGTTGGTAACCCTGATCATATATTTAATATATACACTATAATGCATCAAGTGATAGAAAGTGAAAGTGATCTAAGCTCGCGAAAGGCGGCATATAAAAAAATAAAAAATTAATTTCGCGGATGCTGTGGTCCAGATACGCGAAAAAGTCGCGGATCTTGACACAGATCAGCGAAAAAGTCGCGGATGCTGTGGTCCAGTAGAAAGTGAAAGTGATCTAGGCTCGCGAAAGGCTGCATATAAAAAATTATATTCGCGGAAATTAGAAAGTGAAAGTGATTTAGGCTCGCGAAAGGCGGCATATATTCGCGGATATGCAAATCAATTTAATTAAAAAAATAAAAATATCAAATTAAAAAAAAATAAAAAAATTTATTCGCGGAAATTCGCTGTCTTTTGGGATGCTGTGGTCCAGCGGTGGTGGGGAGAGCGTGGGAAAAAATCTTGGACCGTGGGAACGGCGGCATCTCTTTGATCTAGACCGTGGGAAAGGCGGCATTCCTTTGTGCGTCAGGACCGGAATTCCCTCTACTGACATCGTAAAATACGGTGTCAAGTAAACGGGTGAGAGTTTGGGCCCCTACCGCTAGACCCATGGGAACCCTAGTGTATTGACAGAGGTTTCACGGAACACAGAATGCCGTGTAGGGCCTACTTTCTTTCGTCAGCGGGATCTGGTGATATGCAGAGTTGAGGTCAATGATGGTAAAATACCTCGCCTCACTGAACCAATCGAACGCGGAATGAATGTCAGGAAGTGGGACCAAATCTACCTCAATGTTGCGGTAGTCGATCACCATCCGATGTTTACCTCCAGGCTTGGGCACTAGGAACGCTGGACTGGTATAGCTAGAACTTGTTAGGTTCAATCACCCCCTGGTCTAATAATTCTTGAACCTTCTCCCTCAAGATGTTCATCTTTGGAGGGGCAAATTTATAAGGGTGGGAGCGTACCACCTTGGAGTCCGTTAGGCGGATCTTATACTCCAAGAGATGTGTGAGCCCAAGGCCTGGAGTTAACAAAGTGGGGAACTGCTCACACAACTGACCTAATGCGGACCGCTGGGACTGGTAGAGGTGGTCTCTAGATGTGTCGGGGCACTCAACCTCTTGGATATCTTTCCTAGTCCCCTGATATCCAAGAAAAGGGGTTACAACTTCCCGATTAAATTTTAAATAATATTGGTGCTCTTTGATGTCAATGACGAGACCATTTTTACAGATTAAATCGGCACCAATAATGCACTCAGCTCCCAGAGCAGGAGAACCAGAAAGCTCCACACCCAAGAAAATCCCTCAATCCTAAAGTTAAAGGCAATCTGAATTGACCCGGCCGCTGATATGTTCCAGCGCCTGACCCGACATAGGGTAACATGCCCGAGAGCTTCCATGGATTTGCACCAACAGGTGCCTACACCTGATTTTATGAAATTTTAAAGGTAAACCGACCTGATAGCAGAATAATGAAAACCCCCAACCCTATTATGAGATGAAAAAATAATTAAAAGCAGAAAGACCGGAGATTGTAATAGAAACTAGACCAGCCGGTCCAGCCCCAGCATGTACAGACAGCACCCACCTACTTAACTGAAATACAGGTTCCCCTCAAACTTTTACAACCCTATTCAGTACCACAGTAAAAAAAATAGAGCACAAAATTAGTGACCGCCGGACACATGCCAGCGAGCAGGCCTACAATTGTTTTCGAGACTAAGTATATTATCAAAACAGGGTTACAGAAAGTTTGCATCCGACTTATGTCCAGTTGGACAGGAGTACAATCAAAACGGCATCAGGATGTAGAAAGGCATAGTGAATCACAATGAAGTATAACTTGAGTTTTATGGATTGTTAAATGCACAATACATGGTGTTTCCTGTAGAGGCCAAGTGTAAGTAAGAATTGTTTAAATATCACCTCATTTGGTCCAGGTGGTTACAGTGGCATGCTTTACAGTTGATTATCTTTCGCCAGGTGAGGCACGAGAGTCTAAGTGTGTTCAGGCGATGGTGTAAGCTGGGATTACCACCATTCTGGAGTCAAGTCTTCGACTGCATCGGGAACCCTAGACATTAATAATAATTAATTCCCTGGCAACCACTTATTCCCAAACCTCACACATGTACCACATACAAAGCGTGTATAAACAGAATCAACACCTGCCCGCCCCTGACCAATTCAACAATGTTCATTAAAAATATGTGCAACATTTTCCCTTTTATATTTTTAAATTAATATCTCACACACCAGACCTCAATTCCACTTGATTTGGTTCGATTTATAATGCACACTCACATGCGTATACAACGTTAACATATTACGACAGGTTACAAGTTCATACGGCCACGTGCTCGCACAGTCCAATTCCCCAAAGTCTCGCAAAATACATAATTTTTACACCCCTTTTGAAATGGGCACTTACTATTTACAAAAATACAAGTTGTTAGGCTGTTTCAGTGTTAAATAAATCCAAATACTTGACAATGAACATACATTAGATTCACGACCACGAGGCAAGCTTCAAACTTTTATCCGTTCATATCTAAGTCAATTATGATTGAAATTTAAACTTTTTACAATAAAATTAATTATATATACTTATTAATGAATGTACTTACCGGAGGTCCGTGAGCGTTTAACACGTCATGATAGAATAGGAATACAACAATAACTTCAACTCAATCCTGCCAAAAGAATAGGCTGTACTCTGAGCGGTAGGCAAGACTCAACTGAACGAGCCTGCAGTGCACAGCCCGAGGAACAGAATTACTCACCCACCCCCAACAGGTAGCGCTAGCATGCAGAGAGGCAAAACGGTAACACAGATCGACGCTAAATAACAACTTCGCCGTTACATTAATAAATTATATAAAAAACTTCTATTTTTATACAGAATCCCGGTTTTATTGAAACCGCGGCGCACCCCCACCACAAAAGGGCAACATGGTTGCCCAACACTAGAAACTCGGGTACCCTGCATAGTACCCCCACAATCTTCTAGACCACAGAGTTTCTCCGGTAAATTTCAAGAAAAATCGCTCTTAGGAGAACAGAGACTCAGAGCGAAAACGAAGGAAGAAGAAGGAAGAAGTGTAGTGGGTATACGTATGTGCATGTAAGTACTGGTGTAGGTGTGCGGGCACTGCATGCTGACTTGATCAGGGTCAGCATACAGCAAGAGACAGGAGGAGAAAAGAAGAAAGGCAAGAATCGGGTGCACCCTCTGAATTCTGACCTCCTAAGGCCTCCCCACTTACAACTTGAGACCCAAAGCCAAATAACGTCCACAGTGATACAAACACATATGCCACCACTCACAAGCCTATGCCCTATGGCAAAACTTTAGTTTCGATATGTGAGTGGTCATCTTCTCAATATCCCCCTCGGGTTTACCCAAACTCACTGTTACTGGCGATACAAACCGAAGAATGCGGTATGGCCCCGACCAGTGATAACACAGCTTGGCGGCACTCTTATCGGCAGCTGAGCTGATCGGGTGGCTCTGGCAGTAGACCAAATCTCCAACCGCGAAGGGATTTGGAATTCGCCCCTGATTATATCGACTACGGACGCGCTCGTGCGCACGGAGCAAATTCTTCCGGGCCTCTTTCCACCTATCTGCCGTCCTAATGTCCGTATTACTTGGCAGAAGATCGTCTATGTTCCACAAATTGGCCAAGGGAAGCGTAGGCGAGAAACCAAACATAACCTCAAAGGGAACGGCCTTATGACTTTCGTGTAAGGCCGTATTAAAAGCTAATTGCAACCACTTCAGATTCTGGTCCCAACAATTCTGCTGTTCAGCATGATAGGCAATCAAAGCTGATCGGAGATTCCGGTTAAATCTCTCCGCGTGGGACGGCCGAGGGTAGTACGGGGAAGTGGTCACATGTTTGATACCCACTGGCGACGCACATTCGCCGAAAATCGCCTGAAATAAATTGTGGACCATTGTCCGAGACAATGATGGCCGGAAGACCGAAGTGCTGAAAGACATGGGTCTGTAGCGCAAGGATGGTCAATCGAGCTTTTGCCTGCCGTAAGGGCAGTAGCCAGACAAACTTAGAAAAAGCATCCACACAAACAAGCATGTAAGAATTACCTGACTTGCTACGCGGGAAAGGTCCCACGTAGTCGATGAATAACTTCTCCATCGGTCTGCTCGCCACATCAGACAAGAACCCCAACTTGGTGTTTTGGGCAGGCTTACTCAAGCCACAGAGATGACATGCTTTCACTCGAGTTGTGATGTCCCTATCCATGCCCTTCCAGATGTAATGTCTCCTAATACTGGAAATGGTCTTCGAAATCCCCTTGCGTCCACCTACTGGGGAATTGTGATAGTAACTGAAGACCATGGGCACGAGCTTGCTAGGCAGCACTATCTTCGGGGCACGTCCTTTTCTCTCTTTGCAGCACAGGACACCCTTGGACAAGAAGTAAAGGACTTGTACGTTAGCCTCTTTTAGATTTTGGATGATCGGACCCAACTCTTCATCATCTAACTGATGGGGTAACACAACAGTGAAAGCTAAAGTAAAGTCTAGTAAGACAGAACAGGGTTGCTCAGGTTGGGCTTCACTGGGTTGGGAAAACATGCGGGTCAAAGCGTCTGCAACCACATTTTGAGTTCCCCGAATGTGTTGCACCTTGAATTTAAAGGATGAGATCTTGACCACCCATCTTCCAATCTTACCCAGTTGCCAGGGATGAGCAAGAAGCCAAGAGAGAGCCTGATTGTCGGTCTCGAGCAGGAACTCAGCATGTTCCAAGAAACGCCTGAACTTATCTAGAGCGTACACCACAGCTAAACACTCTAGTTCATACACTGATGACTACCTTTCTTGTTGGGTCAATGTGCTGGATATAAACGCCACTGGCTGCCTAGCACCATCAACAACTTGGGACAGAACCGCCCCGAGCGCAACCGAACTCGCGTCCGTCCGTAAAATGAATGGTTTAGAGAAGTCGGGCATTCTCAGCACCGGAGGGGAAATGATGGCTTCCTTCAGGGTTTCGAAAGCCATCTGGTGTTTCCCCCCCCCCACCATACAAAGTTGGCGCCCTTTTTACGGAGTTCACTCAGGGGTGCCGCAATCTCCTCAGCGTTCGGAATGAAGCGTCGGTAGAAATTGACCATCCCCACAAATCTCGCGATGCCTTTGGCATCCTTTGGTTGGGGAAAATCCCTGATTCCCTGTGTTCCCTCGGGATCTACAGTGACACCTCTATGGGAAATCAGGTGGCCCAGAAAAGAAATTTGGGTCTGGGCGAACTTCACCTTTTCAGGGTTGACAGTGAGGCCAGCACTCCTCAACCAGCACATCACCTCGTTCAGATGACCCAAATGCTCCTCATAACCATATCTGTACACCAGAAAGTCATCAAGATAATTAAAGATGTATTTAAACTTGACATCGTAAAATACGGTGTCAAGTAAACGGGTGAGAGTTTGGGCCCCTACCGCTAGACCCATGGGAACCCTAGTGTATTGACAGAGGTTTCACGGAACACAAAATGCCGTGTAGGGCCTACTTTCTTTCGTCAGCGGGATCTGGTGATATGCAGAGTTGAGGTCAATGATGGTAAATTACCTCGCCTGACTGACCCATCGAACGCGGAATGAATGTCAGGAAGTGGGACCAAATCTATCTCAATGTTGCGGTAGTCGATCACCATCCGATGTTTACCTCCAGGCTTGGGCACTAGGAACGCTGGACTGGCATAGCTAGAACTTGTTAGCTTCAATCACCCCCTGGTCTAATAATTCTTGAACCTTCTCTCTCAAGATGTTCATCTTTGGAGGGGCAAATTTATAAGGGTGGGAGCGTACCACCTTGGAGTCCGTTAGGCGGATCTTATACTCCAAGAGATGTGTGAGCCCAAGGCCTGGAGTTAACAAAGTGGGGAACTGCTCACACAACTGATCTAATGCGGACCGCTGGGACTGGGAGCGGTGGTCTCTAGATGTGTCGGGGCACTCAACCTCTTGGATATCTTTCCTAGTCCCCTGATATCCAAGAAAAGGGGTTACAACTTCCCGATTAAATTTTAAATAATATTGGTGCTCTTTGATGTCAATGACGAGACCACTTTTACAGATTAAATCGGCACCAATAATGCACTCAGCTCCCAGAGCAGGAGAAACCAGAAAGCTCCACACCCAAGAAAATCCCTCAATCCTAAATTTAAAGGCATTCTGAATTGACCCGGCCGCTGACATGTTCCAGCGCCTGACCCGACATAGGGTAACATGCCCGAGAGCTTGCATGGATTTGCACCAACAGGTGCCTACACCTGATTTTATGAAATTTTAAAGGTAACCCGACCTGATAGCAGAATAATGAAAACCCCCAACCCTATTATGAGATGAAAAAATAATTAAAAGCAGAAAGACCGGAGATTGTAATAGAAACTAGACCAGCCGGTCCAGCCCCAGCATGTACAGACAGCACCCACCTACTTAACTGAAATACAGGTTCCCCTCAAACTTTTACAACCCTATTCAGTACCACAGTAAAAAAAATAGAGCACAAAATTAGTGACCGCCGGACACATGCCAGCGAGCAGGCCTACAATTGTTTTCGAGACTAAGTATATTATCAAAACAGGGTTACAGAAAGTTTGCATCCGACTTATGTCCAGTTGGACAGGAGCACAATCAAAACGGCATCAGGATGTAGAAAGGCATAGTGAATCACAATGAAGTATAACTTGAGTTTTATGGATTGTTAAATGCACAAAACATGGTGTTTCCTGTAGAGGCCAAGTGTAAGTAAGAATTGTTTAAATATCACCTCATTTGGTCCAGGTGGTTACAGTGGCATGTTTTACAGTTGATTATCTTTCGGCAGGTGAGGCACGAGATTCTAAGTGTGTTCAGGCGATGGTGTAAGCTGGGATTACCACCATTCTGGAGTCAAGTCTTCGACTGCATCGGGAACCCTAGACATTAATAATAATTAATTCCCTGGCAACCACTTATTCCCAAACCTCACACATGTACCACATACAAAGCGTGTATAAACAGAATCAACACCTGCCCGCCCCTGACCAATTCAACAATGTTCATTAAAAATATGTGCAACATTTTCCCTTTTATATTTTTAAATTAATATCTCACACACCAGACCTCAATTCCACTTGATTTGGTTCGATTTATAATGCACACTCACATGCGTATACAACGTTAACATATTACGACAGGTTACAAGTTCATACGGCCACGTGCTCGCACAGTCCAATTCCCCAAAGTCTCGCAAAATACATAATTTTTACACCCCTTTTGAAATGGGCACTTACTATTTACAAAAATACAAGTTGTTAGGCTGTTTCAGTGTTAAATAAATCCAAATACTTGACAATGAACATACATTAGATTCACGACCACGAGGCAAGCTTCAAACTTTTATCCGTTTACATCTAAGTCAATTATGATTGAAATTTAAACTTTTTACAATAAAATTAATTATATATACTTATTAATGAATGTACTTACCGGAGGTCCGTGAGCGTTTAACACGTCATGATAGAATAGGAATACAACAATAACTTCAACTCAATCCTGCCGGAAGAATAGGCTGTACTCTGAGCGGTAGGCAAGACTCAACTGAACGAGCCTGCAGTGCACAGCCCGAGGAACAGAATTACTCACCCACCCCAACAGGTAGCGCTAGCATGCATAGAGGCAAAACGGTAACACAGATCGACGCTAAATAACAACTTCGCCGTTACATTAATAACTTATATAAAAAACTTCTATTTTTATACAGAATCCCGGTTTCATTGAAACCGCGGCACACCCCCACCCCAAAAGGGCAACATGGTTGCCCAACACTAGAAACTCGGGTACCCTGCATAGTACCCCCACAATCTTCTAGACCACAGAGTTTCTCCGGTAAATTTCAAGAAAAATCGCTCTTAGGAGAACAGAGACTCAGAGCGAAAACGAAGGAAGAAGAAGGAAGAAGAGTAGTGGGTATACGTGTGTGCATGTAAGTACTGGTGTAGGTGTGCGGGCACTGCATGCTGACTTGATCAGGGTCAGCATACAGCAAGAGACAGGAGGAGAAAAGAAGAAAGGCAAGAATCGGGTGCACCCTCTGAATTCTGACCTCCTAAGGCCTCCCCACTCACAACTTGAGACCCAAAGCCAAATAACGTCCACAGTGGGACAAACCCATATGCCACCACTCACAAGCCTATGCCCTATGGCAAAACTTTAGTTTCGATATGTGAGTGGTCATCTTCTCAATATCCCCCTCGGGATTACCCAAACTCACTGTTACCGGCGATACAAACCGAAGAATGCGGTATGGCCCCGACCAGCGATAACACAGTTTGGCGGGACTCTTATCGGCAGCTGAGCTGATCGGGTGGCTCTGGCAGTAGACCAAATCTCCAACCGCGAAGGGATTTGGAATTCGCCCCTGATTATATCGACTACGGACGCGCTCGTGCGCACGGAGCAAATTCTTCCGGGCCTCTTTCCACCTATCTGCCGTCCTAATGTCCGTATTACTTGGCAAAAGATCGTCTATGTTCCACAAATTGGCCAAGGGAAGCGTAGGCGAGAAACCAAACATAACCTCAAAGGGAACGGCCTTATGACTTTCGTGTAAGGCCGTATTAAAAGCTAATTGCAACCACTTCAGATTCTGGTCCCAACAATTCTGCTGTTCAGCATGATAGGCAATCAAAGCTGATCGGAGATTCCGGTTAAATCTCTCCGCGTGGGACGGCCGAGGGTAGTACGGGGAAGTGGTCACATGTTTGATACCCACTGGCGACGCACATTCGCCGAAAATCGCCTGAAATAAATTGTGGACCATTGTCCGAGACAATGATGGCCGGAAGACCGAAGTGCTGAAAGACATGGGTCTGTAGCGCAAGGATGGTCAATCGAGCTTTTGCCTGCCGTAAGGGCAGTAGCCAGACAAACTTAGAAAAAGCATCCACACAAACAAGCATGTAAGAATTACCTGACTTGCTACGCGGGAAAGGTCCCACGTAGTCGATGAATAACTTCTCCATCGGTCTGCTCGCCACATCAGACAAGAACCCCAACTTGGTGTTTTGGGCAGGCTTACTCAAGCCACAGAGATGACATGCTTTCACTCGAGTTGTGATGTCCCTATCCATGCCCTTCCAGATGTAATGTCTCCTAATACTAAAAATGGTCTTCGAAATCCCCTTGCGTCCACCTACTGTGGAATTGTGATAGTAACTGAAGACCATGGGCACGAGCTTGCTAGGCAGCACTATCTTCGGGGCACGTCCTTTTCTCTCTTTGCAGCACAGGACACCCTTGGACAAGAAGTAAAGGACTTGTACGTTAGCCTCTTTTAGATTTTGGATGATCGGACCCAACTCTTCATCATCTAACTGATGGGGTAACACAACAGTGAAAGCTAAAGTAAAGTCTAGTAAGACAGAACAGGGTTGCTCAGGTTGGGCTTCACTGGGTTGGGAAAACATGCGGGTCAAAGCGTCTGCAACCACATTTTGAGTTCCCCGAATGTGTTGCACCTTGAATTTAAAGGATGAGATCTTGACCACCCATCTTCCAATCTTACCCAGTTGCCAGGGATGAGCAAGAAGCCAAGAGAGAGCCTGATTGTCGGTCTCGAGCAGGAACTCAGCATGTTCCAAGAAACGCCTGAACTTATCTAGAGCGTACACCACAGCTAAACACTCTAGTTCATACACTGATGACTACCTTTCTTGTTGGGTCAATGTGCTGGATATAAACGCCACTGGCTGCCTAGCACCATCAACAACTTGGGACAGAACCGCCCCGAGCGCAACCGAACTCGCGTCCGTCCGTAAAATGAATGGTTTAGAGAAGTCGGGCATTCTCAGCACCGGAGGGGAAATGATGGCTTCCTTCAGGGTTTCGAAAGCCATCTGGTGTTTCCCCCCCCCACCATACAAAGTTGGCGCCCTTTTTTCGGAGTTCACTCAGGGGTGCCGCAATCTCCTCAGCGTTCGGAATGAAGCGTCGGTAGAAATTGACCATCCCCACAAATCTCGCGATGCCTTTGGCATCCTTTGGTTGGGGAAAATCCCTGATTCCCTGTGTTCCCTCGGGATCTACAGTGACACCTCTATGGGAAATCAGGTGGCCCAGAAAAGAAATTTGGGTCTGGGCGAACTTCACCTTTTCAGGGTTGACAGTGAGGCCAGCACTCCTCAACCAGCACATCACCTCGTTCAGATGACCCAAATGCTCCTCATAACCCTATCTGTACACCAGAAAGCCATCAAGATAATTAAAGATGTATTTAAACTTGACATCGTAAAATACGGTGTCAAGTAAACGGGTGAGAGTTTGGGCCCCTACCGCTAGACCCATGGGAACCCTAGTGTATTGACAGAGGTTTCACGGAACACAGAATGCCGTGTAGGGCCTACTTTCTTTCGTCAGCGGGATCTGGTGATATGCAGAGTTGAGGTCAATGATGGTAAATTACCTCGCCTGACTGACCCATCGAACGCGGAATGAATGTCAGGAAGTGGGACCAAATCTATCTCAATGTTGCGGTAGTCGATCACCATCCGATGTTTACCTCCAGGCTTGGGCACTAGGAACGCTGGACTGGCATAGCTAGAACTTGTTAGGTTCAATCACTCCCTGGTCTAATAATTCTTGAACCTTCTCCCTCAAGATGTTCATCTTTGGAGGGGCAAATTTATAAGGGTGGGAGCGTACCACCTTGGAGTCCGTTAGGCGGATCTTATACTCCAAGAGATGTGTGAGCCCAAGGCCTGGAGTTAACAAAGTGGGGAACTGCTCACACAACTGATCTAATGCGGACCGCTGCGACTGGGAGCGGTGGTCTCTAGATGTGTCGGGGCACTCAACCTCTTGGATATCTTTCCTAGTCCCCTGATATCCAAGAAAAGGGGTTACAACTTCCCGATTAAATTTTAAATAATATTGGTGCTCTTTGATGTCAATGACGAGACCACTTTTACAGATTAAATCGGCACCAATAATGCACTCAGCTCCCAGAGCAGGAGAAACCAGAAAGCTCCACACCCAAGAAAATCCCTCAATCCTAAATTTAAAGGCATTCTGAATTGACCCGGCCGCTGACATGTTCCAGCGCCTGACCCGACATAGGGTAACATGCCCGAGAGCTTGCATGGATTTGCACCAACAGGTGCCTACACCTGATTTTATGAAATTTTAAAGGTAACCCGACCTGATAGCAGAATAATGAAAACCCCCAACCCTATTATGAGATGAAAAAATAATTAAAAGCAGAAAGACCGGAGATTGTAATAGAAACTAGACCAGCCGGTCCAGCCCCAGCATGTACAGACAGCACCCACCTACTTAACTGAAATACAGGTTCCCCTCAAACTTTTACAACCCTATTCAGTACCACAGTAAAAAAAATAGAGCACAAAATTAGTGACCGCCGGACACATGCCAGCGAGCAGGCCTACAATTGTTTTCGAGACTAAGTATATTATCAAAACAGGGTTACAGAAAGTTTGCATCCGACTTATGTCCAGTTGGACAGGAGCACAATCAAAACGGCATCAGGATGTAGAAAGGCATAGTGAATCACAATGAAGTATAACTTGAGTTTTATGGATTGTTAAATGCACAAAACATGGTGTTTCCTGTAGAGGCCAAGTGTAAGTAAGAATTGTTTAAATATCACCTCATTTGGTCCAGGTGGTTACAGTGGCATGTTTTACAGTTGATTATCTTTCGGCAGGTGAGGCACGAGATTCTAAGTGTGTTCAGGCGATGGTGTAAGCTGGGATTACCACCATTCTGGAGTCAAGTCTTCGACTGCATCGGGAACCCTAGACATTAATAATAATTAATTCCCTGGCAACCACTTATTCCCAAACCTCACACATGTACCACATACAAAGCGTGTATAAACAGAATCAACACCTGCCCGCCCCTGACCAATTCAACAATGTTCATTAAAAATATGTGCAACATTTTCCCTTTTATATTTTTAAATTAATATCTCACACACCAGACCTCAATTCCACTTGATTTGGTTCGATTTATAATGCACACTCACATGCGTATACAACGTTAACATATTACGACAGGTTACAAGTTCATACGGCCACGTGCTCGCACAGTCCAATTCCCCAAAGTCTCGCAAAATACATAATTTTTACACCCCTTTTGAAATGGGCACTTACTATTTACAAAAATACAAGTTGTTAGGCTGTTTCAGTGTTAAATAAATCCAAATACTTGACAATGAACATACATTAGATTCACGACCACGAGGCAAGCTTCAAACTTTTATCCGTTTACATCTAAGTCAATTATGATTGAAATTTAAACTTTTTACAATAAAATTAATTATATATACTTATTAATGAATGTACTTACCGGAGGTCCGTGAGCGTTTAACACGTCATGATAGAATAGGAATACAACAATAACTTCAACTCAATCCTGCCGGAAGAATAGGCTGTACTCTGAGCGGTAGGCAAGACTCAACTGAACGAGCCTGCAGTGCACAGCCCGAGGAACAGAATTACTCACCCACCCCAACAGGTAGCGCTAGCATGCAGAGAGGCAAAACGGTAACACAGATCGACGCTAAATAACAACTTCGCCGTTACATTAATAACTTATATAAAAAACTTCTATTTTTATACAGAATCCCGGTTTCATTGAAACCGCGGCACACCCCCACCCCAAAAGGGCAACATGGTTGCCCAACACTAGAAACTCGGGTACCCTGCATAGTACCCCCACAATCTTCTAGACCACAGAGTTTCTCCGGTAAATTTCAAGAAAAATCGCTCTTAGGAGAACAGAGACTCAGAGCGAAAACGAAGGAAGAAGAAGGAAGAAGTGTAGTGGGTATACGTGTGTGCATGTAAGTACTGGTGTAGGTGTGCGGGCACTGCATGCTGACTTGATCAGGGTCAGCATACAGCAAGAGACAGGAGGAGAAAAGAAGAAAGGCAAGAATCGGGTGCACCCTCTGAATTCTGACCTCCTAAGGCCTCCCCACTCACAACTTGAGACCCAAAGCCAAATAACGTCCACAGTGGGACAAACCCATATGCCACCACTCACAAGCCTATGCCCTATGGCAAAACTTTAGTTTCGATATGTGAGTGGTCATCTTCTCAATATCCCCCTCGGGATTACCCAAACTCACTGTTACCGGCGATACAAACCGAAGAATGCGGTATGGCCCCGACCAGCGATAACACAGTTTGGCGGCACTCTTATCGGCAGCTGAGCTGATCGGGTGGCTCTGGCAGTAGACCAAATCTCCAACCGCGAAGGGATTTGGAATTCGCCCCTGATTATATCGACTACGGACGCGCTCGTGCGCACGGAGCAAATTCTTCCGGGCCTCTTTCCACCTATCTGCCGTCCTAATGTCCGTATTACTTGGCAGAAGATCGTCTATGTTCCACAAATTGGCCAAGGGAAGCGTAGGCGAGAAACCAAACATAACCTCAAAGGGAACGGCCTTATGACTTTCGTGTAAGGCCGTATTAAAAGCTAATTGCAACCACTTCAGATTCTGGTCCCAACAATTCTGCTGTTCAGCATGATAGGCAATCAAAGCTGATCGGAGATTCCGGTTAAATCTCTCCGCATGGGACGGCTGAGTGTAGTACGGGGAAGTGGTCACATGTTTGATACCCACTGGCGACGCACATTCGCCGAAAATCGCCTGAAATAAATTGTGGACCATTGTCCGAGACAATGATGGCCGGAAGACCGAAGTGCTGAAAGACATGGGTCTGTAGCGCAAGGATGGTCAATCGAGCTTTTGCCTGCCGTAAGGGCAGTAGCCAGACAAACTTAGAAAAAGCATCCACACAAACAAGCATGTAAGAATTACCTGACTTGCTACGCGGGAAAGGTCCCACGTAGTCGATGAATAACTTCTCCATCGGTCTGCTCGCCACATCAGACAAGAACCCCAACTTGGTGTTTTGGGCAGGCTTACTCAAGCCACAGAGATGACATGCTTTCACTCGAGTTGTGATGTCCCTATCCATGCCCTTCCAGATGTAATGTCTCCTAATACTGGAAATGGTCTTCGAAATCCCCTTGTGTCCACCTACTGGGGAATTGTGATAGTAACTGAAGACCATGGGCACGAGCTTGCTAGGCAGCACTATCTTCGGGGCACGTCCTTTTCTCTCTTTGCAGCACAGGACACCCTTGGACAAGAAGTAAAGGACTTGTACGTTAGCCTCTTTTAGATTTTGGATGATCGGACCCAACTCTTCATCATCTAACTGATTGGGTAACACATCAGTGAAATCTAAAGTAAATTCTAGTAAGACAGAACAGGGTTGCTCAGGTTGGGCTTCACTGGGTTGGGAAAACATGCGGGTCAAAGCGTCTGCAACCACATTTTGAGTTCCCCGAATGTGTTGCACCTTGAATTTAAAGGATGAGATCTTGACCACCCATCTTCCAATCTTTCCCAGTTGCCGGGGATGAGCAAGAAGCCAAGAGAGAGCCTGATTGTCGGTCTCGAGCAGGAACTCAGCATGTTCCAAGAAACGCCTGAACTTATCTTGAGCGTACACCACAGCTAAACACTCTAGTTCATACACTGATGACTACCTTTCTTGTTGGGTCAATGTGCTGGATATAAACGCCACTGGCTGCCTAGCACCATCAACAACTTGGGACAGAACCGCCCCGAGCGCAACCGAACTCGCGTCCGTCTGTAAAATGAATGGCTTAGAGAAGTCGGGCATTCTCAGCACCGGAGGGGAAATGATGGCTTCCTTCAGGGTTTCGAAAGCCATCTGGTGTTTTCCCCCCCATACAAATTTGGCGCCCTTTTTTCGGAGTTCACTCAGGGGTGCCGCAATCTCCCCAGCGTTCGGAATGAAGCGTCGGTAGAAATTGACCATCCCCACAAATCTCGCGATGCCTTTGGCATCCTTTGGTTGGGGAAAATCCCTGATTCCCTGTGTTCGCTCGGGATCTACAGTGACACCTCTATGGGAAATCAGGTGGCCTGAAGTTAACCTCATGGCCCAAGGCCTGGAGTTAACAAAGTGGGGAACTGCTCACACAACTGATCTAATGCGGACCGCTGGGACTGGGAGCGGTGGTCTCTAGATGTGTCGGGGCACTCAACCTCTTGGATATCTTTCCTAGTCCCCTGATATCCAAGAAAAGGGGTTACAACTTCCCGATTAAATTTTAAATAATATTGGTGCTCTTTGATGTCAATGACGAGACCACTTTTACAGATTAAATCGGCACCAATAATGCACTCAGCTCCCAGAGCAGGAGAAACCAGAAAGCTCCACACCCAAGAAAATCCCTCAATCCTAAATTTAAAGGCATTCTGAATTGACCCGGCCGCTGACATGTTCCAGCGCCTGACCCGACATAGGGTAACATGCCCGAGAGCTTGCATGGATTTGCACCAACAGGTGCCTACACCTGATTTTATGAAATTTTAAAGGTAACCCGACCTGATAGCAGAATAATGAAAACCCCCAACCCTATTATGAGATGAAAAAATAATTAAAAGCAGAAAGACCGGAGATTGTAATAGAAACTAGACCAGCCGGTCCAGCCCCAGCATGTACAGACAGCACCCACCTACTTAACTGAAATACAGGTTCCCCTCAAACTTTTACAACCCTATTCAGTACCACAGTAAAAAAAATAGAGCACAAAATAAGTGACCGCCGGACACATGCCAGCGAGCAGGCCTACAATTGTTTTCGAGACTAAGTATATTATCAAAACAGGGTTACAGAAAGTTTGCATCCGACTTATGTCCAGTTGGACAGGAGCACAATCAAAACGGCATCAGGATGTAGAAAGGCATAGTGAATCACAATGAAGTATAACTTGAGTTTTATGGATTGTTAAATGCACAAAACATGATGTTTCCTGTAGAGGCCAAGTGTAAGTAAGAATTGTTTAAATATCACCTCATTTGGTCCAGGTGGTTACAGTGGCATGCTTTACAGTTGATTATCTTCCGGCAGGTGAGGCTCGAGAGTCTAAGTGTGTTCAGGCGATGGTGTAAGCTGGGATTACCACCATTCTGGAGTCAAGTCTTCGACTGCATCGGGAACCCTAGACATTAATAATAATTAATTCCCTGGCAACCACTTATTCCCAAACCTCACACATGTACCACATACAAAGCGTGTATAAACAGAATCAACACCTGCCCGCCCCTGACCAATTCAACAATGTTCATTTATGATAGGAACACGCCCTCTTTTCCCATTTTTAACACTATGACCACGTAACTCATACACTACTACTATTTATTGACCTTGTAAACGGATCTCTAATCTTTGTCCTTCCCTCCGGCCTTATCCAGTTCTTCTATTACTTCGCTCGTCTCCTCGTTGTTAGCGTGTATCAGCTCTGCCTCTTCGGCGTTGAGTGAACTCCGCGCTGCGTGCGCGTGCAATTTATAGATGTATGAAACTACTTTCTCCCATCGTCTTTGAAAGACGTTTGCGAGTTTGTATTTCGCTCTTCGCGTACCGCCTCGCGTCCTCCAATTAACGTAAGTTTACGGCGTCCATGTCCCGAACGCCATCGCTGAGTTTAAAATAGTCTTTCCTTGCGTGTTGAACCAAGCTCCGATCAACGAAGCGATTGTGTGCTCGTTCAAAAACTCCAAGTTCACCGCGTCCTTGTTGTTCACAGGCGGTGCTAACTGCGTTATCCGCACATTCCCCACCGACAGGCTAGATTGTGCATCCCGTGGTATAACCTTCACGTCTACATATCCTTTGGTCGCGGCGTCTCTCGCACGAATCGGTTCGCTGAGAGATTGTATGCGGTGGTCGCGCGCGTCGACGACGGTGCCCCGTTCTTCTTCTTCGTATTTGGTGCCGGTGTTGTGAAACGCAAGCACGTGTAGAATACGTACTGCTTGTTGACGGCGTAATGAGATCAGCGGGAGCTCCGACGTTGGCGAGCTTACGACCTTTGACGTAGATCCTTGTGATGACACCAAAGCCACCACCCCAAAAAAGCTAAGTGTATCTTGTCCCACCTCGTGGGTCGCTTGGAAGGGACGAGAGTACATACCGTTGTTTTAATTACACGTAATTGACACAACGATATGTATACATCTGCTTATAAGATTCACTACAAAAATTTATGTGAGTGTATTTCACAATACTCGACCGGTTACAGGAAAATTATTATTACAACTGTTGCATCATATCACCGTGACACAGTATGGCGCACTTCAATCGATAGAACTGTTCCTCATATCACCGTGAAACAGTATGGTCCAATACGTGTTGACAGGATGTTGTGCAATAGTTACACTCAATAGTAGAACAGGGGGGATTGTCCGTCTATGTAAACGAGGCTCGTTAGCTATACCGTTCAGTCTTGTGTCGACAGACGCGAGCGACACTTCGTCCCGAGCCCGAGCCCGAGCTCGAACCCAGAACCGACCGACCACCAGCATACATATACACGTCAACAGAACCCCTCCCCCCTCCCCAGCGTACAACACGGACAGAATCCTAGACCAGGAGGACACGTGTCGATCATCTGCCCTAGTCAACGACCTCACGATCAGCTGCTCATGCCGTCACTGAAACAGCATGACGTCACTGAAACAAGAGAGTGACGTCACTGAAACAGTGGTAGTTACACTCAATAGTGGAACAAGAGGCGGATTGTCCGTCTATATAAACAGGGCTCGTTGGCTATCCCGTTCAGTCTTGTGTCGACAGTCGCTAGCGATGCTTCGTCCGCAGCCCGAGCCCGACCACCAGCACCGAGATAGAGATGTCCGAGACCGAGACCGAAATGAACGAGACCGAGATCGACATGAACGAGACCGAGACCGAAGTGAACGAGAGCGAGACCGGGGAATGGCTCCTAGGCCAATGACGTCACGATCAGCTGCTCATGACCTACCTCAACAGCCAGTGACGTCACTGAAACAATGGCGTCATTGTTTCAGTGGTGGTCATGAGCAGATGATCGTGATGTCACTGACCTAGGAGCCCCCCCCCCACCACACTACTAATGGATCCAACTAGATTTGCAAGAAGAGCCCTTGAATATTATGCACGGGGGAAGAGAAGTGTGGTAAGACCCCGTAAGTGATAGTTGGATGACTTCCACTGAGACTGGAACAGGCTACTAGCCTAAGCCGTAAAGGATGACGACGACGACGACATTCCCAAATACCGCAATAGCGTTAAGAATATCATTTGTATTAACGATATCAGCTGCAGCTGGCAAAAGATCACACTTAAAATGCTATTTAAGATCGACTGTGGCTTGGAAACATTGAGACAGGAGACAGCAATGGGGTGGCAAATTAAAAATTGGACGTAGGAACACGAACGCCTAGCGGATGTTGTGTATATAATTAATTAATATAAGGGTAAGAAAGCATTTACTGTTTTAAATTTCTTTTTTTTTATACAACTAATCCTCTCCACTAGTCCGGTGACTCATGTTAAGCGCTTTTGAACAATTTAATTAATAATCATCATCAAAATCATTACATAGTATTGAAAACCAAACCATGTGATGAGCTGAATTGTTCAAAAGCGCTTACCGAGAGTGATCAGACTCGTCAAAGGCAACAAGTGTAGTCGTGCAGATCTATATAAAAGTCTAGAATCTAATAATACAAAGTTCGTAGATTCAAAAAAAACATACATCAAAAGATGTAAAATACAGTTCAGGACGCTTTAAAACACCGTCTTTGATTACATAGAAAAAAATTAAGCTTGAGAGAAAAAACAAAAAAAAAATTATATGATTTTCTCTCAATAGGTCTATGAAATAAGGTTTTATAAAATCGTAGCGGCGAAAGGGGAATTTCTCTTACGTGTTGGATCCCCCCCCCGTAAATCAACCCATATGTTATTACAGATTCAAGAGTCCCGTACCGCGTTACCTTCAGTCTCAATACGCAATGCCAAATAAATACAAATATACCTAAAGCGCTAAATAAAAAACAGCTGAACAACAATAACTATGAATATAAATTGGCCGTAACCACGGAAATAAAAATAAATTTTTTTTAATATTTCGAGCACGCCGGCACGAAATTTGTAGTTTATCGAAATTATTCAGTTTCTTTACCAGTTTACCACATCACCGACCGTGACGATACCGACCTCGACACTACATAACCACCACATCGCCGGCTGTGACACACAGGAACCCCCAACTGCGACTAGTACCGACCGGAAGATGGACGTTAGACCCCAGGCGCCTCCAGAGGATTCTAGTAGAGTAGTCTTGTGGGCTCTGCAGAGTCGCGAAGAAGGAGGACCCTGGGCGCCTACGAAGGGCTTCTGGACGGCAATCCCCTCCTCGAAATCCAGCGATGTATGACGTACGGGAGGCGATTACACCACCGGCCTTGACATTACAATCCACCATTTCGGTTTCCGGATGTGACAAAAATAACAGCACCGGACTTGTACTTCACCTATCATCAAATTTGATAAAATGAAAAAAATTGAAGTGACATTATTATTATCATCATTATCGTTATTATTATTAGATACTATAATGTTGAGGACAACAGCCGTCGTTTCAGAAACAACTCTAAACACAACGTTCCGACCTCTAAAAATCTGAGGTCGTCTTCAGGTGTAAATAAATTTTTACAAAATCATATCTATGAATAATAAATCGATATTGTCAGAATATAACAAAAAATTATTAAGAAATTGAGAAAAAAATTGGTGAGTAATATGTATAGGCCTATTTACCAAGAAGGCAGTCTTACTGAGTAGGAAGGATATTACCTGCGGTCACAAAAGTAAATAAAACGACAAGGTAACTAGGACAAGCACCTCCTCTACTACACATCCCAACCACTGGGGAGGCGGGGCTAAACTATGTGCAACACATCACCACCCCTTTCCCCACTACTCACTTTTTGCGCCATTCCAAATATTCTCGAGTATTCTTACGCCAAATCGTGAAAATATCTTTAATCTCATGATTACCGGTACTACAATTATTTTCACCAAGATAAAAGGTGCCTCCACAATTTTTATTTTCAAATTACTTTTCCTCACAATAATTTCTGTTTGTCCCATAGTAGGCCACCTTGTGGTGTCATCCTCACTTGTTCCGCTAATTTTGACATATTATATTTACATAGTCTCACATTTCTCTGAGTTCGCCTGCTTCTCACATTTTTTTCTGAGTTCGTGCAGGCGAACTTCTAGAGGCTTTCTGGTTTCTCTCAGCCACTGCTTCCCACATTCACAGAGGAGAATATAATATTTTTACATTCTTATTTGGTAGGTAGGCCTACTCTTGGGCTTGGTTTGACACACAGTTTTACCTATGATTGTATGGGATTGAAAAGCAATCCGAAGTCCGTATTTTGCGGTAATCCTCTTAATCCTTTCTGAGGTACTTCTAATATACAGTAGGCTATAACCACCTTTCATTTCCTTATCATTGTTAATATTTTCTTTTTTTCTATTTATTGTTTTATAAACAAAGTGCTTACGCTATCCATTTTTTTGGAAATTCATTCACGATATTGTTAATTCATTCTTTAAATATTTGTCATCAGAACAAATATTTTTCGTTTCTTTTCTTTTGTGACCAGAGGCAAAATTCCTGCTTCTCAGGAAGACGGCCTTCGTAGTATCATAACTATTTAGTATTGATAGGTATGATTAAAAATATATTTACAACTGAAGGCGATCTCAGATTTTTAGAGATCGGAACGTTGTGATTAGAATTGTTTCTGTAACGATGGATAATGTTCGCAACATTAGACTATAGTATGTAATAATGATAGTAACAGCCTGCCATCGACTTCTAGTTTTAAGATTCGTATGACATTTTATATCATAAATAAAATAAATTGACACATATTTTCTCCAATCTTCTGCAGACGTGATAGTGTTATATGTTTTGTACGAATTTCTTAAAACTTTGGTTTAGTGGAGATCTGTCTGTAAACTTTGCAGCAAGTGAAAGTAAATCAGTCTCTACGTTTTGGCAAAGAAATGATCGACGATTTTCATAAAATGGGCACTTCAGACCCTTAAAAATAAACATTTTAAAATCGCGCTAGAGGAAACGCAAATATGACTTTGGCCGCACATTTTAGTGAAGTTGTCATACATACCGATTCACCGATAGGGGCTATGGAGCGATTGTAAACGGCGTTTGTTCAGTTCTAGGTTTACCTAGTACTGAATAACAGACATTCTTTTAATGTTATAATTTTTTTTTAGATTATATAGTACTAAATTAAAAAAAGCGAAAAAGTTATTAATTATGGCTCGAAAACCGTGTATACAACAATAGGCACACGGCTAAGTACGATTCGAATAGCAAGCAGTAAACTGTTTAATCCAGAAAGATCCAAGTTGCTGAGAATTAATAACTGCACTATATGCTAAATACAACAAAACCCGAGTTGCATTTATTATGAACTGAATAAATATTCGAAAGCTACCTCTTTCCTACTCGTTAAGAGTACACAATCTCAAATGAAAATGTTTGTACTCACCTAACTAAGTAGCCTAATTGTTTAATTTGTGTACATTCTTACCAGCACATTATTAAACCTTTTTTTGTATTTCGTTTTTTCTTTAACTTTCTGATGAGGGGGGGGTTTATCCCTCCTTCTGCGGGCCACTGACTTGTAAGTATATATATTTTTCTCTTTATCTTATTGTATTCAATACCTAAACACGAGGGATAAATGCAGTTCTCGTTGAAACTGGTATTATTCCGTTATTCAAATTCAGTTAATTCCTAGTTCCACAATCTGAATATGAATTAGCACAGTCAACAAAATGGAAGCCATCATGGAACAACTACTTTGAATGGTTTGTATCTGACATCTACGCCCTATCTTTAACCAAAAATATCTCGTTAATAAACAGTTTAAAGAGAAGTGTTAGCATATTTTTTCTTATTTTGAAGTTAGAACATCTTATAGAATATTGCCGTGTAATTAGAATCATTCTGTATAATAACCTAAGAAAACTTTTGGAATATTCTGCCAGCTGTGCCATTATGGTCCGAAAGAATTGACTCGGCAAGAAGCGGTTATATAATTCTGTTTATTATAAAAACAAACTTGTTTTTGTTGTTGCATTGAGTTATGCAATAGTCCATACAAAAACTGTCATATAATTGTAAAAATTGTAGGTCTACATGTGGCCCGTTATTTAGTTCATTCGAGCGTGTCAATAATTGTGACTTCGTGATGGACAGTTTGACCTACATGCTAACAGGTCACAGACTTATGGATTATCGCAACCAGGGAGAGCAATAGAGGCATGTTCCCCCTATAAAAAATAGCAAATTATTATTTGTGTGCTAAATTTTCCTCGCACAAATTCATAATAATTTAATATGAATACAATATATTTTTACAATGTGTTTATTATATTTATACTGTCGTATTTAACGTCGTGTGACGCATTTGCCAGCCCCCTTAACTTGTAGGCGGCGTTGAATACCACATGTCGTGATGATAACGATTGTCGGTAGGGCGCAGGGTGAGCACCGCTAGTACTTTCATACTAGATATAGTACTTTTAGTGCTCTAGTACGTTCACCAACAGATCTAGTACCTTTTCCTTTCAAAAATGTCATCAGTAGCACTACATCAGTTTTTCTCTTCTCCCACATCCTCATTTGTTACATTGACTTTTCATATAACACAAGCATGATTTCTCCTCTTCTCAGGGATCGCCAAACTTCGTCTATGATCTCATTCTTATAGAATCTGATATTACTTCACCAAATCGAGCTAAGAAGCAAGGCCCTACTTGGAAATGGCTAAAGGATTAACAAATTTTTGTTACTCATTACGGTTTATGCTCTCTTGTTTCGAACACAAGCTGATAAAGGTACTTGTACGCCAAAACAGAATAAATGAATAAATATTTCTTGTGGGGAAGGTCCTAAAGTTTAAAGGGGCTACAGATAAAACGCAGTGGTAGAGATAAATGTAGCGCAACAGTTTCTATACAAATTCTTGGCTGACATTCACAGCGATAGGCGCTGAATGCTAACAAATGTCGCCAGTGCTAAATATATATATATATATTGTACTGCTGTTAAAATGCACACAGTACATAAGAGGTAAATAATCAATTTTAAAAGAAAAAAGATACAAAATTAATATTAAAGGGAACATATGTTTTAGAATGTAAACAGAAAACATTGGGAATATCGACTTACTCAATCAACATAGAGGTCGATTCCTATATGATGTAAAACCATATTTAGTTATATGTTCAGAAAATAATATATGAAATTGAAATGAATGTTATAAGAAGAGTAAAGAGTAATAAAATTATAATTTAATAAATAACCAATGGAATTACGAATATTAGAGGTAAGATAAAGATGTTTAATAAAAAATAGAAAAATGATATATGTTTTAATAGTTATATGATAAACAGATTTAATTAAATTAGGGAATTATCATAGTGGCAAATTGTTAAATTGTTAAGAATTTGTTTTGTATAGTGCTGAAGAAAATGGATTAGTCTTCAATTATATTTAATACAAGTAACATAGTTAGTCTTCAATTATATCTGATAAAAGAAACGTTATTAGTCTAAAATTAAATATCTAATAGTAACTACATGAAGAATCTTAAATTACATTAAATAACAGTTGTACATCATAAAGTTAATGTAACGTGGAAAAGAAAATAAAGTAAAGGATTTGAACAGTGATACCAGAGTTTGATTATAAAATTTAATAAATTAATAATAATACGAGACATATAACAATATCCTTGATAGAACGACAACAGAAGAGGAACATCTTGGACTGGAGAAGAGTTTAAATGGCCATAAAGGATAATTAAGTGTTCCAAGAAGATATCTGTGTTGCAGTAGTCCTGAAGAGCGGCATTCAGCGGTGAGAGCAATAAGAGATTTGTGTGAAGAAACAGATTGCCAAGCTTAATATTGCTGTTGAAGAAAGGTAAACAACAACCAGAAGTGAACCCGTGGCAGCTGGAAGAATTCAGAGACGATTAAGTTACATTAGTATGTTATTTATTTTTTACATGGTTAATTATCAAAATACTACTTATTAACTGAATCTGGGTTGGTTTAAAGAAAAGAAAATAATAGAGACAATCGTAAATACGATCAAATAACTTAATAATTATTAATCCTGAGAGAAAGAGTTTCTTTACATGTACTATTAAATAATTACCATACGTATAAGTAAAAAACAACAGAACAATAAATGGCTGATCCAACGTGGAGCAGATCTTAATTACAATACCTGTAAATATAATTTACAGTACATTAAATGGCGCCCATACGTGAAAGCAAAGATTTTCTTTAAACCAGCACCAAATAACACAATTTTGTTAAATTTAATTAGCATAAAAATCTCCTTGTAATTAAATTAAATTAAAAATTGTAAAATGGCTAACAAACCAGAGCAACGATATGAATTAAGGAGTAATAGTGCTGAAGAGGAAGAAACTGAAATGGAAATAATAGTAAGGGATGCCCAAGGGGACCAACAAAAGGAACCAAATAAGACTATAGAAGAAATGAGATTTGAGAGATTAATGGAAATGTTTCAAAAAAATGGAAGAACGAAGAAAGGAGGACAGAGAAACAGTGAAACAAGGTAGTGAAGAATTAAAGAAACAAATAAGTGAAAAAATGGACAGTAATAATGAAACACTGAAACAAAATATGAAAAAATGGACAGTGATAATGAAACACTGAAACAAAATATGGAAAAAATGGACAGAAACAGTGAAACATTAAAGAAACAAATGAGACTAGATAATGAAACATTACAACAACAGTTGAAGGAGGAGATTAGACAAAGTAACGAAGAGTTAAAAAGACAATTGAAGGAAGAGAGTAAGAAAAATAGAGAGGAATTGAAACGACAGTTAGAAGAGTATAAAAAAGAAATAAGGAGTGATGAAAACCAGTCAATAGAAACAACGATAGAAGATGACAAGCAAAGTGTGGAAACATTGAATAAGATAACGGAAGAAGTAATAAATGATAACAAAACGGAGATAGAAATAATACCAAACGATCAAAACAGGGAGCAAGTAAGTCAGAAATAGAAGATAATGTAATAAAGAAGCAAGTAATTAAGAAAACCGAAGAAAGAAGAATAACACATCCTAAGAAAATTAAAAATACACGAGAAGAATTGGAGATGATGAATAATGGACTGATTAATGTACTTAACATCCTAAGTACTAACTACAGAAGAATAAGTAATTTTAAAGATAATAAAAGGAACTCAATAGAAACTTTCAAAGAGAATTACAATAAAATAGTGAGAAAAAACGTCCGAACGTCTATAGGTAAATTAAATATCACAGAAGTAGAAGTGTGTAGCAAACTGTCAATACTGTCATCAATAATTCAAATACCATTAAAATACCTGTTCAATAAAATAAATGGGAAAGTGATTGATGTAGGTATAGGTTCAGATGAACATGTAGTATTAAAAGAAGGGGAGTACAGGGTGACAGAGAGGTATTTAATAAAAACAGAAATCATTATGGACACTGTAATAATAATCCGTGCAACAAGGACAACTTACGTATTTGACAACGGATGAACTAAATATGAAAAATATGGAAAGAAGGGACTGATTTTCTGGGTATTGACCAAAGCAAACTAATTGAACAAAGATTAGATTAATTATTAATACAAGCGACATAATATGAAAGTTATTACAAATAAAAAAAAAATTTTTATTTTATGAATCTATTAGGAAAATAAAAAACCAACCAAATTCTAAAAATAAGTAAGAACATCTTACTATATATTTCAGAAAAAATTATTTTGAATCAATAATCATAAAAGAAAGGAAAATAACCACCAAATTCTAAAATAAGTAAGAACATCTTACCGGATAGTTAAGAGAAATTATTTTGAATCAATTAAGAAGAGAAAGATAGTTAATAACCATAATAATTATTTGAATAACCATTTTAATCAGTATAATAACAATGATAAGATCAATTAAGACTAGTTACTATTTAAGAAGGGTAGAAATGAGTTAGATGAAGAAAGAATAGACAAATACAACTTATGATAATGATGAAATTCAGTACTTAACTGCATAATTAAAGGTGAATAAATAAATAAAAATGAAGATGAAGATAGAATCTAAAATATCATTGATTGACAGCACCAAGATGGAAATAATCCAACATGTATGTCGAATAATGTTAACCAGTTACCTGTGAATGATAGAATATTAATTGAAATGATAAAACACCAGAAGTGAAACAGTAATGGAATAAAATGTGAAGAGACCTCAAAGAAATCATGTAACAATCCCTTGAATATAAGTTTGTAGCGAAGGAGCTACCTTATAGGTAATAATTATATGTATTGTGTTGTGATAGTGCAACTTTTATTTTTTCCTGGACAGAGATGAAGTTCCTCTGATCTCAGATGATATATTTAGGGAAAACGGCGGAGTAATGGAAGCCAAGAGTGCCCCTCCGAATCCGAACCCATGTGTAGTATTTAATGTTAGGGAACTATGGTATTTTAGGGATGATACAAACAACGAGGTAAAGAAATAAAAAATAAATATGACAATATAACTCAAGGTATGAAAAGTAAGAAGAAATTAAGTGTTCCAACATGAAAACAGGAATATAATTAAAAGTAACCAAATAAATGATAGAATAACCCAAAGTGTATGAAGAATCGACATCAAGTTTTAGGTGCTAAGTTAATATATGATATTTGTAAAAAAAGTCAAGGTAGCCAATGTCAGATATGAGGGAAGGTGGATAAATCACCAATCAAGCATTGAGAGCGTTAGAGCAAGTTTTGTTGACATTTGTGGACCATTATCAACTAGTGACAGGAGATGTAGGAAGTATATACTGATTATCATGGACAGCTATTAGGTTTACAAAGCATATCACATCACTAAAGCTGATACCCATATTATAATAAAAATAATTTAAAAAAAAAATAATTAAAAGAAAAATAATTCTGAAATTAAGAACACATGAAATTTATGACTAGGATTGGGAAGGTGAGATTTAAAAGAAAAGATAATGTTTGTATTCATGTTTTTGAGTTTTTTAGCCATGAAACTAGGCACAATTGTTATTTTATACTTATTATTTTTTATGTAAAGCCAGTTGGTTTGATTAATGTTATTTTAAGCCATAAATGATTGTGTAAGATACGGTGATTCGTGATAGTGATGAACCATACTTGTTATGTTAATAAAAGAAAAAAACAATTTATGAAATGAATTTTCTGATATACAATTAGCGAATTAATCAGATGTTTTCAATATTAATGTTCGACCATGTTTGTGATAAGAAATTAATTATTTCAAAATCTCATATCAAGTTGTATCTGATATTATGAAATAAGGGAAGGTATTATGTACTGCTGTTAAAATGCACACCGTACATAAGAGGTAAATAATCAATTTTAAAAGAAAAAAGATACAAAATTAATATTAAAGGGAACATATGTTTTAGAATGTAAACAGAAAACATTGGGAATATCGACTTACTCAATCAACATAGAGGTCGATTCCTATATGATGTAAAACCATATTTAGTTATATGTTCAGAAAATAATATATGAAATTGAAATGAATGTTATAAGAAGAGTAAAGAGTAATAAAATTATAATTTAATAAATAACCAATAGAATTACGAATATTAGAGGTAAAATAAAGATGTTTAATAAGAAATAGAAAAATGATATATGTTTTAATAGTTATATGATAAACAGATGTAAATAAATTAGGGATATTATCATAGTGGTAAATTGTTCAATTGTTAAGAATTTGTTTTGTATAGTGATGAAGCAAATGGATTAGTCTTCAATTATATTTAATACAAGTAACATAGTTAGTCTTCAATTAATCTGATAAAAGAAACGTTATTAGTCTAAAATTAAATATCTAATAGTAACTACATGAAGAATCTTAAATTACATTAAATAACAGTTGTACATCATAAAGTTAATGTAACGTGGAAAAGAAAATAAAGTAAAGGATTTGAACAGTGATACCAGAGTTTGATTATAAAATTTAATAAATTAATAATAATACGAGACATATAACAATATCCTTGATAGAACGACAACAGAAGAGGAACACCTTGGACTGGAGAAGAGTTTAAATGGCCATAAAGGATAATTAAGTGTTCCAAGAAGATATCTGTGTTGCAGTAGTCCTGAAGAGCGGCATTCAGCGGTGAGAGCAATAAGAGATTTGTGTGAAGAAACAGATTGCCAAGCTTAATATTGCTGTTGAAGAAAGGTAAACAACAACCAGAAGTGAACCCGTGGCAGCTGGAAGAATTCAGAGACGGTTAAGTTACATTAGTATGTTATTTATTTTTTACATGGTTAATTATCAAAATACTACCTATTAACTGTACCTGGGTTGGTTTAAAGAAAAGAAAATAATAGAGACAATCGTAAATACGATCAAATAACTTAATAATTATTAACCCTGAGAGAAAGAGTTTCTTTACATGTACTATTAAATAATTACCATACGTATAAGTAAAAAACAACAGTACAATAAATGGCTGATCCAACGTAGAGCAGATCTTAATTACAATACCTGTAAATATAATTTACAGTACAATATATATTGTTACAACACAAATAAGCCACCCCAATACCAGGGATAAAAAAGATGAATCATAAATATAAAAAAGTAATTCGTATAAAATAAAATGTTTAATATAATGAAAATAAAATGACGATGACACGACAAACGATGACATGACCTAACCCAAGTGATTGATTAAACAAAAAGAACCAAAAGAAGAAGGGAAAACGAAACCAAACAAGAATAAAACCGATCGAAGAAAGTGGATAACTCCATACAACCAAATGAAATAAAACCAAATGAGAAGGGGAAAACCAAAGAAAATGAAACGAAATAATATGAAGGTGAAGAAGGAAAATGAACATGAAACTAACCAAGTATAAAGGAAATAAAGTGAAACCGAATGAGAAAACATGGACAAATAATATAGAATATGAAGAGGAGAAATGGTACACTCAAAAGTAATATTGGAAACAAAACCAATAACTAACCAATACCCAGAATAATTATTATTATCAATTGAAAAATGAATGTAAATGATTTGATAAAACCCAATAACGTAATGTGAAAAAATAAAAGTACACTAACCCCAGAATTAGAGTTAGATGTAACAAAAAACTCTATAACGACATAAACTTATTAATAAAGTAAATCATATTTGTAATGAGAAAGATAGTGAGATAGTGAGAATATAAAATCAACTAAGTGACAAAGAAAAAGTAATTATAGGGATTACCCACTAATAAACACTTACTATAAACATTTAAGGAGTGCAAAAGTGAAAGTGTAAAACCCCAAAATAATTAGAAACAATATTAATAGGAAAAAACGTTTAATAATCAATAAACAAACTCAAAATGATTAATAGTGAACCACATTAATAATTAATAATATTATTAATGATAGTATTAGATGTAAGCACTTGAGATGCCAGATGATACCTTTCTGGTAGCATATGCTGATGACGTGGCTGCCGTGATCACCGCGAGAGACGCAGAGGAGGCGCAGCGCATGCTGAACCAGGTCATGCGCAGGGTCCGCATCTGGATGAACGAACACGATCTGAGCCTCGCGACGGAGAAGACAGAGATTGTGCTGCTCACTCGACGACGTATACCCACAATCACACAGTTCGTGGTGGGGGAAAAGGCGATAATATCAAAGCCAGCGGTGAAGTATCTAGGGGTGCACCTGGATACTAAGCTTTCATACTGGGAGCAAATTCGATGTTCCTCGGAGAAAGCCGCTAAGGTCGTTGCTGTGCTAAGCAGACTAATGGCAAATGTCGGAGGCCCAGCTGCAGGAAGACGGCGACTGCTGATGTCGGTGACCAACTCGATTCTCCTCTACGGATGCAAGGTCTGGGCCGACGCACTGAAGCAAGAAAAATACCGCAAGCAGATGGCCGCGGTACAACGAAGAGGAGCACTTCGGATTGCAAGCTCCTACAGAACGGTGTCGGAACCAGCAGTGTTGGTTGTCGCTGGAGTAATGCCAATAGATCTGATGGCTGAGGAGAGAAGGAGGGTCTACACAACCAAGGAAGACTTGGGGTTTGTAGAAGCAAGAGCAGTGGCCAGGGCACACTCCATGCGGAGCTGGCAACTACGATGGGAGCAGGAGAGTCGAGCTAGGTGGACGGCGAGGCTGATTGGGAACCTCCCTGAATGGATGGACAGAACGCACGGCGAGGTAGATTATTACCTTACTAAATTCCTGACAGGGCATGGTTATTTCTGTGCATACCTGCGAAGGATGGGTAAGATGGAGGATCCGTCGTGCGTGTATGGCGACTCAGACTCTGATGACGCTCATCATACTTTTTTCGAGTGTTAACGGTGGGTGCTGGAGAGGCGAGGACTCGAATCGGAGATTGGCCCCATGACGCCTGATAACATCATAGGCGTCATGCTCAACAGCAAAGAGAATTGGGTCATGGTTGTGACCTTCGTGAGGATGGTCCTGCGGCAAAAGAAGCCTGAACTGGATCGTCTCACAGGTCGATCATATAGATAAAGCTGTAGAAGCCTAGTAGGCGCAATACGAGGTGCCACGCTGAACCCATACGAATAGTTATTCCAGGGGGGGTTCCCTGCCTGTAAAGTAGAGGTTTTTTAGTGGGTGCGAGTCCCACACACCGGGAGACCAGTCGGGTGTCTCCTGATGGTGCATAATGCATTTTTCCTCCCCCGCAAAAAAAAAAAAAAAAAAAAAAAAAATGTATGCACTTAATAATATGAAATGAACACTGAAGAGTGATGGTGACATTATTATTAAATTCAGAATCTTATTAATAATAAAATTAAGTTAAATTGTATACACTAGTGTTTAAAAAGGGAGAATCCCATGAAAGGTAAACAATTGGTGTTACCATGGATTGAAGATAGAGAGTATGTAGAAGGAAGGAATGAGAAATGAAATCAATAAACACCCAAGTTATAAGGGATAATTAATTGAATAAGTTTAAAAGGAGTGATGAGGTTTATCACCCACAAAATAATAAGAAATGAAACGAATTGTAAACAAACATTACATAATAACTGTTAAAAATTGTTTAATTCTATTTATGAATAGGATATGGCTGGAGAAATTGTACAGACAATAGGCCTAGATGTTATGTTTTAATAGTAAGTAATAGCCATATTGTTAACAAAGGCAAAATAGATAAATAAGAAGTTGAAACAATACAGTTCTAACTACACTGGAAAATCAGTTATGTAGAAAATAATGGAAACATAAAAATAGGATAAAAACAGACCCAAAACACACCAACAAATAAACCAATTAATTATCATAACAAAACAAAACACATTAGAGTAAAATGAGATATAATCTGTATAAAATAAGTAAATATAATCAATGGCTACTTAGGCCTATGAAATGCCTAACTGCCAGAAACAAATAACTGCAAATTGTATAAAATCACTAAGGAATTTAACAAATCCAAGGCGAGTAACCAGCCAAGGGTAATTTGTAAATCATATTAAAAGAAAAATTTAGAATGAAGACTTAAATTAAAAAAGAAATGTAATTAACAAATAGCGACATAATTGTACAAACGTTAATATCTTATAGAACCCAACCTTATGGGGTATCAAAACAATCTTTGAAAGGAAATAATAACAGTAGTGATAATATTTAATATGTAGGGAGGAAGACAGAAGAATATAAGCAATCAGAAGATATACAGTTATTTTGAATAATAATTCAAATTTGATAACAATGGTAATAAGACAAGATTAACCAATCAGAATTAACACGTAACCATGACAACGTTGGTTACGAATTTTCCGTTAATTTATAGTACTCTCAAAGTGACGCTCGTCAAGATTAGACGCCAAATATTGAATGACTTAAATTTTCATTTTAAACGTATAAAAAGTAATATAAATTCAAAATATCGGTATGGAGAACCATACATGACTTCCGTATTCTAAGATTTATATTTAAAATCATTTTTGAAATTAAATATTACCATAGAAACTACTTCTTTCTACTTACTGCTTCAGCCTTAACCACAGTACTGTGGTCACTAACGTATACCACCTCACGTTATCGCACTCGATTTTCACTGATGATGGAAGTCGATGGCATTGCCGAAACGTCTGGTTTTGTAGAAAACATTGGACTACGGCCAAATATCCCGGGAAGGAATTTTAACAAAAACTAATTCTTTGTTGCCGATAACGTTGTACACATATATATATTGTAACATTACATTTGGAACAACATAATATCTTACCTGATTTAATGAAGACTTTGGTTAAGAAGCTAACAAGAAGAACAATATCTTCAAAGATGATAGTGAAGAAGAACGACTAACAATTTTAGACTGACTAGTAAGACAACTGACCGTACCCAAATTAATGATTTAGGCTAAGTGATGCAGATATCTTCAAACCCCAACTATGACATGAATTTTCAGTATTGACCAAACAAAGAATTGTAAAGACAAACAGCTTATGAACCAGGACTATAAAGAAACAAATGGTTTCAGTTAATGTATCATTATATCCAGATAATCAAAATACAAAGTGAGGGATAATAGGCCCAAACATGTAATATTATGTAAGAGAAATATTAGTAAATAATTAAGTTAATTGATGTAACAAAAAAATAGATACACATGATTATAGATACATGAACCATACAAATAATTGTCACATATAGAGTTCATAGGGTTGTCCAGTAAACAACAAATTATAACACGGTCACAATAACATTTATAACAAGAGTGAAACCCATATAAATAGTAAATATGACATAGACAGTGTCAGAATAATGAGTAAATTAGCTGACAATGGACTAACTAATTAGTATAGAATTTGTTTTGTAAAATGTGCATGTTTTATGTTTTAGGCACAGTGTTATATCATAGTATTTGTGTTGTGTTTTTTGTATGTAACAGGTGATACAGCTAGTTTAAAGGAATGTCAATTTAATGATATTAATTCCATTTTTTTTGTGTTGTGTTAACAAATATAACAGTAGAGCTGATGTTAAACCATGGTAAATTAATTGACCAAGCAGAATGGACTATACAAAGATGTTTTGTTAGGTGTCAAACACTTATACAGTCTGAGTAGAAAACAATTATTTGTGCAAGGATTTGGTATAATCATAGCCATGTGGGCATGAATTTAACTATTGGAGTAATATATTTTTTGTGTTGTTAGAATAACGTTATATGTTAAACCATTTTGATGAGTGTTAGAAGTTAATTTAATTGTTAAAGATGTTAAAACATGGTGATGAAAGTAATACTATTACATAGGCCAGGTGAAACCAACTTTAGTAAATTTTGAACAATTATATTAGAAATTTTGTAAAGCAAATGTGGAAGGGTAGATGTATTTATAGGTAATAACGTATACAAGGAATATAGAAACAAAATAACACATATCAAGTTATTTAAGAAAATTCCAAATAATAAAATTGTAACATCCATAGTTCTTAAGTAAAAATAGGCATGTTTGGTGTCTAAATATAACAAATGTGAAGATCAAAATAATGCTGATAATGGTTTTAAATTCCCATTCAGTATAGAAAAGTTATGTTAATTTAAAGATTTTGAACAAATTTTAGACTTTGAAATAACGAAAGTATGTGACAATGTAGATCCGAATTAACCAACCAGATTCCAAGTTTACCCTTAGCAACCAGAAATTTCGGATAAATAAAATGGGACTTCTTTGACAACGATCTTAGCAGATAGACGCGTTCTTAAATCGTCTTACATTATGTGTTATAAAATGTGAAAAAACAATACAACTAGATAAATACAGTTAGAAGTACACTACACGAACTTTTTGCAATAACTGAAGACTACCCATTATATGGATTAGAAGAAATAACAACCAGGAAGAAGATTTGAAGTGGACGAGGGACGAGAAAGAAGATTTGACGTGTACGTGGGCCCTATCGTCAACCAAGAAGAGTACAAGAAGAGGATTTGGTGATTCTGACATCTCATTATATCGTACTACAACACACACATTTGTATACACTACTGTTAAGCAATAATCAATTAAACTACAGACACCATATAACACAAACACTAGAAACAACCACTAATAACACCATATAAGATTAACACCTTTTTAAACACAACAAGAACTTTTAATTCACATAATAACTACCAAAGCCTGAACTGGACATAACCTTTTTAAAACTGATAACCACTATACAATTTCTGTGTGCACGTAACACTCTAACGTTGTAATATCCTGTAATTGTAAACTTGTATTTTGATTAATAGTGTAATATTTTGTTTAATTTATAATCCCCGAACCATATACGCCCTGAGATAATTAATATCTTTATTTAAAACGTTAACAAAAGCATTGTTTTGGTCTGGAAGAAAGACTAAACGTTTGGCTACTGCTGCCAACTGGTAAAGGAAGAATTATATTTTGCGCTACAATTGCGATTATTCTGTTTAAATTTATTAAAACAGTCAACCAGTGTTTTTCCGAATAAAGGATTCCACAAGGATATATGTTTGATAATATTTGTGTGTCGTTATTATTGCTGTTACATTAGTAAATAGAATTCACCGATTGCAGCGGACCCGACAATTGGCATCGTTTGAGTGACGTCACGGAAACGTAGAGCATAGTGGGAGTAAGCGGCAATTTACAAAACCATTAGCCGTTCAACCTAACACATTTATAATTACACATCGACGACTCCAGTGCGAGTTTGTCGCTACATTATTTACCTATATTACAGGTTGACACTTCCAACGGGTGGTGTAATTCAAGTGCACACGACATATATACAAGTAACTGATTCACAATAACTTTGTACGTAACGAAAAATCTGGTTACAAATAGATGAACCCGAAGTGAGACTACGATTTGATTCAACCATATATAAACTGATAAAATTGGTTACAATATATATATAAAATATGCATAAAATTAATGGCTTGTATAAGTTAATGATTGATCTCCATTAAGTAGTGCTCAAGTTTCCAAAGTTTTAATATTATGATGTCCGTAATTAAAACATCAGAGCAGGTTTAGTGTGAATGAGGGTACACTGTGGACAAAAATTTTCAACATTTCCTATTGAGCGTTGCTTAGAGTAAAGCTGCGAATCTACAGTGTATGTTTCACAGAACAAACACGCGAAAAAGAAGGAGCGCTCCGAAGTCACTCATGGACCCTCAGCATCTTGCAGAGGGTTCATTCCCTAAAGACGAAAAGTCTGTCTATGAATCGTTCCTCTGTAAACACGTGCAGTTACACTGCCAGTAGGGGGAAAATGACAGTTCCTTGCCGGAAGTGACGTCACACGGCGGGAAATTCAAAAATTGTGGTGGTGGGGGTAACCATGCGGCAGTAGTCTGTCGGCCATGTTGTCGTCGTCGCCGCCTAAAGTGGGGTAATGTGTGCGTTGATTGGCGGAGGCGTGGCTATGTTCGCCGTTCGCCGTTCGCCGTTCGCCGTTGACGTCGTCGTTGACGTCGTCATCGTCGCTGGGCGGCGGCCTGGTGGTGGCTTGATGGCCGCCCGTCGTGGTGGGGCGCCGGCGGCCATGTTGGAAAAGCTGCGACGTTGTCGGGTTGTGTAAGAGTGTAGTGGTTAAGGTACGGCCGGGTTGCCGATTCGTGCGTGTGTTATAGTGTATGGTTATGTATATGTAAGGGGTTTTTCCAGAAGTTCGGCCATGTTGGAAAAGCGTCGATGCGGTGTTGCCAACTGTTGTCGGCTCGGTGTTATAGTGTACGGGTTGAATGTATGTTTCGCCATTGTTGCCAACTCGGTGTTATAGTGTACTGGTTTCGTATATATTTACCCTGCCGTGCCGATATCGTCGATGTTGTGTATAAACATGGTTACTCCCACCACCACAATTTTTGAATTTCCCGTCGTGTGACGTCCAGCATTGAACTGTCATTTTCCCTGTACATAAAAGAAAAAAATATCTACTTTACAATTAATATTTACAAATATATAAACATAAAAATATTATACGATAAAAAAAATCCATGCTTTTCACATGTGGAGTTATTTTTTACAACAGAATGCTGACAGACCACTCGTTATTACTGGTGTGTTTGTAATATAATAGGGACAAGCGGTAGTTGGCTCCCACATGCATTTTTTTTTTTTTTTTTTTTTTTGTTTGTTTGAATGTAGCAGTTGACTCCCACGTGCATTTTGCAGCTGTCTAGACATCTGTTTAGCGAGTCGCTAAATTAATTGCATCCGGCTGTCTGAGCGTAGAATTAATTGCCGCCATCTGTTAGTTGTCGCCGTCTGTCTGAGCGTATAATTAATTGTCGCCGGCTGTCTGAACATATGTTAATGTTGGGTGTGAACGAATTTAAAGGCGTACATAAATTATTGTGTGAACAAGCCAAGCTAAGTATGCGTGACAGCTGTTACTTTTTTTGTTGATGATGTAATCGGCTCCGTCTGTATGACCATCTGTTTATCGCAGCGTGTGAACGTGGTCGTACATAAAGTTTTTTTTAATAACAGAACAAACAGGATTTCTGACACCATCTGTTATCACAGCGTGTGGGAATTAGAACGCAGACCGAGCTAAGTGCGTGTTCATGACTTTGTGTGTGGGAGCTTTTTTTGTTGTTACCATCTCTTTCGCGTACATCCTTGAAATACTATATATATAAGCCTGTACGAACTGCTCTCCAAGACACATAGTTCGTCGCGAGACTCAACTGGAACTTGTATAAGGTCAGTTTGATTTTTAAATATTCTTTAATTTCTAAATTATATTATAATCATACACTTGTTGTTTAATAAAATTGATTTTTTTAGAATAGTGTTAATGTTCCAAGGAATTTTGAAATTAAAAAAACAATAAAAAGGTTAAAGCAATACTGTTTAATTACAAATAATTAAAATACATGTAATCAAAATATATTACAATTTAAAATACATAATATGTAAACGCACACAGTAGTGAAAGTAATCAAAATATATTACAATTTAAAATACATAATATGTAAACGTACACAGTAGTGAAAATTACAGTGCACTATGGCATGACAAATATGTACAAAAAATGAAATAAACACACACACAGTAGTGACAATTAAAAAAAATACAATTGTATACAATTATATCAAATGAATTATGTGTAAGCACATTATTTTAAATATTATTGGTAAACGCGTGCAATGACAATTATGTACAAATATATTTGTTAATTCTGAAGATGTCTGAAGTGTACAACATGTAAGCCTTGTTTTATTATCTAGGCATAATCAAATGAAATATGTGTAATCACATATATTATTTATAATTAAATGAAATAAAACTAAGTACATGTTAATATATATATATATGTAATCGTACGTGACAAATGAAGATGTCCATTCGATACTACTGTACAATTTCTACTATGTAAGCTCTATCCTTTTCTCCGCGATAAATTAGTTGCAGCGAGCACGGTAATAAATTTTTTAATTCCTCATCTTCAAAAACACCTGCGTATCTCTTTGGTAGATATACACGATATTTTAGTCTAGGGTCTTTGTAATCTTGAAGAGTGACGAGTATAGTTTTACCTTATTTTGCGTCTATATTTTGCATTTCTTCTATCGGATATTTTACACCGATTATTAATTCCTTTATTTTTTTATACTCGATTGCGCTAATAGTAGCAAACTTTTCAGTGAATGATGCCATTTTAAAATAAAGAACTTATAATAATTTGCGGCACGTCTCTCAACGAATGAACGAATAACGCTTGTGCGCAGTGGAATATATAGGGAGGTAGTTGTGGAGGTGGAAACCGGAGAGGGGGGAAACCACTCAACGCACAGTAAGCGTTTATTTTTAACCGTGTGAACAGGTCACGAGTTGATTTCTCACGGCTCGATGGGTAGGTGGGGAAGAGGGGAGTCGGTTATTTTTTTATACGTCTAGACAGCACTTGTGCTTGTTCGAACATGTCGCGGACGTTAATTTATTTTTAACTGTGTGAACAGGATGCAACTTGATTTCTCACGGTTCGATGGGTAGGTGGGGAAGAGAGGTGTCGGTTATTTTTTTTTATACGTCTAGACAGCGGTCGCGCTTGTTTGAACACGCTAATTTATTTTTAGACAGATGATGTAATCGATAGAAAGGCGACGACTGTTTTTTTTAATGGAAGCGCTAAACAATAATTTTAGTAATTTATCAGAAACGTATTGACTATTCTAAAATCTGACACAACCTACTCGCGTAAAGCGTGTACTCTACTATTTGTACATATTTCCGGACATAAGCGGTGCGTGAGACAGGCTGTTCCGTGTATTGATTGTAATTGATCGAGTTTGGGACATCCGAAATCTTCTAAATTTATAATATTAAAATGCACGATACGCTTCTGTAGAAATCTTTTTTTTTTTGCAATCCTTTTACGAACACGAAGTTAAAAGGAAACGTATACTTTTCTAATATCGGTACAAGATGTTCGTACGATGTGTCCCCGTCCGTCCACGTTAGTCCATGATAATGGTCTGTTAACCATCTGTTTGTCCTCACATGCTTGTGATTCGAAACAATCGTCTCTACTGGATGTGTAAATATCCAATGCCTGCTGGCAAATGCAGTGACGTCCATAACGGCTAGTTCCTTAACGAGTTCGTTTCCATCGTTGTCGATAAAACAGTGAAAGTCAACTATGACTGCTAGTTTATCCTCGCACATCCTTTTTTCGTTATATACAACGTGTTTGGTTTTACTAGGAACGTTGCAGATCCGTCCGTCTTACGGAACAGACACGTTGTATATTGTGAAACGCTCGTAAAGAATTTGTTCGGAACGTTTATTTTGTACTTTATATTTTCGTCACGGATCAGTGCAACAAATTTACATGTCAGAACGTTGTATACAAAAATTTCTATAGGGTACAGTACTGTATGCTTTAAGTCACTGCAGCGTATGTACTCGTACGGAGATAGCAGCTCCATGCGTCCGTCTTCAACGCGTGCTGTTCAAACACTGAGGTATGCGATATTAGCGGAGGTTGTATAAAACACTTTTGTCACAGCAGCATATATATATTTTCAAACCTGGTGTTCAATAGACGCGTGAAAACGAACTAGAAATACGCTCTCATGTAAGCAGTGTATGCGGTTCTACATAATGGACAATTATGTAGGGTTATGGCGCAATTCACACATGTAATAAAATGTCGACAGGGAATAAGTACAACTTCCACGTTTTGTGTGTAACAGACTTTGCACATCGTATCACGATTCGAGCTTTCTTCTACGTTTTTTATATTCTCCTTGATCGTGTCGGTGCGTTGTTCGTTCTTTGCTGTCACTGCTACAGCTGTTGGTGCTTGCGCCTCGGTAACAATACCCAGTGCCTTGAGGATAAAATTTTTATCTTTCATTAACATTACGTAAGAGCACGCAGGGAAATGTCGTGCGTGTTCCATCCAAGCATATTCTCCACGTTCCCATTTGTTTAATCCACCTCCACAGCAAAAACAAATCACTCTATCGTTGCATCCGGTGTAAAAGAAACCCGCTTCTGATAATTCTTTAGGTGTTATCGTTAACGATACAGGCCATTCTTTAAAACTCTTTAAACGGATTTCCAAGTTCCTGTAACGCGGGTACGGAGATGTGATTTTTTGAATTAAGATGACCTGTACTTCTTTATCGTCCTGTGATAAAGACTTGATTGATGTAGTCGTTGCCGCTTCACCGCATTGTTTGAAATAGCGGTTGTTGCTGTTGTGATTGATATCGTCAACATAGATATCGTGTGAAAGCATCTTGTACGTCCACTCGCGACTCGTGCTGTTGAAACACTGAACGAAGAATAGGGAGAAGAGGAGAATCGTTTTCCCCCTCCACAAAAATAAAATAAACGAAAATTGATTACATTACATTTATTTACAATAAAATAAAAATACATGAAAATTGATTACATTTTTTTTTTTTTTTTTTTTATTAAAAATTACATTCTAAAAAAGCAAAGTTCTATTTACAGTAAAAAAACATTAATATATAGTAAGCGTTTATTGTGTCTGCGCACCGTGTTGGATAACGGAGTGTACACATTTATTGAATCATGCAGTATCAAGCAGTAGGCCGCTGTCTGAGCGGGGAAATTGGTCGATGACTCGAATTCCAATCTGACGTCGACTGGTGATGACTTGAGCGATTCGTCCTGTCTGCTACAATCGAAGACGAATAACGGTGCTTTTGCTATGAACTCTGTGGGTGTTAGAAGTACGTTGGGTTGACTTCTGTGGTAGTACGATTTTTGAAATCGTGTATACATGTCGTACAGCAATGCGTAACGTCCGTTATCGATATCCAGGTTCAGGTTATCGTACGGGTAGTATTTGTCGTTCAGAAAGAGTCTCGCGTTTGTCACATTGCAGTGATCGAATTCACCTGCGTGTTTATTCAGATTGTTTTTTCTGGCGGTCTGAAAGGTGAGTATCACGTACCGTGGTTTCTCCAGTTGTGTAGTTGTTTTCACTGTCCAAGTCTGTCTGTCGGTCGTCGGTAAAGCCGGATACTCGTGCAGTTCCCAACTACGAAACGGTAAGAATAGCGGTAGGTCCTTGCGTATGATATCCAACAATCGTATCCGTACTTCGTTGTTCACGTACACGAACGGAATCATCCAAGAGATTTTGGTCAGTTCTATATCGGCGTTAGCGGGCGCATCCGTGGACGAGAACAAAGCGTTAACGTTGCTGGAAGTGCGCAACAGTATAAGTTCCTGTTTCATGTTTAAAATAACATGCGTGAAATCCTCAGCGAATCCCATCAGCATCCTCAACGGTATGCAAAAGTTGAATTCCTCGTGTTGGCCGGTCGGTGTTATCTCGTTAGCTGTAGGAGCAACCCAACCGGCGTTTTGCATCGAAACAATGTCCTGCTTGCCGGCAGATAGCATGGTTTTAATAGTGGACGTGATGCCGACGCTCTTGGTACGATCCACTTCCACACCGGCCAGTTCGTAACGGATTTCTTCGAAGAGAAACGCGATCGCGTTGTTGATCATTTTCACGTTCACACTACCGGTGCTGTCGGTCGTTTGCTCAATTTGCCTTCAACGTACAGGAAACTTTCCATCGGTAAAGTGAAGACTTCCTGTTGCAGTATAGGTATGCGTATCTCATCGTTATTTCCGTATCGTGACGCTGACGCGTACGGTGCATGAGGATGATATTCGTAATGCGTGATGTTGTCTTCGAAGAATGGTCGACGTTCAACCGATAAGACGATACCGCTGTCCGCCATATTACTTGTTTTTCTTGACTTTGAATCTTAATGAAATCAGGTAGCGTCGGTTAGTTGCTGTTAACCGTGTCAACGACGAACGTCTACTGATACCTTTTCCAAAAGTGTTGACCTCTTTTATCTCGTGGTACGAGCCGCCGCCGCCGCCGCCGCCGCCACCGCTCTTCATCACGGGGGTATCGGTGAAATAAATTCCCATGATTACTACACACGTTTCAAATGTATACGTGCGGTGATGACTTCGCCTTGAAAATTCACAATATCACCGTCCTGATCGTGTACGGACAGTGTAACGTTACGCAAGTGTAGTACGTTAAGTGGAAAATAAATGACGTTTCTAGGCGTTTCTACTATCTTGAATCCTGGCTCAACCGTTGGATAGAACGAGTGCAGTATATGCTCGTTTCGCCCCGTCTTGTACGAGCCTTGTACAGCGTTACACCTTATCTCCAAAACGTTCACTTTGTTAATGTTTACAGGCACGTCCGACGTGTGTAATATATACGCTTCTAACTTTCGGTTCTTGGAAAAACCCAACATGGTACCGATCGTGTGTTCCGTACATCCGAAATCGATATCGTATGAACAATAAATTTCACATTTCAACGTGTTGTTGTTGGGTCGTAGAGAAAATTTTGGGTCTGCTAGTTCTTTCTTCAGGTATGTTTCGATATCACTGATTTCGTACACACCGGTCGGTATATTGACGAGTTCTAACGTTTTACGTGCTCCCTTTAGTACGGGAAAGATGTTGTTTCTTCCGCTTTCCACGTTCGGTATAGAGTTGTACGTGGTAAAGTCCAGCAGTCCCGCGTACCATTCACCGTTCGTCAGTTCAAGCGGTGGAAAAAAAGTCACAAACCAGTGCGCTTGGATCCGTTCCTGTGACACTGACCGTAAGCGAAGACATCTTGTCGTTTACTGATCGTTCGATGTCAAAAACTCTAAACATAAATGTCCGCAGATGACCGTGTTCGATGGCTGTTTCTGTGCGTAATTGTAATGAATGTCGGTCACGTTCGATCCAAAGTACCGTATTAGCTCGACAGGAGGGCGCAGATTGCCGAATCCATCAAAGTACCAGACTCTGTCGCCTCGCTTCTTGTAGCATACCCAGTGCGTGCCCGGTCCGGTAGCGTCGTCCAGATTCACGATTGTGCTTTCGTTCTCCCACGGTGATGTACTAGGAAGTGTGTCGCGCATGTACACGCCTCTGAAATAAGGTGTACGCAATAGTTTCGTGTACTCATAAAGATGTCGATCGGACAACGGACGCACGGGTATTTTGATTAGTTTTTTCGGTACGGTCGAAGGTATAGTCCTGAAGCCTTTTTACCATCGGCCCGTCTTCGTCGACGTCCTGCCCCAGTTGTCGTTGTCCTCCTCCTCCTCTTCCTGATTATCGTGCGTCGAACCGGCTTGCGTCGTCTGGTGCGACGTTTACGCACACCGCCACCGCAGCATAGCCCGCTGCCTAACGCTGATTTCGCCTTCATCGCTGCTGCTACGGCTGCCGCGTACGCTCTTTCACTGATGCCGGAATTCAAAGCTTTCACTCGTTCCCACGCTTTACCGGCTAGCACACGATCCGCTACACGTCGTCGTTCGTTGTCCTTGTACTTGCTGTAAGCGATATCGTGTTCACGACAAGCTTCGTCCAACTCGTTGATTCCTCGATCACCGCGAGCCAATCTCTGCTCTAGTTTCGTTCCGGGTCCACAGAACCTGTAGCCGGGCAGATGTAGTTCCACCGGTAATACGTCCACCGCTCGATTGATCAGTGTAGGTACTGACTTCGCAACGAATGGTACCGCGCTTTTAACTATTTTTCCGATAAGACCACGCCCTCCCTTTTTTTTCGGCTACGTAGTTCGTACATGACTACTGTTTCGCTTGCTCTCGATAAAGGGATCTCCAATCGTGCTCGTCCTTAGATTTTTCCAGATCACTAATCAACTCGTTCGTCTCCGCCTTGTTCGTAAGTAGTAAGTCCGCCTCTTCGGCACCAAGTGAAGTACGCGCTGCGTGCTTATGCAATTTATAGATATACGATACCACTTTCTCCCAACGATGTTGGAACACTTTTGCGAGTTTGTACGTTTCGCTCTTCGCGTACCGCTTCGCCTCCTCCAATTGACGTGCGTTCACCGCGTCCGTGGCCCGTGCGCCACCGTCGCCGACGTTTAGAATAGTCTTTCCTTGTGCGTTGAAATAAGCGTCGTTTACCACGGTGATCGTGTGTCGGTTCAAAAATTCCAAATTCACCGCGTCCTTGTTGTTGACTGGCGGCGCTAACTGTGTTATCCGCACGTTGCCGACCATTAGGTTAGAGTTCGTATCCTTCGGTATGATTTTCGAGTCCACGTATACTTTGGTCGCAGCGTCTCTCGCACGAATCGGTTCCCTCAGAGACTGTATGCGATGATCCCGCGCGTCGACGACAGCTCCGTTCTTCTTGTTCGGTACCAGCTGTGTGAAACGTAAGCACGAGTAGTCTACGTACTGCTTGTTGACAGCGTCCCCGAGATCGACGGGAGCGCCGACGTTGACGAGCTTACGACCTTTCGCGTCTATTCCTTGCGTCGTCGTCGTCGACGACGGATCGTCGGCAAACAGACAGTGGTCACGCACGAAGCGCAGTGGAACGGCATCGTTACCGTCTTGCGGTTCGCCCAAGTTGTGTATTTTTTTCCCCGCTACGTCGAAGTGCCCGTCCTCGGTCATCGAGATACCAATATCCTCCCGTAGACTGCGACGCGTCTCCCTTCGCGCTCTGACAGCGCTCTGGTGTCTGCCGAACTTGTCAACACTCATCTTGTGAATGATGCGTCTCGTCCGTTGTTCACGGCATTTATACGTACTCGCGTAATAAATCGATTAGTTTTGATACGATCGTACTGTCTATGCATTTTATTCCGACAACGGAGAGTCCGTCGCTATGTTTTCCTTTTACGATCGTATTTAGAAATTCATCGTACACGTATACGCGTGCGTCTTTGAAGAAATAAATCTTTCCGTCGATGTATCGGAACGCACTGTCGACGGCTTCTGGTAAGCCGACAAAACGATCTTTAACGTATCCGTGTTTCTTGATCGTGAACGTGCACTCGTCTATTTCGCCGTAATACATATCGTTGTACAACAGAAGAGTTCGACCCGTGTACGTGTGTATCGCAGCGTTTATTTTCGTCATCGTGCGAACACCGAGCGTTGTGATCGAACGCGGATACCCGTTCAGCGGTTGCAGACTGTGTATATCGAACATGTATACGTAGTTGTCTATGAATAGCACCACTTCTTCGGTTCGTGGTCTCTGGTACATCGCTGAAACGTTGGTGAATGTCAACGGTAAGAAAGTCAACCAATCCGTCAACAGAAGCGGCGACGACGGACTCGATCGCTTCGACTCGAGATACAATGTCCACGAAAAGTTATCGTGCACAATATACAGGTGTCTGATGATTATTAAAAATTGATTAACGTTCTTTAGCCGACATAAATCCGTCGTCCGAACGGTGTCGTTCGTTGTCGTCGCCGTCGTCGTTGACGTCGTCGTTGACGTCGTCGTCGTAGCTGGCGACGGCGGCGGCGGCGGCTTCCCGTACAAGCATTGAATGCCTTTTATATCGTCGTCTCTCAGGTCGAACGGACCGTCCGAGCGTGGTACGTAGAACGGGTACATGATCGAATCCTTCTCGAGGGAATGAGACAGTCCTAACGCGTGTCCGATTTCGTGCGTTAACACCTGAAGAAAACTGGTCTGATCGTCCGGTATTTCGGTTGCGTTCGTATAATTCCACGATTCGTAGTAGTCCATGTGTATTTCGGTAGTGTTATACGGTAAATCGGGCGGGTAGTAAGCGTGAGCGAGTATACCTCCTCGCCCGTCCAAATCGTACCCGCAGATCGTGCACCTCGAAGTCAGACACCTGTGTTTAAAATATTTCATAGCAATGACCATGTCGGCGTTTATGTCGTTGGGTCGATATTCGAATTCCAGGTTCGAATGTTTCTGCCATACAGCGAACGCTTGTCGTGACGCTTCTATAGCGCTGGCGCTAACCGTGATAGAACCGCCACGACAAACGTCTCTTGACCCACGGTGTTCGTAAGGTGTACGACACGAAATCTTCGTTACCGCATCTACGCGCACGCATCAGATTCATCGTTTCGTTGTTCAATTCTCCATTTACGGTTAAATTGTAATTCACTTGAAACGTGCGAAGGTAGGCGTCCATATCGATGGTGGTGTTGTCCGTGAGTCGTAAACTATCGTCGGGCACGTAACCGTATCGCACCAAGTAATCTATAGCGAAATCAACATCGTTAGCGTTAACGCTCGATGCGACAACGGCACTTGTGCACACGATAATGAACAGTAGCACGATATCCATGATGTCACAACCAAACGTGGAATGTCCCCGGCGCATGTACGACAGTATTATTTATACACTTTATCGGCTTTCAGAATCGAACCGCTCTTATTATACGATTATGCCTGCTTCACGTAGTTCTTCCACTATGGAGACGATTTCGTTCGTGTGCCCACTGTTTCCAACACGTTGTGATGCCATTAACAGTCGCAATCTGTCCACCAGTTCGTTCGGATCGTCCCAGTGCACGTAATCGATTTTGTCTTTTTTTCTCGTTAACGTTATATACGATGTATCAATATTATTATTATGCCCCTGTCCTGTACGTTTCGGTGGAAACAGTTGCGATATTATTCGTTTATACTTTACACCTCTGTTCGCGTTCACCTGTGCGTTCGCTAAGTAATACTGCTTATGCGCGTTGGTGTTACGCAGTATATCTTTGTACGCTTTCAGATCTGATTCCTTGTAAATATTTTCATTAGGATGCTTCATGAACACTAGTTCGTAGAGTCCTGGTGTACCTTTGTATCGTTTACCGTTGATAAGAATCGAATCGTCCGTATCGATTTCGAACTGTGAATCACCGATCATCCATTTTCCGTTTTCGTGTCTTACACCGTACGTATAGTCCATCAGACGATCGCGTTCGGACGAAACGATCATACGCATGTACTTGTTCGCTAATGATTCACTGTCGTATTTGTCCTGAAAATATCTACGCGCTTCACGTCTTCCTTCCGGTGTGTCTAGCATTTTTTCAATGTTGAGACTGGGATCGCCCTCATCATCATCATCATCATCATCGTCCAATGTTTCGGCTATCACAGGCGTTTTCAGGAAACGCGGTGGCTTCGTTCGGGAACGAGATGGTGTTCCCGCATCGATTTTACTAATTGCACCTGTCAGATCCTCTTCCTTCTCCTCTTCCTCATCCTCTTCACGTTTCATCTTTTCACTCTTGAAGGCTTTTCATTTGTTGATTTACGTTTCTTTTCAAGCAACGCTTGCGAAATATTTTGTAACGGTTCTAGAATCGGTTTGTAACTTTTGGATAACGATGCTTCTTCTTCACGAATCCCATGTTTTAACGCACGGTATTTCTTCCGTATATCATCACTGATCGTGTCGATATCACGTGCTAGTCGTTTCTTCTTGTCGTCCATCTCGATAAACGGCAGAACATCAACTAAAGTCGTTGACAGCAGGTCATGTGTATTTAGCTGAACGTGTGACTTTTTTTTTGTTTAATCGTTAGGCGCGACTACTATGAAACGGTCAAAACCGACTCTATACCTGCCAGTGTTGATAGAAGAATCCTTGTCCACAACGAGAAAGCCGTAACGATCTTTCCACGCCTCAGCGCACATATTCTTAAACGTGTCATATTTCATGTCCGTGTTGACGTGATCGTTGTACGCATGTTTCAAGTTGCGATCGTCCTGTTTGAACAACACTATTAGATTGGCATTGTCACGAACCAACTGTTTTGGCACTTGACTGTACGTCTGACAAAGGTAAAACGCGTCCACACCGCTGTGTCGTCCCATAGAGAAATACTTGCGTATGTTGTGTTGCCTTTCGCAAGACACGTCATCGAACACCATAATAGAATTGGGATCGACCTCGTCGGGAGGTGGTACCTCTTCGTTATCGTTGTAGGCGTGATAACCCATTCCTTCGTCGGAAAGTCGTGTCATCAGGGTCTCCAGCATCTGATATTTGGGTTGAAATAGTGATTTAGAAAACACGTATAAGTTCGCGAATCTCAATCCGTTTACATCGAACAACAGGTTGAACATGACGTTTGTCTTTCCGCACGCGGAAGGTCCGCAGATGATCGAACGAACGGTATCGGGCAGAAGACGTCCGTGTTTACGTTTTTTTCTGCCACTCCCACCATCGTCGCACAATTTCGAATAGTCCACGTCCTGTATTTTTAGTCTGTGCGCTTGTTGCAATATTTTCATGTTGTCGTTCTACGCACAGTCTATTTAATAGTCGCACTATATCGTAGCAGTCGGTAGATATGTAACTGCATACACATGTATCCGGACCCGTTTCACAGTTTGGATCCGACCAAACACATTCTTTGTAGTGATCGAATCCGGTGCCGGTTGGTACTATTTCGCTGAGTCGGAACCTCGTCACGCGATTGGTAACCCGTTGCCAGTACTCGTACACCGTCAAGATCCTGCGCATGCGTTCAACGTCGTTTGCGGACGTGTTCACGATGTACTCATCGTAACCAGGATGTGACACAATGTCTTTTACACTGTACACAGCGCGCATGTTGTCATCGTAACGCATCGACGCATACTAGTTCTATTTCCTCGAGTCGAATCGTTGTTATACCAAGTTCTTCTTGTGTATCCACGAATCGTGTTTACCATCGAATCCTAACCATCTGACTTTCACACGATCGCCTTTACGTTGTACGATCTTTTCTACCAAGTACACGTCACCAACGTTCGATTTACTGATTTCGTGTTCATAAAAACCACCTTTCAACACTTCTCCTGTATGATCCTTTAGCGAATAAGTGACGGGTACGCTGCCGGTACGCACTGTGTGAACGAGGAATATCTCGTTTGTCCAATTCGGTGTGTATCCTTTAGCGAACGTCATTTTGTGTTTGTTTATACGCACACGATCGCCTACTTTGAACTTCGGTCGTTTATAATCGATGCTCCTCGCTGTGTTCACACGAATCCTGCGTAACACTGTACGTTCGTTGGATTCGTTCACCTGTTGCGGTTTCATTCCAATCGTTCTGTGCACAGTGTTGTTATACGTGCTGACTAGTTCCGGTAACATATCCAACCAACGGTAATGACCTTGTTCGCTGAACGCGCGATACATGTGCGTTTTCAACGTACGGTTGAAGCGTTCCACAATTGAAGCCTTTTTCTCACTGTACGTGGAATAGAGTGTGACACCATATCTGCTCAGCAATATTTCTACGGTACTGTTGTAGTACTCTTTCCCGTTGTCCGTCTGCAGATATTTCATTTTATTAGCACGCAGAATCGGTTCCAGAGCTCGTGCGACCTCTACACCCGTCTTCGTTTTCAATGGAACGGCGTACGCGTACTTGCTAAACGCGTTAATCATCGTCATAAGGTACTTGAATCCCTTGTTCGCCTTTGCGTGCGGTATCATCTCTACCAGGTCTGCTTGGTACAAGTCGTGAAGTCCCTTCAACTCGACCGCACGTCTCGGAAAATTCCTTCTTACCGGTCTGTGCAACTCCGTCGCGATAGTCTTGCGAACGCTCTGGTGTATATTCTTCACAGCTCGTTTCATTCTCGTGTCGTCGTGCGAACCGTGATTCGCAATACGTTGGAATGTAGTAAACTGTCGGTTCGGTGCTGAAGGTAATTCTCATCGATGCCGTTCTGGCACGTCCACCTTCCATCACGCGACTGTCACACCGCCACCGCTCCACACCCGCTTATATCATCTCGACCGAACGGAAGAACATCACGTTCTTTTTCCGATTGCGCAAGTATGTTAAAACATGAGCTAAACTGATTTTCATACGCCCATTACGCACGAGGCTCATACCGATGTAGTATCTCGGGAGCGCGTGTTGTTTCGAGTCCAACGCTCTTACAGTCTTAACAGAATTCATGTCTTTGAACATGACGCTACGTATAACGTTGTCGCGGTACTCGTGCATTTCCGCGACTATGACGTTATCGTTCTCAGGTAGCCACTCGCACATGTGTTTAGCTTTGAGTTCAGCGATTGGGCGTTGACTTCTCGATTTCGTATGCAGGTGTATCAGATACGAGTTCAACAACCAAAATTCGTCCGCCATAGAGCCCGTGCAATGCTGCCACTGTTCGTACAAACGCTGGTCTTTCACCGTGTACCCTTGTTCGTGCGAATACCGCAGACCAAAGTATTCGCAATACTTGCGGAGTGTAGGCAATGCCTCCTTCAGAAAGGCTACCGAAAATAATCCCTGCGCCTTGTTGTTCACCAACGCGAACTGTTTCCCTCTCGCTAGTGTCGGTAACGAGGACGGTGGGCAGTGCAGGTCAAAACTTACGTTGTAGCTAGGATCCAGTGCGCACTTTGGCACTATCATCATCACGCTTCTGTATATTTCCATCGGTGTGCGTATCGGAATAGTGCGCTCCGTAAGGACGATGCAACAAGAAGCGTGTGGTATCGAACTTCCGTAGGCGAGCATGTCCGTGTATACAGTAGCGTAGTTCATCTGTCCGTGTGAATCGTGTAAGCCGTGCACACGCTGAACAGCGTTATAGAGTTCAGGAATCGGACGGAAACGTGAAAGAAAATTCCATCCGTGACGTACGGTACACTTGAACATATTCTTTTCGTAAACCACAAGTTCTATCGGTACGTTATTTTGTTCGCACTCTACGATAAATTGAAGCCACCGTGATTTGTTGTGTATACGATCGGATACTATCATCAACAGCACGATCGGTGGCAAATCACTGCGGTGTTTTTTTATGTGACGCCAACAACTTGCGTGATATTTGTCAACGCCGAATTTGTAACGCGTACAGTAGTTGCCACAAAATCGTCTTTTCTTCACAAAATACATGGAACATAAGTTGGACCGTATCGCGCTTCGTGAAGCTTTGGTTATTGTGAAATGTTTCCCATCATCATATCGATAGACGTCCATCGTCTCGATGATCTGCGATGTGAGTGATACGCTATTAATCGTGATCATGATATTTATAGTGTATACGCATATTGTTTGAGTAATTTTTTTTTATGTGTCTTCACTCACACTTTTGGAGTGAATACTGTCGTTCGGTAGTAGTAGTAGTACTAACACCTAGTACTACTAGTACTACCCAAACGGGTATGTTTGTACATGAGTTTATGTTGGCTCTGAAAAGAGCCGTTTTTGCGTGCGTCGACTTCTACAAGTGTTCACGAACGAAATCGCATGCGGGCATTGACGCCTTATGGACTTGGGCGGGATCATCACCCACTGCCCAATCCATAATTCGTATTTTACACTTGCAGCATCTTACAACATCACCATCGTCTTCGTAAATAAACCCAGCTTTGGCTAGGTCAAAAATTTTTACGTTCGCATTCGGAAATTTATGAACGAAAAATTTAATGTTACCACGACGACTGATGTTGTAAAAGCTTTTTAATCGGCTTGCAAAAGAATATGTGGACACATCCATATCTGAAGCAAGAATGTTGGTTTGTCGCGTTGCATTTCACCTCCTCAGCGATAGCTGCGCGCGCATCCGTAGTGGGGATGGCTGTCGTCAATTGGTCGGTATGAAATAAAGCACGGTAGTGGGAGCAGATAGCTGCGCGCGCAGTTGGTAGTAGGGGATCGTCGACGGTAATAGTTCGGTAGTGGGAGCGGATAGCTGCGCGCGCTACTGTCATAGGTAGTATAAGTAGAGCGACGATCACTGCCAGCGTTCACCTTCAAGTCTCGCGCAGTGTAACTTTCACGTGTCGCATATAAAATAGTGCTTATTTTCTAATTTCGTATCAGTATTCAATTGTTCTTCAAGCGAGCAAGTAATTGTTAAAGTTTCGTGTTTTCATTGTTGTTGATAATGCAGTCATTTGCTGTTGAATGTAAATATTCGTTACGCGGCGCGTTGGTATTGCGCGTTTACACGCCTATCACAGATGACGAAGAATGTGTCAACGATGTCATAACCTTTTTTGATGAAATGCACGATACGTTACGTACGGACATTCTAAACGAACTGACACGTTTGCTTTCTATAAAGTGGCATATAACGGTTAAAGCGAGATTTGTCAAGTACATCGTAAACGCTGACACGGACCAGGACGAAGAAGTGACGACTGAAGCTTATTTTCACGGACGATGTCATACGACACTGATCGCTGACCAAGATGTATTGCCCGATCGTTTAGAAGCTTCATACGAAAAGATCATTGAATCGATTGATAAATTCACACGCGAGGGTAGCGGTTGGGTGTTAGACCGCATAATCTCCTTAGAACTCGTTCTCTCACGATACCAACCGCTAACCGCTTCCAGTTTCATTCGTACACCTCCTGAATTGTCTCGTACTAATTCCATCATCAACGTGAACAATACAGGCGATCAAATGTGTTTCGTATGGTCAGTGTTGGCCGCTCTGTTTCCACAACAATCAGACCACAAAGATCGTGTATCCAAATACAAGCCGCATATCTGCAGTATCAATACTTCTGGTATAACTTACCCCACCCGTCTATCCGACATTGTGAAGTTCGAACGAGACAATCCTAACGTTTCTATAAATGTTTTCGGTTACGAAGAATATGAAATTTACCCTTTAAGAATAACTCCTTCCAGCGGCAGACAACATCACGTTAATCTATTACTTCTTACCGCTGACGACCGAAAACATTACTGTTTAATAAAAAATACAAGTCGCTTATTCTCTTCACTAAGCAACCACGACGGGCGTTCTTTCTATTGCAATTACTGTCTGCATAGATTCTGCAAAGAACGACTCCTTACCGAACATATCCCCCACTGTTCACCATATGGTGAACAGAAAATTCGTTTACCCACGACAGCGGAGGAGGAGAATGTGATGTGTTTCAGAAATTATACATACTGCCATAAGGTCCCTTTTGCGATATACGCAGATTTTGAATCATTTATCGTCCCTTGCCATCGCTGCGACGCTCCTCCGCACACATCGTCCACCACAACAGAGTCGTTACATCTTCCTTCAGGTTTCTCCTACCTCATAGTCGACTACGAGCGTAACATTTTCAAACCCCAGGTCGTTTATCGCGGTGAGAACGTGGTAGACGTTTTTCTCAATAGACTGGTCGCTGAAGAGCGAGAACTTTTCAGAATCATCCGATCCATTGTCCCTATGACTATGAGTGACCGTGATTTGTTATCTTTCGCAAATGCCCTCGTATGTCATCTCTGTGAAGAACCACTGAACGAAATCGACAAAGTGCGCAACCATTGTCATCTGACAGGACGATACCTAGGCGCAGCTCACAACATCTGTAACCTTAACTTCAAGACTCCACGACACATACCTGTATTTTTTCACAACTTACGAGGTTACGATGCACATCACCTAGTACAAGGGTTGGGTAAATACGACGATCTCGCTTGTATCGCTACCACTAGCGAACGCTTCGTATCAGTCTCGTTGGGTCGTCTGCGTTTCGTAGACACGCTTCAATTTCTGAACACGTCCTTGGACACACTTGTTGGAAACTTGCACGCGAGCGGTGCGGATTTCGATTTAACGAAGCAATGTTTCGAAGAACACTTCGAGCTACTCTTACGTAAGGGCGTGTACCCTTACGATTACATGACGGGTAGCGAGAAATTCAACGAAACACGTCTGCCCGCACGTGAACACTTTTTCAACAGGTTGAGTGAATCGCCAGTATCTGACGAAGATTACGCTCACGCGCACAACGTGTGGCGTACTTTTGGAATCAGTACACTGGGCGAATATCACGATCTGTATCTTAAAACAGACGTGCTGCTACTGGCCGACGTCTTCGAGGCGTTCCGTGAGATGGCCATGCGGTACTACCAGATCTATCCGGCTCATCTTTACTCGCTTCCTGGTGTCGCTTGGCATGCGATGTTAAAGATGACCCGTATGCGACTGGAGCTGTTGACGGATATAGATCAGCATCTCTTTATAGAATCGGCTGTTCGCGGTGGCGTTAGCATGGTACCCAACCGCCACGCCAAGGCCAACAACCCACTAATTGTCGATCAGTACGATGCTTCAAAGCCAACCTCTTTCATATTGTACACGGACTGCAACAACCTTTACGGTGCAGCCATGTCACAACCGCTCCCTTACGCCGACTTCAGATGGTTAGATCGTAACGAGATCAACTCACTGGACGTGCGTACTCTGTGCGATGACGGTGACATGGGCTACATACTCGAGGTCGACTTACACTATCCACCTGAACTTCATGACCTCCATTCCGATTATCCATTGGCACCCGTCCGTTCCTGTGTCCATCCTGACGTACTTTCACCGTACTCTCGACGACTCCACACACGACTGCACTATACAAAAGGGTATAGCGGATCGGAAACGCCTTCGTCGTCCGTTCCCAAGTTGCTGACGACTTTGGACGACAAGCAAAATTACGTTCTCCATTTTCGAAATTTAAAATTGTATCTGAGTCTCGGTTTAGAATTGAAAGCGATACATAGGGTGTTGAGTTTTAAACAGAGAGCGTGGATGAAACCGTTTATCGATTTCAACACGCAAAAGAGAGCAGCAGCCACCAACAGTTTCGAAAAGGATTTTTTCAAACTGATGGTCAACGCCGTCTATGGCAAATCGCTGGAGAACGTGAGGAAACGAATAGACTTCCAACTAGTCTCTAACGAACAACGGCTGCAGAAAATTGTTTCCAATCCTCGGCTAAAGCGTATGATCCGCTACACCGATAACTTGGTCGGACTGGCCTTACGAAATAGGACGATATTCCTTTCCCGTCCGGTGTACGTCGGCTTCACAGTACTCGATGTCAGCAAATTGATAATGTACAATTTTCATTATCGGTACGCTGTCGCCAAGTACGGACAACGATTGACCTTACTAATGACTGACACAGACAGTTTGCTTTACAGCATTCAGACTGACGATTTGTACTCAGATATGAAAGAGGATCTCCACCTTTTTGACACATCGGACTATCCCGTGGATCATCCTTGTCATTGCGACGACAACAAAAAAGTCGTGGGGAAGTTCAAGGATGAGACCAATGGAAAACCCATCAGGGAATTTGTCGGACTCAGGGCGAAGTGTTACTCGCTCTTGTTGTCCGACCGCACCGACAAAAAGGTGGCGAAAGGTGTGCCAAGGACGGCAATAAAAAAAAGGTTACGACATCAATTGTACAGCGAGTGTCTTTTTGACAGTCGTACCGTATTCACCTCTGCTGACTGTATACGAAGCAATCATCATAAGCTGTACACGCAACGTATAACAAAACTTTCCCTGTCTCCTTATGATGATAAGAGGTATGTACTGGACGACGGTGTAAGTATACTCGCGTACGGGCATTACATGATAGCCGCAATAACCAACGACGCTGCTGGTCCTAAGGCAAAAAAGAGAAAGTACACGGACCGATAACTAACGGTAAAGATGATGTTCAGCATTACACACACACACACACACACACACACACATTAACTTCATGTTCTTTATTTACTTATTTTACAACTTTTGATACGTTTTACAGAATGAACAAAAAGAAAATTATGAAAAATAGGACAGCAGAGCAACGTCGAGTACGATGGTAAATATAACATTTTTTTCTTTATTTATAATGCACAAAAAGAATATTCCATTCGATTGATGTGTGTTTTTTTTTATAGTTCACAACGGTTACGTCGTGCTTTGTCAGGACCCGGCTCGAGTCGGTAAGGCCGTTTTCATTAATAAACTCTTGTCCTAATGCGTTTACCTCCGGTGTTCAATTATATATTTTTTTTTAATTTCAGTGATACCGACGAGGCACCCGTCACCGCTGATACTAATATGGATTCTCCCGTATCTCCAGAACCCGATTCGAGTCGGTAAGACAATTGTCATTTTAATAAACTTTTGTACTTTTGTGTTTTTTTTTTTTACCTCCGGTGTTCAATTTATTTTTTTTTTCAGCAATGATGCTGCTGCTGCTGCCGCTGTTGCTGTAATTCGTCCCCAATCTCCACAACCTGTCACGAGTCGGTAAGACAATTTTCATTAATAAACTCCTGTGCTCTTACGTTTTACCTCCAGTGTTCATTTCATACATGTTTTTTTTTTAAAGTGATGCTAACGCTCCGACTGGTGCTGTTGCTGCTGCTGCAGATTGTCGTCGTCGTCCCCTATCTCCAAACAGCCTGCAATGTTTTAAACGTGCGTTATTTCGATTACAGGCTAGTGTGTTGCGGTAAGTCAGTTTTCATTAACAACAAAGTCTTATATTATTGCGTTTACCTCATGTGTTCAATTTATACTTTTTTTTTCAGCGATGCTCTAGCTGCAGGAGTGGCGGTATTTCACCCTCGACCCGGTACGAGTCGGTACGTTTGTTTTTAATTAACATTCAATTGTTCTCTTGCGTTTAAATCTGGTATTAAAATTGTTCCTTTTTTTTTATTTCAGTAATGTCGAGTCCACAGAAGAAGGTGAAGTTATGGAGGTGGAGGACAATCAAAGCGATGCTGATACGCTTGAATTGAATCATAACGGTAATGATGATAGTGACAGTGATGATGACGATGTAGAAGTCCTCGACATAAATATGTAAGTCATCTTCTTATGCGTACATACTGCTTTGTTTTATTTGCGATTATACATAATTTCTATGTTGTCTTTTTTTTTAGTGACATTCGCCCGATACCAGCGCCGCCACCTCCACAACCACAACCGATTAGCCACCGCAATCACCACCACAATCACCACCACCGTCACCACCACCGCCACCACGCCACCACCGCAGATGCAACCTCAACCACGCCCACAGCCCATTTATCAGCAACAGCAGCAGCAATTATTGCGCAGAGATCCCCGTTTGTGGACCCCTCCAGAAGACGCGCTACCCGTCTTCTTTGAAGTGCTACACACAACCGAACCGAGGACGCACGATGACCCAACAACATTGAGACTCCTTCTTAGAAGGAGTCTACCGACATGGTGTTGGCGTCGCGGTGAGCCCTGTCCTGTTCAAGGTATGATTCCTCCACACAATACGTGCAGTATATGCATAGAATCATACAATGACGGGCAGAGGCTCCTCGGTTTGGTATGTGGCCATACATACCATTACCGATGCGTCCTCAATTGGTTTCAGGCGGTAGCGATGGAGGGGACACCACCCGTATGACCACAATGCAGGATGTACGTATTCGGAAAGCCGAATCGTACGTTTTATGGGCGTATGCATATTTAAGGTATATTACAGCGTTAATAAAGGTTTTAGTAATCCATCCTACTTGTAACAACCACATGTCACTAATACTCTTACTTTTTTGTTACAGATGGAAATTAACCACCGGATGGAGACTTGTAAAAAAAAAATACCTGATTGTGAAATGTATAAATTTGTATATATTTTTTTTATCGTATAATATTTTTATGTTTATATATTTGTAAATATTAATTGTAAAGTAGATATTTTTTCTTTTATGTTTATATTTGTATAAACTTGTATAATATTTTTATGTTTATATATTTGTAAATATTAATTGTAAAGTAGATACTTTTTTCTTTTATGTTTATATTTGTAATAAACTTGTACATATTTTTTCATTGTATAAGTGTTTATTTTCAACTATCCTTTTCGCATACTACAATTTACTTAACACATAGACACACACAGTTGTCAACAATGCAATCGTTCAGATAAGTGAATCGAACACTGAATATCATGTGTGTTTCTTACAGGGAAAATGACAGTTCATTGCTGGACGTCACACGACGGGAAATTCAAAAATTGTGGTGGTGGGAGTAACCATGTTTATACACAACATCGACGATATCGGCACGGCAGGGTAAATATATACGAAACCAGTACACTATAACACCGAGTTGGCAACAATGGCGAAACATACATTCAACCCGTACACTATAACACCGAGCCGACAACAGTTGGCAACACCGCATCGACGCTTTTCCAACATGGCCGAACTTCCGGAAAAACCCCTTACATATACATAACCATACACTATAACACACGCACGAATCGGCAACCCGGCCGTACCTTAACCACTACACTCTTACACCAGTTGACAACGTCGCACCTTAACCAACATGGCCGCCGGCGCCCCACCACGACGGGCGGCCATCAAGCCACCACCAGGCCGCCGCCCAGCGACGATGACGACGTCAACGACGACGTCAACGGCGAACGGCGAACGGCGAACATAGCCACGCCTCCGCCAATCAACGCACACATTACCCCACTTTAGGCGGCGACGACGACAACATGGCCGACAGACTACTGCCGCATGGTTACCCCCACCACCACAATTTTTGAATTTCCCGCCGTGTGACGTCACTTCCGGCAAGGAACTGTCATTTTCCCCCTACTACTGCCCAGCGATCCACAGGAAGCAAATTGATGTCCATTTTTTCGGCTTGCACGCGTTATGTTGGTGTGGGTTTCGGCACTTTCCATTTAAAAAGCGTGCAAATGTAAGAAAATAAACATGAGTGAGGCCAGAAATAACGTGAATTGTGTGTGTGTGTGTGTGTGTGTGTGTGTGTGTGTGTGTGTGTGTGTGTGTGTGTGTGTGTGTGTGTGTGTGTGTGTGTGTGTGTGTGTGTGTGTGTGTGTGTGTGTGTCTTACCTGCCTTTTTATTGCTGTAGGCATAATAATAAAATGGAAACGTAAACATTACATAACTGAGATATGCTTACCTGCCACGAACGATATATTATTTTATACATGGAGGAGTTCAGTGACATACACACGTACAGAAGAATTATATATATATAAAGATATTAACTCATACATAATTTACATTAAAATGAAAAAATTATAATTTTATTCCCCGGCAACAAAATTATTTTATTTTTAACAATTACCATTGTTTGAAAAAGTTTAAATGAATTTTCAAGTACTTTACTGTTGTTAAAACGTAAAAGCTTGCAGGTAAACTACCCCTTCCTCTTAACCGATCTTCACCAAAATCGAATGTTCTTGAGACCTCTACAATTCAGGGACGTATGCAAAACATTATTTGATTCTGTTTGAATTTGCGGCTGTTATCGTTTGCCATAGAAAATACGCTTCATAATAAAACGTTGCAGGTAAACTACCCCTTTACCTTAATCGATCTTCACCAAAAACAATAGGTCTTGAGAACTCTACAATTTAGGGCTGTATGCAGATAATCTTTTGATTCTGTTTGAATTTTTGGCTGTTATCGTTTGCCATAGGAAATACCCTTGTTAAAACATAAAACGTTACAGGTAAACTACCCCTTTCCCTTAACCGATCTTCACCAAAAACAATAGGTCTTGAGAACTCTACAATTCAGGGCTGTATGCGAAACACTATTTGATTCTGTTTGAATTTGCGGCTGTTATCGTTTGCCAAAAAAAAAATTACCCTTGATAAAAAAAAACCGTTGCAGGTAAACTACCCCTTTCCCTCAACCGATCTTCACCACAAACAATAGGTCGTGAATACTCTACAAATCAGGGCTGTATGCAAAAAATTATTTGATTCTGTTTGAATTTGCGGCAGTTATCGTTTGCCATAAAAAAAAATCTACACACAGACAGACAGACACACAGACACACGCACAGACACTTTTCGAAAAACGACTTTTTTTCATGTTTTGAGTGTAGTACAATCAGAATCTGCAATAATCTCGAACACGATTTTTTTGCCATCACCATACTGTACTTCCATTTCCTTAAGGAATATGGAAGTAAAACATGAACCAGTAAGAAGAAGACGAGGGACAATAATGTTTAACTGATGCCAAGGACCATTTTACCTGAGAATTAAATGAAAAAATAACTTCAACTAACATGAAAAAGACGCAAGACTTACTTAAGCCCCAAGATTATTGAAAACTGAATACGGTTGCAGCCCAATTACATTACAACTGAACGACTGTTTATACCAAGTCGTCTGATTTGATAAGTATAATTGAATTACCCAATTTCCTGAAATAAACTCACTTTAAATATTTCTCGCAGTTATCTGAACTCTCACTATAAACTGAATACAATTTCTTTCAAAGATTAAGTGAGATAAACAAACACTGAAAATTTATTAATTAAGAAAATAACCTAATGTTAAACTGTGAACTTTTGAAACACACTTTACTACACAGCAGGAACAAATTGTAGCTACACTTTATATTATTTAAGTACAAATAATGTAAGGTAGTGTACTTTTTATTGTAATCATAAGGAATCGTTTTCTCATAATCAAAAGAACTCCCGACTTTGAACGAAATAATTGTAAAACAACAAACACAGTCGCCATACTTGACTGGACGATTCGTTCAAAATCGATTTCGCAAACCCTAGAGAAATTGTCTCATATAATCTGTCGGTGCAAAATTTATTGAATAATCAAATATAATTTTATTGTCAACTAAATAATTACCAATCAAACATTAAAGAAACTAGTACAGAGTGTAACCATTGCTTTTATTTCATAGGGAAATGTGTTGTATAATTTGTGCATTTTAGCGAACTTCCAGAATTGACGGCCAGCGCTAACGCTGCAACTCGACTCACTACCTGCTTGATTCAATAGGTCGTGCGAAGGCGGGAACAAATTCGAATACTTCCGGCCGTCATAGCTGAAAACAATTTTGTCACATTATTCATTAATTTAATTGTTTTAGATAAACAATTTGGCGCCACCCGGGATTATTAAACCCCTATGAACAAACAGGTAAGGTTTCCACTCTCGTTGTACTGGTAATTTGAACATTCGCTGCGGACTTCGTTAGCGTAAAATATTGAAGTAACGACACCAGTGTGAGGCGAACTCACAACATACACACTTTTACAGAGACGACTACATCTACGCGTTACATATATATATTGTAACGTTATTGATAAGAGACGTCCTCGTCTTCGTTTAAGCCTCACGTTGGAGTCGTCAATCTGTAACGTAAATTATCTGTCTGTCCGTACCTGTAAAATGTACACCAATTTTGTATGTGTAATAATGATTAGTGCGTTCGTCTCGCACCGGGGTCGTTACATTAATGTTCGCGGCTAACGATGTCCGTAGCATTGCGGTAATCACCTGTATAACACGGCAGTAACCTTACCTGTTGTTTATAGGGGTGTGTTAATCCCGGGTGGCGCCAAGTCGTTATATAAAACAACTAAAATTATTGTCTAATGAGTTATCAGCGGTGACGGTCGGAGCATTCAAATAATTCCCGCTCGCACGGCCGTCTGAATTGTCGATGCTGCTGCGCAAATGACAACTTGTTCGCTTCTCGTCAAATCTATTCTTAAGTAAACACTAGTAATATATAAAGCACTCCCTATGAAATAATAACGACGGTTACTCCCTGTAATAGTGATTTTTAATAGGTGATAATGAAAATATTCAAATTGACAATTATATAATGATAAAATTTGCACCGACTGATTACATGAAACTCTTGTCCTCTGGGCTTGACGAATCGATCAAGGAAACTATCAGCTTTTGTATGGCTGTGTACTTTAAAGTGTTACAATAATTTTTTGCTTCCAAAATCGTGGATTCTTGTGGCTATGAGCTAAAGAATTCCTATGGTTACAATAAAAATATATTACCTTATTCTACGTGTACATAAATAATAATGTGTGATGTTACAATCTGTTCTGTGGTGTCGTTAAATGTGTTTTGTAAGTTCGTGTTTAACTAATAGGTTATATTTAACGTTAACAAGTTTTTAGCAAGTTTTATTTTACTTAAATAATCTGTGAAAGAGAAATATTTGTTTATAGTGAGATAAATTTACCTTTAGTAAAATTTAGAGTGATTAGGGTTTTTGGAAAATAAATAATTTAATTGTACTTAACACCTCAGCATTACTTGGTGTCTTCGTTCGTTTGATCGGGTAGGATTTGGCTGCAATAAGTTCTGTTTTCATTAATTTTGGGGCTTAAATGGGTTGGGCATCTTTTTCATAAAGTATCTGGATGTTCTTTTCGGGTAATTTTCCGTTTAATTGCCTTGGATCTCGAGTTGGCTGCTATAAATGGTCGTCTGCTTCTTATGCTGTCATGGTTAGGAACTTTAATTACTTTTTTACATTATTTTAACAGAAAATCGTTCTTCCCAACATTGGCTTCTGTATTCTCTTACTGACGCTACTTCTGTCTAACGGTATTCAACGGTAATCCTCTTCAACTGCCGTTCCCATGGCAACTGCATGATTTTGATGGTTGATTTTGAGATGATGTATTGTTATCAAAATTCGAATTCTTCGTATATCTTCTGATTGCTGTTATTCCTCTATCTTCCTTCCTGGTTACTAAATATTGTCACTATAGTATTTATTTCCTTTCATAGATTATTTTGATACCCCACAAGTTTGGGTAATTTTAGATTTTATGTTTTCACAATTATGTTAATACTTGTTAATTACATTTCTTTTTGTATACAAATGCTTATTATAATATTTTGTTTTACAAATGATTTACAATTTATTCTTGGTGAATCCTTCACCTCAGGTTTGCTAATTTCTTTGTTAATTTCTTATAATTTTTAGTTGTTTGGTTCTGACAGTTATGCCCTTTCATAGGCCTGAGTAGCCATTATGTTATTTGACTTATTTCATTTAAATTACATTTCGTTTCAGCCTAATGGGCTTTACTTTGTTATTATTATTGGTTGTGTTGTATTTTGAGTCTGTTGGTGTTTTGATTACATGTCAATATTGCTTTCTCTATCTTAATATTTAAAACATAACAATTAGGCTTATGGACTGCAAGTTTCTTTCAGCCATATCCTATTCATAACATTAAAACGAACAATTCTTTATAAGTTATTAGAGTTATTATTTTGAGTGAGAAATATCATCACTTCCTTTCAACTTATTATTTGCTAATTTTTGTTTACAATACATATTATTTTTATTGTGATAAACAACATCACTTTTATGAAATTTATAACTATCCCTTATAACATGGGTGTCTTTGATTTGTCTCTAATTTATTAATTTTTAAACAATCTTTACATTCTCTCCATGTCCACACCTTCAATTTATTCTTTCCTGGGATCCCTCCTTTTAATTACTATCGGTTATAATTAAACTTAAATCTCTTAAACATCTTTTCTTAAATAATAATGTCATCATCACTTTCCAGTGTTCAGTATATCTTATTCTATAATTCATACTTAATACTATTTTTCACCATATATTTATTCACTGTTATTTTTCCACTTTTAAACCTTTAGTGTTTTTTACAGATTTATTAAGTGTCTATTTTCTTTATTATTCACTATTTCTTATAAGAGTTATATTCTATATCTTACACTATTCCCATTTATACCTCACCTTCACTTTTAAATTATCTATAGTTAATTATAATTTAATTAGCGTACCTTCCATATCACTTCACTTTGGGGTTTTTACACATACACTATTGCACTGTATCACTGTTTATACTATGTGTTTTTTAGTGGGTAATCCCTATACTTATTTCTCTTTCATTACAATATATCCTTAATACTATTAACAATTTTATGTTCTTACAATACTATTTTTACATCTAATTCTCAATTTGGTTATAGTTTGCTTTTTTGTCATTTTAATCTTTAACCTTGTTTAATAGGGTTTCTTCCCTAAATCATTTTTGTCGATTTATGGGTAATAACAGTTACTTTTTCCTTTCTCATAGGGTAATTATTGGTCTTGGTTCCAATATTATTCTTGAGTGCATTATTTCTCCTTCTCCTATGTTTTATTACTTGTTTGTGTATCATTATTGGTTTTCATTTCTATCTATTTCCCTCCTTCTTCATTTTCATCGTATTTGGTTAATACTTTGGTCTTTCCATCCTCTCCTTTGGGTACATTTCGACGTGTTACATTGGGTCGTTTAATTCCATGAACTTGTTTCATTTTTGTTTGGGTTTTGGATTTTTTCCTCTCTTCCTTTGGTTTGGGTTACATTCTTGTTTATTCTGTGTGGTTCCTTTCTTCATTTGTTTCCTTTTGTTGGGTCAATCACTTGGGTTAGGTCAAAGTCGTCGTTTGTCGAGTCATAGTTTTTATATTTTATTTAAATTAATCATTTTTATTCAGCATGAAGTATTATTTTAGATTCAATATTATTTTGTTTATCCCTGGTTTTGGGTTGGCTTATTTGTGTTGTAACAATATATATATATATATATATATATAGTAATTCAATAAACATTAATGTAATATCAGAGTATCTGTTAACATAAACTTGGCGTCTTTATTCACGAACAGTCTACGGCCGCCCCTTTGAAGGGACACTTTACAACCTCCGAAAAGTCTATACAAGTTGCGCGCGAGACAATATTTTATTTAATTAATATATTACCTTACCTCAGTTCCATCTTGTGACGTCTTTTTGTAGCTTTGTGACACGTTTCGGAGCGATCTTCACACATAGGCTATATTCCCTCCATACAAGATCGTCAGACATTAAAATTTTAATTAAAGTGAATCACATATCGACAATAAAAACTGATTCACGTACACGCTACTTGAACGGTGTACACGGATGCGTTTTGGCAGCTAAATATTTCTATCTTATTCGTTTAATTGCTGTTGAATTAAATTTACTAAAAAACATGGACTTTTTACTAATATACATAAAAGTTCACGTTTGAGATTACAGTATCTAAACAACAGTTTGTCACTTAGGGTGACAGTGCCTGTCCCTAAAAATATCCACCCTTTACATTAGCATGATAAATTCAAAGAGATTTGACTCTGAGTGATAGGTCCGTGGCAGTCCACCAGGTCAAAAGTTATTTTAATTAGACTATAAATATGTTACATAAAACATTAAAGAAGACTTCATTATACAAAATTGATAAATTTCCCTACCTATTTCGCATAGCGAGGTTTATGAAATAATTTGCTTCTACGAAATATTAACATAAATTTAGACACTAACTTTCATATTCAATGACCACGAGATTGATCTCTCTGATGTATCGTTGTCTGAAGAAGACAAAATTCCTCATACCGAGATTAAGAATGCTCTGAAAAGCGTTAAAAATTGAGGGGCACCAGATACAATTTGACTCCGTATAAGCTCTTTAAAAATGGGGCAAACCTACTTTTGGAGCTTTTGCTATAAGTCTTCAATTACTTTTCAAAAGGTGAAGAGCTCCCTCTTCAAAGTAAACTGTGTATATTTCCAACATCCACAAAAAGGCAGCAGAAAAATACTATCGAATACAAAGTAGTTCCATAATTTGATGACCAACTGTATCTCAAGGTTATAGGCCTATGGAAAACCTATCAAAGCCAATATTGAAAGCCAATATGATGATATTGAGGAACAGAATAGGTTTCGTGCAGGCCAATCTTGTATAGATAATATCTTCACATTAAAACAACTTCTTGAAAAAAGAGTTTCAAGTACAAACCCATTTAGTATTCATAGAGCTCAAGAAGCATACGACAGAGGCTATGGAATCAACTGAATAGGGTATGGTGGTATTATTAAAAATTTGTGACAATGCTTTATATGTTAACGCTGTGGAAGTCATATGTATATACCAGCATGAAGATAGGCTCAAGACTATATGATGAATTTCCAGTCACCAAAGGATTGCGACAAAGTTGTGCTATAGCACCCACCATGGGCGTAACTTGGGGCCTAACTTTGGGGGGGAGGCAGAGTAAATTCATAAATTCAAGTGTGTAGTGAGACCATCTATATAATAAAATTAATAAAATATGTTACATGCAAAAGTTTAGTAATAATTCTTAGTTAGTAAACGAGGGATAATTTTATTTTTTAATGCTCAACAAACCTTTCTTCATAAGTTGTGCTTCCAGTTATGTTTACCTAGAACAAATATACTGTAGGCCTATAAACATAAACAATTTCAGTTTTTCCAATTCTTATACCCAGTTTTCGTAAACGCATCCTCTCCCTTAAGCACACTGTAGGTCTCTAGCGTTTGTTTTTTTCCGAACAGAAATATTATTTTGACGTATATCATTCAAATCTGTCAAACAATCCCCTTAAAAGTTTCTTCGAAAGAAATAAGAATAATAAATTTATGGCAGCTAGTCGTCTGACAACAGTACAGACGTTGATAAATAGTGCTTACTGTGCCCGCAAGTATAGAAACTGTCTCCTGTTTGACTATTTGTTAGTCTTTATTTATAACAACTGGAAACAAAATTTTGTAATGCTCGAAACATTGGGAAGGGCGAGTGCTCCCCTTGCCCCCCCCCCAAGTTACGTTACGCCCCCTTACCCACTGTATTCAAGATATACGCCTACCTGAATTCAGCTTTAGAACGTTGGAGATGCACCTGGGAACGTTGGGACGCAACATGGAATAGTTATCAACGACGAAAAGCTCTTCACTTTGCATTTCGTAGTCATGGCTACAAACGACGGCACAAGTATAGCAGAAATTAAAAAATCGTATATGACAAGAGAAACAAGTGACGAGACAGTGCATTCCACTTCATTGGGCAATCAACTAAGACACAAAGCAAATATTAAAATATATAAGAAAATATTGGAAAGTACCGTAACATATGGAGCTGAAGTGTGGGAAACTACAGAACACTGAGGAAAAGATTGCTGTTTTGATTGCATATTTTTATAGCATTTTCTACTGTTATGACTCAAACTAACGATATACTAGAGTGTGTGTTTAACCTATAACTTCGAATATTAGCACTTCCAGTGGCCAAATTGCTAAATTTTGAATCTAACCATAACATATATGCTAATTTCTGAGCTTCTTTATTTTATATGCGACCACGAAAACAAAAACAAACACAAATGACAACATAACATATTATGAAACACCGACCCTCGTTTTCTTTTCACATCTGGCTTAAAGCGAGCAGAACTGACCGTCGCGCGCAACGTGTATGCCAACTTTTAGATATCTTGACCGCCGCACGCTCCTTGCAAAACCCGCCAGTTCGCATAAATGAGAGCGGCGGCTCCGATAATAATACAGAGATTAACAGTTAATTACCACCTACAGTCTGGTAGTGTAATCCAGTGCGGCTTGGAATGGATTTCAGTGTGGTATGAAGTGTATTAGTCGTTTGGTTGTGTTCAAGTTGAGTAGGGATCAGTGAATGTTGAATCTGTAAAGTCTTACTTAAATAAACATCGTTGCAGTAATAAAAATGAAATCTAGATTGAATAATGTGAGTGAAGAGTACAGGACAGCAAAGGAACGAAATAAGACAGCACATCGCTCATCTTCTATCACTACACCTTTGTTGATTGACTCCACTAAAAGCACTGTATGTGAAATACCTCTGTTTCTAAAACTTTGTTTTTAAGTGATGAAAATCTAATCAATAAAATTAACCAAAATTCAGTATTGGATTTCAAATCATTTCTTGATGACATGATCAAACGAGCCTCTATTTTTTATCAATTAGGAGGTAATAAATTGTGAACACACATCGAAAATCGTCTTTGCAATATCATTTTAATAAGATTCTCCTGCAGGAGCTTCGAATATTGTAAGTTAGGCACCAATTACGGTAGCATCGCATTCTGTCTGACTCAGTGGCCCTAAACAAAAATCCAACCCCACTTATAACTTCGCCAAAACCTCCGACAAATTCGCTAGCATGTAGGATTCTAATGTCCGTTAGCCGTCTGCACGTTTCCCTTCACCCCGCAATTCGCCGGAGCTGGTTACCAGATGAATAAATTGCGCAGGAGAGAACCGCGCGAACCTACGAGGTACCACGATGAGGTGTATTCGCTTGGTATCGCCTGGTCCATACTTATTCCTCACAGACCTGTTTTGCGTAATCAATCAAGCACCCCTTTCAGAGATGCGTAAGCACATTTTGTCGTCATTGAACATTGAATTAGTCAGAATCCTGCGTTCTCAGCAGTGGCGTACCTAGGGTAGGGCAAGTAGGGCACGTGCCCTGGGCGCCATTCAAAGGGGGGCGCAAAATTCGCAAATTATTAAACTTAAAAATCAAAACAAAACAAACAATATAATTCATATTCAAATAATCCCGCGATTCCCGCGCGTGGTGAGCTTTCGCGAACGAGCGAGAGGGAATGAGTGGTGCCACCGCGCCGGGCGGCGTAGGTAGATTGCTTAAAATGCTTTCACTCGCTCGGCTATCGGCTCATATGACTGGCGTGGCGCAGTTGTTTGCATTTTGTTTGCACGTGTCGCGGGCGAGCGTGAAGCTACTTGATTTGATAAATTAAATTACCGTCGACGACAGTGCTTTGAACATAAATATTGGACTTATTTTTACGGTAGGTACCTACATACATTAATTTATTGAATTTCTATTTTCTACAGTAGGTAGACATGACATAAACACTCGTAAGTGACATAACCTCGAATCGAACTGAGTTTATTTACAGTGAAATTCATTTGAATAGTAACATAACACATCTTTGTGAAAACCGTGTGCGGTAATCAATTTTTCACTTTATAACTATCGCGGGGATAAGGTTGATTATAAGTTTATTTATTGTTTCGGGTATCATCGCCGATCGTCTTTTAGTGTCTGCGCGAACGAAGACTGACACGCCATATTTTTTGTGTCGTATTTTTACTGTCACACGACAAGCTCTGTGTGTCGCTAAGGAATTTGCCGAGTCACTAGGTGGGAAAGATGATACACGTAAACACTTGATTTACTAGCCAAGTCAAAAGCATCCGTTCCGCAGTTTAATGTATTAATTATGCATGCAACAAAATAAGTCTGTTTCCCGCACTGTAATTGTTCTGTACGCCAAAAACATCACTTGACTGCCAACATTTCTTTACGTTAATGTTACTGTCTACCCACGTTTCGTCCAAATAAAATATATTATTGCAAGTTTTTCGCAAAGCTTTCATTTTTACACGAAATTTATAACGCCACAACACTATATCTGGTTTTTCGATTAAAAACTTTCTTTTGCTCTGACATTTCCGCCACCTAAATTCTATACCTTTCATAATGTTTATTAAAGAATCTCGGCCCCAAGAAAAATGTATTCGCTCTTTTACGACAGGAAGCAATTTTCTAGCGCTCGGTACTACTTTCTGAGTAACGTAAAATTCTTTTTAATTACTTGTCGAATTACGCACTTATCCATATCGTCTACAAAAACTCTTCGGTCACCTTTCCTTGTGTCTCTTCTTTTCCTCGGCGTAGAAAATGTTTGTTCGGACCCTTGTTCTTTTAACATTTTCGATTCTTTACGGAGTTTTATGATGAAATTTTCAGATTTCCCGCAGTAATCACCAGCTCTTTTAGTAGCCTGACTGATAGGGTAACCGAGTACTTTAGACTTGGATTCGTTGTCACATTTTTCAGTTACTCTGCTAATTATCTGTCGAGCTTCACTATGAACGACAAAGTTCTTTTTCTTTGATGACACACTTTGCTGAGGCTCAGTCATAGTTGATACAAAAAATACCGTAAATAAAATGTAAAAAAAAACACTACCGTAATCAAAATTACTGTTGGAACAATGTACTCGCTTCTATTGACCCTGTTCAGAAGCGGCTCCAGGATCCTAGTATGAATTTTCATAATGCTGCCTTAGATATGAAAGCCCTCCGAGACTATTTTTCTAATGAAAGAGAGAGGTTGGTTAATGATGCACTCGAGAAAGGTTTCAATCTTTGCCAGGAATAGGATGTAGTGATTGAAAGGCCTCAAAGGCGAAAAAAACGTATGGCTGGAGAGAATGCGATGGACGCTGGGTTGACTGCTAAGGAAGAAATAGAACGAGTGATGAAGGGATCGCTAGATCGTATTGTGTGTGAAATGAGCGAAAGGTTCACTCGTCTGCATGAAACCTACGCCAGATTTGGATTTCTTCTAGATATTAAAAAACTGTGTTACGGCACTGACGACTGCGACGATTTAAAAAAGAAATCTAAAGAATTTGGAGACTTCTATGGTTGTGATGTTAACGGAGAACAGTTATACGTGTTTATGTAACGGGTCTCACTCTCTCTCTCTCTCTTTCTACGCCATCGGTTTTACTATGATATCATGTTATCAATTCTCTCTTTGAATGTAAGTAACTCTCTCTCCCTCCCTCTCTCTCTGTCTCTAGACGCAGTTATCGATCACAATATAAACTCTCTCTCTCTCTCTCTCTCTCTCTCTCTCTCTCTCTCTCTCTCTCTCTCTCTCTCTCTCTCTCTCTCTCTCTCTCTCTCTCTCATTTGAATGTAAGTAACTATCTGTCAAGTAACTGTAAGTAACTTCTGCAGTGTCCAGATTAACAACCGCGCTCTCGTTCTTCCAAGGCGGTCGGTGTGGTAAAGTGTTACGCATAAAAACTCCTTTGAAATAAGGTATTTTCAAAAGTTTTGTGTACACATACAAATCGCTGTCGGACAATGTACGCACTGCTCACACACACATTTACTATATTACTGTTGTGTATGTCTCTCACTCTCTAGCTGCAGACGTTGACAGAAATTCCCTTATTCAAATCGATTACGGTGTCACTGTACACAAACTTAAATATGGTTTACAGACCATTGTAATTTTAAAAATTCATTTTGCATTAATTAAATATATATATCGTAAACAATGATATAAAATAAATACAATATGAAATAATAATATTTCGTCATTGTAAGATTTTAATAAAAACAATTATCAGTTTAAATAATAATTTTCGTGATTGCAAGATACAACCTGTGTACACGTAAACTTAAAATATAGTTTACCGGTCACTGACACGATTTTACACTGGTTTTAGAAATTTATATACACCAAAAATAGTAATTAAGCGCCAGTAAGTCGCGCTACTTATGGACTATTGTAATTAGCGATACTAAAATGTCATCACCAGGAAATATATTTATCGCTACGTCCTACTTTCTAATTTTGACACATGGCGGTCATTGACCGCGATTTAGAAATTTATATACACCAAAATAACAGTCATTAGCAGCGATTTAGAAATTAAGCGGTGACGGTAAGTCGGGTTACTTACGGATTATACTCCCAAAACGGACACAAGCTGCCCCCACTACCAGTGTACAATATATACACGAAGAAAATCAGTTGCAATTTCTCATTCGACTGTCTGCGTGTGCTTGATACATCGTCAAATCTATCACTGCGTACAACAGCATTTTTTAATAGGTGAGTAAAATATTTGAATACATGACTCGTTCAAATAAGTATGTGTGTGTGTTATTTAACGGTACCGTACTTTTTATATTACACTTATAATTGAAGATATATTTTAGGTATAGCTGAAAGACCGTTTTTTATTATTATTATACGTCTTACGAGCCTTCAGTATACACAACGTTCATCATTTAAGGGTGTGTAGACAACGCACGCTAGTTTGGTAAGTGTACATGAAACATTTTGAATACGTTAATAAGTGAACATAATTTTATTGTATGTACAGATTTTATTTAAACGTAAAAATTATTCGCATTAAAACATTATCAAGCGCATTATTTATTGAATTTAATACATGACTCGTTCAAATAAGTATGTGTGTGATCAAATTACTTTGTCTGTTACAAATTCTGAAATTTATTCTTGTCGTGCTTTTTATATTACACTACATAATTTTATTGTATGTACAGATTTTATTTAAACGTAAAAATTATTCACATTAAAACATTATCAAGTGCATTATTTATTGAATTTAATACATGACTCGTTCAAATAAGTGTGTGTGTGTGTGTGTGTGTGTGTGTGTGTGTGTGTGTGTGTGTGTGTGTGTGTGTGTGTGTGTGTGTGTGTGTGTGTGTGTGTGTGTGTGTGTGTGTGTGTGTGTGTGTGTGTGTGTGTGTGTGATCAAATTACTATATCTGAAATATATTCTTACTGTACTTTTATATTACACTTCTAATTGAAGATATATATTTTAGGTATAGCTGAATTTAAGCGTGCGAGCTTCAATATACACAACGTCCGTCATTTAAGGGTGTGTAGACAACGCGCGCTAGTTTGGTAAGTGAACATAATTTTATTGTATGTACAGATTTTATTTAAACGTAAAAATTATTCGCATTAAAACATTATCAAGTGCATTATTTATTGAATTTAATACATGACTCGTTCAAATAAGTATGTGTGTGTGTGTGTGTGTGTGTGATCAAATTACTATATCTGAAATATATTCTTACTGTACTTTTATATTACACTTCTAATTGAAGATATATATTTTAGGTATAGCTGAATTTAAGCGTGCGAGCTTCAATATACACAACGTCCGTCATTTAAGGGTGTGTAGGCAACGCGCGCTAGTTTGGTAAGTGAACATAATTTTATTGTATGTACAGATTTTATTTAAACGTAAAAATTATTCGCATTAAAACATTATCAAGTGCATTATTTATTGAATTTAATACATGACTCGTTCAAATAAGTGTGTGTGTGTGTGTGTGTGTGTGTGTGTGTGTGTGTGTGTGTGTGTGTGTGTGTGTGTGTGTGTGTGTGTGTGTGTGTGTGTGTGTGTGTGTGTGTGTGTGTGTGTGTGATCAAATTACTATGTCTGTTACAAATTCTGAAATTTATTCTTGTCGTGCTTTTTATATTACACTACATAATTTTATTGAATGTACAGATTTTATTTAAACGTAAAAATTATTCACATTAAACCATTATCAAGTGCATTATTTATTGAATTTAATACATGACTCGTTCGAATAAGTGTGTGTGTGTGTGTGTGTGTGTGTGTGTGTGTGTGTGTGTGTGTGTGTGTGTGTGTGTGTGTGTGTGTGTGTGTGTGTGTGTGTGTGTGTGTGTGTGTGTGTGTGTGTGTGTGTGTGTGTGTGTGTGTGTGTGTGTGTGTGTGTGTGTGTGTGTGTGTGTGTTATTTAACGGTACCGCACTTTTTATATTACACTTTGTGCTGAGTCAAAAGATTCAGCGCTAAGTTCAGTCATCTTATTGGCAGTTTTGACGTTAAGGACAGTACAAAAATTAAAGTAATAATGAGTGCTGCTCCCTACCCGCGGATAGGAGAAACTACCATTTTCGATTTTACACTGTTTGGTCGGTGTTGCCGTCTGCTGAGTTTTTCCAGCAGTTTTAAACAACAGTGCTGCAGCCTGGTGAGATTTTCGTTACCCAAACGAGGGAGGCGTTCCGTTTTTTTTTTTTGTCTCTACAGGAAAGCCTAGCTGATTGCCTCGTGGTAAATCTCTTCGGTGGAGAGGTATTAATTTCCAACATCTTCTAACTACTATGGAAAGATAAGTTTCTTAAACGGCTGCGGTGAGTTTTGATTTCATTATATTAATTACATACTAAATTTCACGGGAGAAAACGTTTTTTTAGTAAGCTTGAGTAAGACCCCACTTGTCGGAGCATGCATTGTGAGATACGTAATTGTTCGTAAAGTTTTTATAAACCAATAAAACTTGATTATTGGAGTGTCAGAATCTCGGCCTTAATATCTAAAGTACAATAACCACAATATAATTAACTTTGAACTTTCATTAACACTGATGTAACGAGATTGTGTTGTTCACTTAACCTATTGCACAATGCCTCGTCATTAAGTGGTATAAAGTTTTGCTACAATGACAGTAAAACTTTATACATATATAATTGGGAACTTACTCAGGCACGTTTTAAACGTAAATCATGTCTCATTCAAAGTAATAGTATTCTCAGATTCTATAGAGTAAAAAAAAACTATGTGTTTTAAATAAATTCCGTACCACGTGGTAACCTCAATTTCACTCAAAGTAATAAGTTCATAAGATGTTACAGAGCCAAGATAAATTATTGTATTGCAAAAGCAACTCACATTCAGTGAGGTTCAGGTTATAAAGGGTTATAAAGAATCATTGTTAGAGAGTTTTTTTTTAAGTAAGGCATGTTGGCCAAAGTAATGTTACCAAGTTTTATTATGTAGCACATAACTAGGTGTTGTTTTATATATATGATTTTGGAGGGTGTCCAAACAGTGGGAGCATTTGTGTGTGGTCTCTCACTAAAAATATAATGTGTGAGCAGGGTTCACCGAACAGAGACAAGTCCTACTACATGACTGAAAGAATGACATCTTAAAAGCTCCACACTCGACACCGAAGAGAATAAGACCACAACAACGACCACAACATGCCAGTCATAAGATCGCCACGTTACAAATAAGAGATCATCCTTCTGGGCACATAAGCAGGTGAAAAATAACCATTTATAATTCACACGTAGAATCAAAATGGCACCAGTTATACATAATCATCAGTTTTTACCGTTCAAGTATACATTCATTTGGATCCCCAATTGATGGGACAGTTTAGTGTGAACACTAAGAATTAATTGTAAAATTTCAATATATGTATAGTAAATTGTCAGTTCAGAGACTGAAATGTCTACAACACAGCATCCAACTTAGATTTCCACTCATTTCTTTATAGGGCTTTCGCTACAGATTTAAAGTCAGTTTTGTTATTAGTAATTTTCTCAAGTTTAATTTACTATGCATAAAAACATATATTTTCTCTTATTTTTAAAATCAGGTTGTCATTTGTATAAAAGATTACTGGGGAGGTAGGCGTTTTTTTTAATTAGTTTCAACCAAGCTGTGCATGTCGAAACACTTTTCAACTTGTTTGTCGAAACAAGGTTGTTGAGACAAATTTGTTGAGACTGGTCATAAGTTGAAAGAACATGTCCGTCTCTGACACACAAATGTATTTTTTTTATATAAGGTGCTAATATTGTGCAATTTTTCTCTTTTCATTAATTGGCCCTATTTTAGTCTATATAAATTCTTTATATTAATCATGGTAACTGGGGGGCGTTAATTATTTTAAACAATTTTTATTTCTCACCTTAATTAAGTATTTTAGCACTTAGCCACTTAGGCACTTCTTTTGAATTTTTATTAGGTCCTGGGGACATTTGTATGCAATACATTATGATACACATGACGTGCAATTAACCCACACCATGGGGGTACATTTATAGAAATAAATCTTTAATCCTAATTGGGATTCCTATAAAGAAGAAGTTTAGAATTTATATACACCAGAAGGGTAATATAAAAAAGGGCGTGGCAAGAGACCTTTATGTATTTGTATACTATTGTATAATGTAATGCGTCTTGTGGAACATGTTATGTCTGTATATTTCTGTGTACATTTTGGGGGATATATATATATATAAATATTATGCATTACTGTACTTTTGGTGGGATATAGGGATTTATTATTAGAATTTATATACACCAGTAGACGAGTATTCTATCTCAATAATCGTGGCTGATCATTTCTTTAAGAAAATTAATTATTTTATTTAACAAGTATAGTAAGTGTCACCTTTAAAGTTCATTTAATTGGATGAGTAATTATTTTAATTATTAATAGTAACTGGGAATGAAATCATTTATCTTCATTAATTTATATACTGCATTTTATAAAAGGAACACATGATATAAATTTTATATTTTAATAAATAGTTTAATGGGAGTTTTATTTTGAGGTTAATGATTATAATAAATTTTCAATTCATTGATGGTGACATAGCAATTATTTTCGTGGACTCAGTTAATATTTTTCAGGTGGCCTTGTTGAGAGGGTATACTTCTTTATTTAACCATTTAAAGGGGAATTATAAATCACTGTTGTTTTTTATTATTTTTATTATGAGATAGAATAATAAAATGGGATTGTTAATTATTTAATTCTTGAGTTTTTATTGCAAGTCCCGTCTTACTGGATCCAGCGCAATTTTTAGCTTCTCTAGGCCTTAGCCTAGTTTTAATTAACTTGTAACCCCTCTTTACAAAAGGAAATATTCTTTTTGTTTTAACTACTCAAAATGAAGTAGGGGTTTCATTTGGTAGCAGAGCGTGGTTACGATGAGGGTCCTGTGGGTGTGACGGGGCTTGCAAACTTAGGAAATATTTTGGAATTTTTACAATGTTAAGTTCAAATAGAACTTAGAAAAATTTTAAAGGCCCTATATCCCAAGGTTGAAAATATTTTGTTAGTTTTAAGGTTTGAAACATATGTATATGTACTTGCCCGCCTTGCATAGTGAATAGTGCCACGTGGTGGGAAATTTTAGAAGGGGAGATCCCTGGGCAAGACTTATCGCAGTCGGTGCTTGGTTAGTTTGAGTTTACCTTGCCCATGTTTGGGGAGGTGTTGTTTTTTTTGTAATTAGGCGGTATGGCCCGATCGGCAGTCGGTTTCTGCCGATAAATGGTAGCCGGAGGTAACCTAAGAAATGGTTAAAATAAATTTTCGTGGTCGGTATTTTTGTTTTCGTGTTGTGTGTGTTGTGTGTGTGTCGCGTTCCTTTTGTCTGGTGTAATCGAGTGTGAGCTGTTCAGGTAGTGGGCTAGTTCTCGCATCGTTAGGTGGACCCGCAGTCTACTCTTTGGAAGAACAGTACGCGAGTTTTTCTTATTCCAATCTTATTATTGTCAATATGTTTGTAGGTGTTAGGTATTTGTAGGGTGTTGTGTTTTGTTGATAGTGTTTTGCGAATTGTGTAATTCTGGCGGCGCTATGCTTTCAGAAATTGTCGTCCCCCGACCACCGGGAGGAACAGAAATTGCCCCACCCTCTCACCCCAGTTCTCCAGAAATTTTCGGTGGTAGATGGATTTAAGGAGGACCAGCTGCTGGTTTTCTTGGACCTTGTCCTGCAGTTGGCAGCCTATCCGGGTATATCCGATGGGGAGGTCTTGTGCCTTATATACCCGTATTGCCAGGGTACGTTGGCACAGAAGGTCACCAACACTTGGCGTCGGGGCGGCACGGTCGACACTTTTCATGGGGAAGTGTTGGATTACTTCATGTATCCTCCACGACGTTCCCAACTTAGGCTGGATTGGTTCTATCGTTATCAGGCCGACGGAGAGCCGTTGGGGGACTACGTGCAGGACATACGAAAAGCTGCCCGGGTATTAAGATTAGGGTTGACCGACACCGAAGTCCTAGATATAATTATAGGAGGACTGAATTCCCAAGACAGTTCCCGTTTGGGAAGGTTTGGGAATCGTCCAAATAATTTCGCGGAGATGGCCCGGTGTTGTGTTGCTACAAATACGGTCCGACCAAAGGTCGCAGTAATTGTTCCGGTAAATCCATTTCTGCCCAAGGTGGATCCAGAGCCGATAACATCATCATCGCCTACGCCGGAAGATGATAAGTCACTTGATGGTGGAGCTTTACCATCGTCAGGAGAAATTAATTTAGACATTGCACATGGACCTGGACAGCTGGATTCCAGGTTGAGTACTGTTGAGGAAGTTGTAGTTGCTGAGAGTGGTGAAGAAGAGGAATCGAAGGAGGAGGCAGAAGAGTGGTCTGCACATGCTACGCAGGGGAGTATAAGTGTAAGTGTTAGGGAGGCTGCAAGTGTTTCTGAGGTCGCGGATGGACTAGGGGATGTCCAGTCTGCAAGTGTGGTAGAAGTAGATGAGGTAGAAGTTGGGGAGAAACTGGGTGGCAGCGTTGTAGAGTTTGGGGGTGAGAATGATGTAGTGTGTGAAGATGTGCAGACGCTTTCTGTAAGTATTGTTGAGGATTCCGAGGAGTGGAAAGAAGTTCCAGGGGGACCAGGTGAGCAACTAGAAGATGAAGATGTGCAGTGTCGTGATGATGATTTGGATTATGTAGAGGAAGAAAAGGAAGAGGTGGAAGAAATAGAACCAGAAGCAATTGTAGAAGAGAAGAAGATAGAAGCAGAGGAGTTAGAGGTTGAGGATAATCCAAATCGGGGTAAACGTAGAAAGGTAAGTTACCTTGATTATAATTTAGATGAAATAAATCAGTATTGCTCTACGCAAGATAGTTTCTCAGAGAGTGATGTCCACAAGGAACGGGTTCCTAAAGTTCGTCATAAAAGGGTGAGACAAAGCGGTTAATGGGTAGCGGGTGGATGTTCCCCACAGTCCCAGTGGTGTACATCTACTTCAGGGTTGCGCCCCTGCCTCCGCGAGCCTTGGTTTTCTCCACCTATCCTTATTACCGGAGGGAACCATGTCCTTTACCTTAGTCCTAGCTGTTGAACTTTCAATGAGCCTTGCCCTTTTCATCTTCCCAATTTTCCTACCCCTCCCCTCAGAAAACAAAATAAAAAACCAAAAAACAAATAAAATTTAGAAAGGAAAAAGCAAAAAAAAATTAGAAAAGGAAAAAGAAAAAAATATCAGAGAGAAGTTAGTTGGAAGAGTTGTGACTACGTGGGTAGTGAGTTTAGTGTCGTTTTCATGTTTCTTTGTTGTAGGTTGTCGTTGATTTTTGTAGAGTCCTGGCCATGCCGCATTCCCTAGTTGATTTCCGTTGTAGTTATTTTAGATTAAGGGTAGGTTGTTCGACGTGGTCGTCCTGAAGTAAAACCCCCTCGTTAGTTCTGCAGTATTGAAGACCAAGTAATGGGATTGATGTTCGCGTGCCCTCGATGCGGTTTTCTCTGTCCGGCTAATAGGGGCCGTCCGCCTTAGTATAGGGATGTTTTTTTTTAACGACTAGTTAGATATGTCAAGGATATGTGATGCCTTGTTTTAGCATATGGCTGGTCAGTCCATATGTGGACAATAAAGTTATGGGCGCTCACAAACCAAGGTATTAGTTACCTTGTTTTGGTCTTCGGACGCGTGTGTGAGTGGCAGCAGGAGGAGTAGGTGGTGGTCACCAGAGAGTGTGACGTATTGGGGCGGTCCTGTGGGGTTGGTCTGGCGGAGAGGGTCGCATGAGGATGGTTGCATTGGCGTTGAGTTTTCCAATCCAGTAAGAAAGGGGAGGGGTAGTTGTTGTCCTGAGTAGGTATCAAGTTGGGCCTCAGTTGGTGGGCGAGCCTCAGGAGGTCAGAAGACGTACGTAGGAATCTTTCTTTTGTCTTTTGCTGTCTCTCTCTCTTGTGCTGTATGCGGACTCTGATCAGGTCAGCATGCAGCACCCGCACACTTACATAATACATATCTTCTTTCGTCTCTTTCATTTTCCTTTTTGATTTCTGTTCTCCTGAGAGCAAGCTCAGCTGAGCCAACCCAACCACGACGTCCACCGGTATCTTTTGGGGAGAGGTACACTGCAGGGTACCCTCCTGGCCTTTAACGTTGGGGCAACTATGTTGCCCTTTTGGGGTGAGGGTGTGCTGAGTCAAAAGATTCAGCGCTAAGTTCAGTCATCTTATTGGCAGTTTTGACGTTAAGGACAGTACAAAAATTAAAGTAATAATGAGTGCTGCTCCCTACCCGCGGATAGGAGAAACTACCATTTTCGATTTTACACTGTTTGGTCGGTGTTGCCGTCTGCTGAGTTTTTCCAGCAGTTTTAAACAACAGTGCTGCAGCCTGGTGAGATTTTCGTTACCCAAACGAGGGAGGCGTTCCGTTTTTTTTTTTGTCTCTACAGGAAAGCCTAGCTGATTGCCTCGTGGTAAATCTCTTCGGTGGAGAGGTATTAATTTCCAACATCTTCTAACTACTATGGAAAGATAAGTTTCTTAAACGGCTGCGGTGAGTTTTGATTTCATTATATTAATTACATACTAAATTTCACGGGAGAAAACGTTTTTTTAGTAAGCTTGAGTAAGACCCCACTTGTCGGAGCATGCATTGTGAGATACGTAATTGTTCGTAAAGTTTTTATAAACCAATAAAACTTGATTATTGGAGTGTCAGAATCTCGGCCTTAATATCTAAAGTACAATAACCACAATATAATTAACTTTGAACTTTCATTAACACTGATGTAACGAGATTGTGTTGTTCACTTAACCTATTGCACAATGCCTCGTCATTAAGTGGTATAAAGTTTTGCTACAATGACAGTAAAACTTTATACATATATAATTGGGAACTTACTCAGGCACGTTTTAAACGTAAATCATGTCTCATTCAAAGTAATAGTATTCTCAGATTCTATAGAGTAAAAAAAAACTATGTGTTTTAAATAAATTCCGTACCACGTGGTAACCTCAATTTCACTCAAAGTAATAAGTTCATAAGATGTTACAGAGCCAAGATAAATTATTGTATTGCAAAAGCAACTCACATTCAGTGAGGTTCAGGTTATAAAGGGTTATAAAGAATCATTGTTAGAGAGTTTTTTTTTAAGTAAGGCATGTTGGCCAAAGTAATGTTACCAAGTTTTATTATGTAGCACATAACTAGGTGTTGTTTTATATATATGATTTTGGAGGGTGTCCAAACAGTGGGAGCATTTGTGTGTGGTCTCTCACTAAAAATATAATGTGTGAGCAGGGTTCACCGAACAGAGACAAGTCCTACTACATGACTGAAAGAATGACATCTTAAAAGCTCCACACTCGACACCGAAGAGAATAAGACCACAACAACGACCACAACATGCCAGTCATAAGATCGCCACGTTACAAATAAGAGATCATCCTTCTGGGCACATAAGCAGGTGAAAAATAACCATTTATAATTCACACGTAGAATCAAAATGGCACCAGTTATACATAATCATCAGTTTTTACCGTTCAAGTATACATTCATTTGGATCCCCAATTGATGGGACAGTTTAGTGTGAACACTAAGAATTAATTGTAAAATTTCAATATATGTATAGTAAATTGTCAGTTCAGAGACTGAAATGTCTACAACACAGCATCCAACTTAGATTTCCACTCATTTCTTTATAGGGCTTTCGCTACAGATTTAAAGTCAGTTTTGTTATTAGTAATTTTCTCAAGTTTAATTTACTATGCATAAAAACATATATTTTCTCTTATTTTTAAAATCAGGTTGTCATTTGTATAAAAGATTACTGGGGAGGTAGGCGTTTTTTTTTAATTAGTTTCAACCAAGCTGTGCATGTCGAAACACTTTTCAACTTGTTTGTCGAAACAAGGTTGTTGAGACAAATTTGTTGAGACTGGTCATAAGTTGAAAGAACATGTCCGTCTCTGACACACAAATGTATTTTTTTTATATAAGGTGCTAATATTGTGCAATTTTTCTCTTTTCATTAATTGGCCCTATTTTAGTCTATATAAATTCTTTATATTAATCATGGTAACTGGGGGGCGTTAATTATTTTAAACAATTTTTATTTCTCACCTTAATTAAGTATTTTAGCACTTAGCCACTTAGGCACTTCTTTTGAATTTTTATTAGGTCCTGGGGACATTTGTATGCAATACATTATGATACACATGACGTGCAATTAACCCACACCATGGGGGTACATTTATAGAAATAAATCTTTAATCCTAATTGGGATTCCTATAAAGAAGAAGTTTAGAATTTATATACACCAGAAGGGTAATATAAAAAAGGGCGTGGCAAGAGACCTTTATGTATTTGTATACTATTGTATAATGTAATGCGTCTTGTGGAACATGTTATGTCTGTATATTTCTGTGTACATTTTGGGGGATATATATATATATATAAATATTATGCATTACTGTACTTTTGGTGGGATATAGGGATTTATTATTAGAATTTATATACACCAGTAGACGAGTATTCTATCTCAATAATCGTGGCTGATCATTTCTTTAAGAAAATTAATTATTTTATTTAACAAGTATAGTAAGTGTCACCTTTAAAGTTCATTTAATTGGATGAGTAATTATTTTAATTATTAATAGTAACTGGGAATGAAATCATTTATCTTCATTAATTTATATACTGCATTTTATAAAAGGAACACATGATATAAATTTTATATTTTAATAAATAGTTTAATGGGAGTTTTATTTTGAGGTTAATGATTATAATAAATTTTCAATTCATTGATGGTGACATAGCAATTATTTTCGTGGACTCAGTTAATATTTTTCAGGTGGCCTTGTTGAGAGGGTATACTTCTTTATTTAACCATTTAAAGGGGAATTATAAATCACTGTTGTTTTTTATTATTTTTATTATGAGATAGAATAATAAAATGGGATTGTTAATTATTTAATTCTTGAGTTTTTATTGCAAGTCCCGTCTTACTGGATCCAGCGCAATTTTTAGCTTCTCTAGGCCTTAGCCTAGTTTTAATTAACTTGTAACCCCTCTTTACAAAAGGAAATATTCTTTTTGTTTTAACTACTCAAAATGAAGTAGGGGTTTCAACTTCTAATTGAAGATATATTTTAGGTATAGCTGAATTTTAAGCGTGCGAGCCTTCAGTATACATACAACGTCTGTCATTTAAGGGTACGTGTGTGTGTGGACAACACTCGCTAGTTTGTTGCAAGTAAGTAAAAAAAAATCTATGTACATTATGGAAGTGGGTTATACAAATAATAATAATAAAGTGTGTACTATGTACATTTATTAAAATACATACACAGCTCCAAGATTATATTAAACTAGCTTTTTTACAATTAAAATACATACACAGCTCCAAGATTATACTGTTACAAGTATGATATCTAAACTAGTTTTACAATTAAAAAAAAACATACACAGTTCCAAGATTATATTGTTACAAGTATGAAAATATATCTAAACTAGTTTTACAATAGAAATATATACACATATCTCCAATATTATATTGTTACAAATATGAAAATATATATATTTAAAACTAGTATTTACAAAATATGTATAAAATAAGACTTAAACACGTCTATGTACTGTGTTGGACAATGGCGTATATTCTACAAGCGAATCATGTAGTATCATACAGTAGGCAGCAGTCTGCGCAGGAAAATTCATTGACGATTCAAATTCTAAACGTACATCAACCGCTGAAGACTTAAGCGTATCGTCTTGTTTGCTACAATCGAATACAAACAGTGGGGCTTTTGATTTGAATAATTCTGGTGTCAGTAGTGGGCTGGCGTCTAGACGGTGGTAATACGAACTTTGAAAACTGGCGTACATATTGTACAATAATGCAAAACGGTCTTTTCCAATATCCAAGTTTAAATTATCGTAAGGATAATACTTGTCGTTTAGAAACAGTCTCGCATTGGTCACGTTACAGGATCGAATTCATCGGCGTGTGCTGTCAGTACATTCTTTCTTGCTGTCTGAAACGCTAACACAACAAAGCGTGGTTGTTCTAGCTGACTCGAGGTCTTGACAATCCAATTCTGCCTTTTAGTCTGTGGTAAGGCAGGATACTCGTGCAACTCCCAGGCCCTAAAAGGCATAGTTATCGAGTGGTCTTTCTCTATGAGTCGTAACAGTGGTAATCTGTAAGCATTAGCTACATGTACATAAGGCATTTTCCAGTAAACTTTATCCAGTTCAAGAACACAATTAGCAGCCGTTTGTCCGCTTGCTAAAACCATAGCGTTTATGTCAGTAGATGTGCGTAGGAGTATAAGTTCTTGTTTCACGTTCAGCACGATGCGTGTATAGTCTTCTGCGAATCCCATTAGCATTTGCAGTGGAATACAAAAGTTGAATTCACCGTCATCATTCGCTTTTAACACGTTCGCGGTCGGTGCCACCCAACCCGCGTTTTCCATTGCGTCATGTGCGTTGTTGTTGAGTGATAGAAAAGTTTTAATAGTTGACGTAACGCCGACGTTTCTGGTATGGTCCACTACCACTCCGGCCAACTCGTAACGAATCTCTTCGAAGAGAAATGCTATAGCATTGTTCACCAGTTCCACATTCAGCGTAGTATCTGCAGGCACGCTAGGGTTTTTAACCAACTTGCCTTCGATGTAGAGGAAACTTTCTGTCGGCAGTGTAAAGACGTCCTGTTGTTGTATTGGCACGCGTACTTCATCATTGTTTCCATATCTTGTTGTCGCGTACGGCGCGTGTGAGTGAAATGAAAAGTGCGTGATACTGTCTTCAAAGAACGGTTGCTGCTCCACAGATAATATTCCACTTGCCATGTTACTTGTTTACAACAACAAAGCCCAGTGAAATCAGGAAACGTCGGTTAACCGATGTTAATCGTTTCAGTTTCGAACGAGTACTGATGCGTTTCCTAACTGATCTTTCTTCTTCTTTTATTTCTGACGACTGTGGTAGCAGCGGTGGCGGAGAAACAAAGTACAAGCCCATGTCTATAGTCGTTTTAGATGTAAACCCACAGTGATGACTTCTCCACGAAAATCTATTACGTCACCGTCCTGGTCGTGTAAAGATAATGTTATGTTGTCCAAACGACTCACATTCACAGGTAGGTATGTGACGTTTGTAGGTGATTCAATTATTTTGAATCCTGGTTCGACTGACGGATAGAATGAGTGCAGCGTGTGCTCGTTTTTACCGTTCTTGTATGATCCTTGCGCTATATTACACCTTATCAGTATACTGTTCACTTTTATAATGTTAACTGTGGCGTCAGACGTGTGAGTTTTATTCGCTTCAAGCAGACGCCTTTCCTTGAAACCCAACATATCACCGATACCACACGCTGTTTGTTGAAAGTCAATGTCCAGTGCACAAGTCAGTTCACATTTCAGTGTATTGTTGTTAGGACGTAGACTAATCTTTGAGTCTCCTAACTGCTTTTGAGGAAGGCTTCTATGTCGCCGATTTCATAAGCACCCGTAGGTAAAGTTATCAAGTCCCACGTTGTTCCGTCCCGTAGTACTGGAAACACATTGTTTTTCCCCTCAACCACGTTCGGTATACTGTTGTATGTAGTAAAGTCCAATAGACCTACATACCATTCGCCGTTTGTTAGTTCGAGAGGCGGGAAAAAGTCACATACAAGAGCGGCAGCATTCGTGCCTGTTAAGGTGACTGACAGCGAAGACATCTTGTCGCTTACTGATCACTCACGTGTCAAGAAGTCCAAACATAAATGTCCACAGATGACTGTGTGTGGCGGCTGTTCACGCTCGTAATTGTAGTAAATATCAGTGTCGGTTCCAAAATACTGTGTAGGTGGCCGCATATTACCATACGCGTCATAGTAGTAAACTCGGTTGTTTCGCTTCTTGTAGCAAACCCAGTGCGTACCAGGTCCTTCTGCACTGTCCAGATTAACAACCGCGCTCTCATTCTTCCAAGGCGGTCTGTGCGGTAAAGTGTTACGCACAAAAACTCCTCTGAAATAAGGCATTTTCAAAAGTTTTGCGTACACATACAAATCGCTGTCGGACAATGCACGCACTGGTATGCAAATTAGTTTTTTTGTCTGTAAGGACGCAGGTATAGACCTGACGCTATTTTATTGTTACGTTTATGCCTTGAGACTGTTTTGCGTTTGGTGTTGTTACTTTTATGTTTGAAGGTCGTTTTGCGTTTGCTCGCGGATTGACGTTTAATTCCTGAACCCTTCTTCTTTTTTCTGCAACCACTATGCGAGCTCCCTCCAGCAAAATGCTGATTTTGCTTTCATTGCGGCTGCTACGGCTGCAGCATACGCTCTTTCACTAACACCAGAATTCCAACCTTTCACTCGTTCCCACGCTTTGTCGGCAAGAACGCGATCAGCTATACGTCTTCGACTGTTGTCTTTGTACCTTGCGTAGGCGATATCGTGTTCGCGACAGGCTTCGTCCAGCTCGTTGATTCCGCGCTCGCCGCGTGCCAATCTCTCTTTGAGTTTTGTTCCGGGTCCACAGAATCGGTAGCCGGGTAGGTGTAATTCCACTGGTAATGCGTCCACCGCTCGATTAATCAAAGTAGGTACTGACGAAACGATAGCGGGCACGGTGTTTTTAAGTATTTTTCCAATTACACCACGCCCCATTCTTTTCTTACGAAGTACGTGCATTCTTGTAAACAGATCTCCAATCCTTGATTTCCGTTTCCGTATCGAGAACGTCTGTTAAACGTCCCACCTCTTCAATATATTCAGACAGGACTGAACGCTGTGTCGCGCTGTCTTGATATTTATAGACAAACTTTATCAGATTGATTATATGACCGTGAAATACCTGCGTGACCTTGTACAATTCAGTCTTTATATGTAGTTTTAATTCGTGCATTTGTCGCACAGTGACTGCGTCTGTGTCAGCTACTCCGTCCGCTATATTCGTAATTTTTCTTTCGCCAGCGTAGAAGCATTGCTTTGCAAACTGATTGTGTTTTCGTATAAAAATTCCAAATTCACAGCGTCTTTGCTGGCGACTGGCGCTTGCACGTGCGTTAGCCGACAGTCATCAACGATTACGTTACCTGCACGATCTTTTCTCAAACTCTTTGCGTCTACGTATCGTTTTGTGGCTGCATCTCTTGATTTAAGCGGATCGTTTAGCATTATTATTCGATGATCTTTTGCGTCTACGGTAGCGTCGTTCTTGTACTGTAAGCACGCATCCTTTACGTACTATAAAGAAACAACATCGTGCAGCTCTTCGGGATCACCCAAGTTGCGTATCTTTTTGTTTTTCACATCAAAGTGACCGCCGTTAGTCACTCCTAAACCGATATCCTCACGCAGACTTCGATGAGTTTCTTTTCGCACTCTTCACTGTCCACTGAACTGTTGTGCTGTCGTGTCCACTGAACTTGTCTACACTCATATTTATGAAGAACTGGTGGTCATAGAACGGTGCGTCTGCTTTTATATGATAATGCTGGCTTCACGTAATTCTTCCAATATCGAAACGATTTCATTCCTATGGCCAGTATGGCCACTACTTTGAGAAGCCATTAACATTCTCAATCGATTAACCAACTCGTTAGGATCATCCCAGTGTACGTAATCGATTGCAGTGTTCGGCTTCATCTCCATATAGCCACTCCCTGTACGTTTTCGTGCACTCGATACAAACAATTTAGATATTACTAGTCGGTACTTGACGCCACTGTTACTGTTTATTCGCGTATTGTGTTTATATTTTTGTTTGTGTCCGTTGGTTGCTAGTTGTATGGACTTGTATTTCCTCATATCGTCCTTATTGTATTTTTTTCGGTAGTTTCATAAACAAAAGTTCGTACAGACCGGGCGTACCCTCGTAAATTTTTCCTTTGACATGAAAGTTGTCGTTATCATCGATTTTCACATTTGACTCACCTATCATCCATTTACCGGCCTCGTATCGAACACCATACATACGATCTATAATCCGTTTACAGTCACCCGATTCGCACAAACGTATATATTTGTTTGCTAATGAATCGTCACTGAAATGTGAAGTGTTAGGGTTCCATGCGCTATCGTCATTGAAATGAGAAGCGTTATGACTCTGCGCGCCACTTTCGGTTTCAGTTATTACGTGTTGTGTAGGCTCTTCTTGTTTTATCTGCTGCTTCTCCTCCTCCTCCTCCTCCTCCTCCTCCTCCTCCTCCTCCTCCTCCATCATATCACCACTTACCTTTCGTGAAATAGCTTCTAACGGTTCCAGAATCGGTCTGTAATTTTTTCTGAACTTCTCGTCGCTTTCTCTGATGCCGTGTTGTAATGCATGATATTTTTTCCTTATGTTGTTGCTTATCGTATCTATATCATACGTAAGTCGTTCCTCCTTATTCATCGCCATCGCGTGTTAGCAAGAGGACTGATTACATTACTACAGTGCAACCACTTTTATACTTCGCTGGAAACAATTATGAATCGATCAAAGCCGATTCTATATCTACCTCGTTAAAAATACTATATATATGTATAACAGTTTCTTTGTTTTTCAGTATTCACTCTCTCGTCTGAATATCATCATGTCCGACCTCCAGCAGAATCCGGAACAGCAACAACAACAACATCATCAGCAGGAACAGGAACATCCTCAACAAGGTAAAAATTTAAATACCAATTGGTACAGTTAAGAAATTGTCTCTCTCTGTAATTATGTAGCAAACCAAACTTGTTTGATATGAATTAACATATGATCCAACTCTGTCTAACATGTACAAGATAGTCTCTTGACGTTGTTTAGAAATTGATATGGCGGAGAAAATTTTTTATGTTTCGGCATAGGTTTGTCACCTTCTCTCCAATGAATTGTCTCTTGACATCGTTTAGAAATTGACATGACGGAGAAAATTTTTCATGTTCCACCATAGGTATGTCACCTTCTCTCCAATGACCTAATTCAATTCCGCAACAAAAGCATTTAACTCTATCGTCTATGAATGACATACTATGTCCACAAACATCATAATTTAGCGGATAGCGGTAAAACCCGGCAAACGCTAACTCGTCGGGGCTGACAAACGTCACTTCCCAATACTTGAACGATTTTCTTCTTTCACTTTCAATACTAAAATCGGGAGTAGCTGCCATCTTCACAGTTTGCAATAAACTAACGTATTACTAATGTGTACTATCTATTTATTTACCACAAACATGAATTTGTGTGTGTGTGTGTGTGTGTGTGTGTGTGTGTGTGTGTGTGTGTGTGTGTGTGTGTGTGTGTTATTCATCATTCCTATTAGCTAATACACATGTTTCTATTGTTTCAGTTATGACACGATTTTATATCGTACGAAACACCAGTATTAGAGGATCCCTCACAACATTTAATTACCTACCCGTGTACACGGACACGGGAGATCAAGATATATTATCGATAATGACTGAGGTTCGACCTTTATTGTGCAAGGATATTCTGGCAGAACAAGCACGTTTACGTAGTATCAAATGGCATATTGCGTGCAGGATACGTTTCACTAAAACTGTGTTAGATGGTGACAGCGGCGAAGAAAAAGAGGTAACCAAAGACGCCGTCTTCCACGGACGTTGTCGTACGTTGCTCACGGACGACAACGACGAGTTGAACTGTCTACTAGACGAATCATACGACAAAATCATGAATAGCATATCCAATTTTACCCGTGACGGGAGCGGATGGTCGGTGGACGCTGTACTGAAGCTGGAACTGGTTGTTGGACGGTACCGGCCGCTAGCAGCGTCCTCCTACATTCCTACCCCGCGAAAACTCGCACTCACCAAGGCAGTAGTCAACATCAAGAACCCCCAAGATGAAATGTGTTTTCTATGGTCTGTTCTAGCCCACATACACCCTCAAGAAAGGAATAAAGAACGTGTTTCAAAATACACCTCCTTTATAAACACAATAAATATGTCCGGTATCGAGTACCCTGTTTCCATAAACTCAATTTCTAAATTTGAAACACAGAATCCCAACATTTCTATAAACGTTTTCGGCTATGATATAGAAGACAATATCAGAAACGAATCAAAAAATGAGGTTTATCCGTTAAGAATTACCCCCAATAAGGACAGATTACGTCATGTTAATCTTTTACTTCTGTCCGATACAAATAGCCGAAAACACTACTGTCTTATCAGTAGCATTAATAAATTGTTATTTCCCTAACAAAATTCAATCTTAAATCATTTTACTGCGACTACTGCCTGCATCGTTTCTCCACAGAACATGGTCTGTCCGAACATCTCCCCTACTGTACACCTTATGGTGAACAGAAAACCAAAATGTCCACAGAGGAGGAGAAGTTTATGTCATTTAAAAATTACGCACACTGTCTCAAAGTACCCTTTACCGTCTACGCCGACTTCGAGTCCCTTATCACCCCCCTTCAATCGTGTTCACCAGGTAACGACATCCCGACGACAGTGAAAGATTTAGGTGACTTCTACTCAGTGGATAGCAGTGGTGTCCGTCAGAAAATACCTTCTCCTCCTGTATCGTCCACATCATACGAAGCGATGCATATTCCGTCAGGTTTCTCCTATGCTATCGTTGATCACGCTCACAGTCTCTGGAGAGAGGTTAAAGTACATCGTGGTGAAAACGTTGTAGACACTTTCTTCTCGTGGTTGATGAAAGACGTCGAGGATATGATGAAGGTACGTCATAACGTAAGATTAATTATGTCCGATTATGACAATGTTGCGTTCACTAACGCCACCGTTGCCATTTGTGTGAGCGCTCTTTGACAGACGATGACAAGGTACGCAATCATTGTCATCTTACGGGGAAATTCTTGGGAGCAGCCCACAATAGCTGTAATCTGAGCTACAAGCTGCCGCGTCATATCCCCGTCTTCTTTCACAACCTTCGTGGCTACGACTGTCACCATTTAATGCAGGGTTTGGGAAAATATAAGGACCAACACGTATCCTGCATTCCAACATCTAGTGAGCGTTACGTGTCGTTATCTCTGGGTCCCTTGCGTTTCGTAGACTCTTTTCAATTTCTTAATCGCTCTCTGGACACATTCGTTAGCAATCTGTCCACGTCTGGGAGCCAATTTCCTTTGCTTAGAGAGGAAATTCTTAGACGGGGTTTCGACGAACAGACCAATCTGCTCGTACGCAAGGGGGTATACCCTTACGAGTACGTTGACAGTTATAACATTGCCAAACCCTGATCACATTTGATATAAAAAAGTATGTAAAAAATGCCAAGAAACCATATATTTTGATAGATAAATGATAACGAGAATGAAAGTAGTAAATATAATCAATAGTGAAGGAGGAAGAATACAACCAAAGGTGATCACAAAACAAGAAAATACGAACTAGACTGACAGACAACTGACGTTGACACAACCCCAGAGATTGGCCAGATATTAACCAAAGTAAAGCGAGACAAGAAGACAGTGAAGAAAAAAGAAGAAAATAAAAAATTACATGGCCATAACAAGTAACTAACAAGATTGTTTTAAAAGAGCATAATTTTTTATTATTGTTAATAATTTATGTTTAAATTTTTATTAGTGGTGACTTGTAAATGACAGTATCTCAGCAATTGTTATACATAAAAAACCATGTGTAGATATGATTGTATGTATATCCTTATCTATAGGAGATGTGTCAGCTGTTATGTTTAAGATTACACTCATACAGACAGGGAATAGAAATGTGTGCGTGGTTCAATCAGAGAACAAATTGTATATCCTACTATATACTTTGGAACTTTTACTAAGATTATTTCAGCAGTATGTATGTTATCTCAACATTATGTGTTTGAAAGTATAAGATGTTGGAGAGTTTATTTATTCAATAACATTATTACTATTGCTACAGATATAGTAGATTTCAATTAACACAATATATTAACATTATTAAACTGTTGTTATTATTACTAATTATGACATTTCAGACCAATTTTTATCACTTTAATGACAAAATATATACAAAGTTATATTTTATTTGAAAGAGGTATTTACAATACCATGTTGTTTGCATATTATAAAATGATATGTGACAATCTGAAAGTACCAAAAAAGACATGAACTCATTAGATACAAAAACTTTGTAATAATAGTGAGATCGTGAGAAATATAAGGGTAATTAGAGATAGGTAGGGAGTGACAAAGTTGAACAGTGAAGTGATAAGTGTAATAAAATAAACAGCATATAATCTTAAGAAAAAAGAGTTAAACAAGTGTGACAAACCCAAAATATAAGCACATGTTAAATGAGCAACTAAGTTAAGTATATTAGACTGAAAGACACAAAATAATTGTGAATGCAAAAAACAGAAAAAATATTATCTCAGTATAAAAATCACCAGGATGATTACTGTTATAAAAGAGATGGTGTAGGTATAGCACTCACCAAATTTGTTCATTTGTTAATTTAAAGAAAGAAGTTATTGGCTTAATGTTTAAGGCAATAATTACCAGAAGAAATAGTTTTACAGTAATATGTTAGTATGTTTTAAGTAAGTAAGGAATTTATAAAGAAAATAATAGCAATACCTTTATAAGAAATAATAGGCAAAATATAGTAATTATGTGTAACGAAAGGGAACATGGCAGAATTATATTAAAACTTATAAATAAGTAAATTATGTATTAGCATAGTATTATCCATTTTGGACTAAAACATTAATACATGGCATAGACCAATCTTGTAAGATATCAAACTAATCTTTGAAAGAAAATAGGAACATCTATGTAAAGATTACGACCATTGAAATTATCCCCAAGTAAATATAGCCATTATAAAATATTTATTCAAATTAAACAAAAAATTCAAGGTTTGATAACAATGGGTTTATTTTGAGATCGACCAGGTAGAATAATTACGTTACCATGGAAACTGTGGAGTAACAAGCCAAAAATACCGTTAGATTTTTTACTGAATGTATGACGCTTTAATGAGATAGACGCTAACTTTCGAGTGACCAAAATTGTCCATTAAAACATAGCAAATATCAGAAAAAGTTATTAATAAGTGTATACCAAGACATAAGATAAAGACTGGAGCCATATTAGAGAAGTTGAGGCCAAATTAACGAAAAAAGAAAATAAATTACTACCAGTTAAACTGAAAAAGATGCCTGATGTCCTGAATCCAGCAAATTAAAGAAGATTATAGTATAACCCATGAATAACAGATCGTATGAATTCGCCATAACTACGGAAGTGATAAGTACCTCTTAAATTACCCGAAATATATAAATAAACTCACGTTAATTATCTCACTAAAGGTCGAAATCTCACTGAACTGAAATTCATTACTTTCAAAGATTAAAAAGAAATTTAAGTCACTGACAATTTATAAACTAACCAATATAAACTGTTGTTAATGATCCATAACTTGTAAACACTTATGCTACACTGCGCTAAACCAATTATACATACACAATATGTTAGTTAAGTTCACTTGATGTAAGGGTGTGTATTTTTATTGTTTTTAAAACATTTGTAATCCTTTGAACGTAACCTCAAGATCCTATGACAAACGACATTAATAATTTGTATACAATTTTTAACAGACGCAATCATTAAACGTCTGGTATCAATTCAAATATCGATTGTCAAACCCTGTAATTGTCTCATATAAATAACCGGAGCATTTGTATTAGAATAATTTTTATTAAATGAATAATAATCACTAATAAAAAATGTGTAAGTATTGAGTGTAACCACGGTGTTATAATTTCATTAGGAGGTGCACAATATTTTATGTACATTTTAGCAGATGACTGACGATTTACACAGCCCACGCATCGAACGGCTGTGTGCTACAGTGGGCCTAGCTAGCGGAAATATTTGAATTATTCAAACCGCTTGAGCGGCGCTGGTCATACGCCCTTGAATTTTCTTTTAATTGTTTTGAGAAAACAATTTGGCGCCACCGGGACTTTCTCACCCCTAGTGAACATCAAGACCTGGTTATTCGTACGTTCGCCACGAACGAAATCTACAGAAGTTGCACGCATTCGAACTACGGATCGAGAAGACACGTACACTCATTACACACAAATTGTACATTATTTACATTTTGCAGAGTAAAACGGTAGCCGTTCACACGTCGTCTTTACAAATTGGCGCGCCAACTAGTGGAGCTAGAATAATAAAGAAATTATGCAATTAAACCCTATAAATTCTAGCGGCGATTACGAAAGATTACAAAATGCACACCAGAGGAGTATCGAAAAAATTGGCAAAGGAGAAGGAGATGGAAGGAAACAGAGGGGAAGAAGAGGAAGGAACACCGATTGAAGAAGTGGAGACAATAATAACCACAACAGAACCAAGCCAAGACGAAGAAATGGAATTACAGGCGGGCGACAAGGGAGAATTTAGAGGAGACCCGAACATACTAAAATTAATGGAAATGATGAACAATAATTTGAAGGAGATGAACAATAAATTCGACAAGAATGAGGAGAGCTTGAAGGAGATGAAGAAAGAAACCAGTGATAATTTGAAACAGATCAATGAAAAAATAGTGAGTACTAAGGAAGAATTGAGGAAAACAGTCAACCAAAATAATGAAACACTACAACAACGATTGCTGGAGGAAATTCAGCAAAGAAACGAAGAATTAAAGGAAGAATTGAAGGAACAGCTGAAGAAGGACCACGAGAAAAATAAAGAAGAAATGAAGCTGCAGATGGCACACCAATTAATGGAGTACCGAGAAGAAGCAAAACAGCAGATTACGGAAATCAATGACAAATTAGAGGAAACGTTGGAGAAGCTAGAGAAGACCAACGAAAATGTTTCTGGAGTCCGCAAGGAGGTACTCGATAAAATGAACCGTCTCGAAGGAGAAAATAAGAGAAGAATTGAGGAAGGTCATGAAGAAGCAGTCAGAAGATACACCCAGATAGACCAGGACATACACCAAGTCCGGGAAGAAAACCAGAAAGAGGTAGCAGCGGTACGAACAGACTTGGGAGAACGAATGGAAGGAGTTTACAGTAACTTAAATAAAGTAGATAGCAAAGTAGACAAAAACCAACAGAGGATTGACGAAATGCGCAGAATAGAAGAGTCATTACGGGAAGAAGTGGATGCCTGGCGTGACCGACCATGTAATAATAATCATGTCATGAACACAGACAACAGAGATACTATTAATTTCCGTAATTATAAAAGAAACCCTATTGAATTCTTGAAGAGGGTAGAAGAGTTAATCCTCAAGAATCGAGAGACTCGATGGACTACAATAAGAGGGATGTTGGACGAAATGTTCAAGGAGACATACGACAACTGGTGGACTGCCACTCGACCAGACATCCAAAACCTTCAAGACTTTAAGACTCAGTTCAAGGCTAAATACTGGTCTGAGTCAACTCAGAATATGGTCCGCAATAACCTGAGCAATGGAAGGTATGAAAACCAGAATGGACAATCCCTTACCTCCTACTTCTTGGGAAAAATCTGCATGGCCAGGAATTTGGAGCCACGTATACCTGAAGAGTGTCTGGTAATACAATTATCTTACCACTACGACGACGCCATCCAAAAGGCACGAATGTACAGCCAGGTAAAGACCATCCAAGATATGGCTAGCTTACTGGAAAGCCATGAACATGAGTGGCAGTACAGGAAAAATAGAGGGTACAGCTTCAGAAATAATCGAACCAATGAGGGACAATTGTCACAGAACCAACAGGGAGATAATAAACCACCGGTAAATAACCCTAACAATTACCAAGGGAACACACGGGGCAATAACGCGCCCAGAAATTTTAACAGAAGTGGAAACCATAATAATAACAACTTTAGGAACAACCACAGGGGTAATTTCCCGTCGAATGGTTACAACAACAATTATCGCCCTGGAAACAACAGTAATCAGAACAATAATCCAGGATACCGGCCACAGGTAAATTACATAAGGGGGCAAAGACAAAGGAGCCCAAGAAGAAACTATCCCTCATCTAACTATCGGCGAACGTACTATAACCAGGTACCCGATACGAGAAGTCACCCATTCGAAGAAGATCACAGGCACAGCGTGGATAACCGGAATAATCAACAGGAGCCGAACGCTAACCAACCATCAAACACTACTGATGTTGGGGGCAATGAGGTCAACCCTCATTTAAACGCTTAAGGCCAGTGAAAACTGCGGACAGCCCATCACTGGACCAATCTCTGGGTGAATATAAGACAACACATGACAAGAAGATCACAATAATATGTACTAATTATTTGAAAAATATAAGGGACGATTTGATCGAAGAAAATGATAACATGATGCCCATTAGAAACAATGAAATAGTGTATGTGAGTGCCCAAATAAATGGAATTCTATCAACCATAATGATCGATACAGGGTCTAATGTCTCCCTGATCGACCAAATAGAATTAAATAGACTACAGCAGGGAAGTAGTGTACCCATATCAACCCTGCCCATAAACAATATAACTATCATTGGTGCTACCGGCCGACAAAACAAAACCGTCCGGAAACAAGTATCCTTGGAACTTAATAGCAAAGGTATAATAGTAACTATGCCATTTCTTGTTGCCAGCGGCCTACCTTTCTCATTACTTGTTGGATGTGATGTACTCAGACAACACTCTGCCATAATTAACCTGCGGCAGGGAGAAGTGTCACTAACCACAGAACAAGGAATATGGTCAGCCGATATAGTGAATGGTGGCAACTTACCATTGATAACAAACCACTATAACATGATCCAAAGCAATTATTGCCGACAATCACCTGAAAGAATATTGACAGATTGGAAGAATGAAGAATTATGGTCAAGCAAGCTGGATGAGATCAGAAACTTCCAACGAGAAGAACAAGATCCACAGATTAGTGTGCAACAGTCAGAGGAACTTATAAGAATATACAACAAATATAAACACATTTTTTCTGACGCTCCAGGCAAAGTAAAGAATTATCAATGCCGAATACGATTTAAAGAACCCGTTGACTTCAAGAGAAAATCTTACCCCATTGCTTACTCACAAAGAAATGCAGTGAGGGCAGAAATCAATCAAATGATGGAAGACGATATCATTGAATTAAGTCAATCACCGTATACAAGTCCAATAGTGGCGATACCAAAAAAGGACGGAAAGGTGAGAATCTGCCTCGACGCCAGAGAAATTAATAAAATGATAGTGAACGATAGAACATCACCGGGTGAAATAGAAGAAATCCTTAAGAAGTTCCACGGAATAAAATACATTAGCTCTTGGGATACGGTATGTGGCTACTGGCAGGTGGAGCTACATCCGAACAGTAGGCAATACTTAGCATTCCTGTTCGATGGGAGGAACTATCAGTTCAAAAGACTGCCATTTGGACTGATAAATTCGGTCGCAGTATTTGTTAAATGTATGGACCAAATACTGGGACAAGATGTACTGAATTTTACCACCGTGTACGTAGATGATCTGTTAATAACATCATCAAATTGGCAAGAGCACTGTGCCAGAGTGGAAACCGTACTAAAAAGATTATCAGATAATCACGTAACCCTTAAGCTGGACAAGTCAAAGTTTATAGCCCGAAAAATACAATTTCTAGGATTCAATCTAGCAGAGGAAGGCATATCTCCTTCGTCAGAAAAAGTTGAGGCGATACAACGATTCCCCACGCCAAAAAACAAAAAACAACTTCAATCCTTCCTGGGAATATGCAACTATTACCGTAAGTTTCAAGATAATTATTCCAAACTAACAGCAAAATTCAAAAAACAATTATCAGTCAAGGACAAGTGGACTTGGGGATCCGAACAAGATGAAGTATTTAACCAAATAAAAGAAAAGTTCTTGAACACCGTGATCTTACATCATCCAGACTTCAAAAAGCCATTCTTCATGAACTGTGATGCAAGTGATGTCAGTGTAGGTGCGGTATTATACCAAGAAGATGAGAAGGGACAGCATATGGTAATTAGTTTTGCAAGCAGAATTTTAAGTGGATGCGAACGAAATTACACGTCACGGAGAAAGAACTACTTAGTGTCGTGTTCGCCTGCAACAAATTTAGGACTTATATTCTGGGATACGATATAACAGTGAGAAGTGACCATAGATCCATATCATTCCTTAAGCAGTGTAAACTCAGCCACGGAAGATTAACTCGATGGATATTGTTGCTACAGGAATATCACATAAATTGGGAGTACATCCCAGGGAAGCAAAACATAGCTGCGGACATCTTATCCCGTATAAACGTCCAGCAACAAACTTTCGAGGGTGAAAAAGAACAATTAGTTAAGGTGTATAACATTATAAAAAACAGAGTAGATCTAGAAAAAATAACCCAAGAAATAAGAAGATGTCAAACTGTGGATCCAAAAATAATGAGTATCCGGGAGAGAATGTTAAAGGATGAAGAAACCATTCTACAATATTATAAATTACATGACAACTTGCTATTTATTAAAAACAATCCTGCAATCGGAGAATGGAAACTTGTAATACCATCTACAGTGGAGGAACAATTAATACTAGACTACCACATTAGATACGGCCATATGGGGGCTGTAAAAGCGATAAAAGCTTTACAGGAACAAGTTTACATTAAAAATATTTATCGAAAAGTAAACAAAATCATTCAAAAATGTGATATTTGCCAAAAAGTAAAATGCAATAATTCAAAAAAGGAAGGTATGATGATACCTATCACATCAAGTCAGAAATTATAAAGGGTATTCCTTGATATATGTGGTCCGTTTCCTATCAGTGGAGGATACAAATTTATAATCATTATGTTTGACCACTTCACCAAGTATACAAAGTTGTACTCCATTAACCGTGCAACAACAAAGAAAATAATTGAAATTATATTAACCAAATTTATACCAGAAGTGGGAAGACCGACGGCCGTTATAACAGATCATGGAACCCAATTTAAGGGAAATCTTTGGAAAAATAAGCTCTGTGAACATAATATTAAAACTTACAAAACATCCGTTTATCACCCAAGCAGCAACCCAGCTGAAAGGGTACTCAGAGAAGTGGGTCGTATACTGAGAACCTACTGCCACGATAAACAAAGAGAATGGCACAATTATGTGAAATCCACTGAAGAATTTATAAACTTAGCTTACCACGACTTTACGGAAGCTACCCCATACACAATGATGTTTGAGCGGCCACCGCCTAGAGAGATAACTGATATGATCCAATTCCCCACCAACACCGAATATCAATTCGAGAAAAAAAGATTCTATAACAGAATAGCCGAAAAGGTAGAGCAACAAAAGAATAAATACGCTATAAACCAGAAAAAGACTATTAAGTACGAGGTAGGAGAAAGGGTACTGTTAAAAAACAGAGAACTACCCAGCTCCATAGAAGGCATCACTAGAAAGTTACTATTATTATACGTGGGACCATACACTATAACAAAAGACAAGGGCAATAACACTTACGAGATCACTCACCCCGTCACCAAGAAAATAAAGGGGGTATACAATCAAGCCTCAATTAAGAAATATTATGACAACCAACAATAACTGTAAAAAACAATTTAAAGTAAAAAACCAACAAAAATACTTTAAATAAAGAAAAAAAATAAAGTGACAAACAAACAAGTCTGCCAATGTCATAAAGAAAAGATCTCTAAAGAATGTCAAAATTCCAAAACATTCGTAAGTACAGCTTACACTAAGCATTAGAGAAACCATTATGATGAATAAAAATTGTAAAAAATCAAAAAAGATATGTAAGAAAAGCTTACCCAAATATCTTAATAATATTTTAGAACAAGTAAAAATGGAGAGATAAAAGTCACAAGGCATTCAGATAAAGTAAGAGCAACCAACTTACTACAATATTTAAATAAAAATTAACAATAGAGGAGTGTAGTTACAAAACATTCCTCCAAAATAAGGTTAAATTACCATAATATTTAGCCAAAAAAATGAGGCATAAAAAGCATAACATACTGTAAAGGAATAAGCTACAAAAAATTCCTAACTAGTAAGAAGCCATAACTTACTATGATATTTAAAAATTATGAAAAAATATCAATCAAAATGATCAGCTTCCACAACTATTTAGAAAGAGGGGAAGTAAAATTACCCAAACCAATGATCACAAAACAATATAAATGAAATAAACGTTCTAAGAGTTATAATGTGAAAGGAGATGAAACAAAGAGTAATTAAAAATGAATAAAAATGTGAATTGTATCAATAAAAAACAATGCTTCAAATAGTATCTATAAAGAAAGATGAAACAATATATGACTCGAACTGAGCTATAATGAAGTATAAAAGTAAAAGATTCCCAACAAATATTATGATTATGATTATTATTATTGTTATTTTGAGTCACGAGTTGACTATATTTAAGAATTATTAATTGAGATTGTCTGTTGAATGAACCAGCAATCATTTTACTGAGCAGGGATGATGTTCCCCTGATATCAGTATAAGAGTAGTTTTGATGAAAAATAAGATTTATAGGGAATAAGTTATAATAAAAAGTCAATAAGCCAGTTCGCAATATGAGAAGATAATGAAGAAAAGACTGAGAAGAATGGAATTAAAGGATACAGAATTAATTATAAAAAAATGAATGAGAAGCAGGAGAATTTGAAAAAAAAAAAAAAAAAAAATTGATACGATACAATTGATAATTTCATCAAACTCAAATTCACGTTTTATAAAATGATCAATTTTGGTGGAAGGGCATTATATAACATTGCCAAACCCTGATCACATTTGATATAAAAAAGTATGTAAAAAATGCCAAGAAACCATATATTTTGATAGATAAATGATAACGAGAATGAAAGTAGTAAATATAATCAATAGTGAAGGAGGAAGAATACAACCAAAGGTGATCACAAAACAAGAAAATACGAACTAGACTGACAGACAACTGACGTTGACACAACCCCAGAGATTGGCCAGATATTAACCAAAGTAAAGCGAGACAAGAAGACAGTGAAGAAAAAAGAAGAAAATAAAAAATTACATGGCCATAACAAGTAACTAACAAGATTGTTTTAAAAGAGCATAATTTTTTATTATTGTTAATAATTTATGTTTAAATTTTTATTAGTGGTGACTTGTAAATGACAGTATCTCAGCAATTGTTATACATAAAAAACCATGTGTAGATATGATTGTATGTATATCCTTATCTATAGGAGATTTGTCAGCTGTTATGTTTAAGATTACACTCATACAGACAGGGAATAGAAATGTGTGCGTGGTTCAATCAGAGAACAAATTGTATATCCTACTATATACTTTGGAACTTTTACTAAGATTATTTCAGCAGTATGTATGTTATCTCAACATTATGTGTTTGAAAGTATAAGATGTTGGAGAGTTTATTTATTCAATAACATTATTGCTATTGCTACAGATATAGTAGATTTCAATTAACACAATATATTAACATTATTAAACTGTTGTTATTATTACTAATTATGACATTTCAGACCAATTTTTATCACTTTAATGACAAAATATATACAAAGTTATATTTTATTTGAAAGAGGTATTTACAATACCATGTTGTTTGCATATTATAAAATGATATGTGACAATCTGAAAGTACCAAAAAAGACATGAACTCATTAGATACAAAAACTTTGTAATAATAGTGAGATCGTGAGAAATATAAGGGTAATTAGAGATGGGTAGGGAGTGACAAAGTTGAACAGTGAAGTGATAAGTGTAATAAAATAAACAGCATATAATCTTAAGAAAAAAGAGTTAAACAAGTGTGACAAACCCAAAATATAAGCACATGTTAAATGAGCAACTAAGTTAAGTATATTAGACTGAAAGACACAAAATAATTGTGAATGCAAAAAACAGAAAAAATATTATCTCAGTATAAAAATCACCAGGATGATTACTGTTATAAAAGAGATGGTGTAGGTATAGCACTCACCAAATTTGTTCATTTGTTAATTTAAAGAAAGAAGTTATTGGCTTAATGTTTAAGGCAATAATTACCAGAAGAAATAGTTTTACAGTAATATGTTAGTATGTTTTAAGTAAGTAAGGAATTTATAAAGAAAATAATAGCAATACCTTTATAAGAAATAATAGGCAAAATATAGTAATTATGTGTAACGAAAGGGAACATGGCAGAATTATATTAAAACTTATAAATAAGTAAATTATGTATTAGCATAGTATTATCCATTTTGGACTAAAACATTAATACATGGCATAGACCAATCTTGTAAGATATCAAACTAATCTTTGAAAGAAAATAGGAACATCTATGTAAAGATTACGACCATTGAAATTATCCCCAAGTAAATATAGCCATTATAAAATATTTATTCAAATTAAACAAAAAATTCAAGGTTTGATAACAATGGGTTTATTTTGAGATCGACCAGGTAGAATAATTACGTTACCATGGAAACTGTGGAGTAACAAGCCAAAAATACCGTTAGATTTTTTACTGAATGTATGACGCTTTAATGAGATAGACGCTAACTTTCGAGTGACCAAAATTGTCCATTAAAACATAGCAAATATCAGAAAAAGTTATTAATAAGTGTATACCAAGACATAAGATAAAGACTGGAGCCATATTAGAGAAGTTGAGGCCAAATTAACGAAAAAAGAAAATAAATTACTACCAGTTAAACTGAAAAAGATGCCTGATGTCCTGAATCCAGCAAATTAAAGAAGATTATAGTATAACCCATGAATAACAGATCGTATGAATTCGCCATAACTACGGAAGTGATAAGTACCTCTTAAATTACCCGAAATATATAAATAAACTCACGTTAATTATCTCACTAAAGGTCGAAATCTCACTGAACTGAAATTCATTACTTTCAAAGATTAAAAAGAAATTTAAGTCACTGACAATTTATAAACTAACCAATATAAACTGTTGTTAATGATCCATAACTTGTAAACACTTATGCTACACTGCGCTAAGCCAATTATACATACACAATATGTTAGTTAAGTTCACTTGATGTAAGGGTGTGTATTTTTATTGTTTTTAAAACATTTGTAATCCTTTGAACGTAACCTCAAGATCCTATGACAAACGACATTAATAATTTGTATACAATTTTTAACAGACGCAATCATTAAACGTCTGGTATCAATTCAAATATCGATTGTCAAACCCTGTAATTGTCTCATATAAATAACCGGAGCATTTGTATTAGAATAATTTTTATTAAATGAATAATAATCACTAATAAAAAATGTGTAAGTATTGAGTATAACCACGGTGTTATAATTTCATTAGGAGGTGCACAATATTTTATGTACATTTTAGCAGATGACTGACGATTTACACAGCCCACGCATCGAACGGCTGTGTGCTACAGTGGGCCTAGCTAGCGGAAATATTTGAATTATTCAAACCGCTTGAGCGGCGCTGGTCATACGCCCTTGAATTTTCTTTTAATTGTTTTGAGAAAACAATTTGGCGCCACCGGGACTTTCTCACCCCTAGTGAACATCAAGACCTGGTTATTCGTACGTTCGCCACGAACGAAATCTACAGAAGTTGCACGCATTCGAACTACGGATCGAGAAGACACGTACACTCATTACACACAAATTGTACATTATTTACATTTTGCAGAGTAAAACGGTAGCCGTTCACACGTCGTCTTTACACAGTATTGATCGGTTCAACGAAACAAGTCTACCCGCTCGTGAACACTTTGATAACCGGTTGATGGAATCGTCTATTTCGGACGCAGATTACGAGCACGCACAAAACGTGTGGAGTGCATTCAATCTGCGTACGTTTGGAGATTACCATGATCTGTATTTGTTGACAGACGTAATGCTGCTGGCTGATGTCTTTGAAAGTTTTCGGGACATGGCCTTACGCGATTACTGTTTGGACCCGTGTCATTTTTACTCGATAATTTTAGCTAATGTACGAAATACTTTCGTATCGCTAATTTCTTAAGACATAATCGTTGAGAAAGCTTTCCAGCACGGACAATGACCCCTTGAGTTAAGCTGTTGTTGTAATCATATATTGTTGCAACTCTGTTCTTCACCCTCCACTTGAATAATAATAATTACAAACCAACAAAGGGATATACAGTTTGATGCTTATGATTTTTGTAAAATGTCTATATATACAAATAATATTATGAAAATAAAATTGTCTACGAGCATGAAATTGCTGGCTTCCAACGAGTGGAATTCATAATGTTTACTGGTTCGTTTGTTTTCCTAATTTTGACTAATGTATGAAAATAAAAGCTTTCCATCACGAACAATGACACCCCCCCCCGGTATATGTCTTACATCAACTTTCAAACGTGTACGCAAGCTACCCCCCTACCCTACCCTTCCGTCGTATGATATATATACGCAAAGAAGACCTGTCACTATTTCTCATTTGCATGATACACTGCACTCATCGTGAAATCGACTATTGTGTGTATATAACAGCATTTAAGAGGTAAGTAAAAAAATTTGAATATGTTAATAAGTGAACATAATTTTATTGAATATACAGATTTTATTTAAATTGAGCTTATAGTCGTCTATTTTGATTTTGGTCTGTTGCCTAATGAAGCACTTGTGCTTAGGTCGGTTACTAATGTCTCTCGATAAGAACAGGGTTTTTTTTGGGTACGATGTTTGATAGGGTTTGACGGATATTTTTTTTATGTGTTTGTGGATTTCCAATTCTAAGTGTTCTAAATACGTTGTCCTGTTTTTTTAAAATTTATTCAGGTACTAATCTGTTTTGTTTAAACGTTTGATCTATGTGTGTGTCCATACGTACATGTTTTCGTAATGTTTGTTATAATACCTTTTCATGTTCTAGATTTATGGTATGTGCTGTGTGTGTGTGTGTGTGTGTGTGTGTGTGTGTGTGTGTGTGTGTGTGTGTGTGTGTGTGTGTGTGTGTGTGTGTGTGTGTGTGTGTTGAAAGCCTTATGTGTATATATAGCACATAATGTATATGATAATGAAGCAGGTACTGTTATTATTATAGGAACAAGAAGATGATGAATACTTATCAGAACATTGAATGGTTAACTGTATCCAAACATACTGTCAGTAAACGAGAGGGAGACGAGCAGATGAATATGTGTACTTCTCAGAACATTGAATTTAAATCGTTAATTGTACCCAAACACGCTGCTTGTACATGTGAGGGTGATGAGGTGAAGACTAACTACAAAAATTTCAATAAATTCCGTAAAGTATGTCTTTTCTCTTATTTGTCAATCGTAGACAATTATACAGTATTTTAAATTAATAAAACAGTGATATTTATATCATTAATACTGATTGCATGTTTTATTTAATGCTTTGTCTTAGGTTTTACCCTTGAACAGAAGTATTGTACCACAAATTATGTTTATGAAGACCTCATAAAGTAATATAGCATAGTAAACATATAGCTAAATACAGATTATAGGGAATGTTCAATTATGTAAATTATTAAAAGTTATTTTTATTATGTTTCACTGACTACTGATATTGAAAACACCATCATTAATTTAGAGAATTATAAATTACACAATAACTGTAGAACTTTACAAACTTACATAAGAGAATTTACATAATATTACAAACACAAGTTTATGGTACACCTATCTATCAAGTGAAAATGGATAATACTTATAATCATATTGTTGTAACTTATTATTTTCCGAGAACTATGTATATACAGAGTACTATAGAATATTTTAAAATTATGTATAGGCCTATGTCAACAATCACACCCATTCTCCCTCTACCTCGTATTGTTTCAACTAATTCACATATTCAGTGATACACACGCGCGCGCGCGCGCGCACACACACACACACACACACACACATACACAAACACGTTCACTCAAACAATTGATCTGTTGTGTTTGATATTTCTTTGTATTCATACACAGTCTTGATGATGACAATAAATATTGTATAGTATAATTTAATACTCATGTTACTTTAATTATTATACGAGGTTAATCTGTATTATTACATGAGTCATCAATCGTTTAACACGAACATCAATCGCGTAACACAAGTAGTTATGTCGAGTTTAATAATGACTACGACTCAAGAAGCGATTAAAGGTTTTGTCAGGTACGTTTATTTACCAGACATTTGAGTTGACGTTTAGACAAAATTTACTGTCATCACGAGTAGGCCTACTTAAATACGTTCAATACAAAAGGGATTAATTGCCCTACACCTGAGTGCTGTATTTTGTGAATGTGTGCGTATTTGCTACATAAAGATTAACATAATTACTCACACGTAATGAGTTACTCATACCATTGTTATTATACATATTCATATTGTACAATTATAACATCCGACACATGTTAATTAATTTTACCCGTATACGCGACACCGCACATGGTTGTGATGGTGTATGTAGAGAGACAATTTATTAATTCAGTCACATGTTTCGTCCAACCACAACAGATTTTCTTGTGGTATATTGTAACGAGATAATAAAAGACGTCCTCGTCTTCGTTTAAGCCTCACGTTGGAGTCGTCAATCTGTAACGATAAATCTGTTCGTACCTGCAAAAATGTATACACCAGTTTTGTATGTGTTATTATAATTAGTGCGTTCGCCTCGCACCGGGTCGTTACAGTAATGTTGTGGCTAGCGATGTTCGTAGCGTTGATGTAATCACCTGTATAATACGGCAGTAACCTTACCTGTTATTTATAGGGGTGTGATAATCCCGGGTGGCGCCAAGTCGTTTTATAAAACAACTAAAATTATTGTTAGACGAGTTATCAGCGTTGCGGTATTGGGCATTCAAATAATTCCCGCTCGCACGGCCGTCACAATCGTCGCTACTGCTGCGTGAATGATAACTTGTTCGCTGCTCGTACAATTTATTCTTAACTAAACACAAGTAATTTATATATAGCACTCCCTATGAAATGATAACGACGGTTACTCCCTGTAATAGTTATTTTTTAATAGGTGATAATTGAAAACATTCACATTGACAATAATACAATAATAAATTTGCACCGACTGTTTACATTCGACTCTTGCCTCTAGGGTTCGGCGAATATGATTTAGGAACCACTCAACCTTGCATTGCTGCTTACGTTAAAGTGTATTACAAATATTTTTGGTTTCCCAAATCGTGGATTCTTGTGACTATGAGTTAGAGAACTCCAATGGTTACAATAAAAATATATATTACCTTATTCTATGTGTACATAAATAATAATGTGTGCTGTTACAATCTGTTCTGTTGTGTCGTAAAAGTTTTGTGTAAGTTCGTGTTTAATTCATAGGTTATATTCAACGTTAACAAGTTTCTATTAAGTGTTATTTTGCTTAAATATTCTATGAAAGAGCAATATTGGTTCTGTAGTGAGGTAAATTTAACTTTTAAAAATATTTAAAGTGATTAGGGTTTTTGGAAAATAAATAATCTGATTGTACTTAACACCTCAGCGTGCCTCGGTGCCTGCGTAGTTTAATCGGGTAGGATGTGTCTGCACAAGTTCAGTTTTCATGGATTTTGGGGCTTCAATCGATTGAGCGTCTTTTTCGTCATGGGTCTAGATGTTCTTTTCAAGTATATTTTCCGTTTAATTGGCCTTGGGTCTTGAATTGGCTGCTACAAACGTTCGTCTGCTTCTCAAGCTATCATGGTTCATAACTTTTAATACTTTTTTGCATTATTTTCACTGAAAAAACGTTCTTCCAAATATTGGCATCTGTATTCGCTTAATGACGCTTCGCTTCTCTTAATTCCAACGGTAATTTCGTCTTCAACTGCCGTTTCCATGGTAACTACATGATTCCGATTGGTTGATTTTGAGATGATGTATTGTTATCAAAATTCGAATTCTTCGTATATCTTCTGATTGCTGTTATTCCTCCATCTTTCTTCCTGGTTATTAAATATTGTCACTATAGTATTTATTTCCTTTCATAGATTATTTTGATACCCCACAAGCTTGGGTAATTTTAGATTTTATGTTTTTTCAATTATGTTAATGCTTGTTAATTACATTTCTTTTTGTATAAAAATGCTTATTACAATATTTTGTGTTACAAATGATTTACAATTTATTCTTGGTGATTCCTTCACCTCAGATTTTCTAAATTCTTATTCAATTTGTTATAATTTTTGGTTGTTTGGTTCTGACAGTTATGCCTTTCCTAGGCCTGAGTAGCCATTATAGTATTTTACTTATTCCATTTAAATCACATTTTGTTTCAGCCTAATGGGCTTTACTTTGTTATTTTTATTGGTTGTGTTGTATTTTGAGTCTGTTGGTGTGTTGATTACATGTCAATATTGCTTTCTCTATTTTAATCTTTAAAACATAACATTAGGTTTATGGACTGCAAATTTCATTCAGCCATATCCTATTCATAACATTAACATGAACAATTCTTTATAAGTTATTAGAGTTATTATTTTGAGTGAGAAATATCATCACTTCCTTCCAACTTATCATTATTTGCTAATTTTTTTTTTTTTTTTACAATACATATTATTTTTATTGTGATAAACAACATCACTTTTATTAAATTTATAACAGTCCCTTATAACATGGGTGTCTATGTTAGTTTTTGATTTCTTAATCTTTAAACAATTTTTACATTCTCTCCATGTCAACACCTTCAATTTATTCTTTCCTGGAATCCTCCCTTTTTAATTACTATCGGCTATAATTAAACTTAAATTTATTAAACCTCTTTTCTTAAATAATAATGTCATCATCACTTTCTAGTGTTCAACATATCTTATTCTACAATTCATACTTAATACTATTTTTCACCAGCTATTTATTCACTGTTATTTTTCCACTTTTAAACCTTTAGTGTTTTTTCACAGATTTATGAAGTGTCTACTTTCTTCATTATTCACTATTTCTTATAATAGTTATATTCTAAATCTTACCCTATTCCCACTTATATCTCACCTTCATTTTTAAATTATCTATGGTTAATTATAATTTAACAGCGTATCTTATCACTTCACTTTGGGGTTTTTACACATACACTATTGCACTGTATCACTGTTTATACTATGTGTTTTTAGTGGGTGATCCCTATACTTATTTCTCTTTCATCACAATATATCCTTAATACTAATAACAATTAATACTTAATAACAATTTTATTTGTGGTTTAGGTTGCTTTTTCATCACCTTAATCCTTAACCGTTTTTAATAGTGTTTCTTCTCTAGATCATTTTGTCCATTAATGGGTAGTAACCGTTACTTTTTCCTTTCTCAGGATAACCATTGGTTTGGTTCCAATATTCTTCTTGAGTGCTTTATTTCTCCTTCTCCTATGCTTTATTATTTGTTTTGTGAATCATTATTTGTTTTCACTTCTATCTATTTCCCTCCTTCTTCATTTTCATTATTTGATTAATACTTTGGTTTTTCCATCCTTTTCTTTGGGTATTTTGGGGTCGTTTAATCCCATGAACTTGTTTCCTTTTTGTTTGGGTTTATCACTTTCTCTCTTATTCTCGTTGGTTATTTGTGTGGTTCCCTTCTTCATTTGTTTCCTGTTGTCGGGTCAATCACTTGGGATAGGTCAAAGTCGTCGTTTGTCGAGTCATATTCTTTATATTTTATTTGAATTAATCAGTTTATTTGATATGAAGTATTTTTACATTTATAAATATAGTTTTTTATCCCTGGTACTGGGTTGGCTTATTTGTGTTGTAACATAATGCCTCTCCTTTAAAATTGATCATTTTGATAAAACACTAGCATAGTTTTTTATGAAATTATCAGTTATATATAATCTTTTTCCTTTTCTTTCTTGTTTGTTTCTCCATTCTTTATATCTCTTCTTACTTAATTCATTCCATTTTATTTGGATCTGTTTTTTATTTTATTTCCATTGGTGTGTTCTCCCTTATACACAATTTTTTTTTTCTAACTTTAGTAGCTGGTTTCTCCCATTACTACTCATTTTTCTGAGACCAGACGAACATCATCTCTGCTCAGTTTATTTGGATTGCTGGACTTTTCAACAGTCAATCTTAAATACCTTTTTTGTCAACTTGTGACTTAAATTAATAATAATAATAATATATTTTGGGATTGTCCACCTTGTGGTTTGTTTTTAGATCACTTTGGCCTTTTACTCATTCTTCCTTCCGCTGTACCTTTACTATATACTATCATTTGCTCATACAATTTATAACATCTTAACTTGTGTTATAACGTAGGGAACCCGCGTTAATTGGTTATGCCAATTAATACAGGCTGCCTTTCGTTGTGACGAGCTGAAAATTAATCACAACAAATAAAACAATTCTTATATCAGGATATTGGGAAGGGGAGACTGTTGATTTATGCACTCAGTTTACTCGGTACTCAGATGACATCTCTTTATTACATTATGAGATAAAGTTCTCTATTTAAAGTTCTCAACATATATAGTTAACAGTATAATTATATATATTACTCTTTCATAAGGGCCCTCAAAATATGATGTATATCTATTTAAATTATTCCACGGATCCGGGATTGAATATATATTAAGTTAATAATGGTCACCTTGCCATATACAATATTGAAAATTGAGCCATTTGAAGAATGGACTTTATTAATCTTTCAAAACAAGAAAACTTTTAGTTTAAACATTTACTCTTTTGCTATAACCAGTGTTATTAGATTACAGACTACATGTTACATATAATGTCTGTCTTTTAAAGTCTTAAAAGTGGTGAGTTAAATTGTCTTTTGTGGGTAATAATTTTAGTAACTCATAACCATGGAAGACAAGCCTCCATGTCACCTGGTTTTCAGTATTTGCTGCAGAATTGGTTTTTCGGTCCTCGTGCGTTTCCTGAAGGTCTGTCGTTGCCTTAGTATCCGGTGACGGTGAAGTTCCTGAAGTCTGTTATATCATTCGGGGTGAAGTACTCTCATCTTAGGCGACTGTAGTAATTCTTGTAGGATACTCTCATCTTAGACGACTGTTGTAATTCTTGTAGTTATAATAAATAAATAGAAAGTTTGTTTCACAGTAATACACTTCACATGATTATTTATTAGTTGAATATCACCTTCATGTTTGTAGTAATGTATGAATTACATAGTTTGTTATTTATTCATTGAGAGAGAGATGTCATCGCCGCACAAATTTAGTTATTTAAATATTCATTGAACCAACCATTCACATAATTATACACGCGTCGCGAAACAACGCTGTACGCAGCTTACGGCGTGAGCGCTCCATTGCAAGTGGGCAAAAATAGTAAGGGGGAGAGTAGTAATCTCGCGACAATTACTAGTCAACATAAAAGTAGTTCCATGTTTTTAATTTAATTAAAGGACTAAAGTTTGATTAAATAATTAAATAGAGATATTCTTAGTTACAGACGTTATCAAAGTACATTACAGTGGTCTTATTTAATTATTTAAATAATAACAAAATTTACAATTATATTTAGTTTGTTTAGGGGTCAGAAAACAAGTTAATTCTGGTCAGTGCCTGTATATGCAGGATTAATTAACAAGCTTTACCCTTTCTGTACAATTGTATTCCCTTTTATTTTATTATTAGACTTTTTATTAAATATTATTATTATTTAATGATAGCAATAAGATTTAGTTTAAAATGTGAGATTTTATTCAGATTTTAAAATTTCTCAGCTTATACATTAACAATTTAATTAATTAACATATTTCTATTAATGAAATCGTCACAAATTGATTGTTTTTTATTTATTCATATGTTAATTTCATCATATCTAACTTTTCATTATTTTGTTTTCAATTCTCGTTGTGATCATTTTAATTATCTTAGACATCGGTATTCTTTTCTCAGTTATTTAGCATTATTCTGCTTTAGCCATAGCTTGTATATTTGATTCATACATAACTTCTCTTTTTCTTTGTACCAGTTTAGATTTTTTTTTCTTTGAATACCTTTGATTCATTATAATTTCAGGTATTTATCTTATCAGTTTTTAACTTGATTTTATTTTTGTTTATTTTTAGTTTGTATTAAATATCATTATTGATAAGTCTTTGTAAGTGAATTCTCTTACATCATAGGAATTTTTGTAGCGTATTCCTATTTTGGTACATTTTGTTTAATTATTTTATATACTTCATATATCAACTTTTTAATAGATTGTAAGTTGATTTCACTTAGTAGGAATTTATGTAACTCATTCCTTTGTTTTTATATTTTTTATTTTAGGCCTCATAAGTCATCGAAATATTGTTGCAAGTTGTGCTCACATAATTTTTGAATTTTGGCATTTTTTATTTTCATTTACAGTTACTTAGTTTTCTTCATAGAACTTCTTTATTGAAGCTTGGTTGTAAACTCCTTTTACTTTCTTGGTGGTTATATTACTTATCTCATAAGTATTGTTTCCATTGTCCTTTGTGATGACATACGGCCCAACATATAATAATAGCAATTTTTTGGCTATTCCTTCAAGTGTACTGGGTAGTTCCCTGTTTTTGATTAGTACTCTGTCTCCCTTGTTGTATTTTATTATTTTAATTTGGTTTTGTGAATACCTTGCCCTTTGTTTTTCTATTTTCTCCATAATACGGTTATAACATTGGTTTCCATCATAGGGGTCTTCTGGGTTGACTGGGAAGTTGATTAGTTCTTGTATCTCTCTGTGGGGCTTTTTTACAAACATCGTCAAGTATGGGGTGTTTTCAGTAAATTGGTGGTAACTAATATTTAGAAATACTTCAGTTGAAGCCAAATACTTTTGCCATTCTTTTTGGTTGTTATGACAATAAGTTCTTAGTATTCGTCCAACTTCTCTTAGCACTCTTTCTGCAGGGTTACTACTAGGGTGGTATTTGGAAGTTTTATAGGTTTTTATATTCTCTTTTAGTAACTCGTTCCGCCACTTCTTTCCCTTGAACTGCGTTCCATGGTCAGTTATTATCATGCATGGTTTTCCCACTTCATTGATATATTTATTTTTATTATTTCTAATATTTTCTTAGTAGTAGCTCTGTTTATTGCATATAATTTCGTATATTTTGTATAGTGGTCTAACATGATTACAATAAACTTGTATTTATGTCTCCCTCCGCTACGTGGGAATGGACCACATATATCGAGGAATACTTTTTCTAACTTTGTTGTTGAGGTGATGGGTATCATGGTTCCCTCTTTTTCTCGTTATTGGTCTTTACCATTTGACATATTATACATGTTTTAATATTTTGGTTTACCTTTCTTACTATATTTTTTATAAAGACTTCCTCCTCCAATGCTTTTACAATTTTTACAGTTCCCATATGTCCGTATCGAACATGATAATCCTTAATTATCTTATTTTCTAATGTTTTTGGAACTACAAGTTTCCATGTGCTATTATGTTTTTTTGTTTTAACAAAGAGTATATCTTGGTGGATACAATAATATTTATTCACAACTTCTTCATCTTCTAACAGTCTTTTTCTTATGTTTATTAATTTTAAATCTTGTTTCTGCTGTACCACTACCTCGTTCAGAATATCTTCCAGGTCCTTTCTCTCCTTTATTATACAAAACACTTTGACGATCTTCTCCTTTTCTCCTTCAAATGTCTGATCTGTGACATTTATTCTGGATAATACATCTGCGACAATATTTTTACGCCCTGGAATGTACTCCCACGTTATGTGGTACTCTTGTAATGCGAGTATCCATCGTGTAAGCCTCCCATGACTTAACTTACACTGTTTCAAGAAGGAAATGGACTTATGGTCGCTTCGGACGGTGATGGGATATCCTAGTATGTACGTCCTAAATTTTCCACATGCGAACACAATACTGAGTAGTTCCTTTTCAGTAACATTGTAGTTACGTTCGCAGCGGTTCAGTACCCTGCTGGCAAAGCTGATAACCAGGTGGTGTCTGTCCTTATCCTCTTGATATAATTCGGCGCCCAGGCTCACATCACTGGCGTCACAATTTAAGTAGAATGGCTGTTCAAAATTAGGGTGGTGTAGCATTATAGTTTCAAGAAATTTTATTTTGATTATTTTTAGCACTTCATCTTGTTCCTTCCCCCAAGTCCACTTTTCTTTACCTGATAGTTGTTTAGAGAACTTTGCTGTTAAATAAGAATAATTTGTTTGGAACTTTCTATAGTAGTTACAAATACCTAAGAAGGATTGTAGCTGCTTCTTATTCTTTGAGGTGGGGAAATTCTGAATAGCTTCCACCTTCTCTTGGGATAGTGTTATCCCCTGTTCTGCTAAGTTGAACCCCAAGAATTTGACTTGGTTTGCTATGAACTTGGACTTGTCCAATTTTAATGTTATATTATTTTCAGATAATTTTTGTAATACCTGTTTGACCCGATCGCAGTGCTCATCCCAGTCAGATGATGTTATTAGAAGGTCGTCCACGTACACTGTTGTGAACTGCAGTGCTTCCTGACCTATGACTTGGTCCATGCACTTGACGAACACTGCGACGGAATTAATGAGGCCGAAAGGTAACCTCTTAAACTGGTAATTCCTTCCGTCGAAGATGAATGCCATGTATTTCCTACTGTGTGGGTGCAGCTCCACCTGCCAATACCCACATACAGTATCCCAGGTGCTTATATATTTGGTGCCATGAAATTTCTTGAGTATCTCTTCAATCTCTCCCGGTGATGTTCGGTCATTAATGATCATCTTATTGATCTCCCGGGCATCTAAACATATTCTGACTTTACCATTCTTTTTTGGTATGGCGACTATAGGACTCGTATAGGGAGACCGACTGTATTCAATGATGTCCTCCTCCATCATTCTATTTATTTCCGTCCTCACTTCGTTTTTTAGGGAGTAGGCGATTGGGTAGGATTTTCTGTGAAAGTCTATGGGTTCTCGAAAGTTTATTTTACATTGAAATCCTTTGACCTTTCCTGGGGTATTTGAGAAAACGTGATGGTATGCTTGATATATGGCTATTAGTTTTTCAGCCTGTTCACCCATTATCTCCTGCTGAGGTCTCTCTTTTTGGAACCTTCTAATTTCTTCGACTTTTCTTTTCCACAATTCTCCCTCTCCCTCTTCATTTTCTATGGTAATTGGTGGTTTATATGTTTGACAATAATAGCTTTTTAACCCCTTATTATGATTTAGGGTTATTGGTGTTGGGTTACTGTTGATTATATTGGCTAACCACATTCCCTTCTCAGAAGTAAGCACTACTACTCCTTTCTGCAGGTCAATGATTGCAGAGTGTTGTCTCAGTGCGTCGCATCCAATCAGCATGTTAAATGGTAATCCATTTGCGACAAGGAAAATAATAGGTATTATTGTGTTCTGACTGGTTAGCTCTAAGGAGACTTGTTTTCTGATGGTCTTATTTTGTCTGCCTGTGGCACCAATTATGACAATATTATTTATAGGTAGAGTCGGGATAGGTATATTGGAGTTGGCCTGGATCCGCTCCAACTCAGGTTGGTTTATGAGAGATATATTCGACCCAGTATCGATCATTATTATCGTGTTGATTCCATTAATATTGGCTTTTATATGCACTGTTTCACTATTTGTTGTTGACAATGGGTTATCCTCCTCCTCCAGAAGTTCTTCCCTGATGTTTTTTAAATAATTGGTTGATTTTATTGTTATCTTCTTTATTTCACCTTCCGTCGTGGTCCGTCGATTTAACCCAAGTGATTGGTCATGTGAAGGGTCCTGGCGGTTTCTCACTGACCTTTTTAGTTTAAAGGTTGCTGGGAACCATTGGTCAGACTATTTACTTGGTCTGCCATTTCATTGGTCGACGTTGATTGATCATTTATGTGATTCCTCGGTGCTTCTATTGTTCTTGTTCCTGGGGATTGCTGGTTGTCATATTGGGAATCGTTGTACATTGTGTTAATTCTCGTCACGGGACAATATCGTCGATGATTGTTTTGTCTCCTCCCGCTGATAAAATTGACTTGGCACCTCATGTCGCCCCTATTCTGGTTACTCCCGTTTCCCCTGTTATAATGGTAATTCGGGTCGTACCGGTTGCCATAGTAGTTGTGATTATTCGGGTGGCCATTTGGATTACGAACTTGTTCCATTCCTCTGTTGTCATTATGGGGTGCACTAGGGTTTTGCGCATTTCTGTTACTTGGTTGGTTACCTTGATTATAGTTGGGTGGACTCCGATGGAATGGTTGATCCCCTGGGTAATTGTTTGTGTTTCGATTCATATTGTTCCGGTTATTGTTCTGGGTGTAAGTGTATGGCAAATTGTAGTTTGGTACATTGTAATTTTCATTCCCCCGGTTGTACTTTTGATTGATCAAACGGTTTTTCTTATACTGGCTGTCATTTTCATGGTCTTCCAGCAAATTGGCCATTCCCTGTATGGTCTTTATTTGTCCCTGTCTCCTGGCCCTCTGTATAGCGTCTTCATAGTGATATCCCAGTTGAATGACTAGGGACTCTTCGGGTATCTTCGGTTCGAGGTTTCGAGCTAGACAGACCTTTCCCAAGAAGTATGATGTTAGTGTATGCCCAGCCTGTGGCTTATATCTTCCATTGCTTATGTCGTTGTTTCTTACCACATTTTGGGTCGATTCTGACCAATATTTTTCGCGGAACAATGTTTTTAACTCTTGTGTACAGCTGATTTCTGGTCGTGTGGCTGTCCACCAATTGTCGTTCGTGTCTCGAAACATCTCATCGATAAGACTTCTCACCGTCGTCCATCTGGTATCTCTATTCCTCTCTATGAGCTCCTCCACCCTTTTCAGAAATTCTATGGGGTTTCTCGATAACTCTTAAAGTTGATCACTTCCCTATTTTCGTTTGTAAAGATGTGAGTGCTACTGCAAGGCTTCTCCCTCAAAGCGTCTAGTTCCTCTTGCATCTGTTTCTCCTTCTGACTGATTTCTCTGATTTTTTCGTTATTTTCTTGAGTTTTTTCGTCAATCTTGTTGATAGTGGTATATACCCTTTCAACGCGTTCGCTGACATCAGTCTGGATTTCCTTGTGCCTCTCCTTCAGCTCCTGAAGCACCTCCTGTTTATTTTTGCTACACTCTTCGGTGGTGGTCTTCTGCATTTCTTGTATCCTGAGAATTCCTTCCTCCTGGACGTAATTTATTTTTTCAGTCAGCTCTTCCTGGATGTGTATTACTGTTTCGTTCGTTTCAGTTTATCATTTTACATTGAGAGAGAGAGAAGTTTCACACAGGCTTGTATATGCGTACGACAAAAGGGGGAATCTTCGGTTACTAAACACAGGAGCAGACACGCTTCTATTAACAATAGACCAAACAAAGAGGGTGGCGTATTGTCTAACTTAACTTGAGGGGGAGCAACTATGACAGTTTTAAACAATCGGCAACAGGAAATTTACATGTCCGAGTTTGTCGTCAAATTGACACGTTGAAGAATGAAACTTTTAGACAAGCACCTACATGGTTTTGTTTACATGGGCCAATATGTTAATATTACTTTACACATATTATATTTACAAATAAAGTTACCTATACTATATTACTATAATAATAATTATTATTTTTATCTTATTTAAAATTCTGACACATATTAAAATACATGAGTGAATAGATCAACAGCTTGTGTGTGTGGGATATCGGGACACAATTACTTCTTTCTTTTCTCTTAAGCAAATTAGCAAATTAATTAGCAGCAGCAGAGTGGCGCAATTTATAACATCTTAACTTGTGTTATAACGTAGGGAACCCGCGTTAATTGGTTATGCCAATTAATACAGGCTGCCTTTCGTTGTGACGAGCTGAAAATTAATCACAACAAATAAAACAATTCTTATATCAGGATATTGGGAAGGGGAGACTGTTGATTTATGCACTCAGTTTACTCGGTACTCAGATGACATCTCTTTATTACATTATGAGATAAAGTTCTCTATTTAAAGTTCTCAACATATATAGTTAACAGTATAATTATATATATTACTCTTTCATAAGGGCCCTCAAAATATGATGTACATCTATTTAAATTATTCCACGGATCCGGGATTGAATATATATTAAGTTAATAATGGTCACCTTGCCATATACAATATTGAAAATTGAGCCATTTGAAGAATGGACTTTATTAATCTTTCAAAACAAGAAAACTTTTAGTTTAAACATTTACTCTTTTGCTATAACCAGTGTTATTAGATTACAGACTACATGTTACATATAATGTCTGTCTTTTAAAGTCTTAAAAGTGGTGAGTTAAATTGTCTTTTGTGGGTAATAATTTTAGTAACTCATAACCATGGAAGACAAGCCTCCATGTCACCTGGTTTTCAGTATTTGCTGCAGAATTGGTTTTTCGGTCCTCGTGCGTTTCCTGAAGGTCTGTCGTTGCCTTAGTATCCGGTGACGGTGAAGTTCCTGAAGTCTGTTATATCATTCGGGGTGAAGTACTCTCATCTTAGGCGACTGTAGTAATTCTTGTAGGATACTCTCATCTTAGACGACTGTTGTAATTCTTGTAGTTATAATAAATAAATAGAAAGTTTGTTTCACAGTAATACACTTCACATGATTATTTATTAGTTGAATATCACCTTCATGTTTGTAGTAATGTATGAATTACATAGTTTGTTATTTATTCATTGAGAGAGAGATGTCATCGCCGCACAAATTTAGTTATTTAAATATTCATTGAACCAACCATTCACATAATTATACACGCGTCGCGAAACAACGCTGTACGCAGCTTACGGCGTGAGCGCTCCATTGGAAGTGGGCAAAAATAGTAAGGGGGAGAGTAGTAATCTCGCGACAATTACTAGTCAACATAAAAGTAGTTCCATGTTTTTAATTTAATTAAAGGACTAAAGTTTGATTAAATAATTAAATAGAGATATTCTTAGTTACAGACGTTATCAAAGTACATTACAGTGGTCTTATTTAATTATTTAAATAATAACAAAATTTACAATTATATTTAGTTTGTTTAGGGGTCAGAAAACAAGTTAATTCTGGTCAGTGCCTGTATATGCAGGATTAATTAACAAGCTTTACCCTTTCTGTACAATTGTATTCCCTTTTATTTTATTATTAGACTTTTTATTAAATATTATTATTATTTAATGATAGCAATAAGATTTAGTTTAAAATGTGAGATTTTATTCAGATTTTAAAATTTCTCAGCTTATACATTAACAATTTAATTAATTAACATATTTCTATTAATGAAATCGTCACAAATTGATTGTTTTTTATTTATTCATATGTTAATTTCATCATATCTAACTTTTCATTATTTTGTTTTCAATTCTCGTTGTGATCATTTTAATTATCTTAGACATCGGTATTCTTTTCTCAGTTATTTAGCATTATTCTGCTTTAGCCATAGCTTGTATATTTGATTCATACATAACTTCTCTTTTTCTTTGTACCAGTTTAGATTTTTTTTCTTTGAATACCTTTGATTCATTATAATTTCAGGTATTTATCTTATCAGTTTTTAACTTGATTTTATTTTTGTTTATTTTTAGTTTGTATTAAATATCATTATTGATAAGTCTTTGTAAGTGAATTCTCTTACATCATAGGAATTTTTGTAGCGTATTCCTATTTTGGTACATTTTGTTTAATTATTTTATATACTTCATATATCAACTTTTTAATAGATTGTAAGTTGATTTCACTTAGTAGGAATTTATGTAACTCATTCCTTTGTTTTTATATTTTTTATTTTAGGCCTCATAAGTCATCGAAATATTGTTGCAAGTTGTGCTCACATAATTTTTGAATTTTGGCATTTTTTATTTTCATTTACAGTTACTTAGTTTTCTTCATAAAACTTCTTTATTGAAGCTTGGTTGTAAACTCCTTTTACTTTCTTGGTGGTTATATTACTTATCTCATAAGTATTGTTTCCATTGTCCTTTGTGATGACATACGGCCCAACATATAATAATAGCAATTTTTTGGCTATTCCTTCAAGTGTACTGGGTAGTTCCCTGTTTTTGATTAGTACTCTGTCTCCCTTGTTGTATTTTATTATTTTAATTTGGTTTTGTGAATACCTTGCCCTTTGTTTTTCTATTTTCTCCATAATACGGTTATAACATTGGTTTCCATCATAGGGGTCTTCTGGGTTGACTGGGAAGTTGATTAGTTCTTGTATCTCTCTGTGGGGCTTTTTTACAAACATCGTCAAGTATGGGGTGTTTTCAGTAAATTGGTGGTAACTAATATTTAGAAATACTTCAGTTGAAGCCAAATACTTTTGCCATTCTTTTTGGTTGTTATGACAATAAGTTCTTAGTATTCGTCCAACTTCTCTTAGCACTCTTTCTGCAGGGTTACTACTAGGGTGGTATTTGGAAGTTTTATAGGTTTTTATATTCTCTTTTAGTAACTCGTTCCGCCACTTCTTTCCCTTGAACTGCGTTCATGGTCAGTTATTATCATGCATGGTTTTCCCACTTCATTGATATATTTATTTTTATTATTTCTAATATTTTCTTAGTAGTAGCTCTGTTTATTGCATATAATTTCGTATATTTTGTATAGTGGTCTAACATGATTACAATAAACTTGTATTTATGTCTCCCTCCGCTACGTGGGAATGGACCACATATATCGAGGAATACTTTTTCTAACTTTGTTGTTGAGGTGATGGGTATCATGGTTCCCTCTTTTTCTCGTTATTGGTCTTTACCATTTGACATATTATACATGTTTTAATATTTTGGTTTACCTTTCTTACTATATTTTTTATAAAGACTTCCTCCTCCAATGCTTTTACAATTTTTACAGTTCCCATATGTCCGTATCGAACATGATAATCCTTAATTATCTTATTTTCTAATGTTTTTGGAACTACAAGTTTCCATGTGCTATTATGTTTTTTTGTTTTAACAAAGAGTATATCTTGGTGGATACAATAATATTTATTCACAACTTCTTCATCTTCTAACAGTCTTTTTCTTATGTTTATTAATTTTAAATCTTGTTTCTGCTGTACCACTACCTCGTTCAGAATATCTTCCAGGTCCTTTCTCTCCTTTATTATACAAAACACTTTGACGATCTTCTCCTTTTCTCCTTCAAATGTCTGATCTGTGACATTTATTCTGGATAATACATCTGCGACAATATTTTTACGCCCTGGAATGTACTCCCACGTTATGTGGTACTCTTGTAATGCGAGTATCCATCGTGTAAGCCTCCCATGACTTAACTTACACTGTTTCAAGAAGGAAATGGACTTATGGTCGCTTCGGACGGTGATGGGATATCCTAGTATGTACGTCCTAAATTTTCCACATGCGAACACAATACTGAGTAGTTCCTTTTCAGTAACATTGTAGTTACGTTCGCAGCGGTTCAGTACCCTGCTGGCAAAGCTGATAACCAGGTGGTGTCTGTCCTTATCCTCTTGATATAATTCGGCGCCCAGGCTCACATCACTGGCGTCACAATTTAAGTAGAATGGCTGTTCAAAATTAGGGTGGTGTAGCATTATAGTTTCAAGAAATTTTATTTTGATTATTTTTAGCACTTCATCTTGTTCCTTCCCCCAAGTCCACTTTTCTTTACCTGATAGTTGTTTAGAGAACTTTGCTGTTAAATAAGAATAATTTGTTTGGAACTTTCTATAGTAGTTACAAATACCTAAGAAGGATTGTAGCTGCTTCTTATTCTTTGAGGTGGGGAAATTCTGAATAGCTTCCACCTTCTCTTGGGATAGTGTTATCCCCTGTTCTGCTAAGTTGAACCCCAAGAATTTGACTTGGTTTGCTATGAACTTGGACTTGTCCAATTTTAATGTTATATTATTTTCAGATAATTTTTGTAATACCTGTTTGACCCGATCGCAGTGCTCATCCCAGTCAGATGATGTTATTAGAAGGTCGTCCACGTACACTGTTGTGAACTGCAGTGCTTCCTGACCTATGACTTGGTCCATGCACTTGACGAACACTGCGACGGAATTAATGAGGCCGAAAGGTAACCTCTTAAACTGGTAATTCCTTCCGTCGAAGATGAATGCCATGTATTTCCTACTGTGTGGGTGCAGCTCCACCTGCCAATACCCACATACAGTATCCCAGGTGCTTATATATTTGGTGCCATGAAATTTCTTGAGTATCTCTTCAATCTCTCCCGGTGATGTTCGGTCATTAATGATCATCTTATTGATCTCCCGGGCATCTAAACATATTCTGACTTTACCATTCTTTTTTGGTATGGCGACTATAGGACTCGTATAGGGAGACCGACTGTATTCAATGATGTCCTCCTCCATCATTCTATTTATTTCCGTCCTCACTTCGTTTTTTAGGGAGTAGGCGATTGGGTAGGATTTTCTGTGAAAGTCTATGGGTTCTCGAAAGTTTATTTTACATTGAAATCCTTTGACCTTTCCTGGGGTATTTGAGAAAACGTGATGGTATGCTTGATATATGGCTATTAGTTTTTCAGCCTGTTCACCCATTATCTCCTACTGAGGTCTCTCTCTTTGGAACCTTCTAATTTCTTCGACTTTTCTTTTCCACAATTCTCCCTCTCCCTCTTCATTTTCTATGGTAATTGGTGGTTTATATGTTTGACAATAATAGCTTTTTAACCCCTTATTATGATTTAGGGTTATTGGTGTTGGGTTACTGTTGATTATATTGGCTAACCACATTCCCTTCTCAGAAGTAAGCACTACTACTCCTTTCTGCAGGTCAATGATTGCAGAGTGTTGTCTCAGTGCGTCGCATCCAATCAGCATGTTAAATGGTAATCCATTTGCGACAAGGAAAATAATAGGTATTATTGTGTTCTGACTGGTTAGCTCTAAGGAGACTTGTTTTCTGATGGTCTTATTTTGTCTGCCTGTGGCACCAATTATGACAATATTATTTATAGGTAGAGTCGGGATAGGTATATTGGAGTTGGCCTGGATCCGCTCCAACTCAGGTTGGTTTATGAGAGATATATTCGACCCAGTATCGATCATTATTATCGTGTTGATTCCATTAATATTGGCTTTTATATGCACTGTTTCACTATTTGTTGTTGACAATGGGTTATCCTCCTCCTCCAGAAGTTCTTCCCTGATGTTTTTTAAATAATTGGTTGATTTTATTGTTATCTTCTTTATTTCACCTTCCGTCGTGGTCCGTCGATTTAACCCAAGTGATTGGTCATGTGAAGGGTCCTGGCGGTTTCTCACTGACCTTTTTAGTTTAAAGGTTGCTGGGAACCATTGGTCAGACTATTTACTTGGTCTGCCATTTCATTGGTCGACGTTGATTGATCATTTATGTGATTCCTCGGTGCTTCTATTGTTCTTGTTCCTGGGGATTGCTGGTTGTCATATTGGGAATCGTTGTACATTGTGTTAATTCTCGTCACGGGACAATATCGTCGATGATTGTTTTGTCTCCTCCCGCTGATAAAATTGACTTGGCACCTCATGTCGCCCCTATTCTGGTTACTCCCGTTTCCCCTGTTATAATGGTAATTCGGGTCGTACCGGTTGCCATAGTAGTTGTGATTATTCGGGTGGCCATTTGGATTACGAACTTGTTCCATTCCTCTGTTGTCATTATGGGGTGCACTAGGGTTTTGCGCATTTCTGTTACTTGGTTGGTTACCTTGATTATAGTTGGGTGGACTCCGATGGAATGGTTGGTCCCCTGGGTAATTGTTTGTGTTTCGATTCATATTGTTCCGGTTATTGTTCTGGGTGTAAGTGTATGGCAAATTGTAGTTTGGTACATTGTAATTTTCATTCCCCCGGTTGTACTTTTGATTGATCAAACGGTTTTTCTTATACTGGCTGTCATTTTCATGGTCTTCCAGCAAATTGGCCATTCCCTGTATGGTCTTTATTTGTCCCTGTCTCCTGGCCCTCTGTATAGCGTCTTCATAGTGATATCCCAGTTGAATGACTAGGGACTCTTCGGGTATCTTCGGTTCGAGGTTTCGAGCTAGACAGACCTTTCCCAAGAAGTATGATGTTAGTGTATGCCCAGCCTGTGGCTTATATCTTCCATTGCTTATGTCGTTGTTTCTTACCACATTTTGGGTCGATTCTGACCAATATTTTTCGCGGAACAATGTTTTTAACTCTTGTGTACAGCTGATTTCTGGTCGTGTGGCTGTCCACCAATTGTCGTTCGTGTCTCGAAACATCTCATCGATAAGACTTCTCACCGTCGTCCATCTGGTATCTCTATTCCTCTCTATGAGCTCCTCCACCCTTTTCAGAAATTCTATGGGGTTTCTTCGATAACTCTTAAAGTTGATCACTTCCCTATTTTCGTTTGTAAAGATGTGAGTGCTACTGCAAGGCTTCTCCCTCAAAGCGTCTAGTTCCTCTTGCATCTGTTTCTCCTTCTGACTGATTTCTCTGATTTTTTCGTTATTTTCTTGAGTTTTTTCGTCAATCTTGTTGATAGTGGTATATACCCTTTCAACGCGTTCGCTGACATCAGTCTGGATTTCCTTGTGCCTCTCCTTCAGCTCCTGAAGCACCTCCTGTTTATTTTTGCTACACTCTTCGGTGGTGGTCTTCTGCATTTCTTGGATCCTGAGAATTCCTTCCTCCTGGACGTAATTTATTTTTTCAGTCAGCTCTTCCTGGATGTGTATTACTGTTTCGTTCGTTTCAGTTATAGTCTGTTTGATTTCATCTTTACATTCAGCCAACTGTTGCCTCCATTCCTCCTTTGATTTCTCGCCTTCTTCCTTCAACTGTTTTTGGAGTGTTTCACAATTATTTTCAATCTTGTTATTTAACACTTCAAGATCCTTTTTTATCTGCTTCTTCAGCTCCTCCCCCTTCTTTTCTAGTATTTCCTGGCTTCTCTTCAGGGTTTCTTGGTTGCTTTCTATTTTGTTATTCAGGAGCTCTATGTCCTTCTTGATTTGCTTCTTCAATTCTTCCTTGTCTGATTCTAATTTTTTATTCAATTCTTCTTTGTCTTCCTTTCTTCCCTCTTGCAATGATTCTAATTTTTTATTCAAGAATTCTCTGTCTTCCCTTCTTAATGATTCTAATTTTTTATTCAATTCTTCTTTGTCTTGTTTCTTTCCCTCTTGCAGTGATTCTAATTTTGTATTGTTTGACTCTAATTTTTTATTCAATTCTTCATTGTCCTGTTTCCTTTGTTCGACTTGTTCCATCATCATCCTCATTAAACTATCCAGCTTCGTCTCTTCGGTTTGTTTGACTGGTTGGTCGCCAATCATTCCTTCCACTTCCGGTTCTGGTTGAGTTGGATTTTCTGGTTGGTTTAACTGAACGTCCTCTTCGACTAGCTCCTCGATTATTTCTTCAATCTCTTCCATCTCTTCTGGCTGACCTTCACCTTCAATTCCTTTCTGTGTGTCCTTTCTGGTAGCCATTGGATGTCTCTTCATAGTCGCCGTTGGCCTTCTTTTAAAGCCTCACCGGTTGGTCGCCAATCTGTAACGAGATAATAGAAGACGTCCTCGTCTTCGTTTAAGCCTCACGTTGGAGTCGTCAATCTGTAACGATAAATCTGTTCGTACCTGCAAAAATGTATACACCAGTTTTGTATGTGTTATTATAATTAGTGCGTTCGCCTCGCACCGGGTCGTTACAGTAATGTTGTGGCTAGCGATGTTCGTAGCGTTGATGTAATCACCTGTATAATACGGCAGTAACCTTACCTGTTATTTATAGGGGTGTGATAATCCCGGGTGGCGCCAAGTCGTTTTATAAAACAACTAAAATTATTGTTAGACGAGTTATCAGCGTTGCGGTGTTGGGCATTCAAATAATTCCCGCTCGCACGGCCGTCACAATCGTCGCTACTGCTGCGTGAATGATAACTTGTTCGCTGCTCGTACAATTTATTCTTAACTAAACACAAGTAATTTATATATAGCACTCCCTATGAAATGATAACGACGGTTACTCCCTGTAATAGTTATTTTTTAATAGGTGATAATTGAAAACATTCACATTGACAATAATACAATAATAAATTTGCACCGACTGTTTACATTCGACTCTTGCCTCTAGGGTTCGGCGAATATGATTTAGGAACCACTCAACCTTGCATTGCTGCTTACATTAAAGTGTATTACAAATATTTTTGGTTTCCCAAATCGTGGATTCTTGTGACTATGAGTTAGAGAACTCCAATGGTTACAATAAAAATATATATTACCTTATTCTATGTGTACATAAATAATAATGTGTGCTGTTACAATCTGTTCTGTTGTGTCGTAAAAGTGTTGTGTAAGTTCGTGTTTAATTCATAGGTTATATTCAACGTTAACAAGTTTCTATTAAGTGTTATTTTGCTTAAATATTCTATGAAAGAGAAATATTGGTTCTGTAGTGAGGTAAATTTAACTTTTAAAAATATTTAAAGTGATTAGGGTTTTTGGAAAATAAATAATCTGATTGTACTTAACACCTCAGCGTGCCTCGGTGCCTGCGTAGTTTAATCGGGTAGGATGTGTCTGCACAAGTTCAGTTTTCATGGATTTTGGGGCTTCAATCGATTGAGCGTCTTTTTCGTCATGGGTCTAGATGTTCTTTTCAAGTATATTTTCCGTTTAATTGGCCTTGGGTCTTGAATTGGCTGCTACAAACGTTCGTCTGCTTCTCAAGCTATCATGGTTCATAACTTTTAATACTTTTTTGCATTATTTTCACTGAAAAAACGTTCTTCCAAATATTGGCATCTGTATTCGCTTAATGACGCTTCGCTTCTCTTAATTCTAACGGTAATTTCGTCTTCAACTGCCGTTTCCATGGTAACGACATGATTCCGATTGGTTGATTTTGAGATGATGTATTGTTATCAAAATTCGAATTCTTCGTATATCTTCTGATTGCTGTTATTCCTCCATCTTCCTTCCTGGTTATTAAATATTGTCACTATAGTATTTATTTCCTTTCATAGATTATTTTGATACCCCACAAGCTTGGGTAATTTTAGATTTTATGTTTTTACAATTATGTTAATGCCTGTTAATTACATTTCTTTTTGTATAAAAATGCTTATTACAATATTTTGTGTTACAAATGATTTACAATTTATTCTTGGTGATTCCTTCACCTCAGATTTTCTAAATTCTTATTCAATTTGTTATAATTTTTGGTTGTTTGGTTCTGACAGTTATGCCTTTCCTAGGCCTGAGTAGCCATTATAGTATTTTACTTATTCCATTTAAATCACATTTTGTTTCAGCCTAATGGGCTTTACTTTGTTATTTTTATTGGTTGTGTTGTATTTTGAGTCTGTTGGTGTGTTGATTACATGTCAATATTGCTTTCTCTATTTTAATCTTTAAAACATAACATTAGGCTTATGGACTGCAAATTTCATTCAGCCATATCCTATTCATAACATTAACATGAACAACTCTGTATACGTTATTAGAGTTATTATTTTGAAAGAATGTTTTTCCACAACCTGCATGAGCGGTTAAACAAAAAACATTAGATCCAGTATCATGGTGCAAAACTTCACGAATCACATGATCAATTAGATTACGCTGTTCAATATTTGCAGTTTCATAATGCTCACAAAACAGAAACTCTTGTTCTATTGGATCAATAGCATTTGCTTCGTCTGTTCTCTGCGAATACGTGGGAACTGGTAAACCAAGTTCTTGACATGACAAATTATGAACATTCAAAATATCTTCATTTTCTAATAGAGCTGTGTTAAAGGATACTTCTTTGTTGTAATCTCTCAAAAAATCTTCACTAAGATATACTTTAAATTCATTCCATAACGCCAATGCATTGGCTGGCACATTTAATGCACAAAAGTAACCAAATAAATTTCGCATTTGTTTTGGTGAATGTAATTCTTTTGCTTCATTTAAACATTCGCGCCATTCATTATCATTTGAAGCAATGCCGCGAGCATGGCACGCTTCAACAAAAGAAGTATGTATAATTCCATTGTATGTTCTAACATCATCAAATGATTTTGGACCACAGACATGTAATAAAAGCAATCGTAAATGGAAAAGTTCGATGTCTTTTGGTGATACTACATATATGCGTGTAATGATTTTATCACCTCCACGCCTTCTCTTCTTCCATTTTTTTCGGGAATCTTTCCACACATAATGCAAAGGAATTTCAATATACTTATATTCATGCGCTGATGGATCTGATCGATTCAATTCAAAAAATGCTAATAATTTTGTTTGTCTTGCATTTTCAATTCCTTGACGTTCTTGCCCTTCTCGAAAGTAAACATTCTGTCTACGCGGTAAATGAATGTCAAGTCTAACGATGACGTGTGATTGAAAATGCATTGGTAATTCATAGACGCGCCATACAGCTTCAGTTGATCCGACATAACGGCCATTTACAAAATTTTTAACTTCATCAATTTGTATTTCTTGACCTGGTTCATTTCTCTCTGAACCTAATTCAACAGATGCACTGTCATAGCCTTTATACAGGTATTTATAAATGTATTTAACACTTTTAACTGTAGTGCATACTTCAACATTTATATGGCAATTAAATTTGGCAAGTAAATACGGATTGTATGGTACAACATAACGATTGTCGGGGCAACTACCGCGAACTTCAGCATTAATACCATTATCACGCCTTCTGTATAATGGATATCCATTTAATGATTCACACGTAAATTCATTAAATCGTTTTGGATAATCTTTTGTGCATTTTCCATCTCTCATACATACAGAATTTGGATTAAGTACACCGCATGGACCATGCATCATGTGTTTTAAAACATATTCATGTAATGTAGGATGTGTTTGAATGTTAGGAATCTCCGCAGATACAACTTTATCAATATCGGTAGCGTTAACAATTTTATCTTGCTCATTTAAAGAGAGTAAAATGTGAGCATGAGGCAATCCTCTCTTTTGAAACTCAATTGTATAAATGAGTGCTTCAACTTTACCGAAGATTTTTTTTATTGTAAGGCCCTCAATTAATGCTTTCAGTTTGGACTTGAATACACGCACAACAATATCAGGTCGAAAATTAGCTGACTCACCTACACCAATATTGCTAACTATTTCAGGCCAACTTGGATTGCAAGTCATTGTAATAAACAAAGAAGGCTTTCCGAAATGTTGTACAATTGACATTGCATCTAAATAATTCTGATACATATTTCTTGGAGATCCATTGAATGAAGATGGTAAAATTACTCTACGGCCAACATTATTGGCATTGGGGTTCAATTCTAAATAATCTGTTAAATTGTTGTAAACTTCAGACCTAAGACTTGTTTGATTTTGTCGAATGAAATGTAACCTTGTGCCCTCTATTCTCACATACATATCAACTATCCACTGCAGAAATAATTTTTGTGAATGGTGCAACATGCTAAAATCTTCTCTAATTGCAAGTCGATAGGCTGCATACTGAAGCATGGTTAATTTATTTCTGGGCGCTCTTGAATTAAATGTAGTTGGTACATTATGAGAAATATTGATATGCCACCCAGTATCACCATTTGGAAAAAGTAATGGATACGCTAAAGGGTCCAATGATGAATCCAAAACAGAGATATTTTTAATGGTACCATTAACTTTTGAAAACGAAACCATATTTCGTTCAAAGGGTGGCTCACCATCAACTGTACTAAATATTACTGCTACATCACTTTGAACTGCATCATTATAATGGCGTAGATCTAAATCACGATTTACTTTAATGAGCATACAAATTTCTTTATTTTGATTTTCAACTCTCTGACAATGATCTTTCATTGCAATGAATGACCGAACGAAAGGATTAATGCGTTCCAATTCAAGAGAGATTTCGCGCATTATATTGTTATTGCATGTTTGATTATAGTGTTCACGTAATCTATAATTGACAGCAGTGTCAACATCATAAAAATATAATTGCGCATAACATGGTGAGCGACCATATCCAGCAGTCATTGGACCTGATCTGTGATAAAAAACATCATGTATTTTAAAATGATACACTCCGCGCGTAACTGTATCCGAAATTTTAGCTTCTGAGCTAACCATAGCAAATGATGAATTGTATTTACGAATGTTTTCAAAATAATTTTTTGACTTTCTTTTTATTGAAGGTTCATTTGAAGTAAGTCCATCATACAATGATTTAAAGTATTCATTTTGACTTAAGGCCGGTAATATTGCTTTACCCTTATGACAAAATGAAGTGAATGCAGTCCTTTCACCTAAAGTGACCTCAGATTCGAAATGTTTTGCATTGTAAATGCATTAATCCACAATCAAAAGTATTACAAATTCTTGGAATGACATTCAGTGTGCATTTAAATGTATCCCTCAAAATAATTTCATCATTTTGTGTACTATTTACACTATTTAAATTTGCATTTGGTCTATTATCATTTTGACTTTCACGCGAATATATATTCCTCCTTCTTTGTCTCTCACTCCGACCTGTCAATATTATACTGTTTACACTATTTAAATTTGCATTTGGTCTATTATCATTTTGACTTTCACTCGAGTGTATATTCCTTCTTCTTTGTCTCTCACTCCGACCCGTCAATGTTCTATGTCGAGGCAAAATGGAAGTAGGTGCGAATATCTGAATGTAAAAAAAAAACATGTAATGAAAATACTGAAACTAAGATTAGACAGGGTTTAATTTAAAAATAATAAAATGTACTCACTTTTTTGAAACCACCAATAATAATTAAGCGAGAGTAAGTCAATTCAAATTGCTGCTACAAAATTTTCGTTTTGCAACAGGTGTATATTAAGCAAGCTGTATTTCACTTTCAACTGCACATTAATATATATAAAACACAGATATCTAATATACAAAATATAAAATAAACGCTTTTTTGCCTTGACATACACTTCACAGACTATTGAAAAAGGAACATTTGAAATCACACAAAATTCACAGCTCATTCAGTCAATCTGTCAGTATTAAGCAAGCTGTATTTCACTTTCAACTGCACATTAATATATAAAACACAGATATCTAATATACAAAATATAAAATAAACGCTTTTTTGCCTTGACATACACTCCACAGACTATTGTTGCCTGGCAACAAAATTATTTTATTTTTAACAATTACCATTGTTTGAAAAACTTTAAATGAATTTTCAAGCGCAAATGAATGTTTTATTTTATTTTATTTTATGTATTTGTAACACATATTATATATAAATTTTAGCTTTCTGCACTCCTTCTCCATATAAACTTTAACTATGCCAAATCTCACACTCCTCCGTGCGCGCAATATGCTTAAAAAGGGGTAAAAAATTTTCTCTTCACGTATTAATATATAGATATAGATTATGTGTAAAATATTGTCAAATTACGGAAAATATTTTATCTCAAAAGGCTATCTGATTAGTAGTGTTGAAAACTTAAGTGTTCGCCAATTCTCCAGCCTCCCTTAAACGTCAGTTATTTATAGTATTCAAAACTTAATTGTTTACACAGTTTACATAAACAAATGTCATTCTAAATTAGCTAATAAACTCCTTATGTTAAAATACACGTTTACTTGCATAAAAGTGCAAATAAAAATTAGCGCAGAAACGTAGAACTGAGCATTTCTTTTTAGAGTGTTCTAGGTAAAAGTACTTTGTTTAATGTAACTAAGGAAACGGAGTGTTAATATTTTGTATGAAAGAGGTACGAGAACTTTGATAATAACAGTCCCGTCAGTAGTAGGGGAACCCGGGGCACAACGGGGTACCGGGGCGGAATGAAGTTCGAGGTTTTTCGGTGCCAAGGAGGTGCTGCCAGCGAGCGGCAATAAGTAGAACTAGACCAACCTGTTGCTGCTCAACTACGGCAGCCATGTTAGTCTAGTTTTCTTGACCGTTGGTGATTGAAGTTTTCGTTGTGTGACTTTTTGCTCCTGTATTGTTGATGATTTTGTAACCAAGGTAAGGTATACATACTTGTTTACATTACAACTACAGTTAGTACATGCTTGAAGTACGTTTAATTGTCTTTAGTTTCGTGTAGTTAAACGTTTGTTTACGTATCTTTCTTGAGTGACCTTACCTCCCTAATCTAAATCATGTCCCTGGGGCGGAACGGGTGGGGCGGAATGGGGAAGTACCCCATTCCGCCCCGCAATGTTTTTAACTAAGAGATCGTTTTAGTACGCCCTTAATTTATTTTTTCTTTCGATTTCAGATGGTTCGAGACTATAAGAAAAAAAAACAAATAGGCAATCATGGTCTACTGAGACAATGAACAATGCTGTCGAGACGGTTATTTCTGGCCAATCTGGGTATTTGAAGGCTTCGAATCAATTTGATGTTCCCCAGTCTACTCTGGAAAGATACGTTAAAAAAAGAAAGGAAAACTCTGACTACAAGATTGATAAAACGGCTGGAAAATTTAAAAACGTATTTACGGAAGAGCAGGAACTTGAGCTCGTTAACTACTTAAAAACTATGGAGGCTAGGTTATTTGGTCTAACAATGAAAGACTTGTGTAGCTTAGCTTATCAGTTGGCTGTAAGAAATGGCATTGGTCACAGATTTCAAAATGGAATCGCAGGCCAAGATTGGGTCAATGGATTCCTTAAGAGACATCCTACTTCATCTGTTCGCAAACCCGAAGCAACATCTGGTGCAAGAGCCATGCGCTTTAATAAAGTAGCTGTAGATTTGTTTTTTCGTTGCTAACGAATTTACTCGACAAGCACAAACTAACGGCTTCACAAATATTTAATTGCGACGAAACGGGCGATTCAGTGAACCTAAAAACCAATCAAAGATCATAGCTTGAAAGGGGAAACGTCAAGTCGGATCGTTAACATCCGCAGAAAGGGGCGAAACTGTAACCTGCCTTATTTGTATGTCGGCAAGCGGAGCTTACATGCCCCCGATGCTCATTTTTCCTCGAAAGAAGAAGCAGAAGGAATTTGAGTTAGGATTGCCACCAGGAGGTTGGGCTGAGGTGCACAGCCCTGGATGGATGACTGCTGAGTCATTTCTTGTATGGTTTCGACAATTTGTGGAATTGTCTAAGGCATCAAAAGACTTCCCGGTTCTTCTTATATTAGATGGCCACTCAACACATACCAAGAACCTTGAGGTTAGAGACTACGCGAGGGAGAGTGGCGTTTCGTTGCTGTCTACCACCACATTGCTCTCACAGACTTCAGCCACTTGATGTTTCTTTTATGAAGCCTTTAAGTCTTCATTACAGCGTTGGATGAGCTTCGAAATGGCTACGAAACCATTTTGACTTAAGGCCGGTAATATTGCTTTACCCTTATGACAACATGAAGTGAATGCAGTCCTTTCACTTAAAGTGACCTCAGATTCGAAATGTTTTGCATTGCAAAACCTGCATTGTAAATGCATTAATCCACAATCAAAAGTATTAAAATTTCTTGGAATGACATTCAGTGCGCATTTAAATGTATCCCTCAAAATAATTTCATCATTTTGTATACATTTACACTATTTAAATTTGCATTTGGTCTATCATCATTTTGACTTTCACGCGAATATATATTCCTTCTTCTTTGTCTCTCACTCCGACCCGTCAATGTTATACTATTTACACTGTTTAAATTTTCATTTGGTCTATTATCATTTTGACTTTCACGCGAATATATATTCCTTCTTCTTTGTCTCTCACTCCGACCCGTCAATGTTCTATGTCGAGGCAAAATGGAAGTAGGTGCGAATATCTGAATGTAAAAAAAAAACATGTAATGAAAATACTGAAACTAAGATTAGACAGGGTTTAATTTAAAAATAATAAAATGTACTCACTTTTTTGAAACCACCAATAATAATTAGGCGAGAGTAAGTCAATTCAAATTGCTGCTACAAAATTTTCCTTTTGCAACAGGTGTATATTAAGCAAGCTGTATTTCACTTTCAACTGCACATTAATATATAAAACACAGATATCTAATATACAAAATATAAAATAAACGCTTTTTTGCCTTGACATACACTCCACAGACTATTGAAAAAGGATCATTTGAAATCACACAAAATTCACAGCTCATTCAGTCAATCTGTCAGTAATTATTTGTTGGCAGCATTTTAAAATTCTTTGGCGACAATCTCTACTCTGTGCGACTGTTTGACCACAGACTATTATGTGTTTGACATTGGCAGTATGAACGTAAACAAACGACAGACTATTATGTGTTTGACATTGGCAGTATGAACGTACACTAAAATGAAAAAATTATAATTTTATTGCCTGGCAACAAAATTATTTTATTTTTAACAATTACCATTGTTTGAAAAAGTTTAAATGAATTTTCAAGTGCAAATGAATGTTTTATTTAATTTAATTTAATGTATTTGTAACACATATTATATATAAATTTTAGCTTTCTGCACTCCTTCTGTTTAAAAATGCTTAAAAAGGGGTACAAAGTTTTCTCTTCACGTATTAATATATAGATTTGTATTTATTTGGAATTGCGTATTGAGACTGAAGGTAACGCGGTACGAGACTCTTGAATCAGTAATAACATATGGGTTGATTTACGGGGGGGGGGGGATCCAACACGTAAGAGAAATTCCCCTTTCGCCGCTACGATTTTATAAAACCTTATTTCATAGACCTATTGAGAGAAAATCATATAATTGTTTTTTTGTTTTTTCTCTCAAGCTTAATTTTTTTCTATATAATCAAAGACGGCGTTTTAAAGCGTCCTGAACTGTATTTTACATTTTTGATGTAAGATTTTTTTTTAATCTACGAACTTTGTATTATTAGATTGTAGACTTTTATATAGATCTGCACGACTCTACTTGTTGCTTTTGACGAGTCTGATCTCTCTCGGTAAGCGCTTTTGAACAATTCAGCTTATCACATGGTTTGGTTTTCAATACGATGTAATGATTTTGATGATGATTATTAATTAAATTGTTCAAAAGCGCTTAACATGAGTCACTGGACTAGTGGAGAGCATTAGTTGTACAAAAAAAGAAATTTAAAACAGTAAATGTTTTCTTACCCTTATATTAATTATACCTATACACAACATCCGCTAGGCGTTCGTGTTCCTACGTGCAGTCTTTAATTTGCCATCCCAGGGCTGTCTCCTGTCTCAATGTTTCCAAGCCACAGTCGATCTTAAATAGCATTTTAAGTATGATCTTTTGCCAGCTGCTGCTGATGTCGTTAATACAAATGATATTCTTAACGCTATTGCAGTATTTGGGAATTTCGTCGTCGTCGTCGTCGTCGTCATCCTTTACGGCTTAGGCTAGTAGCCTGTTCCAGTCTCAGTGGAAGTCATCCAACCATTACTTACGGGGTCTTACCACATTTCTCTTCCCCCTTGCATAATATTCAAGGGCTCTTCTTGCAAATCTAGTTGGATCCATTCTCTCTACGTGTAATCGCCACTCCGTTTTGTACCGGGAGATTTTTTCATTTAAGCTTTCAGCTATGCCTAGCTTCATTCTTATATGATCATTTCTGATAAGATCTCCCCTAGTACAATTCTTTACAGCCCTTAAAAACCTCATTTCCGCTTCTTGTATTCTAGACATATCTTTGGCCTTTCTAATCCAAGTCTCACTACCATACAGTAGTTGAGGTACGGCCATTACATTATAATATTTCAGTAGCGTCTCTTTCTTTGTTTTCTTATTTAAATGTTTAATGATACAGCCACAAAGTGACTGGAAGAGACTAATTTTTCTTTCAATCTCCGAATCATCTTGATATATGATGCTGCACCCTAGATACTTGAAATATGGCACCTGTTCTATTGGCGACTCCTGTATGACAGTCTTTGTTCTAATATGCGCCAGAAAAAGCCATAACTTTTATTTTGGATAGGGAAATGGTTTGATTGTAATCTGTCAAAATGTCAGTAAGATAAAACAACGGCCTTTTGGGAATGTTGAAAACAAATTATTTTAAAAAAGGTACTGAAAATGCTATACGGCTCATCCAACGGATTCTATAGAGCGCGTGTGTCTCGTACCATAATGTCCGTTTCTGCTTATTCCTAAAGTCATTTTCTTCCATCGCCGTTTCTCCATCGTTTTTCCATACTTTCGACACTCATCGCTTTCATTCTCACCAAAGTTTCAGCGATTCTCTTTTTGTTTTATTACAAATAGAAATAGTAAAAATTAAAATGAAATAAATTAATTACAATTAAAATAGTACAAATTTACTAAAAAAAAAAAAAAAAAAGTTTCCTAATGTTTCCAAGAAATATTGAACAACGTGAGAACATGTGAACGTCTTTCGGAAACTTGAGCAATCCCAAGCTACTGTGACAGCAGACATTATACGAGTCACCATCTATCAATTGCAAGTCTTCTAAATCTACTGTATTCCCTCATATACTGCACACCAGGGCATCTGTTGTACCAACTACCACTTTGCAAGTCTCATTTCTCCCCTCTCATCCGTTCTCCTCCAAGTCCTATGTTCTATTAGGTTTACCCGGTTCCGGTCGTCAAGATGCAATCCAGTCTAGGAACTTTTTGGTCCAACGATCGTGAGACATCCGTTACACACGCGGCCGTACCGTACGAGACGCTTTGTATTTACAATGTCTAAAATTGTCTGCTCAACATCACGTTGCCTACTCATATCATCTTTTCTAATGCACTGGAGCCTGACACCCCACAAGTCCTTCTTCCACAAGTCCATTTCCACTCCTTGCATCTTTCAGGAGATTCTTCGATTTATCTTCAAACTTTCAGAACCGTAGATGATGACTATAGTTGCTGAGCAAATCATCTTTTGTGGTTTGTCCTTTATTTTCCAACTTCAAAGCGCAGAATTCTCCTGGTCTATCACGATTTTCCCTTGTTTTATTTTGTTGATGGTATTTTCATCAGTTCTATCAACTTTTGATAATCTGACTCCAAGATACCCAAAAAATAGCACTACATTTTATCTTCTTCTTCTTCTTTTCAAGGATTAGGTTATATAAACCTGTTCCGGCACCCATTTCATTCTCGGACGACCCACGTCTCTTCTACCAATGGCTTTAGTTCAGTGCAGCTTTCGGCAATCGATCCTCTGTCATCCTCTGTCTTCTGTAAATTGAAATAATTTCATTTATGTCCTTTACTTCGAGTTCTGCTGTGATATCCTCATAACTTATTCTATCTTGCAATGTATAATTTAAAGTATTTCGAAGAAACTGCATTTCAGCACTCTGAATCTTGCCGCATTCCTTTTTTGTCATGACCCACGCCTCATTCACATACAGAGGTTAGGGGGGGCGCAAGGGGGCACCTGCCAGGAGGGCGGCAAAGTGAGCACAGACTTGAAAAAAATGTTTTCAGTTTATAAAACTACAAACAACTTGTTTCTTTGATATGACTATTCCTTTCATAAAAGAAGCATAACCAGCCTGCTTCTCTGGTTTATGCTTTGACAAGCGAGATATCTCAGTGCTTCCGAGATATAATGGTGAATAGAGGAACATGTCAGTTGCAGAACAAGAACAGCCATTTTCCTGACGATGAAGCTGGACGATCCTTAAACAGGTATTGGTTTGATAAAACCTTGCAGAATGGCGTAAAGGTAAATCGCATTTGGATGTGTTTTTCTCCAACTATTTATTTTGCTTTTGTTGCACTTTATTTCCACACAAAAACTATCAAAGAAACAAATTTCAACAGTGACAATGGGTTATCATCGTGGCGAAATTTAATCTCCGTATGCAGGATCATGAAAATAGTCTTGCTCATCGCTCTGCGCTCTGCGTTTTTGGAATGGAAGGAATTGGAACGTTCTTTAAACAAAGGGGGACTTATTGATGATCTACTTCAGGAACAAATGAGTAAAGTAGCTAAGACATGGAAAGAAATCTTCGAATGGGTCATTGCCATAGTACAAACTCTTGAACAACAAAATCTGGCACTGAAAGGACATCGAGAATCAATATTACTAACAATCCAAATTCATTCTGGAAACTTTCTGGCTTTGTTAAAATACTTGGCTAAATTTGACCTTGTCACGAGATCTCATTTGGATTCAGTCTCTCGTAAATCTGGGTGTATATCATATCTTTCGGCAACTATTCAAAACGAAATAATAAGCCTGCTAGGGGAAAGAGTGCGCAAATATATTATTACTGTAAGTAAGAAGGCGAAGTACTTTAATATATATTTGACACAACACCAGATGCTGTACATGTAGAACAAATGTCTCAGATTATAAGACTTGTTGAATTTAAACGCAATTCTGTTGATATTAAGGAAGCTTTCATAGACTTTAATCCCTTAAAAGTCAAAACAGTGGAGGGGATCACACAAGCTATTACAAGTAAACTTGAGATAGATGGATTGAATCTTAGCGATTGCAGAGGTCAATCGTATGAACAATCAAGCAACAATGGCTGGTATTCATTCAGGAGTTCAGAAGAGAATATTAGATTTGAATCAACTAGCTCTGTTTGTTCCCTGTGACAACCATTCATTTAACTTTATAGGAGTTCAGGTAACTTATGTAAATGTTCAGGCAGTGACATTTTTTGGGACAGTAGAACGTCTATTCATCTTCTTTTCCTGTTCCACTCATAGATGGAGTTTTCTTAAAAACTTCGTAAATATTACTCTAAAAGGACATTGTGATACCAGGTGGAGTTCAAAAGCAGATGCAATTGGATGATCGCTTTGGATGAAATAATCGCTCAGAAAACACTCAGTTGGATGAAATGATCGCTCCACTGGAGAAACTGAGGGATACTCCGACTGAAACAATTGATAGGTCGGAAGAATGCGATAATAATGAATGCGATATAAAACTTTAATTTTATGACCTAGCACTTTTTCTGGACAGATATTCTTTCTTCTATGGACAAAATCCAGAAAATCTTGCACCCAAAGGAGTAAGCTTTATTCAAGCATTGACACTTTAGGAAACGCTAACGGACAAATTAAAAGTTTGGAGGAATGAGCTGTGTGACAATGCCACTACTAAGGCAGAGCAGGTATGTAATGAATGTCAGTATCACTAAAAGGATAAGAAGGAAGCGCATGATGCCAAGGGAGTATGTACAGGATTCTGCATTAACCGTGTGTCAAGAAAAGCGATCTTTTCTAATAGAAATTTTGGCCAAACTGTCACTTAAAATTTCAAGCCGTTTCTCTAACATAAAAGAGTTAGAGAAAAGCTTTGAGTTCCTCTGTAAATTTGAGGTGTACATTTTAAGGAACAGCTGTCCCAAATCAATATTAAATGCACAGTGCTTGCAAAACTGTATCCACATGACCTAAACAGTGAAGAAGTGTTCAGTAACTTAAAAGACGTCATACTTTTATTAAAAAGGGACAACGTTAACGGAGAACAATTAGACTTTACACCTCAGGGACTGGTATAATACATTTCTTCAATTTCTTCTTCAAAGCTTACAAAACACTTGAAATTTTTTTACTTTACCAGTGTCTGTATCTTCTTGTGAAGGATCGTTTAGTAAACTTAAAATCGTACCTACGAACAACAATATCTCAAGACAGGGTATCAAATCTAGCGATACTTTCAACTAAAAACGACATTGCATCCTCTTTAGATTACAGTAATTTAATAACCTACTTTACAGCAATTAAGACCAGGAAAGTTACATTTTAAAAAGTCTCGTTTTAAATATTTATTAAATATTAAAAATAAATATTAAGTGTTTATCAATAGAAGACGGAACCATTAACCTGTAATGGTAAGTGATTTATTTTATTACTTTTAATATAGTTCTTTGTTTAACTTTATGTTGCACTAGGATAATGTTTTGACGATGCGCTTTAGACCTACAAGGAATTTGCATGTGTATTAGGTTCTTATGTTATAAATTTTTTACTTCCATGTTCCATAAGGAAATGGAAGTATGGTCATGGCGAAAAAAATCGTGTTCGAGATAATGGCAGATTATGATTGTACTACCCTCAAAACATGAAAAAAAGTCATTTTTCGAAAAGTGTCTGTGTATGTGTCTGTCTGTCTATGTGTAGAGTGTTTCTATGGCAAACGATAACGCCCGCAAATTCAAACAGAATCAAATAATTATTTGCATACAGCCATGAATTGTAGAGGACTCGAGGCCATTGATTTTGGTGAAGATCGGTTAAGGGGAAGGGGTAGTTTACCTGCAACCTTTTACGTTTTAACAAGAGTAAAGTGCTTAATTTTGATAAATAAAGTATCCTTAAAAGAAGATCATAATAATTCACTGTAGAAAGGTAGATGAAATATCTATAAATGAAAAGGGTAGTTGCAGGGGAAGGGGGTAATTTTCTATAAATTAAAATGGTAGTTGATGAGGGAGGAGATAATTTTTTATAAGTTTTATATGTGTACTACGTTATTGACAACAAAGAAGTAGGTTCTATGTAAACATTTTATTTCACATTGACAAAATTCTATACTTTTTTAGGAATTATCGAATCGAATTCAAGTAAATAATTGGAACTGTATGAGTACCCGCAATACATTTCGATGTTTTTAATATGTGATTGTATTGATATATTACGGTGTAGAAAAGAAGAAATGTACTAATTGTAAATTGCCCTATTTCTTAATGTAAAGCAAAAATACGTGTTGTTTTCATTTGGTAGTTAGGTAATAATAGTTTTGGGTTTTTAGTTTACTGCTAAAATAAACAAAAGCTGTGGTTGAGAAAACATAACATTAAACGTGTAATACAATGCGTATAACAGAGTAACACTTAAAATAAAGAACCTAACGTTTTTAAATTTACAAATTGCAAAAAACAACAGCAAATACAAAATGTAAAATACAAATATTTATGGTTAATGAAAAAACAAAAAACACTGTATTAAGGAATGACAACATATGCTCTACAAGTTGTACATAATGGATGTTTGTTTTTTGTTAGTCACAAAACGAGTACTTGTCGGAAATCGAATTTTACCAAAAAAACGAGTTCTGCCACAAAAAAGTGACATGTAGGCCTATATAGGCAAGGGTTGACCTTTGGGCCACTCCCGCCTTACTTCGAGTTGGGTTTTTCGTGGTTTTAGATAAAAAATAGTTTTACATTACACACGTATTGGTTTCCATGTATAATTTCAGTTTCATGTTAACCTAACATAATCAATTTTTGGTGTCACAGCCACGACCCGGTGATAAATTAGTACTACAGTCATTTTCCATTAAAAAATGACAAACGAAATCAATTGCAATCACCAGCCAACTATTTTGCAACATATAAAATTAAAATTTGTATAATTCTTTCACTACATTAAATTATGTGCGATATTCACTATATATCGAAGCCCAAAAATCGCATTATCGAAATAACTGCGGGTACGCATAACGGCAGTACCAAATAATTTTATATATAATGTGAGAACATGGAAGTCATGTATGGTTCTCCATACCGATTTTTTATATTACTACATTTTTTACTTCCATGTTCCGTAAGGAAATGGAATTATGGTCATGGCGAAAAAAATCGTGTTCAAGATAACGGCAGATTCTGATTGTACTACCCTCAAAACATGAAAAAAAGTCATTTTTCGAAAAGTGTCTGTGTATGTGTCTGTGTGTAGAATTTTTTCTATGGCAAACGATAACAGCCGCAAATTCAAACAGAATCAAATAATTTTTTGCATACAGCTATGAATTGTAGAGTACTCAAGGCCTATTGTTTTTGGTGAAGATTGGTTACGGGAAAGGGGTAGTTTACCTGCAACGTTTTACGTTTAAACAAGACTAAATTGCTTAATTTTGATAAATAAAGTATCCTGAAAAGAAGGTCATAATAATCCACAAAAAAAAAGTGTTCGAGATTATTGCAGATTCTGATTGTACTACACTCAAAACATGAAAAAAGGCGTTTTTCGAAAAGTGTGTGTGTGTGTGTGTCTGTCTGTGTGTGTGTGTGTCTGTCTGTCTATAGATTTTTTTCTATGGCAAACGATAACAGCCGCAAATTCAAACAGAATCAAATAATGGTTTGCATACAGCTCTGATTTGTAGAGTACTAACGACCTATTGTTTTTGGTGAAGATCGGTTGAGGGAAAGTGGTAGTTTACCGGCAACGGTTTTTTTTTTTACTAAGGGTAATTTTTTTTTGGCAAACGATAACAGCCGCAAATTCAAACAGAATTAAATAATATTTCGCATACAGCCCTGAATTGTAGAGTTCTCAAGACTTATTGATTTTGGTGAATATCGGTTAAGGGAAAGGGGTAGTTTACCTGCAACGTTTTATGTTTTAACAAGGGTATTTTCTATGGCAAACGATAACAGCCGCAAATTCAAACAGAATCAAAAGATTATTTGCATACAGCCCTAAATTGTAGACTTCTCAAGACCTATTGTTTTTGGTGAAGATCGGTTAAGGTAAAGGGGTAGTTTACCGGCAACGTTTTTTTAACAAGGGTATTTTCTATGGCAAAAGATAACAGCCGCAAATTCAAACAGAATCAAATAATGTTTTGCATACAGTCCTGATTTGTAGAGTACTCAAGACCTATTGTTTTTGGTGAAGATCGGTTAAGGGTAAGGGGTAGTTTACCTGCAACATTTTTTTATCAAGGGTAATTTTCTATGGCAAACGATAACAGCCGCAAATTCAAACAGAATCAAATACTTTTTTGTATACGTCCCTAAATTGCAGAGATCTCAAGGACTTTCGATTTTTGTGAAGATCGGTTAAGGGAAAGGGGTAGTTTACCTGCAAACTTTTACGTTTTAACAACAGTAAAGTACTTGAAAATTCATTTAAACTTTTTGAAACAATGGTAATTGTTAAAAATAAAATAATTTTGTTGCCAGGCAATAAAATTATAATTTTTTCATTTTAATGTAAATTATGTATGAGTTAATATACATGTATAAAATAATATATCGTTCGTGGCAGGCAAGCATATCTCAATTATGTAATGTTTACGTTTACATTTTATTATTATGACTACCGCAATAAAAAGGCAGGGAACACACACACAAAATTCGTGTTATTTCTGGCCTCACTCATGTTTATTTTCTTACATTTGCACGCTTTTTAAATGGTAAGTGCCGAAACCCATACCAACATAACGCGTGCAAGCCGAAAAAGTGTCCAGCGTGGATAGCGATTTGCTTCCTGTGGATCGCTGGGCAGTGTAACTGCACGTGTTTACAGAGGAACGATTCATAGACAGACTTTTCGTCTTTAGGGAATGAACCCTCTGCAAGATGCTGAGGGTCCATGAGTGACTTCGGAGCGCTCCTTCTTTTTCGCGTGTTTGTTCTGTGAAACATACACTGTAGATTCGCAGCTTGATAGGAACGCTGCAACTAGGAACACTGTAGCAACGCTCAATAGGAAATGTTGAAAATTTTTGTCCACGGTGTACCCTCATACACAGTAAACCTGCTCTGATGTTTTAATTACGGACATCATAATATTAAAACTTTGGAAACTTGAGCACTACTTAATGGAGATCAAACATTAACTTATACAAGCCATTAATTTTATGCAATTTAATTTTTTATATATATTGTACAACGTTATCGGCAACAAAGAAGTAGTTTTTGTTAAAATTCCTTCCCGGGATGTTTGGCCGTAGTCCAATGTTTTCTACAAAACCAGACGTTTCGGCAATGCCATCGACTTCCATCATCAGTGAAAATCGAGTGCGATAACGTGAGGTGGTATACGTTTGTGACCACAGTACTGTGGTTAAGGCTGAAGCAGTAAGTAGAAGTAGTTTCTATGGAAACATTTCATTTCACTTTAACAAAGTTCTGTATTTTTCATTTCAATTTAAATCACGTATGAGTGAAAATATATCGTTCCTGGCAGGCAAGCATATCTCAATTGTTATGTTTACGTTTCCATTTTATTATTATGACTACCGCAATAAAAAGGCAGGGAACACACACACAAAATTCGTGTTATTTCTGGCCTCACTCATGTTTATTTCCTTATGTTGGCACGCTTTTTAAATGAAAAGTGCCGAAACCCACACCAACACAATGCGTGCAAGCCGAAAATGTGGACAGCGACTTTCTTCCTGTGGATCGCTGGCCAGTGTAACTGCAAGTGTTTACAGAGGAACATTTCATAGACAGACTTTTGGTCTTTAGGGAATGAACCCTCTGCAAGATGCTCAGGGTCTATTACTTAGTAATTAAGTAAGAAAACATTTGTTATGGTATGAGCCTATCAAACTATATAGTGGTCTGCGAACCTTAAACAGTTATTGTATGTAATCTTACTACAGACTATAAGTACAAAAAAAGCAATTAAAATAATATTAAACCCATAATTACCAACTACCTAATGTAATAAAGGTGAAAAGAATGAAAATAACAGTTATTAATGTTAAAAAGCATTGTATAAGTTTTCAGAATATTCTGAAATAAAAGTGTTTAGGAAATATATCTTGTTATAATATAAACATTGAGTAACACATGTAATTTATATAAAATAACTATGTAACTAATCTAATAAGATTAAGCAATGTGTACAATACTTATAACTAGTGGAATATATCCCTAGAAATGAATTATGTACATCAGGGACAAGTAAAAATAAGTTTAGAATAAATCATGTTAATTATAAATTGTAAAATCAACCCTGTGACCCATAAAACATGTTGTGAATCGAAGAGCTTTACCAAGTTAATCTATAGAAAAAAAGAATTGAAAACTTAAAAATTCCAATAAAATATTAACAATTGATATCGTTCCACGCTGTCACCACGGATACGTAAACAAAATAATTTTTCGTTTTTCGAAATTCGCTGGTAACAAACGCTGGGCAGCATTCGCTTTCTTTAGCGTTGTTTAAATAAAAGATAATTTAATCAAATTAATTCTTTATTTTTAAATTATTAACAGCTAGTTACAATTCGTATTTTGATTACCTTTCTCAACGTTTTTATCAAAAGCATGCTGATATATTTGAGTGTAGGCCTACTTATTAAAAATAATTTTATAATTAATTAGAACATGGAAGTCATGTATGGTTCTCCATACCGACTTTATAGTCTAAATTTGTTACTAATAAATGTATAGAATCTGAATACCGGTATTCTAATATTCTAATATGTATTTTCTTAATTTTGACTTAAATAATATTCTTAAGACATTTGCTGGACGTGCTTTCATACAAAAATCTACACTTTGCATTTATTAAGTACTTTGTTCACTGGATTTGTGCTGTTTTGTCCACTTTTAATTGTGATGGCGAGGCGGCCGGCCGACGATCTTGCCCCAGGCGCCAAAAAGTCTAGCTACGCCCCTGGTTGGCATCGACATGTAGCTTAATGAATATCGCATATAATTTTATTTAGATACTAGAAATCGTGAAAATATATTTGAGTATGTTATAAAGTAGCTTGTTGGCGATTTTAATCGTTTTCCTTTTTTTTTTACGAAATATGTTTCAAGCAATAACTTTGATCTGCGCCTCTGGCGACAAAAGTTGACATTGTTAGGTTAGCGGGCAATCTAATAGTAGACTACACATGAAAACCAATATGCTTTTAAAATAATACTCGCTTTTTGCGAAAACAACGTAGAAAAAAACAACTCGAATTAAGACGGTTTCTATTCATGTTCCCCTGTGCAAGAACTCGCTTTTCGCTTTGAACAGTAAATTTTACAGATGTATATTTTTGGTCGCCCATAATCTATTTGTGGTTGTCGCTTTCCTTTGATCCTACATTTATACTACATTTGTGCCGATTGAATAAAATCGGCGCTAATACGCAAAAGTAAATAGCGTATAATGAAAAAATCTTGTACTGCATTTAACGAATATAAAGAAAAATAGGTTTCTGTATTTAGCGGTGGGCGTTCTGCCGTACTGTGTTTAACGGTTAGAGCAGAATCTACATGAGGTAACGAAGCGGCGCTTGATTGGTGCTGCTCCCTTGCGGACGCCTTGAAGCGCGAGTTGAAAAATGCGTAGAATAAACGGTTCGGAGCTTGTCTGATTTCGCTACTCCAACTAACCGCCTCGCCGCTCTCCGACAGAGAAGTTTTTATTAATTGTTCCATCTTCCACCTATGGCAGGCTAAATTAAAACAGATCTGCGGTAAGTGAGTGCAGTATACTTATATATATTTAATTTAAAGTAACGTAAAAGGGGTTTTGTTTAATATACGTACAAGAATGAATGAAAATTGTTAACCTGTTACACGCACGCCGCGTGGCGAATTAGAGTACGCAAAATGAGTTAATTGTATAACAGTAACTGAAGTCTTAACTAAGGCCCCGTAATTGACCAATGTTAACGCAAAACAATATGTACTTTAGCCAAACTTAATGTTTTCAAAGATAGGGCCACATGCCCGTATAACCTGTTGTAGAGTGTGTCAAACTTTCATTTCAAGTAGGCCTAAAGCAGTGTTTAAAATTATAAATGGATTTTGGTGCGTGTGAGAGTAACCTGGGGGAATAAGTGTTGGAGCATCTCGCTGATAATATTTGTATGCTTAGGGTCTCCCGCTTCAAGTCGAGGACCAGCTCCAAATCATGACCTGAACAACCGAACATCAAAGGCTCTCAGCTTCATCTGCCGGAGGAGAACAGCGAGGAACAGGCCACACCAACACAAAAATGCTCTAGACCAGGCCTTCAAACTCCACACCAGGGAATAAATCAGGTGACACCAACCCAATATTACTTTTTAACACAAGTGAATGTAACCTACTAGAACTCGTGGGCATATAGCGACACACCCTAAAATGACTTTAAGCTTTACACATTTCAATTGGGTCCCCGGTTAACGGGACAGAATAGTGCGCGGACTTGGGGGGGGAATCTTTTGTACATTTTGTAATACTATTTATATTAAGTGTGAGCCCAGAGGTTGGCATGTATCCGTGGCTGATTACCATTCAGGCATGTAAATTTCTTTCTAGTTTTCAGTAAAAGGGTTACCTTAGCGCTAGTAATTCTATCATTCATCGTGTAATTTCACAGATTCAATTTAGTTTTCAATTGATTCATTAATTTCACATATGTATATTCAGTTTGGGTCCTATAATGGATAGGAGTTTCTTTTGTTAGTTTCATTCCGGTCCCCAGTTTAATCCTGTATAGGCGGATTTGTCATGCAGACTTGAACATGCTCCTGGGACAGGTTTAGTTAGGCACGATCTTGCCTAGGAACATGTCGGCCTTTGGGCCAAATTAATTCTTAAAGGTTATAAAGCATCATGGCACATTACTGTTATTAAATTTCTTTCACGAAAATATTACTGTTATTAATATTTCACAAACATTTATCACGCTTAAATTCTTTTTAATTTATTATGGTCACTTGTATTTTGACTGAATTATGATTATATTTCCTCCAAGTCTAAGTGCTCAGTGTGGGAGCACTCTATAGTAGTATCAGGCATTATGTCAACCCCTGAATTTTAGTATGCCCTGGGGGCACTGGGGTTACACGTATATATATGGATTATTATGTATTAAGATCTTTCAATAGGTGTTGCGTTCAAGAATATTTATGAATTGTGAATTATGTACCTTATGGGGTGAAAGAGGTGTGGCAAGATATTAATGTTGAAAGTTGTAATTGTCCTGTGATGTGGAACGTGTGTATGTGTTGTAGTTGTAGACATATATATTTATATGTCCATTTATATGTATTGTATATTCATGTGTTATTTCTGGGGGTTAGGTATAGGTCTAAGTGGGGAAAAGTAACCCCAATTGGAAAAGAAAATCAATTAATCATTATATTAATTTCATTTACATTTTATATTTATTTTTAAAGTAAAAAATTAACAAAAATATTTTAAGGAGAAAGCACTGACTTTTTTGGGAGATAAATATTTAACGTTTTGTTATTAAAAAAAAAGAGAAGGATGTAATAAAAATTTATTGGTTGTTAATTTTGTGAGTTTTAATTGCAAGTCCCGTCTCACTGGGTCCAGCGCATTTTTGGCTTCTCTAGGCTTTTGGCCTAGTTTTAATTATCTTGTGGCCCCTCTTAAAAAAAAAAAAAAAAAAATTAGTCAATAAAATACTTAAAGAAGGGATACATTTTGGTAGCAGAGCGTGGTTGAGATTAGGGTCAACCCTTGGGTCCTTTGGGTGTGACGGGGCTTGCAAACTCAGGAAACATTTTGGGGTTCGAATCGGACTTGGAATAATTACTAGAAGTCCCTATATCTATAAATACCTATGTCTTGTTATGTTTAAGGTTTTGTTAATTATATGTGTGTATCATTGCCCGCCTGTTGGTATTGTTGAACTGGAGGTCGCCACGGGGTGTGAAATTTTAGGGGGAAAATTCCTTGGAAACTCGAAATATCGCAGATCTGGGCCGAGGTGGAGAAATGGTTTTCGCGTATTACCTTGCCAATAATAGGGAAGGTGTTTTTAGTTATGCGGTATGGCCCGATCGGCAGTCGGTCTCCTCCGAGATACGGGAGCCGAAGTTATTGCAAATATTTATATGAGAATTTGTTGTTGTTCGTTGGTCGGTAATTTTGTCATGTCGTGTATTAGTGTGTGTGTGTTGCGTTCCTTCGTGTGTAGTGTTGTTGAGAGCTAGTTCAGGTAAGTGGGCTGGGTCCTCGCAACGGTAGGGGGACCCGCAGTCTGCTTGAAGGAAGGACAGTACTCAAGTATTCCTGTGTTCTTTATTGTCAATTTTTGTAGGGTGTTGTGTTTTCGGGTGCCGACCGCGAAGCTCGAGGATGAGCGTCCTAAATCCAGAGTTGTTTCTGCGTGACGAAATCGAGTTCGAGTTACGAGCCCGGGGGAGAGACCCGAAAGGGGCGGTAATTGTATTGCGACGGCAGCTCAGAGAAGCCCTGTCCGCGGGAGAAGCGCTCTCGACTGTCACCTTCGCTGACAAAGAGAGTGAATTCGAAAAATGCATCGAGAAGTGGGAGGAGCTGCAGGAATTAGCTCGGTGTGTAGACAATTTGGAGGAGGGACCGGGGTGCTCCATCGGCGTCCGGCGAATCCGGCAACGCCTGCAGCATGTAAAACTCAGGCTGCAGAATCTTGACCAACAATGGGGCGATCTTGAGCCGGCCCATGATGTAAAAGGTCTGATCCAACAGATCACCTCGACCCTGCAGAGGGCTCAACCGGGTAGACCACCTACGCCGGCTCCAGTTGCTGAGTCCGTGGTCTCGGCTGTAGAGTCATCTTATAGAGCAATCGAGCCTGCCGCAAGTACCCCGGTTTTCTCCGGTTTGGTGGCGGCGTCATATCACAAGCTGCCCAACCCACTGTCTCAAATCATCCAGCAATTACCGGTCGTGGATGGGCTGGATGTGGACAAATTATTGCCGTTTTTTAAAATAATTTTTCAATTGGTCGATTTCCCGGGTATGTCGGATCGTACCGTCCTCGAGCTCGTTTATCCTTATTGTCGCGGCCCCATGGCTGAGAGGGTGGCGGGTGTAATGAGGCGTAGAGGTAGAGTGGCGGAGTTCCACCAGGAGGTGTTGGAGGCGTTCGTGCCCGGGAGACTAATGCAGCAATTACGTCACCGACACTTTTATCGCGTGCAGGCGAGGGGCGAGAGTCTTGCCCAATTCGTGCAAAGTATTCGAGAGGTAGCGCGCATACTGGGACTGGGCATGTCGGAGGAAGAGGTTGTCCAGAATATTCTTGACGGCGTCTCCTCAGAAGACAGATTGCGACTCGTATTTGCTGAGCGGCCGCGGTGGTTTGCGGACTTGGACCGGCTGTGTGTGATGTCCAAGGCCATTCAGATGAGCGACGAGGCGAGGGGAGACAGAAGAGGGGAACTACCCAGACCTCAGAGAGCGGAAGGACGCAGTGAACCTTTCCCCCCCCCCCGACAGGCCCAGTCAGTTCGAAATCGCGAGCGATGGGGGGACATCATCTGTTACAATTGTAATCGCCCGGGGCACGTGGCTCGATCATGCACCCAAGGGCGCGCGCGTCCAGCACCTCCATCGTCAAGACCCATCCCAAAAAACTAAGTAGACAGGGGAAGATATGTCGGAGGATGTCTTCCCATCGCACTAAATCTTTACAAGTTCCAACTACCTCCAGGCAATTGCTAGGATCCAACTCTTTCGAAATCAACGTCAAATCCACTACCTCTCAACACCTTTCAGTATGCCCCTTTCTGTCGCTCGAGGTAAAAGGGCGTCAGCTCAGAGCATTAGTTGACTCCGGTTCAGCCCGATCCATCATCTCATCTCGGGTATGCGCGGACCTTGAAAAGCAGGGCTTGATCAAGGGGTCGAACCTGTCGTCTGTGGTATGCTGGACTGCATCTCGAGAAATCTCGCCCATCTCCCAGGTGATTACCTTTAAATTTAAAATCGATGGGTTTTCTTGGGTGTGGCCTTTTCTGGTTTCTCCTGCTCTGGGAGTGGATTGTATCATTGGTGCCGATTTCATCGCGAAAAGTGGTCTCGTGCTGGACATCCAAGCGCACCAATGCTATTTCAAGTTTAATCGGGGAGCTCTTATTGCGTTCCTTGGGTACTAGGGAGCTAAGCCAGGTATCCAAGAGGTGGCTTGTCCCGATTCTGCACGAGATCATCTCACTCCATCCCAGCAGAGGGCCTTAGACCAATTGTGTGAGGAATTTCCCGAGGTGTTAACTCCTACATTGGGACTCACACACCTGCTGGAGTATAAGATCCGTCTTACAGACTCTAAGATAGTAAGGTCGCACCCTTACAAATTCGCACCTCCGAAGATGACCATTCTGCGAGAGAGGGTTCAAGAGTTATTGGAACAAGGGGTGATTGAACCTTCTCATTCTAGCTATGCCAGTCCAGCGTTTTTGGTACCTAAGCCTGGGGGTAAACACCGTATGGTCATTGACTATCGGAAGTTGAACGCAAATATCGAGGTGGATTCTGTTCCCCTCCCAGACTTACATTCGGCCTTTGATTGGTTCAGTGGGGCCAGGTATTTCACCATAATCGATCTCAATGCGGCTTATCACCAGATTCCTTTGGCCAAAGAGAGTAGACCGTACACGGCCTTTTGTGTACCATGGAATTTGTACCAATACACAAGGGTTCCCATGGGTTTGGCTGTGGGGGCCCAGACACTCACTCGTCTTCTCGATACCGTTTTTCACGACGTGAAATTCAGGTTCGTCTTTAATTACTTAGATGATTTGTTGGTGTACAGTGAGACATTCGAAGATCATCTGGGTCATCTCCGAGAAGTGATGTGTCGGTTGAGAAGATCTGGCCTCACTGTCAATCCCGATAAGGTTCGTTTCTCCCAGGAGAGTATTTCTTTCTTGGGCCATTTGGTTTCACACCGGGGCGTTACGGTCGACCCCGAGAGGACACAGGGCATCCGTGACTTCCCCCCTCCTAGGGATGCGAAGGGAATAGCGAGATTCGTAGGTATGGTTAATTTTTATCGACGATTCATACCTAATATCGCAGAGATTGTCGCACCCTTGAACGAGCTGAGGAAGAAGGGCGCTAAATTTACATGGGGCGAGAGTCAACAGAAGGCTTTCCACACCTTGCAGGAGGCCATCATCTCCCCACCGGTGTTACGGATGCCCGACTTTTCGAAACCCTTTATCCTACAGACGGACGCGAGTTCGGTTGCGCTCGGGGCAGTTCTGTCCCAAGTTGTTGATGACGCTAGGCAGCCTGTGGCTTTTATTTCCCGGACACTGACCCAGCAAGAACGAAAATCATCCGTCTATGAGCAAGAGTGTTTAGCTGTTGTGTACGCTCTAGACAAGTTCAGGCGTTTCCTGGAACATGCTGAGTTCCTGCTCGAGACCGACAATCAGGCTCTCTCTTGGCTTCTGGCTCATCCCCGGCAACTGGGTAAAATTGGTAGATGGGTGGTGAAGATCTCATCCTTTAAGTTCAAAGTGCAACACATTAGGGGATCTCAAAATGTAGTTGCAGACGCCTTGACCAGCATGTTTTCCCAGCCCAGTGATGCCCAATCTGAGCAACCCTGTTCCGTTCGGCTAGACTTTCCATTAGCCTTCACTGATGTGTTGCCCCATCAGTTGAACGACGAAGAGCTGGGTCCAGTCATCCAAAATATAAAGGAGGGTAACGTACAGGCCCCTTACTTCTTGTCCAAGGGAGTCCTATGTTGTAGAGAGAGAAAAGGACGTGCCCCTAAGATCGTGCTGCCTAGCAAGTTAGTGCCCATGGTCTTCAGTTATTACCACAATTCCCCAGTAGGAGGCCACAAGGGAATTTCTAAGACCATTTCCCCAGCATTAGGAGACATTTTATCTGGAAGGGCATGGATAGGGACATCGCGACCAGGGTTAAGAGCTGTCATCTATGTGGCTTGAGCAAGCCTGCCCAGAACACCAAGTTAGGGTTGTTGTCATCTGATGTGGCGAGCAGACCGATGGAGAAGTTGTTCATCGACTACGTGGGGCCATTCCCCCGTAGCAAGTCAGGTAATGCTTACCTGCTTGTTTGTGTGGATGCTTTTTCAAAGTTTGCCTGGCTATTGCCCTTACGGCAGGCAACGGCTCGTTTAACCATAAACGCGCTCCAAAACAATATATTTCAGCATTTCGGTCTTCCGACCATCATTGTCTCGGACAATGGCCCTCAGTTCATTTCGGGTGAGTTCCGGCGGATGTGTTTCGCCAGTGGGGTCAAACACGTAACCACTTCCCCTTATTACCCACAGCCGTCCCATGCGGAGAGATTCAATCGGAATCTCCGGTCCGCCCTGATTGCTTATCACGCTGAGCAACAGACCACCTGGGATCAGAATCTGAAGTGGTTACAGTTAGTTTTTAATACGGCCCGACATGACAGTCATCAGGCCGTGCCCTTTGAAATCCTGTTTGGATTCTCGCCCGCACTCCCGTTGACCAATTTGTGGAACATCGAAGATCTTCTGCCACGGGAGCCAGATAATAGAACTGCAGAGAGGTGGAAGGAGGCTCGGAAGAATTTGCTGAGAGCGCACGAGCGGGTCCGTCGACGATATAATCAGGGGCGAATTCCTAACCCCTTCCGGATCGGGAACTGGGTCTATTGCCAGAGCCACCCACTCAGCTCAGCCGCGGACAAAAGGGCCGCAAAGTTATGTTACCGCTGGTCGGGGCCATATCGCATCCTGGGGTTCACGTCACCGGTGACGGCCCGGCTGGGCGTACCGGGGGGCGATTCTACAGAAATTGTTACACATGTTTCAAAATTGAAGCTCTGTCGGAGGGAGTAAGCTGACTAATAGAAGTGGGGGGTAAGATTTGGTGGTTTCCATGTGTGTAGGGATGGTGATCCTTCGGTGGTGTGTGCTCCGGGGAAAAGGTAAGAACCTGGTATGGTAGCGGGTAGATGTTCCCCACAATCCGGGTGGTGTACGTCTACTTCAGGGCTGCGCCCCTGCCTACGCGAGCCTTGGTTTTCTCCATTCCTCCTTATTTTCGGAGGGAACCCTGTCCTCACACTTGACCTTTAAGGATCCTTACCCTTTTCATCCTCCCGATTTCCTACCCCTTAAAAAAAAAGAAAAGCAGAAAACAAAAATTAGAAAAAGAAAAGGATGAGAAAAAATCAAAAATAGGAGTAAGTAGAGCAAATCGTACCGCTCCAACGAGGCCAGGTAGGGTAGGGACCTCGGTGGCGTTGTACGACGTGGACAATGTCCTTGGAGCACACATGTGGAAGGGATATACACATTGGGTAAACAAATTATGGTGTCATGGAAACCACCTCCCCCGTTCTCTCCCTGGTCCTGTGGGATGTAAGAGGGATTCATGGGATAAAGTGTTATTGGATTTTGGGGGGTTAGTCCCCGTGTAATTATAGGGCATGGGCCCCTGTTGAGGTAGCATCGGAGTTCTCGCATAAGTGGTCAAGCCTCAGGAGGTCAGAACTCAGGGTGCACCCGAACACTCTTTCTTCTTTTCTTCTTCTGTCTTTCTTGCTGCATGCTGGCCCTGATCAGGTCAGTGTGTAGTGCCAACACACTCTCATTCTACACGTCTTCTTTCTGTTTTTTCGACTTCCTTCTGAGCCACTGCTCTCCTGAGAACAAAGGCAACTGGGAAAACCGAGGAACACCTGCGTTTTAGTAGAAAACATTGGGGTACACTGCAGGATACTCCTCTGTCTAAGTGTGGGGCAACTATGTTGCCCTTTTGGGGTGGGGGTGTGCCGATTGAATACAATCGGCGCTAATACGCAAAAGTAAATAGCGTATAATGAAAAAAATCTTGTACTGCATTTAACGAATATAAAGAAAAATAGGTTTCTGTATTTGGCGGTGGGCGTTCTGCCGTACTGTGTTTAACGGTTAGAGCAGAATCTACATGAGGTAACGAAGCGGCGCTTGATTGGTGCTGCTCCCTTGCGGACGCCTTGAAGCGCGAGTTGAAAAATGCGTAGAATAAACGGTTCGGAGCTTGTCTGATTTCGCTACTCCAACTAACCGCCTCGCCGCTCTCCGACAGAGAAGTTTTTATTAATTGTTCCATCTTCCACCTATGGCAGGCTAAATTAAAACAGATCTGCGGTAAGTGAGTGCAGTATACTTATATATATTTAATTTAAAGTAACGTAAAAGGGGTTTTGTTTAATATACGTACAAGAATGAATGAAAATTGTTAACCTGTTACACGCACGCCGCGTGGCGAATTAGAGTATGCAAAATGAGTTAATTGTATAACAGTAACTGAAGTCTTAACTAAGGCCCCGTAATTGACCAATGTTAACGCAAAACAATATGTACTTTAGCCAAACTTAATGTTTTCAAAGATAGGGCCACATGCCCGTATAACCTGTTGTAGAGTGTGTCAAACTTTCATTTCAAGTAGGCCTAAAGCAGTGTTTAAAATTATAAATGGATTTTGGTGCGTGTGAGAGTAACCTGGGGGAATAAGTGTTGGAGCATCTCGCTGATAATATTTGTATGCTTAGGGTCTCCCGCTTCAAGTCGAGGACCAGCTCCAAATCATGACCTGAACAACCGAACATCAAAGGCTCTCAGCTTCATCTGCCGGAGGAGAACAGCGAGGAACAGGCCACACCAACACAAAAATGCTCTAGACCAGGCCTTCAAACTCCACACCAGGGAATAAATCAGGTGACACCAACCCAATATTACTTTTTAACACAAGTGAATGTAACCTACTAGAACTCGTGGGCATATAGCGACACACCCTAAAATGACTTTAAGCTTTACACATTTCAATTGGGTCCCCGGTTAACGGGACAGAATAGTGCGCGGACTTGGGGGGGGAATCTTTTGTACATTTTGTAATACTATTTATATTAAGTGTGAGCCCAGAGGTTGGCATGTATCCGTGGCTGATTACCATTCAGGCATGTAAATTTCTTTCTAGTTTTCAGTAAAAGGGTTACATTAGTGCTAGTAATTCTACCATTCATCGTGTAAATTCACAGATTAAATTTAGTTTTCAATTGATTCATTAATTTCACATATGTATATTCAGTTTGGGTCCTATAATGGATAGGAGTTTCTTTTTGTTAGTTTCATTCCGGTCCCCAGTTTAATCCTGTATAGGCGGATTTGTCATGCAGACTTGAACATGCTCCTGGGACAGGTTTAGTTAGGCAAGATCTTGCCTAGGAACATGTCGGCCTTTGGGCCAAATTAATTCTTAAAGGTTATAAAGCATCATGGCACATTACTGTTATTAAATTTCTTTCACGAAAATATTACTGTTATTAATATTTCACAAAAATTTATCACGCTTAAATTCTTTTTAATTTATTATGGTCACTTGTATTTTGACTGAATTATGATTATATTTCCTCCAAGTCTAAGTGCTCAGTGTGGGAGCACTTTATAGTAGTATCAGGCATTATGTCAACCCCTGAATTTTAGTATGCCCTGGAGGCACTGGGGTTACACATATATATACGGATTATTATGTATTAAGATCTTTCAATAGGTGTTGCGTTCAAGAATATTTATGAATTGTGAATTATGTACCTTATGGGGTGGCAAGATATTAATGTTGAAAGTTGTAATTGTCCTGTGATGTGGAACGTGTGCATGTGTTGTAGTTGTAGACATATATATTTATATGTACATTTATATGTATTGTATATTCATGTGTTATTTCTGGGGGTTAGGTATAGGGCTAAGTGGGGAAAAGTAACCCCAATTGGAAAAGAAAATCAATTAATCATTATATTAATTTCATTAAAATTTTATATTTATTTTTAAAGTAAAAAATTAACAATAATATTTTAAGGAGAAAGCACTGACTTTTTTGGGAGATAAATATTTAACGATGTAACGTGACAAATACAGGGGATATTATTTTATTAAATTTTTGGGATTTATAAAAAATATTTGTAAATTTAATTTCCACTTAGTGACCAGGCCACGTGTTGTATTGTAACAGTGGTATAACAAAGGAACGATACGTCTCAACAATTGTGCAATCGCTAACAAGGAATGCACCCAGCATCATTTTCCAAGAACTTTGCAAGTGTGTGGCAGTGCGCCCGTATGCATCACACGAGCAGGTGCGCGGACTGACGCCGGTGTGAAACTCAAAGATGGCTAAGAGACAAAATTTGTGGGAGCACATGTTCCAAGGTGCCGGACGTGAATCCTAAGTCCCACCCATCTCGTGACGTCAGCCAGTGCTGCACAAGTATCTTATACGAACAGCAAACAAACACTTACATGGTTTAAATAGGACGTAGCTGTGGCAACGAACCATGAGGCCTTGGTTTCCACCAAAAAAGACGAAATCGAGTTAGTGGTGAATGCTATGCCGCTCTGGGCAGTCTGATTGTAGACCGTACCTGGCCGGGTACAGAGCCAAGTGGGCTCTTTTCAAAACTTTAGAATTACCAGTAAAAGGGAATTAACAGTTTAAAACCATGTGACTGTGATTAATATTATTCAGTGAAGAACATATACAGTTATTTTCGGACACAAGTATCAATTAAAACGCGGAATAGTGAGCTCGAGCGAAAACCACGTTGCCGGCTGGGGGATTTCACATGTTTAAGGGTTAATTAAAATGATCAGGGGAGGGGTTATTAAAATAAATTGAGTGAGTGAGAGAATGGCAGGCTGGGCTGTGTTTTTATGTACTAGAATAAGGTAAGATATCTATCATATAAAAAATTTTTCTAATGCTGCACTTCAAAAGTTAAAACATTATGTGGAGGGAGTAACATTTTTTTATTTTTTATTTTGTACATGGAAAAGATGTTTAGTAATCGTAAAAATAAAAACCATTATCTTTTACATGATATACTTTAGTAAGCAAAGTCATTTCACACACCTTATTTCATTTTCTGTGCTGTCAAGTTCGCCGTACGAACGGGGTTCGTCCCCACTTAGAGATCAGGCCAGATCAAGAAGGAAAAAGGTAAGTGGAAGTTAAAATCAAATTCATTAATATAATGTAACCGAATGTTACAATTGGTGCCGTGACTGCAGGATGTAATATAATAAAAGTTGTATTACACCGGCCTATATTTTGACAGTACATTGAATGAAGTACGGTTGCGAAAGCGAAATTTTAGTTACGTGAAATGTACGTAATTGTGGTGTAAGGTTGATTTTATGTATGTTGTTGTATAATGTTTTGGAAGGGAGGATTAATCAATTGTAGTTAACACTTAAGTAAAAATAAGTTATAAATCAGTTAAAAATGTCTGAGCATACTGAACAAAGCAATATAACTAACGTAGAAATGAGTAAAAGTAACCTTGAACCACAGTCACTGAAAGAAAGTGATATGCGGACAGCTGATCCCAGCGCTGTTACAGAAACAGCTGTTGGCGGCAATGTAATCATTCATTCGACCCCAATTGCTGCTCAAATACAATTAAGTGAAACCGCTGTTGATTCTGGGATCATATTAACCCCAGTTTTAACTAATAAAAATAAACAATCCGATGATATGGATATAATGAGTTTTTTTACGAAAGATGGACAGTAAATTTGAAAAGTTCGATACCAAATTTGACCAATTAAGTAATGACCTTAAGGAACAGAAAAACGAAATTCAAGAAATGAAAAGTAGTTTCAATGAGAAATTAGATGAACAAATTAAATTAAGAAATGTTGTTGACAACAAATTTGACATGCAGAATAACCAATTTAACGAATTAAATAAACGTTTTGATAGGACTGACGAAAAATTTGAGAGTCGTTTTAACACTAATGACGAGAAATTTGAGATTTTAAGTAACGACATGAAAGAACAGAAAATAAAATGCGAACAGCAGAATATTAAAAATGATATTATTTTTAAAGAAATTAAAGAACAGAATATTCAGTTTCAGCAGAGTATAAGTGTGAAATTTGATGAATTAACAAATGATATACGAGAAAAGAATAAACGTTTAGAAAGTACCAATGAAATAATAAAAAATAGTTTGAATAAATTAGAACAGAGTAGTGAGAGAATGGGAGTGAGTGTGATGAACACAGACAAAAGTAAAACAAATGAAAATTATAATGATACGTATAAAAATGTGGTACTAGATGAAGAGTTAACAAATGATAATGATGATGTCGAAAATAATAAAGATAATATTGAGAATAGTAATGTAACTGAAGAGGTAGTATCAGAGAGTGATATGTTGAAAATAAATAATGAGAGTACTGATGAAGTTGTAGAAGGTGATAAAGGAATGTTAATGTGTGTTGATGAGTTAGATAATGAGTGGAAAGAGAGTTATATTGTGGGTATGAAACAGAGGGTAAAATTTTTACGAGGTGTTATGGGGGGTGAAGAAAGATCTTCACGTATATATTGGGTAGACAAGTGTTCTACAAATAATTGTTTTTTGAAGTTTTTTGTTGTTCCTGGAGAAGTCAGGAAATGTTTAATTGAGTTAGTACCCTCTGCATGGAATGAGAGAGTAAGTATGAGATGGTGTTATGATGAGAGAAATTTTGATAGAGAATGGTGTGTTGATAGAGAGATAGAATTGTATGCATTAAAGAGAGATTATGATGAGTGGAAAGAAATGTTAGAAGTGTATTTAAATAAGACTGATTTAATTTATAATAAAAAAGTAACTGACCCGATATTGGAAATATTTACTAAGGGAGACTTGACAGAAATATTTAATATTTACTTGGTTCATGATTATTGTGATAAAACGGATGAATTTGATTTGCATGGTATTGTCACACAAAATAGCCATATGTGGGTCAATAAAATTGAGAAGTGTTATTTAAAACAAAGACTAATTTTTGACGATGGAGGGTAGACTATAAAACAATCAATGGACAATTTTAAATGCTTTGTTTTGTGGTTTTGACCTCGCAACCTTGGACATTGAAGTGTGATATAACTGAGTAATCAATGATGAAGAATTGTAAATATGTGTAGTGCATTTAATTGTGTGTATTGTAGGAGGTTAGGTAAACAACCTGTATATGTAGTAGCAATGGTTGTGATAATAATAATATTAATATTCTGCAATCTAAATAAATAACAAAATTAATTTTGGAGACAGTAATTAGCGAATTGTAATTGTTTTGATAGCCATGGAAATTGTATTTTCAATAGTTAATTTAATTAAAATAATCTGAGATGTTTTAAATATTTTGACTGATTTAAATGTTGTATAATTGAATTTTGATAACGAGTTTAAATTATTTCAGGAGATGTGTAATATGGTAGATGTAAGGATTGATAACAACATGTATTTCATAGAATGTGTATAATTTTGAAATGTGTTTTCACTTTGCTAGGAATGTCAGCTGATCAGTAGTAAAATGTCACTGTTAAATTGTTTATAAATGTTCAAGGTAATGAATGTCAAATATAATGGTTAATGTGTTAAAGATACTACTTCAAAAAATGAGAAAAGTAATCTGATAAATTTAAGATTTTTAAGATTTGTGATAAATAATAAAAGATAGTTTTTGGGTGATTAGTATTTTGTTGGGACATGTAGATCAGTCCAAGTTAAAGTTAAAGTGGTACTAGAGAGAATAATAATGTAATGTTGTTGTGAGTTAATGTAGAATTTGAGAAATATTGACGCTGACACAGTAGTTATGGGGAATATATGTGGAGTAATGATTGATATATTTATGTTTATAAATGATGATGTTATTTTGTAGTTGAAGTGGGGTAATGAGAATGAGATTTGGGGATGGTAATTTTGTAATAGGGGATAGTGTAATGGTGGAGTCCGCAACAAAAGGGTTGGGACGGGAAGGGACCGTTTGGCGCCGGAAAGGGTTACCTTAGGTAGAATCCAGGAACCAACATAAGGGAATGAGCTTTTGGGGGCGGGAAACACTTATCCTAAGTACAAAGGGGTAGAGGTTTTTTTTTATATATCGAGAGAATGTGGCGAATTGAGTTTAATAGTAAGTTGGGTGTAGAGATTGTTTGATAGATGTTTTGATAGAGATGGATGTCATGATAGTTAAAGTTGTTAGTGGTATTAGAGTCAGAGTGAGAAGGATTATATGTACAAATGCCAAGTGGTAGATCAAGTTATTATAAGTAATTGAATCACCCAAATTAATGGAGAATACGATTATTAAAGAAAAGAGATTTATAGTAAAAATATAAAATTTTGATTGAAACCAGTGACAATTTTAATAGCATTTGAAAGCTATAAAGTGTTTATTTTGAGTAATTTAAGTATCAGTTTGATTGTTATTTATAATAATATTTTGTTATTTTAAATGTTTTATTTTATTTTGTTTTGTGTTTAAAGATAGACGTTTCAATATGTGCGATGTAGTTTCAGATGTAACTTAGGTATGATTTATGTAGGTCAAGGTTCTTGACTTGACCCAGTTTTGATCAGCTGATAGGTGATACCCTAACTAGACACGTTTAGCAAGGAAGTAAAGCCAATTTTGCTTTTAATTAATTTGAATGATTTTAAATAATTTCAAGATTGAAAAAAGAAAATATTTTAATAAATTTAAATTTTTTTTTAATTTAAAATTTTTTTGAAAAAAACAAATATTTCTTGATTTTGCGCCTGCCATCTAATTGATATTTTTAACTTTGATGATGTTATTGTTTGTGTATTATTAGTGTTTTTATTGAATTGTATTGTTAGGGCATATGTATAATCACATGTTAGGTTAAGGATGTTCCTATTTTAAGAAATGTTCAATTTGTTTATTTTCTAATAATAAAAATAATGAAGAGAATTATTCAATTTAAATAAAAGATTTTATGTTGATTTCGAGAAAATAACTGTGGAGTTTGACTTAAACAAAATTTTAAAACTAAAGATGTTTCAATGTTTATATGATGTAGTATAAGTGTGTGTGTGAGCCCAGTAACTGCTAAAGGCAGCCCAGTTTGCATGTAAGGGGGAACATATCGGTTGAGGATCTGGCATGATATACGCCAGGGATTTGGATTTTTTGGGGAAACATGTTAGAAGGGGAGGTGCGCTGTGGTGCGTATCTGTTCGAGTTTTCGGTGTTGGGATCTCGCACAGAGAAGTCCAGTGATCTCGTTCAGATGCGTCCATAGTCGCCGAGCCAGGGGGGTCGTTTACCCATGAGGTGTAAGAGCAAAATGGGGTTGTTGGCACCAGTTCCTCACCGGTCCTCTTAGGGGTTTTAGCAATGAGATTTCTTCTGTTCCAGCAGAAGATCTCTCATTGGGGGGGGTATTGTAACGTGACAAATACAGGGGATTTTATTTTATTAAATTTTTGGGATTTATAAAAAATATTTGTAAATTTAATTTCCACTTAGTGACCAGGCCACGTGTTGTATTGTAACAGTGGTATAACAAAGGAACGATACGTCTCAACAATTGTGCAATCGCTAACAAGGAATGCACCCAGCATCATTTTCCAAGAACTTTGCAAGTGTGTGGCAGTGCGCCCGTATGCATCACACGAGCAGGTGCGCGGACTGACTCCGGTGTGAAACTCAAAGATGGATAAGAGACAAAATTTGTTGGAGCACATGTTCCAAGGTGCCGGACGTGAATCCTAAGTCCCACCCATCTCGTGACGTCAGCCAGTGCTGCACAAGTATCTTATACGAACAGCAAACAAACACTTACATGGTTTAAATAGGACGTAGCTGTGGCAACGAACCATGAGGCCTTGGTTTCCACCAAAAAAGAAGAAATCGAGTTAGCGGTGAATGCTATGCCGCTCTGGGCAGTCTGATTGTAGACCGTACCTGGCCGGGTACAGAGCCAAGTGGGCTCTTTTCAAAACTTTAGAATTACCAGTAAAAAGTGAATTAACAGTTTAAAACCATGTGACTGTGATTAATATTATTCAGTGAAGAACATATACAGTTATTTTCGGACACAAGTATCAATTAAAACGCGGAATAGTGAGCTCGAGCGAAAACCACGTTGCCGGCTGGGGGATTTCACAACATGTTTAAGGGTTAATTAAAATGATCAGGGGAGGGGTTATTAAAATAAATTGAGTGAGTGAGAGAATGGCAGGCTGGGCTGTGTTTTTATGTACTAGAATAAGGTAAGATATCTATCATATAAAAAATTTTTCTAATGCTGCACTTCAAAAGTTAAAACATTATGTGGAGGGAGTAACATTTTTTTATTTTTTATTTTGTACATGGAAAAGATGTTTAGTAATCGTAAAAATAAAAACCATTATCTTTTACATGATATACTTTGGTAAGCAAAGTCATTTCACACACCTTATTTCATTTTCTGTGCTGTCAAGTTCGCCGTACGAACGGGGTTCGTCCCCACTTAGAGATCAGGCCAGATCAAGAAGCAAAAAGGTAAGTGGAAGTTAAAATCAAATTCATTAATATAATGTAACCGAATGTTACAATTGGTGCCGTGACTGCAGGATGTAATATAATAAAAGTTGTATTACACCGGCCTATATTTTGACAGTACATTGAATGAAGTACGGTTGTGAAAGCGAAATTTTAGTTACGTGAAATGTACGTAATTGTGGTGTAAGGTTGATTTTATGTATGTTGTTGTATAATGTTTTGGAAGGGAGGATTAATCAATTGTAGTTAACACTTAAGTAAAAATAAGTTATAAATCAATTAAAAATGTCTGAGCATACTGAACAAAGCAATATAACTAACGTAGAAATGAGTAAAAGTAACCTTGAGCCACAGTCACTGAAAGAAAGTGATATGCGGACAGTTGATCCCAGCGCTGTTACAGAAACAGCTGTTGGCGGCAATGTAATCATTCATTCGACCCCAATTGCTGCTCAAATACAATTAAGTGAAACCGCTGTTGATTCTGGGATCATATTAACCCCAGTTTTAACTAATAAAAATAAACAATCCGATGATATGGATATAATGAGTTTTTTTACGAAAGATGGACAGTAAATTTGAAAAGTTCGATACCAAATTTGACCAATTAAGTAATGACCTTAAGGAACAGAAAAACGAAATTCAAGAAATGAAAAGTAGTTTCAATGAGAAATTAGATGAACAAATTAAATTAAGCAATGTTGTTGACAACAAATTTGACATGCAGAATAACCAATTTAACGAATTAAATAAACGTTTTGATAGGACTGACGAAAAATTTGAGAGTCGTTTTAACACTAATGACGAGAAATTTGAGATTTTAAGTAACGACATGAAAGAACAGAAAATAAAATGCGAACAGCAGAATATTAAAAATGATATTATTTTTAAAGAAATTAAAGAACAGAATATTCAGTTTCAGCAGAGTATAAGTGTGAAATTTGATGAATTAACAAATGATATACGAGAAAAGAATAAACGTTTAGAAAGTACCAATGAAATAATAAAAAATAGTTTGAATAAATTAGAACAGAGTAGTGAGAGAATGGGAGTGAGTGTGATGAACACAGACAAAAGTAAAACAAATGAAAATTATAATGATACGTATAAAAATGTGGTACTAGATGAAGAGTTAACAAATGATAATGATGATGTCGAAAATAATAACGATAATATTGAGAATAGTAATGTAACTGAAGAGGTAGTATCAGAGAGTGATATGTTGAAAATAAATAATGAGAGTACTGATGAAGTTGTAGAAGGTGATAAAGGAATGTTAATGTGTGTTGATGAGTTAGATAATGAGTGGAAAGAGAGTTATATTGTGGGTATGAAACAGAGGGTAAAATTTTTACGAGGTGTTATGGGGGGTGAAGAAAGATCTTCACGTATATATTGGGTAGACAAGTGTTCTACAAATAATTGTTTTTTGAAGTTTTTTGTTGTTCCTGGAGAAGTCAGGAAATGTTTAATTGAGTTAGTACCCTCTGCATGGAATGAGAGAGCAAGTATGAGATGGTGTTATGATGAGAGAAATTTTGATAGAGAATGGTGTGTTGATAGAGAGATAGAATTGTATGCATTAAAGAGAGATTATGATGAGTGGAAAGAAATGTTAGAAGTGTATTTAAATAAGACTGATTTAATTTATAATAAAAAAGTAACTGACCCGATATTGGAAATATTTACTAAGGGAGACTTGACAGAAATATTTAATATTTACTTGGTTCATGATTATTGTGATAAAACGGATGAATTTGATTTGCATGGTATTGTCACACAAAATAGCCATATGTGGGTCAATAAAATTGAGAAGTGTTATTTAAAACAAAGACTAATTTTTGACGATGGAGGGTAGACTATAAAACAATCAATGGACAATTTTAAATGCTTTGTTTTGTGGTTTTGACCTCGCAACCTTGGACATTGAAGTGTGATATAACTGAGTAATCAATGATGAAGAATTGTAAATATGTGTAGTGCATTTAATTGTGTGTATTGTAGGAGGTTAGGTAAACAACATGTATATGTAGTAGCAATGGTTGTGATAATAATAATATTAATATTCTGCAATCTAAATAAATAACAAAATTAATTTTGGAGACAGTAATTAGTGAATTGTAATTGTTTTGATAGCCATGGAACTTGTATTTTCAATAGTTAATTTAATTAAAATAATCTGAGATGTTTTAAATATTTTTACTGATTTAAATGTTGTATAATTGAATTTTGATAACGAGTTTAAATTATTTCAGGAGATATGTAATATGGTAGATGTAAGGATTGATAACAACATGTATTTCATAGAATGTATATAATTTTGAAATGTGTTTTCACTTTGCTAGGAATGTCAGCTGATCAGTAGTAAAATGTCACTGTTAAATTGTTTATAAATGTTCAAGGTAATGAATGTCAAATATAATGGTTAATGTGTTAAAGATACTACTTCAAAAAATGAGAAAAGTAATCTGATAAAGTTAAGATTTTAAAGATTTGTGAGAAATAATAAAAGATAGTTTTTGGGTGATTAGTATTTTGTTGGGACATGTAGATCAGTCCAAGTTAAAGTTAAAGTGGTACTAGAGAGAATAATAATGTAATGTTGTTGTGAGTTAATGTAGAATTTGAGAAATATTGACGCTGACACAGTAGTTATGGGGAATATATGTGGAGTAATGATTGATACATTTATGTTTATAAATGATGATGTTATTTTGTAGTTGAAGTGGGGTAATGAGAATGAGATTTGGGGATGGTAATTTTGTAATAGGGGATAGTGTAATGGTGGAGTCCGCAACAAAAGGGTTGGGACGGGAAGGGACCGTTTGGCGCCGGAAAGGGTTACCTTAGGTAGAATCCAGGAACCAACATAAGGGAATGAGCTTTTGGGGGCGGGAAACACTTATCCTAAGTACAAAGGGGTAGAGATTTTTTTTTATATATCGAGAGAATGTGGCGAATTGAGTTTAATAGTAAGTTGGGTGTAGAGATTGTTTGATAGATGTTTTGATAGAGATGGATGTCATGATAGTTAAAGTTGTTAGTGGTATTAGAGTCAGAGTGAGAAGGATTATATGTACAAATGCCAAGTGGTAGATCAAGTTATTATAAGTAATTGAATCACCCAAATTAATGGAGAATACGATTATTAAAGAAAAGAGATTTATAGTAAAAATATAAAATTTTGATTGAAACCAGTGACAATTTTAATAGCATTTGAAAGCTATAAAGTGTTTATTTTGAGTAATTTAAGTATCAGTTTGATTGTTATTTATAATAATATTTTGTTATTTTAAATGTTTTATTTTATTTTGTTTTGTGTTTAAAGATAGACGTTTCAATATGTGCGATGTAGTTTCAGATGTAACTTAGGTATGATTTATGTAGGTCAAGGTTCTTGACTTGACCCAGTTTTGATCAGCTGATAGGTGATACCCTAACTAGACACGTTTAGCAAGGAAGTAAAGCCAATTTTGCTTTTAATTAATTTGAATGATTTTAAATAATTTCAAGATTGAAAAAAGAAAATATTTTAATAAATTTAAATTTTTTTTTAATTTAAAATTTTTTTGAAAAAAACAAATATTTCTTGATTTTGCGCCTGCCATCTAATTGATATTTTTAACTTTGATGATGTTATTGTTTGTGTATTATTAGTGTTTTTATTGAATTGTATTGTTAGGGCATATGTATAATCACATGTTAGGTTAAGGATGTTCCTATTTTAAGAAATGTTCAATTTGTTTATTTTCTAATAATAAAAATAATGAAGAGAATTATTCAATTTAAATAAAAGATTTTATGTTGATTTCGAGAAAATAACTGTGGAGTTTGACTTAAACAAAATTTTAAAACTAAAGATGTTTCAATGTTTATATGATGTAGTATAAGTGTGTGTGTGAGCCCAGTAACTGCTAAAGGCAGCCCAGTTTGCAAGTAAGGGGGAACATATCGGTTGAGGATCTGGCATGATATACGCCAGGGATTTGGATTTTTTGGGGAAACATGTTAGAAGGGGAGGTGCGCTGTGGTGCGTATCTGTTCGAGTTTTCGGTGTTGGGATCTCGCACAGAGAAGTCCAGTGATCTCGTTCAGATGCGTCCATAGTCGCCGAGCCAGGGGGGTCGTTTACCCATGAGGTGTAAGAGCAAAATGGGGTTGTTGGCACCAGTTCCTCACCGGTCCTCTTAGGGGTTTTAGCAATGAGATTTCTTCTGTTCCAGCAGAAGATCTCTCATTGGGGGGGGTATTGTAACGTGACAAATACAGGGGATTTTATTTTATTAAATTTTTGGGATTTATAAAAAATATTTGTAAATTTAATTTCCACTTAGTGACCAGGCCACGTGTTGTATTGTAACAGTGGTATAACAAAGGAACGATACGTCTCAACAATTGTGCAATCGCTAACAAGGAATGCACCCAGCATCATTTTCCAAGAACTTTGCAAGTGTGTGGCAGTGCGCCCGTATGCATCACACGAGCAGGTGCGCGGACTGACTCCGGTGTGAAACTCAAAGATGGATAAGAGACAAAATTTGTTGGAGCACATGTTCCAAGGTGCCGGACGTGAATCCTAAGTCCCACCCATCTCGTGACGTCAGCCAGTGCTGCACAAGTATCTTATACGAACAGCAAACAAACACTTACATGGTTTAAATAGGACGTAGCTGTGGCAACGAACCATGAGGCCTTGGTTTCCACCAAAAAAGAAGAAATCGAGTTAGCGGTGAATGCTATGCCGCTCTGGGCAGTCTGATTGTAGACCGTACCTGGCCGGGTACAGAGCCAAGTGGGCTCTTTTCAAAACTTTAGAATTACCAGTAAAAAGTGAATTAACAGTTTAAAACCATGTGACTGTGATTAATATTATTCAGTGAAGAACATATACAGTTATTTTCGGACACAAGTATCAATTAAAACGCGGAATAGTGAGCTCGAGCGAAAACCACGTTGCCGGCTGGGGGATTTCACAACATGTTTAAGGGTTAATTAAAATGATCAGGGGAGGGGTTATTAAAATAAATTGAGTGAGTGAGAGAATGGCAGGCTGGGCTGTGTTTTTATGTACTAGAATAAGGTAAGATATCTATCATATAAAAAATTTTTCTAATGCTGCACTTCAAAAGTTAAAACATTATGTGGAGGGAGTAACATTTTTTTATTTTTTATTTTGTACATGGAAAAGATGTTTAGTAATCGTAAAAATAAAAACCATTATCTTTTACATGATATACTTTGGTAAGCAAAGTCATTTCACACACCTTATTTCATTTTCTGTGCTGTCAAGTTCGCCGTACGAACGGGGTTCGTCCCCACTTAGAGATCAGGCCAGATCAAGAAGCAAAAAGGTAAGTGGAAGTTAAAATCAAATTCATTAATATAATGTAACCGAATGTTACAATTGGTGCCGTGACTGCAGGATGTAATATAATAAAAGTTGTATTACACCGGCCTATATTTTGACAGTACATTGAATGAAGTACGGTTGTGAAAGCGAAATTTTAGTTACGTGAAATGTACGTAATTGTGGTGTAAGGTTGATTTTATGTATGTTGTTGTATAATGTTTTGGAAGGGAGGATTAATCAATTGTAGTTAACACTTAAGTAAAAATAAGTTATAAATCAATTAAAAATGTCTGAGCATACTGAACAAAGCAATATAACTAACGTAGAAATGAGTAAAAGTAACCTTGAGCCACAGTCACTGAAAGAAAGTGATATGCGGACAGTTGATCCCAGCGCTGTTACAGAAACAGCTGTTGGCGGCAATGTAATCATTCATTCGACCCCAATTGCAGCTCAAATACAATTAAGTGAAACCGCTGTTGATTCTGGGATCATATTAACCCCAGTTTTAACTAATAAAAATAAACAATCCGATGATATGGATATAATGAGTTTTTTTACGAAAGATGGACAGTAAATTTGAAAAGTTCGATACCAAATTTGACCAATTAAGTAATGACCTTAAGGAACAGAAAAACGAAATTCAAGAAATGAAAAGTAGTTTCAATGAGAAATTAGATGAACAAATTAAATTAAGCAATGTTGTTGACAACAAATTTGACATGCAGAATAACCAATTTAACGAATTAAATAAACGTTTTGATAGGACTGACGAAAAATTTGAGAGTCGTTTTAACACTAATGACGAGAAATTTGAGATTTTAAGTAACGACATGAAAGAACAGAAAATAAAATGCGAACAGCAGAATATTAAAAATGATATTATTTTTAAAGAAATTAAAGAACAGAATATTCAGTTTCAGCAGAGTATAAGTGTGAAATTTGATGAATTAACAAATGATATACGAGAAAAGAATAAACGTTTAGAAAGTACCAATGAAATAATAAAAAATAGTTTGAATAAATTAGAACAGAGTAGTGAGAGAATGGGAGTGAGTGTGATGAACACAGACAAAAGTAAAACAAATGAAAATTATAATGATACGTATAAAAATGTGGTACTAGATGAAGAGTTAACAAATGATAATGATGATGTCGAAAATAATAAAGATAATATTGAGAATAGTAATGTAACTGAAGAGGTAGTATCAGAGAGTGATATGTTGAAAATAAATAATGAGAGTACTGATGAAGTTGTAGAAGGTGATAAAGGAATGTTAATGTGTGTTGATGAGTTAGATAATGAGTGGAAAGAGAGTTATATTGTGGGTATGAAACAGAGGGTAAAATTTTTACGAGGTGTTATGGGGGGTGAAGAAAGATCTTCACGTATATATTGGGTAGACAAGTGTTCTACAAATAATTGTTTTTTGAAGTTTTTTGTTGTTCCTGGAGAAGTCAGGAAATGTTTAATTGAGTTAGTACCCTCTGCATGGAATGAGAGAGCAAGTATGAGATGGTGTTATGATGAGAGAAATTTTGATAGAGAATGGTGTGTTGATAGAGAGATAGAATTGTATGCATTAAAGAGAGATTATGATGAGTGGAAAGAAATGTTAGAAGTGTATTTAAATAAGACTGATTTAATTTATAATAAAAAAGTAACTGACCCGATATTGGAAATATTTACTAAGGGAGACTTGACAGAAATATTTAATATTTACTTGGTTCATGATTATTGTGATAAAACGGATGAATTTGATTTGCATGGTATTGTCACACAAAATAGCCATATGTGGGTCAATAAAATTGAGAAGTGTTATTTAAAACAAAGACTAATTTTTGACGATGGAGGGTAGACTATAAAACAATCAATGGACAATTTTAAATGCTTTGTTTTGTGGTTTTGACCTCGCAACCTTGGACATTGAAGTGTGATATAACTGAGTAATCAATGATGAAGAATTGTAAATATGTGTAGTGCATTTAATTGTGTGTATTGTAGGAGGTTAGGTAAACAACATGTATATGTAGTAGCAATGGTTGTGATAATAATAATATTAATATTCTGCAATCTAAATAAATAACAAAATTAATTTTGGAGACAGTAATTAGTGAATTGTAATTGTTTTGATAGCCATGGAACTTGTATTTTCAATAGTTAATTTAATTAAAATAATCTGAGATGTTTTAAATATTTTTACTGATTTAAATGTTGTATAATTGAATTTTGATAACGAGTTTAAATTATTTCAGGAGATATGTAATATGGTAGATGTAAGGATTGATAACAACATGTATTTCATAGAATGTATATAATTTTGAAATGTGTTTTCACTTTGCTAGGAATGTCAGCTGATCAGTAGTAAAATGTCACTGTTAAATTGTTTATAAATGTTCAAGGTAATGAATGTCAAATATAATGGTTAATGTGTTAAAGATACTACTTCAAAAAATGAGAAAAGTAATCTGATAAAGTTAAGATTTTAAAGATTTGTGAGAAATAATAAAAGATAGTTTTTGGGTGATTAGTATTTTGTTGGGACATGTAGATCAGTCCAAGTTAAAGTTAAAGTGGTACTAGAGAGAATAATAATGTAATGTTGTTGTGAGTTAATGTAGAATTTGAGAAATATTGACGCTGACACAGTAGTTATGGGGAATATATGTGGAGTAATGATTGATACATTTATGTTTATAAATGATGATGTTATTTTGTAGTTGAAGTGGGGTAATGAGAATGAGATTTGGGGATGGTAATTTTGTAATAGGGGATAGTGTAATGGTGGAGTCCGCAACAAAAGGGTTGGGACGGGAAGGGACCGTTTGGCGCCGGAAAGGGTTACCTTAGGTAGAATCCAGGAACCAACATAAGGGAATGAGCTTTTGGGGGCGGGAAACACTTATCCTAAGTACAAAGGGGTAGAGATTTTTTTTTATATATCGAGAGAATGTGGCGAATTGAGTTTAATAGTAAGTTGGGTGTAGAGATTGTTTGATAGATGTTTTGATAGAGATGGATGTCATGATAGTTAAAGTTGTTAGTGGTATTAGAGTCAGAGTGAGAAGGATTATATGTACAAATGCCAAGTGGTAGATCAAGTTATTATAAGTAATTGAATCACCCAAATTAATGGAGAATACGATTATTAAAGAAAAGAGATTTATAGTAAAAATATAAAATTTTGATTGAAACCAGTGACAATTTTAATAGCATTTGAAAGCTATAAAGTGTTTATTTTGAGTAATTTAAGTATCAGTTTGATTGTTATTTATAATAATATTTTGTTATTTTAAATGTTTTATTTTATTTTGTTTTGTGTTTAAAGATAGACGTTTCAATATGTGCGATGTAGTTTCAGATGTAACTTAGGTATGATTTATGTAGGTCAAGGTTCTTGACTTGACCCAGTTTTGATCAGCTGATAGGTGATACCCTAACTAGACACGTTTAGCAAGGAAGTAAAGCCAATTTTGCTTTTAATTAATTTGAATAATTTTAAATAATTTCAAGATTGAAAAAAGAAAATATTTTAATAAATTTAAATTTTTTTTTAATTTAAAATTTTTTTGAAAAAAACAAATATTTCTTGATTTTGCGCCTGCCATCTAATTGATATTTTTAACTTTGATGATGTTATTGTTTGTGTATTATTAGTGTTTTTATTGAATTGTATTGTTAGGGCATATGTATAATCACATGTTAGGTTAAGGATGTTCCTATTTTAAGAAATGTTCAATTTGTTTATTTTCTAATAATAAAAATAATGAAGAGAATTATTCAATTTAAATAAAAGATTTTATGTTGATTTCGAGAAAATAACTGTGGAGTTTGACTTAAACAAAATTTTAAAACTAAAGATGTTTCAATGTTTATATGATGTAGTATAAGTGTGTGTGTGAGCCCAGTAACTGCTAAAGGCAGCCCAGTTTGCAAGTAAGGGGGAACATATCGGTTGAGGATCTGGCATGATATACGCCAGGGATTTGGATTTTTTGGGGAAACATGTTAGAAGGGGAGGTGCGCTGTGGTGCGTATCTGTTCGAGTTTTCGGTGTTGGGATCTCGCACAGAGAAGTCCAGTGATCTCGTTCAGATGCGTCCATAGTCGCCGAGCCAGGGGGGTCGTTTACCCATGAGGTGTAAGAGCAAAATGGGGTTGTTGGCACCAGTTCCTCACCGGTCCTCTTAGGGGTTTTAGCAATGAGATTTCTTCTGTTCCAGCAGAAGATCTCTCATTGGGGGGGGGGTATTGTAACGTGACAAATACAGGGGATTTTATTTTATTAAATTTTTGGGATTTATAAAAAATATTTGTAAATTTAATTTCCACTTAGTGACCAGGCCACGTGTTGTATTGTAACAGTGGTATAACAAAGGAACGATACGTCTCAACAATTGTGCAATCGCTAACAAGGAATGCACCCAGCATCATTTTCCAAGAACTTTGCAAGTGTGTGGCAGTGCGCCCGTATGCATCACACGAGCAGGTGCGCGGACTGACTCCGGTGTGAAACTCAAAGATGGATAAGAGACAAAATTTGTTGGAGCACATGTTCCAAGGTGCCGGACGTGAATCCTAAGTCCCACCCATCTCGTGACGTCAGCCAGTGCTGCACAAGTATCTTATACGAACAGCAAACAAACACTTACATGGTTTAAATAGGACGTAGCTGTGGCAACGAACCATGAGGCCTTGGTTTCCACCAAAAAAGAAGAAATCGAGTTAGCGGTGAATGCTATGCCGCTCTGGGCAGTCTGATTGTAGACCGTACCTGGCCGGGTACAGAGCCAAGTGGGCTCTTTTCAAAACTTTAGAATTACCAGTAAAAAGTGAATTAACAGTTTAAAACCATGTGACTGTGATTAATATTATTCAGTGAAGAACATATACAGTTATTTTCGGACACAAGTATCAATTAAAACGCGGAATAGTGAGCTCGAGCGAAAACCACGTTGCCGGCTGGGGGATTTCACAACATGTTTAAGGGTTAATTAAAATGATCAGGGGAGGGGTTATTAAAATAAATTGAGTGAGTGAGAGAATGGCAGGCTGGGCTGTGTTTTTATGTACTAGAATAAGGTAAGATATCTATCATATAAAAAATTTTTCTAATGCTGCACTTCAAAAGTTAAAACATTATGTGGAGGGAGTAACATTTTTTTATTTTTTATTTTGTACATGGAAAAGATGTTTAGTAATCGTAAAAATAAAAACCATTATCTTTTACATGATATACTTTGGTAAGCAAAGTCATTTCACACACCTTATTTCATTTTCTGTGCTGTCAAGTTCGCCGTACGAACGGGGTTCGTCCCCACTTAGAGATCAGGCCAGATCAAGAAGCAAAAAGGTAAGTGGAAGTTAAAATCAAATTCATTAATATAATGTAACCGAATGTTACAATTGGTGCCGTGACTGCAGGATGTAATATAATAAAAGTTGTATTACACCGGCCTATATTTTGACAGTACATTGAATGAAGTACGGTTGTGAAAGCGAAATTTTAGTTACGTGAAATGTACGTAATTGTGGTGTAAGGTTGATTTTATGTATGTTGTTGTATAATGTTTTGGAAGGGAGGATTAATCAATTGTAGTTAACACTTAAGTAAAAATAAGTTATAAATCAATTAAAAATGTCTGAGCATACTGAACAAAGCAATATAACTAACGTAGAAATGAGTAAAAGTAACCTTGAGCCACAGTCACTGAAAGAAAGTGATATGCGGACAGTTGATCCCAGCGCTGTTACAGAAACAGCTGTTGGCGGCAATGTAATCATTCATTCGACCCCAATTGCTGCTCAAATACAATTAAGTGAAACCGCTGTTGATTCTGGGATCATATTAACCCCAGTTTTAACTAATAAAAATAAACAATCCGATGATATGGATATAATGAGTTTTTTTACGAAAGATGGACAGTAAATTTGAAAAGTTCGATACCAAATTTGACCAATTAAGTAATGACCTTAAGGAACAGAAAAACGAAATTCAAGAAATGAAAAGTAGTTTCAATGAGAAATTAGATGAACAAATTAAATTAAGCAATGTTGTTGACAACAAATTTGACATGCAGAATAACCAATTTAACGAATTAAATAAACGTTTTGATAGGACTGACGAAAAATTTGAGAGTCGTTTTAACACTAATGACGAGAAATTTGAGATTTTAAGTAACGACATGAAAGAACAGAAAATAAAATGCGAACAGCAGAATATTAAAAATGATATTATTTTTAAAGAAATTAAAGAACAGAATATTCAGTTTCAGCAGAGTATAAGTGTGAAATTTGATGAATTAACAAATGATATACGAGAAAAGAATAAACGTTTAGAAAGTACCAATGAAATAATAAAAAATAGTTTGAATAAATTAGAACAGAGTAGTGAGAGAATGGGAGTGAGTGTGATGAACACAGACAAAAGTAAAACAAATGAAAATTATAATGATACGTATAAAAATGTGGTACTAGATGAAGAGTTAACAAATGATAATGATGATGTCGAAAATAATAAAGATAATATTGAGAATAGTAATGTAACTGAAGAGGTAGTATCAGAGAGTGATATGTTGAAAATAAATAATGAGAGTACTGATGAAGTTGTAGAAGGTGATAAAGGAATGTTAATGTGTGTTGATGAGTTAGATAATGAGTGGAAAGAGAGTTATATTGTGGGTATGAAACAGAGGGTAAAATTTTTACGAGGTGTTATGGGGGGTGAAGAAAGATCTTCACGTATATATTGGGTAGACAAGTGTTCTACAAATAATTGTTTTTTGAAGTTTTTTGTTGTTCCTGGAGAAGTCAGGAAATGTTTAATTGAGTTAGTACCCTCTGCATGGAATGAGAGAGCAAGTATGAGATGGTGTTATGATGAGAGAAATTTTGATAGAGAATGGTGTGTTGATAGAGAGATAGAATTGTATGCATTAAAGAGAGATTATGATGAGTGGAAAGAAATGTTAGAAGTGTATTTAAATAAGACTGATTTAATTTATAATAAAAAAGTAACTGACCCGATATTGGAAATATTTACTAAGGGAGACTTGACAGAAATATTTAATATTTACTTGGTTCATGATTATTGTGATAAAACGGATGAATTTGATTTGCATGGTATTGTCACACAAAATAGCCATATGTGGGTCAATAAAATTGAGAAGTGTTATTTAAAACAAAGACTAATTTTTGACGATGGAGGGTAGACTATAAAACAATCAATGGACAATTTTAAATGCTTTGTTTTGTGGTTTTGACCTCGCAACCTTGGACATTGAAGTGTGATATAACTGAGTAATCAATGATGAAGAATTGTAAATATGTGTAGTGCATTTAATTGTGTGTATTGTAGGAGGTTAGGTAAACAACCTGTATATGTAGTAGCAATGGTTGTGATAATAATAATATTAATATTCTGCAATCTAAATAAATAACAAAATTAATTTTGGAGACAGTAATTAGCGAATTGTAATTGTTTTGATAGCCATGGAACTTGTATTTTCAATAGTTAATTTAATTAAAATAATCTGAGATGTTTTAAATATTTTGACTGATTTAAATGTTGTATAATTGAATTTTGATAACGAGTTTAAATTATTTCAGGAGATATGTAATATGGTAGATGTAAGGATTGATAACAACATGTATTTCATAGAATGTATATAATTTTGTAATGTGTTTTCACTTTGCTAGGAATGTCAGCTGATCAGTAGTAAAATGTCACTGTTAAATTGTTTATAAATGTTCAAGGTAATGAATGTCAAATATAATGGTTAATGTGTTAAAGATACTACTTCAAAAAATGAGAAAAGTAATCTGATAAAGTTAAGATTTTAAAGATTTGTGAGAAATAATAAAAGATAGTTTTTGGGTGATTAGTATTTTGTTGGGACATGTAGATCAGTCCAAGTTAAAGTTAAAGTGGTACTAGAGAGAATAATAATGTAATGTTGTTGTGAGTTAATGTAGAATTTGAGAAATATTGACGCTGACACAGTAGTTATGGGGAATATATGTGGAGTAATGATTGATATATTTATGTTTATAAATGATGATGTTATTTTGTAGTTGAAGTGGGGTAATGAGAATGAGATTTGGGGATGGTAATTTTGTAATAGGGGATAGTGTAATGGTGGAGTCCGCAACAAAAGGGTTGGGACGGGAAGGGACCGTTTGGCGCCGGAAAGGGTTACCTTAGGTAGAATCCAGGAACCAACATAAGGGAATGAGCTTTTGGGGGCGGGAAACACTTATCCTAAGTACAAAGGGGTAGAGGTTTTTTTTTATATATCGAGAGAATGTGGCGAATTGAGTTTAATAGTAAGTTGGGTGTAGAGATTGTTTGATAGATGTTTTGATAGAGATGGATGTCATGATAGTTAAAGTTGTTAGTGGTATTAGAGTCAGAGTGAGAAGGATTATATGTACAAATGCCAAGTGGTAGATCAAGTTATTATAAGTAATTGAATCACCCAAATTAATGGAGAATACGATTATTAAAGAAAAGAGATTTATAGTAAAAATATAAAATTTTGATTGAAACCAGTGACAATTTTAATAGCATTTGAAAGCTATAAAGTGTTTATTTTGAGTAATTTAAGTATCAGTTTGATTGTTATTTATAATAATATTTTGTTATTTTAAATGTTTTATTTTATTTTGTTTTGTGTTTAAAGATAGACGTTTCAATATGTGCGATGTAGTTTCAGATGTAACTTAGGTATGATTTATGTAGGTCAAGTTTCTTGACTTGACCCAGTTTTGATCAGCTGATAGGTGATACCCTAACTAGACACGTTTAGCAAGGAAGTAAAGCCAATTTTGCTTTTAATTAATTTGAATGATTTTAAATAATTTCAAGATTGAAAAAAGAAAATATTTTAATAAATTTAAATTTTTTTTTAATTTAAAATTTTTTTGAAAAAAACAAATATTTCTTGATTTTGCGCCTGCCATCTAATTGATATTTTTAACTTTGATGATGTTATTGTTTGTGTATTATTAGTGTTTTTATTGAATTGTATTGTTAGGGCATATGTATAATCACATGTTAGGTTAAGGATGTTCCTATTTTAAGAAATGTTCAATTTGTTTATTTTCTAATAATAAAAATAATGAAGAGAATTATTCAATTTAAATAAAAGATTTTATGTTGATTTCGAGAAAATAACTGTGGAGTTTGACTTAAACAAAATTTTAAAACTAAAGATGTTTCAATGTTTATATGATGTAGTATAAGTGTGTGTGTGAGCCCAGTAACTGCTAAAGGCAGCCCAGTTTGCATGTAAGGGGGAACATATCGGTTGAGGATCTGGCATGATATACGCCAGGGATTTGGATTTTTTGGGGAAACATGTTAGAAGGGGAGGTGCGCTGTGGTGCGTATCTGTTCGAGTTTTCGGTGTTGGGATCTCGCACAGAGAAGTCCAGTGATCTCGTTCAGATGCGTCCATAGTCGCCGAGCCAGGGGGGTCGTTTACCCATGAGGTGTAAGAGCAAAAGGGGGTTGTTGGCACCAGTTCCTCACCGGTCCTCTTAGGGGTTTTAGCAATGAGATTTCTTCTGTTCCAGCAGAAGATCTCTCATTGGGGGGGGGGGTATTGTAACGTGACAAATACAGGGGATTTTATTTTATTAAATTTTTGGGATTTATAAAAAATATTTGTAAATTTAATTTCCACTTAGTGACCAGGCCACGTGTTGTATTGTAACAGTGGTATAACAAAGGAACGATACGTCTCAACAATTGTGCAATCGCTAACAAGGAATGCACCCAGCATCATTTTCCAAGAACTTTGCAAGTGTGTGGCAGTGCGCCCGTATGCATCACACGAGCAGGTGCGCGGACTGACTCCGGTGTGAAACTCAAAGATGGATAAGAGACAAAATTTGTGGGAGCACATGTTCCAAGGTGCCGGACGTGGATCCTAAGTCCCACCCATCTCGTGACGTCAGCCAGTGCTGCACAAGTATCTTATACGAACAGCAAACAAACACTTACATGGTTTAAATAGGACGTAGCTGTGGCAACGAACCATGAGGCCTTGGTTTCCACCAAAAAAGAAGAAATCGAGTAAGCGGTGAATGCTATGCCGCTCTGGGCAGTCTGATTGTAGACCGTACCTGGCCGGGTACAGAGCCAAGTGGGCTCTTTTCAAAACTTTAGAATTACCAGTAAAAAGTGAATTAACAGTTTAAAACCATGTGACTGTGATTAATATTATTCAGTGAAGAACATATACAGTTATTTTCGGACAAAAGTATCAATTAAAACGCGGAATAGTGAGCTCGAGCGAAAACCACGTTGCCGGCTGGGGGATTTCACAACATGTTTAAGGGTTAATTAAAATGATCAGGGGAGGGGTTATTAAAATAAATTGAGTGAGTGAGAGAATGGCAGGCTGGGCTGTGTTTTTATGTACTAGAATAAGGTAAGATATCTATCATATAAGAAATTTTTCTAATGCTGCACTTCAAAAGTTAAAACATTATGTGGAGGGAGTAACATTTTTTTATTTTTTATTTTGTACATGGAAAAGATGTTTAGTAATCGTAAAAATAAAAACCATTATCTTTTACATGATATACTTTGGTAAGCAAAGTCATTTCACACACCTTATTTCATTTTCTGTGCTGTCAAGTTCGCCGTACGAACGGGGTTCGTCCCCACTTAGAGATCAGGCCAGATCAAGAAGCAAAAAGGTAAGTGGAAGTTAAAATCAAATTCATTAATATAATGTAACCGAATGTTACAATTGGTGCCGTGACTGCAGGATGTAATATAATAAAAGTTGTATTACACCGGCCTATATTTTGACAGTACATTGAATGAAGTACGGTTGTGAAAGCGAAATTTTAGTTACGTGAAATGTACGTAATTGTGGTGTAAGGTTGATTTTATGTATGTTGTTGTATAATGTTTTGGAAGGGAGGATTAATCAATTGTAGTTAACACTTAAGTAAAAATAAGTTATAAATCAGTTAAAAATGTCTGAGCATACTGAACAAAGCAATATAACTAACGTAGAAATGAGTAAAAGTAACCTTGAGCCACAGTCACTGAAAGAAAGTGATATGCGGACAGTTGATCCCAGCGCTGTTACAGAAACAGCTGTTGGCGGCAATGTAATCATTCATTCGACCCCAATTGCTGCTCAAATACAATTAAGTGAAACCGCTGTTGATTCTGGGATCATATTAACCCCAGTTTTAACTAATAAAAATAAACAATCCGATGATATGGATATAATGAGTTTTTTTACGAAAGATGGACAGTAAATTTGAAAAGTTCGATACCAAATTTGACCAATTAAGTAATGACCTTAAGGAACAGAAAAACGAAATTCAAGAAATGAAAAGTAGTTTCAATGAGAAATTAGATGAACAAATTAAATTAAGCAATGTTGTTGACAACAAATTTGACATGCAGAATAACCAATTTAACGAATTAAATAAACGTTTTGATAGGACTGACGAAAAATTTGAGAGTCGTTTTAACACTAATGACGAGAAATTTGAGATTTTAAGTAACGACATGAAAGAACAGAAAATAAAATGCGAACAGCAGAATATTAAAAATGATATTATTTTTAAAGAAATTAAAGAACAGAATATTCAGTTTCAGCAGAGTATAAGTGTGAAATTTGATGAATTAACAAATGATATACGAGAAAAGAATAAACGTTTAGAAAGTACCAATGAAATAATAAAAAATAGTTTGAATAAATTAGAACAGAGTAGTGAGAGAATGGGAGTGAGTGTGATGAACACAGACAAAAGTAAAACAAATGAAAATTATAATGATACGTATAAAAATGTGGTACTAGATGAAGAGTTAACAAATGATAATGATGATGTCGAAAATAATAAAGATAATATTGAGAATAGTAATGTAACTGAAGAGGTAGTATCAGAGAGTGATATGTTGAAAATAAATAATGAGAGTACTGATGAAGTTGTAGAAGGTGATAAAGGAATGTTAATGTGTGTTGATGAGTTAGATAATGAGTGGAAAGAGAGTTATATTGTGGGTATGAAACAGAGGGTAAAATTTTTACGAGGTGTTATGGGGGGTGAAGAAAGATCTTCACGTACATATTGGGTAGACAAGTGTTCTACAAATAATTGTTTTTTGAAGTTTTTTGTTGTTCCTGGAGAAGTCAGGAAATGTTTAATTGAGTTAGTACCCTCTGCATGGAATGAGAGAGCAAGTATGAGATGGTGTTATGATGAGAGAAATTTTGATAGAGAATGGTGTGTTGATAGAGAGATAGAATTGTATGCATTAAAGAGAGATTATGATGAGTGGAAAGAAATGTTAGAAGTGTATTTAAATAAGACTGGTTTAATTTATAATAAAAAAGTAACTGACCCGATATTGGAAATATTTACTAAGGGAGACTTGACAGAAATATTTAATATTTACTTGGTTCATGATTATTGTGATAAAACGGATGAATTTGATTTGCATGGTATTGTCACACAAAATAGCCATATGTGGGTCAATAAAATTGAGAAGTGTTATTTAAAACAAAGACTAATTTTTGACGATGGAGGGTAGACTATAAAACAATCAATGGACAATTTTAAATGCTTTGTTTTGTGGTTTTGACCTCGCAACCTTGGACATTGAAGTGTGATATAACTGAGTAATCAATGATGAAGAATTGTAAATATGTGTAGTGCATTTAATTGTGTGTATTGTAGGAGGTTAGGTAAACAACGTGTATATGTAGTAGCAATGGTTGTGATAATAATAATATTAATATTCTGCAATCTAAATAAATAACAAAATTAATTTTGGAGACAGTAATTAGCGAATTGTAATTGTTTTGATAGCCATGGAACTTGTATTTTCAATAGTTAATTTAATTAAAATAATCTGAGATGTTTTAAATATTTTGACTGATTTAAATGTTGTATAATTGAATTTTGATAACGAGTTTAAATTATTTCAGGAGATATGTAATATGGTAGATGTAAGGATTGATAACAACATGTATTTCATAGAATGTATATAATTTTGTAATGTGTTTTCACTTTGCTAGGAATGTCAGCTGATCAGTAGTAAAATGTCACTGTTAAATTGTTTATAAATGTTCAAGGTAATGAATGTCAAATATAATGGTTAATGTGTTAAAGATACTACTTCAAAAAATGAGAAAAGTAATCTGATAAAGTTAAGATTTTAAAGATTTGTGAGAAATAATAAAAGATAGTTTTTGGGTGATTAGTATTTTGTTGGGACATGTAGATCAGTCCAAGTTAAAGTTAAAGTGGTACTAGAGAGAATAATAATGTAATGTTGTTGTGAGTTAATGTAGAATTTGAGAAATATTGACGCTGACACAGTAGTTATGGGGAATATATGTGGAGTAATGATTGATATATTTATGTTTATAAATGATGATGTTATTTTGTAGTTGAAGTGGGGTAATGAGAATGAGATTTGGGGATGGTAATTTTGTAATAGGGGATAGTGTAATGGTGGAGTCCGCAACAAAAGGGTTGGGACGGGAAGGGACCGTTTGGCGCCGGAAAGGGTTACCTTAGGTAGAATCCAGGAACCAACATAAGGGAATGAGCTTTTGGGGGGGGAAACACTTATCCTAAGTACAAAGGGGTAGAGATTTTTTTTTATATAACGAGAGAATGTGGCGAATTGAGTTTAATAGTAAGTTGGGTGTAGAGATTGTTTGATAGATGTTTTGATAGAGATGGATGTCATGATAGTTAAAGTTGTTAGTGGTATTAGAGTCAGAGTGAGAAGGATTATATGTACAAATGCCAAGTGGTAGATCAAGTTATTATAAGTAATTGAATCACCCAAATTAATGGAGAATACGATTATTAAAGAAAAGAGATTTATAGTAAAAATATAAAATTTTGATTGAAACCAGTGACAATTTTAATAGCATTTGAAAGCTATAAAGTGTTTATTTTGAGTAATTTAAGTATCAGTTTGATTGTTATTTATAATAATATTTTGTTATTTTAAATGTTTTATTTTATTTTGTTTTGTGTTTAAAGATAGACGTTTCAATATGTGCGATGTAGTTTCAGATGTAACTTAGGTATGATTTATGTAGGTCAAGGTTCTTGACTTGACCCAGTTTTGATCAGCTGATAGGTGATACCCTAACTAGACACGTTTAGCAAGGAAGTAAAGCCAATTTTGCTTTTAATTAATTTGAATGATTTTAAATAATTTCAAGATTGAAAAAAGAAAATATTTTAATAAATTTAAATTTTTTTTTAATTTAAAATTTTTTTGAAAAAAACAAATATTTCTTGATTTTGCGCCTGCCATCTAATTGATATTTTTAACTTTGATGATGTTATTGTTTGTGTATTATTAGTGTTTTTATTGAATTGTATTGTTAGGGCATATGTATAATCACATGTTAGGTTAAGGATGTTCCTATTTTAAGAAATGTTCAATTTGTTTATTTTCTAATAATAAAAATAATGAAGAGAATTATTCAATTTAAATAAAAGATTTTATGTTGATTTCGAGAAAATAACTGTGGAGTTTGACTTAAACAAAATTTTAAAACTAAAGATGTTTCAATGTTTATATGATGTAGTATAAGTGTGTGTGTGAGCCCAGTAACTGCTAAAGGCAGCCCAGTTTGCATGTAAGGGGGAACATATCGGTTGAGGATCTGGCATGATATACGCCAGGGATTTGGATTTTTTGGGGAAACATGTTAGAAGGGGAGGTGCGCTGTGGTGCGTATCTGTTCGAGTTTTCGGTGTTGGGATCTCGCACAGAGAAGTCCAGTGATCTCGTTCAGATGCGTCCATAGTCGCCGAGCCAGGGGGGTCGTTTACCCATGAGGTGTAAGAGCAAAAGGGGGTTGTTGGCACCAGTTCCTCACCGGTCCTCTTAGGGGTTTTAGCAATGAGATTTCTTCTGTTCCAGCAGAAGATCTCTCATTGGGGGGGGGGGGTATTGTAACGTGACAAATACAGGGGATTTTATTTTATTAAATTTTTGGGATTTATAAAAAATATTTGTAAATTTAATTTCCACTTAGTGACCAGGCCACGTGTTGTATTGTAACAGTGGTATAACAAAGGAACGATACGTCTCAACAATTGTGCAATCGCTAACAAGGAATGCACCCAGCATCATTTTCCAAGAACTTTGCAAGTGTGTGGCAGTGCGCCCGTATGCATCACACGAGCAGGTGCGCGGACTGACTCCGGTGTGAAACTCAAAGATGGATAAGAGACAAAATTTGTGGGAGCACATGTTCCAAGGTGCCGGACGTGAATCCTAAGTCCCACCCATCTCGTGACGTCAGCCAGTGCTGCACAAGTATCTTATACGAACAGCAAACAAACACTTACATGGTTTAAATAGGACGTAGCTGTGGCAACGAACCATGAGGCCTTGGTTTCCACCAAAAAAGAAGAAATCGAGTTAGCGGTGAATGCTATGCCGCTCTGGGCAGTCTGATTGTAGACCGTACCTGGCCGGGTACAGAGCCAAGTGGGCTCTTTTCAAAACTTTAGAATTACCAGTAAAAAGTGAATTAACAGTTTAAAACCATGTGACTGTGATTAATATTATTCAGTGAAGAACATATACAGTTATTTTCGGACACAAGTATCAATTAAAACGCGGAATAGTGAGCTCGAGCGAAAACCACGTTGCCGGCTGGGGGATTTCACAACATGTTTAAGGGTTAATTAAAATGATCAGGGGAGGGGTTATTAAAATAAATTGAGTGAGTGAGAGAATGGCAGGCTGGGCTGTGTTTTTATGTACTAGAATAAGGTAAGATATCTATCATATAAAAAATTTTTCTAATGCTGCACTTCAAAAGTTAAAACATTATGTGGAGGGAGTAACATTTTTTTATTTTTTATTTTGTACATGGAAAAGATGTTTAGTAATCGTAAAAATAAAAACCATTATCTTTTACATGATATACTTTGGTAAGCAAAGTCATTTCACACACCTTATTTCATTTTCTGTGCTGTCAAGTTCGCCGTACGAACGGGGTTCGTCCCCACTTAGAGATCAGGCCAGATCAAGAAGCAAAAAGGTAAGTGGAAGTTAAAATCAAATTCATTAATATAATGTAACCGAATGTTACAATTGGTGCCGTGACTGCAGGATGTAATATAATAAAAGTTGTATTACACCGGCCTATATTTTGACAGTACATTGAATGAAGTACGTTTGTGAAAGCGAAATTTTAGTTACGTGAAATGTACGTAATTGTGGTGTAAGGTTGATTTTATGTATGTTGTTGTATAATGTTTTGGAAGGGAGGATTAATCAATTGTAGTTAACACTTAAGTAAAAATAAGTTATAAATCAATTAAAAATGTCTGAGCATACTGAACAAAGCAATATAACTAACGTAGAAATGAGTAAAAGTAACCTTGAGCCACAGTCACTGAAAGAAAGTGATATGCGGACAGTTGATCCCAGCGCTGTTACAGAAACAGCTGTTGGCGGCAATGTAATCATTCATTCGACCCCAATTGCTGCTCAAATACAATTAAGTGAAACCGCTGTTGATTCTGGGATCATATTAACCCCAGTTTTAACTAATAAAAATAAACAATCCGATGATATGGATATAATGAGTTTTTTTACGAAAGATGGACAGTAAATTTGAAAAGTTCGATACCAAATTTGACCAATTAAGTAATGACCTTAAGGAACAGAAAAACGAAATTCAAGAAATGAAAAGTAGTTTCAATGAGAAATTAGATGAACAAATTAAATTAAGCAATGTTGTTGACAACAAATTTGACATGCAGAATAACCAATTTAACGAATTAAATAAACGTTTTGATAGGACTGACGAAAAATTTGAGAGTCGTTTTAACACTAATGACGAGAAATTTGAGATTTTAAGTAACGACATGAAAGAACAGAAAATAAAATGCGAACAGCAGAATATTAAAAATGATATTATTTTTAAAGAAATTAAAGAACAGAATATTCAGTTTCAGCAGAGTATAAGTGTGAAATTTGATGAATTAACAAATGATATACGAGAAAAGAATAAACGTTTAGAAAGTACCAATGAAATAATAAAAAATAGTTTGAATAAATTAGAACAGAGTAGTGAGAGAATGGGAGTGAGTGTGATGAACACAGACAAAAGTAAAACAAATGAAAATTATAATGATACGTATAAAAATGTGGTACTAGATGAAGAGTTAACAAATGATAATGATGATGTCGAAAATAATAAAGATAATATTGAGAATAGTAATGTAACTGAAGAGGTAGTATCAGAGAGTGATATGTTGAAAATAAATAATGAGAGTACTGATGAAGTTGTAGAAGGTGATAAAGGAATGTTAATGTGTGTTGATGAGTTAGATAATGAGTGGAAAGAGAGTTATATTGTGGGTATGAAACAGAGGGTAAAATTTTTACGAGGTGTTATGGGGGGTGAAGAAAGATCTTCACGTACATATTGGGTAGACAAGTGTTCTACAAATAATTGTTTTTTGAAGTTTTTTGTTGTTCCTGGAGAAGTCAGGAAATGTTTAATTGAGTTAGTACCCTCTGCATGGAATGAGAGAGCAAGTATGAGATGGTGTTATGATGAGAGAAATTTTGATAGAGAATGGTGTGTTGATAGAGAGATAGAATTGTATGCATTAAAGAGAGATTATGATGAGTGGAAAGAAATGTTAGAAGTGTATTTAAATAAGACTGATTTAATTTATAATAAAAAAGTAACTGACCCGATATTGGAAATATTTACTAAGGGAGACTTGACAGAAATATTTAATATTTACTTGGTTCATGATTATTGTGATAAAACGGATGAATTTGATTTGCATGGTATTGTCACACAAAATAGCCATATGTGGGTCAATAAAATTGAGAAGTGTTATTTAAAACAAAGACTAATTTTTGACGATGGAGGGTAGACTATAAAACAATCAATGGACAATTTTAAATGCTTTGTTTTGTGGTTTTGACCTCGCAACCTTGGACATTGAAGTGTGATATAACTGAGTAATCAATGATGAAGAATTGTAAATATGTGTAGTGCATTTAATTGTGTGTATTGTAGGAGGTTAGGTAAACAACGTGTATATGTAGTAGCAATGGTTGTGATAATAATAATATTAATATTCTGCAATCTAAATAAATAACAAAATTAATTTTGGAGACAGTAATTAGCGAATTGTAATTGTTTTGATAGCCATGGAACTTGTATTTTCAATAGTTAATTTAATTAAAATAATCTGAGATGTTTTAAATATTTTGACTGATTTAAATGTTGTATAATTGAATTTTGATAACGAGTTTAAATTATTTCAGGAGATATGTAATATGGTAGATGTAAGGATTGATAACAACATGTATTTCATAGAATGTATATAATTTTGTAATGTGTTTTCACTTTGCTAGGAATGTCAGCTGATCAGTAGTAAAATGTCACTGTTAAATTGTTTATAAATGTTCAAGGTAATGAATGTCAAATATAATGGTTAATGTGTTAAAGATACTACTTCAAAAAATGAGAAAAGTAATCTGATAAAGTTAAGATTTTAAAGATTTGTGAGAAATAATAAAAGATAGTTTTTGGGTGATTAGTATTTTGTTGGGACATGTAGATCAGTCCAAGTTAAAGTTAAAGTGGTACTAGAGAGAATAATAATGTAATGTTGTTGTGAGTTAATGTAGAATTTGAGAAATATTGACGCTGACACAGTAGTTATGGGGAATATATGTGGAGTAATGATTGATATATTTATGTTTATAAATGATGATGTTATTTTGTAGTTGAAGTGGGGTAATGAGAATGAGATTTGGGGATGGTAATTTTGTAATAGGGGATAGTGTAATGGTGGAGTCCGCAACAAAAGGGTTGGGACGGGAAGGGACCGTTTGGCGCCGGAAAGGGTTACCTTAGGTAGAATCCAGGAACCAACATAAGGGAATGAGCTTTTGGGGGGGGAAACACTTATCCTAAGTACAAAGGGGTAGAGATTTTTTTTTATATAACGAGAGAATGTGGCGAATTGAGTTTAATAGTAAGTTGGGTGTAGAGATTGTTTGATAGATGTTTTGATAGAGATGGATGTCATGATAGTTAAAGTTGTTAGTGGTATTAGAGTCAGAGTGAGAAGGATTATATGTACAAATGCCAAGTGGTAGATCAAGTTATTATAAGTAATTGAATCACCCAAATTAATGGAGAATACGATTATTAAAGAAAAGAGATTTATAGTAAAAATATAAAATTTTGATTGAAACCAGTGACAATTTTAATAGCATTTGAAAGCTATAAAGTGTTTATTTTGAGTAATTTAAGTATCAGTTTGATTGTTATTTATAATAATATTTTGTTATTTTAAATGTTTTATTTTATTTTGTTTTGTGTTTAAAGATAGACGTTTCAATATGTGCGATGTAGTTTCAGATGTAACTTAGGTATGATTTATGTAGGTCAAGGTTCTTGACTTGACCCAGTTTTGATCAGCTGATAGGTGATACCCTAACTAGACACGTTTAGCAAGGAAGTAAAGCCAATTTTGCTTTTAATTAATTTGAATGATTTTAAATAATTTCAAGATTGAAAAAAGAAAATATTTTAATAAATTTAAATTTTTTTTTAATTTAAAATTTTTTTGAAAAAAACAAATATTTCTTGATTTTGCGCCTGCCATCTAATTGATATTTTTAACTTTGATGATGTTATTGTTTGTGTATTATTAGTGTTTTTATTGAATTGTATTGTTAGGGCATATGTATAATCACATGTTAGGTTAAGGATGTTCCTATTTTAAGAAATGTTCAATTTGTTTATTTTCTAATAATAAAAATAATGAAGAGAATTATTCAATTTAAATAAAAGATTTTATGTTGATTTCGAGAAAATAACTGTGGAGTTTGACTTAAACAAAATTTTAAAACTAAAGATGTTTCAATGTTTATATGATGTAGTATAAGTGTGTGTGTGAGCCCAGTAACTGCTAAAGGCAGCCCAGTTTGCATGTAAGGGGGAACATATCGGTTGAGGATCTGGCATGATATACGCCAGGGATTTGGATTTTTTGGGGAAACATGTTAGAAGGGGAGGTGCGCTGTGGTGCGTATCTGTTCGAGTTTTCGGTGTTGGGATCTCGCACAGAGAAGTCCAGTGATCTCGTTCAGATGCGTCCATAGTCGCCGAGCCAGGGGGGTCGTTTACCCATGAGGTGTAAGAGCAAAAGGGGGTTGTTGGCACCAGTTCCTCACCGGTCCTCTTAGGGGTTTTAGCAATGAGATTTCTTCTGTTCCAGCAGAAGATCTCTCATTGGGGGGGGGGTATTGTAACGTGACAAATACAGGGGATTTTATTTTATTAAATTTTTGGGATTTATAAAAAATATTTGTAAATTTAATTTCCACTTAGTGACCAGGCCACGTGTTGTATTGTAACAGTGGTATAACAAAGGAACGATACGTCTCAACAATTGTGCAATCGCTAACAAGGAATGCACCCAGCATCATTTTCCAAGAACTTTGCAAGTGTGTGGCAGTGCGCCCGTATGCATCACACGAGCAGGTGCGCGGACTGACTCCGGTGTGAAACTCAAAGATGGATAAGAGACAAAATTTGTGGGAGCACATGTTCCAAGGTGCCGGACGTGAATCCTAAGTCCCACCCATCTCGTGACGTCAGCCAGTGCTGCACAAGTATCTTATACGAACAGCAAACAAACACTTACATGGTTTAAATAGGACGTAGCTGTGGCAACGAACCATGAGGCCTTGGTTTCCACCAAAAAAGAAGAAATCGAGTTAGCGGTGAATGCTATGCCGCTCTGGGCAGTCTGATTGTAGACCGTACCTGGCCGGGTACAGAGCCAAGTGGGCTCTTTTCAAAACTTTAGAATTACCAGTAAAAAGTGAATTAACAGTTTAAAACCATGTGACTGTGATTAATATTATTCAGTGAAGAACATATACAGTTATTTTCGGACACAAGTATCAATTAAAACGCGGAATAGTGAGCTCGAGCGAAAACCACGTTGCCGGCTGGGGGATTTCACAACATGTTTAAGGGTTAATTAAAATGATCAGGGGAGGGGTTATTAAAATAAATTGAGTGAGTGAGAGAATGGCAGGCTGGGCTGTGTTTTTATGTACTAGAATAAGGTAAGATATCTATCATATAAAAAATTTTTCTAATGCTGCACTTCAAAAGTTAAAACATTATGTGGAGGGAGTAACATTTTTTTATTTTTTATTTTGTACATGGAAAAGATGTTTAGTAATCGTAAAAATAAAAACCATTATCTTTTACATGATATACTTTGGTAAGCAAAGTCATTTCACACACCTTATTTCATTTTCTGTGCTGTCAAGTTCGCCGTACGAACGGGGTTCGTCCCCACTTAGAGATCAGGCCAGATCAAGAAGCAAAAAGGTAAGTGGAAGTTAAAATCAAATTCATTAATATAATGTAACCGAATGTTACAATTGGTGCCGTGACTGCAGGATGTAATATAATAAAAGTTGTATTACACCGGCCTATATTTTGACAGTACATTGAATGAAGTACGTTTGTGAAAGCGAAATTTTAGTTACGTGAAATGTACGTAATTGTGGTGTAAGGTTGATTTTATGTATGTTGTTGTATAATGTTTTGGAAGGGAGGATTAATCAATTGTAGTTAACACTTAAGTAAAAATAAGTTATAAATCAATTAAAAATGTCTGAGCATACTGAACAAAGCAATATAACTAACGTAGAAATGAGTAAAAGTAACCTTGAGCCACAGTCACTGAAAGAAAGTGATATGCGGACAGTTGATCCCAGCGCTGTTACAGAAACAGCTGTTGGCGGCAATGTAATCATTCATTCGACCCCAATTGCTGCTCAAATACAATTAAGTGAAACCGCTGTTGATTCTGGGATCATATTAACCCCAGTTTTAACTAATAAAAATAAACAATCCGATGATATGGATATAATGAGTTTTTTTACGAAAGATGGACAGTAAATTTGAAAAGTTCGATACCAAATTTGACCAATTAAGTAATGACCTTAAGGAACAGAAAAACGAAATTCAAGAAATGAAAAGTAGTTTCAATGAGAAATTAGATGAACAAATTAAATTAAGCAATGTTGTTGACAACAAATTTGACATGCAGAATAACCAATTTAACGAATTAAATAAACGTTTTGATAGGACTGACGAAAAATTTGAGAGTCGTTTTAACACTAATGACGAGAAATTTGAGATTTTAAGTAACGACATGAAAGAACAGAAAATAAAATGCGAACAGCAGAATATTAAAAATGATATTATTTTTAAAGAAATTAAAGAACAGAATATTCAGTTTCAGCAGAGTATAAGTGTGAAATTTGATGAATTAACAAATGATATACGAGAAAAGAATAAACGTTTAGAAAGTACCAATGAAATAATAAAAAAATAGTTTGAATAAATTAGAACAGAGTAGTGAGAGAATGGGAGTGAGTGTGATGAACACAGACAAAAGTAAAACAAATGAAAATTATAATGATACGTATAAAAATGTGGTACTAGATGAAGAGTTAACAAATGATAATGATGATGTCGAAAATAATAAAGATAATATTGAGAATAGTAATGTAACTGAAGAGGTAGTATCAGAGAGTGATATGTTGAAAATAAATAATGAGAGTACTGATGAAGTTGTAGAAGGTGATAAAGGAATGTTAATGTGTGTTGATGAGTTAGATAATGAGTGGAAAGAGAGTTATATTGTGGGTATGAAACAGAGGGTAAAATTTTTACGAGGTGTTATGGGGGGTGAAGAAAGATCTTCACGTACATATTGGGTAGACAAGTGTTCTACAAATAATTGTTTTTTGAAGTTTTTTGTTGTTCCTGGAGAAGTCAGGAAATGTTTAATTGAGTTAGTACCCTCTGCATGGAATGAGAGAGCAAGTATGAGATGGTGTTATGATGAGAGAAATTTTGATAGAGAATGGTGTGTTGATAGAGAGATAGAATTGTATGCATTAAAGAGAGATTATGATGAGTGGAAAGAAATGTTAGAAGTGTATTTAAATAAGACTGATTTAATTTATAATAAAAAAGTAACTGACCCGATATTGGAAATATTTACTAAGGGAGACTTGACAGAAATATTTAATATTTACTTGGTTCATGATTATTGTGATAAAACGGATGAATTTGATTTGCATGGTATTGTCACACAAAATAGCCATATGTGGGTCAATAAAATTGAGAAGTGTTATTTAAAACAAAGACTAATTTTTGACGATGGAGGGTAGACTATAAAACAATCAATGGACAATTTTAAATGCTTTGTTTTGTGGTTTTGACCTCGCAACCTTGGACATTGAAGTGTGATATAACTGAGTAATCAATGATGAAGAATTGTAAATATGTGTAGTGCATTTAATTGTGTGTATTGTAGGAGGTTAGGTAAACAACGTGTATATGTAGTAGCAATGGTTGTGATAATAATAATATTAATATTCTGCAATCTAAATAAATAACAAAATTAATTTTGGAGACAGTAATTAGCGAATTGTAATTGTTTTGATAGCCATGGAACTTGTATTTTCAATAGTTAATTTAATTAAAATAATCTGAGATGTTTTAAATATTTTGACTGATTTAAATGTTGTATAATTGAATTTTGATAACGAGTTTAAATTATTTCAGGAGATATGTAATATGGTAGATGTAAGGATTGATAACAACATGTATTTCATAGAATGTATATAATTTTGTAATGTGTTTTCACTTTGCTAGGAATGTCAGCTGATCAGTAGTAAAATGTCACTGTTAAATTGTTTATAAATGTTCAAGGTAATGAATGTCAAATATAATGGTTAATGTGTTAAAGATACTACTTCAAAAAATGAGAAAAGTAATCTGATAAAGTTAAGATTTTAAAGATTTGTGAGAAATAATAAAAGATAGTTTTTGGGTGATTAGTATTTTGTTGGGACATGTAGATCAGTCCAAGTTAAAGTTAAAGTGGTACTAGAGAGAATAATAATGTAATGTTGTTGTGAGTTAATGTAGAATTGGAGAAATATTGACGCTGACACAGTAGTTATGGGGAATATATGTGGAGTAATGATTGATATATTTATGTTTATAAATGATGATGTTATTTTGTAGTTGAAGTGGGGTAATGAGAATGAGATTTGGGGATGGTAATTTTGTAATAGGGGATAGTGTAATGGTGGAGTCCGCAACAAAAGGGTTGGGACGGGAAGGGACCGTTTGGCGCCGGAAAGGGTTACCTTAGGTAGAATCCAGGAACCAACATAAGGAATGAGCTTTTGGGGGGGGAAACACTTATCCTAAGTACAAAGGGGTAGAGATT